>JAJKFL010000003.1:49814879-51306129 GCA_021186555.1 Reticulitermes speratus
CTTGAAATTTGATATTTGATTATTTTTCGAAAATCTGTCGAGGAAATTCAAGTTTTATTAAAATCCGACAAGCATAACGGATACTTTACATGAAGACCTATGTACATTTATGGTATCTTGCCGAATTCTTCTTAGAATGAGAAATGTTTCAGGCAAATTTTCTAGAGAAAATCAAAACATTTTATGTTCAATAAAATTTTTCAGAAGATCGTGCCGTTTATGAGATAATGTGGAAAGGCAACAGATGACAATATAATATAACGCATGCGCTTTGCATGCTGGATAACAGGCTACAAATACACACTCTGCATATGTAATACTTATTGCTTTTCCAAGGCAACAGTGGTTACGCGAACGCGCCTCAATATTGTTATACGTACATTGCCTGTCTTTTATTATTTACTGCTGTTTTGGGTGCAGACCACTGTAACCGAAACTCAACCAAAACCGTAATTCCACTTTCGAAATTGTGTTATTTGCTGAGGAATGACTTAAAAAATACAGCGAAACCTGCCTATGACGGAACCTCGGGTGCCCAGATCCTCAGAACTGTAAACGTTTTCCGCTAAAGACAGGTTTCCGTTATGCCCAGGTTTCGTGTATGACAGGGTTCACTGTATTTGTATGTTTCAGAGAAAAAGTTGAAGGAGCTATAGCACTGTAAACCACAACACAAAGAAAATACGACCAACCTGTGCGGCATAGTTCAGCCCCGTGATGACCAGGAATCGAGGATCGATTCCTGACGGAAGCAAGAGAACTTCCTTTCAGCGTCCAGGATCGGTTTGTGGGTCGACTTAAGCCCCTGTCCGGTGTGGGGGGGGGGGGGGTACCGGGGTAGAGCGGCCGCGACGTGAAGCTGGTCACTCACAGCCATCTGGCGTCGAAGTTAATGCATGGAGCTATACCTCCATTGTCTCTGCGACGAGCTGGTCCCTCGTCCAGAGGAGTCCTACCGACTGTGGTGTGTCTAAAAACTGTGATCGTGAAGCCTCGAAAAATGAGGCGGCCTAGGCCCCCAAGGGGCTGTCGAGCCATTGGGAAAAAAAAATACCTCCATTTCCCCATACGTGTTCATGGCGTGGTGCTTAATTAAGAACAGGAGAACTTTGTACGTTTTACTGTATGACTCGAATGATGAGGGTCCTCGGCTTAGCGCGAAGGAGAAGCCTAGATAATGTCTGTATTGCTTTTAAGACATTAGGTGGTTGGAAATATTGAAATACTTATTCCAAGTTTTATCAGTTACCCGAATTTAGATACAAGCTTATCTTGTCGGAGATTGATATGTTCAATTTAAAAACCATTAGCCCTTTATTTAATGATGATAGTGATGATGATGATAATCGTAATAATAATAATGGAACTTACGCGAAGGAAATTAGCCATGGAATTAATTTTAAGGAAACATACTATGTGCTATAACGTAACACTGTGGCGCGTTCGCGTAACCGTTGTTACCGTGGAAAATCAATACGTATCAAATATTCTGAATGTGTGACTATTCTTGCTTTAGTTATCCGGCATGCAATGCGCATGCGCCATATTATATTGTCATGTGTGTTCTGTCTGGCGCCGCCATATTTTTCCACATTATCTCGTAAACGTCACGACTTCCGAGAAAACGTTATTGAACATGAAATGTGTGTTTTGATTTTCTCTACAACTTTCTGAAACATTTCTCATTCTAAGAAGAAGTGAGCGAGATATCATAAGTGTACATAGGTGTTCGTGTAAGGTACTCGTTATTCGTTGCAGATTTTAATAAAACTTGAGTTTTCCCCGAAGTATTTTCTAAAAATACTCAAATATCAACTTTCATGAAAATCTGTCCAGTGGGAACCGAGTTGTTCCATGCGGACAGACACATTACGAAGCTAATAGTCGCTTTTCGAAATTTTGCGAAGGTACCTAAAAGCCGGCATAGAGAACAGGACGATGTACAAACAACAGTTTCTGCCTAACAAATTCTGTCAGCGTTTGCAGTTCCAATCGACTGTTTCCAAGCTCGGGCACATTGCCGTGTGTGCCAGTTTACCTGCCTGCAACTTCCACAGTTTCTTCCTATTCGCATTCATGACGACGCTGTTTTAACGCATCTGGAATTAGATAATGTGCCGTGCATGCCTTTATTATTTAACGGGGCTTAGAATAACACCTCTACATAATTCATAAAAGTGTTGTTTAACGTGCGACATGAATATACTAACTTCAAGCAGGGTTTAAAAGTACAGTGGAACCCGGTTATCAACGACATCGGTTTATGCGACACCTCGTATATAACGTCAGATATTCTGTGGTACCAATTAATTCGTCAGTATTAACCATAACATTATACTCCTCGGTTAGAACGACACTCGTTTATAACGACACAAAATATACAGTTCTTTTCCTAACGTTATAACCGATTTAGGCTGTATATACTTGAAGGAGGCTGTTTCATTTCCGTTCCTTTACACTTAAACACTTTTAGTCCATGTACCACAAGTCTTTCATTCTGGTACGTAGCTGTAGGTACTCTAAATTAAATTATTTTTCACATCTGTGTTTGGCTGAAGGGCTAACGCTTGCTGTATTGTTGTGTGTTCTAGCTGCCGCTGCCGCCACATGGTAGGAATGACAGAAGGCAGCAAGAACAAATGGCAGTCTACTCAGTATTGTACTGTCCGCCTTTGCCGAGAATAATTCTTAACGTACCTTTACATAGCAACAATTCTAACTGCATATTGTTGTTCTGTCAGATTTAGCAGTGCAATATGAGCCCCTGGAAGTCAGAGTGGTGTAGGTCATGTTTCCTTTGTTTGGAGAACAGCTTTCCCTGTCCGCGCCGTAGGAGTATCACTGACTTGCCTTGATACACGCTGTGCTCTGAGGGATAACTATAACTTTCTGTTCTATAGGTCTGTGTTGCGATGCTGTATAAGCACCTGTCTAATTAGGCGCCTTCGCATAGTCGCGAAAAGCTCCTGTTACCTTCGGCGTTTCCATCCGTCCGCATGTATCGCCGCGGCTCCCGCTGCACGGATTTCCGTGAAATTTGATATTGGGGACTTTTATGAACTCTGTTGAGGAAATCCAAATTTGGTTAAGATCGGACAAAAATGTTGGGCATTTTACATGAAGACCTTAGATAAATTTTACCCTAGAACAGGCCATGAAGGCCCAGAGGTGGGAGTAGAGGTATATCTGTACTCTTTCTTTAACCTCGGCGCTACATGGAATAGTACATTTTATTGATGCCGGCGATATTGAATCACCATAAAGACGCTCTGTTCAAGTGAAATGGTATCAGGCTGTTAGGGTAGCTGAAGAGGTATAAACATTACGCGAACGCGCCACAATGTTACGTTGTGTACGTTGCCTCTCTCTCTCTCCTTTTTTTTTTTTTTATTTTTTTTTTTGTTTTTTTTTTTTATTATAAGAAAGACTGACACCACTTTGCCTTTGAGCGAGCCCTGTATTGTCCTTGCAGAACTCTTCAAGTTCATGACGTGAAATCCTGATGTTATAGTGTCCCTCGGTGGCTGTTAGGTCTGTGTTTTAGAGTGAATCGCAGTGAAATGTGTAGTCCTCAGTCGTTCATACCGCAGTCTGTCTTACGACAGGTCCGTAGCCTTTTCCAAAGCGAGTTCTCCACAGTGGGATCTAGTGCTACCGCTTTCAGTTTCCAGTATCCTATCGTTCCTTAAGGTCATCCTGTAGCTGCCTATGACCTCTTCCTCGTCTTCCCTTTACTTCAATCCTTCCTTTATCTTTCCTTCAATCACGTGTTTCAGAAGGCAGTTTCTACGCAAGATGTGACCAATCCAGTTAGCCTTCCTGTTTATTGTATGTAGGATATTCCTCTCTTCCTTGACTCTCTGTAATACTTTTTTATTTCTCAGGCGATCGGTGCAACTGATCTTCTCCATTCTTCTCCAGCACCACATTTCAAAACATTCCAGGTATTTCTGATCTACTTTCCGAAGTGTCCACGTTTCAGCACCATACAAAGCTATGCTCCAAGTATAGCACTTCACTAGTTTCTTCCTTAGATATAAGTCCAATTTGCTGGTGAAAAGTCTTCTTCTTGTTGAATGCTGCTTTTGCCATGGTAATGCTGAATTTAATTTCACGTATAGATCCTGCATCATTTGTTATCATGCTACCCAAGTAGTTGAAATATTCCACATTGTGTAGTCCTGTAGTGTGATAAAATATTATGCTGATAACCGAAAGAATTTGCATTTGAAATGTCAGCAGGTTTTATGCTGATGATCCTTTGAATTGCATTTGCAAAGGGTGTCAAGACTCAGAAAACCTTCTCGTGTGTTAGTGGTCGTGTGTAGTCTTACAATAGTTTTATTCTTTACCTGTTTCACTGACAGACTTTAATTATCTTACTTCACAGAATTAACAGCGTAAATCATTCTCCGTGTGGGTTCGAAGTAGTTCTACACTTTCGTTTTATTTTCAAGGACATTACTGTGTCACGCGTAAAGCAGTCTTCAAATAGTCTTCCGTTGATGCAAAATTCTTCAAGGCTTTCTTTATTGCAGCAGTTACCGTTGGTATATAAAAGATCCTCCGCGTTATGAAGTAGTACCACCAGCACACGCTGTGTTCGTAAGAAAAATCACTTCAATGCGGTTAGTTCACATAGAGTTCGGTAAGCGTAGAATAAGTGTAGCAATCTGTATTAACCCTTTAGAGGTTAAGATTTAAGCTGAATTTTATATATATTCAGTCCGCACCGCGCAGTAAACACGCTCCGTCTCTGTTATGTTTTAATGCCGTATAGGGAAATAATCGCTGATTGTTCTGAGATCCATACAAAACCCATAAATACTCTCTGTGGACAAAACGTAGAACTTTGGTATTAAACTTAGTGGTACATAAAGTGACCACTGGGCTTTACAGGGATAGCGTAGTCGGTATAGGGACTCGCTACGGGCTGGACGGTCCGGGGATCGAATCCCGGTGGAGGCGAGATTTTCCGCAGCCGTCCAGACCGGCCCTGGGGCCCACCCAGCCTTCTATACAATGGGTACCGGTTCTATTTCCCGGGGGTAAGCGGTCGGGGCGTGGAGTTGACCACCCACCCTCATCTAGTGCCGAGGTTAAAGAAAGAGTAGAACTATACCTCTACTCCCCCTCTGGGCCTTCATGGCCTGTTCTAGGGAGAATGTTACCTTTACCTGGGCTTTACAGGTTTAAATGCTTCTAAGAAGGATGTAGAGGCATGCCCCTTTACTTTTGCCAGACACACTGCACAGTTACAAATCTGCTGTAACGGCGATTATCGGTAACGCGACACCGTACCCTGCCCGCGACACCCGACTGAGGTCTGTTGCTGGGTGCAGCTGCTTACAAGCGATGACCTCGATCAGTGTGGCCACAGGGAGGCATGTAAGGGGTCCATGTAGGCTGTGGTAAACGTTATTATTGCGGCTGACTCATGGGATTTACTGCAGATAATTAGTTCTTGAATTCTGTTTGGTAGCACGAAATGCTCTTGCCGAAAGTATCGGTCCAGTGGTCAGGTGCTGGTGCTGTGTACTCGGGGAGTTTACGAGTTCAGCCCCGAGGCGACTCTTGTAACAACAGGTTATTCAGGTTCTCTAGGCATGAAATCTGCGGTCTTCTGGGGTATTACGCTTCGGGACACCGTATCGACCGATACGGTGTCCCGAAACGTCGGTAAACAATTACCACACGACGCCGCGTAATACCCCAGAAGACCGCAGATTTCATCAACATCGCGGCGGAAGCCTGAAGTCAAGGTTCTCTAGGCATATTCCCGGCTCGGTCACTATCGGTTCCTTCCGTACCCTTTGTAGTTCATCATTCACAAACTGTCGTATTCGGTGGAACTTACTGTACGCGGTTGAAAATTGTTGAATGAAGTGATTATATCAAGTCAGAGAGGATGATATGGGCGGGGTAAACAGCACGCATGGGCGAGATGAGAAATTCGTAGAGCTTTAGTTGTAAAACCTGAAGGGAAAGAAAGAATCACTTGGTAAACGTGGGGTCTTGTGAACACGGTAGTGAACCTTAGAGATCATAAAAAGGCGGGGAATTTCTTAACCCGCTGAGAGAGACAGTCTTATTCTCAATAAGGACTGTGGAGGGAAGAATCAGTCACAGTGACCTCGAGAGAGGGGTTCGGAACCATAAGCTTGTGAGTCCCGGCAGCTGTACAGTGAGTTCTCTAGACAGCGCGTACGTGCTCGTTTTGGCCCGACTTGACGGAAGGAGCGTCCGACTCTTCAGGTCCGCACTCGCAAAAGGACTCCCTGTATAACTACTGCCGTAATCTGCGTTGTTGTAACTCGATTGCAGCACGCCGTGTTGTACGAGTTGAAAGTACGGACTAATGGACATGCGATGTACAGAGTGAGGCCGATTAGATTAGTGGCACGATTGCTTGAACTGGCAGGTGTTTTGGAAAGATGTTCAGGCTGTTCCCTTCTATACCGCTGATGCCACAATCCTTCAATTTATTCGCTCTTGCAACTCAGTGGAATACAAGTTTGTACACAGAGAACTACATTAAATGGGTCTTGATGAAATGACAGTGGCTGTTAGGTATGACAAATAGTGCCTGTACACCGTCAAACACAAATTTTATTAGTAAATAAAACTTGTTAGTTAATGTAACAACTAACTCCATGGAGTAGAGTCCTTCTTGAGGAGCTAACAGGTCCTCAGCTAGTCAGGAATTCCCAGAATTTTATGGAACGTGAAGATTCGTTACCGCAGTTATAAGAGCCGACACCTGTCCTTATCCTGAGTTAGATAAATCAAGTCCATGACCGACTTCCTCCTACTTTTAATATCCTACCATCTACGCTTAGGTCTTCCACGTGGTCTCTTTCCCTCAGGTTTCCCCACCAAAACACTGTATGTGCCTCTTCTCTCCCCAGTACGCGGTACATGCCCCGCCTTGTTACATTAACTGTACCAAATTGAGAATTTTCCTTTTCACATTTTTATATTGGTTGATGCTTTTATCTGGACTAGCAAGTGTAAGTCAGATGGTAGGCATCCCGTTGACAAGTAGCACTTGTACACCGTCAGAAACCACCTTTATTAGTAAATACAATTGAATTAAATGGTGTGAGTACTCGATGGTGATGGAGTAGCGAGCTTTCTTGAGTGCCTCAAGAAGTCCTCAGATCCGACTAACAGTTGATGAACCCACGTTACATCTGCACGGTCCTTTTGAGAAGCTAGTAGTCACTCGCCTTGTCATGCAATTTCTTGCCTTATATGTAACCCCAACTTTGCGAGATGAAGAGTAGTGTATTTTGGATGTTAGGTCATGTCGACTGTCACATAGTTAGCGACGTGTCGAAGTATCGCAGTGCCGTCATCTTCAGGGTCCAGCAGCTTGATGCTGAAGATGATGCCGTGGCATAACCCGAAGTTCATTACCCTATTCTCAAAAACAGGCTACTTTTCGTATCCTGAAGCAGTTGACACCAATTCACATGCTTCCATTGTATTTCATTAACACATTGGTTCCGATCGACGCGTACTCTGTGTCGCATGGTGCATGGTTCGATTCCCGAACGACTCATGCGTCGGCCAATTATGGCCATTCTTGTACAACCCTGTTGGGTTTTGTTCCCCTTTGGCCTTTGTCTTTTTTTTGTGTGTAAGTCCTATAACTTAAACTCCGGTGTTCCTGAAATTGTACCCCGAATTAATTTTGGCCTCAAGGGGGTTAAGATTCAGTTTAATATTTTCCTCCCTTCTGCGCCTAGATCTGCCAAGGTGTCTCTCATCTTCGTGATTACCGACTTTAAATCTCTCGGTAACTGGGCACTGTTCAGCGTCTGATACAGCCATTATACTTTTTGTAGTTTGATGCACTACATCCGACATGTTTCACACATTTGTTTTATCACCAGGGACTTCCTTATATTTCTGTTGAGGCTTTTGTGCACCTTTTCTCATGACGTACGATGCTTACTGATTGGAGGTTCTCACAGCGGTGTTGCTGAAGATTCATATCATCTATGATGTGAAGCTGTGTCGTTGGGTAAATAGTTACCGACGTTTCGAAGGGTCCTAGTGCATGACCCTGAATATGAAGGCACTATGACCCTTAGGAACATCGGTAACTAATCACCCAACGACAGCATGACATCCCAGAAGAACTGAACCTTCTGATGTATAGACCGTAAGTGGCAATACGGAGTGAGGTTAGACCAATAATATCGGGTCTGGAGGTATGTGTAAGAAGTGTGCGTTTTGCAGTTGTCAAAGTTTATAAGATTGAGGAGAATTATAAATGATGCTCGGGGTCGATGAGTCCTGTTTCACTGGACACGTGATTGCTACAGAGTGCTGTTCGTCCTTGGGTGTTCATCGCTTCTTCATGGAGAGGGTTGGGCGGGTCTTTATTGGTTCCGTATTAATTTTCACGTCACATGAGAGGGGACTTCGTGCTCGTCTTCCGTGTTTTTTCTAGATTGAACAAATTAATAATCTCTATTATGTGCAGCATTAGAGAGGAGGGCTTGCAGAAGACAGCTAGCATGTGTAAAGAAGCTCTGTGCATGGGATCAGGAACCTGTGGAGGATTCTTATTTTAGAATATACTGCGATCTCTTATGGCGTTTTTTACTTAAAAGAAACGTGTCCAAATTATTAGGTGCCGATTGTCGACAGTATGCGCAGGTGTAATAACCTTTTGTATTAAATAAATTACGCGGAAGTGTTTACAGTTCCTTAGAACAGACAACACTTTAAGATGTTTTTTTTAATAACAACAACATACACGTTCAGTTTGTTTGCGGGGGTTGCGTACGCTTAAAGCAAAAGCCTCCACCTTGTTGACGTCTCGAATATGAAGCGAATACAGTGCAGTGCAAAAGTTTATCTGATGCGTGTCCTTGCACGTGAGGCTATGCTTTATCGTTATCGAATTTGATTGGCTTTAGACACTGGAAGTAACTTATAAAAAAAGCTGTGGAACGAGGTAGATGGTGTCTGTCCATCATTCTAGTCCAGTTTCTGAAGTTCTGAAGCGTGTAATTCGGCTTATATTTTGTGGGTGAAATTTTTTTTTTAAGTAACTGATTAAGAATCGTCGCACCAAGTTGGAGTGTTAGTCGAAGAAGTGACGTTCTTAATATAGGATATCCATGAAGTTCCTGCTTAGTCTCGTGGAATAAAAATGTGTGCTTTATATAAACACGCATGTATGATTTTGCATGAAGACCGTATCTCGGATCGTCAATCACAGCCGCTTTTTTTTTAGCCAGTTATGATTGATCATCGGTATTTTTGTTTAGATTAGAGACGTTGTGGACACTTTGTATCATGATGGCATGTCGCTTTATGTCACTCCATTATCGGTTTATTGTCACTTTTTTTTAGCATTTCTGCAAGTGATACTTATATCGAGTTGGTAACATAAGTAGGGAGACCGTCTGTAATATTATTTCTTTTACTGAAATATGTACCTTATAACGTAAGGTTCCGTGTCATATTTCCTCGTCGAATTGTTGAATAACTTTTAAGATTCCGGGAAGGGTAGACACAGAAGTCAGTTTTTAGTTTATCCCAAAAATGATGTTGAGAGCATTGTAAAAGAATGGATATAAGCAGCTTGCTTGCGATCTTTGGTAAGAGCATTGACAATAAATGTATCTACACGCCATACGTAAAATATTCTTATTAAGACAACAAAAAAATTTTGGCGGCGCACAGCTTTTTTTTGGGGGGGGGGGGGACAAGCTAATTTCTCCTGAACCGATCCGTTTGGCCGCGCGCTCTAAGGCGTGGATCTGTGGACGCTCGCTTGCTAGGATTGTGGGTTCGAATCCCACCGAGGGCATAGATGTCTGTCTCTTGTAAGTGTTGTGTGTTGTCAGGTAGAGGTCTCTGCGTCGGGCCGATCACTCTTCTAGAGGAGTCCTACCGATTGTGGTGTGTCTGAGTGCCATCACGAAGCCTCGACAGTGAGGAGCCTAGGCCCACTAGGGCTGTGGAGCCATAAAAAAGTTCTCTGAAATAAATTAGTGTCAAGTAATGGTACTAATATTGTAGTAGGAATAGGAGTCTATGTTGTAGGAGAGTTAGATTTCAGGATTCCACTCAGAGCTTTTTGGTTACATTTATTTATTGCATTCCCTTTAAGAATACTCGACTCTGTTCTACTGACAGACCTTTACGCTATTGCTGTTTCGGTCATGTAAGCAGTGACGACAAGATGGCGTAGAAAGAACTAATTTCTGGCTCTTACCCTGGTCGAGTGACGGACCATGAACGTACTTACGTAACTGGAAAGTGAAAAATGTAACAACAATATAATACTTCGCTGTATTAATGCTCCCGTGGAATTTCTCTTACGAATTTCCATGTCATTTAAGTTATAGAATTAAAAGTGATTTAATTTCAGGAATGATATAAACGAATTTAAATGCTATGGTTAGGAACTATTGCTAATTACGACAAATCATTAGAATGGTTTGAAATTAATGTTTACGTAACGAGATTCGAAGCATATTTTGCAATATCATGTTGTCATTAGTTTGAAAATTTATTGTAGTAGAAAGGGTATGGCAGTCACATTTCTGCAGTCAGAAGTAAGGCACCTGCTGGCACGAGTTAATTCAAAGGATCAAAGTCGGCTAAGAAATTATGGTCTAATTTGCTTCACCTCTCCATTGAGCGGTGTCGATCAGGTATGTAGGGTACGTGGCGGAGACTAGGTATTTACTCTTGCTTTTCAGGCGCGTTAGCAAAATTGCGAAAAGCGACTGTTAGCTTCGTTGTGTCTGTCCGTCCGTCCGCATGGAACAACTGGACTCCCATTGGACGTATTTTCATAAAATTTGATATTTGAGTATTTTTAGAAAATCTGTTGAGAAAATTCGAGTTTCATTAAAATCTGACAAGCATAACGAGTACTTTACATGAAGATCCATGTACATTTACGATAATGTCTCGCTGATTTCTTCTTAGAATGAGAAATGTTTCAGACAGAAGTTGTAGAGAAAATCAAAACAGACATTTTATTGTATATTACATTCACCGTGTATTTTCATTCAATATTTAACAACCAACTAAATGCACATTCATTGGAACTATTTTATAGTTTAATAAATTCAATTTATTAAACTATAAAATAGTTCCAATGAATGTGCATTTAGTTGGTTGTTAAATATCAGACATTTTATGTTCAATAAATTTTTTCCGAAAATCGTGCCGTTTATGAGATAATGTGGAAAAATGCGGTAGAGCCACGGATGACAATATAACACGGCGCATGCGCTCTGAATTCTGGATGACTTAAGGCTGGAGACACACACTGAGAATGTGTAATACTTATTGCTTTTCCACGGCAATAGTGGTTAAGCGAACGCGCCTCAATGTTAACGTTATACATAGGTTGTCTGTCTTGTTTGATCTGCCAGCATTGGATAGTTCCTGATTAGGCAGATACTGAACAAAAGCCACACAAATAATACATGTGTATACACAGACATTCATTGTACTTACATAATTTTAGGATCGTTTATCGTGCTTTTATTGATTTGGGGTGATTTTAAATTTCAAAAGCATGTCGAAATAACGGGATCCTGAGGAGAATATTTGGACTAAAGGGGGGGGGGGGGGGAGTGTTATTGGGGTGGAAGGATATTCCATTAGTGAAGAGCATCGTTTATGAGACGGGCTGCACGTGTAGCACACATTGTAAAGGTGAGAAATTCGTACAGAATTTTGGTCGAAGAATCAAAAGTGACAGTATCACTTAAGAGACCTTGAAGTAAATGGGATGACGGTATTGAAATGTATGTTAGAGAGACACTGTCGAAACGTGTGAACTGGATTGACGTTGGTCAGGGTAGGGACCAGTGACGGGATGATAGGAACAAGACAGTGAACTGTCCGGTTCCATGAAAGATTTGGGCTTTCTTCACTAGCTGAACAGATTTTGGCTTGTTGGTGCTAAGCCGCGTTCCCACGACTGGTTTATTTGGCGAACATTCGTACTCGGGTTTACTTGCCAAATGTTTGCCTGGTCGTTTTGATCGCGTTTCCACAAGTCGTGTACTTTGCCACTCATTACTAAACGTACCGAATGGTAAATTATTGCCCACGCACGGCATTGCTTGTAGAGTATAAACGAGTTGTGGGAACGCAACAAGCCTTGGCTGTGATGAGTAACAGACATTGGTGATTCTTGTGACTTGTGTCACATTTACTGACAGTGTATGAAACGGACAAGTATCCAGTGTTTGTACTTGTCAACCGCTCCGACGACGTGGAGGGTACCCACGACTAACAAATGTTTGTCAGATATACCAGTGGTGGGAACGCGGCCTTATAGAAAGTATGTGAGTGTCTTTCTTACTGGATGTAGTTGTACAGTGGCTGGCAGTGTTTCAGCACGACCTCTTAATGAATGCCGGCTCTTCTTAAAGATATTTGTTGTAGGTTACATTGCCCTTCAGATGTACCTCTGTTTTAAACTCTCCTCAACATCGAAGCAAACCGACAGCTGTAATAGCAGTATCGCTTATTTCGTGAGGATGCAATGAAATAAATATTTAACTGCCCATAACACATGTTCTTACTTCCGGAGGTCACTTTCTTCACGTTTACACGTCTCTGCAGGAGTGTTTCACCGACGGAACGTGTTGCAGAGCCCATTTCCATTCGTGCAATATAAAGTGACAGTGGTACAAGTACAGTAATAAACTCTTGCAGCGTTTCAAAATAATTCACTTCGAAATTAAACGTAAGGTTATAGTATCATGCACGACAAGGACCTAAACTATGAATGAAAGTGTGTTTGAGCGTGTTAATTCCTTTGGCACGACGTCTGAGTTTGTTTTATTCTAACTTTCCCCGTGTTATGACGTTGGTATTAAGGCGAAGATATGGCATGACATCGACCGTGGCCGGATATTGAGACCTACAGCTTCAGGCAGCGGAAGGTTGGACTAACAAGCTGCGTTGCGTCACATCCTGGCTGTTTTCCACTTGGAGCAGGCTTACGACGTCGACTCTCACCGTTCGTTATTCGCAGATATGCCTTGCCCAAATGTTGTCAAGAGGTGGGAAGAAAGCATTTGTGTCTGTGGGCGTTCTGTTTTGTGGTTGTGTTTGCTTTGTACGTAGTTGCAGCACTGTACCAAACGCACAGACGTCGTGTTTGTGTGAATCCATTGATGTCCACATAAATAATATTTGATAACTCAGTTCCTACCTCTGCGTAAGGAAAAGCTTCAGCATTTGTACTCCACCCCAAATATTATCAGTGTTATAAAAATCAATATGGGATGGGCGGGGCATGTGGCACGCATGGAAGAGAGGAGAAACGCGTAGTCATCTCTCGCTTTTCGTCGGGGTTAGGTTTCAAGGTCTCCCCGTAAAAAAGCGAAAATCCGCGAATAATTGACCCCCCCCCCCCCACCCAAACAATGTAGTATTTTTAGTGTTTTGCTTTGTAATGTATTTTAATGTTTCTTTTTATGCTTAAATTTCTTTTAGTATGCCTAAATCCCTTTTAGTTATTTAACCACAAAATTATGAAAATTAAAAATGAAACGCATTTAATGTACTTTTTTTTACGCATTTTTAATGTTATTTTGCGACTGGTTCACTTTCGCTGGTCGGAGTTTCTTTTATTTGCAGAAACGTTGTGATGGGAATGCTGCTGCTTCTCCCCCACCAGCAATCCCCCCCCATCAACTCCTTGAACATCATGTCAAAAATTTTGATGCATCATTTCTATACGAAGCACCTCGAACATTCTAGAATGTTCTGGAAAGTTCAGGGAATTTTTTAATTCTTGAGGCGGCCCCGCGAATTTGCGAAACCTTGGAAGTATGAACCGGCGAAAAACGAGGGTTTTGGCTGTAACGCCTAAAGGAGGGCGACCTCGTGGAACACGTAAGCGTAGATGGGAGGAAAATGCTAGAACATGGGTCTCCAACTCGCGGACCGCATGCGGCCTTCGAGCTTGTATTACACGGCCCGCGACCACATTTGTAAATGAAGTATATACTATAAAAATTACGAACCACTTTTAGTTAATTTTCCACACGCACCCCACTAACCGGCCCACAATAACGGGTGTGGCCCTTCGCCATATAAAGGTTGGATGCCCATGTGCTAGAACATGTCTTAAAGAAATAGGACCGGAGAACGTTGACTGGATTAATGTGGCTTAGGATAGGGACGTGTTGTGTGCTGTTATGAACACGGTGATGATCCCGCGCACGTAATAAAATGCGAGGAATTTTTCCACTAGCTGAGGGGCTTACTGGCTTCTCAAGGCCTCTGCTGCATGGAGTGAGGGAGTGAGTCGCTTCCTGCCTCGCAGATCATATGTTTGTGACAAAAATAAATGTGTTAATGCCGTTTAGGGAAATAACTGTTGTTTGCTGGGAGCCTGCGTAGCTCAGTCGCTAGATTAACTAGGCTGCTGGCTGAACAGCAAGGAATCGTGGCTTGATTCTCGGCAGGGGGGCAGGAGATCTTCACCAAAGCATTCTGACCATCCCAGGGGCCCAACCAGCTTTCTTTTCTGTGGTTACTGGCGGTTCTTTCGCCGGTGGTACAGCGGCCGGGGCGTGAAGCTGACCACTGTCGATGTAGTGCCGAAGTCTTGAATGACTGGAGCTCCTTGCCAGACCCCCATACGCATGCATGGCGTGCACACGGAAATCTTGACTTTTACTGCTGTTTATTGTGGGAATAACACTACAGATATACTTACATGGATGCTGTGGGTAGAATGTGAAGTCTTGATGTTACATCGGCTGGTAACTGCTATACTTTGAGGGGTCAAACTGAAAAGATTGTGAGATATACTCGTATGCCCATACTTTTCAGCAGGGGATATTAGTAACTTTCTGTAGAAGGTGTACATCGTGATATTTTTCACCATTTTGTTCAATTGGCAGTTCAGAAACATCATATTTTTAATGGTATTTTGTGTTTGAACATACGGGAAACATATACTCTCTAGCATTAGGGGTCACATTTCTGGAAGCATAAAATTTTGACTTATGGTGATTAAGTTAAACATTAACAGCCTTACTTTTCATACTTGTTAAGACACAGGGCCAGTAAATAAACACACAGGACACAGAGTGCAAATTCAAAATTTGTAACTCTTTTAACTATGAATGGCGCTAGATCTCACTTAAAGCAGCTGGCTGGTGGAGTGTTTTGGAAGTCATTTTATTAATTTTTGATTGTACAGGTAAAGGTGAAAGGCTGAAGTAAAACTATGTCTTTGTGAAAATGAAGATAAATTTGCATGTGATAAAAGATTTAACATGTGTGCATTTCTCGTTTGTATGCTGTAGAATGGTGCGTTGAGGTTGAAACTTTGAAACTCGGCAGTTAATTGAAGGTGTTGCATTTTGTCGTTATTGTTACTGTACCCTAATTGCATGATTACCATTTAGTAGGAAATGCAAAGTTTCAGCATTGCTAATATGAAAAATAGTGAAGCGTTATATACCCAAAATGGGATAGGTTAGTATTAAAATGTTCTTCCATACAACTTCATATATATTCTGGTAGTCCTACATTATATGTATGTTTCTTCACCACCAAATTGTGTAGGTGGTTAGTTCAGTATACAGATATACTTCATTTGTAACGGTGGTAATACTTCATACAGCACTGCTTCGTATGAAGCTGAATGGGTTCTGCCCTGTTCGTTGCACCGAGTTTCTCTTATCTTAATCATGTTTATGTGTCAACTTCGTATGCATGCCATGTGGTGTATATGGTAGGACAATTCTGCATAACATTAAAGTGGACATTATAAGCAACTGTAAGTATCACAGAACTAGGTCAGTACTTATATGACAGAATTGGAGTTGTGCCCACAAGCAGAACAGGTTGGGTGTGGTGTCTGATTGCAAGTGTAGGACTGTTCCACAAGTCACTGACCTCCAGAATCAGTAAGATCTCTTTTTAAACCTTCCTTAAAATTATTGTACATTGTCTTATGGTCCAGCTTACATATTCCACATCAGGAGGACCCCTGGTAACAGTCTAGACATAGTCATATGTAGTACTCCTGAACATTAAGAAAAAAAGAACCCTTTCTGGTGGAAATGTATTTATTACCATTGTAATTATTTTTTAAGCATGGTGCCTTATAGGTAATTGTCATGATATAATAATCTGATATAATTTCCAGACTTCACAAAGCTCTTTCTCACACTGAGAAGTAGCTGTACTTGTTTACAGTGTGGCCACATTTTATATTTATAATTTTGTGACATGTGGCTGGGTGGCAGTTAGCTGCAGGCTGATTGGGGTTACCAGTGATGGAGCTTGTGTTTTCCTTTTTCCATCACATCCAGTGTAAATCTGGGTCCTACCACTGGATGATCTTGCATTTTCATGAGAGTATAACGAGTGTGCATGTTTTTCCGAGATATAGACTACATGTGGCATTACCTCCATGGTCATCATAAATATACATTATAACATGTTTCCCATAGGACAAAGCGGAGTATAATTTCAGATGTAATGCTCAGTCTGAAGGTCTTTCGTTTCTATTAGATTCAAATGTTTGTGTGTGTCATGGACTCAGATGTTTCTGATACTCTTTTATTCTGCTTTTGTGCAAATTTTCTTCCTTGAAGGTGAAGCACAGTTTTGGAGATCTGTTCCATTGCCATGTTGATGCTTCAGCACACATGCAATGTCATAACCATTTGTTGGCATGTTTGAAACCTCATCTTCTTTTCTCGTCTCTCTCACTCTCTCCTTCTTCTTCCATATTACATGACTAATATAATTCTAATATAAGTCATTCATGTGTTGTTCTGATGTGTTGTCAGTTTAAAAAAATACAGCACAGAATTAAGCTGTAATGTATAAGAACATTCCTTGTCTTTGCTACAGAAAATCTTGCCCCAGCAGAATTAAAGAAGCTGCGTAACAAACAACGTAAGGCCCGTCGGAAGGCTGAACTTGAACGTCAGCAGGCAGCTCAGGCTCAGGAAAAGCGGGAGCAGCATAACAAATCACGGCAGCAGGGTGATGCCGAGCCTGATGCCCCACAGCAGGATGAGCTAGTGCCAGAGAAACTTGCCAGGGTTTGTACTTATTTACCTGCATTATAAAATAATTTAATCTTCTCAGGATCACAGTGCAAATGTCATGTCATGATTGTTTGCCTCCTTTCAGACATCGAAAATGAGGGTTATATGATCCACAGTCTAAAATAGGATGGGAATACCAACCACACTACCAGCAATCTTCTTGTATATCACTGATGTATGCACTCAGGCTAGCGAGTGCCCATCTACACATCCTGTGACATGACCAACACATGCACATAGAATTTAAAAAATAATTGTTCCTTTTAATATTTGGAATAAAGAGGAATTGCCTGAGCAGTGGAAGGAGTCAATCATTATACCTATTTATAAGAAGGGTGATAAAACAGATTGCAGTAATTATCAAGGAACATCACTGTTGCCAACCACTTACAAAATTCTATCCAACATCCTTCTGACAAGGTTAACTCCATATGCAGAGGAAATTATTGGGGAGCATCAGTGTGGATTTAGACGTAACAGGTCGACTACTGATCATATATTCTGCATTCGTCAAATACTTGAGAAAAAATGGGAATACAATGAGGCAGTGCATCAGCTATTTATAGACTTCAAGAAAGCCTATGATTCAGTTAGGAGGGAGGTCTATTCTCATTGAGTTTGGTATCCCTATGAAACTAGTAAGGCTAGTAAAAATGTGCCTAAATGAAACGTATAGCAGAGTCCGGGTAGGCAAACATTTGTCTGACACATTTCCTATTAAGAATGGTTTGAAACAAGGAGATGCTTTATCGCCATTGCTTTTCAACTTTGCTTTGGAATATGCCGTTAGGATGGTTCAGGCAGACCAGGAGGGCTTGAAATTAAATGGTACACATTAGCTTCTAGTTTATGCTGATGATGTTAATATATTGGGTGGAAGCGTACATGCTATAAAGAAAAACACAGAAACTTTAGTAGTCGCTAGTAAGGAGATTGGTCTAGAAGTAAATGCTGAGAAAACTAAGTACATGGTCATGTCTTGCAATCAGAATGCAGGACAAAATCACAACATAAAGGTAGATAATAAATCCTTTGAAAGGGTGGAACAGTTCAAATACTTGGGAACAACCCCAACAAATCGAAATTACATTCAGGAAGAAATTAAGAGCAGATGGAAGTCGGGGAATGCTTGTTATCATTCGGTGCAGGATCTTCTGTCTTCCAGTTTGCTATCCAAAAATACAAAGATTAAGATATACAGAACTATAATTTTGCCTGTTGTTTTGTATGGGTGTGAGACTTGGTCTGTCACACTGAGGGAGGAACATAGGCTGAGGGTGTTCGAGAATAGGGTGCTGAGGAGGATATTTGGGCCTAAGAGGGACGAGGTATCGGGAGTGTAGAAGACTACATAACGAGGAACTTAATGATCTATACTCATCACTAAATATTGTTCGGGTGATCAAATCAAGAAGAATGAGGTGGGCAGGGCATGTAGCACATATGGGGGAGGGGAGAGGTGCATACAGGATTTTGGTGGGGAGACCTGAGGGAAGGTGACCACTTGGAAGACCCAGGCATAGATGGGAGGATAATATTAAAATGGATATTCAAGAATTGGGATGGGGGGCATGGACTGGATTGATATGGCTCATGATAGGGACAGGTGGCGGGCTCTTGTGAATGTGGTAATGAACCTTAGGGTTCCATAAAACGCAGGGAATTTCTTGACTAGCTGACGACCTGCTAGCTTCTCAAGAAGGACTCTGCTCCATGGAGTTAGTTAGTTGTTCCTTTTAAAAATGGTTTGGGATGAATTTGTTGTTTTACATTTTGTATCTAAAGTACTTCATTATCTATCCCAGCTTTCCATAAGAGTAAAATTTCTTGACCCAAACATCCATAATTCAGGGGCAGTCTGTATTTGCTTGTACTGCAGGTTCTCTGTGCTGTTTTCCTTGTGGTGTAGATAACCAGGCAATGAGTGATCTGTCAGCACCATCACTGATGTTCAAAATATTTGCTGTGTAACATCGAGTATTTAACTTTGTCATTCTTTTCATTTTGTTGTGTAGGTGGAAGATCCATTGGAACAAGCCATCAGATTTCTCCATCCCTTACAAACTTTGGCTGCAAGGAGAATAGAAACTCACCTTATGGCCTTCGAAATATATTCCAGGAAAAGTAAGATAGATTTTTACTTACAAATCTTCAAAGTGTATAAGAATCATTCAGTAAGTGATGTCCCTGAGTGTGAACTGAACCACCAAAAGACACATTAACATTTTATTTTTCAATGTACTCACTATTTTATGTTCAATTGTAAGACCTTGAATTGTTTAAGAATAAAAGTCAACTTCTGTGGCATCAAACCAAGCTTAAATGACTTTTTCTTGTTTAATTGTCATAGAACATAATCAGATGGGGCCACTTGGACCATGCAGTGTGTTCGGAATAATTTGTTCCTTGGACTTTGATGATGGACAAAGTCCAAATATTGAATGATTCCAAATGGGGTATACATTGCTCAGAATTCTATATAATTTATGCATTGGGTATTTGCAGCAGATGTCTGCACTCTAATTTTTGTGATTTTACTGCATGATATTCTGTTTGCATCCCAGATCTTTGTGAACCCACATTTCATCAGGTGGCAGTGCTCAATAAAATAATGTACCTGTATTCTGTTTAAAAAGCTCTGTTGTGAATGCCAGATCAGTCTGTTTTCAGGTCTGGGATCAGTATGTGGGTACACGACGACAACTGATATTAACACACTGACCACAGACTCATTGTCATACACAACAGCAGTTAGCATTATCTGTCGCTTTATGCTTGAATTGTGCAATGAGTTGATGAATTCCCATAAACACTGAGTGTATGGTAGTGTATGTTCTTGTCTTACTTTCTTGTGTATTTAGTTGCTCATTGGGGTTAAGACTGACATAGGAAGTTGTAAAATGTGTTCATCATGAAACATGTCAACAGCATGTACACTTACCACTTGTCACTGAAATGCTCAGAAGAATCTGTTGAAAGATCCTTGTGTCACAGTCCTTTACTCTGTAGAGACCGACTTTTCTTTCAGTTATAAAACTTAAGAAGTTATCATAAACTTTGAAATAGCTTTTCATATTATTATATACAGTAATACTGTGTGTCAGGCTAGTTATAGTGTAGTTTTTATAGTCTAGGTATTTCTATATCACTTTGATATTTGGGCAAGAACAAATAGGGATGTCATTTTTTTTTATCATGCCCTTGAGCACTGGAGCTGTTATGGCACCAGGAATTCTGCAGCCATCAGGGATTTAGAGTCCATTGTTTCCCTTGCAGTTCAACTTACCTTATTCCATAGAAGTCTCAAAATGCCAACCTCCAGTTTGTAAGCAGGCCTTACCTTCTGAAATGTATTGACACACAACACAGCTGTTGTGTTGAATTATTTGCAGTTTCTCTTTGAACATGGTCTTCCAGATCTTGAAAAGGATGTGGATTGTTCACGTAAAGCTGTCTGTCATTGTCTTCACAAATAATAATCCCATGGATTCAAATGTGGAGATCTAGTAGGATATATTCTGCGAGTCAACCATTTGCTGAATATGTCTTTTGGGGCTGCCATCAAGAAGTATGCTGTGTGGGCTGTGGCAATGTTCAGCTTGAAGTAACTACATTTGTTGTTCTTTTGTTAATTCACTGAAAAATGGTACCAGTTAACTGAACACAGTGGTAGGAATGTATTGCTTTTTCAAAAAAACAAGCGCATGTGCCATATGATTCTGCATGCACTCACTGCACACCGGGCAAGAGATATTCATGAATGGTGTGGGTTTTTTTGGAACACCAGTATGTGTTATTCTGGCTGCATACATTCCCATTTAAGGTAAACCATGCTTCTTCCAAGAAAAACATGAGATCCAGATTGAGAAATCTGTAGGCTACAAATTCTTGAAACCACCTGTAATTCCAGCTTCTTGCTTCCCAGTCTACAGTAAAGGGTTGTTGTATGGGTCTAATTTCATATGGGTATAGTTTTAGAAGTTTTGTTTCTATGAGAGCTGAGAATTTTGACATCCCACTCTGAACAGCTAATTGATGCAAAGATTTTCTGTAGCTTGTTACCATTTGAGCACCAATATTATCAATTTCTTTACAATTAAAACATGACAGTTTTGTATTATCGGTTGGTCAAAATGAATCTGTCATCCTGAATTTTTATACTGTTCTGCATACTATTATTTTACCTGGCACTATTGATGCAGGACATTTTTGTACAAAACTTTTGGTGACCTTTGTACCATGATGCATACTTTGCAAAAGTAACACAAATGGACAGTCATTGTTCAGTGGAATGCATTTCTGACATGCACTGACCTCCTGCTGTCCATGGCTGATAACACACCTGAGCACCCATATTATGTTCCAGCACTGACATGGTGACGATGGTTGGTTGGTTGGTTGGTTGGTTGGTTGGTTAGTTAGTTGCTTGCTTGCTTATTTGCTTGACAGTGCCTGTCTAATGTTGCACCACTGATAAGATAACTGTGTCAGTTAACTTGCCTTCACAGGTGGAGATGGTATTTTTCTACACTTCAGAACACAATAAAAGGACCTCTCTGTATTTATTGATATACAAGGGCACTGTGGCTCCTGTTTTGCTGCTGTGAATGCTGGCTGTGGTAACTGGCCAAAAGCATATTTATTGGCATACAAAAGACCCATGTTTTCCCTTCCATCCAAATCATTGACACCACAGAGTAAAGCGTTTTGCACAGTCTTGCAGAAGGGTCCCATTTTTCCCCGCTTCAGAATAACACAACATTGAACACAACAGTCATTCAGCATGAATTTACTTTGTTATAAAAGAACAGTATGTACATTAAGTACTTATCAGGTATTTGGACTTGTCTGTGTTTGCAACAGTGAAGCCTCTACTCATGCTACAATCAATCAAGAGGGCACATCGCCTGGATCCAAACAACCCAAAGCTTCATTCTTACCTCATTCTGTACCATGGGTGCTTGACACAGTGGCAAGGAAGTCTGGATGCATCAGTGGCAACTGTTCTTAAGCAGGAGATGGAACCCATATTTAGAGGAAGAGATCCACATCAAATGAATGCAGAGTTCCTTGCAGCAAACTCAAAATCTCTAGAGGCTCTATTTGAAAGTAAGTGTCAGTTTATAAGCCATCATGAGGAACATGTGTGATAGATACATTGACATCTAAAGTGTTGGCTGTATGGTCATTGTATTCTCTGCCATTGCACATGGAGACAACAACAGTACCCCTGTGAGTCCATAACAGCCACATTTACTCACAAAATTGTTGTATTAGTGATGGTCTAAAATGAATGTTTCAGAGACCTGCTGTTCCCATCATCAGGGTCTGTCTGATGTCAACTCTCATGATAGGGACAGACCGCGTCTCTGAAATGTTGGTTTTTAGCACACCATCGATGTGACTGATAAAGCCCCATATGAAGGAAGCATGCCGTTCTCCTTTGAGTGAACTACCCTTTGAATGGACTCAAAACCCCAATGGTCATCCTGTTCCTTTCCAAGAATCGTTCTACAGATACTGGTTTTAGTATATAAGCAAAGTTTCAAATGAACCTGAGAACAGAAAACAAAAAACATATCTTTTTTTTTTTTGGACAGGAATTGGTACCCATTTTTGCCAGATAACGTAATAATAAATATTTTTAGGTGCTCGAATGATGTATCATCTTGATCCATCACAACAGGAAGCTGCCATAAAACTGGCAACAACTTTGGACAAAAATATTGAAGGAGTCAATTTACAGGTATGTACTTTATTCAGTTACAATGATGAATATAATACTTAACATATTAAACAACTGTAATATGTTATCAGTGCCGATCCAGGTGGCCACGAAGTCAAAGACACGGGTCTATGGCCACTTGCTTGCTGGGATTGTGGGTTCGAAATCCGCTGGGGGCATGGATGTCTATCTCTTGTGAATGTTGTGTGTTGTCAGGTAGAGGTCTCTGCGATGGGCCGATCACTTGTCCAGAGGAGTCCTACCGAATGTGGTGTGTCTGAGTGTGATCAATGAACCTCATATAGGAGGCCTATGCTCACTAGGGATCTTGAGCCATGAAAAAAGATGTTATCAGTTCTGCCTTTTATGCTCTGTTTGTACTGTTTTTTGACAGCAGATATCAGAGGTTAACACTAACATGGAGAATGCGTGATTGGTGATTACAGAACTGTACCGAAGTTCTTCAAGCCCTGAAGAATGGAGAATTTGGATCATGTCCAGAGCAAGTTGCAGATTACAAGGCACGTTGTCACGTCCAGTTTCCTTATGCTCAAGTCTTCCGCCCACCTTCCACCTCATGCCAGTCCTCCCCCACTGCTGAATCAAATCACATTTCTGAAGGGAAAGAGAACTGTGTCAGCAACTGATACTGGCTTTCCACACCAAGGTGGTGGCCCTCACATCAGCACTACCACTTTGCTAATATGCACAGTTCTGCCCATCTAGGGGACACTGATCTGTAGTGAAACTTGGGCAAGTCCAAATAGCAGCAGACTTGACATTGGGATCGAGTCATCTGCATGATGAGAATACTTGAACAGATTGTGGGAATCAACAGATGCAGCATGAAGAAGTTAAGTGCATGTTGATGTAATAAACTCTCCTTTGCTACAAACCTAATAATAAGTCAAGGAACTTGTGTGTAATGATTATAGAGATGATTTTGATTATATTATTTGTTGAGCATTCTTAAACAGTTCGTACTGAAATTCTGAAGGAATCTTTAAAAAATGGAGTTCTGAATGAATGTTTTCAGAAATTTTACATAGTCATTTACATCATATGCAAACACATAAACCATAATGTTGGTTGTTTGGAAGGTATGCTGAAGTGACATGCAGTAATGTGATTTAAATTTCAGACATTACATGACATCTTATTGACAAGAAGTATCATACGGAAAAGTGAGAGAATTTTCCCCTCTTATGGTTCCGGAAGTATCATAGTATAACAGAATTTGGTGAGATTCCCTTAGCAATTTCTGCATTGAGATAAACATGGAATGCTCTGCATAGGTGCAAGGTACATATATGTCTAAGGGAAGTAAAAAATGTGTTTCATAGTCAAGTGGCGTGAAGGACTGTTTAGTCTTGAAAAATCAAAGAAAGTGTAATTATAGAGTTGCAGTCAAAATGCTGTTGCTTCTCTTGTTACTTGAGCTGTACAAAGTGTATGATAACGGATGCAAGTTAACCACTGCAAGCAGCAGAATTTAAATATTCAGCCATATTAATGTGTCGAAATGAGTGAACAAGACTTAATAGGAAGTATCTACAAAGACGGTGGACTCAAATGATGATAAAACGTTAATGGAAGGCTACTGTGTCCAACTTTTAGGTGATCTTAACTCAGGTCATTGGTTGTCTTGATAATCTTGCTGTTGTCATTGACAGCAGAACAAATATGACTAATTGTGAATCTTCTTACTGTCAAATCGCTGTTCACACACTGCGAGTGCCTGCCTGTCCATGTGCTCCTAATTTGCTGGCTGTTGACATGGAGACAAGTGATGTATAATGACATTTGGTCAGATTGGGACTGAATCACAGCACAGAAACAGAGAAATAAATGGTTACTGAGCTCTATCTTGTGGTAACTTTAGAAAGCCAGCCATTTTCTCTTGATATATGTGTGTGCTATGTTGGATGTCACAGTATTTTTCACAGTTGTTTCCTTATCTTGTAAGGGACAAAGATTTTGGACTCTGTTATTTCTAGAACAAGTTTCTGTGTAAAAATGTCTTTGGTGGGAGAAATGACTAGAGTTTCTGTATCAGAAATATCTATTCACATATAACCAAACTTTTTGAAATGCTGTTTATTTTTCTATTCACTCTCCTACTCGTGCACTACTTTATTCATGTGGTTTAGTTGGCTTGACACTCTTTCCATAAGGTAGAGTTCCATAAGTCTGACTTATCAGAGGAGAGCAATGAAGATAGCAGCATCTCGTCCATTTCAGTCTTTGCTTTTATGTTCATGGTTAAGGCAGCATAAAAGGGAAGGAAATCAAAGTCAGATAAACTGTACCCCAGAGCTTTTTAAAAACAAGAATAATTGTAGCAATGCCTAGGATGTAATTGACAGATTGTACCAGCAAGCTCATTTACTGCTGGAATGAATTTGTTCCAGTTCAGCAAAATTCTAGATCATATTTATCTTACACTAATGCCACTGTGAAGCAGTTGGAATGGCACCATGAAAAATCAGTTTAAAGATATTAACTTAGAATGTGGGGGGGGGGGGGGGGCTGTGATCCCTCAAACACGGCCACACAGAAAACCAGATAATCCCAGGCCATTTCCATGTGTTGCAGTTAAAATGGATTCTCTTGCATCATGGAAAAAATGAAATTACAATTCCCTAATTTGAAGTCCTTCCCAGTTGAGGGATGTTTCATTTTGCTGTAGATATATATTGAAATTGGTAGGTAATGCAACATTTGAATTGTTCTAACATTATTTATTTGAAACAAGTGAACTGCATAACAGAAATTTATTGTAATTAGTGACTTCATTAGATGGATGAATGTTCAGAGGGAATGGAACTGATACAGTGAAGAAACTTTACTGGAGATTGAGGTCCATCTTGTATCTCTTTTACTCCATGTTTTTTATGACTGTACATTGTATTTTATTTCCTACTACTAAATAAATGTGTTTCAGGACGTGAAGGTAAGCTGACAGTGAATGTATTTAATGTGAATGTCAGGCAACAAATATAAATGAAGAAATCGTAGGAGCCGTATGGAATTAAAAATTAATGATGGTGAAGAATATAAAATGGTAAGGTTTTTGGTTTCTATAGTGATGAATATTAAGCTTGCAGTCTTCTGAGATGTAGCCTGAAGATGGAGTAGCAGGTTCCTCTGAAACATGGGTACCTATCTGCTGGGCTACATGGCATCAAATTCCAGAAGACAGTAATCTTAATATGAAGTGGTACCAAATGTTAAAAATACAGAGTTAATTGTAAAGTTCTCTGTGTCCATGCCATGTAGGCATATAGGGTGAGAGAGGTGTATCTCCACACACATTCTTTACCTCGGCACATGATGGAGGAGAGTGGTCAACATCAAGCCCTGGCCGCCTAACCCCAGGAAAGAACATGAATGCTCATTGAATAGGAGGTTGGGCGGGCCTCAGAGCCGGTCTGGGCGTTTTTGAGAAGTGAAAAATCTATTGCCCGTACCAGGATTGGACTGTCCAGCCCGCAGCCTAGTGGCTATACTGAGTAGCTATCTTGTCATTCATTTGCCAGTTACAGTAAAATCGGTATTTAACAACTAGTGACAGCACATCATATGATGGGCTGCCTTAATATTCATGCACCACTCCATGGCCTCAGACAGCAGTAATTCTCTGTCATATTATATGTGCAATGATCAACTGTTTCTTTGGCCTCAGCTCTTTCTTTGCACTGAAAACATTTTGTGTTGTGTTGTGTTATGTGCTCATTGGTCAAATGTCTTCGGCCTTGGTGCATACCTCACAGATAACCGGATGGAACTCACACCAAGGGTGTTATGTAAGATAGATTCTTGTAATAGAGGAAGTATTTTTTTTTTTACTGCACTGAGGGATCAGTGTACATCAACAAACCTTACCTTTTTCAAAAACGAAGATTTAATTAAATTACATTGGATGAGCGTGTGGTGTCTGTCCTAGACCCCCCCCCCCCCCCCCCCCCCATCTCCTAGGCATCTCTCTTCATCTGGTTCCTACCCTCTTGATCTGTCCGGCTTGGGATACCCTACTGGTAACAATGCTGCCGCCGGCTTAGCTCTCAGGGTTGCTGGAACTCACAAGCCCCTCTACCACGGCAAGGTGGAGATACCAACAAACCAAAAAACATTGGATGAGGCTGGTATAAAACTATTTAGCACATACTGTCACATAAATGCAATGTTTTATTCAAACTGATTCATGTTTAATGACTCGCAGTGTATTTATTTTGTCCTATCAGTTTGTCCATTCATATGTAAGCAGTAATGGCTTTGGTTGAATTGATTTTGATGGCATTCAGTGTCACAAGTTATTACTAATATTTATTAAAAGAATGTAATCGTAATCCAAACTTGACAGTACATATTACGGTTTTGCATGAAGCCCATCCTGCCCTAAAGATGTAGACAGTGGGCTACTCCAAAATGTTTGTACGTATCGACCAAACTATACATTGTCAGCCCAGAAGCCCATTGACCCATAAATACATTTTCATGTACATATATCTGGAATACCACACAGCAATGTCATTTCAGACTGAAGTGGTACTCTTCATAAGATAAATATTTCATTATTTATATTTTCTTTAGACAGGTTTTTTTTGTCATACCTACTGTGGTACACTTGATTTTGTGCATGTGCATTCATGTTTTCTCACCCTTCAGTGTCCCTAATTAGGGACATCTGAAAGTACAAACAAATACGCACAAACAGTAATATGCACATAATGTACATCTGTGTACATTGTTCTGATAATTCACATAAGTTTGTAATAATGGGATGTCATATGTGGAGCATATTCCTAAATTAGTGGAAATAAAGTAGTTTTCCAAATTGTCTCAGTTAAAGTTATATTTGCAAAGAATGTTTCATGGACTTCTTCTAGTCTTAAACAGATATTTCAGCATGTGAATTTGTTGCAAGTGTATCAGGATCCTGGGAAACTTGTAGGGAGTGATGTAACATGAAAGGCACTTGTGTCAAGGGCTGACCAAAGATCCCTGAAGTTCAGCCAAATGCAACTGGAAATCAGCAGGCCAGTCGAGGCTGCCTGTAAGAAGGCAGCTGATTTGATGGAACTGACTGTGCCCACCACCTTCCAGCCACCATGTCTGAGGTTTTCCATGATTTTCCTCCATTTGAAGCAAGTGCCAGTGTACAACTAAAAGACAGGGCATACACCACAACTCCACCCTCAACCCCCACTCACAGAAGCGTTCAGCAGAAGTGTTTCGCTCCCAGGTTCCCAACACCTTAAGCCCATTTGACCAAGTCACTCTGGGTTCAAACCCCAGACATTCATCTAACCAGTGTTCTTCACCCACAGAAGGACATGTGCCATTAGTTACAGAAGTCCTTAGTGTGACCACGTCAAGGCCTTCTTTCAAGATAGGAAATCTTTTAGGACAAGCAGAATCACTGTTACAGTTAAGTATCAGTTGTCCATGTTGTAGCCCAGCAATGCATTTCATATGCATGAATGGCTAAATGGACCACAAAGTCTTTGCACTTATTAGCTGTTTGATTGGTTGGTTTATTGGTTTTTGTGAATTAAATGTAGCAGAATGTATGATGTTTCAAGGAAACCAAACCATTATATACGAAAAATCTCACATTTTAAACCTCTCATCATAATTTTTGTTAGTATATCACTAACATCAAAACTGTGAGTCATGAGATTATACACACATATATAGCAGTGATGTGATGGGATCAAAGATGGGGTACAGTATGGTGAAGAGAATAAAGGCACGTAAAATTTCCCCTCTTCTGCTTATTTAAGTTTTGCTTGCTGAAAAGCAGGGCACGCGGTGGTGCAGTTGGTTGAGGCATTGCGCTACAAACCGGAACGTCGCGGGTTCGATTCCCGATGGTGTCACTGGAATTTTTCATTGACATAATCATTTCGGTCGCACTATGGCCCTGGGGTCGACTCAGCCTCTAACAGAAATGAGTACCAGGAATCTTTCCTGGGGGGTAAAGGCGGCCGGTGCGTAGGGCTGACAACTTTACCACCTTCAGGTGCTGATTGGGAGCCTCAATCTCCTGGGACCCTAAGGGCCTGTCAAGGCCTGTAATGGGATTGCTTTACCTTTACCTTTGCTGAAAAGCAGTATACACTGGCAAGATGATAATCAGGCAGTAAAATGTAGCACTAACAGTTACAAGGCTTGTAATGTGAAAGTATGGGACATTAGGAGATGTACTGATTGCCATTTTATGTTACGAATTTCTGTGTGTCTAAATTTGAATGTGTGTATGTATGTGTCACAGCTGGATAGAGATGAGAAAATTGTTACCAGAATTTTTATTATTTACTTTTATTCATTTTGTTGTTAATTGACTGTATAACTATGTCAAAATCAACATCTGGGCCTGATGGCAATGTATACATAATAATCAGAGCTCTAAGTAAGTTGCATGGAAGAAAACATAGCACAGTTAACATGTTTACACAATTGACTGCATGCAGTAAGAAACTGGCAAGATGATACAGAAGATACAGCTGAGGTCCTCTGGTTAACAGCACAGTTTTTATACATTGCTCTACATTACTGTTAATGCTTGTTGTTACACTAGACAACAGGGGTTTGATTCCCAGGAGGGACACAAACATTTATCTTTGTTATTGTGTCCAGACTGTATCTGGGGACCATTCAGCTTTATATCCAAGCATTAAAGCAGCCTGAGCATGAAGCTGACCACTTCTCTCCATATAGTGTCAGTGCATGGAGCTGTACTTTAACTCCTTCATGTCTTCCTGGCTTGGTGGCTAATTAAGCTTAATAAAAGTTCCAATTTTACGTTTATATTTACATATCTACATTGGCATAAGAAATCAGCACAGTTTTTGGGTAAAATTCAGCATGCATGTAAACTTACATATACACTATATTTCACTTATTTTGTTACAGGGAATATGTGGTTACAGTCAGGAGAATTTGAAAATGAAATGGTGGTCATAATGACCAAAATAACAGTCAAAATAGGGTACTCTGGTTGAATTCAGAAAAGGGTTGCCAAAAAATGCTGTATATGAACAGAGTGCTGTTGGCTATTCAGAATATATTTTTATGATTCAATTGTCCTCCATTTACACCCCCTGAGACCTTAGCCTTTTCTTAAGATGACTTATGTTACCTCTCTTAGCCACTGCATGTTTTCATTTTAAAATATCTTCATAACTGAATATAGTGTCTCACACTGTCAGATTTGTTACCACGGTACTGATATCGCTTCATTTATCTGATTGATTAATTAATTTGTAATCTTTTTCACAAATTTTCCATTTCCTTAATTGTATTCTCATGGAGCTGGAGGTCTGTGGGTCTTGTTGTTCCAGTCGATTTCTGTGAAGTCGATCAGTGTTGAATTTTTTGGAATGTACTGCCTGCAAATTTATACAACAATAGAGAGTAGTAATTATACATCAATGCAGAATACAAATACAGCGAAAACATTTGACACCTTTCTCTTTAAATGCAATGACATTTAAAATATAATACTGAAGAACAATTAATTCAGAACACTGATCACAGTAAGACTAAATGTATGGTAAATACTGAATTATTTTCAGAGTACTAACAAATATTAGTATAGTCAGTCATGGGGGTACTTACCAAGAAGTCTGCATACTAAAGAAAAATGGACAGACACATGTGAGTATCAGTGTTGAGGTTCTCATGGCAGTGAATATTAAAAGTGTAGTCTTCTGGCATGTGACACCATGTGGTTTGGCACTTTGGTACCAACATTTCAGAGGAACCTGTTGCATGCATATTCTACCTTGAAGATGGAGGCAGCAGGTACTTCCAAAACATTGACACTCATCTGCTGGACCACACAGCATCATATTCCAAAAAACCATAACCTTAAAGATATGGAAGAACCTTAAAGATATGGAAGTTTCTTGAATGTTAGAAGTGGTAATCATTATTTGATCAAAATCCTCATGTTAAAGGAAATATTATAAAACTACTAAATTAATAAGTTATAAATTTGAGGATTATTTCTTACCTGTAGTTGATGTGTGCTGAGTCAAACATTTTTTTGGCAGCTTTTGTCGTTGGCTTATGTTCATGTTTGTCCGATTTGTAGACAACTTCACGGATTCCAGACTGAATTATAATCTTGGCACATTCATTACACGGAAATAGTGAAACATATATGGTGCACTTCTTAACAGATGCTGAGTTTCTGTTCACAATTGCATTCATTTCAGCATGGCAAACTGAAATATGATTTTTAATTTTCTGTTAATCTTTAATATGTTCTCCATAACTGTACTTTATTGAAATTGTCTAGGCATAAAATGACAAAAGCAAACACTGGTTTACTTTTGAAGTTCTCACAGCAGTGACTGGAAATACTATCATCTGGGATATGACACCGTGTAGTCTGGTATAAATTCACCAGTGTTTTGGAAGAACCTGTTGCTCCCATCGTCAGGGTGCAATAATAAGCCACGCAAGGGAAAATACTGTAGTATATAGGTAAAATGAGAATGGCCAGGTATTGAGGTCTTTAGATGGGTGGATGGGGCTGTTTTGGCGGAGCACAGACGAGCTGAGGAAAGGGAAATACAGCACAAGGTGAAGGCCAGAAGGGGATTAAATGCTAGTGATGCATGTGTAGGTGTTCACAGAGTCTGAGGAAGGGGGACCAGTGAAGTGCGGTTAGGAACTGAGGATGACAGGAGGGAAAAGATATGAAATGGGAGACAGGATGCCAGGGTGATAAAAAGAGAAAGCAGCACTTACGTGAAGGTATTTGTGCAGGGTAGTGAAGAAGAAGTGGGATGGGGGGGGGGGGGCATGGACTGGATTGATATGGCTCAGGATAGGGACAGGTGACGGGCTCTTGTGAATGTGGTAATGAACGTTTGGGTTCCATAAGACGCGGGGAATTTCTTGACTAGCTGACGACCTGTTAGCTTCACAAGAAGGACTGTGCTCCGTGGAGTTAGTTAGTTATTTAGCGAAGAAGAAGAGGTGACAATGATCTTCAGGCTCAGGCTTGCTCATAATTGATTTGCATGAAATTTTATATGTACAGTGAAGTCCCCATTTGAGGTGTCTTTGAGGTTCAATGGAGGGCCTGGGGTAGCGTAATTGGTATAGTGACTACACTTCGGGCTGTATGGTCTGGAGTTCGACACGCAGTTGGGGAAAGAGATTTTTCTCTTTTCCAAAATCCAGACCAGCTCTGAGGCCTCCTGTTCAATGGGTAACCAGATTATCTCTGGTGGGTAATGTGGCTGGGGTGTGAAGTTAACTACTCGCCTACGTATGGTGCTGAGGTTAAGAATGAATGGAGCTATACCTGTACTCTGCCTATATGCCTTAATGGCTTGGACAGGGAAACTTTTTTTTTTTTTGTTTTTTTTTTTTCTTTTCTTTAATTTGAATAAGGTGCAGTGGATGTGAATACTAAATTGTGGAGGCTACCGACTTGCGATCATTGATACAGGACATTAAATGAGCGGAAATCTTTAATTTTGGAATACTAAATGGCACTTCCACTGTAGTCAGTTTCTCTCCATTTATGACAAAGTAAAATATTACATTTCTGAGCACTGAAATTTCAGTGTCACCAGGTAATAAAACTACACAGTCTAATTCACTGTGCAAACTTGCTGACACTCCAGTTGTCATATACAGTAAAACCCCTATTTAATTAATTACTGGGGGATTAGAATATATTTCACTAAATCAAGGTTTTCATTAAATGGAAGTTATATTGTTTATATGGAGCTGTTGTCGGGACATGAAAAAATCATCACTAAATCCGTGAACATTAAATCGGGGTTTTACTGTACTTTGTATACACATTGAAGGTAATCAAGTACCATAAAGTAACAAGAGGCATGTGTGACAAGACAGTACCACAAGGTTCTGGTTCTGGATTATTCATCAGAACTTGACAGCTGTGGTACATACATGCAGGAGGACATCCTGAATTAGAACAGAACAGAATGGAATGTTCATTGATACAAGTTGTACAGAGGACTGTGTCAGCTGCTGCCAGTTATTGGTAGTATGCAGCCCTCATATTATCAAGTATATTAACAGTACCCTAAACTATACAGCACCTGGTTAAATTACTCTTGTTACAGTAAATAACTTTACTCTTTCAACCTCTACTCCTGGCACTTGATTTTGCACTTGGTTTTCCCATTTACATCTGAACTAATATAATATTTCTCCTGAATTTTTAATTCTGTAGTTTTACTAGACCTCATTGCTTTTTTTGTTTGCTATCCCTTCATTAATACTGAACCATTTACTGCTCAGAAGTTGATCTATCCACCTCTTCATTTCTGGACATTTGAAACGAATGTGAATGGCATGATGTTTGCTCTGTGTGTAGGGGGCATTCCCCTCAGTTTCCAAATCCCATTCTAAACCATGCTATCCCACTTCTGTTCGTTACTGGGCAGCAGACTGCGTATTCCTGTCTCCCACACGACTTTCATTTCACAATATGATATTAATGACCTCTTCTGTGTTATGTTCACTACATTAATCTCGTTCTGTATCTTGTTGCATCTTGCTTTGATCATTATGTATGTAATGTGCATTTCCATCCCTCTCTTGGGCTTAGCCAAATGTATTCCCAGTCTGACTTTTTCTAGCTCATCCCTCAATTTCCGTTTCCAACTTCTGATTTTGTGCTGCCTATCTGCCAATCATGGCAGCATCTTAACAAGTTCATCCTTTTCCATCTGCATAATTGTTAGCCAGTATTTCACTACCAAACATAATATCTTACCTCTGCTGTTATCTGTGCCAAGCTTCAATTCTGCTGCACAATTTGTTGCAAATTTGGGCATCTTTAGTACTTGCTTGCAAAATCTCTTCTGGATCCCATCAATTCCTTTCCACCCCACCCCACATCCAAACTTTTGCGCCATACAACAATCAGGATTGAGCAAAAACTTGTTTTTACATTGGAAAACGTATAAAAACCCACTTTCTTTGAGTGCTGTTACATAATGCCTTAATTTTAATGTCTGCATTAATTTTCTTCATTATAAAGAATTGATAATTTACATCAGATGATTATGAGTTTGACTGTGCACGTCTCTTACCGTATAAAGATTTTGTGTGAAGTTTAGACCGTGCTTTCTTGTTCTTGCTCCATGGAAACTGATCATCACTGCAGCGATTAGGCATGCCATTATATCCGATACTAACAATTCTCTTATCTTCATTCACAATGCAAGCTCCAACTTGGGAACATGGGTCCTTGCTTCTCTTTGCTGCCAGGAATGCAGTAGCCATGAAATAATCATCCCAGCTCAAGACATCTTCCCGTTTCTTGTTCATGTCTCTGTGAAGGAATGTTTTAACTGTGTCAGCAGGAAAATACTTTGTCTATATAAATGCCTATTTATATTTGGCATGACAGTGCTTGGAAATGAATTATATAATTATTTACATAACAATACTGTCAGTAACTAAGTATGTGTTCAACTGTCGTGAACACAGTGAAGAATGCAAACATCAAAAGATAAAGACAGCTGATAAATCCCTGTAAGTATGACAAGTTCACGTACATATTTAGGAGCGAACGACACACTAATAAGTCTAACTTGCATGCATGAAGAAATTACAAGCAGATGGAACTCAGGGAGTGTCTGCTACCATCTGGTCTAGAGTCTTTTGTCTTCCCATTTGCTGTCTAAGAATATAAAGATTAAAAATATACAAAATTATAATTTTTCCTGTTTTTATACAGGCGTGAAGCTTTGCCCCTCACACAGGCTGAGGGTGTTTGAGAATAGGTTGCCAAGTTAGATATTTAGGCCTAAGAGGAGGGAAGTTACAGGAAATTAAAAAAATTGCATAATGAGGAGCTTCTTGATTGTTATTTTTTTTCCTATGGCTCAGCCCCTAGGGGGCCTACGCCTCCTAATTTTTTTCGAGTTTTCGCGATCACACACTCGGTAGGACTCCTCTGGATGAGGGACCAGCTCGTCGCAGAGACCTCTACCTGACAACACACAACACTCACAAGGGACAGACATCGATGCCCCCCGGTGGGATTCGAACCCACAATCCCAGCAAGCAAGATGGCCGTAGACCCATGCCTTAGACCGTGCGGCCACTGGGATCGGCCATGATGGTTATACCTCACCAAATATTATTTGGATAATCAAATCAAGGAGGATGAGATGGGCAGGACATGTGGCATGTATAGGGGAGAAAAGAAATGCATGCCGGGTTTTCATATCAGTTGTAAAATATGTATTGGCCTACTATTGCTGTGCAAGACTGCTGACGCACGAAACAACAGATCACATCCAGATGAAGACTATACTTAAAATGAATCTATTTTTGACAGTGGCATTTCATCCACCACAAAAGTAACAAGTTTACAGGCGTTCCTCAATCCCATGACCTTCATCTGTTTAAAATAAGGCACAGCCAGGGTTGTGCTGCCAAAATTTTGACCACTAGTTCAGATATTTGTCAATACGTGCCACTATTTTATTAGCATACTTTACAGTATGGAATGGTTATTTATAATTTATCCACATTTTGTGGAACCCGAAGGTTCATTACCGCATTCACAAGAGCCCTCCACCTGTCCCAATCCTGAGCCAGATCAATCCAGTCCATGCCCCCCATCCCACTTTTTGAAGATTCATTGTAATATTATCCTCCCTTCTATGCCTAGGTCTTTCAAGTGGTCCCTTTCCCTTAGGTCTCCCCACCAAAACCCTGTGTGCGCCACTCCTGTCTCCCATACATGCCCTGCCCGTCCCATTCTTGATTTTATCCCCCAAATATTTGGTGAGGGGTACAGATTATAAAGTTCCTCGTTATGTTGTCTTTTCCTCTCCCATGTTAACTTGTCCTTCTTAGGCCAAATATCTTCCAGGATGAGCAAAAGGTGTTTTGAATATAATGCTTTCAAATTCCATATCAGGTGTAAGTACAGATAAACATAATGTCACATCACCGTGAAGTTTGTGTGCCGTGCGAGCTGTTCGGTTGGTTGTCCATTTTTCACTTAATTTATCGTACAGCACTGTAAGAAAGAAAACCTTTGTTAGCAGGGTCATACAGATTAGGTTATACTGCGTGTTTCATGAGTTATGGCTATTTTGTAGGTCCTTGTGATCGAAAAACTTCCTGTCAACATGGGTCCTATTCTCTATGGTTATGGTACTATCGGCGTTTTTTAATTCTCGTAAACGCGCTAATGTGAATGGCGCCTACACGCAAAGTGACCTTGAACCAGTTTAGCGTCTACCACAGAATGGCGGGCGATGCAAACACATTCAGGCTCTTGCATGCGCAGTATTCACAACCTAGCGACGAGAGCGTTTTGGTTGAGGGTGGGGTTTTTGAAAATCTGCTTTAAACACAGATCAGTGTGGATTAAAGACAGTTTCTGTCATGACGTAAAATATATCAGGTACTGTGTTTATTCGTAAGACAGACTACAGAATGATGACTGTGTTTAATATTATACTCCATATATTTTCAGTAATTCTTTCCTTTTATTCTAAGATTCAAGAGGCCGTAACCGTTCAAAATATGGCACGTTTTTATGAACTTTTTTTATTACAAAGACCTAGAGAATCGTATACAGTTATGTCCACAAATCATGAATCATCCTGTAGCTCGGTTTATGGCAAAGGTGGGGGAATATCCATCACTTAAGTGGGAATGGCTCCACAGGGTGCAGTGCAGGAACTGCGGAGAAGGCAGAAACATAAATTCATTACGAAAATAGCAAGCAAATAGGGTACGCGGTGGCGCAGTTGGTTGAGGCACTGCGCTACAAACCGGAACGTCGCGGGTTCGATTCCCGATGGTGTCTCTGGACTTTTTCACTGACATAATCGTTTCGGTCGCACTATGGCCCTGGGGTCGACTCAGCCTCTAACAGAAATGAGTACCGGGAATCTTTCCTGGGGGGTAGAGGCGGCCGGTGCGTAGGGTGACAACCTTACCACCTTCATGTGCCGATTGTCTAAAAACCTGGGAGCCTCGACGTCCTGGAGCCCTAAGGGCCTTCCTAGGCCTGTATGGGACTGCTTTACCTTTACCACTGTCCTCACACTCAGCATTGCCATTATTTCGAGAATTTCTGATCGGAATTACCCCCAACCGACATTTTGAGAGCTAAGGGAGGCTGCGTCTTCTGTAGTGATCTTTCACGTTTGAAACTGGTACTGTATGTTATTACATATCATGCATTTGCCTCCTCTACATATCCATATCGCTCATGAAACAGCAATTTGTCGTAACCCACCGATACACAATTTTACTGGAGACAGAAAAAACTTGGCAGATCCTTCACAGGCCAACGCTTACGCATGTTATGTTTTTGCGAAAATATAATGAGAAGCAATTTTTTGTGAACACAACATTTTGACAGAATGTGTGTTTGTAAGCCAACTGTCTAGTAATGCAGGAATCTCAGTTTGACAAGTTGTGTGGGTTAGGAAAAATTGTTATCTTACGAGCGATACAATTGTGAGTTAAAGAGCATTACTTATCTTACGGAAACTGGCGCTGATTTCTTAGTAGAAAATGGCAAAAAGAAAGGGAAATTTTAACAAACTACTCTAGTTCTGCCAGTGGTTTATCTCAACTTTTGTCGCCACGGGCCTGCCCAAATCAAGTTTCTCTTACTCTTTCCATTCCCGAGAATCGGCAGTGATCGGAATTACCGAATAACTGGAATTTCCCCAGTTTGCCCTGTATTAAATTTGTGTACCGTATAGCCAAAATCATATTCATATATAATTTTACACGTCTCTTATGATGACAAGACTGGACTTGAATAACTCAAACTCTCCATGAGACTACAGCCAACACTACGACTGACAGCTGATTGTACTATGTAACACGATTTTTGTTCCTGGGTAGTAAGTGTTATTTTCTGATTGCTTATATCTAAAAAGTATAGAAAATGGCTATTATTTCTCTCAAACTTTGCTTTTGTGACCAGGACAGTGATATTTTGAAATTCACCTATTTCCAATGAGAAAACGGGCGAATTTGCGTCTTTTCCTTCACATAAAGTCAGAAATAAAACAACATATGAATGAAAATTAACATGTATTTATACTACAGTTATACAAAAATGACCACAAACATTTAGAAGTGAGTAGCTTTTCGAGATTTACGACTATACTGTAAATCACTTTCACGAATCAGCCCCCAAATGTAGTCTCCCATCATGTTCTCGTTATACTGTCCTTGGTAGCGACATTCAAGTCCAGGATATCCTGGTGGAAACGCCCGCCTTGCTCCTCCGAATACGCTCCCGTGTCCTCCTTGAATTTATCAAGATGAGCATCAAGGATATGGACCTTGAGGGACATTCTGCAGCCCATTTTGCCGCAGTTCTTCACCAGAGTCTAAACCAGCTCCACATAGTTTTCGGCCTTTGTGATTGCCTAGGAAGCCCCTAACCACTGCGACAAAGCTGTTCCAAGCCGCTTTCTCCTTCATAGTGAGCATCTTGGGGAATTCCTTGCACTCCAGGATCTTCTTTATCTGTGGTCCGACGAAGACGCCGGCTTTGACCTTTGCCTCAGACAGCTTCGGGAAGAAGTCTCGCAGGTACTCGAAGGCTGCCGACTCCTTATCTAAAGCTGTGCCAAATTGTTTCATAAATCCCAATTTGATGTGTAGTGGTGGCATCAGCACCTTCCGAGGGTCCACCAGTGGCTCCTACTTTACGATGTTCTTCCCCACAGAGAACTCGGTCCACTGTGGCCAGTCCCGCCAGTGGTAGTGCGCCTTGGTGTCCCTGCTATCCCAAAGGCAAAGATAGCAGGGAAACTTGGTAAAACCGCCTTGGAGACCCATCAGGAATGCCAACATTTTGAGGGTTCCGATGACCTCCCAACCGTACTCATCATACTTCAAGGCGTCTAGCAAGTTCTTGATGCTGTTGTAATCCTCTTTGAAGTGCACCGAGTGAGCCAGAGGAAGAGACAGGTACTTGTTCCCGTTATGGAGTAGCACGGCTTTGTGGCTCCTGGATGAGCTGTCAATGAAGAGGCACCACTCGTCCGGGTTACAGGCGATTCCAATTGCCTCGAACAGACCGGTCACATTGTGGCAGAAGCAGAGCCCATCTTGACGGGCGAAGAAGCTGGAAAAAGCTTGGTGACGCTTCCTCTGATCTGTGACTTGCACACTTTCATCCAACAAGTTCCACTGCTTGAACCTAGACGTCAAAAGCTCGGCATTGGACTTGGTGAGATCAACATCTCTGATCAAGTCGTTGAGGTCTTTCAATTTCAAAATATCACTGTTCTGGTCACAAAAGCAAAGTTTGTGGGAAATAATGGCCATTTTCTATACTTTTGAGGCATAAGAAATTAGGAAATAACAGTTACTCAGGAACAAAAAATAAATAAAAATTTGTTACATAGTGTTATTCGACCACATCTGTCTCTATAAATGCTACTTACCTAAACAGTGTCAGACTCGCTGTTGATTGGTATGATCTCTGGTTAAAGATGGATCCGGTTGTGTAGGAGTCTGAGGATCCGCAGTTATATACAGCGGTAATTCCTCGTTATCTCCCGCAGATCATCTGACCATAGATAAGTCAACGTTACTGATTGGACAATTTTAAGAACAGACATCCCATTTGTCTCGTCAAATCACAAACATGTATTTTAAAGGCCAGTCACACACAACACAAAGTTTATGTTTCTTTTACAGGCAACATGTTTCGGCTCTATTCTGAGCCGTCATCACGACTTTTCTAAGAGCGGTGATACAGAAAGTTTAAAGCTGCATTAGGATGGAGATCTCCCCTTTACATTAAAATACATTATAAATGTATATAAATATGTCAAGGGCTGTTTGACAACAAGATGCCTATGTGTAATAAGCTGTGTAAGTTTTAAAAATGTTAGTTAAAAGAGTAAAGCTTTACAAAGCATATGTATGTGTGTGGCAATGTTTATAAAATAAGTACGCTACCGGATCCAGCAGATATCAGACGAAATATGTGAACATCTATGGGAGAAACAATGCACATCGATTCACATATTTCTTCTGATATATGCTGATTCCGGTAGCGTACTTATTAATATACCTTGCTCAATGCAGGGTGCGTCTTATCGCTTGTAGTGTCTTATGAGGCGGGCAATGCGGTATGTGGTGTTGCCTTTCAGTTCGGTTGCGTGGGCTAGCTCAGGGTGGGCGAGATGAAGTCTTATCGTCAATGGGGATATTGCACAGAGGTAACCCAGTGCCAGCGATCACGTCGTCCATGCACTCGATGAAACACGTGACGACTTTATAAATGTTTATTGTTAGCTAATAGCTTTGCTATTAATTTGTGATTTAGCACGGCACTTTAGCATGATCATATCAGTATCGTAGGGATGTCACTTAAGTCTTAAGTCCACACATAAAAATTGTACTTACATTGAATTTCACGGTCTTGCAGTGGACCGATGAAATTTATATAAAGACTTGCAATAAATTAAGAGCAGATTGAAGTCGGGGAATGCTTTTTATCATTCGGTGCAGAATCTTCTGTCTTCCAGTTTGCTATCCAAAAATATAAAGATTAAGATATACAGAACTATAATTTTGCCTGTTGTTTTGTATGGGTGTGAAACTTGGTCTCTCACACTGAGGGAGGAACATAGGCTGAGGGTGTTTGAGAATAGGGTGCTGAGGAGGATATTTGGGCCTAAGAGGGACGAGGTAACGGGAGTGGAGAAGACTACATAAGGAGGAACTTAATGATCTGTACTCATCACCAAATATTATTCGGGGGATCAAATCAAGAAGAATGAAATGGGCGGGGCATGTAGCACGTATGGGTGAGGGGAGAGGTGCATACAGGACTTTGGTGGGGAGACCTGAGGGTAGGAGACCACTTGGAAGACCCATGCGTAGATGGGAGGATAATATTAAAATGGATCTTCAAGAAGTGGGATGGGGGGCCATGGACTGGATTGATATGGCTCAGGATAGGGACAGGTGGTGGGCTCTTGTGAGTGCGGTAATGAACCTTCGGGTTCCATAAAACGCGGGGAATTTCTTGACTAGCTGACGACCTGTTAGATTCTCAAGAAGGACTCTGCTCCATGGAGTTAGTTAGTTTGTTAATACGTTTTGTGCATAAGTATATCAGTTTAGGGTTATGAAGTTTATCGCGAGATTCCGAAAGTTTGTAGAGCTATCAAGTAACGCGTCTATCTGCCTCCGACGTACCAAAAGAAGTCACCGCGTTCGAGCTCGCGTCGACGGTCTGCCGCCCAAAAAAATCTTCCCTCCTAATTTTAAAATATTCTCATTGGCCAAAACGTGAATTTTGCTGTCCTCCAATAGGCCGAATTTAACTTTTTAAAAGTTTGAACCTAATTCGTTAGACCCAGCTGCTCGCTGCAACGCTCTGATTTAATTTGATAGACCCCACGCTCGCAATAAACGAATATCTTGGGGTGGGTTACTTCAAATCTTCCCTTGTCGAGCACGGGATCTCACAAAGAAACACCGCGACATGTCCCTGAAGCGGTAAGTCGCCTCTGTCCTTCCTAAATTTTCTTCTCTCCCCTAATTTCTAAAGCCGGATGTTGTGCTCATCAAACCGCAATTTGTAAGCTGAAAATAAATAGTTACATCCCGTAATCGATATGTTCAGGTTTCGAACCCGAACGGCCGATTACAGTAGGCTATACCATACGTGCCGCAGACAGATTTGTATTATATTCTGCCACGTGAAGCTCAAACGATACACATAAAATATATTCCATCAAACAATCATCGCCGTACACAAAGTCTGGTATATTATTCTTTTGATTTATATCCTACATGTTTCGTCGCGACCGACAACCGTCAAAGGAGGACATTCGAATGCACTAGTACACATCTACAGGGTTTATGTACTGTAATAGTTGTCTGATGGAATACATCTAACGACATAGGGGGTTGAAGATGACACAATTTAAAAATACATGTAAAAGTGCATGTACATCTTCAGTAAGTCTAAAGTGGTCTGTATGCGTATTCAAATTAAACTAAATTTAAAATCAGTTCATAAATTGCAGCGTTTTGTTAGCACTACCATCTGGGTTTGATCTAAAGCCATAAACAAGTATGGGTTGTTATGTATGGACAAAGAGTTCTACGCTTGTAAAAGTGAAGAGTCGGTGAACATCATATTAACCCTTTAAAGACCAAAGCTAACCTGAATTGTACTTCAAGATTCAGCCCGTACCGCGCAGTAAACACTCCGTCTCGGTTATAAAAACCAATTGGTGAATTATGTGTAGGGAAATAATCACTGTTTTTATGAGATCCATACAAAACACATAAATACACTGTGTGGATGGAACGTAGGATACTTTAATGTTAAACCTGGCAATAAATAATATCCATTGTGCCTTAAAGTATTAAATGAATGTAATGTGGAACCCCGAATATTAGCTGATACCTGATTGGGTAGGGTCTAATGGCTAGCTTTTGGTATGATGAAGTTGGCACTAATGTTAGGGCAATCGACTGCAATATGTGGACTGTTCTTACCTGTCGGTGCAACAAGGTCGCATGGACAGACTGCGTTATGCTGTTCAACTACGTGCATGTGTTCTTACCAATCGTAACAAATGTGCATTATATACGTATTTTAAGGTGCATAAGTAGTTGTGAATAGTACGGCGTATAAAATGGTTACGTATTGCACGTACTCATCATAAGCAAAATTCTTGTATTTGTCCCGACTGAGGACAACAGCGTAATATGTACGAGTGTATGTGTATCAGCAGTGGTTGGACTCTGTCGTATCTGAATATCATGCAACATAAGGCGCAGCAGAAAGAGAAAGTGTAATGAAATGATTAAGTGTTTAGTGTACGTTTATTATTAATTTGAAATGTGACGTTGTCCTTGTTCTTCGTTAACCAACTACTTCATGAAAACGCATGAGGGAGATGCCACACAAACCCGATAATTCTTAACCTCGATATTAGATGCAGGTGAGTGGTCAGTTTTATATTCCAGTCGCTTTACCCCTGGAGGGAAGAACCTCCTGATAGGGTTATTAGTCTAAACTGTGGAGATGAGGTCTCTGTCCCAGTCGGAAATCGAAGGCCGGTGGTCCAGTCGTAGTCTAGAAATGCTGCTTGATAGATATAATTCATAGAAAAATGCAGCGGGAAGTGCCTTTACTCCACGCTTCCCCCACCGCCCACTTGCGCTGTTTATGGATGTTGGTGTTGAGGGTGATGACATTTTAGCCACAACACCAAGAAAGAACCGCAGTATGATACGGTTACGTGTTACATATCCCGCTAATGCGAAACCAGGCATTTTTTTACGCATTCCGCATGATTCAACGAGTGGGACACTGAAGATGATATGCTTTGATAGATACGGAACGTGAATGTACTTTATTTTGAGGTGACACATCTCTGAATTATTTTATCGTCTCATTTTGATTAGACAAACTCAAGTTCTCGGAACTTGACTCTACTTACGTCTCCAGGTAAAATGTAAATGTTATGAACGGTACATTTGACTAAGCTAGTCACTATCCCCGGACTATCTAACAGACCTAAAGAGTACGGTTCTTTACTTTACCTCACGACGTCAGGACAACCTTTTGATACATCCGGTGTTTGTAATAAAAGCAAGAAGATAGAAATTCGACTACCGTGGAAATGTTACTGCTGTAACACAATACCGTCACAAACGTTTTTAGAGTTATGTGTCTGTGTCTTATTTTATCGATATTTTTAAAGTAGAAGCAAACGTAAAGTTGCCCCTGTCCACGCCATGAAGTCATATAGGGGGAGTACAGTTGTAGCTCCACTCATTCTTAACCTCGGCACTTAGATAGGCTTGAGTGGACAACATCACTCCCCGTCCGCTTTAACCCCGGGAAAGAATCCCGTTAGCGACTGAATATGAGGCTGGGTGGGCCCCCAGAGCTGGTCTGGACATTTTTGAAGATGAGAAAAATATCTTTCCCTGCCGACTTTCGAACCCCGGACCGTCCAACCCGTAGCTAATCGCTATACCGACTACGCTTTTATCAATAATATATTTATCCATGAATCATAATGTGTAGGTGCATGATCATATAACCTCTGTCTTAAAACTGTGAATCGAGTATTGATGTGTGTTGAAAGTGTGGTTACGTTTCATGAATTGTAATTAAACAAACGTTAAACGCAGTGCTGTTCTATCTATCTATCTACCTATAAGTCTGTCTATCTATATCTCTATCTATCTATCAACCTACCTACCTATCTGTCTACCTACATACATACCTACCTGTCTACGTATCTCTCTACCTACCTACCTACCTATCTATATGTCGGTCTGTCTATCTATCTATGGTTTTACTCAAACTCAATGAAAGGGGCGTTAAAGTAATAAAACTTCGTACTTAGACTCGTGTACATATTACAGGTGCATTTCCTCTGCACATTTTCAGCGTCTGCTGTAGCACTGATGAGTTTTATTACACTTTCTGAAAGGTTATTATCACAGCGAATCTTTTTCTCGCTTCCTTCACCAAAACCTCCCCGAGACTCGGCGTATGACGTAACGCTAGCGGAGCGTCGGGAGGGCGCTTATCGTTCAAACAGGGGAAAAAAATTCTTCGGTGTTTCAAGCTACGACTGAACCGCAAATTGTACGTAAAACGTCACGCCGACAAGTTGAATGTTGGCGATCTTTTTTCGGCCTCTTTGAACCCTCCTGTGCCTCCTTCTTCCGTTTTCGGTAGTTTTCTTGCTTTTGTGCGTTAGTTAGTCTCGGCATCGTGAACCTGTAAAAAACAGCGCCGAGGTGACCCACCTATGTGCACCGAAATATAAGGCGTTAGATGGTGAGAGTGTGAAAATCATAGGTGAATTTGACATGGCCGCCATTTTGGAAGATTTCAAGATTTTTCGATGATTTTTTTTTTTAGCGTGTAGGCATATTCCTTACCTTTCAAACTATGTATCGTTCACTGCTGTAGTCGAAGTAGGCGCGGAGTACTGTGAAGAAACGTAGGTAACGCGAAAGTCTGACACCGCGAGCGCCGAGGTGACCCACCTATGTGTACCGAAATATAAGACGTTTTACGTCAAAATGACCCTATGCATGTTCAAGACGCATTATGCTGACGAAGTTTCCATTGCTGGTTGTTTAATCTGTAAGTTGACAGGTAATCATCACTGCCCCTTTTTTTATTTTTTAAAAGTGATGGAATAGTAGATAGTGGAAAGCATACTTAAACAACAAGGTAAAACTGGAATAACGTTCAGTAATGACGGAACATTTTACCTGTCAAAAAATGTAGTCTTGTGATATGCGCTAAGTGTGTTTTAAATTGAGTAGTGTTTTTTTTAACATTTTTAAATGGGGTGGAATATTAGAATTTAGCTACATCATTCTCAAATAATTAAAAATTTGGGTTTCAAAACAGAAATGTGATAAAAGGTCAAGAGATTGCATTGCTTAGCTGTTTTTTTAATCTTTTAATGATTATTAACTCGGTACTATCGAATTCAGTAGGCCTGTTTCACATGATCTGCAACTGAGGCCTAACATATGTGTTTGTATTAGGTACGTGCTAGTTTAGTTTTGAGATCTGCGCTCTTCTGGGATATTGACTCTTGACCCGTGAAGATGGGACCGACACGTTGTCCCGAAACGTCAGTAAACAATTATCACACTACGCCGCGTAATATCCCAGAAGAGCGCAGATCTCATCAACAAATCAAGGTTAGTTTAGTTTTGTCAACTTCTTATCTGTTTTCAAAACCAAGTATTTTCGAATTTTATGCATCCTTATTGAGTTCTTCCTTTATCATCTTTCCATACTAATTATCTATGACTTCTTGGCTAAAGATTAGCATTAGCATTGTGATTTACAGATTACACAAACAATGGAATACCTTTATGAATTAAGACACCTTGAACATGTTTCCTCGATTCACCTCCTCGATTCTAATCTGTGGAGATTATCATACATAGACTCTGGCAGCATGAAAGAACGTCAAATAAAGTGACCCTAGACGGCATTAATACTGTGCAATTGTTAATATAACTTGTTTGGGTGTTTTCTCTTCGTTCTGCGGCAGGAAATAGACAGGGAAATTAATTTTGTGTGTAATATGGGGCTCCCTTCGGTGTCCCTAATATACATATATACATATATATACATATATATATATATATACATACATACAAACAATAGTATACACATAATGTACATGCATGTACACTGTCACAGAAGTCACATACATTATCTTGATAACTCACATAAATTTTTAACAATGGGATATCACATGTGCAGCAGATGCCTAGATTAATGGAAATAAAGTACTCTTTCAGTCTTTTGCAAATTTTCTAAGTTAAAATTGTAGTACAAAGGATATTCCATGGGCTTCTTCCCATCTTAAACAATTATTTCACCAAGTGAAATTTTTGCACGTGTATAAGAATCCTGGGAAAATTGTAGTGAGTGAAGTAACTTGACAGACACTTGTGCTGACCGAAGGTGCTTGAGGCTCTAGCCAAAAGCATCTGAAAATCGGGGGCTAGTCCAAGCTGCCCATAAGAAGGCAGCTGAGTCGATGGAACAGACTGTGCCCACCACCTTCCAGCCACCATGTCAAAGGCTTTTGGTTATTTTCCTCGTTGTAAGCAAATGCCAGGGTACAACTAAAGGACAGGGCATACCCCACAACCCCCCACCCAGGCCATCAGCCAAAGTGTTTCCCTGCCATTTTCCAAACACCTTAAGCCTACCTGACAGCCTCTCTTGGTTCAAACCCTAGACATCCACCATCAAAACTGTCAGCCCTTAGAATATACATGTATACTGTACTGTGTATAGGAGTGATACGATGACAGCAAAGATGATGTAGGTAAAGTTTTTCCTCCTCTGTTAAGATTTTCTTTCTCAAATCTGTTAACAATAGCAAGATGATATCAGGCAATAAAACAAATGAAGGTCTGTAGCACTAACAGTTACAAGGCTTGTAATATGAAAAAGTGGGACATCAGGAGAGGTAATGATTGGTAATTTATATTATTCCTTTGTCTCATTTTGCATGTATGTATGTATCACAGCTGGCTAAAGATGACAATATTGTTATCCAAATTTTATATTGTTCAGTTTTATTTGTTTTGTTTTTGACTGTACAACTATGTTAAAATTAGAGGTGGGACGAATCCTAAATTTTGTCGAATCCGAATCCGAATCCGAATCCTAAAAGGTTCTCGAATCCGTCGAATCCCTCGAATCTCTCGAATCCTTCATATAAGAATAATAATAAGAAAAAACTAAAGAGAAAAAGACTTAGTTCTGTACCATTTAGTATTTATTTTAAAATTAAAAGTTTTTATTTGAAGCAAAATTTAAGATCTGTGTTTAATGAAAAAACACATTTAAGAATACAATTTTCAAAAATATACCTATATTATTCATTAAGAAGATACAAATAAATGAAATAATAATAAATATTAATTATATTAATAATAATACAAATAATATTTGAGTAACAGGTCACATTTTTGACATTTGTGTAGAGGGAGGGGATTATTTCAAGAGTTAATATATCGTAGATAAACAGTAAACGCTAAACATGGAATACTAAATTCTTTCCAGAAAATGAAGAAAAATAAAAAACATGTTTATTTTAAGAGTTAATAAAAATTAAAAACACTAAACACTTAACTCTTTCATGGCAATCTAAAAGAATCAGAAACCTTTAATAGAGATTTTTATTTAAGAACACTAGCATTTGAACTCGCTCTGGGTCTAGCCTACTTCGTTTTTTATCAGCTATGATACCTGATGTACTGAATAGTCTTTCTGATATTACTGTCGATGGTGGTGTGATTAAAAACTTTTTAGAGAGTTTCTTTAAATTTTGATATTTTTTGTTGTCCTTCCAGTATTTAAAGATGTCCGCAGATGGTGGAAGCAGTGTTTCTGCTAAGTAAGCATTTATTTCTTCTTCAGGAGACAAACTATAACTTTGCTCAGTGCTGGTAGATGGTATCATCAATTGAGAATAGTAACTCCACATGCTGTGAACTCCTTGTTGTTCAGTTGGCGATTTTTGAGTGGTATCTCTTTGACTTTGTTCTGATGACTGCAGATCAGTGTCATCTGCTTGCAAAATACTAATATCAGAAATTTCCATGGTCAGTGTTGATTTAGCTTGCTCAAGGTTTTCTTTGCTCAAAAATACACTTCCTTTGAATCGGGGATCCAGTATAGTACCAAGAGCATACAATTTTTCTGTTTCGACAGACTGATAGCGCCTTTTTAGAGATGTAAGCAAGTCATTTCGAAAACACTGTATGGAACCTAAAGTTGATTTGAAGTTTTGTAGAGCATTAATGGTGCTATTCACTAAAGGAATTATTTCTGAGATTGTTACTTGACTGGAACTGGCCACAAATGTAGCTCTATCGAACACATCTAGGATTCGTATCACTTCTTCTATAGTTGTCCACTGTCGAGCACTAAGATTTACCTGAAAATTTAAGTCTGAAGCAGATAATAAAACAGCTTGCTTTTGTTGCATGAGACGAGTGAGCAAGTGAAGCTGAGAATTCCATCTTGTCAGTTCGTCTTGTATCAAACGATGAGGTTTAAGACTTAATTTAGCTTGAAAAGCTCGTAAGACTTTCATGGCTTTAGAAGAGTGCTTGAAATATCCCACAATACTCCGGCAGGCTGACATTATTTCCTTAATTTCACTGTTGTTAGGTAGACCATCTTTGATAACTAATTGAAAAGTATGAGTCAGGCATGGCAAGTGGTCAAAGGTACTGCGTTCTAAAGCTGCAACCATATTCGGACCATTATCTCTCATGAAACACACAACTTTTTTAAGAGATTCCATTCTTTCATAGTGTCAGTTATGAAAGTTTCTATTGAGGATGCTGTATGTGAAACTTCTGCAAAGGGAATGCATTCTAAACACAAGTGATGATACTCAAAGTTTTCATCTACGAAGTGAACTGTCAAACTGAGGTAATCGTCAGAAGATGTTGATGTCCACATGTCTGTTGTGACTCCAATAAACTCGGTTTTTTCTAAAAGTTTCTCAACTTTTATTTTTTCTTCTTCATACATCTCTGGAATTACCTTATGGGCAAAATGTTTCCTGCTTGGGATAATAACTCTTGGCTCAAGGTGATTTATCAACTTTTTAAAACCTTTATCTTCCATTATGGACAATGGTTGGTTATCTTTGCAGATCATTTCGGCGAGTAATCTGGTAATTGTTTTAGCTCTTTTGTCTCCAGGCTTAAAATGTTGCATTTTATCAAAAAATTCTTTCAGAGTGGGTTGGTTAGACGATACTGCTTTGCGTTTTATTGGGGGTGTTTTGAAAGGGCTTTGTTCTCCATAGAAAGAAGCTGCTGAATGTGGTGTAGAAGTTGAACTAACTGAAGGAGGACTCCCAACAACAGCTGGATCATTTGGGTCATTATTGTCTTTGAATGGAGAGTCAACTCTGACAGTCAAAGAGCTTAAGGTTGAAGCTGGAGTCAGTAATGGGGATGGTGAACTTCTACCTTTCAGTTCTTGAAATTTGGTTAAATGTTTGCCTTTCAAATGTTTCCACATTGCTGAAGTAGTATGTGACCATTTTCCTCTGGATATTTTTGCAGAACACAGATTGCAATTCGTATAATTTTCATTATCCGAAATGTGGAAATAGTTCCAGATATCAGAAGGTGTCATCTCATGGGTTGTAGGTTATAGGTGACATTGGTTGTAGGTTATAGGAAATAAGAGGTTATGCCAGAGGCACAAGATAAATCGCTCCCAAGTAAGCGTAAATGCTGTGGTTAGCGATAGAAACCACGTAGGAATAATCAAAAAAGCGTGAGAAACGCTAAGAGTGAGACAAAAATACAGTCCGGATAACGCCGAGCGTAGACTGATAGCGTGTACAAGTGAGACGCTACGGACAGTTGAGAGTAGAACTAGAAACGCTGAGCTATAGAGTGAGTAGCACTAAGTAGTTTAAGTTCCTCAAGATTCCGCTAGGTGGCAGAATTTCGCTAGGTTAGGATTCGAAAGATTCGAAAGACGAAAAAAGCGCAAAGATTCGCGTTTTCGAATCTCGAATATTATTCAAGATTCGCGGGATTCGAATATCCCATCCCTAGTTCCTCAAGATTCCGCTAGGTGGCAGAATTTCGCTAGGTTAGGATTCGAAAGACGAAAAAATCGCAAAGATTCGAGTTTTCGAATCTCGAATATTATTCAAGATTCGCGGGATTCGAATATCCCATCCCTAGTTAAATTCAACATCTGTACCAGATGACAATTTTTAGATAATAATCAGGGCTTTAAATAAGTCGCATGGAAAAAAAAATAGCACAGTTCACATGTTTACATAAGTGATTGCATGCAGTAAGAAATTGGCCAGGTGATACAGAAGATACAGCTGAGGTCCTCTGGTTAACAGCACAGTTTTTATACATTGCTGTACATTACTGTTAATGCTTGTTGTTACACTAGACAACAGGGGTTTGATTCCCAGGAGGGGCACAAACATTTATCTTTGTTATTGTGTCCAGACTGTATCTGGGAACCATTCAGCTTTATATCCAAGCACTAAAGCAGCCTGAGCATGAAGCTGACCACTTCTCTCCATCTAGTGTCTGTGCATGGAGCTGTACTTCCACTCCCCCATGTCTTCCTGGCTTGGTGGCTAATTAGGGTATGCACAAGACAGAGCCTAGAATGTAGCCTGGCAGGTCGCTGGGAAGATAGCCTAGCAGAAACCAAGGGTGTGCACAGTGACGCTTGTTTCAGGCGTATATTCCAGCCGAGTCATTTTCGAGACTGCTAGTTGACAACTATATGTGCCTACTACAACTGTGTATTCAAGCAGTGGTAGTGATGATGAGGATTTACTAGATAGCTGTGCTTCTACGTGCTTATTGCTACAAGAATTACCTCTGCGAGAGTATAAAATGCATCCAGTCAATGTTGACAGAAATAATTTTGGAGATTATCACCATCTGTATAAGAAGTTAAGAAATTATCCAAGTCGATTTTTTTAATATTGAAGAATGGAAATTGAAACCTTGCTGGAATAAACATGATATTTAGAAAGTTTATTTTCCAGTGTCACACCGTTACTGTAAGGCCCAGGCCTTCTCCGTCACACATTTATTTTTGACATATGCATTGCAACACTCCTTGGATGAGTGCTCAAGCTCATCGCAAGGCCTCTGCTTGGGACAACACAACGTATAAAGACAAGGAACAAGCATCCATGCCCGAAGTGGGATCTGAACCCGCAATCTCAGCAACCAGGCGGCCAAGACCTCGCCTCAGATGGCACGGCCACCGGGACCGGCACAAACATGATTTATATTGCTTATTAAAATGACTTCCTGCTTGTATTCATTTTGGATGCAATTTCTGTCCACAGTTTCAGTATTACATATCTCTGATCACTGCATGCAATAAATCCTACTATGGTGTTCTGTGCATGCGTGACTTCCGAGCAGATCGCTTAAAAAATGAAAGACTTCATTCTTCTAGCGACCAGTGAGCTGGCAAGCGACCGGATTGGTTTCAGCTTGGCTTCACCTTGCGCACTATGATTTAAAATACAGTGTTCCATTCTTTCTGCTAGGCAACCATCTAGGCTCCGTCTTGCACGTACCATTAGGCATAGTCACAGTTTAAATTTTACCTTTATTTTTACATATCTACATTGACATAAGAAATCAGCACAGTTTTTGGTTAAAACTCAGAATGTATGTAAACTTACATATATACTATATTTCACTTATTTTGTTACAGGGAATTTATGGTTAGAATCAGAACAATTCAAAAGTGAAACAGTAGTCATAATGGCCAAAATAACAGTGGAAATAGGATACTCTGGTTGTGTTCAGAAAAGGGCTGCCATAAAATGCTGTATGTAAACACAATTATGTTGGCTATTCAGAATATATTTTTATGCTTCAATTGTCCTCCATTTACACCTCCTGAGACCTTAGACTTCATTCAGATGACTTATGTTACCTCTCTTAGTCACTGCATGCTTTCATTTTAAAATATCTTCATAACTGAATATAGTGTCTCACACTGTCAGATTTGTTACCACAGTACTGTTATCACTTCATTCATCTGATTGATTAATTAATTTGTAATCTCTTTCACAAATTTTCCATTTCCTTAATTGTATTCTCATGGAGCTGGAGGTCTGTGGGTCTTGTTTCAGTCAATTTCTGTGAAGTCGATATTTATTGAATTTTGTGGACTGTGCTGCCTGCAAATTTATACAACAATAGAGATTAGTAATTATACATCAATGCAGAATACAAATACAGCGAAAACATTTGACACCTTTCTCTTTAAATGCAATGACATTTAAAATATAATACTGAAGAACAATTAATTCAGAACACTGATCACAGTAAGGCTAAATGTAGTGGTAAATATTGAATAATTTTCAGAGTTCTAACAAATATTAATATAGTCAGTCATGGGGGTACTTACCAAGAAGTCTGCATACTAAAGAAAAATGGACAGACACATATGAGTATCAATGTTGAGGTTCTCATGGCAGTGAATATTAAAAGTGCAGTCTTCTGGCATGTGACACCATGTGGTGTGGCACTCTGGTACCAACATTTCAGAGGAACCTGTTGCCTGCTTATTCTACCTTGAAGATGGAGGCAGCAGGTACTTCCAAAACATTGATGCTCATCTGCTGGACCACACAGCATCATATTCCAAAAAACCATAACCTTAAAGATATGGAAGTTTCTTGAATGTTAGAAGTGGTAATCATTATTTGATCAAAATCCTCATGTTAAAGGAAATGTTATAAAACTACTAAATTAATAAGTTATAAATTTGAGGATTATTTCTTACGTGCATCTGATGTTTGCTGATTTAAACATTTTTTTGGCAGCTTTTGTCGTTGGCTTATGTTCATGTTTGTCCGATTTGTAGACAACTTCACGGATTCCAGACTGAATTATAATCTTGGCACATTCATTACACGGAAATAGTGAAACATACATGGTGCAGTTCTTAACAGATGCTGAGTTGCTGTTCACAATTGCATTCATTTCAGCATGGCAAACTGAAATATGATTTTTAATTTTCTGTTAATCTTTAATATGTTCTCCATAACTGTACTTTATTGAAATTGTCTAGGCATAAAATGACAAAAGCAAACACTGGTTTACTTTTGAAGTTCTTACAGCAGTGACTGGAAATACTGTCATCTGGGATATGACATGTTGTAGTCTGGTATAAATTCACTAGTGTTTTGGAAGAACCTGTTGCTCCCATCGTCAGGGTGCAATAATAAGCCATGCAAGGGAAAATACTGTAGTATATAGGTAAAATGAGAATGGCCAGGTATTGAGGTCTTTAGATGGGTGGATGGGGCTGTTTTGGCGGAGCACAGACTGGAGCTGAGGAAAGGGAAATACAGCACAAGGTGAAGGCCAGAAGGGGATTAAGTGCTAGTGATGCATGTGTAGGTGTTCACAGAGTCTGAGGAAGGGGGACCAGTGAAGTGCGGTTAGGAACTGAGGATGACAGGAGGGAAAAGATATGAAATGGGAGACAGGATGCCAGGGTGATAAAAAGAGAAAGCAGCACTTACGTGAAGGTATTTGTGCAGGGTAGTGAAGAAGAAGTGGGATGGGAGGGGGGGGGGGGCATGGACTGGATTGATATGGCTCAGGATAGGGACAGGTGACGGGCTCTTGTGAATGCGGTAATGAACCTTCGGGTTCCATAAGACGCGGGGAATTTCTTGACTAGCTGACGACCTGTTAGCTTCACATGAAGGACTGTGCTCCGTGGAGTTAGTTAGTTATTTAGCGAAGAAGAAGAGGTGACAATGATCTTCAGGCTCAGGCTTGCTCATAATTGATTTGCATGAAATTTTATATGTACAGTGAAGTCCCCATTTGAGGTGTCTTTGAGGTTCAATGGAGGGCCTGGGGTAGCGTAATTGGTATAGTGACTACACTTCGGGCTGTATGGTCTGGAGTTCGACACGCAGTTGGGGAAAGAGATTTTTCTCTTTTCCAAAATCCAGACCAACTCTGAGGCCTCCTGTTCAATGGGTAACCAGATTATCTCTGGTGGGTAATGTGGCTGGGGTGTGAAGTTAACTACTCACCTACGTATGGTGCTGAGGTTAAGAATGAATGGAGCTATACCTGTACTCTGCCTATATGCCTTAATGGCTTGGACAGGGAAACTTTTTTTTTTTCTTTTCTTTTCTTTAATTTGAATAAGGTGCAGTGGATGTGAATACTAAATTATGGAGGCTACTGACTTGCGATGATTGATACAGGACACTAAATAAGCGGAAATCTTTAATTTTGGAATACTAAATGGCACTTCCACTGTAGTCAGTTTCTCTCCATTTATGACAAAGTAAAATATTACATTTCTGAGCACTGAAATTTCAGTGTCACCAGGTAATAAAACTACACAGTCTAATTCACTGTGCAAACTTGCTGACACTCCAGTTGTCATATACAGTAAAACCCCTATTTAATGAATTGCTGGGGGATTAGAATATATTTCACTAAATCAAGGTTTTCATTAAATGGAGGTTATATTGTTTATATGGAGCTATTATCGGGACATGAAAAAATCATCACTAAATCCGTGAACATTAAATCGGGGTTTTACTGTACTTTGTATACACATTGAAGGTAATCAAGTACCATAAATTAACAAGAGGCATGTGTGACAAGACAGTACCACAAGGTTCTGGTTCTAGATTATTCATCAGAACTTGACAGCTGTGGTACATACATGCAGGAGGACATCCTGAATTAGAACAGAACAGAATGGAATGTTCATTGATACAAGTTGTACAGAGGACTGTGTCAACTGCTGCCAGTTATTGGTAGTATGCAGCCCTATATTATCAAGTATATTAACAGTACCCTAAACTATACAGCACCTGGTTAAATTACTCTTGTTACAGTAAATAACTTTATTCTTTCCACCTCTACTCCTGGCACTTGATTTTGCACTTGGTTTTCCCATTTACATCTGAACTTATATAATATTTCTCCTGAATTTTTAATTCTGTAGTTTTACTAGACCTCATTGCTTATTTTGTATGCAACCCCTTCATTAATACTGAACCATTTACTGCTCAGAAGTTGATCTATCCACCTCTTCATTTCTGGACATTTGAAACGAATGTGAATGGCATGATGTTTGCTCTGTGTGTAGGGGGCATTCCCCTCAGTTTCCAAATCCCATTCTAAACCATGCTATCCCACTTCTGTTCGTTACTGGGCAGCAGACTGCGTATTCCTGTCTCCCACACGACTTTCATTTCACAATATGATATTAATGACCTCTTTTGTGTTACGTTCACTACATTAATCTCGTTCTGTATCTTGTTGCATCTTGCCTTGATCATTATGTATGTAATGTGCATTTCCATCCCTCTCTTGGGCTTAGCCAAATGTATTCCCAGTCTGACTTTTTCTAGCTCATCCCTCAATTTCCGTTTCCAACTTCTGATTTTGTGCTGCCTATCTGCCAATCATGGCAGCATCTTAACAAGTTCATCCTTTTCCATCTGCATAATTGTTAGCCAGTATTTCACTACCAAACATAATATCTTACCTCTGCTGTTATCTGTGCCAAGCTTCAATTCTGCTGCACAATTTGTTGCAAATCTGGGCATCTTTAGTATTTGCTTGCAAAATTTCTTCTGGATCCCATCAATTCCTTTCCACCCCACCCCACATCCAAACTTTTGCGCCATACAACAATCAGGATTGAGCAAAAACTTGTCTTTACATTGGAAAACGTATAAAACCCCACTTCCTGTGAATGCTGTTACATAATGCCTTAATTTTAATGTCTGCATTAATTTTCTTCATTATAAAGAATTGATAATTTACATCAGATGATTATGAGTTTGACTGTGCACGTCTCTTACCGTATAAATATTTTTTGTCAAGTTCAGATTCTGCTGTCTTGCTCCATGGGAACTGATAATCACTGCAGCGATTAGGCATGCCATTATATCCGATACTAACAATTCTCTTATCTTCATTCACAATGCAAGCTCCAACTTGGGAACGTGGGTCCTTGCTTCTCTTTGCTGCCAGGAATGCAGTAGCCATGAAATAATCATCCCAGCTCAAGACATCTTCCCGTCTCGTGTTAGGGTCTCTGTGAAGGAATGTTTTAACTATTTCAGCAGGAAAATACTTTGTCTATATAAATGTCTATTTATATTTGGCATGACAGTGCTTGGAAATGAATTATATAATTATTTACATAACAATACTGTCAGTAACTAAGTATGTGTTCAACTGCCATGAACACAGTGAAGAATGCAAACATCAAAAGATAAAGACAGCTGATAAATCCCTGTAAGTATGACAAGTTCACGTACATATTTAGGAGCGAACGACACACTAATAAGTCTAACTTGCATGCATGAAGAAATTACAAGCAGATGGAACTCAGGGAGTGTCTGCTAAAATCTGGTCTAGAGTCTTTTGTCTTCCCATTTGCTGTCTTAAGAATATAAAGATTAAAAATATACAAAATTATAATTTTTCCTGTTTTTATATAGGCGTGAAGCTTTGCCCCTCACACAGGCTGAGGGTGTTTGAGAATAGGTTGCCAAGTTAGATATTTAGGCCTAAGAGGAGGGAAGTTACAGGAAATTAAAAAAAATTGCATAATGAGGAGCTTCTTGATTGTTATTTTTTTTCCTATGGCTCGACAGCCCCTAGGGGGCCTACGCCTCCTAATTTTTCGAGTTTTCGCGATCACACACTCTGTAGGACTCCTCTGGATGAGGGACCAGCTCGTCGCAGAGACCTCTACCTGACAACACACAACACTCACAAGGGACAGACATCCATGCCCCCCGGTGGGATTCGAACCCACAATCCCAGCAAGCAAGATGGCCGTAGACCCATGCCTTAGACCGTGCGGCCACTGGGATCGGCCATGATGGTTATACCTCACCAAATATTATTTGGATAATTAAATCAAGGAGGATGAGATGGGCAGGACATGTGGCATGTATAGGGGAGAAAAGAAATGCATGCAGGGCTTTCATATCAGTTGTAAAATATGTATTGGCTGACTATTGCTGTGCAAGACTGACGCATGAAACAACAGATCACATCCAGATGAAGACTATACTTAAAATGAATCTATTTTTGACAGTGGCATTTCATCCACCACAAAAGTAACAAGTTTACAGGCGTTCCTCAATCCCATGACCTTCATCTGTTTAAAATAAGGCACAGCCAGGGCTGTGCTGCCAAAATTTTGACCACTAGTTCAGATATTTGTCAATACGTGCCACTATTTTATTAGCATACTTTACAGTATAGAATGGTTATTTATAATTTATCCACATTTTGTGGAACCCGAAGGTTCATTACCGCATTCACAAGAGCCCTCCCCCTGTCCCAATCCAGAGCCAGATCAATCCAGTCCATGCTCCCCCATCCCACTTTTTGAAGATTCATTGTAATATTATCCTCCCTTCTATGCCTAGGTCTTGCAAGTGGTCCCTTTCCCTTAGGTCTCCCCACCAAAACCCTGTGTGCGTCACTCCTGTCTCACACACATGCCCTGCCCGTCCCATTCTTGATTTTATCCCCCAAATAATATTTGGTGAGGGGTACAGATTATAAAGTTCCTCGTTATGTTGTCTTTTCCTCTCCCATGTTAACTTGTCCTTCTTAGGCCAAATATCTTTCAGGATGAGCAAAAGATGTTTTGAATATAATGCTTTTAAATTCCATATCAGGTGTAAGTACAGATAAACATAATGTCGCATCACCGTGACGTTTGTGTGCCGTGCGAGCTGTTCGGTTGGTTTTCCATTTTTCCCCTAATTTATCGTACAGCACTGTAAGAAAGAAAACCTTTGTTAGCAGGGTCATACAGATTAGGTTATACTGCGTGTTTCATGAGTTATGGCTATTTTGTAGGTCCTTGTGATCGAAAAACTTCCTGTCATCATGGGTCGTATTCTCTATGGTTATGGTACTATCGGCGTTTTTTAATTCTCGTAAACGCGCTAATGTGAATGGCGCCTACACGCAAAGTGACCTTGAACCAGTTTAGCGTCTACCACAGAATCGCGGGCGATGCAAACACATTTTAGGCTTATGTTTTGCTCTTGCATGCGCAGTATTCACAACCGAGCGACGAGGGAGTTTTGGCTGAGGGTGGGGTTTTTGAACACCTGCTTTAAACACAGGTCAGTGTGGATTAAAGACAGTTTCTCTCATGAAGTAAAATATATCAGGTAATGTGTTTATTCGTAAGACAGACTACAGAATGATGAATGTGTTTATTACTATATTCCATATATTTTCAGTAATTCTTTCCTTTTATTCTAGGATTCAAGAGGCCGTAACCGTTCAAAATCAGGCACGTTTATATGAACTTTTTTTATTACAAAGACTTAGAGAATCGTATACAGTTATGTCCACAAATCATGAATCACTCTGTAGCTCGGTTTATGGCAAAGGTGGGGGAATATCCATCACTTAAGTGTAGGGATCGTATACGTCCCGTATTTTACGGGATTGTCCCTTATTACGAGTTTGTGTCCTGGCGTCCCGATAGAACTCTTCGGGACGCAGAATTGTCCCGTAATTTGTGGATTTGTGTTTAACATTCCCATTCTTAAACATAAAACATGTAATTGCCAAGAAATCGATATTAGTTATTGATCATAAAATTGTCTTATCAATTGACAATACTGACATGTTGCGAGAATAGTGCAACTAGCGGACGTTGTAATAACTAAGCACGGTTTACTTGATATGACACAGATCTGTTATGAAACGTAATTAGTTTTATTATTTTATATGCCTTTAAAATGCCGAAGAGAAAGTGTGTTCTCACAGAAAAGCTAAGGACTGAATACCCTTTTATTATACCATGTAATTGTGATGGCAAAGTCGACGATAAAGTGAAATGTACACAATGTAATGCAATATTCAGCATACAACACGGCGGTCGGTCAGACATCACGCAGCACATCGCTACGAAGAGACACAAATTAGCAGAAAATGCAAGTGTAAGTAGTAAAGTGTCAGATTATTTTTCTAAAAAAGCAATGGGTGAAATGGAAAGAAATCTTGCAGCTGATGAAGCTACATTTGCGTATCATGTATGCATGCACAACCAGAGTTTCCGTTCGATGGACTTCACGTCGAAAATAATCCGGAAACTATATGACAGAAAGTTCACTTGCGGTCAAAAGAAGACTCAAGCTATAATTGTGAGTGTATTAGCACCTTATGCAATGGCTGTTTTCAGAAACGAACTTGAGAAAGCTAATTATGTGTCAATAATGATAGACAGTTCTAACCATTGTGCTTTGAAAATAGTTCCAGTTCTAGTTCGATACTTCATACCAGAAGAGGGCATCAAAACTATGGTTCTAGAGTTTTTAAATGTACCGTGTGAAACTGCAGACCAACTTACAGAATATGTATGGCAACTAGTGACAAAGTGGAATATTGAAAAGAAAGTTGTTACCTTGTCAGCAGATAATACTAATACAAATTTTGGTGGAAGTTCCAGAAGAGGAAGGAACAATGTTTTTCATAAATTGAAATCAAAATTGAATCGTACATTGATAGGAGTTGGTTGTTCATCCCATATCATAAATAATGCTATACAATGTGCAGCTGACACATTGCCCATGGACGTTCAAGCTGTCATTGAAAAATTATATCAGCATTTTTATATCTATACTGTTAGAGTGCATACACTCAAAGGTTTTTGTGACTTTTTAAATACTGAGTACAAGACAGTGTTAGGGCACTCAAAAACGCGATGGTTGTCTCTGTACCCTGCTCTCAAAAGGATGAATGAGATGTACGAAGTTCTCAAATCATATGTTCTTTCAGTTGATAAACCACCATTGCTTCTAAAAAATTTCTTTAGTAATCCAGTTTCAGAGCTAATAGCCACATTTCTAGAATGCCAATCTGAAATGTTTCATGCAACAATTTGTGCAATTGAAGGTGAGAAAGTCACTCTTGCTGAAGCAAAATCCATTACTGAAAGCCTCTTAGAGAAACTTCAGCAGAGACGAGATAATGATTTTGCAACAAGGAAAGAACAGTCCTTACTGAAGGCATTAATTGAAGTTGGATTCATCACTGAGAAGAATTATGGTAATTATAAAAATGAATTTTATAACACCTGTATAGAATACATCCAAGAATGTCTTCTGACACTCTTACTTTTGAAAGTTTGTCTTGGATTTTATTGAAGAATCCAGAAGCCAGTCTCAGTTGGAAAAGTGTGCAGAAAAGTGTAACAACTATTGAAGAGGTCTGTCAAAACACAAAAATCAATGAAACTGAACTGTTTGATGAGGTGATGATCTTGAAAAAGGCAATTACAGAGAAAGAGGAAATTAAAGCAAAATCTACAGGAGAAATTTGGTATGAATTATTCAACAGTCTTGGAGTAAATGAATTAATAAATTTGAAGAAGATTGTTGAGTTCTTCTGCTGCATTCCTGGCACAAATGCTAGTATTGAAAGACTGTTTTCCGGGATGAACTCCTTATGGACAAACGAAAAGAATAGGTTATCTGTAGAAACTGTGAAAGCTATGCTCATTGTTAAAGTGTTTTTCAATAAGGACTGTGTGGAATTTCATAACTTTGTAAAACATAATCATTCTTTACTTGAGAAAATACAGTCATCTGATAAGTATATCACAGGCAAAGCTCAATGATTTAGTATTGTTTAAAGTTCAATTTTAAGATTGCAGTAATTAATTAAATTCTTTTCCCTTTGCTGATGTTCGTAAGTAAGAAAAACAATAAAATTTTGTTGGTTTATTCAAACCGAAAGTGTCCCGTATTTTTTTTTCAAAAATATATGAACCCTACTTAAGTGGGAATGGCTCCACAGGATGCAGTGCAGGAACTGCGGAGAAGGCAGAAGCATAAATTCATTACGAAAATAGCAAGCTACGAAGTCCAGTGGTAAAATTACAAAATAAAGTTGTGTGCTTAAAAACGGCGCCTCAAACGTTTTCTGCATTTTGTCAGAATTCCCCCGAATGTGGGTAATTTCGATCAGCTATTTAAAATCATGGGTCGCGTGTGATCATTGAATTGGACACACGTACAAGCGCAGTTTTAAGCGGTTGGGAAGTTTTAACTTGTTTTGGTTAACAACGGTAGTCACAAGCTTCATGTTTAGCAGAGTTACAGCTGCTACATGCAGCATGGGCCCAACCAGAACGTAAACTGCGCCTGTATCAAAGTTCGTTGTCTCATCCTTGATAATGCAGATGTCCTTGTGTAAAATTCCTGGCTCACTGTCCTCACATTCAGCATCGCCATTATTTCGAGAACTTCTGATCGGAATTACCCTTAACCGACATTTTGAGAGCTAAGGGAGGCTGCGTCTTCTGTAGTGATCTTTCACGTTTGAAACTGGTACTGTATGTTATTACATATCATGCATTTGCCTCCTCTAAATATCCATATCGCTCATGAAACAGCAATTTGTCGTAACCCACCGATACACAATTTTACTGGAGACAGAAAAAACTTGGCAGATCCTTCACAGGCCAACGCTTACGCATGTTATGTTTTTGCGAAAATATAATGAGAAGCAATTTTTTGTGAACACAACATTTTGACAGAAGGTGTGTTTGTAAGCCAACTGTCTAGTAATGCAGGAATCTCAGTTTGATGAGTTGTGTGGGTTAGGAAAAATTGTTATCTTACGAGCGATACAATTGTGAGATAAGGAGCATTACTTATCTTACGGAAACTGGCGCTTTTTCTTAGTAGAAAATGACAAAAAAAAAATCGGGAAATTTTAACAAACTACTCTAGTACTGCCAGTGGTTTATCTCAACTTTTGTCGCCACGGGCCTGCCCAAATCAAGTTTCTCTTACTCTTTCCATTCCCGAGAAACGGCAGTGATCGGAATTACCCAATAACTGGAATTTCCCCACTTTGCCCTGTATTAAATTTGTGTACCGTATAGCCAAAATCCTACTCACATATAATTTTACACATCTCTTAATATATGATGACAAGACTGGACTTGAATAATGCAAACTCTCCATGAGACTACAGCCAACACTACGACTGACAGCTGATTATTCGACCACATCTGTCGCTATAAATGCTACTTACCTAAACCGTGTCAGACTCGCTGTTGATTGGTATGATCTCTGGTTAAAGCTGTATCCGGTTGTGTAGGAGTCTGAGGATCCGCAGTTATATACAGCGGTAATTCCCCGTTATCTCCCGCAGATCATCTGACCATAGATAAGTCAACGTTACTGATTGGACAATTTTAAGAACAGACATCCCATTTGTCTCGTCAAATCACAAATATGTATTTTAAAGGCCAGTCACACACAACACAAAGTTTATGTTTCTTTTACAGGCAACATGTTTCGGCTCTATTCTGAGCCGTCATCACGACTTTTCTAAGAGCGGTGATACAGAAAGTTTAAAACTGCATTAGGATGGAGATCTCCCCTATACATTAAAATACATTATAAATGTATATAAATATGTCAAGGGCTGTTTGACAACAAGATGCCTATGTGTAATAAGCTGTGTAAGTTTTAAAAATGTTAGTTAAAAGAGTAAAGCTTTACAAAGCATATGTATGTGTGTGGCAATGCTTATAAAATAAGTAAGCTACCGGATCCAGCAGATATCAGACGAAATATGTGAACATCTATGGGAGAAACACTGCACATCGATTCACATATTTCTTCTGATATATGCTGGTTCCGGTAGCGTACTTATTAATATACCTTGCTCAATGCAGGGTGCGACTTATCACTTGTAGTGTCTTATGAGGCGGGCAATGCGGTATGTGGTGTTATCTTTCAGTTCGGTTGCGTGGGCTAGCTCAGGGTCGGCGAGATGAAGTCTTATCGTCAATGGGGATATTGCACAGAGGTAACCCAGTGCCAGCGATCACGTCGTCCATGTACTCGATGAAACACGTGACGACTTTATGAAGGTTTATTGTTAGCTAATAGCTTTGCTATTAATTTATGATTTAGCACGGCAGTTTAGCATGATGACATCAGTATCGTAGGGATGTCACTTAAGTCCACACATAAAAATTGTACTTACATTGAATTTCACGGTCTTGCATTGCACCGATGAAATTTATATAAAGACTTGCAATAAATTAAGAACAGATTGAAGTCGGGGAATGCTTGTTATCATTCGGTGCAGAATCTTCTGTCTTCCAGTTTGCTATCCAAAAATATAAGGATTAAGATATACAGAACTATAATTTTGCCTGTTGTTTTGTATGGGTGTGAAACTTGGTCTCTCACACTGAGGGAGGAACATAGGCTGAGGGGGGTTTGAGAATAGGGTGCTGAGGAGGATATTTGGGCCTAAGAGGGACGAGGTAACGGGAGTGGAGAAGACTACATAAGGAGGAACTTAATGATCTGTACTCATCACCAAATATTATTCGGGTGATCAAATCAAGAAGAATGAGGTGGGCGGGGCATGTAGCACGTATGGGTGAGGAGAGAGGTGCATACAGGATTTTGGTGGGGAGACCTGAGGAAAGGAGACCACTTGGAAGACCCAGGCATAGATGGGAGGATAATATTAAAATGGATTTCACATTGTTGACACCGTGCATCTTCGTCATATTAAATTACGTTATAAACCAACAGATGCACACTAAAACCACTTTTAAGTAGCTTTATTATAAAATTGTTAAAATTGTACCCCTACACGTGTTTCGATCCTAGGATCATCGTCAGGGGGGTTTTTGCTAAAAGCTACGGTCACTTCAACATATGATTTAAAATATTCTATCTGCACTTTAAAACATAGGTTAAAATCTTGTAAAAAGATTCACTAAAAGTTGTAAAATTATAAAAGCACTGTAGATGGTAGATTGTGGAACTGCTGGCGTGTGTCGTGGTATTAAAAGCTGTAAAATAAACGATTTTGTAAGTAATATAAAATTTGTGAATATATTGGTTGCTAACAGTAATCATTATTGATTTTCTATTTAATGTATATGAATGACTTACCATATGAAATATTTTTGCGTGGAGCGGAGTGTACTACGTGTTGTGCGGTGAGGAGTACTACGGTGGAGTGTCTGGTTCGGGAGGTTTTGTGTTAGTCAGTATGGAAGGGGGGAGTTTGATAAGTTGGAACAGCGGGTTTATTTCCATTGCGTACTGCTCGTGGATCAATAACTGTTCCCCATGAAAAATTTGGATGTACATATTTTCGGTAATATTCATATGCCTGCCTTTCTTACAGTTTTTTATTAAATTCATTGTATTCTGTATTGGGCCGTATTCATGTCGGTTGTTCAAAATATGTAGGGCATATGCAGATTTAGGTTCATTATTCTTTATATATCTGGTATGTTCATTATATCTAGCTGTTAAATTTCTTCCAGTCTGGCCAACATAATGGTAATTGCATGTATTGCATCTTAAACTGTAGATTCCACTGTTTTTGTATTTATCCTTGTTTTGAGTGTGGATTTTTAGTAGATTCCGAGTGGTGTTGTTAACACGAAATGTAATTCTTAAGTTTGTTTTTTTGAAGATGTTCGTGACTTTTCTTATCAATGGATTACTGTATTCAAATATGGTCCATTTTTTATTGTTATTTTGGTTTTGGTTTTGTGTTACAGTGTATTCTTTAGGTCTGTTTATTTTGTTTTTGATTTGGTTACTGAGTCTATTTATTAGTACGGTTGGCTATCCGTTTTGTTGTGCTATTTGAATGATAGTATTCAGTTCTTGTTGTTTATGTTCTTTTGACAGTGGGAGATTATGTAGTCGATGGGCGTTCGTCTACAGCAGTGGTACGGTGCGGTCGTATTTCAGTTCTGATCGACGAGTGTACGTGGAAGTGCAGTGTAGTGCAGTGTTGTTAGCCCCGGCACCAGTCGAGTGATTGCTCGCCGGGGATCAGTACTTAGCTTTTAGATAAAGTGTGAGACTAAGAAATGAGTCTCCAGGGAACAATACCTTCTGAGGGCAACGTAGATCAAGGTTGCAAACGCAAAAGAGGTAGGTAGCAACAGGATAATATGGCGGGACCATCATTTGCGTCACACAATTATTTTGCCGTCTTATCGGATAGTGCATCTGATACGGAAACGATAGACTCTGAACCTCGACAATCTCCTCGTAAAAACAAAATTCCACCGATAGTCTTATATAGCTATCTTACAAACCATTCCGCTACTATCAAAGCAGTTAATGCAAAACTGACATCACCGGTGGAAGTGAAGACTAAACTAAACAGATTACTTGTATACACGAAGTCTGAAGGGGACTATAGCGTTCTACTTCATGAAATCAAACAAGCCAATATTGCGTTTCATACATACCCCCTACCTAACGAAGTGCAGCCAAGGGTGGCCCTCAAAGGAATTCCACCTAATGTCGATGTAGCAAAGATTCAAGATGAACTCGAAAAAAAAGAACCTAAAAGTGGAAAAGATTAGACAAATTGTCCAAATGGACAAGCTTACAGCACAAATCAAACGCAAATTTCCAGTGTTTATTGTTACCTTTCAGGCTGGAACAGACCTGCGCGATGTATACAAAATTACAAACGTTGTCATTGCCTAATCAAATGGGACAAGTACAAAAACCCCAGGCCTGTACAGCAATGCTTTAAATGTCAAACTTTTGGTCACTCTTCTAATTATTGTGGCCGTCCGACACGATGTGTAAAATGTGATGGGCACCATGCTACAAAGGACTGCCCAAAACCTTCATCAACTCCGCCAAAATGTGTAAACTGCGGGGGGGAACACCCGGCGAATTTTGCGGGTTGCCCGGAATACATCAAACGTTTGGAATCCAGAAGTCGTCGCACATCCCGCCCTTCGAACGGGACACGCCAACTACCTCCAACATCAGCACAATTTCCACCCCTTCGACTACCCCCTAGGGCGAACAAAACATCTCCGTCCTGGGCGCAAGTTGCATCCAAACCTCCTCCACCGCAGGACAACTCATCTTTTCCATCGCTGGTCGAATCGATCAAATCGATTCTTACATCATTCAATCTGCAGTCGCTAGGTGCCACACTGCGTACGCTAGCTCGCCGACTACAAGACACAAGTACTCCTATGGACAAAATACTCCTAATCGTGGATACTATACTGGGCTACTTTGCACCAGCGCCGTGAACTGCAATCTTCGACTCTTACAATGGAATGCGAACTCTGTTTCACGGAAAAAACCGGAACTACTGTCCTTCCTCACTAGACATGATATTGATATCGCAGCCATATGCGAAACTAAACTTACACCGAAACGAAAACTAGCAATTCCTGGATATAAAGTTCATCGCACTGATAGAAATCAATTTGGAGGGGGGGGTGATGCTCCTCATCAAACAATGCTTACGTCATGATCAAGTATATCTGCACACGTCATCTACTCTTGAAACGGTGGCGGTATTCCTTCACTTGACGGACCAACAGCGGATCCTGATCGTCTCAGGGTATCATCCTCCTGGTACCCCCTTACGGCCAACGGATCTTGACACAGTGTTTTCATCTCCTGACCCCACGATCCTCTTAGGCGATATAAACAGTAAGCATCCTGCCTGGAATTGTCACCACGCAGATCAAAATGGACGCATCTTACTGGACTATTGTTTAGACCGATCCGTGCTGCTCACCCATCCAACACAACCCACGTATGTTCCTCCCAGGGGGAGGGATAGCGTTCTCGACATAGGTCTGTCAAAAGGTTGCTACCTATCCTTCCCAATCACGTTAATGGACTTATCATCCGATCACACTCCCGTGATAAGTGAACTCTGGGCCCGCCCAATGCTGACGGAAACCCGGTCCATGTTGGATTTCAGGCACGCCGACTGGACATTATATCACTCATGGTTAAATCGCCTACTGGCAAATCGCCCAGTCATCAGCACGTCAGATCTGGATCGCGAGGTTCAGTATTTTACAACAACAATTCTACAGGCATCAACGGCAGCAATTCCTCGTCGGGAAATAAAACGGCGGCAGTTCTTCTTTCCCCCGTCCCTCCATCTCCTGCTGAAGATTAGAAACTACGTGCGTCGACGTTATCAAAGGACTCGCCTGAACATACTACGATCTCTCTTATCTGTGTTGAACTGGCTGATCGTCGCCCTTCAGCAGAGACTTCAAACTTCCAAATGGCAGACGTTTTTAAAAACCTTACATCCCCATAAAGCTCAATTCTGGAAACTCGCCCGGTATTTCAAAGCCCCACCCCCTACCATTCCACCTCTGTTCGAAAATGATAAACAAATCTACCAGGCCGAGGAGAAAGCAAATCTACTTGCGACACAGTTTGAGTCAGTACATGCCATCACCATTCCGAGGGTACCTACACCTCATTCACTGGAAGTGGAACATCGTCTGGAAGCATTTATGACTAGACATAGGCGCGGCTCTACAACTTGTCCACCCATTCGCTTTTCGGAAGTAAGGAGGGTCCTCTGTGCCCTCAAATGTCGTACTGCTCCAGGGATGGATGAAATCGCCCCTATCCTCCTCCGTCATCTTCCCACTGTGGCGATTGCGCACCTCTCCTCCTTATTTACGTCAGCGCTTACCCTCGGTCATTTCCCCTCATCATGGAAGCAGGCCACAGTTATAGCCATTCCTAAGCCACGAAAACCTCCAACCCATCCAAACTCATATCGGCCGATTAGCTTACTCAGTGTTATTAGCAAAGTACTTGAACGCATAATCGCTCGACGCCTGGAACACCAAGTTCGGCAAACTCATCTCATTCCCAACGAACAATTTGGTTTTCGCAAGAGACATTCAACAGTTGCCCAATTGGCCAGAATTACGGACTTCGTCTCTCATGGTTACAATCTTAAAAAGCACACGGGCATGGTGCTCTTGGACATTGAGAAGGCGTATGATACTATATGGACCCATGGCCTAATTTGCAAACTCATCCAAAATCGGTTCCCTGCATATCTCATTCACTTACTCCACTCCTATCTTTCCGACCGTACATTTACAGTCGTCATAGACGGAGCCCGCTCTTCATCTCGACCCCAACGTGCTGGTCTACCGCAAGGAGCAGTTTTATCACCTCTATTGTTCACGATATACATCTCTGATATGCCTCGTTCTCCGCATATTCATCTGGCACTCTACGCCACCGCCACGGCACTCCTTACGCAATCTTGGAGAGTGGATACGATTGTTCGTAGACTTCGCTTGGCAGTAACCCAGCTTCAAATCTATTTCAATAAATGGAGACTCCAAGTCAACACGGGCAAAACTGAAGCTATCTTTTTTACGAAACGTAGGCCGATACTGCCCCCACACATCCGTATTGAAAATCAAAACATTCCATGGTCCAAGGAAGTTAAGTATCTCGGTCTCCACCTTACTCCTACTCTCACTTTCACCTCTCACATTCGCCGAGTGGCGCACATTGCATTGGGCCACCTTGCCTCCTTATTTCCCCTATTAGCCAGGGATTCAACGTTATCCTTGGCCACCAAACTCCGGCTATACTTGGCAGTGATCCGATCAACTCTTACGTACGGAGCGCCGGTATGGTGCTCTACCAGTGCCACGAACATTAAAACACTACAAATAGTCCAGAACAAATGTCTTCGGGTCCTTTCGGACTCTCCAAAGAACACTCCCATCTCACTCTTACATAGCTCCTTGGGTATCGACCACATCCACACATATATCCATCGTTTAGCCACCTCCTTTTATGAACAATGTCAGCATAATCCCAATTCTCTGATCTGTGACATCGGAAGCTACACTCTCCAGGACCTACACGAGATGTACGGTTGTTACAAGCACAAGAAAATTCGACACGTGTTGCTCTAAGTAGAGCCTCTGGTGTGGTAGTGTTTTTAAGGGAGCTGGTGTCCTAGTTTTCACTACAACTACTTGTCATTGGTGCACTGTACCTATTATGTTCCAAAGTGTAAAATGCACGAACCTCAAAATTGGTGTTAGGAACAATTTAGCCCATATTCTGTATACTGTTGTATGTACATGTCAAGGAAATAAAGCTATGTAAATTTAAAAAAAAATGTAGTCGATTTAGCATAAATCGGTAAGCAGCAAGTTTATGCTGTATTGGGTGGTTTGATTTGTAATGTATTGTAATATCAGTGGTGGTTGGTTTGCGATATATGTTTATGTCCAATTCATGTTGTTTTCTAGTTATTGACAGGTCGAGGAAGTTAATCGTGTTGTCTGTTTCATCTGTTGCTGTGAACTTTAGATCAGGGTGTATCTGGTTTAGAAAGTTTGTGATGTCGTCTTTACTAATTCGGTTATGGTTGTATATTATTAATATGTCGTCTACATATCTATTGTAGAAGCAGATATTTGTACTGTCTAGTATATTTATTATTGTTAGCAACCAATATATTTACAAATTTTATATTACTTACAAAATCGTCTATTTTACAGCTTTTAATACCACGACACACGCCAGCAGTTCCACAATCTACCATCTACAGTGCTTTTATAATTTTACAACTTTTAGTGAATCTTTTTACAAGATTTTAACCTATGTTTTAAAGTGCAGATAGAATATTTTAAATCATATGTTGAAGTGACCGTAGCTTTTAGCAAAAACCCCCCTGACGATGATCCTAGGATCGAAACACGTGTAGGGGTACAATTTTAACAATTTTATAATAAAGCTACTTAAAAGTGGTTTTAGTGTGCATCGGTTGGTTTATAACTTAATTTAATATGACGAAGATGCACGGTGTCAACAATGTGAAATCCATTTTAATATTATCCTCCCATCTACGCCTGGGTCTTCCAAGTGGTCTCCTTTCCTCAGGTCTCCCCACCAAAATCCTGTATGCACCTCTCTCCTCACCCATACGTGCTACATGCCCCGCCCACCTCATTCTTCTTGATTTGATCACCCGAATAATATTTGGTGATGAGTACAGATCATTAAGTTCCTCCTTATGTAGTCTTCTCCACTCCCGTTACCTCGTCCTAGGATCGAAACACGTGTAGGGGTACAATTTTAACAATTTTATAATAAAGCTACTTAAAAGTGGTTTTAGTGTGCATCTGTTGGTTTATAACGTAAATTAAAATGGATCTTCAAGATGTGGGATGGGGGGCCATGGACTGGATTGATATGGCTCAGGATAGGGACAGGTGGCGGGCTCTTGTGAGTGCGGTAATGAACCTTCGGGTTCTATAAAACGCGGGGAATTTCTTGACTAGCTGACGACCTGTTTGCTTCTCAAGAAGGACTCTGCTCCATGGAGTTAGTTAATACTTTTTGTGCATAAGTATATCAGTTTAGGTTTATGAAGTTTATCGCGAGATTCCGAAAGTTTGTAGAGCGATGAAGTAACGCGTCTGTCTGCCTCCGACGTACCAAAAGAAGTCCCCGCGTTCGAGCTCGCGTCGACGGTCTGCCGCCCAAAAAAATCTTCTCATTGGCCAAAACGTGAATTTTGCTGTCCCCCAATAGGCCGAATTTAACTATTTAAAAGTTTGAACCTAATTCGTTAGACCCAGCTGCTCGCTACAACGCTCTGATTTAATTTGGTAGACCCCACGCTCGCATTAAACGAATATCTTGGGGTGGGTTACTTCAAATCTTCCCTTGTCGAGCACGGGATCTCACAAAGAAACACCGCGACATGTCCCTGAAGCGGTAAGTCGCCTCTGTCCTTCCTAAATTTTCTTCTCTCCCCTAATTTCTAAAGCCGGATGTTGTGCTTATCAAACCGCAATTTGTAAGCCGAAAATAAATAGTTACATCCCGTAATCGACATGTTCAGGGTTCGAACCCGAACGGCCGATTACAGTAGGCTATACCATGCGTGCCGCAGACAGATTTGTATTAGATTCTGCCACGTGAAGCTCAAACGATACACATAAAATATATTCCATCAAACAATCATCGCCGTACACAAAGTCTGGTATATTATTCTTTTGATTTATATCCTACATGTTTCGTCGCGACCGACAACCGTCAAAGGAGGACATTCGAATGCACTAGTACACATCTACAGGGTTTATGTACTGTAATAGTTGTCTGATGGAATACATCTAACGACATAGGGGGTTGAAGATGACACAATTTAAAAATACATGTAAAAGTGCATGTACATCTTCAGTAAGTCTAAAGTGGTCTGTATGCGTATTCAAATTAAACTAAATTTAAAATCAGTTCATAAATTGCAGCGTTTTGTTAGCACTACCATCTGGGTTTGATCTAAAGCCATCAACAAGTATGGGTTGTTATGTATGGACAAAGAGTTCTACGCTTGTAAAAGTAAAGAGTCGGTGAACATCATATTAACCCTTTAAAGACCAAAGCTAACCTGAATTGTACTTCAAGATTCAGCCCGTACCGCGCAGTAAACACTCCGTCTCGGTTATAAAAACCAATTGGTGAATTATGTGTAGGGAAATAATCACTGTTTTTATGAGATCCATACAAAACACATAAATACACTGTGTGGATGGAACGTAGGATACTTTAATGTTAAACCTGGCAATAAATAATATACATTGTGCCTTAAAGTATTAAATGAATGTAATGTGGAACCCCGAATATTAGCTGATACCTGATTGGGTAGGGCCTAATAGCTAGCTTTTGGTATGATGAAGTTGGCACTAATGTTAGGGCAATCGACTGCAATATGTGGACTGTTCTTACCTGTCGGTGCAACAAGGTCGCATGGACAGACTGCGTTATGCTGTTCAACTACGTGCATGTGTTCTTACCAATCGTAACAAATGTGCATTATATACGTATTTTAAGGTGCATAAGTAGTTGTGAATAGTACGGCGTATAAAATGGTTACGTATTGCACGTACTCATCATAAGTACAATTCTTGTATTTGTCCCGACTGAGGACAACAGCGTAATATGTACGAGTGCATGTGTATCAGCAGTGGTTGGACTCTGTCATATCTGAATATCATGCAACATAAGGCGCAGCAGAAAAAGAAAGTGTAATGAAATGATTAAGTGTTTAATGTACGTTTATTATTAATTTGAAATGTGACGTTGTCCTTGTTCTTCGTTAACCAACTACTTCATGAAAACGCATGAGGGAGATGCCACACAAACCCGATAATTCTTAACCTCGATATTAGATGCAGGTGAGTGGTCAGTTTTATATTCCAGTCGCTTTACCCCTGGAGGGAAGAACCTCCTGATAGGGTTATTAGTCTAAACTGTGGAGATGAGGTCTCTGTCCCAGTCGGAAATCGAAGGCCGGTGGTCCAGTCGTAGTCTAGAAATGCTGCTTGATAGATATAATTCATAGAAAAATGCAGCGGGAAGTGCCTTTACTCCACGCTTCCCCCACCGCCCACTTGCGCTGGTTATGGATGTTGGTGTTGAGGGTGATGACATTTTAGCCACAACACCAAGAAAGAACCGCAGTATGATACGGTTACGTGTTACATATCCCGCTAATGCGAAACCAGGCATTTTTTTACGCATTCCGCATGATTCAACGAGTGGGACACTGAAGATGATATGCTTTGATAGATACGGAACGTGAATGTACTTTATTTTGAGGTGACACATCTCTGAATTATTTTATCGTCTCATTTTGATTAGACAAACTCAAGTTCTCGGAACTTGACTCTACTTACGTCTCCAGGTAAAATGTAAATGTTATGAACGGTACATTTGACTAAGCTAGTCACTATCCCCGGACTATCTAACAGACCTAAAGAGTACGGTTCTTTACTTTACCTCACGACGTCAGGACAACCTTTTGATACATCCGGTGTTTGTAATAAAAGCAAGAAGATAGAAATTCGACTACCGTGGAAATGTTACTGCTGTAACACAATACCGTCACAAACGTTTTTAGAGTTATGTGTCTGTGTCTTATTTTATCGATATTTTTAAAGTAGAAGCAAACGTAAAGTTGCCCCTGTCCACGCCATGAAGTCATATAGGGGGAGTACAGTTGTAGCTCCACTCATTCTTAACCTCGGCACTTAGATAGGCTTGAGTGGACAACATCACTCCCCGTCCGCTTTAACCCCGGGAAAGAATCCCGTTAGCGACTGAATATGAGGCTGGGTGGGCCCCCAGAGCTGGTCTGGACATTTTTGAAGATGAGAAAAATATCTTTCCCTGCCGACTTTCGAACCCCGGACCGTCCAACCCGTAGCTAATCGCTATACCGACTACGCTTTTATCAATAATATATTTATCCATGAATCATAATGTGTAGGTGCATGATCATATAACCTCTGTCTTAAAACTGTGAATCGAGTATTGATGTGTGTTGAAAGTGTGGTTACGTTTCATGAATTGTAATTAAACAAACGTTAAACGCAGTGCTGTTCTATCTATCTATCTACCTATAAGTCTGTCTATCTATATCTCTATCTATCTATCAACCTACCTACCTATCTGTCTACCTACATACATACCTACCTGTCTACGTATCTCTCTACCTACCTACCTACCTATCTATATGTCGGTCTGTCTATCTATCTATGGTTTTACTCAAACTCAATGAAAGGGGCGTTAAAGTAATAAAACTTCGTACTTAGACTCGTGTACATATTACAGGTGCATTTCCTCTGCACATTTTCAGCGTCTGCTGTAGCACTGATGAGTTTTATTACACTTTCTGAAAGGTTATTATCACAGCGAATCTTTTTCTCGCTTCCTTCACCAAAACCTCCCCGAGACTCGGCGTATGACGTAACGCTAGCGGAGCGTCGGGAGGGCGCTTATCGTTCAAACAGGGGAAAAAAATTCTTCGGTGTTTCAAGCTACGACTGAACCGCAAATTGTACGTAAAACGTCACGCCGACAAGTTGAATGTTGGCGATCTTTTTTCGGCCTCTTTGAACCCTCCTGTGCCTCCTTCTTCCGTTTTCGGTAGTTTTCTTGCTTTTGTGCGTTAGTTAGTCTCGGCATCGTGAACCTGTAAAAAACAGCGCCGAGGTGACCCACCTATGTGCACCGAAATATAAGGCGTTAGATGGTGAGAGTGTGAAAATCATAGGTGAATTTGACATGGCCGCCATTTTGGAAGATTTCAAGATTTTTCGATGATTCTTTTTTTTTAGCGTGTAGGCATATTCCTTACCTTTCAAACTATGTATCGTTCACTGCTGTAGTCGAAGTAGGCGCGGAGTACTGTGAAGAAACGTAGGTAACGCGAAAGTCTGACACCGCGAGCGCCGAGGTGACCCACCTATGTGTACCGAAATATAAGACGTTTTACGTCAAAATGACCCTATGCATGTTCAAGACGCATTATGCTGACGAAGTTTCCATTGCTGGTTGTTTAATCTGTAAGTTGACAGGTAATCATCACTGCCCCTTTTTTAATTTTTTAAAAGTGATGGAATAGTAGATAGTGGAAAGCATACTTAAACAACAAGGTAAAACTGGAATAACGTTCAGTAATGACGGAACATTTTACCTGTCAAAAAATGTAGTCTTGTGATATGCGCTAAGTGTGTTTTAAATTGAGTAGTGTTTTTTTTAACATTTTTAAATGGGGTGGAATATTAGAATTTAGCTACATCATTCTCAAATAATTAAAAATTTGGGTTTCAAAACAGAAATGTGATAAAAGGTCAAGAGATTGCATTGCTTAGCTGTTTTTTTAATCTTTTAATGATTATTAACTCGGTACTATCGAATTCAGTAGGCCTGTTTCACATGATCTGCAACTGAGGCCTAACATATGTGTTTGTATTAGGTACGTGCTAGTTTAGTTTTGAGATCTGCGCTCTTCTGGGATATTGACTCTTGACCCGTGAAGATGGGACCGACACGTTGTCCCGAAACGTCAGTAAACAATTATCACACTACGCCGCGTAATATCCCAGAAGAGCGCAGATCTCATCAACAAATCAAGGTTAGTTTAGTTTTGTCAACTTCTTATCTGTTTTCAAAACCAAGTATTTTCGAATTTTATGCATCCTTATTGAGTTCTTCCTTTATCATCTTTCCATACTAATTATCTATGACTTCTTGGCTAAAGATTAGCATTAGCATTGTGATTTACAGATTACACAAACAATGGAATACCTTTATGAATTAAGACACCTTGAACATGTTTCCTCGATTCACCTCCTCGATTCTAATCTGTGGAGATTATCATACATAGACTCTGGCAGCATGAAAGAACGTCAAATAAAGTGACCCCTAGACGGCATTAATACTGTGCAATTGTTAATATAACTTGTTTGGGTGTTTTCTCTTCGTTCTGCGGCAGGAAATAGACAGGGAAATTAATTTTGTGTGTAATATGGGGCTCCCTTCGGTGTCCCTAATATACATATATACATATATATACATATATATATATATATACATACATACAAACAATAGTATACACATAATGTACATGCATGTACACTGTCACAGAAGTCACATACATTATCTTGATAACTCACATAAATTTTTAACAATGGGATATCACATGTGCAGCAGATGCCTAGATTAATGGAAATAAAGTACTCTTTCAGTCTTTTGCAAATTTTCTAAGTTAAAATTGTAGTACAAAGGATATTCCATGGGCTTCTTCCCATCTTAAACAATTATTTCACCAAGTGAAATTTTTGCACGTGTATAAGAATCCTGGGAAAATTGTAGTGAGTGAAGTAACTTGACAGACACTTGTGCTGACCGAAGGTGCTTGAGGCTCTAGCCAAAAGCATCTGAAAATCGGGGGCTAGTCCAAGCTGCCCATAAGAAGGCAGCTGAGTCGATGGAACAGACTGTGCCCACCACCTTCCAGCCACCATGTCAAAGGCTTTTGGTTATTTTCCTCGTTGTAAGCAAATGCCAGGGTACAACTAAAGGACAGGGCATACCCCACAACCCCCCACCCAGGCCATCAGCCAAAGTGTTTCCCTGCCATTTTCCAAACACCTTAAGCCTACCTGACAGCCTCTCTTGGTTCAAACCCTAGACATCCACCATCAAAACTGTCAGCCCTTAGAATATACATGTATACTGTACTGTGTATAGGAGTGATACGATGACAGCAAAGATGATGTAGGTAAAGTTTTTCCTCCTCTGTTAAGATTTTCTTTCTCAAATCTGTTAACAATAGCAAGATGATATCAGGCAATAAAACAAATGAAGGTCTGTAGCACTAACAGTTACAAGGCTTGTAATATGAAAAAGTGGGACATCAGGAGAGGTAATGATTGGTAATTTATATTATTCCTTTGTCTCATTTTGCATGTATGTATGTATCACAGCTGGCTAAAGATGACAATATTGTTATCCAAATTTTATATTGTTCAGTTTTATTTGTTTTGTTTTTGACTGTACAACTATGTTAAAATTAGAGGTGGGACGAATCCTAAATTTTGTCGAATCCGAATCCGAATCCGAATCCTAAAAGGTTCTCGAATCCGTCGAATCCCTCGAATCTCTCGAATCCTTCATATAAGAATAATAATAAGAAAAAACTAAAGAGAAAAAGACTTAGTTCTGTACCATTTAGTATTTATTTTAAAATTAAAAGTTTTTATTTGAAGCAAAATTTAAGATCTGTGTTTAATGAAAAAACACATTTAAGAATACAATTTTCAAAAATATACCTATATTATTCATTAAGAAGATACAAATAAATGAAATAATAATAAATATTAATTATATTAATAATAATACAAATAATATTTGAGTAACAGGTCACATTTTTGACATTTGTGTAGAGGGAGGGGATTATTTCAAGAGTTAATATATCGTAGATAAACAGTAAACGCTAAACATGGAATACTAAATTCTTTCCAGAAAATGAAGAAAAATAAAAAACATGTTTATTTTAAGAGTTAATAAAAATTAAAAACACTAAACACTTAACTCTTTCATGGCAATCTAAAAGAATCAGAAACCTTTAATAGAGATTTTTATTTAAGAACACTAGCATTTGAACTCGCTCTGGGTCTAGCCTACTTCGTTTTTTATCAGCTATGATACCTGATGTACTGAATAGTCTTTCTGATATTACTGTCGATGGTGGTGTGATTAAAAACTTTTTAGAGAGTTTCTTTAAATTTTGATATTTTTTGTTGTCCTTCCAGTATTTAAAGATGTCCGCAGATGGTGGAAGCAGTGTTTCTGCTAAGTAAGCATTTATTTCTTCTTCAGGAGACAAACTATAACTTTGCTCAGTGCTGGTAGATGGTATCATCAATTGAGAATAGTAACTCCACATGCTGTGAACTCCTTGTTGTTCAGTTGGCGATTTTTGAGTGGTATCTCTTTGACTTTGTTCTGATGACTGCAGATCAGTGTCATCTGCTTGCAAAATACTAATATCAGAAATTTCCATGGTCAGTGTTGATTTAGCTTGCTCAAGGTTTTCTTTGCTCAAAAATACACTTCCTTTGAATCGGGGATCCAGTATAGTACCAAGAGCATACAATTTTTCTGTTTCGACAGACTGATAGCGCCTTTTTAGAGATGTAAGCAAGTCATTTCGAAAACACTGTATGGAACCTAAAGTTGATTTGAAGTTTTGTAGAGCATTAATGGTGCTATTCACTAAAGGAATTATTTCTGAGATTGTTACTTGACTGGAACTGGCCACAAATGTAGCTCTATCGAACACATCTAGGATTCGTATCACTTCTTCTATAGTTGTCCACTGTCGAGCACTAAGATTTACCTGAAAATTTAAGTCTGAAGCAGATAATAAAACAGCTTGCTTTTGTTGCATGAGACGAGTGAGCAAGTGAAGCTGAGAATTCCATCTTGTCAGTTCGTCTTGTATCAAACGATGAGGTTTAAGACTTAATTTAGCTTGAAAAGCTCGTAAGACTTTCATGGCTTTAGAAGAGTGCTTGAAATATCCCACAATACTCCGGCAGGCTGACATTATTTCCTTAATTTCACTGTTGTTAGGTAGACCATCTTTGATAACTAATTGAAAAGTATGAGTCAGGCATGGCAAGTGGTCAAAGGTACTGCGTTCTAAAGCTGCAACCATATTCGGACCATTATCTCTCATGAAACACACAACTTTTTTAAGAGATTCCATTCTTTCATAGTGTCAGTTATGAAAGTTTCTATTGAGGATGCTGTATGTGAAACTTCTGCAAAGGGAATGCATTCTAAACACAAGTGATGATACTCAAAGTTTTCATCTACGAAGTGAACTGTCAAACTGAGGTAATCGTCAGAAGATGTTGATGTCCACATGTCTGTTGTGACTCCAATAAACTCGGTTTTTTCTAAAAGTTTCTCAACTTTTATTTTTTCTTCTTCATACATCTCTGGAATTACCTTATGGGCAAAATGTTTCCTGCTTGGGATAATAACTCTTGGCTCAAGGTGATTTATCAACTTTTTAAAACCTTTATCTTCCATTATGGACAATGGTTGGTTATCTTTGCAGATCATTTCGGCGAGTAATCTGGTAATTGTTTTAGCTCTTTTGTCTCCAGGCTTAAAATGTTGCATTTTATCAAAAAATTCTTTCAGAGTGGGTTGGTTAGACGATACTGCTTTGCGTTTTATTGGGGGTGTTTTGAAAGGGCTTTGTTCTCCATAGAAAGAAGCTGCTGAATGTGGTGTAGAAGTTGAACTAACTGAAGGAGGACTCCCAACAACAGCTGGATCATTTGGGTCATTATTGTCTTTGAATGGAGAGTCAACTCTGACAGTCAAAGAGCTTAAGGTTGAAGCTGGAGTCAGTAATGGGGATGGTGAACTTCTACCTTTCAGTTCTTGAAATTTGGTTAAATGTTTGCCTTTCAAATGTTTCCACATTGCTGAAGTAGTATGTGACCATTTTCCTCTGGATATTTTTGCAGAACACAGATTGCAATTCGTATAATTTTCATTATCCGAAATGTGGAAATAGTTCCAGATATCAGAAGGTGTCATCTCATGGGTTGTAGGTTATAGGTGACATTGGTTGTAGGTTATAGGAAATAAGAGGTTATGCCAGAGGCACAAGATAAATCGCTCCCAAGTAAGCGTAAATGCTGTGGTTAGCGATAGAAACCACGTAGGAATAATCAAAAAAGCGTGAGAAACGCTAAGAGTGAGACAAAAATACAGTCCGGATAACGCCGAGCGTAGACTGATAGCGTGTACAAGTGAGACGCTACGGACAGTTGAGAGTAGAACTAGAAACGCTGAGCTATAGAGTGAGTAGCACTAAGTAGTTTAAGTTCCTCAAGATTCCGCTAGGTGGCAGAATTTCGCTAGGTTAGGATTCGAAAGATTCGAAAGACGAAAAAAGCGCAAAGATTCGCGTTTTCGAATCTCGAATATTATTCAAGATTCGCGGGATTCGAATATCCCATCCCTAGTTCCTCAAGATTCCGCTAGGTGGCAGAATTTCGCTAGGTTAGGATTCGAAAGACGAAAAAATCGCAAAGATTCGAGTTTTCGAATCTCGAATATTATTCAAGATTCGCGGGATTCGAATATCCCATCCCTAGTTAAATTCAACATCTGTACCAGATGACAATTTTTAGATAATAATCAGGGCTTTAAATAAGTCGCATGGAAAAAAAAATAGCACAGTTCACATGTTTACATAAGTGATTGCATGCAGTAAGAAATTGGCCAGGTGATACAGAAGATACAGCTGAGGTCCTCTGGTTAACAGCACAGTTTTTATACATTGCTGTACATTACTGTTAATGCTTGTTGTTACACTAGACAACAGGGGTTTGATTCCCAGGAGGGGCACAAACATTTATCTTTGTTATTGTGTCCAGACTGTATCTGGGAACCATTCAGCTTTATATCCAAGCACTAAAGCAGCCTGAGCATGAAGCTGACCACTTCTCTCCATCTAGTGTCTGTGCATGGAGCTGTACTTCCACTCCCCCATGTCTTCCTGGCTTGGTGGCTAATTAGGGTATGCACAAGACAGAGCCTAGAATGTAGCCTGGCAGGTCGCTGGGAAGATAGCCTAGCAGAAACCAAGGGTGTGCACAGTGACGCTTGTTTCAGGCGTATATTCCAGCCGAGTCATTTTCGAGACTGCTAGTTGACAACTATATGTGCCTACTACAACTGTGTATTCAAGCAGTGGTAGTGATGATGAGGATTTACTAGATAGCTGTGCTTCTACGTGCTTATTGCTACAAGAATTACCTCTGCGAGAGTATAAAATGCATCCAGTCAATGTTGACAGAAATAATTTTGGAGATTATCACCATCTGTATAAGAAGTTAAGAAATTATCCAAGTCGATTTTTTTGAATATTTAAGAATGGAAATTGAAACCTTGCTGGAATAAACATGATATTTAGAAAGTTTATTTTCCAGTGTCACACCGTTACTGTAAGGCCCAGGCCTTCTTCGTCACACATTTATTTTTGACATATGCATTGCAACACTCCTTGGATGAGTGCTCAAGCTCATCGCAAGGCCTCTGCTTGGGACAACACAACGTATAAAGACAAGGAACAAGCATCCATGCCCGAAGTGGGATCTGAACCCGCAATCTCAGCAACCAGGCGGCCAAGACCTCGCCTCAGATGGCACGGCCACCGGGACCGGCACAAACATGATTTATATTGCTTATTAAAATGACTTCCTGCTTGTATTCATTTTGGATGCAATTTCTGTCCACAGTTTCAGTATTACATATCTCTGATCACTGCATGCAATAAATCCTACTATGGTGTTCTGTGCATGCGTGACTTCCGAGCAGATCGCTTAAAAAATGAAAGACTTCATTCTTCTAGCGACCAGTGAGCTGGCAAGCGACCGGATTGGTTTCAGCTTGGCTTCACCTTGCGCACTATGATTTAAAATACAGTGTTCCATTCTTTCTGCTAGGCAACCATCTAGGCTCCGTCTTGCACGTACCATTAGGCATAGTCACAGTTTAAATTTTACCTTTATTTTTACATATCTACATTGACATAAGAAATCAGCACAGTTTTTGGTTAAAACTCAGAATGTATGTAAACTTACATATATACTATATTTCACTTATTTTGTTACAGGGAATTTATGGTTAGAATCAGAACAATTCAAAAGTGAAACAGTAGTCATAATGGCCAAAATAACAGTGGAAATAGGATACTCTGGTTGTGTTCAGAAAAGGGCTGCCATAAAATGCTGTATGTAAACACAATTATGTTGGCTATTCAGAATATATTTTTATGCTTCAATTGTCCTCCATTTACACCTCCTGAGACCTTAGACTTCATTCAGATGACTTATGTTACCTCTCTTAGTCACTGCATGCTTTCATTTTAAAATATCTTCATAACTGAATATAGTGTCTCACACTGTCAGATTTGTTACCACAGTACTGTTATCACTTCATTCATCTGATTGATTAATTAATTTGTAATCTCTTTCACAAATTTTCCATTTCCTTAATTGTATTCTCATGGAGCTGGAGGTCTGTGGGTCTTGTTTCAGTCAATTTCTGTGAAGTCGATATTTATTGAATTTTGTGGACTGTGCTGCCTGCAAATTTATACAACAATAGAGATTAGTAATTATACATCAATGCAGAATACAAATACAGCGAAAACATTTGACACCTTTCTCTTTAAATGCAATGACATTTAAAATATAATACTGAAGAACAATTAATTCAGAACACTGATCACAGTAAGGCTAAATGTAGTGGTAAATATTGAATAATTTTCAGAGTTCTAACAAATATTAATATAGTCAGTCATGGGGGTACTTACCAAGAAGTCTGCATACTAAAGAAAAATGGACAGACACATATGAGTATCAATGTTGAGGTTCTCATGGCAGTGAATATTAAAAGTGCAGTCTTCTGGCATGTGACACCATGTGGTGTGGCACTCTGGTACCAACATTTCAGAGGAACCTGTTGCCTGCTTATTCTACCTTGAAGATGGAGGCAGCAGGTACTTCCAAAACATTGATGCTCATCTGCTGGACCACACAGCATCATATTCCAAAAAACCATAACCTTAAAGATATGGAAGTTTCTTGAATGTTAGAAGTGGTAATCATTATTTGATCAAAATCCTCATGTTAAAGGAAATGTTATAAAACTACTAAATTAATAAGTTATAAATTTGAGGATTATTTCTTACGTGCATCTGATGTTTGCTGATTTAAACATTTTTTTGGCAGCTTTTGTCGTTGGCTTATGTTCATGTTTGTCCGATTTGTAGACAACTTCACGGATTCCAGACTGAATTATAATCTTGGCACATTCATTACACGGAAATAGTGAAACATACATGGTGCAGTTCTTAACAGATGCTGAGTTGCTGTTCACAATTGCATTCATTTCAGCATGGCAAACTGAAATATGATTTTTAATTTTCTGTTAATCTTTAATATGTTCTCCATAACTGTACTTTATTGAAATTGTCTAGGCATAAAATGACAAAAGCAAACACTGGTTTACTTTTGAAGTTCTTACAGCAGTGACTGGAAATACTGTCATCTGGGATATGACATGTTGTAGTCTGGTATAAATTCACTAGTGTTTTGGAAGAACCTGTTGCTCCCATCGTCAGGGTGCAATAATAAGCCATGCAAGGGAAAATACTGTAGTATATAGGTAAAATGAGAATGGCCAGGTATTGAGGTCTTTAGATGGGTGGATGGGGCTGTTTTGGCGGAGCACAGACTGGAGCTGAGGAAAGGGAAATACAGCACAAGGTGAAGGCCAGAAGGGGATTAAGTGCTAGTGATGCATGTGTAGGTGTTCACAGAGTCTGAGGAAGGGGGACCAGTGAAGTGCGGTTAGGAACTGAGGATGACAGGAGGGAAAAGATATGAAATGGGAGACAGGATGCCAGGGTGATAAAAAGAGAAAGCAGCACTTACGTGAAGGTATTTGTGCAGGGTAGTGAAGAAGAAGTGGGATGGGAGGGGGGGGGGGGCATGGACTGGATTGATATGGCTCAGGATAGGGACAGGTGACGGGCTCTTGTGAATGCGGTAATGAACCTTCGGGTTCCATAAGACGCGGGGAATTTCTTGACTAGCTGACGACCTGTTAGCTTCACATGAAGGACTGTGCTCCGTGGAGTTAGTTAGTTATTTAGCGAAGAAGAAGAGGTGACAATGATCTTCAGGCTCAGGCTTGCTCATAATTGATTTGCATGAAATTTTATATGTACAGTGAAGTCCCCATTTGAGGTGTCTTTGAGGTTCAATGGAGGGCCTGGGGTAGCGTAATTGGTATAGTGACTACACTTCGGGCTGTATGGTCTGAAGTTCGACACGCAGTTGGGGAAAGAGATTTTTCTCTTTTCCAAAATCCAGACCAACTCTGAGGCCTCCTGTTCAATGGGTAACCAGATTATCTCTGGTGGGTAATGTGGCTGGGGTGTGAAGTTAACTACTCACCTACGTATGGTGCTGAGGTTAAGAATGAATGGAGCTATACCTGTACTCTGCCTATATGCCTTAATGGCTTGGACAGGGAAACTTTTTTTTTTCTTTTCTTTTCTTTAATTTGAATAAGGTGCAGTGGATGTGAATACTAAATTATGGAGGCTACTGACTTGCGATGATTGATACAGGACACTAAATAAGCGGAAATCTTTAATTTTGGAATACTAAATGGCACTTCCACTGTAGTCAGTTTCTCTCCATTTATGACAAAGTAAAATATTACATTTCTGAGCACTGAAATTTCAGTGTCACCAGGTAATAAAACTACACAGTCTAATTCACTGTGCAAACTTGCTGACACTCCAGTTGTCATATACAGTAAAACCCCTATTTAATGAATTGCTGGGGGATTAGAATATATTTCACTAAATCAAGGTTTTCATTAAATGGAGGTTATATTGTTTATATGGAGCTATTATCGGGACATGAAAAAATCATCACTAAATCCGTGAACATTAAATCGGGGTTTTACTGTACTTTGTATACACATTGAAGGTAATCAAGTACCATAAATTAACAAGAGGCATGTGTGACAAGACAGTACCACAAGGTTCTGGTTCTAGATTATTCATCAGAACTTGACAGCTGTGGTACATACATGCAGGAGGACATCCTGAATTAGAACAGAACAGAATGGAATGTTCATTGATACAAGTTGTACAGAGGACTGTGTCAACTGCTGCCAGTTATTGGTAGTATGCAGCCCTCATATTATCAAGTATATTAACAGTACCCTAAACTATACAGCACCTGGTTAAATTACTCTTGTTACAGTAAATAACTTTATTCTTTCCACCTCTACTCCTGGCACTTGATTTTGCACTTGGTTTTCCCATTTACATCTGAACTTATATAATATTTCTCCTGAATTTTTAATTCTGTAGTTTTACTAGACCTCATTGCTTATTTTGTATGCAACCCCTTCATTAATACTGAACCATTTACTGCTCAGAAGTTGATCTATCCACCTCTTCATTTCTGGACATTTGAAACGAATGTGAATGGCATGATGTTTGCTCTGTGTGTAGGGGGCATTCCCCTCAGTTTCCAAATCCCATTCTAAACCATGCTATCCCACTTCTGTTCGTTACTGGGCAGCAGACTGCGTATTCCTGTCTCCCACACGACTTTCATTTCACAATATGATATTAATGACCTCTTTTGTGTTACGTTCACTACATTAATCTCGTTCTGTATCTTGTTGCATCTTGCCTTGATCATTATGTATGTAATGTGCATTTCCATCCCTCTCTTGGGCTTAGCCAAATGTATTCCCAGTCTGACTTTTTCTAGCTCATCCCTCAATTTCCGTTTCCAACTTCTGATTTTGTGCTGCCTATCTGCCAATCATGGCAGCATCTTAACAAGTTCATCCTTTTCCATCTGCATAATTGTTAGCCAGTATTTCACTACCAAACATAATATCTTACCTCTGCTGTTATCTGTGCCAAGCTTCAATTCTGCTGCACAATTTGTTGCAAATCTGGGCATCTTTAGTATTTGCTTGCAAAATTTCTTCTGGATCCCATCAATTCCTTTCCACCCCACCCCACATCCAAACTTTTGCGCCATACAACAATCAGGATTGAGCAAAAACTTGTCTTTACATTGGAAAACGTATAAAACCCCACTTCCTGTGAATGCTGTTACATAATGCCTTAATTTTAATGTCTGCATTAATTTTCTTCATTATAAAGAATTGATAATTTACATCAGATGATTATGAGTTTGACTGTGCACGTCTCTTACCGTATAAATATTTTTTGTCAAGTTCAGATTCTGCTGTCTTGCTCCATGGGAACTGATAATCACTGCAGCGATTAGGCATGCCATTATATCCGATACTAACAATTCTCTTATCTTCATTCACAATGCAAGCTCCAACTTGGGAACGTGGGTCCTTGCTTCTCTTTGCTGCCAGGAATGCAGTAGCCATGAAATAATCATCCCAGCTCAAGACATCTTCCCGTCTCGTGTTAGGGTCTCTGTGAAGGAATGTTTTAACTATTTCAGCAGGAAAATACTTTGTCTATATAAATGTCTATTTATATTTGGCATGACAGTGCTTGGAAATGAATTATATAATTATTTACATAACAATACTGTCAGTAACTAAGTATGTGTTCAACTGCCATGAACACAGTGAAGAATGCAAACATCAAAAGATAAAGACAGCTGATAAATCCCTGTAAGTATGACAAGTTCACGTACATATTTAGGAGCGAACGACACACTAATAAGTCTAACTTGCATGCATGAAGAAATTACAAGCAGATGGAACTCAGGGAGTGTCTGCTAAAATCTGGTCTAGAGTCTTTTGTCTTCCCATTTGCTGTCTTAAGAATATAAAGATTAAAAATATACAAAATTATAATTTTTCCTGTTTTTATATAGGCGTGAAGCTTTGCCCCTCACACAGGCTGAGGGTGTTTGAGAATAGGTTGCCAAGTTAGATATTTAGGCCTAAGAGGAGGGAAGTTACAGGAAATTAAAAAAAATTGCATAATGAGGAGCTTCTTGATTGTTATTTTTTTTCCTATGGCTCGACAGCCCCTAGGGGGCCTACGCCTCCTAATTTTTCGAGTTTTCGCGATCACACACTCTGTAGGACTCCTCTGGATGAGGGACCAGCTCGTCGCAGAGACCTCTACCTGACAACACACAACACTCACAAGGGACAGACATCCATGCCCCCCGGTGGGATTCGAACCCACAATCCCAGCAAGCAAGATGGCCGTAGACCCATGCCTTAGACCGTGCGGCCACTGGGATCGGCCATGATGGTTATACCTCACCAAATATTATTTGGATAATTAAATCAAGGAGGATGAGATGGGCAGGACATGTGGCATGTATAGGGGAGAAAAGAAATGCATGCAGGGCTTTCATATCAGTTGTAAAATATGTATTGGCTGACTATTGCTGTGCAAGACTGACGCATGAAACAACAGATCACATCCAGATGAAGACTATACTTAAAATGAATCTATTTTTGACAGTGGCATTTCATCCACCACAAAAGTAACAAGTTTACAGGCGTTCCTCAATCCCATGACCTTCATCTGTTTAAAATAAGGCACAGCCAGGGCTGTGCTGCCAAAATTTTGACCACTAGTTCAGATATTTGTCAATACGTGCCACTATTTTATTAGCATACTTTACAGTATAGAATGGTTATTTATAATTTATCCACATTTTGTGGAACCCGAAGGTTCATTACCGCATTCACAAGAGCCCTCCCCCTGTCCCAATCCAGAGCCAGATCAATCCAGTCCATGCTCCCCCATCCCACTTTTTGAAGATTCATTGTAATATTATCCTCCCTTCTATGCCTAGGTCTTGCAAGTGGTCCCTTTCCCTTAGGTCTCCCCACCAAAACCCTGTGTGCGTCACTCCTGTCTCACACACATGCCCTGCCCGTCCCATTCTTGATTTTATCCCCCAAATAATATTTGGTGAGGGGTACAGATTATAAAGTTCCTCGTTATGTTGTCTTTTCCTCTCCCATGTTAACTTGTCCTTCTTAGGCCAAATATCTTTCAGGATGAGCAAAAGATGTTTTGAATATAATGCTTTTAAATTCCATATCAGGTGTAAGTACAGATAAACATAATGTCGCATCACCGTGACGTTTGTGTGCCGTGCGAGCTGTTCGGTTGGTTTTCCATTTTTCCCCTAATTTATCGTACAGCACTGTAAGAAAGAAAACCTTTGTTAGCAGGGTCATACAGATTAGGTTATACTGCGTGTTTCATGAGTTATGGCTATTTTGTAGGTCCTTGTGATCGAAAAACTTCCTGTCATCATGGGTCGTATTCTCTATGGTTATGGTACTATCGGCGTTTTTTAATTCTCGTAAACGCGCTAATGTGAATGGCGCCTACACGCAAAGTGACCTTGAACCAGTTTAGCGTCTACCACAGAATCGCGGGCGATGCAAACACATTTTAGGCTTATGTTTTGCTCTTGCATGCGCAGTATTCACAACCGAGCGACGAGGGAGTTTTGGCTGAGGGTGGGGTTTTTGAACACCTGCTTTAAACACAGGTCAGTGTGGATTAAAGACAGTTTCTCTCATGAAGTAAAATATATCAGGTAATGTGTTTATTCGTAAGACAGACTACAGAATGATGAATGTGTTTATTACTATATTCCATATATTTTCAGTAATTCTTTCCTTTTATTCTAGGATTCAAGAGGCCGTAACCGTTCAAAATCAGGCACGTTTATATGAACTTTTTTTATTACAAAGACTTAGAGAATCGTATACAGTTATGTCCACAAATCATGAATCACTCTGTAGCTCGGTTTATGGCAAAGGTGGGGGAATATCCATCACTTAAGTGTAGGGATCGTATACGTCCCGTATTTTACGGGATTGTCCCTTATTACGAGTTTGTGTCCTGGCGTCCCGATAGAACTCTTCGGGACGCAGAATTGTCCCGTAATTTGTGGATTTGTGTTTAACATTCCCATTCTTAAACATAAAACATGTAATTGCCAAGAAATCGATATTAGTTATTGATCATAAAATTGTCTTATCAATTGACAATACTGACATGTTGCGAGAATAGTGCAACTAGCGGACGTTGTAATAACTAAGCACGGTTTACTTGATATGACACAGATCTGTTATGAAACGTAATTAGTTTTATTATTTTATATGCCTTTAAAATGCCGAAGAGAAAGTGTGTTCTCACAGAAAAGCTAAGGACTGAATACCCTTTTATTATACCATGTAATTGTGATGGCAAAGTCGACGATAAAGTGAAATGTACACAATGTAATGCAATATTCAGCATACAACACGGCGGTCGGTCAGACATCACGCAGCACATCGCTACGAAGAGACACAAATTAGCAGAAAATGCAAGTGTAAGTAGTAAAGTGTCAGATTATTTTTCTAAAAAAGCAATGGGTGAAATGGAAAGAAATCTTGCAGCTGATGAAGCTACATTTGCGTATCATGTATGCATGCACAACCAGAGTTTCCGTTCGATGGACTTCACGTCGAAAATAATCCGGAAACTATATGACAGAAAGTTCACTTGCGGTCAAAAGAAGACTCAAGCTATAATTGTGAGTGTATTAGCACCTTATGCAATGGCTGTTTTCAGAAACGAACTTGAGAAAGCTAATTATGTGTCAATAATGATAGACAGTTCTAACCATTGTGCTTTGAAAATAGTTCCAGTTCTAGTTCGATACTTCATACCAGAAGAGGGCATCAAAACTATGGTTCTAGAGTTTTTAAATGTACCGTGTGAAACTGCAGACCAACTTACAGAATATGTATGGCAACTAGTGACAAAGTGGAATATTGAAAAGAAAGTTGTTACCTTGTCAGCAGATAATACTAATACAAATTTTGGTGGAAGTTCCAGAAGAGGAAGGAACAATGTTTTTCATAAATTGAAATCAAAATTGAATCGTACATTGATAGGAGTTGGTTGTTCATCCCATATCATAAATAATGCTATACAATGTGCAGCTGACACATTGCCCATGGACGTTCAAGCTGTCATTGAAAAATTATATCAGCATTTTTATATCTATACTGTTAGAGTGCATACACTCAAAGGTTTTTGTGACTTTTTAAATACTGAGTACAAGACAGTGTTAGGGCACTCAAAAACGCGATGGTTGTCTCTGTACCCTGCTCTCAAAGGATGAATGAGATGTACGAAGTTCTCAAATCATATGTTCTTTCAGTTGATAAACCACCATTGCTTCTAAAAAATTTCTTTAGTAATCCAGTTTCAGAGCTAATAGCCACATTTCTAGAATGCCAATCTGAAATGTTTCATGCAACAATTTGTGCAATTGAAGGTGAGAAAGTCACTCTTGCTGAAGCAAAATCCATTACTGAAAGCCTCTTAGAGAAACTTCAGCAGAGACGAGATAATGATTTTGCAACAAGGAAAGAACAGTCCTTACTGAAGGCATTAATTGAAGTTGGATTCATCACTGAGAAGAATTATGGTAATTATAAAAATGAATTTTATAACACCTGTATAGAATACATCCAAGAATGTCTTCTGACACTCTTACTTTTGAAAGTTTGTCTTGGATTTTATTGAAGAATCCAGAAGCCAGTCTCAGTTGGAAAAGTGTGCAGAAAAGTGTAACAACTATTGAAGAGGTCTGTCAAAACACAAAAATCAATGAAACTGAACTGTTTGATGAGGTGATGATCTTGAAAAAGGCAATTACAGAGAAAGAGGAAATTAAAGCAAAATCTACAGGAGAAATTTGGTATGAATTATTCAACAGTCTTGGAGTAAATGAATTAATAAATTTGAAGAAGATTGTTGAGTTCTTCTGCTGCATTCCTGGCACAAATGCTAGTATTGAAAGACTGTTTTCCGGGATGAACTCCTTATGGACAAACGAAAAGAATAGGTTATCTGTAGAAACTGTGAAAGCTATGCTCATTGTTAAAGTGTTTTTCAATAAGGACTGTGTGGAATTTCATAACTTTGTAAAACATAATCATTCTTTACTTGAGAAAATACAGTCATCTGATAAGTATATCACAGGCAAAGCTCAATGATTTAGTATTGTTTAAAGTTCAATTTTAAGATTGCAGTAATTAATTAAATTCTTTTCCCTTTGCTGATGTTCGTAAGTAAGAAAAACAATAAAATTTTGTTGGTTTATTCAAACCGAAAGTGTCCCGTATTTTTTTTTCAAAAATATATGAACCCTACTTAAGTGGGAATGGCTCCACAGGATGCAGTGCAGGAACTGCGGAGAAGGCAGAAGCATAAATTCATTACGAAAATAGCAAGCTACGAAGTCCAGTGGTAAAATTACAAAATAAAGTTGTGTGCTTAAAAACGGCGCCTCAAACGTTTTCTGCATTTTGTCAGAATTCCCCCGAATGTGGGTAATTTCGATCAGCTATTTAAAATCATGGGTCGCGTGTGATCATTGAATTGGACACACGTACAAGCGCAGTTTTAAGCGGTTGGGAAGTTTTAACTTGTTTTGGTTAACAACGGTAGTCACAAGCTTCATGTTTAGCAGAGTTACAGCTGCTACATGCAGCATGGGCCCAACCAGAACGTAAACTGCGCCTGTATCAAAGTTCGTTGTCTCATCCTTGATAATGCAGATGTCCTTGTGTAAAATTCCTGGCTCACTGTCCTCACATTCAGCATCGCCATTATTTCGAGAACTTCTGATCGGAATTACCCTTAACCGACATTTTGAGAGCTAAGGGAGGCTGCGTCTTCTGTAGTGATCTTTCACGTTTGAAACTGGTACTGTATGTTATTACATATCATGCATTTGCCTCCTCTAAATATCCATATCGCTCATGAAACAGCAATTTGTCGTAACCCACCGATACACAATTTTACTGGAGACAGAAAAAACTTGGCAGATCCTTCACAGGCCAACGCTTACGCATGTTATGTTTTTGCGAAAATATAATGAGAAGCAATTTTTTGTGAACACAACATTTTGACAGAAGGTGTGTTTGTAAGCCAACTGTCTAGTAATGCAGGAATCTCAGTTTGATGAGTTGTGTGGGTTAGGAAAAATTGTTATCTTACGAGCGATACAATTGTGAGATAAGGAGCATTACTTATCTTACGGAAACTGGCGCTTTTTCTTAGTAGAAAATGACAAAAAAAAAATCGGGAAATTTTAACAAACTACTCTAGTACTGCCAGTGGTTTATCTCAACTTTTGTCGCCACGGGCCTGCCCAAATCAAGTTTCTCTTACTCTTTCCATTCCCGAGAAACGGCAGTGATCGGAATTACCCAATAACTGGAATTTCCCCACTTTGCCCTGTATTAAATTTGTGTACCGTATAGCCAAAATCCTACTCACATATAATTTTACACATCTCTTAATATATGATGACAAGACTGGACTTGAATAATGCAAACTCTCCATGAGACTACAGCCAACACTACGACTGACAGCTGATTATTCGACCACATCTGTCGCTATAAATGCTACTTACCTAAACCGTGTCAGACTCGCTGTTGATTGGTATGATCTCTGGTTAAAGCTGTATCCGGTTGTGTAGGAGTCTGAGGATCCGCAGTTATATACAGCGGTAATTCCCCGTTATCTCCCGCAGATCATCTGACCATAGATAAGTCAACGTTACTGATTGGACAATTTTAAGAACAGACATCCCATTTGTCTCGTCAAATCACAAATATGTATTTTAAAGGCCAGTCACACACAACACAAAGTTTATGTTTCTTTTACAGGCAACATGTTTCGGCTCTATTCTGAGCCGTCATCACGACTTTTCTAAGAGCGGTGATACAGAAAGTTTAAAACTGCATTAGGATGGAGATCTCCCCTATACATTAAAATACATTATAAATGTATATAAATATGTCAAGGGCTGTTTGACAACAAGATGCCTATGTGTAATAAGCTGTGTAAGTTTTAAAAATGTTAGTTAAAAGAGTAAAGCTTTACAAAGCATATGTATGTGTGTGGCAATGCTTATAAAATAAGTAAGCTACCGGATCCAGCAGATATCAGACGAAATATGTGAACATCTATGGGAGAAACACTGCACATCGATTCACATATTTCTTCTGATATATGCTGGTTCCGGTAGCGTACTTATTAATATACCTTGCTCAATGCAGGGTGCGACTTATCACTTGTAGTGTCTTATGAGGCGGGCAATGCGGTATGTGGTGTTATCTTTCAGTTCGGTTGCGTGGGCTAGCTCAGGGTCGGCGAGATGAAGTCTTATCGTCAATGGGGATATTGCACAGAGGTAACCCAGTGCCAGCGATCACGTCGTCCATGTACTCGATGAAACACGTGACGACTTTATGAAGGTTTATTGTTAGCTAATAGCTTTGCTATTAATTTATGATTTAGCACGGCAGTTTAGCATGATGACATCAGTATCGTAGGGATGTCACTTAAGTCCACACATAAAAATTGTACTTACATTGAATTTCACGGTCTTGCATTGCACCGATGAAATTTATATAAAGACTTGCAATAAATTAAGAACAGATTGAAGTCGGGGAATGCTTGTTATCATTCGGTGCAGAATCTTCTGTCTTCCAGTTTGCTATCCAAAAATATAAGGATTAAGATATACAGAACTATAATTTTGCCTGTTGTTTTGTATGGGTGTGAAACTTGGTCTCTCACACTGAGGGAGGAACATAGGCTGAGGGGGGTTTGAGAATAGGGTGCTGAGGAGGATATTTGGGCCTAAGAGGGACGAGGTAACGGGAGTGGAGAAGACTACATAAGGAGGAACTTAATGATCTGTACTCATCACCAAATATTATTCGGGTGATCAAATCAAGAAGAATGAGGTGGGCGGGGCATGTAGCACGTATGGGTGAGGAGAGAGGTGCATACAGGATTTTGGTGGGGAGACCTGAGGAAAGGAGACCACTTGGAAGACCCAGGCATAGATGGGAGGATAATATTAAAATGGATTTCACATTGTTGACACCGTGCATCTTCGTCATATTAAATTACGTTATAAACCAACAGATGCACACTAAAACCACTTTTAAGTAGCTTTATTATAAAATTGTTAAAATTGTACCCCTACACGTGTTTCGATCCTAGGATCATCGTCAGGGGGGTTTTTGCTAAAAGCTACGGTCACTTCAACATATGATTTAAAATATTCTATCTGCACTTTAAAACATAGGTTAAAATCTTGTAAAAAGATTCACTAAAAGTTGTAAAATTATAAAAGCACTGTAGATGGTAGATTGTGGAACTGCTGGCGTGTGTCGTGGTATTAAAAGCTGTAAAATAAACGATTTTGTAAGTAATATAAAATTTGTGAATATATTGGTTGCTAACAGTAATCATTATTGATTTTCTATTTAATGTATATGAATGACTTACCATATGAAATATTTTTGCGTGGAGCGGAGTGTACTACGTGTTGTGCGGTGAGGAGTACTACGGTGGAGTGTCTGGTTCGGGAGGTTTTGTGTTAGTCAGTATGGAAGGGGGGAGTTTGATAAGTTGGAACAGCGGGTTTATTTCCATTGCGTACTGCTCGTGGATCAATAACTGTTCCCCATGAAAAATTTGGATGTACATATTTTCGGTATATATTCATATGCCTGCCTTTCTTACAGTTTTTTATTAAATTCATTGTATTCTGTATTGGGCCGTATTCATGTCGGTTGTTCAAAATATGTAGGGCATATGCAGATTTAGGTTCATTATTCTTTATATATCTGGTATGTTCATTATATCTAGCTGTTAAATTTCTTCCAGTCTGGCCAACATAATGGTAATTGCATGTATTGCATCTTAAACTGTAGATTCCACTGTTTTTGTATTTATCCTTGTTTTGAGTGTGGATTTTTAGTAGATTCCGAGTGGTGTTGTTAACACGAAATGTAATTCTTAAGTTTGTTTTTTTGAAGATGTTCGTGACTTTTCTTATCAATGGATTACTGTATTCAAATATGGTCCATTTTTTATTGTTATTTTGGTTTTGGTTTTGTGTTACAGTGTATTCTTTAGGTCTGTTTATTTTGTTTTTGATTTGGTTACTGAGTCTATTTATTAGTACGGTTGGCTATCCGTTTTGTTGTGCTATTTGAATGATAGTATTCAGTTCTTGTTGTTTATGTTCTTTTGACAGTGGGAGATTATGTAGTCGATGGGCGTTCGTCTACAGCAGTGGTACGGTGCGGTCGTATTTCAGTTCTGATCGACGAGTGTACGTGGAAGTGCAGTGTAGTGCAGTGTTGTTAGCCCCGGCACCAGTCGAGTGATTGCTCGCCGGGGATCAGTACTTAGCTTTTAGATAAAGTGTGAGACTAAGAAATGAGTCTCCAGGGAACAATACCTTCTGAGGGCAACGTAGATCAAGGTTGCAAACGCAAAAGAGGTAGGTAGCAACAGGATAATATGGCGGGACCATCATTTGCGTCACACAATTATTTTGCCGTCTTATCGGATAGTGCATCTGATACGGAAACGATAGACTCTGAACCTCGACAATCTCCTCGTAAAAAACAAATTCCACCGATAGTCTTATATAGCTATCTTACAAACCATTCCGCTACTATCAAAGCAGTTAATGCAAAACTGACATCACCGGTGGAAGTGAAGACTAAACTAAACAGATTACTTGTATACACGAAGTCGAAGGGGACTATAGCGTTCTACTTCATGAAATCAAACAAGCCAATATTGCGTTTCATACATACCCCCTACCTAACGAAGTGCAGCCAAGGGTGGCCCTCAAAGGAATTCCACCTAATGTCGATGTAGCAAAGATTCAAGATGAACTCGAAAAAAAAGAACCTAAAAGTGGAAAAGATTAGACAAATTGTCAAATGGACAAGCTTACAGCACAAATCAAACGCAAATTTCCAGTGTTTATTGTTACCTTTCAGGCTGGAACAGACCTGCGCGATGTATACAAAATTACAAACGTTGTCATTGCCTAATCAAATGGGACAAGTACAAAAACCCCAGGCCTGTACAGCAATGCTTTAAATGTCAAACTTTTGGTCACTCTTCTAATTATTGTGGCCGTCCGACACGATGTGTAAAATGTGATGGGCACCATGCTACAAAGGACTGCCCAAAACCTTCATCAACTCCGCCAAAATGTGTAAACTGCGGGGGGAACACCCGGCGAATTTTGCGGGTTGCCCGGAATACATCAAACGTTTGGAATCCAGAAGTCGTCGCACATCCCGCCCTTCGAACGGGACACGCCAACTACCTCCAACATCAGCACAATTTCCACCCCTTCGACTACCCCTAGGGCGAACAAAACATCTCCGTCCTGGGCGCAAGTTGCATCCAAACCTCCTCCACCGCAGGACAACTCATCTTTTCCATCGCTGGTCGAATCGATCAAATCGATTCTTACATCATTCAATCTGCAGTCGCTAGGTGCCACACTGCGTACGCTAGCTCGCCGACTACAAGACACAAGTACTCCTATGGACAAAATACTCCTAATCGTGGATACTATACTGGGCTACTTTGCACCAGCGCCGTGAACTGCAATCTTCGACTCTTACAATGGAATGCGAACTCTGTTTCACGGAAAAAACCGGAACTACTGTCCTTCCTCACTAGACATGATATTGATATCGCAGCCATATGCGAAACTAAACTTACACCGAAACGAAAACTAGCAATTCCTGGATATAAAGTTCATCGCACTGATAGAAATCAATTTGGAGGGGGGGTGATGCTCCTCATCAAACAATGCTTACGTCATGATCAAGTATATCTGCACACGTCATCTACTCTTGAAACGGTGGCGGTATTCCTTCACTTGACGGACCAACAGCGGATCCTGATCGTCTCAGGGTATCATCCTCCTGGTACCCCCTTACGGCCAACGGATCTTGACACAGTGTTTTCATCTCCTGACCCCACGATCCTCTTAGGCGATATAAACAGTAAGCATCCTGCCTGGAATTGTCACCACGCAGATCAAAATGGACGCATCTTACTGGACTATTGTTTAGACCGATCCGTGCTGCTCACCCATCCAACACAACCCACGTATGTTCCTCCCAGGGGGAGGGATAGCGTTCTCGACATAGGTCTGTCAAAAGGTTGCTACCTATCCTTCCCAATCACGTTAATGGACTTATCATCCGATCACACTCCCGTGATAAGTGAACTCTGGGCCCGCCCAATGCTGACGGAAACCCGGTCCATGTTGGATTTCAGGCACGCCGACTGGACATTATATCACTCATGGTTAAATCGCCTACTGGCAAATCGCCCAGTCATCAGCACGTCAGATCTGGATCGCGAGGTTCAGTATTTTACAACAACAATTCTACAGGCATCAACGGCAGCAATTCCTCGTCGGGAAATAAAACGGCGGCAGTTCTTCTTTCCCCCGTCCCTCCATCTCCTGCTGAAGATTAGAAACTACGTGCGTCGACGTTATCAAAGGACTCGCCTGAACATACTACGATCTCTCTTATCTGTGTTGAACTGGCTGATCGTCGCCCTTCAGCAGAGACTTCAAACTTCCAAATGGCAGGACGTTTTTAAAAACCTTACATCCCCATAAAGCTCAATTCTGGAAACTCGCCCGGTATTTCAAAGCCCCACCCCCTACCATTCCACCTCTGTTCGAAAATGATAAACAAATCTACCAGGCCGAGGAGAAAGCAAATCTACTTGCGACACAGTTTGAGTCAGTACATGCCATCACCATTCCGAGGGTACCTACACCTCATTCACTGGAAGTGGAACATCGTCTGGAAGCATTTATGACTAGACATAGGCGCGGCTCTACAACTTGTCCACCCATTCGCTTTTCGGAAGTAAGGAGGGTCCTCTGTGCCCTCAAATGTCGTACTGCTCCAGGGATGGATGAAATCGCCCCTATCCTCCTCCGTCATCTTCCCACTGTGGCGATTGCGCACCTCTCCTCCTTATTTACGTCAGCGCTTACCCTCGGTCATTTCCCCTCATCATGGAAGCAGGCCACAGTTATAGCCATTCCTAAGCCACGAAAACCTCCAACCCATCCAAACTCATATCGGCCGATTAGCTTACTCAGTGTTATTAGCAAAGTACTTGAACGCATAATCGCTCGACGCCTGGAACACCAAGTTCGGCAAACTCATCTCATTCCCAACGAACAATTTGGTTTTCGCAAGAGACATTCAACAGTTGCCCAATTGGCCAGAATTACGGACTTCGTCTCTCATGGTTACAATCTTAAAAAGCACACGGGCATGGTGCTCTTGGACATTGAGAAGGCGTATGATACTATATGGACCCATGGCCTAATTTGCAAACTCATCCAAAATCGGTTCCCTGCATATCTCATTCACTTACTCCACTCCTATCTTTCCGACCGTACATTTACAGTCGTCATAGACGGAGCCCGCTCTTCATCTCGACCCCAACGTGCTGGTCTACCGCAAGGAGCAGTTTTATCACCTCTATTGTTCACGATATACATCTCTGATATGCCTCGTTCTCCGCATATTCATCTGGCACTCTACGCCACCGCCACGGCACTCCTTACGCAATCTTGGAGAGTGGATACGATTGTTCGTAGACTTCGCTTGGCAGTAACCCAGCTTCAAATCTATTTCAATAAATGGAGACTCCAAGTCAACACGGGCAAAACTGAAGCTATCTTTTTTACGAAACGTAGGCCGATACTGCCCCCACACATCCGTATTGAAAATCAAAACATTCCATGGTCCAAGGAAGTTAAGTATCTCGGTCTCCACCTTACTCCTACTCTCACTTTCACCTCTCACATTCGCCGAGTGGCGCACATTGCATTGGGCCACCTTGCCTCCTTATTTCCCCTATTAGCCAGGGATTCAACGTTATCCTTGGCCACCAAACTCCGGCTATACTTGGCAGTGATCCGATCAACTCTTACGTACGGAGCGCCGGTATGGTGCTCTACCAGTGCCACGAACATTAAAACACTACAAATAGTCCAGAACAAATGTCTTCGGGTCCTTTCGGACTCTCCAAAGAACACTCCCATCTCACTCTTACATAGCTCCTTGGGTATCGACCACATCCACACATATATCCATCGTTTAGCCACCTCCTTTTATGAACAATGTCAGCATAATCCCAATTCTCTGATCTGTGACATCGGAAGCTACACTCTCCAGGACCTACACGAGATGTACGGTTGTTACAAGCACAAGAAAATTCGACACGTGTTGCTCTAAGTAGAGCCTCTGGTGTGGTAGTGTTTTTAAGGGAGCTGGTGTCCTAGTTTTCACTACAACTACTTGTCATTGGTGCACTGTACCTATTATGTTCCAAAGTGTAAAATGCACGAACCTCAAAATTGGTGTTAGGAACAATTTAGCCCATATTCTGTATACTGTTGTATGTACATGTCAAGGAAATAAAGCTATGTAAATTTAAAAAAAAATGTAGTCGATTTAGCATAAATCGGTAAGCAGCAAGTTTATGCTGTATTGGGTGGTTTGATTTGTAATGTATTGTAATATCAGTGGTGGTTGGTTTGCGATATATGTTTATGTCCAATTCATGTTGTTTTTAGTTATTGACAGGTCGAGGAAGTTAATCGTGTTGTCTGTTTCATCTGTTGCTGTGAACTTTAGATCAGGGTGTATCTGGTTTAGAAAGTTTGTGATGTCGTCTTTACTAATTCGGTTATGGTTGTATATTATTAATATGTCGTCTACATATCTATTGTAGAAGCAGATATTTGTACTGTCTAGTATATTTATTATTGTTAGCAACCAATATATTTACAAATTTTATATTACTTACAAAATCGTTATTTTACAGCTTTTAATACACGACACACGCCAGCAGTTCCACAATCTACCATCTACAGTGCTTTTATAATTTTACAACTTTTAGTGAATCTTTTTACAAGATTTTAACCTATGTTTTAAAGTGCAGATAGAATATTTTAAATCATATGTTGAAGTGACCGTAGCTTTTAGCAAAAACCCCCCTGACGATGATCCTAGGATCGAAACACGTGTAGGGGTACAATTTTAACAATTTTATAATAAAGCTACTTAAGTGTTAGTGACGTTGGTTTATACTTATTAATGACGAGATGCACGGTGTCAAATGTGAATCCATTTAATATTATCTCCACTCGCTGGGTCTTCCAAGTGTTCCTTCCCATTCCCACAATCGTATGCACACTCTCCTACCACGTGTACATGCCGCACCTCATTCTTCTGATGATCACCGATAATTGGTGATGAGTACGACATAAGTCCTCTTATGTAGTCTCCCACTCGTACTGCTGGATCAACATGTAGGTACATTTAACATTATAAGCTACTAAAGTGGTTTTAGTGTGATCGTGGTTATAACGTAATTAAATGGATTTCAAGATGTGGGATGGGGCCATGGACTGGATTGTATGAGATAGGACTGTGGCGGCTTGTGATGCGTAATGAACCTTCGGGTTCTATAAAACGCGGGGAATTTCTTGACTAGCTGACGACCTGTTTGCTTCTCAAGAAGGACTCTGCTCCATGGAGTTAGTTAATACTTTTTGTGCATAAGTATATCAGTTTAGGTTTATGAAGTTTATCGCGAGATTCCGAAAGTTTGTAGAGCGATGAAGTAACGCGTCTATCTGCCTCCGACGTACCAAAAGAAGTCCCCGCGTTCGAGCTCGCGTCGACGGTCTGCCGCCCAAAAAAATCTTCTCATTGGCCAAAACGTGAATTTTGCTGTCCCCCAATAGGCCGAATTTAACTATTTAAAAGTTTGAACCTAATTCGTTAGACCCAGCTGCTCGCTACAACGCTCTGATTTAATTTGGTAGACCCCACGCTCGCATTAAACGAATATCTTGGGGTGGGTTACTTCAAACTTCCCTTGTCGAGCACGGGATCTCACAAAGAAACACCGCGACATGTCCCTGAAGCGGTAAGTCGCCTCTGTCCTTCCTAAATTTTCTTCTCTCCCCTAATTTCTAAAGCCGGATGTTGTGTTTATCAAACCGCAATTTGTAAGCCGAAAATAAATAGTTACATCCCGTAATCGACATGTTCAGGGTTCGAACCCGAACGGCCGATTACAGTAGGCTATACCATGCGTGCCGCAGACAGATTTGTATTAGATTCTGCCACGTGAAGCTCAAACGATACACATAAAATATATTCCATCAAACAATCATCGCCGTACACAAAGTCTGGTATATTATTCTTTTGATTTATATCTACATGTTTCGTCGCGACCGACAACCGTCAAAGGAGGACATTCGAATGCACTAGTACACATCTACAGGGTTTATGTACTGTAATAGTTGTCTGATGGAATACATCTAACGACATAGGGGGTTGAAGATGACACAATTTAAAAATACATGTAAAAGTGCTGTACATCTTCAGTAAGTCTAAAGTGGTCTGTATGCGTATTCAAATTAAACTAAATTTAAAATCAGTTCATAAATTGCAGCGTTTTGTTAGCACTACCATCTGGGTTTGATCTAAAGCCATAACAAGTATGGGTTGTTATGTATGGACAAAGAGTTCTACGCTTGTAAAAGTAAGAGTCGGTGAACATCATATTAACCCTTTAAAGACCAAAGCTAACCTGAATTGTACTTCAAGATTCAGCCCGTACCGCGCAGTAAACACTCCGTCTCGGTTATAAAAACCAATTGGTGAATTATGTGTAGGGAAATAATCACTGTTTTTATGAGATCCATACAAAACACATAAATACACTGTGTGGATGGAACGTAGGATACTTTAATGTTAAACCTGGCAATAAATAATATACATTGTGCCTTAAAGTATTAAATGAATGTAATGTGGAACCCCGAATATTAGCTGATACCTGATTGGGTAGGGCCTAATAGCTAGCTTTTGGTATGATGAAGTTGGCACTAATGTTAGGGCAATCGACTGCAATATGTGGACTGTTCTTACCTGTCGGTGCAACAAGGTCGCATGGACAGACTGCGTTATGCTGTTCAACTACGTGCATGTGTTCTTACCAATCGTAACAAATGTGCATTATATACGTATTTTAAGGTGCATAAGTAGTTGTGAATAGTACGGCGTATAAAATGGTTACGTATTGCACGTACTCATCATAAGTACAATTCTTGTATTTGTCCCGACTGAGGACAACACGTAATATGTACGAGTGCATGTGTATCAGCAGTGGTTGGACTCTGTCATATCTGAATATCATGCAACATAAGGCGCAGCAGAAAAAGAAAGTGTAATGAAATGATTAAGTGTTTAGTGTACGTTTATTATTAATTTGAAATGTGACGTTGTCCTTGTTCTTCGTTAACCAACTACTTCATGAAAACGCATGAGGGAGATGCCACACAAACCCGATAATTCTTAACCTCGATATTAGATGCAGGTGAGTGGTCAGTTTTATATTCCAGTCGCTTTACCCCTGGAGGGAAGAACCTCCTGATAGGGTTATTAGTCTAAACTGTGGAGATGAGGTCTCTGTCCCAGTCGGAAATCGAAGGCCGGTGGTCCAGTCGTAGTCTAGAAATGCTGCTTGATAGATATAATTCATAGAAAAATGCAGCGGGAAGTGCCTTTACTCCACGCTTCCCCCACCGCCCACTTGCGCTGGTTATGGATGTTGGTGTTGAGGGTGATGACATTTTAGCCACATCACCAAGAAAGAACCGCAGTATGATAAGGTTACGTGTTACATATCCCGCTAATGCGAAACCAGGTATTTTTTTTACGCATTCCGCATGATTCAACGATTGGGACACTGAAGATGATATGCTTTGATAGATACGGAACGTGAATGTACTTTATTTTGAGGTGACACATCTCTGAATTCTTTTATCGTCTCATTTTGATTAGACAAACTCAAGTTCTCGGAACTTGACTCTGCTTACGTCTCCAGGTAAAATGTAAATGCTATGAACGGTACATTTGACTAAGCTAGTCACTATCCCCGGACTATCTAACAGACCTAAAGAGTACGTTTCACGGTTCTTTACTTTACCTCACGACGTCAGGACAACCTTTTGATACATCCGGTGTTTGTAATAAAAGCAAGAAGATAGAAATTCGACTACTGTGGAAATGTTACTGCTGTAACACACTACCGTCACAAACGTTTTTAGAGTTATGTGTCTTTCTTATTTTATCGATATTTTTAAAGTAGAAACAAACGTAAAGTTGACCCTGTCCACGCCATGAAGTCATATAGGGGGAGTACAGTTGTAGCTCCACTCATTCTTAACCTCGGCACTTAGATAGGCTTGAGTGGACAACATCACTTCCCGTCCGCTTTAACCCGGGAAAGAATCCCGTTAGCGACTGAATATGAGGCTGGGTGGGCCCCCAGAGCTGGTCTGGACATTTTTGAAGATGAGAAAAATATCTTTCCCTGCCGACTTTCGACCCCCGGGCCGTCCAACCCCGTAGCTAATCGCTATACCGACTACGCTTTTATCAATAGTATATATCCATGAATCATAATGTGTAGGTACATGATCATATAACCTCTGTCTTAAAACTGTGAATCGAATATTGATGTGTGTTGGAAAGTGTGGTTACGTTTCATGAATTGTAATTAAACAAACGTTAAACGCAGTGCTGTTCTATCTATCTACCTACCTATAAGTCTGTCTGTCTATCTATTATCTATCTATCTGTCTACCTACCTACTTCCTATCTGTCTACATACCTACCTACCTATCTACCTACATACCTACCTGTCTACCTACCTACCTATCTGTCTGTCTGCCTATCTATCTATCTATCTATCTATCTGTCTGTCTGTCTGTCTGTCTGTCTGTCTGTCTATCTATCGTATCTATCTGTCTATCTCTCTACTTACCTACCTACCTATCTTTCTGTCTGTCGGTCTATCTATCTATCTGTCTGTCTATCTGTCTATATCTCTACCTACCACCTATCTATCTGTCTATCTACCTACCTATCTATCTACCTACGTACCTGTCTACCTATCTATCGACCTACATACCTACCTGTCTGTCTGTCTACCTACTCTCTACCTACTACCTATCTGTCTGTCGGTCTATCTATCTATCTATCTATCTATCTATCTATTTATGTATCTATGGTTTTACTCAAACTCAATGAAAGGGGCGTTAAAGTAATAAAACTTCGTACTTAGACTCATGTACATATTACAGTGTATTTCCTCTGCACATTTCAGCGTCTGCTGTAGCACTGATGAGTTTTATTACACTTTCTAAAGGTTATTATCACCGCGAATCTTTTTCTCGCTTCCTTCACCAAAACCTCCCCGAGACTCGGCGTATGACGTAACGCTAGCGGAGCGTCGGGAGGGCGTTTATCGTTCAAAAAGGGGAAAAAAATTCTTCGGTGTTTCAAGCTACGACTGAACCGCAAATTGTACGTAAAACGTCACGCCGACAAGCTGAATGTTGGCGATCTTTTTTCGGCCTCTTTGAACCCTCCTTCTTCCGTTTTCGGTAGTTTTCTTGCTTTTGTGCGTTAGTTAGTCTCGGCATCGTGAACCTGTAAAAAACAGCGCCGAGGTGACCCACCTATGTGCACCGAAATGTAAGACGTTAGATGGTGAGAGTGTGAAAATCGTAGGTGAATTTGACATGGCCGCCATTTTGGCAGATTTCAAGATTTTTCGATTATTCTTTTTTTAGCGTGTAGGCATATTCCTTACCTTTCAAACTATGTATCGTTTACTGCTGTAGTCGAAGTAGGCGCTGAGTACTGTGAAGAAACGTAGGTAACGCGAAAGTCTGACACCGCGAGCGCCGAGGTGACCCACCTATGTGTACCGAAATGTAAGACGTTTTACGTCAAAATGACCCTATGCATGTTCAAGACGCATTATGCTGACGAAGTTTCCATTGCTGGTTGTTTAATCTATAAGTTGACAGGTAATCATCATTGCCCCTTTTTTAATTTTTTAAAAGTGATGGAATAGTAGATAGTGGAGAGCATACTTAAACAACAAGGTAAAACTGGAATAACGTTCAGTAATGATGGAACATTTTACCTGTCAAAAAATGTAATCTTGTGATATGCGCTAAGTGTGTTTTAAATTGAGTAGTGTTATCTGTGAACATTTTTAAATGGGGTGGAATATTAGAATTTAGCTTCATCATTCTCAAATAATTAAAAATTTGGGTTTTAAACAGAAATGTGATAATAGGTCAAGAGATTGCATTGCTTAGCTGTTTTTTAATCTTTTAATGATTATTAACTCGGTACTATCGAATTCAGTAGGCCTGTTTCACATTATCTGCAACTGAGGCCTAACATATATGTTGTTTGTATTAGGTACGTGCTAGTTTAGTTTTGAGATCTGCGCTCTTCTGGGATATTGACTCTTGACCCGTGAAGATGGGACCGACACGTTGTCCCGAAACGTCGGTAAACAATTACCACACTACGCCGCGTAATATCCCAGAAGAGCGCAGATATCATCAACAAATCAGGTTAGTTTAGTTTTGTCAACTTCTTATCTGTTTTCAAAACCAAGTACTTTAGAATTTTATGCATCCTTATTGATATCAGAGTTCTTCCTTTATCATCTTTCCATACTAACTTATTATCTATGACTTCTTGGCTAAAGATTAGCATTAGCATTGTGATTTACAGATTACACAAACAATGGAATACCTTTATGGATTAAGACACCTTGAACATGTTTCCTGGATTCACCTCCTTGATTCTAATCTGTGGAGATTATCGTACATAGAATCTGGCAGCATGAAAGAACGTCAAATAAAGTGACCCCTAGATGGCATTAATACTGTGCAATTATTAATATGGCACAGTATTAATGACCTTATGGCTGACATATTTATGGCCTGCAACACATCATAATTATTTGGAAATTTGTGAGATAAAAAATAACTGATATCCACATTAGGAAATAAACCTACTAACAAATTTAATTTCCATTGACACTACGTACAGTGAAAATGGGGTATTGTGTAATGGTGAAGTAGCATGCAGACTGGAATTGCATACTGTAAACATTATAAAAATTTATCAAAGCATGGTCCTAACATTAAGCTTTTGTGTATACTGAACTAATTGTAACTCTTTATGTTATGAATTTATAGAATATCACATGTTAATGCCTGTACGATACCAATGTAAAGACAGCAGTAATTCCCACAGTTGAAATAACACTGCAAACAGACAAGGTTTGATACAGTCCTGTAGTGTACAGAAATGGTGTTCTATCAATTACCATTCTGATTCACTGTTTATAAAATTAGCAACAAAGCATATTTGGCTCAACTACTTGTACTATATTTAAAATCGTTGTTACATAATGATGTCACTGAATTCTAAAACAAAAACAAATAAGTAGTATACACTAGTCTGTTTTTTTTTAAATGGTCATGCACATAAATTCAGTTGCATACCTACAAATAAAAATACAATTATTCTCAGTTTGCTCAATCCAGTCATTTACATAAACTGTCATATTCATGAAGTCCGGATTTTAAAGTTGCACTCATGTGTGTTTTAAGTGCTGCTGAATTTGCAATTGACTGATTAAAACAGAGTTTATATTAACAGGTAAATAAATTCTGAAAGGAATTATGATGATGCACTGTTAGGGTCACAAGTACTATAAATTTATAGTGATACAGTTCAGTTATAATACTTGTTTATAACCGTTAACATATAAAAAAATGGTTCAAGCAGGATATGTAGATAAGTCATGATGAACAAGCAGTGGTGTGTATGTTATGCCAGGAATACATCTGCTTGCCTTGTCAGTATCACAGGACATAGTGACTAAAACTTAAAAGCAGTAACACTCAAATTAAGAAATTAAAGTTTACTTGTAATTAATAGAAAAGATGGGAATGAGGACTTCATTGCATCCAAAAACTATCAAAGTATTTGTACATCACTTTAACAGCCACAGCTATCACGAATCAACAAGAATACAAAGTAAATTTCATACCTTTGGGTGTTTTCTCTTCATTCTGCGGCAGGAAATAGACAGGGAAATTAATTTTGTGTGTATGTGTTAATATGGGGCTCCCTTCGGTGTCCCTAATATACATATATATATACACATACAAACAGTAGTATGCACATAATGTACATGCATGTACACTGTCATAGAAGTCACATACATTATTTTGATAACTCACATAAATTTGTAATAATGGGATGTCACATGTGCCAGCAATGCCTAGATTAATGGAAATAAAGTACTCTTTCAGTCTTTTGCAAATTTTCTGAGTTAAAATTGTAGTACATAGGATATTCCATGGGCTTCTTCCCATCTTAAACAGTTATTTCACCAAGTGAAATTTTTGCACGTGTATAAGGATCCTGGGAAAATTGTAGTGAGTGAAGTAACTTGACAGACACTTGTGCTGACCGAAGGTGCTTGAGGCTCTAGCCAAAAGCATCTGAAAATCAGGTCTAGTCCAAGCTGCCCATACGAAGGCAGCCGAGTCGATGGAACAGACTGTGCCCACCACCTTCCAGCCACCATGTCAAAGGCTTTTGGTTATTTTCCTCCGTTGTAAGCAAATGCCAGGGTACAACTAAAGGACAGGGCATACCCCACAACCCCCCACCCAGGCCATCAGCCAAAGTGTTTCCCTGCCATGTTCCAAACACCTTAAGCCTACCTGACAGCCTCTCTTGGTTCAAACCCTAGACATCCACCATCAAAACTGTCAGCCCTTAGAATATACATGTATACTGTGTATAGGAGTGATACGATGACAGCAAAGATGATGTAGGTAAAGTTTTTCCTCCTCTGTTAAGATTTTCTTTCTCAAATCTGTTAACACTAGCAAGATGATATCAGGCAATAAAACAAATGAAGGTCTGTAGCACTAACAGTTACAAGGCTTGTAATATGAAAAAGTGGGACATCAGGAGAGGTAATGATTGGTAATTTATATTATTCCTTTGTCTCATTTTGCATGTATGTATGTATCACAGCTGGCTAAAGATGACAATATTGTTATCCAAATTTTATATTGTTCAGTTTTATTTGTTTTGTTTTTGACTGTACAACTATGTTAAAATCAACATCTGTACCAGATGACAATTTTTAGATAATAATCAGGGCTTTAAATAAGTCCCATGGAAAAAAAAATAGCACAGTTCACATGTTTACACAAGTGACTGCATGCAGTAAGAAATTGGCCAGGTGATACAGAAGATATAGCTGAGGTCCTGTGGTTAACAGCACAGTTTTTATACATTGCTCTACATTACTGTTAATGCTTGTTGTTACACTAGACAACAGGGGTTTCATTCCCAGGAGGGGCACAAACATTTATCTTTGTTATTGTGTCCAGACTGTATCTGGGAACCATTCAGCTTTATATCCAAGCACTAAAGCAGCCTGAGCATGAAGCTGACCACTTCTCTCCATCTAGTGTCTGTGCATGGAGCTGTACTTCCACTCCCCCATGTCTTCCTGGCTTGGTGGCTAATTAGGGTATGCACAAGACGGAGCCTAGAATGTAGCCTGGCAGGTCGCTGGGAGCCGAGAAGATAGCCTAGCAGAAACCAAGGGTGTGCACAGTGACGCTTGTTTCAGGCATATATTCCAGCCGAGTCATTTTCGAGACTGCTAGTTGACAACTATACGTGCCTACTACAACTGTGTATTCAAGCAGTGGTAGTGATGATGAGGATTTACTAGATAGCTGTGCTTCTACGTGCTTATTGCTACAAGAATTACCTCTGCGAGAGTATAAAATGCATCCAGTCAATGTTGACAGAAATAATTTTGGAGATTATCACCATCTGTATAAGAAGTTAAGAAATTATCCAAGTCGATTTTTTGAATATTTAAGAATGGAAATTGAAACCTTGCTGGAATAAACATAATATTTAGAAAGTTTATTTTCCAGTGTCACACCGTTACTGTAAGGCCCAGGCCTTCTCCGTCACACATTTATTTTTGACATACACATTACAGCACTCCTTGGATGAGTGCTCAAGCTCATCGCAAGGCCTCTGCTTGGGACAACACAACGTATAAAGACAAGGAACAAGCATCCATGCCCGAAGTGGGATCCGAAACCCGCAATCTCAGCAACCAGGCGGCCAAGACCTCGCCTCAGATGGCACGGCCACTGGGACCGGCACAAACATGATTTATATTGCTTATTAAAATGACTTCCTGCTTGTATTCATTTTGGATGCAATTTCTGTCCACAGTTTCAGTATTACATATCTCTGATCACTGCATGCAATAAATCCTACTATGGTGTTCTGTGCATGCGTGACTTCCGAGCAGATCGCTTAAAAAATGAAAGACTTCATTCTTCTAGCGACCAGTGAGCTGGCAAGCGACCGGACTGGTTTCAGCTTGGCTTCACCTTGCCCACTATGATTTAAAATACAGTGTTCCATTCTTTCTGCTAGGCAACCATCTAGGCTCTGTCTTGCACGTACCCTTAGGCATAGTCACAGTTTAAATTTTACCTTTATTTTTACATATCTACATTGACATAAGAAATCAGCACAGTTTTTGGTTAAAACTCAGAATGTATGTAAACTTACATATATACTATATTTCACTTATTTTGTTACACGGAATTTATGGTTAGAATCAGAACAATTCAAAAGTGAAACAGTAGTCATAATGGCCAAAATAACAGTGGAAATAGGATACTCTGGTTGTGTTCAGAAAAGGGCTGCCATAAAATGCTGTATGTAAACACAATTATGTTGGCTATTCAGAATATATTTTTATGCTTCAATTGTCTTCCATTTACAGCTCCTGAGACCTTAGACTTCATTCAGATGACTTATGTTACCTCTCTTGACCACTGCATGCTTTCATTTTAAAATATCTTCATAACTGAATATAGTGTCTCACACTGTCAGATTTGTTACCACAGTACTGTTATCGCTTCATTTATTAATTTGTAATATTTCTATAAATTTTCCATTTCCTTAATTATATTTTCATGGAGATGGAAGTCACTGGGTCATTTGTTTCAGTTGATTTCCGTGAAGTCAATCACTATTTTTGAATTTTGTGGACTGTACTGCCTGCAAATTGATACAATACAGAGTAGTAATTATGCCTCGATGCAGAATACAAACACAGCCAAAACATTTGACACCTTTCTCTTGAAATGCAATGACATTTAAAATATAATACTGAAGAACAATTAATTCAGAACACTGAACACAATAAGGCTACACATAGGGGTAAATGTCAAATTATTTTCAGAGCACTAATGAATATTAGTATAGTCAGTCATGGGGGTACATACCAAGAAGTCTGAATGAAAAACTGACAGATACATAGAATATCAGTGTTGAGGTTCTCATGGCAGTGAATATTAAAAGTGTAGTCTTCTGGCATGTGACACCATGTGGTTTGGCACTTTGGTACCAACATTTCAGAGGAACCTGTTGCCTGCACATTGTACCTTGAAGACAGAAGAAGCAGGTTCTTCCAAGACATTGGTATTTGTCTACTGGACCACACAGTATCATATTTCTTGAATGTCAGAACTGATAAACATTATTTTAACTGTTCTGACATTAAAGCAACTGTTATAAACTATCAAATTAACCCTCTGGCAGTGAAAGTTGACTACACATGATGCACAGTGTTATGTTGAGAAAACTGAATGTCGACTAAATTTGTCAGCCCAATACATGCAAAGTAATCAGCAGCCATTTAAATCCCAGGTTTTCTTGCAGCGTACACTGGGCACTTAATTCCAGCTTCAGAGGGTTAATAAATCATTACAATTTAATTATTTCTTACCAGTACTTGATGCCTGCTGCATCAAACATTCGTTTGGCAGCAAATGTTGCATCCTTGTCTTCATGTTTGTCTGATATATAGACAACTTCACGGATTCCAGACTGAATTATAATCTTGGCACATTCATTACATGGGAATAGTGCAACATACATGGTGCAGTTCTTAACATCTGCCGTGTTCCTGTTCAAGATGGCATTCATTTCAGCATGACAAACTGAAATATGGTAATTTTTAATTTCTGTTAATTGCAATAATAAGCCATGCATGGGAAAATACTGCAGCATATAAGTAAAGTGAGAACAGCCAGGAATTGAGATCTTTAGATGGGTGGATGTAGCTGTGTTGGCAGAACACAGATTAGATATGAGGAAAGCAAAATACATTCAAAACAACGTTAAATGGTCAGTCTAACACACGTGTGTTTTTATTCAATAGCTACAGGTTTTGGTCTAAAGATGGACCATCATCAGGCTAGATATAGTCATTAAAAGAAAGGTAAAAAAGGAAATGAATAATACATCATTATGCTTTTGTTTTGTGGGATCCCACAAGTTTTAACAATTATTTACAATAAAAACTGTAAATTTATATATGGTCTATAGTAGCTAGATGGTAATTACAGAGTTATTGTGTTAACATTTTTCATTCCTTAAAAACAAACCGGTAAATAGATACTATATTTATAAATATGAAAATAGATGGAGTCTTAGGCATTGGTTATAAATGTAAATCAGTAGATTTTTCGCATGTGTCACTCCGACTTTTGGTGAGCATTGTAGCAGAGTGTTATATTTTTTTTAGTTGTTCTTATCATTTATGTTTGTCTAGTTTACCTGTTTCCCTTCAATATTCTTACTCTTTTGAAGTACAGTTATTAAAATGTAGAATAAATATTTAGTTATTAAAATGTAAAATAAATATTTAGACGGAAGGTTTTCAACGTCATATTTATGATCTTGGTGTGTACACTGTTTATGTTGCGCCAAACAACTAAAGGTAAGGCCAGAACAGGGTTAAATGCTAGTCATGCATGTGAAGGTGTTCAGGGTCTGAGGAAGAGGGACAAAAGAAGCCACAGGGAGAATGCCAGTGAAGTGCAGTTAGGAAATGAGGATGACAGGAGGGAAAAGATTTGAGATGGGAGACAGGATGCAGAGGCGGATAAAGGAAGGAGCACTAATGTGAAGGTATTTGTACAGAGTAGTGTAGAAGAAGAGACGACAATGATCTTCAACCTCTGGCTACCTCACATCTGATTTGGATGAAATTTTATATGTACAGTGATATACCAACTTAAGGGTTCTTTGAAGAGCGGTGGAGGATCAGGGGTAGCGTAGTTGGTATAGAGACTATGCTACAGGCTTAACAGTTCTGATTTGAAAGTTGCAGAAATAAATTTTGTTCTCTTCTCCAAAATATCCAGACCGGCTCTGAGGCCCATTCAGTCTCCTCTTCGATGGGTACTGGGGGCAAGGCTGCTGGAATTTGAAGTTAACTCTCACCTCCATTTAATGCAAAGTTTAAGAATGAGTGGAACTATACCTCTACTCCCCGTCTATGCCTCATGGAATGCAGGCAGAAAACATTATCCATCTCTTATGTTCGGTATGGTAATCTCTATCTGTATATTGTTGCATCTCTGTTTGATCATTTTGCATATAAAATGCACTCGCATTCCTCTCTTGGGTTTAGCCACATGTATACCCAATGTGACTTTGTCTATCTCATCCTTCAATTTCCTCTTCCAAGTTACAGATTTCATACTGTCAGCCAATCATTACAGGATCTCACAAGTTCATCCTTTCCCATCTGCAAAACCTTCAGCCAAGACTTCACCACCAAACAAAATTGTTTACCTCTCAAACTATCTCTACCAAGCTCCAATTCTGCAGCTCAATTCACTGCAAATCTGGGCACCTGAAATACCATCTTCCAAAATCTCCCCTGGAACCTATCAATTTCTTACCACCCTCCCACATCCAAACATCAGCCCCATACAAAAATCAGGATTAAACAAAAACCTGTCTTTACATTGGAAAACATATAAAAACTCAGTTTCTGTGAGTGCTATTACATAATGCCTTAAAGTAATGTCTGCATTAATTTTCTTTGTTATAAAGAATTGATAATGCATTTGTCAGAGAGAATTAGATAGACTTCCCACTTTTCTTACCATAAAAATATTTTGTTTCACGTTCAGATTCTGCTTTCTTGCTCCATGGGAACTGATCATCACTGCAGCCAGTAGGCATGCCATTATATCCGACACCAACAATTTTCTTATCTTCATTCACAATACAAGCTCCAACTTGGGAACATGGGTCCTTGCTTCTCTTTGCTGCCAGGAATGCAGTAGCCATGAAATAGTCTGTCCAGCTCAAGAAATCTTCCCGTTTTTTGTTGATATCTCTGTGAAAGAATGTTTTAACCATGTCTACACAAAAATACTTTGTCTACACAAATACCTGTTTATATTTGGTATGACAGTGCTTCAAAATGAATTATGTAATCCATTTATTTAACAATACGGTTTCAGTGACGATGTATGTGTTCATGTCTCTTAAACACAATGCTGGACAAAAATTTCAAAAGATAAAGACAGCTTGTAAATCCTTTGACAAGGTGGCAAAGTTCAAATGGCACCAACAAATCAAAATTGCATGCATGAAGAAAATATGAGCAAATGGAACTCGGGGAATGTCTCCTACCATTTGCGCCAGAAACTTTTGTCTTGGCATTTGCTACTGAAGAGTATAAAGATTAAAATAGACAAAGCTATATTACAGTGTTGTATATTGCCATGTATTTTATTGTGCAATCTTAGTAATTAAACCAACACATGCATTGTATTGGAGAGTAACACCTATATACAATTTGCCTACTACATGTTTTGGCCCTCCTGGGTATGAATTAGGACAATTTACAAAGATACAATGTTTCATATATCATAGAACTAATTAGGCATTTACATATATAAAATATAATGTAAATATGTAGAGAGTTAAAATAAAGATTATTATGGCCAATACTTATTTGGAACATCGGTGCAGACAGACACATGTTCCATCTATTGTACTATAAATTCTGTAAGAGTGTAGTTGAGAATACTAGCGAGATTCATCTCCGTTTTAATTTGGGATTAAGTGACATATTTAATAGAGTTTGTCATCATTCTAGCTGAGTAACTGGCTTAGTACAGTTTGACAGAGCGCATTCAGATGAGCAAAAGGTGCTACAAAATTATAATTTCAAACTCTTTTATCAGACATAAATACAAATCAATATAAATGTAGGATCACCTTGACATTTGTGTGCAGTTTTCTTTCTTCTCTACAGGTGTCAAGTCGTCCAATGGGTTTTCCATTTTAAAATGATTGTATTGTACAACACTATAAGAAATAAAATATTTGCATTAACAAGATCATACAGATTAGGTTATAGTTCGGATTATGTTACATTTGTATATTACATAGCCAAAATCATGTTTAAATCTGTTGGAAATAAATAATTTTACACATATGTGAATATAACATGACAACATAAGATTTCAACATCTCAAATTTTTTATGAGGCTACAGCCGAAACTACAATTGCTACAACTGTTTACTCGCCCACATTTCCCTCCATACATGCCGCTTACCTGATCTATGCCACACACGCTGTTGCACACTCTCAACCACAGATTACTACTACCTCTCAACTCTGATTTACATTTGTGATATCAGCAAGGTCCCGTGTGTAGTAATCCGAGAATCCGCAGTTATTCACAGCTCTAATCCGTGATAGTTTAGGTACACATGTTTAGTTTACGACATCTAGTGTTAATATCTAGAATTAAATACGTATTGTTTGCAAACGATGCGCTGTGTGAGTCCCTCTGTCCCAATAAATGAAACTACATGATCAGCACGCAATAGTTGTTGGACAGGGGCACAAATACGCACAGATCTTGTTCCAGTTATAAAATGCAATCCGCCTCAGAGTTGAACAATTTGTTTTATTTTCCACTTCAAGATTTTCTACAGGTTTTGATGTTTCACAAATTATTGCAAAGAAATAAAAAACCATTTACGGTTGGTACGGCAGGAATGTACGTGCATAACGCAGGCAGCTGAAATACTTTTGTTCAGAAGAATATCAGCTCCTTAAAACTATCAGGTTTCCTTCGAAGACAGTAAATGATCATGTTAATGACTTGGCAGGAGATATACAGTGTCATCTTAAACAAGAATGTAAAGATGTTGCGCCACATTTAGTTGAAAGTGATGAGGATGCAGACATTACAGGCACTGGGTAGAGCTTTCTTTTTTATGCGAGGTGTCAATTAGGATTTTCAAGTGGTGGAAATTTTAGAACCGGTCCCTACATAAGGAGAAGCCGGCGGTGATGATTTTTTTTTTTCTGAATTGGTGCCTTGTTAGCAAATAGGAATTACCTTGGGAGAAAATGGCTGGGTTTATTAACGACAGGGCAGCGACTGTGATTGTCAAATATAATGATGTTGCAGAAAAATTGCAAAAGAAATGAATAAATACTTAAATAAATACATAAAGAGTTGGAGGATGGACTTTTTTTTTATTTAATCTCGATTATATTTTTCATCAAGAAGCAGTGTGTCCGTAAATTTGAAGATTAATTAAGTAATGGACACCAGATGTAAGTGCCCTCAACCTACATGAATTTGTAACAATGTTGGGAGAGATAGAAAGGGAACACTGTAGAATAATTAACTATGGTAATGACTTAGGCTCTGTACACAGTAGCTAATGTAAGTTGTGAGCAGTTAGTAGTCCAATAATATTTGTAGCATAAAATCCACTACTTTTTCCTTAGCAGTTTCTTGAAGGATTGTTATATTGAATATTAGGCAGCTAAGAGATAGCAGTGCAATACATTTTAAATAATAATACTAATAATAATAAAGTAGTCGTAATGTTGTGTTTAATTTAAAAAATACTCTACCACAGATTTCAAAATTCCGCTATTCCCGTGTGCGATTTGGTTTTAGTACCCTTTATACACGGATTTCAGGGCGAGAGATGAAGCTACATAAACGCTTCGACATAAAAACTATACACTATGCTGTGCTGACACTAAAATCTAACTATAATCTGACAGGTCGAGGCAGAAAAGTGCTGCGTGTATTGGCTGTTTATTCTGCAACCCTCTCAGTGTATCGGACTCCACACCGTGGAATCATGGGATGATAATGTGAGTATAATGATGAAATACACATATATCTTCAATTAACAGGACGTGTTGGTCTGAATTGGTTTTAACTGGCTCAGGACAGGATATCTTGTGAATACATTAATGAACTTTCGGGTTACATAAAAGGTATGGACTTTCTTGAATAGCTGAGCAACTATCGGTTCCTCGAGAAGCCATCTATCTACCCGATGCAATTAATTTTTTTTCCAATGGCTCGACAGTCCCTTGGGGGCCAAGGCCGCCTCATTTTTCGAGGCTTCACGATCACACACTTTTTAGACACACCACACTCAGTAGGACTTCTCTGGACGAGGGACCAGCTCGTCGCAGAGACCTCTACCTGACAACACACAACACTCACAAGAGACAGACATCCATGCCGTAGGCGGGATTTTTTTTTTTTGCCCTGTCCGTGGGTTTTTTCCCCTTTGATCCATTTTTGTACTGTTTAAATCCTTTTCGTCCTTCATGTCACTTTACGTTCCATATTACCGTCCTTACAACAAACACAACACAAACATCCATGCCCCCGGTGGGATTCGAACCCACGATCCTAGTAAGCGAGCGGCCGAAGACCCACGCCTTAGACCGCGCGGCCACTGGGATCGGCAATTAACTATTTACTCTACATTAGTGATAATCGAATGTTACTTAATTAGCTTGTCAGTTAAGTCTCATTTATTGTAACTCAGGATAAGAGTATCTTTAGTTACGGGTCATGTTCGTGTGGGTCTCTATATGGATTCTCTCGAAACTCAATGCCGTATTCAGAACATCTGTTATTGTCATTATCTGCCTGTTCAGCAGGGCAACATTTGGCTTCTCGCTGTCTTTGAGCTACAGAAACTGGCCACAAGAGACAATTCCGCTGTTAGATAACAATACACGTGGGAAGCTCTGGGTAACACGTAGGAGTTGTGCTGTTCCATTTCTTTATTTCGTTTTATTTTTGTGTCAGTGTGTTCCACACCCGCTTGGTGTTCATATGTATATATTGCTACCTCACGAAGTGATCTCATCTTTTTCCCCCACTAAGCCTCGCTTTATCTCTGTACCCAAGTATGTAATTTATGTCGCCCACAATCCCACACGATCCCGGATCCCAATGAATTATGGATGCATCCGTAGGATGGCTCTCGGAACCATCCGTGACTGGGAATTCTGCAGATATAGCATGGCAAAATGTGAAGCAATACCCATGCAGACTGAAGCAGGGCGTGAAGGTGTTAGCCACGCTAGAAGCAGGTTTGAGGTTTTCATTGCTTACCGGTCGCTTGTAATCTTCGGCATCCACTGGGCCACTCGGCCATCAAGACGGCGAATAATTTTGTTTTATATTTATGAAAATTCTAAATGTTTTTTTTTTCGGCTCCATCCACTACTCTTCGTTTAATATTCTCACTCTAGACGTATAATGTACTCAGTCCAGATACGACATTTATTTATCAGACAAAACTAGCTATGTGTTTCGGCAAATATATAGCTACCATGAGGCTGATCGCGAAAATGGAAAGAACATATTCACAGCTGTGTGGGAGGTTTGAGATCTCGAACTTTAACAAATATATCGTTACATATATGATATATATAAAATAACTACCCGAGGCTGTATAGTTTTTTGTATGTGTTATATATGTAACAATACACTTGTAAGGGTTCGAGATCTCAAACCTCCCATACAGCTGTGATCATTTCTTTACTTTTATTAGCCGAAATACGTGCGTAGTTATGTTTGATAAATAAAGCCGTGTTTGGACTGAATATATTATACTTCTGGTATTATTTTAAATTCAACGGGGATGAATCACCTTGTTAACTTGTATAGGTTGTCTTTTTTTCCTGCTTGACCGATAAGCGCGAGCCCGACGCTCTAGTGAGTTCTTGCTAGGCTTTCTAAAAGTTATTATTATTATTATTATTATTATTTACTGCAATTGGGTTTTCATCCGGTGGCAGTAGTCCTTACACTAGTACACACAATACAAATGTTTTCACCCGGTGGCAGTAGTCCTTACACTAGTACACACAATACAAATGTTTTCACCCGGTGGCAGTAGTCCTTACACTAGTACACACAATACAAATGTTTTCACCCGGTGGCAGTAGTCCTTACACTAGTACACACAATACAAATGTTTTCACCCGGTGGCAGTAGTCCTTACACTAGTACACACAATACAAATGTTTTCACCCGGTGGCAGTAGTCCTTACACTAGTACACACAATACAAATGTTTTCACCCGGTGGCAGTAGTCCTTACACTAGTACACACAATACAAATGTTTTCACCCGGTGGCAGTAGTCCTTACACTAGTACACACAATACAAATGGACATATAATATACATAAAGTAACAGTACAAAACAAACTATACAAAATTACAAAACAAAATACATACAGTAAATACAAGTACACACATTAGAGCACCATACACACATTACAAAAACATCCACACCTTAACAAAAACATCCACTCCTTAACAAATACATCCACACCTCAACAAAAACATCCACTCCTTAACAAAAACATCCACACCTTAACAAAAACATCCACTCCTTAACAAAAACATCCACACCTTAAAAAAAATCCACTCCTTAACAAAAACATCCACACCTTACAAAAAACAACCACACACAATACAAAAAATAAAACACATGCACATTACAAAAACACCCACACATTAAATAATACAAAAACAACAAAACACACATACTGCAAAAAAGAAAGAGTAGCTAAGCCTAACCTATCCCTGCGATCGTTTGTCTAGCTCCCGTCAAAGACTGTTAAACCTTCTCGACGCGCGGCATATGACGCAACGCTGGCAGAGTGTCGGGTGGAGAGCTGGGCCAGAGCTTATCGGTCAAGCAGGAACAAAAGACGTCCTGTATTTCAGCACCCCTCATTATCCGACAAATACAGCGTACCACACATGATATTTGTGAGAGTGGGTAGGACACTTGTACCAATCAGACGGCAGGTGAATCGCTGGAGGTGTGGTGCGTAGTAAAAGCTTGATCTGGCAGATGTTATATGACAGGTTTAACCCCCGTAATTATACATCCACATCTTTTGAACATTGCATTAACATACGTAGATTGTAAACAAACGGTGGGTGCCCTACACATTTCTTCCCTCTCATAACTCTTACATCATACGTACTCCGTATTTAGCAAATCTGATAGGCGAGTTGTTGCTATTGTCCTAGTTGTTTATCTTTCTCCGAAGCGAGAGAGACGAAGGTCGGCGGACATGTTGATATCAGCTGGTTGAATTACGTGCAGGCCTAAAGTGCCTTATGCAGATTCAACAGACATTGCCTTTGTAGAAACCGATGCTAGTGTAGGGCCGGTATGAGAAAATTCTGGCGAATGATTTCTAGTAACATTTCCCACCGTAGTAACTTCCTGAAAAAACTGCGTAGTTTGTGATCGCGTGATGTTTTCAAGTTAAATAAAGAAGGGTCCATTAGGCGGAACTACGTAGGACGAAATGGAGAAGTTACAAATTTTACAGACTGATTTAATGATTCACGAGTTATGACTCAGAAACTTTAAGAAATCTCATTTCCACAAAACACCTCTCTCTTTCCCTTCCTCCTCCTGTTCCCAGTTGCTTTTCAACAAGTTCATCTGCATTAGATTTGTGATCTTAGTCAGGGTATATACGGACATGCAGCCTTCTTAAGGACTATTATTTTAGTCAGGGATTTGGAAGTATAGCCTTCTTTGAAAAACATTATTTTTCAGATCTAAGAGGGGGGCTGTCATTTTTCCGAAATACACTGGCTGTCAGGTTTCATTCCCAAATACGCATTAAATCCTTATGCCTTATGTAACATGTCATAGTTATAACAGCGTACTGTGGGATGACAAATTTATGATACCCAGGTAACAGATTATTACAGAATGTTACAACTAACGTAAAGCGACCAAGATCTCTATTATCATTTCGAAATGATGTTAATGAGAATCTGTCAGTAGCACATTCTGTTCCATCGTAAAGATATTGTACGTCATAACAATTAAATATGTTATTAACACCTGCTTTTTTGTTTGTACTTAAAAGTTGTACAGGAAGTGCGCTCGCAAAATACTTAACACAGCTGTAACTGAAATAGGATTGGCAATGTAAGTATAATATAACACTGTTGCGCGTTCGCCTAATGTTTATTCCTCTTCGGCGATGTTAACAGCTTGATAACACTTCGCCCGAAGACAGCGCTTTTATGGCGATTTAATTTCGCCGGCAACAATAAAAAGTACTTCGGGCTTCATGTAAAGTGCCCGATATTGTCGTCGGATTTTAACCAAATTTGGATATTCTCGATACATTTTAATGAAAGTGCCCAATATCAAATTTCACACAAATCGTTCTAGTGCTAGCCGAGTTGATATGTGCGGACAGAAGGAAAGACAGACAGACAGACAGACAGACAGACATGGTGAAGCTAATGGTCGCCTTTCACGACTATGCGAACGCACCTAAAAAACTTTAATTGAAGACATGACTTGATGGAGTCGCCATATTTAATACGATGAAGATGGCTATAGCGAAGTTTTACGTTGTTTTCCTGAGACTTTCTGGTAGAATTATAGGATAATACTTTAAAAATATTCCTCTACCGATTTCATACACATATTTTCCAATTTACAGTGTAATTTAGATGATACAACATTAGTACAAGTACTCTTGCACGTAATTTGGATTACACGTGGACAGCATTTGTACAGAGTCGAGATTAGGGCCTTCTGGGACGTGAAGCCTTGTTGTTTCGTAAATAGGTAGCAACATTTCGGAGGAAACAGCTGCCTATATGTTACGGGTATAAGACATCACTCTCGCTGTTCCATCCTAAAATTGGGGACAGGTTACTCCAAAACGTCGGCATTTATCTACCAAAATACATAACTGTATATTTCGTCTTAATATTCACCCCCCCCCCGCCCACTGAGAATATCAAATCTCATTTACAAAGCGTATTTTTTTTTCTGTGTTCTCGTGTTCAATAAAAGGTTATAGCCCTACAGTTGAAATCAATGCAGGTATCATTTCAGTCTCGCAAGCAGAGAGCAAGTTTTGCTTTACTCTTCGTGGCCTGCTAGACTCTGAAGATGGAGGCAGCACCCTCCTCCGAAAAGTCTGTAACTATTTACCAGTCGACATGGTGTAAGAGCCCTGAAGAATGATCGTCAAGATTGGTTAGCTTAAGAGAACCGAGGAAAACACCTTATAGGCTGCCACAAATAGATACAGTGCCATGTACGTGAATCGATTAAGGTATATTGCTTCAATAGACTTATGTATTGTATCTACGCATGGACAGACCATGGCATAATACATCTTGATAATGACAACATTTGTCAGTTTCCGTTTTCGTGAATTCTAGTCCGTAACTGGTACGACAGCACTTGCTTTTATTTATGCACGTCGCATAAAGTGGAGGAATTGAAGCGTGCAGACATGAGGCAAGGAGGCAGCATTTTCATGACTCCGAATAAGAGACTATTAGTCTCCTTGTGTGCAATAGGACGATTTTATTCAACTCTTTCTTGTGCTGTCAGTAACTTCACGGCTTGGAAAGAACGTCGCTTCAAAGTAAACATCGAATTAAACTAACCCTTTAAATACCGACAAGACAGAGAAGAAAAAAAATAAGCAAGGGGCGGGGTGGGGGTGGGTTCTGTAGTTATGGTCACTACATTTATTATTGAGGAGGGCAAGAGAATAGGGCTTTAAAGTTTCGATGGCTGTGCCCGCTTGTCCTTCTGCTAAAGGTAAGCTGGAGGCAAGTTAGAGTTTTGGGAAGTGAAGGTAAGGTGATCCGAAATGTCTGAATATCCAGCAGAGGGAAAAAGTTCAGCATTAGGTCTGAATATTGAATCTGATGTTGACCTATATGTGTGTAGTGACTAGCCTACTGACAGGACGATCTGACAAAAGAGATTTTTCTCTTCTCTTCCGAAAAGTCCAGAACGACTCTGGGGCCCACCCAGACTCGTATTCAATGAGTAGCGGGGTTCCTTTCACAAGGGTTAAGCGGCCGGATCGTGAAGCTGACCACTCACCTGCACCTAGTGTCGAGGTTAAGAATGAGTAGAAGTATACTTCTACTTCCTCTGGACGCCTTCAAGACGTGGACAGGGACGTCTTTAGGTTTAACTGCATAACATGTATTCCGTTCGTACCGCACAGACAAAACTGTGCACTTCCATTAGCAAAACCAGGTGGTTTTGTCCCAGTTTTTGGTGGGGGAATGCTGCATAAGGAGCGAAAGCCTACGGTTTCTCAGAAAAGAAGCGTCGAACTCTCGTCGAAGTAGTGTCTTGGAAGTGAAAATGCGGGCTGAGCAATGCTACTTTGCTGTCACGTGGTGCTGATACATGAGACTGTTAGATTTTTTCAACCTTCACGTTTATAAACACGTGGCTAGCCTTCCTGTTTCGAACTTGCTTGTATTTACTTTTGAAATTACAGAATAATTAACCCCATGGTGCAGAGTCATTCTGGAGAAATTAATAGTCACTCAGAAAGTGAGGAATTTGATCGCCTTTTATGGAATCCGAAGGTTAAGAACGAGACCCCGCCATTGAACCCTGTCCTAAGACGAATGTTTCTTTTCTAGCCCGCACCTTCTCACCTTACATATATCAGGTCTGTTATAATACAGGGGCATTATTTTATCTGACCAATATATTTTATCAATTCCTGTCGGCTCAGTTATGAAACGTAGCCGACTCAACGCTCGCTCACACGCGCACTGGAATAGTGAAGGGAAGTGACAAAATATATTGGCCAGATAAAATAATAATCCTATATTATCCTTCAGGCTGATCCGAGGTCTTCAAAGTGATATATTCTCCTAAGGTGTTCCGAACAAAATTTTGTGTGCATTTTTTATCTTTTCCATACGTGCTACATGTCCCATCATGTGCTTTAATCTGATACTTCTATTTAACGAAAGTAAAAACTATGAAGCTCTTCCCTATGCAGTTTTGTCTTACTCTTCTTATGCCTAATACAAGGACATTATTTTATCTGACCAATATCATTTGGCACTTTTTGCCGGCTCGTTTATCATATAAACCGTAACCATTCAGCGGCCCGCCAAAGCGCGCTCTGTAGTAGCGTCGGTAAGTGACAAACGATGTTGGTCAAATGAAGTAATGACCCTATATTCTTCTCTGTAACCCGTCCTCAAACACCGACAGACTATGTTTTATAACGGAATAAGCAATAACTATTTTCCGCAGAGTGTCGTCAGTTCTGAAACTGCGAATAAGCTAAAGTAATAAGTAAATTTGAACTCTGCAGATTTTTTTAAAAATTTATACTTTTATTGAAGTCTTACGTTCCGTCAAAGTTAGGGAATGTCTTGAATTGATGGGCAACTGCTTATTAGCTTCTCAAGAATTTTTCTGCACCATTGAATTGGTGAATTAATTATCTAGTTAGTTATTTAGCTAGATAGCTAGAAAAGTAGCTAGCTAGCTAGCTAGCTAGTATTACGAGTATGATAAACACTGGCAGTGAATTTCAAGAACAACACATAAAGAAGAGACACTCTGCTTATGAAGTGAGGTCTTCACTTCTAATGCAACCTGTGAAGCTGACCAGGTCATTGTTTTGAACCACTATGTTGAAAATGGAGTTTTGCAAAAGTAAGATTAATGTGCGGCATAACCTGTTAGACATATCTTGCTGCATTGTGTTCATTCTAAATGCCACATTTCTTCACGCTTATCAATGCGTGTCTAATTGGCTGTCTGCAGTCCAAAAGCACTTCCTCGCCGCAACTGAAGGCGATATGGTCGAATATTAAGAAACAATGTCCACTGCTTTTGCCACATTACTCATAGCTGAATATGTTTCTAAATCGAGTCTCCACGACATCGTGTAGCCTGTCACTGGCATCTTCGTTAATAAACAGCAAAAGATAAGTGGTGATAATTGCTCAGGGAGTAATGAAAGTTCTCGTTGAGGCATCGCAGAATTCGGAGAGGTCGTAGTGGTCTCGTCTGGAAGGGGTTACATGCTCTTGAAGATGAGAAACTCTCTGGAAGATTCGAGAACCGGATACTCAATGACGCAGCGTCACATGCCCGAAGAACTGGTAACCTCATCCACACCGCTGCGGAAGTCTTAAAACTGGCAAATTTCTCGTTATTTATGCAATGCGAAGTTTTAGCATCGTTGTGAGCCTCGGCACTAGAAAGCAGGGTAGAATCACAATATGAAAACAGCTTATAAATGTTTCCACATACTGTAAAATGTCGAATTTTGGGGCTACAGTAACCAGAATCGCATTTATGGTAAAGTGGAAGCAGACTGGTCTCTGGGAGATGTGTGATATCAGCTGATAGTATTTTATTTCCCCGCTGAAGACCCACTTTGGAACAATTTGAGGATTGAAAGACAGAGAGATAACGTAAGAAATAGTAGACGAAAACAAGTGAGAGTAACCATATTTTGAGATGTGGGTGTGGGCTCCCGCTCGTCCTTCTGATATGAGTAGCATGAAACTAACTCCATGGAGCAGAGTCCTTCTTGAGAAGCTAACAGGTCGTCAGCAATTCAAGAAATTCCCCGCGTTTTATGGAACTCGAAGGTTCATTACCGCATTCACAGGAACCCGCCACCTGTCCCTATCCTGAGCCATATCAGTTCAATCCACGCCCTCCCATCCCACTTCTTGAAGATCCATTTTAATATTATCTTCCCATCTACGCCTGGGTCTTCCAACTGGTCTCCTTCCCTCAGGTATTGCCACCAAAATCCTGTATGCACTCCTCCCCTCTCCGAGAAGCATGAAAATGAAGTTATAATGGTGAAAAGTAAGGCTTGAACTAAGGGGCAAGTAATTTTGATTTATTGCTTAATACTAAAGTGAAATTTTATGCTTTTGATTATGAGGGGGTTAATTTTGGTGAATTTAGATTGGGAGGGCTGTGTGGGAAGCACGTAGTAGTTACTTGAAATTGGCAATCATCTGACGTTTTCTTGAAGACAGAGGAAAACCAAGAAATCTTCTGTAGACGTAGCCGGTCGCAGGACCTTACGGATACATACTGAATTCCATTCACCTGAATTACACACAAAACTCCAGTTTTGACTTCACAGAGAAGAAACTTTGTATCTAATATAAAGACAAATTGCTTGAAGCTGCTCAAACAAATGATCACTATTTATGGCGATAATTATACGACGCACTTTAGCACATTCTGTGAGAAAAGTGCAAAGCTTCGTAATATTACAGCAGATGGTATACGTAATTACCACTGGGCTTTTAATGATGAATCCAGTCTTGCCCAATTTGTTGTGGTATAGCATATAAGAATGTTAACTTTCTGTTTCCTGCTTCCTACTGAGGAACAAACAGACAGCACCTGGCGCTAATGTATCTACTACTACTTCTGAATTCCTACCTCATAAAGACCAAATTGCTACTCAGTTACAAAGATGGTAGATTGTGTCTACTTATATCATCGAACTTCGTGCTGACAGTCGTATGGCCCACGCTAATGCACTGTGTGGACAAACTTCACAGATCTTTCTCCAAGTACTTCAGATTCCCTTGTCAGTGTCATTCCACGAGTGTTCCATAAACATTCATTGACCTATCATCGAACTTATACAATCTTAGCAATTAACTGCGTCTTTAAATAACTGTTATTTTACGTGTTTAGAAACCAGACTGCGATGTATGCACGACTCTATACTCTTGGTTTTACTCACGTACTGCATATGTCCCAGTGAAGGTGTTAAAGCGTGTAAAATTAATGCTGTCTCAGAGAAAAGTAAATGCTTTTGAATATTTGACTTAGAAATGGTTACAATTACGAACAAGTAGCGACTACATACATATGTAAATATCCGAACTTGTCGACCTCTATCAATCATGGTATATTTTTTAAGCCATGACCTTTTAACATTTCCTTCGTGATACAAAAATTAATAGAAGCAAACATGTAAAGAAATGCTCCGCACGGAATGGAATTTCATTACGTAACTTTTATTTTCCTGTTCCTTTTTCCTTCCTGCTTTCCTGGCCAGAGCCAGCATTCGTCTTTCCGTGTTGTCTGACACAGTCTATCCTTTCCTCGGGCCCCTCGCACATTCCGTGCCCTGCTGTTATGATCTCGAAAATTCGGCTGTCATAGGACGTGCATGGCGGAGACTGGTCGTGGAAAAGCCATATTTTGAGAGAGAGAGAGACAGACAGACAGACAGACAGACAGAGTGATTGTAGTTTTGATTTATTTCGTAAACTCTTCTGTAATTTGTGTTATAAAACTGAAATGACGATGGGCCATATAACCTCTACCGTGTCATTCAAAATTCTGACGTCATCGCAAAAGTCATCAGCTGTATCCTGGATACTGAAAGAGATTGATACGGTTTTAAAAATTTATTCAGTCAATGAAACAGCACAACGTAGGCCTTTATTCTTCTGGGATATTGCGCGGCGTTGATTGGCAATCCATAATTAACGACGTTTCGGGACAGCTTATCGGTCCTATCCTCAAAGGTCAAGCAGTTCTTCTTGGACTGCTTGACCCTTGAAGATGGGACGGAAAGACTGTCCCGAAACGTCGGTAACTAACTACCAATCAACGCTGCATAATATCTCAGAAGGGCGATATCTCATTTACACCGCGGCGGATGTCTGAAATCAAGCACACCTTAGGTTTACTTTTGGTCTTGTGTAGGGATGTGTATCCATTGTGCTTCACGCCTTCTTCTTACAAAGTGCTTAACCTGAAGCCGTAATGGATGAGGATGTCGTCACTGCGCTTACTCGTGTTTCATATCTAAAACTACTAAATCAATCTTATTTAAATTTGGTACTTAGGTTACATGCTAAAAGGTAGCAGGCTAATGTAATTTAATTCGTACCACTGGAATTAGAATTTCAGACTAAGAGCAAATGTTCTATAAGTATCATATGGCTCAGGATAGGGACAGGTGGCGGGTTCTTGTGAGTGCGGTAATGAACCTTCGGGTTCCATAAAACGCGGGGAATTTCTTGACTAGCTGACGACCTGCTAGCTTCTCAAGAAGGACTCTGCTCCATGGAGTTAGTTAGTTCTATAAGTATCGGTGTCTTAACTAAGTGGGTATCCTCTTACTGGAAATGCTGCTTTCATCTTATATATATATATATATATATATATATAAGACGCTTTTGGGAACCGGTACTACAGCATGGTGTGTATTACGATTATCGACGATGTAGGTTTCGATTACTGACAGGGATAAGAACATTTTCTCTTCTCGAAATTGTCTATACCGGTTCTGGGACACATCCAGTTCACCACTTACTTCCATATAGAAGAAAAGTTAAGAATGGGAGGAGCTACACCTTCACCCCGATATGTCCTCATAATATACAGAGAGACTTTACTTTATCGACGCAGTCACTGAGACTACATAACGAGGAATGGTAGGGTGACTGATGAATGATTAACTGGTTAACTGGGCTTGGAAGGGAGCACTAGCGTAGATAAACGGTCGGGCCCCCCACCTCCCCCACCACTGGATAAGCGGGGCCCCTCTATAGCGAAGTTACTCTCGGATCTCACACGAGGTATCCGGAATACTGTCTTCTGTCAGAAGAACGGAATCCAACCCGAAAGAACCGACAATATGTTATAGTGTTTTTTAATTTTGGGTGCTGCCCTGACCTACGGGGTCCCCATGGTCGTGGTGTCTACGGGGGCCTTATCTACTCCACTGAAAGGCAGCGGTCGTGGTCTAATGCAGGTACTATCCTGGCAGTTGCTGGAGAGACGGAGAAAAAACATGAAAACCCTCAGTAAAGCTAGACGGTGTTGAGGCCAAAATTTCGAATGCAGAACGTTTCGAATTGAGCGTTGCTGCTACGCCAACGTGCTTGGTGATCTCTACAAACCTCTTATACCAGGTGTGCAACCGGAATTTTACATGGGGGGGGGGGGGGAGGGGGCTGACCCTGAAGCTATATATAATTTGTATTTGATTTTAAAAAATTATGTTATGAAAACTATGCCGTTAGTATAACTGTAACATAAAACTGTTTGCAACCGCATTTATATACATACAAATATAACTGCATGTTCCATGACTTAATCACAGTTTCAAATCATATTTTTTTTAAATTTTATTAATCTATATTTATAAACTCTTAAGGCGTCTAAGGCGTGGGTGTGCCGTCACACGCTTGCTGGCGTTGTGGATTCGAATCCCGCCGGGGGCATGGACATTTGTCTCTTGTGAGTGTTGTGTGTTGCCAGGTAGAGGTCTCTGCATCGGGCTGATCACTTGTCCAGGGGAGTCCTACCGAGTGTGGTGTGTCTGATTGTGATCGTGAAGCCTCGATAATGAGGAGCCCTAGGCCCACTGGGGGCTCTTGCGCCATTGGAAAAAAAAAATAATGTACTAGCCATCAGCCGATTTCAGTGGCTGATTTCGGCTGAAAGGCAAGCAACGTAAAACATTTGACATCATCATGTCTGCAAATTCTGTTTATTTGATTTTTGGGGGGGGGGGTTTTGGGGGGGTTTGGGGGGCTGCAGCCCGGCAGCCCCCCTTTTGGTGCGCCGCTGTCTTATACGGAGTGAATTTCCTACAGCTGATAACTTTTTTATCTTCTGCCTCCATCATATAAGACTCTGCTTAAAATCCGACGTACAGACGAATTGGTATTTGACATGGCTCTTGATTGCTACCTGTCTTCATACGCATACAACACTGAAAGCGGACAAAACCAAATTTCCACAACTTGTACAAAGAATTCAAAACACTGTATATTTATTTTTATTTATAAAGCTTTTACAGATTGTCTGATAGAAAGAGTGCAGGGCGTAAAATTCATTTCCAGTGTTTCAGAAGGTACACAACTTCTACACAAGTTACTATTGATCTACAAAACTAAGTCCCAATGTACTCTGCTCCAAAGGACAGGGGTTGACGGGAGAGGCAAATGAGAAGCAGATGTGCCGAGCGTGCCAGGTTAGGGAGGCAGTAAAGATGATATATTGCAACCGTACATCCACAGTTGTGTTGGCTTGCCACTAAATTCGGCAATTTCGACCTGCGCAAATCTTTAAATGGAAGGGCCCATAATTTATGTCCTAATGAACACCCATAACCCCTGTATATCCCATGCACCTCCATTCTGATAATTTTGTCAATAAAATTCAGAATATCGTCACCAATTCACATGACACTTGTGTTTTTCACGGCAGCGAATGTATTTGTTCATGTGTTCTTATTTATGACAACGTGAAATTTGGCGGATGAATTCAAACGTTTCGGCAGAAGGAGCTGACTCCGTCTTCCAAAGTTTTGGTGCCATCTACCAGTCTACACGGTGTCATAACCCAGCAGACCACGACGTGAGTCACCACTTTGTTTTCGGCTCACATAAGCCCCTCAGCAGAAAAATATTAGAGAAATATTTTGACTAAATCACACTAAAAACCGTCATCTTCAAATTCTTAAAACTAATTAAGAGTTAATTTGACCGTTGCTGGTATTACGCCAGTCCAGGATTCTCTAACGCAGAGCGAAGAGATAAGACCTATGCCACCGTGTTTTCTTGTAGGTAGATACAAACATCAGTGGCCGTGCGGTCTAAGGCGTGGGTCTTCGGCCGCTCGCTTGCTAGGATCGTGGGTTCGAATCCCACCGGGGGCAATGGATGTGCGGTCTCTTGGAGATCCACGGGATGATCTGTCTTGTGAGTGTTTGTTCAGGTAGAGGCCTCTGCGACGAGCCGATCCCTCGTCCAGTGGAGTCCTACCGACTGTGGTGTGTCTCTCAGTGTGATCAAAAGAAAATTACAAACCTCGACACTCAAACCGGAAAACCGGAGTAGGTAGAAGAGGACGACTATTAAAAAAAAAAAAAAAAAAAAAATTACTGCCCTCATCTCAGGGTCAAATCCTTCGATTATCATCTACAAGGCTGTAGTGTCAGAAGGCACGAAACCATATTTCTTCGACCAATAAATCTACTCATCCCCGTTTTATAGCATAATGATTGATTGATTAATTAATTAGTGCTTAGTGTTCCGAATCTTTGGAGCGGCTGACTCATTTTTGACATTCTGTAACCAACAGCATTACACGATTCTTATGCATGTTTTGTGCTTCCGTTCTCAAGAGGCTGCCACTGGTCTCTGTCCTGGGTCAGAGGAATCCAGTCTTCACATTGCAATCCCATGTGTTTAAAATTCGTCTTGATGCCTTTCCATCTATATCTGGGTCTACTACATGTTCTCTGATCTTCAAGATAAGCGACCGACATTTTAATGCCGTTATGATCTGCCCTGTGCATGCTACATATTCAGTCGTTCTTCGATTTGATCATTTAAAAAAAAAACCTTTCTGGTGAAGGGCACAAATTGCAAATTTCCACATTATAATTATTTTTTTTCTGTTACATAGATGAGCTTAAGGCTTAATACAGTTAATTTATGTCCCGAATGTCTGTACGACCTGACGTCTTTTTAATTTAATTTCCACTTAAACCGACGGGTTTTGCCTTCCGCGTGGATGCGAAAACTGATATTGTAAAAACATCTGCAAAAAAGAAAAAAAGTGAAACAATCCCTGTAGAGGCTTGGACAGGTCCTGAGGGTTCCAGGAGGTTGAGGCTCCCAGATTTTAATACAATCGGCACCTGAAGGTGGTAAGGTTGTCAGTCCTAAGCACCGGCCGCCTTTACCGCCCAGGAAATATTCCTGGTACTCGTTTCTGTTAAAGTCTGAGTCGACTCCAAGGTCATAATGCGGCCAGAAAGATTATGTCAATGAAGAATTCCAGCGACACCATCGGGAATCGAACTCGTAACCTTCCGGCTTGTAGGGCTGTGCTAGTTCTACGTGGCTGTGCACTGATAGTTGTTAAATAGTAATTCTGATATTATTGGATACGGCTAACATTTATCAACATTTTACTTTTAAACAGGAATAAAATGTAGAAAACATGAAAATAATTTAAAATAAGGTCCTATAAACTTATAAAAAATTATCATTTTATTGCTTCCTGTAAACCCTACATTATGCTGTAAATTTGACAGTATGAATCGTATAAAGACTAAAGATAAACCAAATTATATTTCGTACCGCGCAATAAACATCCATCTTCTAAATTATAAAATTCAGTTAGTTAATGCTATATAGAGAAATAATTGCTGTTTGTTCTAATTTCATTAATAATCACAGAAATAGACTCTATTGGCAGAATGAAGAAAATTCTAGGTGTCAAACCCGGCGGAAAATAATTAACCACTATGCACTAAGGGGTTAGTAACTTCAAATATTATTAGCAGCCACGGGCAGCAAAATTTCTGTGTGTTCAGTTTGAATAATAATTACAGTTTTGTAATACTGAACTCTAACAATTATCGTGGATCAGCAAAATGTAACATTCTATTTAATTGCCAGCTTCTTCATGCGTTGCGAAATATATGGGTGTTTCCCGGAGTTGAGGGGGGGGGGAGGTGTCAATGACACGTACCAGAACTGGGTTACGAGGATGATCTTCAGCTGTACAATGGATAGGAATATTCTCGTAATTTCATTTTAGCTAATGCCTTCAAGCGGCGTAAGATTAATACCGGTAATAAGATCAGGGACTTCTGGGGTGTGGTGTTGTGCGGTCTAGCAGATAGGCACCGACATTTTGGAGGAATCTTCAGGGAAGAAGTGTAGCCCTCGGAATGCATTTATGGACCTACAGGAATAAATGTACCGAGTATTTTAAGTCTAACTAAATAACTGACCCAATAGAGCACAGTTCCTCTTCAGGAGCGGACAGTTGCCCATCTAGTCATAAAATAGGTAAAGGTCTGCCTAGAACAGGCCATGAAGACCCAGAGGGGGAGTAGAGGTATAGCTCTACTCTTTCCTTAACCTCGGCGCTAAATGGGGGTGGGTGGTCAACGCCACGCCCCGGCCGCTTTACCCCCAGGAAAGAGACTCGGTACCCATTGTATAGGAAGCTGGGTGGGCCCCAGGGTCAGTCTGGACGCCTGCGAAAAATCTCGCCCCCACCGGGATTCGATCCCCGGACCGTCCAGCCCGTAGCGAGTCGCTGTACCACTGCGCTATCCCGGCCCATCTAGTCATAAAATACCCGCACATTATTCCGTTTTCAAAAAATTCCGCCATTTATCCATATCTTGAGCCAGATGAAGCCAGTTTACATGTTACCGTTTTTTCTTGAAGACTTATTTTTAGAGGATCCATTAACGCTTAGGTCTTCTAAGTAGTCTATTTCTTTTAGGTCTACCGCACGAACATCCTGTGTGCATTTATGTTCTATCTTATACGTGTCACATGCCCCAACCCTATATGCAGTATTACCGCCATAAGTCATATGAGATATGAGGTTTCCAGTGGGGTGGAGATTCGTATTTTGGTCTTCTGGGGTAGGATGGGCAGCAGCGTTCGGAAGAACATAGTATTTATGTCTCGTGCTCTGAAGATGGAGGCTTATGTCTCTTCGAAACCTTTATAATCACCTAGCAGACAACACACTGTAATAACCCAAATGACTACAGCATGAATCATATCACTTTTGATCCTTCGTGTAATAATGGGACACTGCAATGAGATCTTAGAGTTTCATCTTTGTGTCCCCTTTAAGTCAACCCCATGACATGTAGCACCGAAAGCATACGTTTTGGAAATTGTGAGGAGGATTGAGTAGAGGTACTTAAATTAAACCTTCTACTTCCGTCCCCCTCCTCACTGCCACCCCCCTCTGTCATGTGTATTAAAATCGGCGCCTGGTCAGTCATATTGATCTGCTCTTGGGGTGGTTCTTCCAGCAACGGGGGAGGGGGGGGGGGGGGTGTTGGCTCCTACGACGCCAATGCTCCATGTGGGATGTAGGGGAAACAGGAATATTATCCTTGTCTCACTCACTCCAACTCCGAAATACTGCGGCTTTTCTCTCTTTAGTACTTGCGTGCCTAGCGTGAAGGGGCTGCTGGCTGGTTGTGAAGTAGTGGAGGCAGCCTACCGGCATTTGTAGTACTACGCCGGGGCCAGGACAGGAAGTCTGCACACGACTGCTTGTCTACCAGCAGTAGGAGTTCCACTGCATAGTCACTGGCAGCCGCTGCCACTATGGACATGTCCATGGTTCAGTCCGGGGCAAAGAGATGAGGGCCGGTAGCGACTGTGAAGGTGTCAGCGTAAAGAAAATAAGGAGTAGTGTGGGTTTTGTGTTTGTATATAAAGATATGTGAGCGCGATGCACAATCAGCTGTTTCGTTTTGTCTGTTGACATTGTTGTACATCTTGTTTTTACTTATAGCCACACGCACAGTCTGAGGGCGAAGAATTGAACATTTATTAAGTGTTTTTTTTTTATTTATTGAGACTAAAGATAAACGTGGCAAAGTTATTGCGAGTGCAGATGTCTTCAGCAGTGCTTCTAGAACGGTGACACTATACACGCTTCGTATTCTTGCACGTGAAACGACACTTTTATCAGGTAATGAACTAACCACAATGAAGATAATGATATACAAGAAATTAACACACTCTGTTACATATCGTGTCAGTCACAAAACCTAGCCTTTAGTCCAATGTGTCTGATTTACAAATTTGTGTATTATATAGAGTTCCGTGATTTGCGGTTTTTTTTGGGCTATGAGAATCAGTGAATAAATTCTTCATTCTATTAGATATTTGTCACTACAATCTTAAATAATCACTGACAAGTAACTGATTTACATTTGATCATTTGTCTTCAGAACTATAACAACTTTTCACGTGAAAGTTTTGTAACGTTCTAGGATAACACACTGTCTTCATCCAGAAAACCACCATCAAAATTTTGCCCGTCATAGAAACCTCAAGTCTCATCGTAACTGATGTATAAATTATTTATTTTCTAATTAAATGCAAATACAACAATTTAGACTGTAAATATAACATTAGGAGCCGTGATAGTTCAGTCGGTGACACTGGATATTCGAGAGTCGTGGTTCGATTCCCAACAGGAGCAAGAGATATATCTTTTCGCCAAAGAGTCAAGACCCTTTCACTGGCCCACCCATCCTTCTATCCAATGGGCACCTGGGACTCTTTGCTCGGGAGTAAGGCGGCCGGGACGTGAAGCTGACAATTCACCTGCCGAAGTTAAGAATGAATTAGAAATACCTCCAGTTCCGCATACGTCTTCATGACATGTACAGCGGTAACTGATTTCAGCATAACGGTACCATTTATAGCTTGTTCGCTCACTTTTTATTTATCTCGAAAATCGTAAGACGGAAAATAACATATTAATTCTAGAATTTGTATTTTAGTTTTTGTTCCGCTTTTAAGAGGACGTTTCCTAATCACGCACCTTAAAAAGCATATTTAAAAAAATTTAAAAAGGGTACATTTCAGCAAGTAAAATCCCCTCTCTACGTTCCTCTGCTAATAATTCTTTAAAGTTCATAATATGAAATTTAGAGGAAGAGATTCTTTAAGTACGTTTTTTTACTGAGTTGCAGTTGTTACGAATTTCGGCGCCGAAGTTTTCCGAGATATCCCGACGGTCAACTGCTGAACTCGTGTGATTTTTTTTTTACTTGGACAATGTTAGTATATTATAATTATATATTCCTCAAAAAAGTAGAAATTCTTGTTGTTTTTTTAGTACCAGTAAAATATGCAAGATTTTGAGGAATAAAAAAATATTTAAAACCCCGGACATTTATACGAATTTAAAAAACACGCCCAGACGGAAATTTTGGGGCCAAAAAAGAGGACATATCCAGGAAAGAAGGATTTATGGGTAGCCCTAGTATAAGAAGGACATGTAGAAGGTAATTCGTGCGTATTTACAACTTGTAATTCTATACATTTGTATAGAGGATGATGCAAGTGTTACTTGACACGGTGTTTCTGTCGTTAGCGATTGTCTAGTGACTTTTGCACCACTGTGTATATACCTAGAATAAGTTTTTATCAGCTGAAGATAAGAGAACACATGCAATACGCATTACATTATGTGATACCAGGTGTATACACAAAGGTACGCAAGTGATGTAGGTTGTTCAGTAACTAAGAATAGCAATGTCTTTTACAAGCACTTCAGTAGGCATGTCTGCACTTTTCAGCATGAGTTAGGCAACGGACCCAATTGTATTATTTTTTTTAAATAAAATGCGATAGACAAGTCGAAAATTCAAATAACCCGAAATGTTAACATGCTATTGTTAGAACTGTAAAATACAGGGTGTTTCAAAAAGATGGACCCAATTTCAAACCACTATATTTCACGATGACAACATGTTACAATTACACAAAAAATTACAAACGGTTTAGTGAGCCATCATGTTTTACTAACCACTTCATAAATGCTCTATGTGCCCTCCACCTGCTGCACGAACAACATCGAGACGATAGTTGAATTCGTCCCAAACGCTTCTCAGAGTGTCTTCTTCTACTGAAGTCTGTTTTTGAGGTCATCCAGATTAGTCGCTAATGGTGGCACAAAAACACGGTCTTTGACTTATCCACACAAGAAAAAGTCGCAGGGTGTAATGTCTGGGGATCTTGGGGGCCAAGAGTGTAGCGCAAAGTCTTGGGGTCCCGTGCGGCCTATCCAACGTTGAGGCAATGTGTAATTTAGAAAACGTCGAACCTGCCGGTGCCAATGTGTCATTGGAAACTCTATGCCCCGCCCTTTCAAGTGGTAAGAGTTTCATTCATGGGCGGTTCGTGGTTGCAGAGATTTAGCGATTTTAAATCGGGTCCATATTGTTGAAACGCCCTGTATATAGGTAGTCTGATTACTTTAATACCGAGTTTCTATTTGTCATTTTATGGAAAACGGAGAACAGGTAACGTATGGCATTTTGTTGGCCTGGGGGGGGGGGGGGGTGTAGCTGCAGCTTCGTATCTAGAAACCGAATGATATCTTCATATCTGTCTCTACTTCCGGGCCATTTTTTCGGGCATCTTGCCCTGAATTTGGAGCCATCTGCACAACGTTAAATCACTGAACCTAGAGACCAATTATCTCTTTTGTCTGTGTCTGTTTTTACGGTGCTGCTTTGGTTCATAATGCCAATGTTAGAACGACTGTGAGCAATGAATGAAAAGGATTTGGAAGTAGAAGGTTGTGGGCTAATTGAAGTAATGTCACAGCATTGAACTCGAGCCTCTGAGAAACCTCGAAATATCTCCCGTCAGGATACTTTGGTGCCTTGACTGAGCACCTTCAGAATATGAATTCATAATTGTACAGTACAATCCTGCCCGATATTTTGAGTGAGTTCAATTAAGTACGGACACGTGCGAAAAGAGAAAATAAATCACATATATCTTATGCAGACAAATGTACACTGTTTTACGTTATTTAACACAATTTTTATTAAAACAAATCCAACAAATCTATAGTGAAAGCAGAATGACTGTTACAGATATCAATAACCAGGTACATCTAACGGCATTTTAAGAATTTTATATTTTTCAATACCAATAATATAGCTGTTGTAATTTCAACAAAAGAGCCCCTGAAGATGAGCCTTATATAGGCTAGAAACATGTTGGGCAACTTTTAATAAAAATTGTGTTAAATAACATAAAACATTGTACATTTGTCTGCATAACATATATATAACTAAAAATGTACGGTACAAGTAACGTAAAGTTTAAAATAAATCATATTCGTTGGGATGTTGGCTGCGCACGGTAGATATGAGTAACAGTAATGAAGTTTTAAAATTGATTTGTAGAGAGGCGAATCAATCACTGCTGACCAATCTGAGTCAACCGATTTGTAATTTTAATTCGAAAATTTCTCTTGTCATTTTTATTGCATTTCGCAATTTCTGGAGTCCACGTGTCAATACTTGGCTGTCAGCTCACAGCTCTCTGGGACACAATGTGGGGATCACTGTAAGAAAATGTAAAAATGAGGTATAAGTGAAGTAAATTTTACCCTAGAACAGACCGTGAAGGCCCATAGGCGGAGTAGAGGTATAGCTGTACTTTTTCTTTAACCTCGGGGCTAGATGGGGATGGGTGGTCAACGTCACGCCCCGGCCGCTTTACCCCCAGGAGTGACCCGGTACCCATTGCTACAAAATGCTGAGTGGGCAATTTAACTGACTGGCCGGCTGACTATAAGATTCTCAAGAAGAAATATGGTCCGAGAAATAGAGCAGATATCTGAAGCTGGAGGCAGCTGAGATAGCTCAGTCGATATCGCGATTAGACGGTCCGGCGTTCGAATACCGGTAGGGTCAAGAGATTTTTCTGTTCTCCAAAACGTCCAGACTGACTCTGGGATCCACCCAGCCTTCTATTTAATGGGTACCAGGGTTCTTTCCCGGAGGTAAGCGGCCGGAGCATGGTAACCACTAACTTCCATCAAACGGTGAGTTTAAGAATGGGTGGAGCTATACATCTGGCGTGATCAGGGACAAATTTACCTTCGTCTGAAGCTGTAAAAATATACTTTTATGCTTTAGACAACTGAAGGTGTCGAGCAGGTGGAGGCGTGGGCCAGACCTTGAAAAGGAGGTGCGTATTTCTTGTTTGTCGAAATAATATGACGGTTGTCTTTCAGTTTCGCTCCTTTCTCATCTCTCAACGAGATGGCTGCAGTTGCTTTATTGAGTCTGTTGCTTATACAACATGATTGCGCAAGTATATGTATCTGTATCTACACTCATATCTCAAATATCTTACTTAACCTTGAGATGTTGCAGCTGACAATAACAGTAGCCTGTAACGCATGGTCTAGCGTGTTCTCTTCTGCCTCTGTTATTTTGGTCGTACCATTCTGCCTTTTTGTTTTTGCAGACACTGTTTTGTTTTGAATATAATATGTTTCAAATTTGTGACAGTGAAAGTTCGGCGGCAACTTAAGGTGAGTCTGTATTCGAAAATTTCCTAAAAGATTGTTCAGTATATCAGGATATGATTCCAGCTCAGTTCTTTTCAAGTTCTAGCAACGTGCCATTGTCTGTCTGTGATGCTCTCTCTGTGCTGTACTTCTGTGTCTCCTTTTTGTTAGATAGGTATCACTTACTCGTATTTCCCGAAAAACTATGAATCTGTTGCTTTTTATGATATTTCTGAGGTATGAATTATAATTTAAAAAAAAACTTCTTGAAAGAACTTTTTGCTTCAAATTGTAAGTCTGTAGAAAAATGGGTTCTATGCTGTGATAGAAGAACCCTCTTCTTGTAGGATCACTAGGGTTAGGAGAAGTGTAGTGTGACGTGGGCGTAGAATTAATGAATGAATGAGACAGTATTTGGGTTCAAGAGATTGGAGAAGCAGTGAATAACTTTACTGCTCGAAGCAATTGAGATACAAGCATTCAGCTCTAATGTTGTTCTTTACAAATGCAAGAATACCCTTCTTAACTAAACACATGTATCACTCTTGGGGTTGAAACTTAAAGGTAACCGTCCCCGAGTCCCAAAAAATATAAAAAATATTTATACTTATTTATTGTAGGGCTGAATATGTAGAATATCCAGAGGTTTCCACCTTTTTGCTTATATAATTTATGACTTCAAGAAAACCAAAAGATATAACTGCCCCATCTTGGGCTTGTATTCTACATGACACTCTGACGAATTTGAAGATGTAGATATAACATTGGCCAGAAGCTGTCCTTGGCCAGAAGGAGTGGTGATAAAATTTTCAGTTCTTTGAATGATTGATTAATCATCCGTCCATCTTTATTCCATAATTAATTAATTAATCATATCCATGGGCACTTTGATTTGGTTTTGAACCTAATATTCTGACCGACACTATCCAACTCCATGGAGCAGATTCCATATTGATAAACTAACATTCTGGCAGCTGGTCAATAAATTGACCATGTTTTTATTGAACTCGAAGAGTTATTACCGTGTTCAAAATTGTCGCCTCTTTTTCCTATCCTGAACCAAATAAATCAAGTCCCAGAATTCCACCCTCCTTTGTTAAAGATCCATTTCAATATCATCCTTCTATCTACGCTTCGGTCTCTGCAAATTTTTGAAAGTGGGAAAGTCAAGCACGGCAGGTGTCACGAGATTCCCGGCAGATGCAGGCTTTCCTTGAGATAAAGCTTCCTTGTTCAGGGACAAGATAAAAGGGACAATTCATGAGGTTTCTCTACCAATGAAGGTAAAATATCATTCATCTGTCAGGGTTTTTAATCGATATTTGTAAGATTTTTGTCGATTTATCAGATGAATCAACTGGTTTTTCTAACGTTTTAAGAGTAGTGATTTTTGTTCTATTTACAGTAAATTTACCATTTAAACTTCATTTCTCTTCACCACTTTGTACTCTCATAACAACCGTGGAGTGTGTGTGTGTGTGTGTGTGTGGTGAAGGGCCCCGCAGCAGATGCTACGGAAGCACCGCAGCCTTGAGGCTTATTGTGCAACCCTGTGATAAAGATTATAATTTTTTTTTTTCTTTTTTCCGTGTAATGGATTACCGGTGGAATGAAATTTTCAGGGAAAACCCGAAGTACTAGGGGAAAACCCTGTCCCCTTGTCACTTTGTCCACCACAAATCCCACATGGATTGACCCCGGATAGAACCCGGGCCTCCGCGGTGAGAGGCCGGCAACTAACCGCCTGAGCCATGGCACGGCACAATCCCTTTTTTAAACAATTGATCATTGTGTTGCACAGTGTAATTGTAACATCACTGAAAGTAAACATCCAGTTATGCCATGAACTGTGTTCTTTAATTTGTCCAGACTTTATATTTCTCACTGTCTCCGCTCTCTTCCTTTTGTCTGTAGTTACTTCTGTTTTAGTAACAGCCATAACACTTGTTTGTTACAACAACTGTGTCTCACTGCATTATGAATAGAAGGGCAGCCTGTTCTTTTTTTTCAATGGAATGTTAAGTCTTCCCTTTCTCCTTGACTTCTAGTTACAGTAGAGACTTCTGTCATTTATCGGATTACAAAGAAGGGAGACCAGTTGTGTTATGTATGCTAGAAATTCTCCCAACTTTATGCCACACCCAAACCGGCATATGCTTGAATAGATAAAGCACACCGTCTTTCATTTCTTAATACATGAAAGGGTAGGTAAGGCACACGCATTATTATCGGATAGAATGGATGGCTGTGTTGCTGGAGGAGAGGGATAGTTAGGCAAGCGTGGTGAATGCGCAGCACATCGTGTGGATGCCGCTACTGGATTCGGCGTGTCTTCCATCCATGCGGAGCCAGCGAGCAGCTGTTCTTGTGTGTGTGTTTTAATGCTTGTCGGGGTGTCGCTTGTACAGCAGCAGAGAGGCAAGGAGAGAGGGTGCTGAAGAAGAAACTAACAACATATTCTCAAAATAGCTTATTTATATGGCGCTTTCCTTACTTTAAATGTTTCATTCTGTATGATAAAGCTAAAAGAACTGTCAAATAACTATATGTGTTACAGTCGAACTCGGTTATAACGTCATGAAAGGGACTGAATATTTTGTGTCGTTATAAACGAGTGTTGTTATAACGTAGGAGTGTAATGTTATGGTTAATATTCACGAATAAATTGGTACCACAGAATATGTGGTTTTATAAGCAAGGTGTCTTATAAACAGGTGTCGTTATAACCGGGTTCGACTGGATTTTAATGCTTATAAATTTCTCAAACTTCTACCCAGTTGGTTCCGGATCAAATATTCTCAGAGATAAATAGGCTTGGACGTAAGGCTAACCAGTCATATCCATCTGCTGCCGATGTTAGTAAAACATGGAGCTATACCGCCACTCTTCCATACCTCTTTATGACGTGGTGATTAATGAAATGCGATAAAATTTACAGTTTATATTTTAATTTCTGCTAGTATAGATTCCCACTATGTAACCATTTAAAGCACAGTGGTTACTATGTGTGTAACTTGCTCAGGAGTGCGGATATTTTTCCAAAAATCTAGGTGCCACCTCAAAATTCTGGGCGCTAGAAGGGTGATATGAAACAAGTTCCTTACTGAGGACCCACAGATGTTAGGCAACACCGTACAAAATTTAATTGCTGCCGTGACCTGGTACCCGGGATTTGTGTACCCCTGCGCTTCACTTAACATTGGAATAACTGCATTTTTTTTCCCCCAGAAATAATTTGGGCTGTGTGTTTTGTATGATCTCCGAATAACCAGCTTTAATTTCCCTAAATAGCATCAATCGTTTCGTCTTTGTAAAGTGGATGAAGTGTTTTCTGTTTAAAGGGTGCGGTTTTTTAGACGCAGACATTTCGCGCTGCTTTTGTATTCAGCATTTAAACAGAGTGGTGCTGTTACAGATATTGTACAGCAGTCAGTAAAACTGAGAAGTATTCTCTTCTGGGGTATGACATCGTGTAGTCCGGTAGCTGTTTGCCAACGTTTCGGAGAAAAAGATTGCCTCGGTTTTTAGGGTATATACCCTGTGTTTTATGTGGCTTAGTCTTCTACCCTGAAAATCGAGAATAACTACTGGTATATCAGTAAACTGCCGATTCCAGTGGCCGAGCGGTCTAAGGCGTGGGTCTTCGGCCGCTCGCTTGATAGGATCGTGGGTTCGAATCCCACCGGGGGCATGGATGTTTGTCTCTTGTGAGTGTTGTGTGTTGTTGTCAGGTAGAGGCCTCTGCGACGAGCCGATCCCTCGTCCAGAGGAGTCCTACCGACTGTGGTGTGTCTCTAAGTGTGATCAAAAGGAATTAGAACCCTCTACACTGAAACGGGAAACCGGAGTAGGTAGAAGAGGACGACTTAAAAAAAACAGTAAACTGCTACCAGACTACACGGCGTCACATCATGGAAGATCGGAATCTTCATAGTCACAGCCGTCAGAACCTCATATCTCACTCAGTCATTAAAATTAACTTTAAAATTCGAAAACAAAAGGAAAATATTAATTTAATTAAGTAAATAAGACAGGGCCGGCTGCTGTTGGTGGTGCTGAATATTTCATCGCATGGTTAAGTGTTGGCTCAAAGTACAGAATACTGTCGAACCCGGTTATAACGAAATCGGTTAAAACGACTCCTCGTCTATAGCGACAGATATACTGTGGTACCAATTAATTCCTCACTGTTAACCACAACATTACACTCCTCGTTTATAACAACACTCGTTTATAACAACACTCGTTTATAACAACACTCGTTTATAACGACACAAAATATTCAGTCCCTTTCATGACGTTATCACCGAGTTCGACTGTACGTATTTATGAATGCCTAACATTCTCAGTTTTATCAAAGATTTCTTCAGGAGAAGGACGAGAGGTCACAGGCTAAGAACATTATAAGCAAAACATAAGTATAATCCTTTCTATCTGTTTTTCCAGTAGTAGAAAAATTCCATCACTTTTGTAAGCTACTTCAGGTTTCCCTTCACCTGTTACACTGTTGTGATACAGCATAATTTTCACATATTCTATGCCTTCGCCTGAAACTTGGAGGACTGCTTTTCTGTAATAAAGCTGTCCTGTGGTCGAGATAATCAACTTTCTTTATCAATTTAGCCAAAAGAGAGCAGTTCGATGGTGCAGAGCAGTGAAGAGCAACCTTTTATTGTACAAGGAAATTTTCAAAATCTCCAAAAGCTGCGCGGGCTGCAAACCAATTGTTAGCAACAAAAGGCTCAATTTTAGTGGGCATTGGTTTTATACTAAGCGATTAAGAGACTAAAATTTCTGTTATTTAAATATTATAAAATTATTATAGTAATTAATTAGAATTTTTAAATTGAAGAACATTAATAAGACACTTGACCTGTTTCTTTGTGACATACATTTAAAAAAATACTTAGACCTGAACGGGTAAGGGGGATGGTAGAGTTTGCCACTCCGTATTTTTCTCACTTCTCTTATCGTAAGTATTCCAACATAGGATATTTGCCCATGCAACAGGCACGAATCCCGTTAAAACTTAAATATTGTTCGTCAAATTTAGCTACACAAGCGAAGTTCATCAAATCGATAAAAAGTTATCCTTCATTCTGATGGGGGGGGGGGGGGGGGCGTAAGTTAAATGTATACGAAAACACTCGTCGACCTAAAACATAAGCCTGGCGAGCCACAGGTTGTTCATCTGTGATGCAGACAAACTGACTGCTATCTGTATCTGTGCAGACACAAGACAGCTTCCTGCTAGTCTCATGGGGAACCGTCTTAAAGAAAAACGAGGATGTTAGCAGGAAGAAGGAGACTAGAAAGTCACTGGATGGGTAAAATGAAGTATAACATTATTTTCAACAGAAGGGCCGAGTGCTGTTATAATCAGTGTAACTACCAGATTTTTTACCTCTCAACTCGGAAAGACTTGGGGGGAAAGACGTGACACCCCTTCATACCTAATTCTCTAAGTCCCTCCCACGAAGTCTTTAAGGCTTTTCACCCTCTGCCTTTTAGGAGTACAGTTACTCTCAAAGTTACCTAACTCTATGGAGCTGAATCCCGTTTAAGAAGTGCAAAGTTGCGTATCTCGTCAAGAAATGCCTTCGTACCAGATTTCAGGTTTCTGCCGCCGTCTACTTGCCTTTTCGCTCTTTTGGGATGTCACACAGCGTATGTTCGTAGTTGTCTACCGACGTTTCGGGAGGGAATATCGTTCATCTTCAAGGCCACTTAAAGATGGGACTGATAGGCTCTCCCGGAAACGTCGGTAAACAACTACCAATGTACATTACATGACATCCCAGAAGAGCGAAGACCTCAAATGTCTTCAAGTTTGTGAAACTGGAAAGTAAATTGTATTTTCACAAAAAACCAGATATTATATTTTCCCGAGTCAGTTTACATTAGTCCACACTCTCAGATGCACTATATTCGGTTAGTTGCAAGGCCACAACTTACTCTGAAATGCAAGGTTTTTTGTGTTCTAGAGCCGGTTTGTGGGATGAGGTTCGTTTTATTGTAACGCTTATTCGCGCGTTTTTGTGTTCAAGAAACAAACAACAGAAACACATAAATAATATTAACGGAGGAGGAACAGTTCATGTCTGCTCTGTCTTCATCTGACTCAAATACCAACAAATCGTATTTTATTCTTTCCCACCGCATGCCGCCGTCAGGTGAATAATACTCCTGTAGTTTGGGGCTTACCTTTGCCACTCTGGAAGGCACGCGAGCCAGAAATACTCTTCCTTGCATTCACCCTAAAATTCCGCAATTTCTGCCGTCACAGATATGAGTTTGGCTTTGTTTTTGGAGGTCTAGGTTTCAAATCTCCGTCCGGAGATAGGTCCATCTGTCAAATTACGCAGTACCATCTCAAATTAGTTTACGATCTCTGTTTCCCACATTATTTTCAATCCATTATTCATTTATCGTTTTATCATTCGACGCTGTGTAATCTGAGCTACTTAAAACATCATTAAATTAACCAAAAATAATTATCATCGTCATCTGAAACGGCGCAGTAGGCCATATTAGGCTGACCTGTCCAAGGAAGTTTCTCCAATCCTTTTTGTTTATGACAAATTCCTTCAAAGCACTAACAACCGTTTTTCGATTGCTTTCCACGTTGTTAGAACAGCTTAGTCTTGGCCTTTACTTTTGTCCATCGAGTCTTGCCCTTTCTAATTTCTTTGCCCCCCCCCCCCCCCCCCATCATCACATGGCCAGCCCACCTTAGGCTTGAGAGTGTTATCATAGGAATAATTAAAAACTTGATGTTTTTCTTCTCATTATAAATCGTTTTCCATAATCAACCAAGTTTTTCGTTGATTAAATTCCAAACTACTTTCACTGTTAAATTTTTATAAGCCCTACTGCTTATTCTCTAGAACCCAGGTTCATTTCTCCTTTCGGATTCCTGTTATAGTCACTGAGATATTTTGTGGTTTCTTCAGTCCCTCCAAAGTTTGGATATCCTGGTCTTTCACAACAAGGCGTCTAGTTTAGTGACTGGTTTCTTCCCTTTCCCATATTAGAAGTGACAGTTTTGGGAGGAGCTGCATTACGAGACTATAATACCACAGTATTTACAAGGGCTCACAAACGGAAAAAAAATATTGTTAGATATTTAATGGTCATGTACACTCTGACGTTTCGGCATTAATGAAAAGACCTGTTGACTGGAGGGGAAACCTGTTGTATGAATTACCTGCATAGAAGAAGAATGCGCGTTGATTATTCAATACGCTATTGAATGTTAATGCGCTGACAGCTGCGGTGTGTTAGCACATTCTGCGCCTTCTCTTGTTTGAGGTGTTTGAGAACAAAGTGCTAAGGAGAACAGTCAAATGTAAGGCTGCTGGCACACTAACCGATTTGAGTCTAGTCGAAATTAATCGAATTTGACTCGCTAAGTTGCTGAAGATTAGACCTAGGTTATTTATTTTGCATAGACTACCTATATGCCTCTGTTAGCCTGCATGAGTTCAGTTAAGTCAAGTCCAGTTCAGTCCAGTTCAATCCAGTTTAGTCGAGTCAAGTCGAGTCCAGTTTAGTCAAGTCAAGTCGAGTCCGGTTTAGTCGAGTCAAGTGGAATCGAGTCGAGTTTGTCGAGTCGAGAAGGGTCGAGTTGAGTGCAGTAAAGCTGAGAGTCTGCTTTTGCAGCGTCGAATCGATTCGACTTGACCGGAATCTCTTCGGTTATTGTGCCAGGAGCCTGATACATTTTGGGATACTAGTTAGTTAGTTAGTTTCCTCCTGTCGCTCCTTGCGGAGCATAGGGCCTCCTTTCAGAGGTTTCTTGGTCTGGAGGTGTGCATTCTGTAGTGAGTGACCAGTCCACTGACTGCACAAGTTCTATTCATCCTGATATGACTGCCAGAGCCATCTAGCAGTCAATCAGGAGACTTGGGTGAGAAATGGCCGCTGAATTTTGCTTACGAAACATGCCCGTAAGGTTCTTTTACATGCCGTAAATCTACGACATGGGACCGCCGGCTTTACTTCCCCTCCGAAGGAAGTTGTGCTACGGATTTTTATCACCCTTAAAAATCCATCGACCTCGGCCGGGATTGAACCCGCGAACCTTGGGTCCACTAGTCCACCGAGGACGACAGTTGGGATACTAGAGTTCCTTTAAATAGGTCAGGACATACCTGTTTAAATTGAATAAGCCTCGGTAAATAAATCAAGAATCAAACGAAGAATGATGAATTGGTCAAGACATGTTTACGATTCAATATAGTCTTCTCGGGCGCACAGCCGCGTCAATTCGACGCGGCTGTGCGCCCGAGAAGACTATATTGAATCATGTCGCCGCGAAAGTTTTAAAACATGTTTACGAATTAAACGTGTCCATTTTACAGCAGAGAACAATGACTCGTAGAAAAGGTACAGACATATCCTACACAGCGAATGAAAAGTTGAACGTAACTGGCCAGCTATGTGCATAATAAAATTACGTAGTTATGACGTGTTAATGTATTTGCTGACGTTGACATGACATACGAGGCAATTCGTCTCGCGCCCTGTGGGTTCAAAGTAGCCTGTGCTGGGAGTTCAATAACCCTGCGCACTCACTTGCGAAATTCATATAAGCTCGATAAATTTCTGCATAATGTTAAATGCTTATGCTACTGTATCCTTTGGAACCGGAATAGCTGAGACAACATAAAGACAAAGATATGGACTACAAGTCCATGGTATCGGGCTTCGTTTCACAGGAGGGACACAGATTTTTCTCTTTTCCTAAGCAACCAGAACAACTCTGGGAATTTCGCAGCCTCCTACCCAGTGGGTAACAAGGACATTTCTCAAGAATTAAAGCGGCCGGGACGTCAAGCTGACAACTCACCTCTATCTAATTCTGAGGTCAAAAATGCATGTTGCTATACCTCCTGCCCTGCCTTCATCTGTGACTTAATTAACCCTCTAAGGACGAAAATGAACCTAATTTATATTTAAAGATTCAGTTCTTACCGCGCAGTAAACACTGTCCATGTCGGTTATAGAAACCAATTAGTTAATGCTGTGTCAAGGAATAATCACCTTTTTCTGAGAGCTATACAAAACATAAAGGCACTCTGTGGGCCGAACTGATGCCAATTTTACTCATAACCTCCAAGGAAACTAGACAGATGAATACATATTCACTAGATCTGAGCTCTTTTGGGATATTACACAGCGTCGAGTGGTAATCCTCTACCGACGTTTCGGGACAACTTATCGGTTCTATCTTCAAGAGTAATGTAGTCCAATTCAAGGATTAAGTCAAATTACCCCATCAGGAATCAAACCCGCGACCTTCCAGCTCGTAGCGCAGTGCCTCAACCAACTGCACCACCGCGTGTCCCTTCGTTAACAGGGGAACCTTTATATTCAATGGAATTTCGATGTTTCCTCTGACTGCTAGGCGATCAGGCAAATATTCCATTGGTTCTCAGTCACTTTGATGGTAAGACAGGAATTTATATGCGTCGAGGCTTGTTGCTTGATAACTGAAAGTCACGGCTGCCTAGTTCAACAGTACTGGAATAGCGGAACTGTTAGTAATGGTTTATGGTTCGATGCCATGTAACGGTCCAAGAAGGAGTCCTAGAATTCATTTGAAGTTAAAACCATACTATCATAACTGGCTCATACCGCACACTTATGAAGTGTAAAGTAATGCTATGTACGGTCTCTGTTCTTAAGTTACATGCATAATATCCAAATTTGTGACTGACTGACGTACAAATATTTCATGGTTCTCACGTAGGCGCTAACAAAGTTTTTCGTCCTCTGGTTTATGAGGCAGTGTACGTTGGTATATAGGAACCAATGTTTCGGATGAGGACACTGAGTCCATCTTGTAGGTAGTTTAAAAAGACTGGCTGAGGAATTATTAATTTTTTAAGAATGAATCTACTCCAAGTAGTTACGCTATTAAATAAATACTGGATTACGGCGTCATTATTTTATCTGACAACTATCTTTTATTAATTACCGCCGCTATTCCTCCGCCCGTTTAGGCGGTCTGTTGAGGTGGGCTAAGTTAATATGACAAACAAGCCGCGAGAATGTGACAAAAGATATTTGGCGGATAAAATATGTAATCTGTAGATGATTAGAGGAAAAGTTTAAATCTGAGATATTCGCTCGTCTGGGATTTTATACATCGTAAATTGGTAGTTAGTTACGGACGTTTAGGGACAACCTATCGGTCACAGAAGGGAAATTCTTAAAGCGTGCCTGTAAATACAAAATCAAAAGACACCGACATGTAGATAGACCATTTAGTAGATGGTCACGAAGTCAGAACGGGTATGAACTTAAGCCTTGGTGTGATACTAAGAGGTGAAAAGAGAGAAGAAAATGTCCAAAATTCCGTAAAGATGAGACGGAAATTTTACAGGGAATAATCTCGAACTGCATGGTTATTGTGTGAGGACAGTCTGCAGTGACCAGGGTCATACTAAAGGAAGCATGTTTCTATGAACCTAATACGTAACGCATTTCTCCTCTTTCGTGCAGGTGTGAGACAAGGCGGATGACTCTGGTCAGGATGGCGTCTATGTTCCGATCCACATCGGGTCGGACTCGACGTACAATCAACAGTTGGGGGCCCATGTCCCTGCCGTCCGAAACGAACCGCCCATTGACAGCACTCCCACGAGGTCAGCACATGCCCGAAACAGAAGACGAGTGCGTGCAGTTATACCAAGATCGTATCTATTCGTCACAGAACCGTCAGCTGTATCCGTTACAGGAAGATCTCGCAGACTGGATAAATAAGACATTGGGTAAGTAATAAATTTCCTTTTTAATTTTTCTAACAAAATTATTGGTCTGTACTGACTTTACACAAATGAATCATACTAATTCTCGTCTTCCATATTTCCCGCGAGCCATTATGTTTCCCCCTCCAATGCTCTTCCCTGTATCCTCTTTCAGTCGTCTAGCGACAAGTGCTCTGATGTGGTTGACATAGGCCAGAGACGGCTGGAAAAGAACACAACAGTAGACAGTAGTGAACCATGGGAATTCTTTCCTTGGTTTCAGTATAAGGCATATAAATTATTTTCTTAAATACAGCAGTAGGGGCAGTCAAGTAGCAATGCGACAGAGAAGTTTCGTGGCCACTGGGCAAGGCGTGGAGGGAAGCGAAGGGCTGAAAGGGGACATACTCTGTTTTGCATTTTGAAAGCCACATGCCAGAGAGCAGTGGACTTCACTATTTTAAGTCAGTGACGGGAAGAACGTTTCTTCCCTTAAGATTACTACGTAATTCCGAGATTTATACAGCCAGAATCTGTGATTTTACCATATTACTTCGAATGTAAGACGCCCTCTAATTTAAGACACACCCCACTTTTAAAAGGGATTTTTAGGAAAAAAAAAAAAAATTTGGCAAGAAAATACATTTCATTCTCCGTAAAATTTATACCTCTTTTAGCAAGGCCACTTCTTCTTCTTCAATGAAAATTATATTTTCGAGATTTTCGAAGAGTGAAGAATAATACCTCGAATATAATGCGCACCCTAATTTTCATTTCGGAAAAATGTGAAAAAGGCACGTCTTAAGTTCAAAGTAGTATCGTAATTTTTTTTTCATTCTGTGTGGAACTACACATGTCTTATTATGTTTATTTAAAATTTAAGTATTTTATTATATAGTGATGGGATTTAGGAGCCAGAGAAATGACTGTTATTTTTCTTCCATTACCGACGGAATAAAAAAAATCGGTGTTTCAAGCTACGACTGAACCGCAAATTGTACGTAAAACGTCACGCCAACATTCAACTTGTCGGCGTGACGTTTTACATACAATTTGCGGTTCAGTCGTAGCTTGAAACACCGATTTTTTTCGGCCTCTGTTAACCCTCCTCTGCCTCCTTCTTCCGTTTTCGGTAGTTTTCTTGCTTTTGTGCGTTAGTTAGTCTCGGCATCTTGAACCTGTAAAAAACAGCGCCGAGGTGACCCACCTATGTGTACCGAAATGTAAGACGTTAGATGGTGAGAGTGTGAAAATCGTAGGTGATTTTGACATGGCCGCCATTTTGGCAGATTTCAAGATTTTTCGATTATTCTTTTTTTTTTAGCGTGTAGGCATATTCCTTACCTTTCAAATTATGTATCGTTCACTGCTGTAGTCGAAGTAGGCGCGGAGCACTGTGAAGAAACGTAGGTAATGCGAAAGTCTGACACCGCGAGCTCCGAAGTGACCCACCTGTGTATACCGAAATGTAAGACGTTTTACGTCAAAACGCCTACTAACTCATAGCCGCCTACAACGAGAAAATGAATCATTGTAATATTGTTCTAAAGAACTTCGTATTTAAGTAAACTTTAATAATTCAATGATAATTCATTTTTTGGTTTATGAAATGTCATATTTTCTACATAAAATACTTCAGTGTTCGCCCGAGAAAATCCATTTGGCCCTGGTGGCAGTTTCACTATCTGAGAACGCAAGCACCTCGACCTTTCAGCCACTCCACCTGCCATAAGTAATAACTTTGCGTTTTCCCTGTAGGACGAACTGTGAACTAAGGACATTTTAAAGTTGCGTCGACAGCAGTGTGGGTTGTTCGTGGGCACACTGCATACGGCGACACTACGAATCTTCTGCCCCCATCTTCACACTAACGATTGACTTGTAGCTTGAAGCTGAAAGTAGGTTTCCTCCAAAACGTTATTGTCTACCTACCAAAATGTTTTTTTTTTCCATGGCCCAACGGCCCCTAGTGGGCCAGGGCCTCCTCAGTATCGAGGCTTCACGATCACACTCAGACACACCACCCCCTGTAAGATTCCTCTGGACGAGTGATAAGCCCGACGCAGAGACCTCTATCTGATGATACACAAAACTCAAAAGAGACAGATATCCATTCTCCCGGCGGGATTTTTTTTCCTTTGATCCATTTTGTACTTTTTAAAACCTTCCGTCCTTCTTCATGTCCATACTAATCCTTATACAACAAACACAACACAACATCCATTCGAACAACAACATTCGAACCCACAATCCCAGCAAGCGAACGGCCGTAGATCCACGCCTTAGACAGCGCGACCACTGGGATCGGCATCTACCAAAATGTACGGCTTCACAACTTAAAGACAACAATCTTCAATCGTCGAGATGAGTACTTCAAACTCACTGCCATTTAATATTTAATATAATTTCAATTAATGCTTAATATATAAGAAAAAGCACACTTCAACATCAGAGCAATGACGGGTTCTTTTGAACAGGTCCTCTATAAACTGTGTGGGATTTCTTGACTGCCTAAATTACAATTAGCTTGTGTGCTCCGTGGAATAGTTACGTTAATTGTTGCCTTTCATCGACTCGGACGACTGAAATACCGTAAAACTCCTCAGTTGTGTCAGCCGAGCCGGTAACTTCCGATTTTAAGCTGGAAACATTATTGCTGTATTAACTTGCTTGTTTTGGCGAAACTAATGAGGAACTATGCCTAATGATAGGTTCAGATTTTGTACGTAGAAACTGGTCAGACAATAGTTTGATTTTGTGTTATTTTCTTGGAAACAGATGGAGAACTCAACCATCCAAGCCCAAAGTAGATATGCTTTCAGGGATGGCCAAATCCCAGGCACGGCTGGCCCGGGCGACTGATTTTCTTTGATGTGGCATTGAATGTCATTAGCATAATTATGTCAGTTTTTTTTTCTTTTACGTAGGCAAATATTTATGAGCTTACGTACCACTGAAGAGAAAAAACGAGATAATATTAAAGTTTACCGGTCTGTCCAGAATTGTGTGTCCTTAATAATGGAGCTTGCTTTGTGTTATCATTCTGGCGCCTAGATTTCGGAGGCATCTCCTAGAATTTTGAAAAATTTGTGGACACGTATCTTGAAGTGAATAATATTATTTGGTAAAATAAAAAAAAAAATGGGCGCCTCAATTCTAGTGTAAGTAATTTCACATTATATTCACCGTGCATTCTGTTTTATACAATAGCTTTTATTTTAACCAACACATGCACTAAAATTTTGTCGTCATATACACCCCTACATATATTTCGACTACTTATTAGTCATCATCAGGGGGATCAAAGTATATAAACACAGACTACACATCCATTATAATAGTTGGTGTACATTCAATGTTAAAACGTTTTAACATTGAATGTGAACCAACTATTATATTGGTTAAAATAAAAGCTATTATCTAGTATAAGTAGTTTGGTTAACGGGTTTCTTTTACTCTTTTCCTCGGTTTATTATAAGTACTGAAATTACTACCCTGTATCTCATACATAAATTTGAAATCTTCATAGTGAGAATGTTCTTGCTGTGTGTAACAATTTCTTAATTTGCTAAGTTTAGCATCAAATGGTAGGTTTGTTAGCGAATAGTAAATCAGATGGGATGTGAAAATAACCTTTCTTGGTGTAATTTGGAGTACTGTGACGTATATGTCTACAGGACTGAGAAAAACTGCGGTCTGTGCTCTGGGCATTATTTTGAAACCGCGGCTGTCTGAATACGAAATTGAATTTCTGCACGTAACAGCTTGCTTCACACCTTTTCGACTTCATTACACGTTGTGCAATCCGAGATACAGCCTCTTTCAATAAACCGTAAATAAATAAATAATACTTGTCCCTGTCTACGCCATGAAGGCGTATGGGAGGAATAGAGGTATAAATCCTCTTATTTTTCAACTCGGCATTACATGGAGAAGAGCGGTCAACGTCAGGCCCCGGCCTCTTTACCACCGGGAAAAGAAAATTCGGTAACCATTAAATAGGTAGCTAAGTGGACCTCAGGACCGGTCTGGATGATTTAGAAAAGAGAAAAACCTCTTGCTTCTACGGGGATTCGAAACCCGGACCACCCAGCCCGTAGCTTAATCTGTGTAACGAATAAGCTAGCCTGGCTCCCAGTAAACAAATAAATAAATAAATAAATAATAAGTACATAAGTAAATCCTAAATATCTTTATTTAGTAGGGGATATTGTGGTCCTTATAAATTGTTTTGATTTAGGTTATCTACAGCCATATATTTTTTGGATAGGCATGCAAAGCAGCCATCTGTGGGAAAGCCAAGCAATTTGTATTTGATGAATCGTATACAGTTTTGACTAATTAGGGGAGACTGAAAGGGCGTGGGCGGCAAACGTGTTAAATTTAAGAATACAGAGAAAATTATTTTGGCCTAAGGGGGAAGGAGTAAAAGGCGACTGGAGAAATTTGTGTATAATGAATAGCTCAATAGTTTGCACTCCTCACTAAACGTTATTCTGGTGATAAAACCAAAATGAATGAAATGGCCGGGGCATGTGACACGCAGGGGGATGAAGAGAAATTCATGCAAGGTTTCGGTGGGGGGAAACTGAAGTAAAGAATCCTCTTGGAAAATTTTGGCGTCTATGGGTGGACACTACTGAAAGTTAAAAAATAGGATGGGAGATTTAAACTGGATTTTTTTGGCCCAGGATTGGGACAAGGAACAGGCTTTTGTGAACACGGTAATGAACTTCTGAGTTTTATAAAATTCGGGGAAATTTTTGATTATTCGAGGAACTGTTAGCTTCTCAAGAAGGATTCTGCTCCACAGAGATATTATTAGTTTTGTTAGTTAATTAGACTTCCGGAAAATGTGATGCAGTATAGCCTAGCAGATTTTTATCGGATTTCGGGGAACCTGTTGCTTCTATCCTCAGCAGGTGCAGTATTTTTTTTTTCAAAATTTTGGTAACCATATCTCCGATTACACGATGTCATGTCACAAAATTTGAATTTTTCAGTCACTTTCACAGAATTTCAACTTGTGCCAGCAAAGAGGAGTAAATTGGATGCTCATTGCGTGTTTGTTCGATAAAACGCTTAACAGCGCTTTGCTGACGGTTGGGTGCGAGACCGTGATGGAACGCCCCTCCGGATAACGGATAGTGGCGTAATGTTGGTTCAGGTCACCCGGAGCTCAGCACCGGAACGACTGGTTTCAGAGATACCCCGGTGGGACGCCTCCAGAAGTGTCCTTCGCTTGAGTTCACTGGCAAACAGCACTGTAAGAAACACTGTGCATTTTGAAACTCGGACAGAAATAAAATTTAAGGAGTAACTTGGTGTGGCGGTACCTCACCTAACTTGCCAGTAAATTAAAAACAACGTCAAAATTTACAGTTTATTGAAAAACAATGCCTTGTTTTCATATGCTACATGTTTCGGCCCTCATGGACCATCGTGTGGCTTTGCAGCATTTTGAAAACAAAATATTTATTTTATTAAATCGTTTTTGTGTTTGGTCATGATTTTAAATTATTGACACTTACAGAGCACAATGAGATGTCATGTATTCAAATTATAAAATTTATAACTTGTATCTGGGGAGGGTCGTGGTTCGAGTATTGGCAGGGTCACTGGCTATTCTGACTTTGGTTTTTTTTTACAGTTTTCCTCGGTTTATTTTGGCTCGATAAGGCAAGGGTCGCTTATTTCCCAATCCTTTCCCATTCACTGTTCAACAAGCATCCAACAATGGAAGCTAACAGGGCCGTATAATAAACCACAAAAACGGAAAGTATAAACCTGGTATTAGAATGAATGTATATTTTATATTATAAACTACTTCATGCAGTACAGTTAGTCGTGAGGAACTGATAGTTGCTGAACTAGTCAATATATTCCTGCCCTTTTACGGAGTCCGAAGGTTCATGACAGTGTTTACAACAGCCCGCATCTGTTTCCTTATCCTGAATCAGACGAATCCATTTTCCATCCTCCCATCTTACTTATTTAATTCCCATTTTAATATTATCATCCAGTTAAAGCCTCCAATTTGTAAGTAGTCCTATCCTCTCAGGTTTAAAATGTTTATGCATTTCTCATCTTTCCTCATGCATGCTACATGGCGTATCAAGCAAATTCTCGTAACTTGTTTATTCTTATATTTTGTGAAGGGTTGGCTGTACGCATTTCTAAGTTAATCGACCCGCAATAGAGAAGGCAAATACAGTTCTTCATTATTTCAGGCTTCCGCGACGCTGTTGATGAGATCTGCACTCGTCTGGGATATTACGCAGCGTCGAGTGGCATTCCTTTACCGACGTTTCGGTACAACGTATCGGTCCCATCTTCAAGGGTCAAGAAGATCCTTGAAGATGGGACCGATATGTTTCACCGAAACGTCTGTAAAGGATTGCCCCTCGACGCTGCGTAATATCCCAGAAGAGTGCAGATCTCACAATTCTTCGTATTTGTTATGGAAAACGTAGATAGGAAATTAAAACTCCGTAAGTCTATTTTTTTTGTGGTGAAGGGCCCGCAGCAGATGCTACGGACGCACCGCAGCCTTGAGGCTTATTGTGCAACCCTGTGATGAAGATGATTATTTTCGTTTTTCCAAGTAATGGAGCACCGGTGGAATAAAACTGACAGGGGAAAACCGAAGTACTCGGGGAAAAACCTCTCCCAGTGCCACTTTGTCCACCACAAATCCCACATGGACTGATCCAGAATCGAACCCGGGCATCCACGGTGAGAGGCTGGCGACTAACCGCCTGAGACATGGCACGGCCGTGCCTATGTTTGTGTGCCTAATTTTGGACTACGGTAGTAATTTTCAGCTCACTCTTTGTAGATATGTAGGTTATCTACGAGGTACAATAAATCAACTTTATCGCTAGTGTGATAAATCACAAACAAGTCATTTTAAAGAGCTGCATAATATTCTATTGCAACACGTCTTTCAGTTGTGACGTAATGAGCGGTAACATTTTATCAGTGACAGTACAGCGCTTTGCTGAAAATAGGTGTCACTGATAATTTCTCGCACACTTACTTCCAAGGATTTTGAAAATGTTGTGAAAGTACAATTCTCTGTTACAGATATTTTTACTTTAACGCCGGGGCGCATAAGTTTTCCAAAAATCTGGGGGCCACATAAAATTTTGGGCACTACATGGGTGACATTAAGCAAATTCCGTACTGAGTACCCAGAAATATTAGGCGCCACCGTAAAAACTTTAAGCGCCACAGTACAAGATTTATTCGTCCGTGAGACCTGGCGCGCCGAATTTTTTGGCACCCCTGGCTTAACATAAACGTAACTTTACAGAACTTTATCCCAACGATTTGTGGGCTTACTGTTATCGGTTTGTGGTTAAGATAAGCCGATTGGTTTACAAGAATATGTCGTATTCGGAACTTGAAACTCTTCTTTGTATCTTTCAAAAACCAAGGGAAAATGTCATTCCTGAACGGGGATATTATCTGTTAAAACGCCCGTCAACGTGATTCAGGAAATGGTGAGTGTCCTCCTGACAAGATAAAAGTCCGCCCTTTTTCTTTTTTTTTAATTTAAAAAGTCCTTTCCATTTTACGTGGATTATTTTCAGGCACGGCATTTCAACTGTGTGTATTCATAGGAACTTCCTACTGGTGACCAGACAGAGAAGGAAGCATTGCTACCAAGTCTGGACTTACACCATCAGACATGAAACTGCTCTACAATAGATCAATACGTTTTGACACATCCTGTTAGGTGTGAGAAAAAAGTTGCAGGAATTTTTACTTCTCATTGCATACTGCATCCTTCACTGAATATTCATTGCGAGATGCTACAACTAGCCTAGATCTCTGTCATCTTAGCATGCATGAATATTAAGATATTTGGACTCAAAAGAGCGGTCATTGATTTTAGATGCCTTTCACAAGTTGCGAAAAGCTAATATTATTCTCGACATGTCTCCCCATGCAAAAGCGCGACAGCCCCAGGACTGTAAAATTTCATATCTGAGATTTTTAATATAATATGTCGTCATATACTAGTTTTAGCTAAAATTGGACAATAGGTAATTTACATGGTATTTTATATAATATATATATAGATATATATTATATTTTTCACCATGATTGGTCTTTATATGTGAGACAACTGTTTTCGCTTTGAGGTACGATCTGAGGCAGAAGAAAAAGTAACACTCTAAAGATAACAATCAAATCAAATTTATTATTCGAGTTTCGTGTACATCTATGGATGTAACTGATAACAAGAGAGGGTTTTGCCAGTACATAGCCATTCATTTTGTTACTAATAGTTAAAGTTTGTCTACAATATTTACTATACTCTGAGAGCTTTTACTGTCATCTAAGTTTGTTTACAATAAAATATTTTATTTATAATGTATTTATATTTATAATTTCTCTTCACTCGTTTCCTTTAAACCTTGCAATTTTTTTTACCTTTTTCCAATTTGCGTTTTCATTTGCTTAACAATTTTTCAATTTGTGTTTTATTTGCATAAAAATGTTCCTATTTTTTATTTCTATATTCTATTACAGATAATTATTTTCTTTTTTGCTATTTCTGCATTTATGTATATATACATATATCATTCAAAAGTTTCTCTTTCCATCTCTGTGACTCTCGACACTTAGTAATGTATGTACCACATTCTCTTCTGCGTAATATAGGGGGGGTTAACTTAAAAATCGAGTCTGTTCGATGTTATGTATCTCTGTTTACAGTATCTCGACGTTTTCAAGATATCGATTATGATAAATTTTAAATCTGATCTAAGATACGGAGAAATGTTGCTGGAGTGTGATTTAAAACTTTTTAAATACTTGAATTTTCAATTTTTTCTTGAAAGTAGCACGAAATAAAAATCCAGGGACAATAACATATGGAAAGTGCCAGACATTTTACGCTCAGTGGACTTTTTATAACTCTTTTCCAATTTATTTCACATTGAGCGGATTTACGCAATGGCAACGATTCAGGCTTTTATTTAGAATGATCTTGGATCGACTCTTCGTCGATACACTGCCCATCCTGAACCAGGGTTTGTGGTCCCTGTAGTTTCTCTAGTCTAAATTCGTGATAGTACCACGAATATGCCACGACCGATTCCTACCAAATTATTTCCATTTGGTCCTTCACCAATCATCCTACCACCGACGCTATGTAATGTGAAATACTGAGAGCGTCGTAAAATAAAAAACACAAAGAACATTAGGAACTTGATGAAGAAGGGAATAGATTGTTCTGAAACTTCGGCTCACTTCAATCAGACTAAACGACATCACATGCCAAGTACTAAAACGTTGGTCTATTTTGAAAGACTACTTGTAAAATTACTAAAGTATTTACATTGCAAATTGTGTGTATCGCTTCTTTTAACCTTAAATAATAAGATATTTTATCCATGCCATACTTTGTCCGCTTTTTGTTTAGTTCCCTGAAGACCATTAACCAATGGAGGCCCAGTGTCTTTTCTGGAAGGCAAGAGCAGGCTTTAAAAAATTTTAGTCAGCTCTGTTAGGAAGCGTAGTAATTTAAAGGTCACTTGCTCTGACATTCAAAAGATCTGCTTTTTACTCACAGTGGACGAAGTGTCACTGGGACATGTTTCCCTTCGAGTACTTCGGTTTTCCCATGTCAGCAACATTACATCCACCATTTCTCCATGTCCATTTACTCGTCTACCTTTTACTCCCAGATTCTAGGTGTGTTTTGCCTGCGTCTCAGACATGGCAGCTTTTACTCGTATATTTCTTAACGCCATTAACAGGTTGGCCTTTGTAATAAAGACCCAGTGTGTTTTCTGTGATATTGGAAGCGAATTTTAAGCTATTATCTATAAGAACTTCTTCCAGTGGTACTACATCCCTGGGTGGGACTTGACCTCCTCTTTTTTCGAGGCTTCACGATCTCACTTTAGACACACCAAACTCGGTAAGACTCCTCTGGACGAGTGATCAGCCCGTCGCAGAGACCTCTACCTGACAACACACAACACTAACAAGAGACAGACATCCATGCCCTGGGCGGGATTCGAAACCACAATCCCAGCAAACGAGCAGCCGCAGACCCACGCCTTAGACCGCATGGCCACTGGGATCGGCTTATTTATAAGAACTTGCTCCCTAATATTGTCAAAAAGCGTCACCTCCCACAGGACTAAAGCCTGCCTTTTTTTTTTAAGCAAAACTACCAGAGACCACTGCTCATGGCCTTACTTTATAAGGCGTTCTTGCTGAATGAAGTAACAAAAAAGTTTGAAAAGTAATAGCAAAATACTCTGTAAGTTGTCTTCTAATATCAACTGGTGATAATACAAACATCGAAAACAGTCGGATATATTTTGGACAACTTCACAAATCGCTTTCCCCAGTGGCCGTTTTCTTTTGTGCATTTTCCACTGATGGGCCCCCTTCGGATGTTCCTAAAACCCGGAAGTTGTTAGGAGTTGTAAGAAGCTCGTCTCCTTTTGCCTTGTCGAATCTCTATCACTCCGCTAATATTTAAGCCATAAGATGAATATGATTCACTAACCTCAAATTGCAACAAGAAAAAAAGAGAGAAAGATTACGTATATTAACTATACAAATTATGTGTAAATAAATAATTAGTTATCAGCTCGCTCTTAGATTGATCATCGGTTTACGTAAGACAGATTCAAGTTCGAATATCTTTTCCATCTCTATACAGAGTGAGGCGGGATAGATCATTGGGTATTGTGAAAAGGCTACGGGCCGGACGATACAGGATTCGAATCTCGGTAGGGGAAATAGGTCTTTTTCTTTTCCAAAACGTCCAGGCCAGCTCTGAGGCACACCCAGTCTCCTATTCAATGGATAACAGGGTTCTTTCCCGGGGATAAAGTGGCCGGGCGTGAAGTTGATCTTTCACCCATCTAGTGCCGAGGTTGAGTTATACCTCTACTCCCTCTGTATGTAGTCATGGCGTGAATAGGGAAGTCTGTCACTTTACCTTCTAATACAAGGAATTCCTAGCAGAACATCAGTCCTAAAAACGTTTGTGTTGTACGTCTGGATAGAATCTCTCCGAGGGCGAGTCACTGAAGTTGTGTGCTAATTGAATGTGACATTGACATGAAAGCTAGACGCAGTGGAGATCTAATAACAGAAGGAACATTTATCTTCAATGGGATTTGGGTGTTCCTTTTGATTGCTAGGCGATTACGAAAGTATTCCTTTTGTTCTGAGCGTCAAATTTTAAATCAATTAATGGATTATGCGTGATTTCAAGCTTCCGCCGCGATGTAGGTGAGATCTGCGCTCTTCTGGGATATTACGCAGCATAGAGTGGTAATTGTGTACCGACGTTTCGGGACAACCTATCGGTCCCATTTTCAAGGTTCAAGAAATCCAAGAAGAAAACTTTCTCCTTGGACTTCTTGACCCTTGAAGATGGGACCGATAGATTGTCTCGAAACGTCGGTACACAATTATTAATCTATGCTGCGTAATATCCCAGAAGAGCGCAGATCTGAATTAATGGAATTTAATAAACATAAAAGGTAGCGATCGTGGCTTATTTTAAGATACTCTACTATTCTTGAGTTTGCCGGAAGGACTAAAGAAAACCACGAACATTTCGGGCTAGTCAGTCCCCGGGTTGAGATATGAAACCGCAAGTCCCAAACACGAACCACAAATGCTACTCACTTAAGATATATTCATTAAACACCAACTAATGCACATAAACTTTATTCACAATAGTTTATTCTTAACACTTTAAGAATCTTAAGAATAAACTATTGTGAATAAAGTTTATGTGCATTAGTTGGTGTTTAATGAATATATCTTAATATAAAAAAAGCACGGTAAATACAATGTTAAATGCTACTCACTTGTTCCCTACGTTCTGTGTGAAACCTGATTCTCTAAGCCGCTGCAGGTGTTTCACAAATGGAAAGAAATGCTTGAGTCTGTGTCATACGTACATAAGTTTACATTATTAATCATACCTGTGAATTGTGTTTAATTTCACATCGACTAAGCATATAAACATCACTGTGAAACTTCCCTGTTGATTATAAATTATACGAAAAGTTACAAAGGCGAATTCCTTTGTTTTGTGTTTGTCTAGTGTCCTTGAACATGAGGACATTCTTGAACCGTGTCCAGATACAACTTTAGAAGGGCAGCAATTTGACATGTTTGGTGGTCACTGACTATTTTTAGAAACTATGCACTACCAGAAAGGAGATTAATATCTTTCAGCCAAGAACAACTTAGTAATATGTGTATAGTATGTTAAATAAACTTACAACTTACAGGTATACCCCTAATTCTGTGTTCAGGCGTCCATGTATTGCTGGAAGAGCTCTATCTTCTTTGTGTCCGCTTCGAATTTGGACAACACATTTAACTTCATAAACAATCAGATTTAAAAACATGGTGGACGCGCGAATTTATAAGTCTTGAGCTACAATTGTGCCACTTACACTGGAGTCCTGAAATGATGGATGGCGAGTCACAATGTGTACAATTTGCCTGTATGAACTGCATGGAAGCTTCTAGGGGAGTGGAGACGTAGGGCTACTCGTTGTTACCTCTGTACTAGAAAGAAATGTGTGTTAAAACCAACACTTATTTCAGGGCCGTGTCATGGCTCAGGCGGTTAGTCTCCGGCCTCTCACCGCGGAGGCCCGAATTTGATCCCGGGTCAGTGTATGTGAGATTTGTGGTGGACAAAGTGGCACTGGGACAGGTTTTTTCCCGTATACTTCGGTTTCCCCCTGTCAATTTTATTCCACCGATGCTCCATTGCTGGGAAAAACGAAAAAAAAAAAACTAATCACCTTTATCACAGGGTTCCACAATAAGCCTTAAGGCTGCGGTGCGTCCGTAGCATCTGCTGCGGGGCCCTTCACCACAAAAAAAAAGTTTATTGTAATATGTACCATACGAAAGGAAACTTACGCATTGAGACAGGTTAGTTATTCGTAAAACATTCTTGAAATTTAAGTAACAATAGCTGTATGACTGCTGAGATTCGTGTCCGTGTTTACATGACACTTTTGACTTGAAATGACCATACAAATAAGATCCTGAATATACGGTTATCGATTTGCGAACCCTCTGTCTAAGTGGCAAGGAAATAAGCTAGCATGCAAGTGAATAATGTCTACAAAAGTGTGGCCTTCCCAGAAATCGCCTGATGGTAATTAAATGTACCTAAAATACAAGTCATAATTCTAAAGGAATAGTCTTACTATATCAGTGAAGTTTCTGTACATATAAGCAGAATTAACAAAAGGTTGCCTTTATATTCAATATTGTTTTCACCGTGCATCTCGTATATATCAAAAAAAGAAACAACTAGACGCACAATCACTATTAAAAATTTTAATTGTAGTATTGCATTAAACCCGACATGTTTCGGTCAGGTACCTGACCATCTTCAGGGGTACACTACATTAAAATGCTATGTCCATATGTAAAACACACTTGAAATGTGAGCATACGAGTATAAGGTCTAGTCGTGTATAATGTGACTTTAAAACTGTGTTTTATAAAACATTACACATAACTAGACCTTATATGCTCACATTTCAAGTGTGTTTTACATACGGACATAGCATTTTAATGTATTGTACTCCTGAAGATGGTCAGGTACCTGACCGAAACATGTCGGGTTTAATGTAATACTACTATTAAAGTTTTTTAATAGTGATTGTGCGTCTAGTTGGTTCTTTTCTTTATATGTTTCATTATTTATTGAGTTCGAAAGAATTGTATTGAGCATTTATTAAATGTGACTGGGTACTTGAACAGGCTGTGAAATCTGTTGGGTTACGCGGAAACCCCCAGACAATTTGGCCTTGGACGATTTCTGTTGTCTGATACGTGATATGTTTTGAATCAGAAGCAGATGGGGGCGTGGGAGCCCCCAGAGGTGGAGAGGTGCAATATGGTAGCATGAATAATTCACCGAGTAGCCCCACTTCATCACTACCCACAATATTCCCTTGCTGCTTATGTTCTTGCCGCAGCCGCAATACGGTCAGTTATAAATCAACTGCCAAGTGAGAATGAATTTAATTGTTAAATATTTTGTAGGTCATAATGCCTTCACTTTATGCATTCTGTGCAAAGAATGCCTCACAATATCCCTTCTGACATATTTCCCTGGGGGAGGGGGGGTGAAGTTGCTGGAGCCTGTAGTTGACTACTCACATCCATCTAGTGCCGACGTTACGAATGAGTGGAGATATACCTCTACCCTCCCTATATGTTTTTTTTGGTGTGAATAGGACAACTTTCCTTTTAAACAACAGAGTATTCTGATACGTTTCGAATATTTTATACATAATATGTAGTAACATTGTAAATATCTATTAGTTATTGGCATATGTTTGCCATGTATGTATAATCTGGTGTTTTTTTTTTGTTGTTGTTGACGGAATGTATCTAACGCAGTACGCGGCTGAAGGCGAAATAAATTAACGCCTACTTGATAGGCACTACGCAATTTTCTTTTCTTTTACTGCTTCACCGGCATGATCCTTGGAGCCGTCGGAACTGTGTATTAAATGACCGGCGTTTCATTGTTACGAGAAGAAGAGCCGTTTATATTGGGCGCCAACTGTGATGCCTACCCAGTCTTCTTTCAGATGAGCGTCAAGGACTATGGCAGGGGCAAATTGGCCGGGACGTAAACCTGACCTCTTCTTTCTATATAGTGTTCAGTTTTTACACCTCCACTCACCTTGAGGCCATCATAGTCTTGCTTAATTAAGCACAGAAGTAACAATTTTGCGAATGCGCCTAAAAATGTGTCTTATGAGGCAGGAAATACCAAATACTCCGGTCATATTCCAGAACAATTGAAACTTCAGGTGTTTGTATTGTCAGTAGCTTGATCCTGCCTGCCTCCCTGGATTAACGAGTAAAAAATCTGCGGTCTTCTGGGGTTTTCCCACTCGGACTCTTGGCCCGTGAAGACCCGAAACGTCGGTAAACAATTACCATACGACGCTGCGTAATACCCCAGAATATCGCAGATTTCATCAACATCGCGACGGAAGCCTGAAATCAACGAGTGAAAAGTTTGTAGATATTTAATAAGGCTTCTTGCAACCGGGCATTTTTTTGGGGAATAGCTCAGTCAGTATAGTGACCACGCTACAATCTGTGTGACCAGGACATTTAGGATTCAATCTCCCTACAACGATAGAAATTTATCTATCTTGACAGCGCCAATAACGGCTCTGGAACCCACACATCCGCCTGTTTATTGGGTACCACACCTTTTTTTTTCCAGCAGTTAATGCGGCTGGGTCGTGAAACTAGCCACTCATCTCCATCCAGTGCCGAGTTTAACAATGCGTGGCGCTGAAGTTACCCCAGGCGCAATTTTACCTTTATGTAATACATGGAGATTTTTTTTTTCGATGTTTTTCTGAGATAAGTTTTATGTCTGTGGAAATGTAATGAAACAGATCTCTGGCACTGGTTTATTTGGAACTAAATACTTCAATATTAACACCTGAACTGAAAATACATGGGTGAAACTTAGAGCAGTATAACCTGTTTCTGACCGAATGATCAATACGCCAGCATCTATTTGGGCCAAGGAACGAGTCAAAGAATGCAATCCAGTTGCACAAATGAAAGAGACTGCAAAACAAAACGGGTATCATGAAATCACGTAATATAAATTTCAACCGAAATGCCGCCCGAAGCTTAAAACACAGCCTGTATGCGTGGGAATATCTTTAAGTGTCGGCTTGTACTTATTTAATTCAACCTCCGCACTTCCCAGCGGTTTCTGATGATGTAATAGATGACATGTTTACTAGGTGTTAACACACGTAGTTAGATAACGCACCAGTTATAAATAAGAGAGATATACTTGACTGGCTACCGACTGGAGGGCAGAGGTTCAATTCTCGGAGGAGGTAAAAGGTTCTTTTTTTTTTTGCTGCCACCAATAGACCAACTCTGGGCTTCACCCAAATTCCATCCAAGTACACTGCTTTTAAATGGGCCGAAATTTTAAGCTCCTATCCTTTCTTTGTGAGTTTGCTTTTTAATAGGTGTTTAGTGTTAATTTATTCAGTTCGAAATCGCTTTTTTGCAAAGCAACTACAATTATTGCAAAAAATACAGCGAATAAAATGGTTCGAAAATTTGGAATAGTTGAAATATTAAAATCAATGTAATAAACGGGATTTTTATTCATGATGCACTTAAAAGATCGAATGATTGCTGCCGTTCATTTCGTGTATGTGCTTAATGTAAAGATTTTAATAAGAAATTATACGTTTATCTCGTCTTGAACTAGTCCGGAAACTTGGCCCCTTTTGTCAGGAGAAGAATACAAATAAAGGAGTTCTAGAACAAGATGCTGAATAAAAGTTTTTGGTCTATACATTCTACAAGTTTTGATTTATTTGTTATAAATAAAACCATTATAATACACAATATAATACGAAATACAGTAAAGCGGTATGAAAATTTGTCTCTGTGTGTTTCAGCCAATCATCGCCATCTTCAGGGGAAAAATCTACTCGTTCCGGGATATACTGATTTTCCCTGAAGATGGGCATATGTGGACGAAACATGTAGGGACAAAGCTCAATACACCCTTGTTGTATTTTTTATTATATTTCGTACCGTATTGCTTTTATTGTAACAAATAATTTGATAATCTTTTGAATACTTCTAAAATAAATTGTAATTTAGAATATCGTCCTTTACGGTGCTACAAGATAATTAAATCTTTATATCTCTTACTTGTAAGCCATCTTAGGCCGATGTAGCCTATTTAACTATCGGTATTCTAATTTCAGTCATTTATTGGTTTTCTCTTTATTAGATCATCACCTTTAAGAACAAAGTGTAATTCTATGTAAAATTTTTCGTCAGATAAATTTGGATTTATCCATGTAACCTCATCTTCTAAAACTCTTTGAACAGAATTCACAAATGGAATTATTGACATTACAGTATCTGCACATTAAGATATTCCAAGGAGCAGAATATTTATCGGTACGAAAATAGTCAAAAATTACCCGCATTTTATGGAAACTGATATTTCATTATAGTGTTCACAAGGGCCCGCTACTTGCCCTTATCGTGAACTACTTGTAAATCTGCATATCAAGTACTGTAAACATTACACGTCTGGATGTTAAATTCTAAGAGTCAGACTGAAGTGAATTCTCTGTGTGTTTAATGCGCCGATTTTTCATTCGTTACGATTTTGAAGTCTATGACATATCCTAAATTTTGTTTGGTAAATAATTCCCCATAGCAGGAGAGTTGATAAAGGGACCTTTAGCCCGACATTATTACTGTTCAATACTGCGCATGCGCATCTATCTGAATATTTAGATGTTCTTTTGTTACTTGTCCCTGAGGTTGTTTTAATCATTCTTATGTTAATATTTATGGGATAAGTCAGAATTTGGTGCAGTTGATTTGTATTAGGATAATTTATCTGATTACGTTACGCAAATCTTATATCTGTTGTTTAGCTTTGTTTTCCGTCTCTTAGTTTGCTACTGCCCCACAAATACGTCAGTCTTTGGACTCGCTATACGACGGTTACAACACCATTTTAGACGTCGACATATGTTCACCCGTAAAAATCGATTTTTATTTCGATTTGGATGTGGCTCTGATACGACATTCTGAAACCTGGTTCCTGCATTATTTCTTGGAGTTGTAAGTGTCGACTGCCACGGAAGCGTCTGTGGCCTAAAATTTTCATTTTGCAATATTTCTGCGCATGCTCCTCGGGGAGCTGTATCGTTCGATCGTAGCATGTCATTTGTCTTCTCGATTTTCTGTAGCCGTACCACGTTGAGTTGGGTAGGCACTGGTTGCTTTCAGCGCGATTATATCTTAGGTTTTAGATAGTGCTTGTTATGCTTGGGCAAAGATGCAAAGCATGTGAGTTATTATTGTTAAGTCTAGAAACTATGAAATGGAGAACGGGATTTTAATTAAGAAATGACTGAGTATGGAAGAGAAGGTAGCTTGTGAGAAAATGTTAAGACATACTTATTAAGCTTTGGTTATAGATCTAGGTAAATTTCTAGACAGAGTTAAATATAAGTGGTTTAATCAGGCAAGGAATTTTAAATAATAGAGGTATTTAACGGAAATGGGACTATCACCGTGACAAACCGGGGGTTAGATCTGCGCTCTTCTGGGCTATTACGCAGTGTTGATTGGTAGTTATGTACCGACGTTTCGGGACAACCTATCGGTCCCATCTTCAAAAGCCAAGAAATCCACAGTGGGACCGATGGGTTGTCCCGAAACGTCGGTACAGAACTACCACTCAACGCTGCGTAATATCCCAGAAGAACGCACATCTAATCTTCATCGCGACGGAAGCCTGAAATGAAGCATAACCCGGGATTAATCTGAAGGTCGTCCCAAGAAAATAAAGATGGGCTGAAAACAACAGCAGCAACAACAACGACAACAACATCAACAACAACTTTTAGTTAGATTCGTTTGTTAGGTGAGATTAAGTAGTTATGCAGTACTTGTCAGATGTGGAGGTAGATGGTCATGCATTCTTAACCACGGCTTACGGTGTAGGTGAGTGAGTGGTCAGTTTCGCTCCCCGACCGCATTAACTCCGCGGAAAAAGCCATCTTGTACATAGTGGGTTGACGACTGAGTGGGATACAGACCCTGTATGGAAGCTGTAGAGAACGCAGTATCCTCTGCCCCTGTCGGCAACTGAACCCAGTTCGCCCAGTCATTCAGCCCATGACCTAGTCATTTTATTGATTCAGTTATACCCTCCCGCTGCTCATATCTGGAGGGATATTCTCTCCTGTTCAGAGCGGTGTCGCCCGTTTTGTACGAAGCAGAATAACTGCAGTAATATTCTCACTGACATTTGATATTCTAACTAATCACATCGCCCATAGCTGCCTCTGGGTGTTGTTATTCGTATATTCTCGCACTGTGCGTAGGGTAGCTATTACGTCACTTTCCTGCCTGCCTTGGATATGATATCGTGGGATTGTCTGTTGCATCTTGTCATCAACGTCTTTTTTTTTTTGTAACTTTTTTTTTGTGAATGAATTATTTGAAAAGAAATCTTTTCATATATGCACAGGACGTTAGGTGGTGTAGTTTTAGTCCCTAAAGGCTGGTTAGAAGTTGATGCAAATGTAATTGGACTGACATTCAAGGTAAATGAAAGTCGGTTATATGTAAAATCATCTCGCAAATAGAACAGCAGTATTGTATATATTACAGCATGGCATATATTATTTATTATTATTATATATATATATATAACGAATGTAATGTGTTTTTTCTGTTACATGCACTTAATTTTTCCTCTTTGTGATGACAATTGCAACAAACTTGTCAGTAATTGTTTCTCCTTATTTCTTGCAATATGGCCATATCGTTGTAGCACGCTATTTTGTAGGTGGTTTTCAAATTATGAAGCTGCGAACATGCCTGTAACAGCGAGCAGTTACAGTCCAGTTCAACGCTTACGGAGCGTCATATAATGACCACGTGTTACGTCCGTTCAAATTTAGTGACATTTGTTCAGTTGTTTTCAAAATTGTTGGAATAGACACAATGATAAAACACTCCAAATACGATTTTCTTTAAGCCCATAGAAGAAGGAAATTTGGCAAAAATATGTGATATTCATTTCAAGATGGCATACTGCATGAGTGAATAAATTGTTTAAAAAACTAGGGGCCACCTCAAAATTCTACACGTCAGAAGGGTGGCAGGAATCGGCTTCCATACTGAGGATTTACAGATATTAGGCGCCACCGTAAAATATTTATTTGTCACGGCAACCTTGCACCCGGAATTTGTGCGCTTCCGGCATTCTGGTTTCAATTGGACACACAAGCACTTTAAAATATTCATAAAAATTCGGTACGCCACGAAGGCAGGTAGTTGAAGTAGAGTTGTCGTTCCACACATTCTTAACCTCGGCACTAGATAAAGGTGAGCGGTCAACTTCACGCCCTGGCCGCTTTATCCCCAGGAAAGAACACCGCTACTCAGTGAATAGATGGCTGGCTGGGCACCACAGCCGGTCTAGACGATTTGAAGAAGAGAAAAACATCTCGTCCCTGCCGTGACCCGAACCCCGGACCGTCCAGCCCGTAACCTAGTCTCTATGCCGACTACACTACAGCAGTTTTAGACACGACCTATGTTATTATTATTATTATTATCATTATTATTAAAATCTTCAAAGTAATGAATATCGTTGTGAAACAATTAAAGACCTTATTCTGTATAAGTGGGTCCAGTTTTGAATCTCGGTTCGGGGACTCGCTTTTCACACTGAGATATTCCATCATGTCTTTCAGACAATGAGGAGATCTACAGATTGTAAGATGGTGTGGCGCTGTAAACATTTTTATGTGTGACGAGACTACAGTGGGCTGGCCACATAGTAAGGATGGATGATTTTCCTATCCCCGAAACAGTAATGGGAGTATGTTGCGGGGGAAGAAGGTCCGTGGGAAGACCTAGAGCTAGATGGGAGCATGCTGCTTCGAGGGATGCTGTAGAGTTGGTCCAGACACGGACCTGGAAGGCGGCAGCAAGGAAGAGAGAAGGTTGGAGGAGGGTGATCGGGCAGGCCATGACCCAAACAACGGACCGAAGCGCCATAAAAGAAGAAGAAGATAAAGAAGAAGAATCCTTCATACAAATGTTGGGATATTGCCTTAAGATAGGCCACGATTTCTTACTTCACGACCTTCGTTCACAATTATTCTACTATCCAATATATCTAACCTATATACCTGAAGAAGCGTCGTTAAGTAAATCAACAGACAACAATTTGAATAACTGGAATAGGCAGAATAAACCAGTCTACTTAGCATACAGCATTTCATTCAACAATTGCACAATAACAACAAATAATTATTTTTGTGTTATATACACCGTGCGTCTTGCCGTAAACTTAACAATAACCAACAAATGCACATGGTAAATACATACAGGACGCGCTTTCGACAAACCTTCGTCGTCTTCAGGTGGTTCATAGCAAAGGTGTACAAGAACTTCGCGTCCATTTACATGTTGAAATGTCACACATTAGAAGTTCTAAAGACACAAATACATAGCCATAATTCATAAAATAGAATGTTAAAATATTAGATGAAATATTGTATTTTCTGAAATATGACTATGAATTTGTATATTTAGAACTTCCAATGTGTGATATTTTCAACATGTAAATGGATGCGAAGTTCTTGTACAGCTTTCCTATGAACCCCCTGAAGATGCCAAAGGTTTGTCGAAACATATGTGGAGGTTTATAATACACGTTGTGTATGTGTTTACCGTCTGCAGTTGTTGGTTATTGTTAAGTTTAAAACAATTATTTGTCACGTTACAATGTGCTTCCTACATGTTTCGGCCTCTACACGACCATCCTCAGGAAGGTATGTAACAAAGGAATATTCCTTTGTAGAGACCTACGTGAGGATGGTCGTGTAGAGGCCGAAACATGTAGCAGGCACATCGTAAAGTGACAAACGATTGTTTGTTTTTACTGTGCAGTTTTGGATTACATGCTGTGTAGTCAGTCTATTAGAAGGAATACGGAAAACATAAAATCTACGTGGCTATTATTCTTATTTTCTTCCCTTTTAAAGAGAAAATTTGGGCTATGAAATGTTTACTGCCTCTATATATGTGTTTGTTTGTCCTCATACCAACTTTTGTTCCAGTTCACCGATTTTCACATATCGCACACTTCAGTTTCCCATAATCATTAATAAAAACATGGCAGACACGCGAAATTTTGGGTATGAAGCATATCTAATACTGCTTAATATTGAATTGTTTAATGATGTACGTTAAGAGATCTTTCAAAACTAAGCAAAACTTGTTTGTATATTTTTCGTAGAATTTAAAATAAAAACACAGTGGCTGTGCGAAAATTGTATGTAGCTGTTGGTCTGATAACTATGCGTAATGAACGATTGATGCCCATGCGTATTATATTTGTTATATACACGTATCATAAACATGTCTACACATTATGTGTGGCACCTTTAAGTAAAGAGATACCAACACTGCGATTGCACGGAAATGTGAGCTAATGTCCAACAAATTGAACGTAGACGCAATCTGTACTTTCGTAATGACAGCTTCGGGAATTAAAACAAAATAACATATATACAGGGTGGGCGAGAAGTCGCCATATACCTACGCACATGAAAGGAAACCGCATTTATGTCCTGGTTGTAAGGTTTTAACGGAACTTACGTGTTCGAGAGGTTAGTCGATTTGTTACCGAGCCCGACACAAGCAGTTACTTCATTGAATAAGGATTGATGTGAAAAAGACAATTAAATAACACAAATAATTCAGTGTGATTTTGTGTAATGGTAAGGCGATTTCTCGCCCGCACCCTGTACAAAATGTCCGCATGTCGTGTCCCAAACACCATGGCAGATTTATCGCATTGAAAGCCAGAATTCACTGGGACATTCCGTGAAAAATGCCGTCCTCAGGGACACGATAAAAGAGACATTCTGTATATCTGTATGACTAAGAATTTGTGTAAAGGGAAAGTAGGCTTCATGAGTTTGGTCAGAACTCGTTTATTGGTCTTTTTAAGGTCACACCTAGTCCGTCTTTCAGAAGATGACGACGTTCTTCCCCACGCACAGGAATCTTCCCGTAGGAAGCATCTATGAGTAAATACGTCAATCGCAATTACTCTTTTTGCGGCTCTCACAGACTTACTTACGACGTAGTAACACATTTTGCCGTCTCCTTTCCTTGACTTACGAGTTACACCTACGTGACAGGGTCAAGGCTATGTGTGACTTTCATGACGACGCCAAATAATTGTTGCTGCGGCTTGTCTTGACTTATGATTGTACGATTGTTCGGTATCTGAACATGTGTGGTCTTCAGTCCCTGGTCCATGGCTCCAGTAACTGCTACAAACTTTTCGGTCGCCTCGGTGAAAGGGTTTGGCTTCAAAAGGAGTCCTATAGAGTTAGAATCATCTGTCGATAAGACAGTGTATTGCAATTCTGCCGTTACGTAGCAATCAGATTTGTTAGTAGTTACGAATGAGAGCACAATTGTGGCAGCAGTAAACCTAAGCGAGCAGTATCTATGCTTCAGTCGATAGTACAGTCTCGCCCTTTATCGGCAAATATTACGTGGGCATATTCGGTGAAATGCAGACGTCAAGACTTCCTAAAGAGCTATTATTTATAATAGTGAATCGGGTAATTTGTGGAAATTATAACCAGAGATAGAAAATTTCAAATTTTCCTGTTGAAATTCCAGCTGTTATATACTACTGTATGTAAACTCATAAAATCATATAGCCATTCTGTCTGCATTCTGTCGCTTGGTAGCAGAGTTGTTCGTAGTTAACAATGTGACCACAAGGTGGCAGGTATAAACGGAAACGGGATGCATCTGTTCTGCAGTTCATATGACTCGACATTTTCCGAGGAAAGTTACGTAACTTGCATATTCGGTGGAGGCATGATTTCAATGGCACCTCAATATCTGTAACACAGTTCTTGTTTCTCGCGGAACAGAATACTTGACAGAGGATGGCGTCTTTGCTTGCTACACAGCAATCCAGCTATCAGGGGGTTTCGCTTTAGACTGGACTACCTGTATGTAGTCGGTCAGCAGAAGGACTGTCTGTGCAAAAACATCTAGAGATGGAAAGCGTTAAATTTTCTCGTTTAATTTGCAGTGGGAGTCGTTAGCTAAATTTTATACGCATGTGACTCCTGATTCAGGATGTGGTCTCATGCAGCGGCTCTATAATGTGGGCTGCAGACTCTTATTGACTCCATCTTCAAGCCTAAATCTTCATCTTTTTCTATGAAGTTAAATGTTAGAAAAATCAAATTTCAGCTTAAGGAATCCATTATTTTTGGATCAAATAATTCTTGTAAACAAAATTGACATTTCATACATTTTTTAATTTGAAAAAAAAAAATAGGTCTGTATTTTTGGGGCTGTGTGTTATTTCTGTCATCCGAAAGGTTGGATCGAAGTGCCGTCTAAAATACTGTCACGTGCCACGGGGTGGTACACTTGACCCGGGAAAAGGCGAAATTGATGTATTGAAGATGTAACTCATTTTGGAACCCATCTCTGACTGCAACACACGAATGACCGATGTCTCTCAATGTAACACCCTCCTCTTCACAGCAGGGAGATTCTCCCCTTGTGTTGAGTTTCATCAGAACCATCACATCCCCCGTACCATATTTCTCCCTCTTTCCACATGAATTACGGGGCAACGCCCATAGTTGGATAGAAAATTAAATCGTTTCCGGAGACATGGATCCAGACATGCTTCTTTGAGTGAAATGCTGGTTAACCTCCGGGTCAGTGAACATTACTTACCATAGGGTCAAAGGAAGCAGGGTGTTTCCCAATGGGCAACTAATTTCCTGAAATATGGTAGGGAGTCTTGGCTTTTAACAAATTATTGTAGCCTAAAATCACATCTTGCTGAGCAATAATGAGACAAGTTACCCACGCCCGATTTATGAAGATAAATTTGTCCCTGGTTCACGCCATGAAGACTTATTGGGGAGTCAATTTATAGCTTCATGCACTCTTAACATCGGTGCTAGATGTAGGCAAGTGGTTAGCTTTTTACCCCGACCACTCTACCCAGGGGAAAGGGCCCCAGATAGTCACTGAATAGAAGGCTAGGTGAACACCAGAACAGATCTGGACGTTTTGTGTTATTGCCAAGGAACCAAACCACGATTTCTTCGTCGTCTATATCGTAGTCTGGTCACTGTACTGACTGAGCTATCCCGACTCCTACATCCAGTCTGTAATGGGAGCAAAATGAAGCAGAGAATAGGTGTCAGAAAGATGATAGACCAGATAATGCATTCTAATTTCTTATGTCTTTTATGGCTAGTCGTTAGATACAACTAATTTACGGAGAAGTCCTTCTGAAGGTAACAGCCTATTGGATAATTAGATATATACCGCCTCATATGGAACGCGAAGGCCTCATCTTATATGCCTTATCTCTGAGAAGCCTAGTTCATATGCGAATAATCACGTAGTTCATGTGCGAATAATTACGTAGTTCATATGCGAATAATCACGTAGTTCATGTGCGAATAATCACGTAGTTCATGTGCGAATAATCACGTAGTTCATATGCGAATAATCACGTAGTTCATGTGCGAATAATCACGTAGTTCATGTTCGAATAATCACGTAGTTCATGTTCGAATAATCACGTAGTTCATGTGCGAATAATTACGTAGTTCATGTGCGAATAATCACGTAGTTCATGTGCGAATAATCACGTAGTTCATGTTCGAATAATCACGTAGTTCATGTGCGAATAATTACGTAGTTCATGTGCGAATATTCACGTAGTTCATGTGCGAATAATCACGTAGTTCATGTGCGAATAATCACGTAGTTCATGTTCGAATAATCACGTAGTTCATGTGCGAATAATTACGTAGTTCATATGCGAATAATCACGTAGTTCATGTGCGAATAATCACGTAGTTCATGTGCGAATAATCACGTAGTTCATGTGCGAATAATCACGTAGTTCATGTTCGAATAATTACGTAGTTCATGTGCGAATAATTACGTAGTTCATGTGCGAATATTCACGTAGTTCATGTGCGAATAATCACGTAGTTCATGTGCAAATAATTACGTAGTTCATGTGCGAATAATTACGTAGTTCATGTGCAAATAATCACGTGATTCATATGCAAATAATTACGTAACTCTCTGAAGAAATTCCATTTAAATTCAAAGGGAAAATAACTTTCTTTCACGTCTTCATCCCTATGATTACCTCATTAAATTCGACGAGAAGTTGAAAGTGTAAAATGCGTTTCGTCATTAGTAGTAATGACCTGTGAAGTTCATTCTTCTTCCTTAATGAAACAGTGACTTAGATTGTGTTTATTTGTAAGATTGAGGCAAGATAGCTCAGTTGGTGTAGTGACTAGGCTACTTTTCTTCCTCCAAACTGTCTATACTGTCTCGGGGGCCGATCCAGCCTCCTATTCTTTCGTTACCAGGTGCTCCTTTCATTGGGGGGGGGGGGGGAGCGACAAGAGCATGAAGTAGACTGTTCACGTCCAGCTAGTGCCGAGGTTAAGAAAGCGCGGAACTATACCTCCACTTCCCGTTCTCCTTTATGGTGTGTAGAGGGACAATTTTATTTTACTGTTACATTTATACTTCAGAGCCTATAATTCAGCTTACAGACCTACTACGTGTGTAAGTACGATTTAACGTTGTAACATATAGATATGGTTATACTACGTACGAGTCACAAGTCTTCTCCTATATGCATAGACACACATATAGGCCTATACATACATGGTATATACACCTATATATGCGTGTGTGTGTTTGCGTGGTGTATTGGCCATAGTCTGCCATTTTTAGGCGCTTTCGCAAAATTGCGAAAAGCGATTATTAGCTTCGTCATGTCTGTCCCCCTGTCTGTCTGTCCGTCCATCTGCCCCTCCGCATCGAACTCGGCTCCCACTGGACGAGTTTTCATGAAATTTGGTGTTTTAGTATTCTTTTTGAAAATCTGTTGAGAAAATTCAAATTTAATTAAAATCTGACAAGAATAACCGGCACTTTACGTGAAAGCCTATATACATTTATGATAATATCTCGCTGAATTATTTTTAGAATGAGAAATGTTTCAGAAAAAATGCTAGAAAAAATCAAAACCCATATTTTCTGTTTAATGTTTTCCCGAAAATCGTGGAAAATGTGGAAATGTGGAAAAATACGGTACAGCCAGACAGGCCACAGATGACAATATAATACGGCGCATGCGCTTTGCATACTGGATAACTAAGGCTTCAAACACACACTCTGAATATGTAATACTTATTGCTTTCCCACGGCAACAATGGTTACGCGAACGCGCCTCAATATTACGTTATAGGTACATTACCTACCTTGTTAAAACTAATCTATAGATTTGGTGTTGTGTAGCTGGTACACGGTTATTCGTTTATCCTTTCGTGTTACACGAAAGGAGAGAAGCAATGCTTTTTCAGCCTGAAAGTAATTTCCGCATTATGGGTTGTTTTAAGCTGCTCTTCCCCTGTGTAGCTTAGGGAAACTGGACAGGTTTCCGGAAGCCGTAACATAAATGATATGTTTAAACGTCATGCCTCTGTTGATTTATGTATTTTTGGTTTCAATTATATTGCCTTATGCATTACATCCTTCATGGGGCCAGTTTTCTCTTGTAGTATTCTTAAAATACAGTGAAATGTCAGAATTGGTCTTCTGATCACATCAGTGAGTTCATCAGGCATGTATTCCCCTTGTGTTGGCATTGTGTACAGCTGATACCTTCGTCATTGCATGTCCGAAATTTGAGATACTCCGAGATACCTAATCACTTTGCATTCCTTAATCAGACATATATTTTTTATTTGAGGGCTTAAAGTAAAAAATAAATTTGCCCAAGGTTCATTAATTCATTAATCATTACGTCGTGAAAGATTACGTGGGGCCTGGAGCTAATTGTGGCAAAGGATGGAGGTGCAGGGATATCTGGAGTCGAAATATTGAAGAGGCCGGGGCCGGATGCTGGCTGCCGTGCCAATGAAGAAGAATAAGAAGACTAGATGGAGGTTTGATTGGAGCCACTCTGAACTCGGTGGTAAAAAAAAAAGTTTCTGCCCCTGTCGAGAATTGAAGCCCGGTCTTCTAATTGAACTCTAATGCTGGTCACTGAGATATGCAGGCGTAGGATTTTAATTTTGAAATGTGCTTCTATCGAGTTTTTTTCGGCGCTTTCTTAAGAGAAAAATGACTATTAGCTTCGTCATATCCGTCCGTCCATTTGTTTGCCCACAAATATCAGGGCGGCTTCCGCGGGAAGGATTTTCGTGAAGTTTTCCCCATTCAACTGTCATTCCATCGATGCTTCATACTCATGTTCATCTACCGTCAATGCCATATAATTAGTCTTCATACTCAGCGTGTTGCAGGAGCCGGGATGGTTTATTCGGTATAGTGACTAGGCTAAGGGCTGGACGATCCGGGTGTCGATACAGTATGTCGGTGGGTGTTCTTTTCCGAGAGTTAAAGCGGCTGGGGAGTGAAGCTGACTCATTTCCATCTAGTGCCCAGGTTAAGAATGAATGGATCTCTACTCCCAGTCGCCTATATGTCTTCATGTCTGGCACACGTTTCAATTCAATGTGTCCGTGGGTGTTCTTTTCCCAGAATTGAAGCGGCTGGGGCGTGAAGCTGACTCATTTCCATCTAGTGCCCAGGTTAAGAATGAATGGATCTGTACTCCCAGTCGCCTATATGCCTTCATGTCTGGCACACGTTTCAATTCAATGTGTCCGTGGGTGTTCTTTTCCCCGAATTGAAGCGGCTGGGGCGTGAAGCTGACTCATTTCCATCTAGTGCCCAGGTTAAGAATGAATGGATCTGTACTCCCAGTCGCCTATATGCCTTTATGTCTGGCACAGGTTTCAATTAAATGTGTCCGTGGGTGTTCTTTTCCCAGAGTTAAAGCGGCTGGGGCGTGAAGCTGACTCATTTCCATCTAGTGCCCAGGTTAAGAATGAGAGGATCTGTACTCCCAGTCGCATATATGCCTTTATGTCTGGCACAGGTTTCAATTCAATGTGTCCGTGGGTGTTCTTTTCCCAGAGTTAAAGCGGCTGGGGCGTGAAGCTGACTCATTTCCATCTAGTGCCCAGGTTAAGAATGAGTGGATCTGTACTCCCAGTCGCCTATATGCCTTCATGTCTGGCACAGGTTTCAATTCAATGTGTCCATGGGTGTTCTTTTCCCAGAGTTAAAGCGGCTGGGGCGTGAAGCTGACTCATTTCCATCTAGTGCCCAGGTTAATAATGAGTGGATCTGTACTCCCAGTCGCCTATATGCCTTCATGTCTGGCACAGGTTTCAATTCAATGTGTGCGTGGGTGTTCTTTACCCAGAGTTAAAGCGGCTGGGGCGTGAAGCTAACGACTCATTTCCATCTAGTACCCAGGCTAAGAGTGAGTGGATCTGTATCTCCAGTCGCCTGTATGCCTTCATGTCTGGCACAGGTTTCAATTCAATGTGTCCATGGGTGTTCTTTTCCCAGAGTTAAAGCGGCTGGGGCGTGAAGCTGACTCATTTCCATCTAGTGCCCAGGTTAAGAATGAGTGGATCTGTACTCCCAGTCGCCTATATGCCTTCATGTCTGGCACAGGTTTCAATTCAATGTGTGCGTGAGTGTTCTTTTCCCAGAGTTAAAGCGGCTGGGGCGTGAAGCTGACTCATTTTTATCTAGTGCCCAGGTTAAGAATGAGTGGATCTGTACTCCCAGTCGCCTATATGCCTTCATGTCTGGCACAGGTTTCAATTCAATGTGTCCATGGGTGTTCTTTTCCCAGAGTTAAAGCGGCTGGGGCGTGAAGCTGACTCATTTCCATCTAGTGCCCAGGTTAAGAATGAGTGGATCTGTACTCCCAGTCGCCTATATGCCTTCATGTCTGGCACAGGTTTCAATTCAATGTGTGCGTGAGTGTTCTTTTCCCAGAGTTAAAGCGGCTGGGGCGTGAAGCTGACTCATTTCCATCTAGTGCCCAGGTTAAGAATGAATGGATCTGTACTCCCAGTCGCCTATATGCCTTCATGTCTGGCACAGGTTTCAATTCAATGTGTGCGTGGGTGTTCTTTACCCAGAGTTAAAGCGGCTGGGGCGTGAAGCTAACGACTCATTTCCATCTAGTACCCAGGCTAAGAGTGAGTGGATCTGTATCTCCAGTCGCCTGTATGCCTTCATATTTCTCACACGGACAACTTTACTGACTAGTGTCACTAATTAGACTAAAAGACCGCAACATCATTTAAGTTCTATGTTAACGGTGAATATTTTTAAACAGATGTATAGCTGTGTATTACTACGCTGTCACTATGACTCCGGTACCGAAGTCCGAGGTCAACCCTTCCTCCACTGTTGTCTTCCCACATCTCGCCCACAGGTCAGAGGCCAACATAAAGTAGTGGCGCTAACAATCTTCTTCACCGTTGGGCCAATGTTTTGTGTCCGCTAGTAAATCTCATCCATTACCTGCAATATAATCACAGTCATTAACCTGTCCATAGGCGTGAACATAATTCGATTAATGTAATAAGTTTGCTAGAGCTTCTCGCCAGACTTTCGAAGATTTATAGCAAAAAATGAGCAAGAAGGCTACAGTCATTAAGTTGCTGACAAGTTCAAGAGTCTCGTGTTAATAAACTTCACCTTTTTTTGACCCTGCTTGTTAAGTTCATACTTAAAGTTAAATCTAACACTTAGGACAATGTACATCTAACAGTGTGGAGTGTTTGGCCGATGTCAACAGCCGCCTGTCATAATATTATGTATTCAGTGTGCGTAACGATGAACCACAGACGCCAATTCACTCCCACATGTTCGTCGTATAATATGAAGCCTTCATATGTCTTCGTAAGCCTGCTGATTATTCTTCAGTTTTAATCAGTTCATCGTATATTCATAACTGCTTTTCTCAGGGAAAAGATACATCTAGGATTCGAGAGTCTGTGTGCATTCCTTTATTGTCAGCCCTCTACTGTACAACTACTTTGTGTTCTGCTGACTGTATGAGTGTGAAACGTTGCTTATTGCGTTACCCCTTTGCAGCACGAAATGTTATAAATAATACATAAAACTTTAGGCTGTACTTTATAATATACACTCTGTACCTCCATTATAAGGCCCAACGTTATAGAAAGTTTGGGGAAAAAATCGTTATTTTAATTAATTAAAATTTACGGTCTGACACAACTATATTAATTGGAGAAATAGCACTTTGTTTTTAAGTAAGCTACATGTTTCGACCTTAAAGTGTCATAATCAGGTTTTATGTAACAATAAGTAAAAGGGGATTGTTAAATATTACTACAGTTTAATTCCTTGGTGTGAGGTCTGTCTCTTACAAATTTTGTTGCAATAATTGTTTTAAAAAGCGTTCTTTCTAGTGTCTCTTAAATGAATACATTTTAAGTTGTGTTTACGCAGGTTATTATGTTCTTAAATATAATATTGTATATTAAGTTATAGGATTAAAATTTAAAAATATATATATGTAATTATTCTAAAATCTTGTCGAAGTCCCTCTGCCTTACAGTTTTCATATTATATTACGTTTGTCTCTTGACATGACTAGTTTTGTTTTATACTAGGCCCGTATCATTATGCACCGAAAGTGGATGTGTTGACCTTGCAAGAATCGTGGGTTTTGTTTTTAATCCTTCCTTTATTTTGTTTATTTCAACTTTTTCCGACAACCAAACTTGGCCGTATCAGGCCTTACTTACGTTGTGTTATTTAGCGGTCACTTTACCTTTACCTCTTTCTGTCGCCGCTCAGATTCCCACTTGTGCTGTTCTTGCAAGGGGCAACGTGGAACTCAGTTTCTTTAAATATATATAGCTTTCTTTTGGACTGTATATTTTAATTCATTGATACCTTTCGACACACAGCGGATTGTCACTATCAGGTTTATAATCGCCGTTTACTGTGAGAATCGTAACGAGGTGCATAAATCCGCTCTGTGACTAGATACAGATATGATGGAAGTCCTAGTTTTTACTACAGCTACTTTAAGTGGTGCACTGTACCTATTATGTTCCAGAGTGTAAAATGCACGAAACTGAAAAATTGGTGATACGAACAATTTAGCCCATATTCTGTATACTGTTGTATGTACATGTCAAGGAAATAAAGCTGTGTAAATTGTAAAAAATATGATGGAACCACTGCTCTTCAAAATATTATGCGAGGAATATTGAATGAGTGCTTGAGACGACGATGTCTAGGGGGTAAGTGTAAAGAGGAAATAACAGGACAGACGAAATTACGTAATTACGAGAGTCTTAATTTACACTTTTCACCAAATATTTTTACGGCAAACAAAATTAAGGGGGACAAGATAACCAGAACCGATCCCGGTGGCCACGCAGTTTAAAGCATAGGTCTGGGGCCGCTTGCTTGCTGGGATTGCGTGTTTGAATCCCACCGGGTGTATGGATATCTGTCTGTTGTGATTGTTGCGTGTTTTCAGGTAGAGTTCCCTGTGACGGGCCGATCTCTCGTCCAGAGGAATTCTACTGAGTGTGTGTGTCATTGAGTGTGATCAGGTGCAACAATAACCCTCAACACCTAGAATGAGTAGGTAGAAGATGTAAGATTAAGAAAAGGAGAAACAAAGATAAGCAGAAGTTTCAGCACGTAAGGGACAGATGAGGATACCTAAAGGGAAGAAGTATTTTGGGAGAACGTGGTTTAGAAGGGCGGATAAGTTTGTAAGGCTTTGAGGACAGGAATTAGTGCCAAGCTTTTGTAAAAACTGTAAAGAACCTTAGCTGCATTTACATTTTGAAAAGTGGCTCATAACCCCACTTTTCAAAGGTTTCAGCGAACTGTTGAATATTGAATGCCCATAATATTTTCATGCACATTGGCTGGAATAATGTGAACTAGAAACCCAACAAGCTGCAAATAAAGTATTAATGTAAAGTAGCAACGAGGAAGCTGGTCAGGCTAGCGGCCTGAAGCTTAGGCTCCACTCTGTCTGCCTGCCTGGTTAGCTTCCCGCGTGTTGCCCTGCGCGTCTGATCTGCAAAAGGGGTTGATCCCTTCTTTATACATCAATAAAATCGTTACCTGAGTTAGCTGGAATAGAATGTTTCTTACTAAAGTGAAATGTCACCACCATGGAAATGTATCGGCCTACTTTATGCACTTTACAATACTATTTCACAAATTGTACATAGCTATATGCAATTTGCAATTTCACGTCCCTGTCTGGCATTTAGACCTGTTTATTCCTAAGAGAAATATTTATCGTAACTGGACAACTTAAATTCTTTTATTTATATCACTAAATACGTAATACTTCTTGAATAGACTCTCGTAATTTGAACACTCCGCTTTGTTTCCATCTACTGCTGAAATCAAAGTGTGTGGGGATTTTTGTACGATCTGACGTCTTCAGGATTCGGTACCGTTACAGAATTAATACTTTTTAAGTACCATTTTCTTCCTTTCTTTTGACACTCTGTCACCCTTGTTCTATATAAAAATGCGGAATTTTATTGAAGTACTGCAAAAATTTAGTTTGGAAACCTGGAGCGAAGATACCAATTGGGAGCAGTGAGGGAGGGAGAGGAATGGAGAATAAGAACAAATGGCGAAATACAACAGTTATATCAGAAGCCGGACATAGTTGTGGAAATAAAAAGGGCAAGAATGAGATGGGCAGGGCATGTACAAAGAATGCCAGAAGAAAGAGTGGTAAAGAAAATGTTCACTGGACAACCAGGGGCAGCAGGAGGAAGGGAAGGCCCAGACTCAGATGGGTGGATGATTTGGAGGAAGATCTGAAGAAAATAGGAATAAGAGGATGGAGAAGGATGGCGGAGGATAGAGAGGGATGGAGGCAGGCTATTGCAGAGGTCCAGGCCCTTCAAGGGCTGTAGCACCACAGATGATGATGATGATGTGTGGAGCGGGTAATATAAATTTGATCTTCCAGATATAGCTGTGAGTGTGTAGACACTGTTCATCTGGCTAAGGAGGGGCTCCTGTGGTAGGATTTCGCGAACGCGATAATCAGGTTCTGGATTCTATAAAAAGTGAAGGACTAATTAAAGTTTGAGGAACTATTACCATTCCGAGGAGAACTCTGCTCCATGGAATTTGTCAGCTTGGGTTAGAAAAGTTTTTTGCATTTTTACGTACCCTCTTAAATTGTTGTGTGTGTGAGATTCCCTTCATATATAGTGCCGATGTTAAGAATGCACGGAGCTATACCTCCTGTCTGCAGTACGTGTTCATGACATGTGGCTTAATTATGCACACAGATAATTTTAACGTTACCTCAGGCTACAGTGGCACTGCGTATGGATGATAGCGAATGATTTATGTATTTTCTTTGTCAGTATTGAGCAAGGATAGCTCAGTCGTTAGAATTACTGCTCTACGGACTGGACGACCAATCAATAGTAGTTCGAATCCCGGCAGATAACTTTCTCCTTTCCAAATGGTCTAGACTAGCCCTGGGGCCCATTAAGTCCGGTGGGCAGTGGTATATTTTCCTCAAGCGTACAATGACATGGGCTAAAAACACACCTCCACCTAGTGTAGAGGTTAAGAATGAGTGGATGTCTACCTCCACTCTCTCACACATCTTCATGACGCGGTGCTTAACTTCACCACAGAGACACGTTTATAGTGACAATTTTACTGATTAGGCACTGTCGCATTTAATTCGTTTAACACAGATAATCTGGTTAAGTTAGCCTCTACAGTATCCGTTTCTCGGCACTCCAAATTTTACACGTACCACGGCACGAACCTGTGGCTATGAGGTTGCCAGGTAACAAAGGGATCACACCAGCACTTAATAAGACTTAATAAAATGTGACAATAAGACTTAATAAGAATATTTTCGGTCTTCTGGGGTATTACACGGCGTCGTGTGGTAATTGTTACCACACGACGCCGTGTAATACCCCAGAAGACCGCAGATTTCATCAACATCGCGGCGGAAGCCTGAAATCAAAAAAATATTTGGTTAGACTACATGACGCACACCTGCGCCAGTGTGGTTGCCATAGTAGCAAGGCGATATGTTAGGTCAGTTCATTGTCTGTGATGCCCAAACTCCTGAAATGTCTGTCTTTATTCGCTCTACATATGCAGATATAGATTTAAAGGTAGCTGAAGCATTTCTAACTCCCGTGTGGTGGCCGGGAATTAGAATAGCCCCAACGTACCCCATGCGTGTCGTAAGAGGCGACTAAAATGGGGACCCAGTGCCTGGGGATATAACTGGGCCACCGTACCTTTGGGGGACATAAATACGGAGTGACTGGAGAAGGAAAACTCTAAAAGAACCCGGTCCACCAAAGTGGTGGTTAGGCAAGGGGCTAACGACCCCTTCCTGTAAAAATTTAATATTTCAGAAACCCTGAAAAAGGGGAGGCTAAGGTCAAACGTAAAGGACCGTAATGCCATAGAAGAAGAAGAAGAAAGCATTTCTAATACCGAACCTTTTTTAATCATGATTTTTATTGGAATATTTTCCTGTTCACGAGAATATAGAATGAATAGTAATTAAACCAATTTGTAATAAACTAACGACTGCATAATGAGGAGTCTCATGATCTTTGCTCCTCACTAAATGTTATTTTGACTCTTCAAAATGGGCCGATACGTTGTCCCGAAACGTCGGTAAAGGATTGCCACTCGACGCTGCGTAATATCCCAGAAGAGCGCAGATCTCAACTGGAAGTTATTTGCATGTAATACACCTAGCGTAGTCGTATAGTGAATAGGCTACAGGCTGGAGGTTGCTTGTTCAAATCCAGGTATGGGCAAGAGGTTGTTCTGTTCCTCAATTCGTCCAGACCGGCTGTGTGGCTCAATCAACTTCCTATTCATTGGGTATCGGGGTTATTTCCCGAGGATAAAGCCGTCGGGCGTGATGTTAACCTGTTACCTCTATCTACGGCCGAGGTTAAGAATGAGTGCAGCTATACCTCTCCTCTCCCTAGTTGTCTTTATGGCGTGGACTGGGATAAATATACCTGTATGCAACTAGCTATTTATCTTTAGTGGTATAAAAGTCAGGAATTTTATATTTAGCAATAGAACAACAATTCTCCATTCTTCTCTTTTTTTTTTGTGAAGGGCCCCGCAGCAGATGCTACGGACGCACCGCAGCCTTAAGGCTTATTGTCCAACCCTGTGATGAAGATGATTAGTATTTTTTTCGTTTTCCATGTAATGGGGCACCGGTGGAATGAAATTGACAGGGGAAAACCGAAGTACTCGGGGGGAGGGGGGGAACCTGTCCCTATGCCACTTTGTCCACCACAAATCTCACACGGACTGACCCAGGATCGAACCCGGACCTCCGCGGTGAGAGGCCGGCGACTAACCGCCTGAGCCATGGCACGGCCATTTCCTCTTCTTTACCAACACACACAACGTTTCGGCTGATTAAGATGTGCTACAGGAACCTGACACTAAACATACCCCCGATGGTAGCTGAAAACATCTAACTTCCCAACGTTACTTTCCTACGAATTGTTACGTTGTTTCTTCACGCTTCCTTCTCATCATTCCGGGAAGCCACGTGACTCATCCACACGCTGTTCATTGCTATTCAGTATGCAAAGGGCGCGTGGCCACCGGAAGTTATGTTAGCATGGGTACGTGAGGGCGCCACACGGCGTAGAGCACGTCGCATACTCGAGCGGGTAGTGTTTCATGACTGGGTTTTAATTCTAATCACGTCCTGTAACATAAATTTTTGTCTTGCTAAGATCAAGACAAGGGCTGTACTATTACCAGTTGTTGAAGTTAGACTGAAATTGTTCATCATTTCACTTGTTTCGATATAGCAAGATAGCTAACGAGTACCATAACTTGGGCGCCACGTGGGACATGTACACAGGGCCGGTTTGAGGCTATTTCAATTTATTCTAGCTGTATGGGGCCACACTATTCGGGGGGAAGTGTAGAAGAAATACAATCAGGGTTATAGTAGGTGGCGCAGTTGATTGAGGCACTGCGCTACAAGCCGGAAGGTCGCGGGTTTGATTCCCGATGATGTCATTGGAATTTTTCATTGACATAATCCTTTCGGTCGCACTATGGCCCTGGGATCGACTCAGCCTCTAACAGAAATGAGTACCAGGAATATTTCCTGGTGGGTAAAGGCGGCCGGTGCGTAGGGCTAACAACCTTACCACCTTCATGTGCCGATGTCTAGAAATCTGGGAGCCTCAACCTCCTGGAACCCTAAGGGCCCTGTCCAGACCTGTAATGGGATTGTTTTACCTTTGCTTTAAACCTTGAGGAAAAAGGCAACTTGGGACACCCTGGCCTATTTGAGCACATAATATTAAAATGGATCTTGAGTAAATAGTTTGGAGGGTGTGGATTTATCTGGCTCTGGATAAGAACCAGTAGCGTGTTGTTGTCAATACAGTAATGAATTAAACTTTTTTTTTTCTGTGGCGCTGCAGTCCAAATCGGGCCTAGGCCGCCTCCTGTTTGCAGTTTCTAGATCACACACAATTAGACACACACCCGGTAGGACTCCTCTGAACGAGTGATCAGCTCATCGCACAGGCCGCTACCTACACAACACACAGCAAACACAACAGACGAACATCCATGCCCTCAGCTGGATTCGAAACCGCGATCCCAGCAACCAAGCGGCCGCAGACCTAAGCCCTAGACGGCAGATTGAAACATTTGGGCTCCAAAAAATGTGAGAAGTTTCTTGACTAGCTGAGCAACAATTAGTGTTGCAACCGTAACTGTGCTCTATGAATTTAGCTATTGTGGAATAAGGCTTTCCATTTTGACTTTGTCCAATGTCTGTATTGAATACAAGATTCTAACCACAATGCTTAAGCAGACTGGGTTTGTTTTTGCCCTCAGGGAGGAGAGGGGGGAATGGGACAAACGGCGTTGGTGTCTTCCCTCCTTTTGTCGAAGGATGAAGATAAAGCCAGATCCAGAAACGTCCTGTTCATTGAGACGATGAACTAGCTCAACTGTAGTGTGATAATATAAATACATTTCATTAAAATTCAGAACATTGTAGGTTGTTAGTTAGGGAGGTTGTTAGTTAGGGATATGGGTTTCCAGAAAGATATATTGGTGTACTTGTGTTACAGGAATTGACTATGTCACTGGTGAGAACTTCCTGGACATGTTGGATAATGGTGTGGTGGTGTGCCATTTGGCAAGAGTTATTCAGGAACGTGCCAAACAAGTTATTGACATGGGATCTGTCAAGGGTGTAAGTTTTGATCTATACTGTGTAATTAGGAATCTCTTGACTACAGAACACATATAATTGGGTATATAAAAGTATGGGACGAGCAGTGCTGTTGGTTGAGGAACAGTGCCAAAAGACGGGAGGTTCCAGGTTCGATTCCCGGTAGGGTTCTTGGAAATTTTCAAGTGACCTATTCCTTCTGCCTGCATTTAGTAGTCCTGGGGTCCACTCAGCGTCTAACAGAAATGAATACCAAGGAATTTCCTTGGGGTAAAGTGCGGCTGACACATAGAGCTGACAACTCTGCCATCCTATTTGTGCCGAATATCAAAGTAAGGATGGAAGCCCAACATTCCATCCCCCCTCTGAGTCTTCATGACTTGTTATGGGAAAGCTTTACCTTGCATATAAAACTTTGCTGCCCTTTTTTGCTACTTAATTTCTAGCTAGGAAATGTCAAAGTGCGCAGTTTAGTGAAGCTAAAATTGTAATAGTCAATACTGATGTGCAAAACTGTTGATTCTGGAACAGATGAAATGTCATATTTACCAGAGTGTAAAACAATAAGTTTTTTCTTATTCATCATCTGAAAAATGGGTGGTTGCTTGTAAACACACACAAAGTTAACCATGTTTTGTAAAGGTATTTTCTTGAAGATTTGCCTGAACCCTGAAGGGTTGCCTTACATGGCATGGTTCTGTGAGTGTGAGAGAATACTTTTATCTTTTCACAAGATTTTTAGATTATTTGCATTTCCTTTGATGTTACGCTTTGCTATTACTTTCGCAAGGCTGCTTGGCATTCATTTGAACTATGAAGTGTCAACAAATCTTCGAGTAAATCTGTATGTGTAGTGCATTTTAACAATGCTTGGTTTGAGCAGAAATCTTTAAAAACACAACATAATGTTAGACAATAACACAAACTGAAACCAGTATGGCTCCATCTACTTTCAGCCTCTTCCAACAATCAAAGGCCGCTGTTGGGAAAATGCAGCTAGGAGGAGCTTCTTCTCAAGGGACAACATGGAGAACTTTATCCAGTTTTGTCGAAAACTTGGAGTCCATCAGAATCTTCTGTTTGAAAGCGATGATCTTGGTATGAAATTGTAATATTCTTGCACTGGCACTCAGATGCCAGAATTATTTATAAATATTCGAAATATTTTTTAGATATCTAAGAAGATTTACAACATTTCAGTTTTCAGTTCTTGAGGTAATGTCTTGGCATTTGCTGGAATGAATGAGACAAACAAGCAAAGACCCTCACAATGGTTACTGAGACGACCAAGATCTGAACCAAGAATCTTCCAAATAAAATATTTACAGCATTAAACTACAGCAACATTTTTGGTCACTTGTTATAATAAGAAGACATAATATGCACTTATCCACTGTGGAAAAGTCAGATATAATCAGAAACTTATATAAAACTAAGCTGCTACCACAATAACTGTTGAAATTCCTTTTAGTTCTGCATAATCAACCTCGGAATGTGATCCTGTGCCTGCTAGAAGTGTCTCGCCTTGCATCTCGCTACAGTGTGGAGCCTCCAAGTCTGGTGCAGCTGGAGAAGGAAATAGCAGAAGAAGAATCTCAGTCACATTCTCACTGCCATTCAGATTCTGGACTGTCACACAGTTCACTGATGTCATGGCAGTTCCAGTCCAGTCCTGCCATCACACCTCGCTCCTCCCCAGACAAGATACGGCACAGCAGGCAAGGACGAAGGAAGGGGAAATTACTATTATAAATAATGTCAAGGCAGTGGTGTGTCTCTGGACTGTGCCCTATCCCAGGCACAATATTAAAACTTAAATATAAAACATCCATTTAAGGTTAGATACACTTGATACAGAAATAATTTCAAGTAACACAAAACACTGATTAATATAATTGTATTGTTAACTGCCTGGTTGCATGTTTCGGCTCTAAAAACAAAGGCATTATCAGTCCTATATATACTGTAAGTTAACATACAGTAATTCAATATAAGATTGCCAAAATCTTGATATTTTCCAGTAATAAACATTCTTATATTGAATTCCTCTATATATTAACTTATATATAGGCCTGACAATGGCTTGATTTTTAGATCTGAAACATGTAGACAGCTTGATACAAATAAAAGAAATTTTACTTGTACGTCATCAAACACAACCTTTATAATTAAAGAAATCTTGTTCACATTAACTCTAGTGAGTCTTAATGTAAAGAAGATTTATTTACTGATAGACCTTGTGTCTGATATTGTACAAGTATTATTTGTAATACATATGACACAACAGGATGCCAGAAGTCATAAAGTGATACAAATGAAATGGTATTCATCAATGTTGTGTTAGCTGAAATTGTTTCTTAGTGAGCGACAAAATTGAAAGTTTCTCACTCATCGTCAACTACAGGAGAATTCCCTTAATCTAGCATCAATGGGATCAGACAATTGCCAGATTGTCAAATAGTACCTATACTATTCTAATTTCTTATAGTATTTATTTTGTTTGCAGAAAAAGGCTTAGCTTTTTGTCAGTTATTGTAGGCCCAGTCACAGGTTTTCCGTTTCAATGCACTGCTATAAACCACTTATAGAGCACGTTGTCCAACTGCTGAAGTATCAGGATTTCTGGGTTATTAGCATCCATTAGCATAGCATTAAAGGAATTTTACTGTACCTTGGATGAATATTCATATGTGAAGTAGTATGGAATCATCTTATTTTGAGAAGTGTTAACAAACATCTTACTCCATTTTATTTATAGGCACGGTGTAGGAATGTGATGCACCACTGTACCAGAGAAATGTTACATGCATGTTTGTTATTAATGTATTGTATGTGGTATATGCAGAGTGTTGGGGGCACGCGGTGGCGCAGTTGGTTGAGGCACTACGCTACAAGCCGGAATGTCGCGGGTTCGATTCCCGATGGTGTCATTGGAATTTTTCATTGACATAACTGTTTCGGTCACACTATGGCCCTGGGGTTCGACTCAGCCTCTAACAGAAATGAGTACCAGGAATCTTTCCTGGGGGGTAAAGGCGGCCGGTGCGTAGGGCTGACAACCTTACCACCTTCATGTGCCGATTGTCTAGAAATCTGGGAGCCTCAACTCCTGGAACCCTAAGGGCCTGTAATGGTATTGTTTTTTATATGCAGATTGTTAGAAGCAGATTCAAACTTTATAGTACATATTCTTGGAGAGTCAGGATAATAACTCATTACAGTGAATAGGCTACAGGCTGGACAACTAAAAAATTGTTGTTTGATTCTGGCAGGTGGAAGATATTTAAATGTTTTCCAAAGCACCCAGACCAAATCTGGGGACCACCCAGCCTTCTTTTCAATGGGTACCTGGGGTAAAGTGGCATGGTTATGAAGCTGACCACTCACCTCCATCTGTTGCTATGGTTAAAAATGAAGGAATCTATACTTCCATTCTCCCATATATCTTCACAGCGTGTATAAGGCTACCTTTACCTGTACAGTACACATTCTTGGTTTCTTTAAAGTTATAACCTCTGCTATATAAACTGCATTTTATGACAGAATATGTGCTTCTCAATTATAGTGTTACAGTTCTTATTTTATGTGTGTCTAATAACTGCAACCAGGCCCATAGCCAGGGTGGTGCAAGTGAATGCAATGCACCCCCAACAAGTCTGGATGAACCCACTCTGAATTTGCAAAATATCAAACACAACATGCTGATCAGCCTGCTAACAAACACATGACACTGCCACATCCATGAATTGTCTTTGTTGAACCACTATGGTTGGAAACAAATCATTTTCAAAGATGTATATAGATGTAAGATTTTTTGTGCAATGTTATAGAGCGCATTATGTAAGAAAAATGTTTTTGTTCCTAATGAAGGCACTTTTTATGCTTATGCATAAATAATACATATATAGAGTATATGTATAACAGAGCATTATATACGCATATAAATGTATGTATGTATGTATGTACAGTAAAACCCCTATTTAATGAATTGCTGGGGGATTAGAATATATTTCACTAAATCGATGTTTTCATTAAACGGAGGTTTTATTGTTTATATGGAGCTATTGTCGGGACATGAAAAAACATCACTAAATCCGGGATTTCACTAAAGGCGGGAACATTAAATCGGGGTTTTACTGTATATGCACCTGCACTAGAAGCTACTGCACTCACTGTGTTCATTGTCTGGCTATGGACCTGAGTGCAGCATGTTACATGTCAGAGTTTCAGAGCAGGGAAACCCCGATTTTAATATTCCTGGATTTAATGTTTTCTCCAGTCTAATGTTCATCCTCAGTAATGCCAAGCCAGTAATCTCGGTGTTAAATATCCTACATTTTAAGATTTTCCGGTTTTGGGTCTACAAATCAAATGGTCCCCAAAAAACTTTAAATGGGGGTTTCAATCTGTATAAATGTGGGAACTAACCACACTGAACAGTATGCTTTTCCTCACTTGTAGAATGGTTTAATTTTGAAAGCACTAAGTAATTTTCAAGGCATTTTTTGTTAAAACTTTCTGTAAATGGAAAAATGTTATATTATTCCTGGCATAAGCAAAGTTGAAGTGGTCGAATTACAATATTTTCAGTCTCCTGCCTGAACAGTGGTTTTTCTCATGTGTGCAGTTCTTCATCGGCAATCTCATCAGGCAGCATTAATCGATGGGGCCGTACTCCAGTTCCGCGTCCACGTAGTAGTGAGCATCGCAGTCTGATGTTAATAGAGAGCTCTCCTGGTGGTGTGGGTGCAATGTCTCCCCAGCGAGACCTGCGCCGAACAGCTAGCGAGGGCAACACAGGTCCAGCAGCAACAAGTGCGGGTGCTAGTGATGGTGTTCCCAGGACACAACTGAGGACGATTGGTCGAGGGGCAGTGGTGAGGATCCAGATCTAGAAATTGATCAGGATCTTGGACAGGGAGACCACACAGACATCACCGAATTGGATAGGAGGGTGAGTTTGGAAAGATAAGAGAAAAAAACTGATATAGAAAATGGTTTTGAATTATTTATGTATATCATACACTGTGGCTGATTGCAAGACTTAAGCTTCTCACAGCAGTCTTCATAAACACTCCAGTATTCTGGGATATGGCGCCATGGAGATTAGTATATTAGGTACTACAAGTATATACCATTGTGCACCATGTCATATCCCAGAAGACATGGAATATTCATACAACAGATACTCTGCAGACATTATAAGACCCCTGTTAATGGAAACTGTTCGGAAATCATACACATTTTTTTCGTTTTACATTTATATTTTTGTATAACAGAAAGCTGAGATTAAACATGTTGTATAGTAGGAAGAAATTATTTCAGCATTAATGACAAAATTAAACTGAACACTTGCTAATGAAACCCAGCCCTTCTGGTCCACTTCTATCCACAGTCCCTTGCAAATCTTTGATTTGGGCTCTTTACTTATTAATGTCGTTGTGGTTGCTTACCCTTCCTTTCTCCCTCTCTCCTCTACACTGTCTAGAAAAGGTAGAGAGAAGAAAAGTCACAACCCCCTGGTGCAAATCAAACCCAGGTCATCCATGCTTTCAGTGAGTTACACAACTGACTGAGCTATTGTGGCTCATGTACACATATACGAAACAAGTATAAATAAAATAATAAATAATCACATAATCAGATAAACAGACAACTATTGTAGTTAAACACTACTTCGAAGAGTTGGGCGTAGATGGTTGGATGACATTAAAATGAATCTTAAAAAATACAGTGGAAGGGTGCAGAATGGGTCCGTGTGGTTCAGGACAGGCACCAGTGGTAGGAGCTTGTAATATGATCAACATTTCGAGAACATAAGAGGTAGGAAACTTCTTGTGTAGCTGAGTGACAATTTCTTCTCAAGAAGAATTTTGTTCCACAAGGTTGGCTGAGTAATTAGTTACTGTTACCTTTTATTAAAATTAGAAACATTGTATAAAGGAGTATTGTTAAAGAGCTAAAAATGTGAAATATTCTTCACATGAAGCTGCTGTTACAGGCAGTCCTCATTTAATGTTGGCCTGAGTAACACTGTTTCACTTTAATGTTGACGGATTTTAATGACCAAAGTTTTGATTAACATTGGCTGGATTTGGGTTAACATCGCTTTGGCAGGCACCTGGCAGGAGCTGCAATGACCAGACTTCTGGTATCTTAATTTTTGTGGGAAAAGTCCTCCATCCTACGTTAATTCACTCTACTGATTTTCAGCAACATACCCCCAGTGTTAAATGAGGACTTACTGTGTTATCTGCTGCACATATACGTGTCAAGGAGAATGTTTCATTCTTTCTCTTTTTGTGACACAGGTCCAACAGGTGACAAGAGTGGCTCAGCGCCACTGTCAGTGCCCCTCCACCAAGTGCAACAAGATGAAGGTGAAAAAAGTAGGAGAGGGTCGATACAACATAGCCGGCCGCAATGTCTTCATCAGGGTAAGATTCACTATCCTTCTATAATAAACTTTATTTTTCATTCTGTATGGGTTCAACATAAAATAAATCATCCAGTAAACCCCCATCTTCTTACTCTACATTTACTTGATTACAAGGTTACTTCGTCCCACACTCCCCACCTTTCCCAGTAGTAAAGTTTAAGAAACAGCAATTTTATTACTTAAGAATTCTAACATGATGGTGATGCAAAATTTTAAGATCATAACTGACAAACGTGGTGTAGTGAAAATCTGTATTACATTGTGACCATGGGAATCAGTCACATGGATGGTGGGGATGACACTGAAGGCTTGACCCCTTCTGCCTCCTGTTATATTCTCCTCCAGCCTCTCCTCATCTAGTCATCCATCCCTAATGGAGATATCACTCTCAACATTCCTGTGAAAGGAATAACTACAGAACTGGAGAAGAATGTATTAAGAACATTTGAGGGAAGCACAACAACTTGGGAATGATAAAGGAGTCCAATCCATGGGACTTTTTTTCCCATGGAATTAGTATAGTGTAAATTATGTGCAGAATAGATTACTCAATTTTAAGTTTTTTCCTCCCCTCACCCCTACAGAATTCTTTGTTGTCTACTACACTTAATTAAATGTTATTAGTAATTCTCCCTAAACCTTAGTACATTCCTGACATTCCTGCACACATTAATGGTCATGTGCCTTACACTTGTGTCCCTCATCTACTCTAATATACTTTAGACAAACTCTGAGTTACTTTATGTAAATTTAAGAGCTTGAAACAGAAACATGCTAAATTGAATCTTTAACAAACGACTGATGCCTTTATGTCAGTGTTTGATAAAAGTAGTATTTATTAGTGTGGACCACCTTTACATGTTCTTATCATCAGTTTTACGCTTTTGTTTATACATTCTGCTCCTCTTAGTTCTAACCCCAGGTAGTAAAACTCATTGTTAATCAAATAATGACAAAAATTCCCTACATTTCAATATTCCTTTATTTGCTGAAGCTGTTAAAGGGTCGCCACATGATGGTCCGTGTGGGAGGTGGCTGGACACCCTGGAGCACTTCCTTCTGCGACATGATCCCTGCCAGGTGAAGGTAGTAAACCGGGACTCCCCAACAAACAAATCATCTTCACCATCATACCTGCACATCCAGGCTAAATACCGTAGTTCGCCACCATCAGATTCAATGGGACGCTAGCAGGCACTGCACTTACCTGCCACAGCCACAACGCGATCGCCTGCTCACAGACATGCAATGCCAGGCAGACCTTGGCTAAGTAACGCAAAGAGGCAGTGCTTCAATTGAAATATGTTCCAAATAGAGATAACAATTAAGAAATATGCAACATCTGCATAAGAAATGCTTTTGTAATTTTTATTTGGAATTATTGGTGGTTTACTTCTTTCTCTTGACAGAAGTAATAGAACAGAAATTTGTTTGCATGCTGGATGGTGTACAGAATTAGGCAACAGAGAGAGATACAAGTACAATCCTGCATGGCAGAAGTGCAGGCTGGCTCTGTCTCATTCTTGGCTTGCAAATTTATGAATAATATCATACCATAAATTACTCTTGGTTTACAAGAAAATAATCGCATTTATGACCATTAATTGAACCTGCTTTAATGGTTTTCTTTCAAATTTCAAATGACTGAAGAGTGCCTTCTATAGATTTACAATCAGTAGAGTCCTGTCATATATGGTGGGTCCCGAGTTTTGGCAATGGTGCAGGGGCCTTGGTAAGTCTGTTCTCACAGAACTGCCTTATGAGGGGGTATGTAAGCCTTTACATCCACGAACCATTCACACAGTGTTTCAGATGTATGATTTTCTGTGAATAATTGTGATACCAGTTGTCAACACATTGAGAACTTCCTTTTGCTCACTTGTCTCGAAGTAAAAGCATCGTTTTTAGAATGTCACCTTACTTAACAGGATGTTAGGAAGTTATTCCTAAACTATTTCTACAGTCACCAGAAAAAATGTTTCTGCATTTAACAATGAATATGTAATACACTAAATATTTTTTTTTTCTCTGAGTCACCTATAAACACCAGCAATATACAGTGATTTGATAGGCATGGCTCAGGTAATGATTTTACCAACTTGAACAAAATACTGACATCGGCATGCAAGGATGTTGGAGTTATCAAAACTGTACAGACAGATTTGTATATGTGGCTAAGTGGAAGAACATCAGTAACACACTAGCCACTGGAAAGCCACAAAATGCATACAGAAATTCAAGGCGGAAACCTGGAAAGTAAGCACATGAAAGATGAAGGGGAGGCGGAAAGATAATATTAAGACAGATCTTGGGGAGATTGGTTGGGAGAAGATGGTGAGTTGGGGTAAACAACTGGTTATTAATATTACAAGTGTTGAACCTTTCTGTTAACAGGCAGATAGAAAGTATGACAAATATATAAATATGTACATCCTTCAGGAGAAGGAAGGAGGTCACAGTTAAAACTTTTTCAGAAGAAGATGGATAAAACATTTGTGTCTTACTTTTTTTGGGCAATGATATAGTATTTGAATGATTAATCTGAATATGACAAAGTAAATATGATCATAAGGATCTGTTTATAATAAAATGAGGCTATCAGTGAATCTTTGTTCCAAAACTTGTTATACAGTGTGTTGTGCTACAGTCACAAGATTTATATAAGAATGTTTATTAAAAATATAAGCATAATTGCTCTAACTTCATGCCCATTCATTAAGATTCTCTACATTAAGTACATAATTCTCTTTTGCCAATATTCAATCACACACATATATATATATATATACACACACACACACACACACTCGCTCCTAATGTTTTCAAAGACTTCATTCGCTCAGATATGGATGCACTGTGCATTTTAAATATAAGGAAATAAATTATGTTACTGCTACTTTCATCATTTACCAGACATAAAATGAAACCGTCTGTTCTGATTAGCGTGTAAGAATAACTTCGAATCTAGACCTGTGCTCCTGGGATATTATGTGGCGTCGTGTGGTAATTGTTTACCGACGTTTCAGGACAATGTATTGGTCCCATCTTCTTGACCCTTGAAGATGGGACCGATACGTTGTCCCGAAACGTCGGTAAACAATTACCACAATATGCCGCGTAATATCCCAGAAGAGTGCAGATCTCATCAACATCGCGGCAGAAGCATGACATCTAGGTTAACTCTGAAGCTAGTTCTACTCCCTTTGCTGTTACATGACATACAGTACATATTTTAAAGATGTTATTGCCATTTCCACCTCAGTTAAACTCAGACAACACTTTAAATGCACTTAATAACATGCAGAAAACTACTTTAAATAAATCAGTCAATAAAAAGCACACAAATTCTTAACAAAAACTTTTCTGTAGATTGTTACAATGTACCGCACTATTTACAAATGCAATATTTATGAACCAGTGCAGCAGATGGAAGACCCCAGAATACAGGTTTCTTCACTGACCTGCCAACAAACTCTCTAAAGTTCTACAGTTTAACCATTGCTCCAACACAGGCAGACTGATGTCTATATTATGATCTTATGTTATATTTTTGCATTTTTTTTCCTTCATTGTAATGCACAGTCACAGCTGGTACTAAGTATATACAAAGATTGATTTGTATCCAAATTCTGCTGGCTTTGCTGTGAGCAAAAAAGAAAAACAATACAAATTTCAACTGAAGCACTGTCAGTGTTAGCACTCTGGCACCTTGTGTAGCTTGTCACCTCACAAAAAAATGAAGTAGAAGAGTGAGACTTTCACACCTGTTGGAGAATGCTGTTATGTAGATAACACACATGTCAATCACATTGCCTAAAAGCATTTTCCAGTGATTTTGTAATTTTTTTAATAGTTTTTATTAGCTGCATTAATAAATAAGATTCTAAATACTGTATGTTAGGCATGACATTAAAAATTAATTTTTAAAAGCCTTTAAATTAAGTTTTGTAAAAACCTTATTTTCATTTTTTATTTTTTAAGTTAATGTTGAATAATTTACATAAATAATTAGCCTATAGTTAGAAGCATTATAATATATGTTAGATAATTTAATAAAATTGCATCTTTTGTATCATCATATGCAATGATTAGAAGCATTTATGTGTTTCACACATTTGCAATAGTGTATTACTTTCTTGAATTACTAATACAATTTTGTCACTGTTTTTTCAAATAGAAACAGGTATTAATATTTCTTTATGTGTCTTATAATATCATGTATCATTACATGGAATTATCATTGCATTTGACACCTATTAATTGTACTTCTGAATACATTTCTTCAAAGAATTTTGAGTAAAACATATGATTTCTGCTCATCCTACTTATATATCAGATACAGAGAATGTTTTCATTTGATCATGAGTAATAAACCAAATGCAACCTTTGACTGAATCTGTAAAAATGTATAGCTAAAGTACAAAAGGTGAAGGTTATTAGATGTTAACAGTTTGTAACAATTATTTATACGGAATACTGAGAATTATTTCTAGGACTGCTACTGTTGACCAGACAGCTGTAAATTTAGGTTTATACATCTCGTTGTGAATGCATACAAAAAGGAAATTATACACAGTTCGTTGTTCATAACTCAATCATTTGTAATTAGCTTTGACATTGTACTACATGTTTCGGCCCTATTTCCGGCCATCATCAGGTACTACATTTAAAACATCTTTAGGAAGAATATTATTGACATTAAGGAAAAGAGAGGGTATTGGAAATTGAAAGAGGAAGTACTAGATCACACTCTGTGGAGAACTTGCTTTGGAAAAGGCTATGAACCTGTCATAAGGCAGACAACAGGATGAATGAAACATTCACAATTTCGGCTTATTTTTGGCACAAATTGGAGGAAACCTAGCTTTTTAATCTGTATGATAATTATACTTGCAAAAAATGAGATCTCATTTTAATTTTGACATGTTGACCATACAGTAGTATTCTTCCTCAAGGTGTTTTCAATGTAGTACCTAATGATAGCCGGAAATAGGGCCGAAACATGTAGTACAAATTAAAATCTAGTTATAAAGATTAACTTGGGAACAACTGCTATAGTCTGGCAGTGCTTTCACCACACACAAATTGTTTGTTCAATTACTCTCCATAATGTAACTTCCAATCAAGTAATTTAAATTCTTTCCCGTGCCATATGGTTTAAATCATTGGATGTCAAATTGTGGACAGCAGGTTACATCTTGCTTGTGAATAAATGTAATCTAGATTCATGCGTTGTCACAAAGTTAACTTCACATGTCTGGAAATTTTGAGTCCCGCATTATGCTTAAAAGTTTCGACTAGGCGACCAAGTGAGATATGAGTCTGTTATGGTGGTGAATATGAAGACTTTTGCCTTCTGGGATGTGACGCCGTGTTATAAATTGTGTTTGATTTTAAAAACTACATTATAAAAATCATGTCGTAAACATAACTGTAACATAACCTTGTTTGCAACTGCATTTATATACATATAACTATAACTACATGTTTCATGATTCACCTAACTCAAACCACAGGGTCTAATCTTCTTGTTTTTTTCAGTTCATCTAAGACTTCCTAAGATTTTTATTTTGTTTTTCAAGATTTCACTGTACTAGTCATCAGCCAATTCAGTGGCTGATTTTGGTTGAAGGGTGAATCCCCTAAAAAACGTTTGATATCATGATGCGTACAAAATGTGTTTTTTTTTTTTTTTTTTACATTTTGATTTGGCAGGCCCCCCCCCCCCGGGTGCCCCTGCTGTTGGCATCTGATTTAGTCTATTTAGAAATAATTACAATTAATCAACATAAAATGAAAAATATAGTATCATTCCATATATATTCTATTCTAATAATGTAAAAAAGTGCTCACCAAGAACATTGGTTTTTAATTTTTTTTATATTATCTTCACCGTGCATTTTTAAACAACTCACAAATTACACACCAACGAAATGCACTATATTTTTTACTTTTTATTCTTTAACCCCTACATATGTTTAAGCCTTTACAAGATTACGAGCCCCCTGAAGATGGAAGGCTGAAACATATGTAGGGTTAAACAATAAAATGTGAAAATATAGTGCATTTCGTTGATGTGTAATTTGTGAATTGGTTTTTTCATGTTGGTTATCACTGTTGGAGGATTGTGATGCAACATTTTAAATATATTAAAAGAGAGATCAACTGATTTAAAAAGCGTAATTCCACATGGCCGTACTGTGGTAATTCGGTGTAAGATATACTGGTTCAAGGAACATTATACAAGAAATTATACGCTGCTGCAAAATTCTAATCCACCCATGTATCTTTATATTGCCTATATGTACTATGGATATGAAGCATGAAGACTTCATCTTAAGTAATTATGTTACTGTTTTATAACCTGTGTTCAAAGATAATGTGTAAGGTGCGAAGAATTATTCACATAACCTGGAGCTGTTTTAATTTCAGGCACAAGGAAAAGACTCAAAAAACAGAGTCAAAAGTGCAACAAAGAAAAAAGTGACATTCACCAACTTAAAGCACTAGTGAAAGTTGGAGCATCAAGTGGGAAAACAAATGTCATTATGCTAAGTGCAATTGTAGGGATAAGAAGTGAAACACTCACATTCCTACGCCAATAATCCAGCACAAGTTGGAAGATTCATACACCCAGCAAAAAGTAGATGGTCTGCTTAAATTTTATCAACTGCAATCCAATTTTGCCATACAAGAAGCTCTTTCTCTTTTCACATTTATGGCAGAATACAAAGTATGACTTTATAAATTGCCTCTTTTCGATATATATATATATTGTTTGTGTAATTCAAATATTTATTGACACACAATGGAACTCTGCTGAAACCTCTCACCAGTGAAAGTGTAAAAAGACATTACAGTTGCGATGAAAGTTGGGTTTTCTTGCAGATGCTGTAATTGCAACCTGCCTTATTGCAGTACCAAGTTAGGCAACTGGTTATGATGGGGAATGCAAGAATAATGTAATGTGGCTAGGAAGAAGCTTGTCCAAGTGGTTCGTTCCCAAGACTTATTTCTTGGCACTGTTAATCCTTTCACTGTTTGCTACATTTTTGGTCAATGAGTGTTTAAAAATAACCAGAAGTCTTGGCACAAATATTTAATAGTATGATTTACCAAAAATTTGCTACCACTTTGGTGCAACAGTCAGAAAACTGTCAAAGAAAATTGTAGTGGCAAGAATGAATGGTATGGTCATGAATAAGACAAAACATATATTACATTTTAACTGTGCATGAAGTGCTATGGTATGTTATGTATGAATATCTATGTACATACAACTTGTTACCACATCCCACTTTTCACAAACCAATGAACATTTCCAGTTTGATGTCTGGTTTATGGAATCAACACTGTTATGAATGTGAAGGCTTGACTGTGTAATTATTGTATCAGGCTTTGATTTGTTTTCAGTAATACACTGTATTTCATCAGCATTAAAACTGGAGATTTTGTTAATTATGTATGTCTAATTTATTTACTTAGAATTCAGTATGACAAATGAAGCAGATCCCAAGTATTGCAACCAGGGAAATGGCTGCTTAATGGCTTAAGAGACAGAGAGAAACAGAGATGGAGAGAGAGATAGAAAAGTCAAATCAGTTTTATTTGGTGGAATCTTTTGCCTCAGCTTCTTCCTGTCTCTGGTGTAAATTTGATATTATTACAACTAATTTGTTGGCTGAATTTTCACTTGTCACAGAAAAATTCTGCATCACATGTTTTGAATGTGTCAGAACAGCTTCATACATAACACAGAGTATGTTTTAGGTGTAGTGCAAATACTCCATCCATAACATAAAAATGGTTTTATGGGCAGTGGAATTCTTCCGTCCATAATAAGCTTACAGTTATTCCTCAAAACTACAACAGTACACCATGTTTTGAATCTCCAACACAATTGGGAAAGCCATCCTAAGTATCCTACCAGCCAATTCCTGAAGTAAACAGCTGATAGTTACACAATTATCACAGCATTAACTCCATTGGACTAAATGAAGCAAAAATAATTCTAGGATAACCTCTCACTATGACTTCTGTGTGAAAAGGGTATATACTAATTTATGAATGAAAACTGAAGTAATGAAGGTAAGAGTACAAGCCTCTCAAGCTTGAAGTCAGGACAAAAACAAAAGGGCCAGAATAAATGTCACACACTTCGTTTCAGACTGCATTTGTACAAATATTTACATTACACTAATAATTTTCATTTTCTTAGACTCCGGAATTCTTTTCACAACTGCTCATTACAATTTATTATGATTACAAAACAGAATTTATTAATTGCTAGTGTTGGTACACCTGGTTGATACTAATATCAATCTGCTACCACAAAGTACGCCTAAAACAAAAATTTCCACGAACTGATTTGGCATTATGCAAACTGGACATCGAGGCGGAAGGTTGGCTCTTTTAATGTGTCGAATGCATGACTTCTGCAACATAATTCAAACAAAGTGCCAAAACCCCTCAACCTCCCTCAAACCAACTAGATAATCTGTGCTACCGACCTTCCTCACGGCTACTAGATCAATACTCCTGCGTGCACATTCACAGACGATTCTCTGCTTCTTTACTCTGTGGCAGCCACAGATCAATATACGTACAACTTGTGGAACGTCCAGTTAGCGCATGACGTGTGTCGACTGTTTTCGCCGGTTGTCGTTCGGAACTTGTGTGAAGAACTATGTTCTGGAGCATAGTTGCTTTAATTTCATGTGTTAAAGTACTACTAATTCCATCTTAGTAAGTATAAATTATGCAGATCCAGTGTATAATTCAAAAAATTACAGAATACAGCGTACCTCTAGTTTGTAGTAATTAACGTTAGCAGAAGCGCCAATACAATGTCGCCAACACCAGCAGGTTTGGATACGAGGAATTAAAACTAATAGTGATTTCGAAATTATCATGTCAGAGATGTAAATTGTGACATATGGCCATTATTTTCATTTTTCCATCATGAATAGGAAATCAGTATTTTTATATTTTCGCTAAAATAATTAGACATTAGAAATGTTTACCGTCATGAACTGTTACTTATCGCAGTGACTTTGACCAGTGATACCTATCTTGTTTTAGGGGTATCCAAACTGTAGATGAGGCTTCACGTGGTCGTTGATTTTCTAATATAAATGCCTATATGTCTGTGACACTTCTTGCTGTAATATGACATGTACCCGTGCCCAATAACATTTATTGTGTCACCTAAGTCTGATTTCCATAGGGCCATACCGACGTAATGTCAGGTCGTGTACAGTTTTTAACTAATTGTACAAGGAGGTGTAGAGTGACAAGTATGTACTAAGGGCCTGCGATTGCGTAGTTGGTAAGAGTTTTCACGTCGCCTAAACGCCCAGACCGGCTCTGGGGCCCATGCAGCCAAGGTGGGTAAAGCGGCCGGGGCCTGAGGATGGTCACTCACCTCCATTGGATGCCGATGTTCGGAATGAGCGGAGCTATACTTCCACTTCCCTTATATGCCTTAATGACATGTATAGGGAAAAACTTTGCCTTTTTTACCTTTTACAACTATGTGGAAACTTACTGTTTGTATAATTTCCGGTTATCATTAGATATTCAAGGAGTTGAGTTAGTGATGGTTCTAAGGCCTGTCATTTTAAGGATACTGTGGAAGTTTGAGTGGCTTTGAAGAGTGCTTTGTAGGAAGTTGCACAGTTTGACTTCCCCAAAAGTTTTAAACCACTTTATCAATTAGATTCTAAAAGATTCTGATGATCTAAAATAACTAGATATATCTAGTCATTTTAGGTTTCTGGACGATGTACGAAGTCCAGAAACCCATTAGTTCTCACTTTATCAATACTTTCTGAAGTGTACACTGGGTGAACAGCAGTATTATGTTAGTAACTGCATCTTAGAACTAATTGGTGCTGCTGGATTCAAGCTATGACTCCTACTTCAGAGCTTGTAAAACTTGCATTACATCTGTACTAATGTTACCGCTTTGGAAATCATTTTATAATCATTTTTTCCAGTCGCTCGACAGATTTTGAGGTGCACCGAAACTGGTTGGCCATTACCCACAGTCTGCCTATAAGCAAATGGTATCAAGAAGCAACTTCAGAATGGACGCTGGACTATCCTCCTTTGTTTGCGTGGTTTGAGTTTATCCTGTCCTATTTTGCAAAATATGTTGACGCTGAAATGTTGCAAGTGAATAACCTAAACTATGCATCTTCAAGCACAGTTCTGTTCCAGAGGTTATCAGTCATTGTCACAGACATTGTACTTGCATATGGAACACAGGAGTAAGTATTTATACCTGAAATTTAAAGACATTTTAATAAATAAGTTAGGAAGTACATGTAGGTAATTTATCACAATTTAAAATACATTTCTGCAAGCTTCCTAACTATTTTTTCCTCAAAATGTCATGGTTTACACACCATTATCATCATTGCTGTCATCCTTGTTGCCATCATCATCATTGTTGTTGTTGTACTTTTACATTAATGCTTGTTTCCCCGAAAAATGTGCTGTTGGTTTTACTTCCCACCTGTGAAAAGACTGTAGCGTAATGTTAAGGAAAAATTTCCCTCTGGAAGATGATGTACAGTATTTATTTTTGAAACAGTCAGAGGTATTCGGATGTCTATAAAATCATTCCTGAAGTTAAATTCACTGATGTCCAAGTAAATTAATTACTTTTTTTTCATCTGTATGAAATGCAATGAAACATTTGTAACATTTTCTTACAAAACTGAAATTTTATCCCATATTCAGTGTTATTTTGAGAAACTAAATTAAAGTTTTCAATATTGAAATTGGTCCTCATATAGTGTTTTTCATTTTGTCACATAGATAATTTTTGAAACCATCCATTTAATTGATATTTATCTTCCTTATATCCTAGAGACATTTTTGCTCTGACAGCCCAAGGCATATGTGAATGACCAACCTATAACATAGTATAATACATTGTATACTACAGTTTGGTAAAAACAGTTAGTGGGAAGATTCTGTGAGTGAAAGGTAACAAAAGTTTTAATGTGGGTAATTAATTTCCTTCTTTCTACTAACTTAATGGAGATGTGGGAGAGCAAGGATGATTATTGTGCTGTGATTTGGAAGTATTGTGCTCTGGAATGGAATGTTTCTGACTCTGATTGCAACTTGAACGTACATACAGATGTCATTTGTGAGGAGATGAGGTTATATTCTGACGCTTCAACTGGTGTTGAATGACAAGATAGGCTTTGTTTAAAGGCGGAAAAATAATAGGACTGATGAATTTTATAAGTGCAGTTTTTCTGCAGACCAATGATTTTTCTTTTTGTACTTGTACACTAGAATGATTAGCATTTTTGGAAAACTCTCAATATGATTTTAGGATTCTCCCACAAAAGCATGAAAAAAAGCATTTGTTGCAGTTTAATACAATTTAAGCCATCTTCTTCATAACTCAATGAGGCAAACAGAAAATAGGGGGGGGGGGTAATGGAGAGAGCGAGACAGCCAGATTGGCTGTCTATGCCATTATATGAAAAATTAATGTGAGGAATGTTTGTTATAAACAATAATAACCATGTTTAAGAAATGCTGTGACTTATTTTCAGGCTGTGTAGCTATTTGAGCAGCAGTGGAATTCGAAAAAGCAGCAAATGGGGATCTCGTTGGAGGTCACCAGCTGCAATCCTGCAGATACTTCTGTTGGGCAATGCTGGTCTGCTGTTGGTTGATCATATCCATTTTCAGTATAATGGTTTTCTGCTTGGTCTTCTCTTGATCTCTATGGTTAGAATTCTGCAGGTAATTACAATTATTTTGTGGTTTCTGCTATGCTTGAACTCCCAGTTAGGGTTTCCTCTCATTTATTTTTAATGTACTCAAGTAAGTACCCTCAGTATTAAACTACCTGTATTTAGGATTTCCTCAGTTTAGTGTTCAAATTTATTGTTTCCTAAAGAAACCTTAAATGGTGATGTTGGCTATATGTACAAAATTTGTTCCTTTGTTCAGAAGTTTTGTTTTGAAAAGAAACAGTTTTAATATTGTGTCATAGAAATTTTTGATAAAATTATGATCATGATAGGACTGAAAATTAAGAAATAAGATTTGTGGTGCATGTGGTAAAAGCAAAAAGGTGGAGTTGTCCCTATACACACCATGAAGACATATAAGGAGAGTGGGGGTATAGCTCCACTCATGCTTAAGCTCAGCACTAGATGGAGGTGAGTGATTAACTTCATGCTCCAGCCACTTTACTCTCAGAAAAGTGCCTCAGTACCCATTGAATAGGAGCCGGGGTGGGCCCTTAGAGCTGGTCTGGACATTTTTGAGCAGAGGAAAATACCTTGTCCCTAGTGGGATTTGAACCTTGAACTGTCCACCCCATGTCATAATGCTATTTATATATGGTTCTGACAGTGATATATTGCACAGGGTTACTTGATTTCTGACTTTTTCCATTGTCTGTTATTCCAAAAAATGAGTCCATTGTTTTGAAAATGGGATCTTTTCTGTCCACAGGCAAAAAATGGGGAGGTGTTTACTTCATTGGGTCTGATGGAAGTGTTCTAACACTGGACTAGTTAGGACAGAAACATCCAGTTTTTGAAATTTGTTATTTTTGGAATACTAGACAATGGGCAAAGTCCAGAAACCAATGAATCCTAAACATGATGTTATAATGTTTCATGTTTTGGTGTTTGCAGGGCCATTTCTTGATGGCAGCGTTCTGGTTTGCGGTTCTTCTCAACTTGAAACATATTTTTATATATGTGGCCCCAGCATACTTTGTGTATCTGTTGCGTAGTTACTGCTTCCTTGGAACACATTCTGGTGGTTCTGTACAGTGGCGATTCTTTTCTTCAGTTCGTTTTGCAAAGCTTGGTTTGGTGGTAGCATCTGTTTTCCTCGTCTCTTTTGGACCTTTCATTGTTTTGAACCAACTGCCTCAGGTGATTAATAATGCTTTTCAGATTGTATCATTATAGCAATCGTTTGACAACCGCTGGGGTTTTATTTGTGAAAGACTTTGCTATTGGAAAGAATTTAACAACAAATTTACAAAGTTCACCTTAATACAACACAGATATGTACCAAAGTATGGAAAAAAAAAACACTGAACTGCAGTTACTTTATTTAAACAACATTCTGAGCCATTGAACTATTCATAAATAATAGTTGCATGATTAACATTACATGGAAAATGAATAAAAATTAAGTCCATACTTATTATAAATATGGTACATAAAATTCCATAAGATTTAATCAGTGCTGACTGGTTAAAACAGAGAAGCGTGAACTTAACAAAGCTGCAAGGACAGTGAGAGATGCTGTGCTGATACTGCTTCTGTGCAGATAGCTCAGGGATGCTATGATGTTCTGTGCGTTTTAGAGAATCTGAGAATGAATTATGGCTGAGAAGAGGCTCCAGGAACAACAAATGGTTTGCAAGAGGAAGGAGCTTGTAAAAATAAAGATTTTCTTTCAAAATGAAAAACAATTATTACATGTGCATCTCATATAAGTGAAAACTTGCCAATTGATTATTTGTACAGTCAGGAGTTACTATATTTGAACACAGTGGTTGGCAGGGAATTGCTGTATATTTCCTGCATAATATGGATCCTGTTTAAGAAAGTCCAAGTTTTTGAAAATATGTAGTAATATGAAATTAAGTTTTGTTTATTTGGATTTTGTCTTTCCTTTTTTGGGGGCAGATATTAGTAATGGTAGTTTGGTTTGTAGATCATTTTTTTATCTTTAAGATTACACATTTATACATTTAAAATCTGGAAGCATACGAGGTCTGACAAAAAAAACGAGACTAACCCTATAGCTCTGGAACTAAGAGTGGGGGGATGAAACAAATATACGGCTATGGAACATGATCTGTCCTGTCACAGTGTTACAAGTTTCAGCTCGATCGCTTCACTCAGTACAAGTTGACGCATCTTCAAATATAGGCGTGTTTTTACCCTCGGATGGAAAATGTCGGACTGCAAAAGTGAACAACGAGTTAACATCAAGTTTCTTGTTAAACTGAAGAAATCCGCGACGGAAACTTTTCAATTATTGACTGAGGCTTATGGTGAAGATTGCATATCTCGTACACGCATTTTTGAGTGGCACAAACGATTTTCGGAAGGCAGAGAAAGCGTGAAAGATGATGATCACCCAGGCCGGCCACGCACAGCTGTTAACGATGACAACATTGAAAAAGTGCGACATGTGATTCGAAAAGACAGAAGGTTGAGTGTTCGAGCAGTAGCTGAGAAAGTTAATTTGGATAGGGAAAGTGTTCGACGAATTCTAACGGAAGAATTGAACATGACAAAGGTTTGTGCAAAAATGGTTCCAAAAATTCTGTCAGATGAACAAAAAGAACGCCACCAGGAATTGTGTTTGGACCTTTTGCAACGCATTGAGGATGAACCAGATTTGTTGAATTCGGTCATTACTTGTGATGAAACTTGGATATTTACGTATGATCCGGAAACCAAGCGACAATCAATGCAGTGGAAGTCAACATCATCTCCAAGACCAAAAAAAGCACGCATGAGTCATTCGAAGTTCAAGGCCATGTTGATTGTTTTCTTCGATATCCAGGGTATTGTGATGGCAGAGTGGGTACCTAGCGGCCAGACGGTAAATCAACACTATTACATTGAAGTGTTGATGAAATTACGGGAACGTGTGAGAAGGAAACGACCGGAATTGTGGCAAATCGGGTGGATTTTGCATCAGGATAACGCGCTAGCCCACAACGCTTTGTCTGTGAAGCAGTTTTTAGCCAATAAAAACATCACTGTGATGGAGCACCCAACTTATTCGTCAGACCTCGCTCCCTGTGACTTCTACCTCTTCCCAAAGATCAAGTCGGTGCTCAAAGGGACCCATTTTTTATCGGTAGAAGATGTGAAAGTAAAAACGACGGAGATCCTCAACAGTCTGACAGAAAATGACATGCAGAATTGCTTTGAACGTTGGCAGCATCGTAGGCAGCTGTGTGTTAACTCAGAAGGGAACTACTTTGAAGGCGATCGTAGTTAATTTGCTGAATTTGTCAAACAGAAATAGTTACAGACACAGTCTCGTTTTTTTTGTGTCAGACCTCGTACATCATCAGTGACGCTGAATGCAGATGAAGATGGAGGCAGTAGGTTTGTCTGAAAGTTGGTAAACTTCTACCACATTACATGGCATCACATGCCAGAAGGCAGTATTCTTCACAGTCACTGCTTTGAATACCTCATATCTCACAGTTATTTAAATTACTTTGAAGCCATACATTATTTTATTATTTTTTTGTCATGGAAGATTGTTGTTAATACCGGTATTATTAGAAAAGATACAAGTTGTGAAATTTGTAAACAAATAGAACTGATTTTTTGAAGCATAAATTTATTTTTGTTTTACTTAAATATTTGTCACATTGGAAAATATTTAAGAGAAGACTAATAAAATTTCGTGAGAAAAATGTTTGGTGCTGTGTGTGGTTTCCATAGGAAAGATCCATGTCTTAGAAATTTGACAGTACTGTATTTTGAATACCATTTGCACGCTTCTGTTACTCATAGTCGATATACAGTATGTGCTTTCTTTAAGTAGTCTTTGAAAGTGTGAGTTTGTTATGACTGTAAAGATTGTGATATGTGTGTTGCAGGTATTGTCAAGATTATTCCCATTTAAACGAGGACTCTGCCATGCCTACTGGGCACCTAACTTCTGGGCTCTCTATAATTTTGCTGATAAAATGGCCTCTATTGCAGGTAGGAAATATATGATACAGGACAAATTAATAAATATCAAGAGAAGTACTGTCTGATTGGATGTGATGCTATGTAGTGTGGTAGAATCTTACCAGCATTACGTAGGAAGCTGCTGCCTGCATATCACAGTGTTGAATCCCAGAAGATCGTAATCCTAAAAGTCACTGCTATCGGAATGTCACATTTCACACAATGAATACTGGTGTATGATATGGCAAATGATAGAGTTTGGAAATCTTGAAGTGAAGGAAAGAAGTGTGGAGAATGAGTCATTGAAAATTTACACATTGAAACAAAGGTTATTAAATTGAAAATGTTTAAATGTGGGTAAAATGTAAATATATGTATTGTCATGTACAGGGTGCGCCAAAAACACCTGATGGTTTTTGAAATTTGAAAACCAGCGTGCCCGCTACGCGGCACTTCCATACTGACCGTCGCCATGTACAGCAATGTTTGGAGTTTAGTTGAGTTGGAGTGCTGGTTGGTACAATACCGTATTGCGGCAGTGGAACTGTTTATCAAAACAGTCTGTTACAGCTACACAGCATGGTTTCCGACAGCAGTTTCAGAGACGTGATGCTCCTAGCCGCAATACTCTGCTATTGTGGGTCTAGAAGGATCAGTGAAGGACAGTAAACCACGGATGTCCACGTTCGGCTCGTACACTTGACAATGTGGAGCGGGTTAGAGACGCCATATTGCGCAGTCCTCAGGACAATGTTTCCAGGCAGACTCATTTCTCATTTTGGGGACATCACCTGGCCTGCCTGCTCACCTGATCTTGCAGTACCAGACTACTTCCTTTGGGGTTACGTCAAAAGCAAGGTATACGAAACACGTCCTGCCAATATTGATGACTTAAAGCAGCGAATTCGTGAGTGTACTCAAGGGATCCCTAAGGAAATGCTACAACGTGTTATGACAGCCTTTCCGTCACGACTGCAGGAGTGTATTGAACGACATAGTGGTCACCTACAAAGTGTCATATTCAAACAGTAATGATTCAGATGAATTTTCATGGACATGGAATGTACCTGATAGTCTTAATAAAATTTTTCCACTTTGCCTTAAAATGTTACTTCATTTCAAAAAGCGTCAGGTGTTTTTGGCGCACCCTGTATGTAGTTTGTATTTTCATGGAACCATTTGTCTTCTGGCATGTGATGCTTTATAGTGCTTTCCAGTGTTTTGAAGGACCACTCAACACTTGAAGCTGAAGGCACTGTGCTCCTTCAAAATGTCAGGAAAACCTAACCCAACTGCGGCAGTGTTAAATACCAGAAGACCTGGATCCTCAACCGTACATATGTTTGTTGTAGGGTGTGTATCAAAAACTAAGGAATTAGGGCAAGAAATTGAACCTGTCCCATTTTGTAGCGAAATTTGTTTTGTAGGTAATCAATTTGGAATTACCAGTGACATGCCTGCAGCTGTTATGACAGGTGGACTTGTTCAAGAATACAAGCATGTTATTCTACCAGAAGTGACACCTAGAACTACCTTCCTGTGTTCACTTTTATCAGTTGTGGTGAGTAACAATGTAATTATCTCATGGGGTAATGGAACTAGGTTATGTGTTAAAGTGGTTTTAGTTATCTCACTAAGGAGTGAATTTTCATATATATACTGTAGCATTTCTGAAGAGTACAGTTTTGGGTGTAAACGTGCATTCAGAATGCATTTGAGACAAATTTGAAGACTTGAGTAGCTCTGTAATATTCAGAGTAATCCTCCTAAACATGGCCATGTAGACTGAAACATGTAGGAGCCAAAAAATGAAGTGTAGTTGGGATTGATAGCTTGTGTACTTAGTTGGTTACATTATCAGTTAAGTTTGTGGCACATAGTAAATAAGGCATTCTAAATTTTCATCAGTAAGTTGCCATGTAGTCTTGTAGTTTCTTTTTTGTGGAGAAGGGCCCCGCAGCACAAGCTACGGATGCACCGCAGCCTTGAGGTGTATTGTGCAACCCTTATGATGAAGATGATCAGTTTTTTCATTTTTCCAAGTAATGGAGCACCGGTGGAATGAAATTGACGGGAAAACCGAAGTACTCGGGGAAAAAAACCTGCCCCAGTGCCACTTTGTCCACCACAAATCCCACATGGACTGACCTGGGATCGAACCCGGGCCTCCACGATGAGAGGCCAGCGACTAACCGCCTGAGCCATGGCACGGCCTAGTGTTGTAGTTGCTAACATTCTAAGAGGAAACAAAATTAAACCAACTGATGCACAAATTGAGCCACCTTTATTGTAGCGTCCTCAATTGTAGGTGGCTCAATTTGTGCATCAGTTGGTTTAATTTTGTTTCATTTGATTTGTGAAGATGCACGGTGATAATAATGTGAAATTCTAAGAGGAATTGCTGCATCTTTTTGAAATTAATCTGTGAAGATGACAATAATATGGTAAACTGAAATGTTAGTAACTGTCTACTGTACTATGTGACATCATATCAATAGGGAATTTCTTGAGTAACTGAGCAACTATTAGCTTTGCAAGAAGGACTTCAGTCTGTGTACAATAATAAATGTTGCAGATAATTTAAATAGTTAACAGTTTTTATCCTGTCATGTTTTAGCCAGCCCTGGTGAAACTGTGGTGTTGTCCAGGGAACCCATACCATTTTGTGCGCTGCGTAGTCCTCTGTGCCTGTGGTTCTTTCATGTTCGGCTGGCATGTGCATGAAAAGGCTATTCTCTTGATCATCATTCCATTAAGGTTTGTTTCAGGAAGCAAGGATTTTGTTTCTGGTCATAGCACGTATCATGTATTGAGAGTAACAACAAATGATAAATGGGTTAATATATAAAAGATACCAGCAATATTCTGTAGCAGACCTTCTACATTATCCTTAAACAACCTACGTTCACATATGTGAGCACACATAAAACCCCTAAAAATTAATTTTATATATCTAGGCAACAAGGAAAGTTACTGAATTTTTAAGTCATGCTGCATAATCTCTGTTTGATTTTCCACAAAATTCCATTTATTTCATAATTTCATTTTTTTTGTGTTCAAATAATATGTTTTTCATAAACCGTGCACTAAAATTAAATACCTACCCTTTCTTTTTGTTAAAGGTTATATGTAATTTAATTACACTGAGTTTGGGGAAAGGGGAGTGGTGCAACCGCAGTGGATAAAATAAGCTTGTGAATATAATAAGTAATTATGATATAAACAGATTGTAAAGATGCAAACAAAAATATAACTTAATTATTTTTTGTATATTTGAAATTATGATTCATCAGCTCGCCTCATCACTCATATTCGGGATTTCAAAGACTCTTCATGTCCACCGAGTGATGATAATTCACGAAACAGTCCAGATCATTGCGTCTTTGTGAAAAATAGTGAAGACTGCATCATCAATTTCAGGTAAATCAAGTCCATTTCTTGGTCCAGTGAATTTCCTTCGTGGTCACACGTGATATCGATGCGTGAATGGTTTCAGCAATGTGAAGATTGCTATTCATCAATCAAAATTTTGGATGGAAAACTGAAAGGAATGTTATTAATGTGTAATTTTTTATTGCAGCCACTGTGCCTGCATGAGTGCCAACTAATTGCTCACTGTGGCAACACAGTTAGTGACTAACTCTTTGCGAGATTTGAGGATGACACAGCATTGATATTGAGGACTCAGGCCTTCTGGATTGTTACGCTGAGTAACAGGGTTGTTGATACCCAGTGTGCCTTTCAAAATGTGGGTTATCACTAACCTTTGCTATTCAGTTTAACAACCCAAAGACCTGATTCCTCGACTGATTCTTGCACTAAAATTTTCCTGTTCCTGAGAGGCATTTTGTTTTATCCTGTGTAAAGTCATGGACTGTTTTTACTCAGGGTTGTGGATCTGATGTACGTGGCTGCAAGAACTGGCCCTTTGGTTCATCGTTTCCACATGGGTTGCCACCTGTATATATTTTTTTTCACTATTCTTCTGCTTGGCTTTAAACTTGAATTAACATTTTCCTTTACAGGTTTTGTTTTATGTGTGGGTTATGCGTTTTAAGTTTTGCGACCACAGAATTTGTTGCTTTCACATATGATCATAGAAAAGTTTTTGTTGGGAACTGCTGGTATAAATGATGTTTGTTTAATAGTTCGGGTTTGTAATGTGTTACATTATTTATTTCAGTTTTATGGCTGTTATATGGAAGAAAGAAGCTCAGATGTATGTGCTGCTTGCTACAGTGGGACATTATTCTTTGTTTCCGTTACTATTTACAGCATTTGAACTTCCTATCAAGGTGCTTTTGTTACTATTACATTCTTCATATGCCTTTTTAAATTTAGCTAGTTTATTTGACATCAAGAAGTGTTCACTGTGTCTTCCACTTCTCAATGGACTTGAATCAATGTACCTTTTAGGATTAATTCCCCTGTTTGTGTTTGAAAGTGTATTACATCCATTACTAGGGTTGGAGAAAAGACTGCCATTTTTACCTCTTATGCTTACGTCTGTGTACTGTGCTGTGGGTGTCCTGTACTTCTGGCTCAAATACTATTGGCATTTCCTTACCATTAGTGAGACAAATCATAAGCGGAAAGCACACTGATATTTTTACTTTTATAGGAGCATTTTGAGAATATCAAAAAAGGCTGTGCCATACATATGCTTCAGAACATATTTTGGGAAGTGTCCTCTTGAATATTGGATGATTCATTGATTACCCTGTTGTACCCTTATTTAATGCCAAACAGCATACAGGCAGTCCTCAACTTTCGAAGTTTGGCTTTTGTACAACCCGCACCCCCATACATTATAAATGCTCACCCCAATCCATCTTTTATATGTTGAATTTGGACTTTCATACATTGCTGATGAACAAACATTTTGAGCTATCGCAGAGTGGCACTGTCTGTCAGCTAGGCCAGGCCAACACTTCAGTCTCTGCATGATCTCAGCAACATTATTATCTGTGTTCATACAGTAGTGTTTACTTTTTCCTGCAAAAATTTTTTAAACAGCATATCATACCATGCCCACTTGTTCTTGCAGCAGTGGTAAGATGTGTTCCTTCCACCTATCCACCCACACATGCCCCCTTACATTTTCTCAGTGTTTAGGACCGTAAAACTGTGACCGAACTGTATTTTGTGTGATGAGGTAACTAGAATTTGAGGCAAGAAGTAACTTCAGAAAATTTATTTATATTGTTTATATTTTTTAAGCCAACCGACAACTTTGATGGGAATGGGAACGGAACCCCCCTTATAACATATAAATCCATTGCTTGACTTTCCTACATTTTGACATTCATACATGTTTTCAGGAATGAATTATGTATGAAAGTTGGGGACTGCTTGTAAATGTTTTATTTTGTATATAATGAAATACTGCAGTGTCAGTTGGTGTTATATGTTTGTAGGTTTTCATGGTGGGAATTGTTCAGGCTTTAATCTCCTGCATTTTGATGCCACGTAGTGTTACAGGTTAATACTGACATTTTGAAGGAACATGCCTCCATCTTCAGGGTTGAATGAATTGGGACCAGGTTGTTGCTGAAATGATTAGGTGAGGTTTTGGTTCATTTATGTAGGCAGGTTGCAAGGAATGCGGCCAAGGAGAACCATGGTAAGGGGAGAGGAGATAGAACCGAGGACAGGCCAATAGGAACTGTGAAACAGGGGCCTGAAATGGTTTGTTCCTGGATTCTGAACTTTAGATAGCCATGTTCATGTATCTGTGTTTGACCTTTAAGGTATTAAAGTTAGTCCATTGTGGATTTGCCAAACACGCTTTTTTCATGGGACAAACTCCTGCTTTGGATGAGGATTTGCTGTAAATAGTTAATGTTTGAAGATTGACTCTGTCTCGACTAAGATGAAGATATCACAACCCATGCTGTGTTCTTGTAATTTTCTGTTGACTCAAGATGATCTGGAGGGGGGAATTTTATTGACTGTAAGATAAAATGTGCAGATAAGAGTGCCAGTGGTTTTGGTAATGTAATACATAGGCTTTATAAATGGCTTTACATTCTTAGTCTGAACTTTTTTAAATGAACTGATGAGGTGTGTGATTATATTTCCAACAGTGTCTGTGGTCCTTCCCTCTGATGACTTTTTCTTTCTCCATCACCATTTGATATGTATGTACAGTATATGAATCTTGTAAAAGTTAAGTTTATTTTCTGTGACATTTAAATGTAAGCCCTAATTTTCCAGACTTTAGAAATTTAAATCTGGGTACTTAAGAAAACCATGTCATTGATAGGAAATTTATTCATTACTAAAAGTGGGATTAAGAGGACATAAAGTACAGACACTCCCTGATTTATGTAAGGGTTCCATTCCACAAACCTTAATGTAAGTTGACTTTTACATATGTTGGACTTCAACACACAACCCACCAAACACACAAGCGCATGTGTGCATGCATGCACGCGCGCGCACACACACAGATATGTGTATATGAAATTTTATTTACTTAGCCTTTATAGAATATGTGTGTGTGTGTGTGTGTGTGTGCATGCACTGTTAGTGCTATAACTATCTACTGAGATAGTAAACAAAATGTGATTGTGTTGAAACCTAAAAAATGATTGTGGTTACAGTAAATAAGTCAATGGAAAAATGGTAACCATGTTTATCTTCTAATCTCAACCTCCCTCCCTCCTTCCCCCCTCCCCCCCCCCCCCCCCCCCCCACCTACTGTGGTACTTACGGAAGGGTACCTTAGTTTGTGTGATGCAATCTTTCAGTTCAGATGTGTATTAACTTTTAGAAAATATTCACAATAATGGAAGTTCATGTTTGTGCATAATATGAAATTTGTGCACCTTGAATTTTCTTATGTGTGGTTTATGGAAAGGAATACAAAATGCTGAGATTATGTAAGTCAGGACTTACATAACTTGGTGGTGCCTGTTGGTTTTGATCTGATAAGTTGATCTTCCTGATATTCAAGATCATATAAAAGCTTGTGATAAGACATTTAAAATCCTCTTCAGAGAAAAAGTTTAATAAAATATTGGTGAAATTATTTTCATGGAATGGAGGAAATTTTGTAAATTTTAAGTGTAACTTAATATGACAAATGGAACCAAACTTATTGTTATTGTATATGTTTTATTGTAAAAATATATGTTGAACCATCATATGATTTTAAATCATATTTTATTGTCTGTTTCTCTTATCTTACAGATTTAATATTAGATTTATGTAGTTATTGGTGTAGTTGGGATTGTGATGAATTATGAGTCAGTGCAGATTAATGCATCATTTGGTATGATGTCTTATGAGTTACCCCAGCAACTCTGTGGTCAGTGGTATAGATAAGGTCTCCACAGACCCTGCATTGCTTGGGGGTCTCATGGGTCAGGAAGTCCCCCCAAATGTACAGAATACTAAAATTTGTTGTGGGTTCTTTGGGACTGGATTCCATTCTTCCAAAAAGAGGCAGTATTCTGGGAGCAATATCGCCAATAATTGTAGGGGGGGGGGGGGGAGTTCTATTACCGAGTCATGGAGACCACCCTCCCCCCATCTGACTGGTTATCTCTGCTACTGTTTGAGGTACTTTTGTCTTTTGAGGCAAATGTAGAGGTAAAAGGGATCAAACGAAAAAGTTTATGGGGATAACTGACCTCTAGAATTGAACCAGGAGACAGGAATGTTGATTACTAGTCTACAGTCTGCTTTGTGTTTGAAAGACGAAGACTTAGCTGTGATAATACAGTTTTAAAAGAATGCTGCACCCAAATCATCTTAGTTTAATTGTAGATGGTAGCAAAGGAGACGCCACTGACTTTATTACGATTTTGACCCATTATCCGACTTCAAGAAGCGTTACTGGTATTGTATTTCTTTGGCTACACATGATGCTGATGAGTAGCTGAAGTAGTATGAAATGTCACCAAAAGATTTCAGGCAACTAGAGAATAATTTGTTAAAAGGTGGTACTGTATTTCTTGGTACTTTTTTGTGAGAATAATAATCAGCAAATTACTTATGAATAGGAGGAATTATAGACATTTTTCTTGTATAACTCTCTTCACAGAATAATTCTGAGTTAATTATAATGCTTCTTTCTGTAAAATATATATACATGTGTGTGCAGCATGCCTTTCATACAAGGAGAGGTGCCATGATCAGATGTGACACAAGTGTGGAAGCAGCATTTGTTAATTGTTTTTGGCATGAAATAAATGTGTATAATATCAAAAACAACATACTGCATTTGGATAACTGAGAAACAGAAATTAGTGTAATACAGGGTAATGTACTTGTGGACAAGGTTTTTGGGTTATTTTTTGTGTTTGTTTATTTTTGTGTTCCATGGAAAAAAAAAGCTGGTATCTTATGCATATTGCCAGAATAATTGTATGTGTGTATGTGGGAAAATACAGTTATGTATTAAAGACAATTATAATATTTTCACTGCATATATATTTATAGTGTGTCATGCAAGGTGAAACTTTTACCAGTCTTTTATTTTTTTCTGTACTGTCTTAAGTGATAGCTCCAACATCTAGACCAGTGATGAGCAACCTCTTGAGCACAAGAGCCAAATTCAGAGAAAATAAATGTTTGTGGCCACATTGTAATACCTATATTTTTTACTTATGTACTGTTAATCATAATACCCTGTCATCAGTAGAACCAATATTGGGGCAGTAAAAATGGTTTGAAATTAATCTTAGAAATGTTGAATCAATTTCATAGAATTTGAAACTAATCTTTTCTACTAAACCCTTCCTTGTTTCTTTTTTATAATAAATCCTGAGTAAAATTAACTGAGCACACATAAATAATTTTATTTGCTTTCCATTTGTTCATTCTTAGCTCACCATTGTTCAAGAAAAAGGAACTTTAATGAGAAAATTGGCACTGCTTGTTAGTCACTGAACTGTTAATATCTGGAGATATTTGAAAAGTTGCAATGCAAAGACAGCTGTCTAAATAATTGGTCTGTGAGTCAATTTCTATAGGGTTCTTCACAGTATTCATCTTTGCAAAAAACTGTTCACCATATAAGTATGTCCACAAAGGCTTTTCATTTGTCATGCCGTGCACTGGAAGCTTATCTCAAAGTAAACGGAGTTTATATAAATCCAAAAGTGTAGTATCACAAAATTACTTTTTTTTTTTTTTTTTTTTTTTGGTTTGTGAATGAATGCAGATAAAATAATTATTAATCGTATTTCATATCTTTCTGTTTCTTTTTTATGAAATTATATCGCAGGCCGCATTGCAAAGGTAGAATAAACCAAACCGGGGAATTTTCTAGTGAAATTGCACACTCTTTTATTCTATTTGTGAGACTGCATGTGACCATTCACTTCAGAAAATATTTTATTGTGATATGCAAAGAAACTGTATTGACATTCATCAAAATATATAATGCTCTTTATGTCCCATGTTCCTTATTATTACAGTATGTAAGTTCCATAATCATTACTATGTCTACATGTTTTGTGGAGTAGTTTTTACAGCAGCAATTTATTGTCATTTGTAAATTGAATTTGCCGCCTTCACAGAGCAGAGTTCTCTGTGGTTCTCTAGCAGTTAGTGGGTGGAAAGATCAAGTACTACAACTTCCGAATCTGTAGTTAATCTGTGTTCCGAATGGCGAGTGTAGTGAGTGTGATGGTCCCGAGGAACTGAAACTGTTCATGTTAGTTTAGCCGGATTTATTACACTAGATCTCCTCCTATTGGCAGTCCATCTTGTATACTTTGTGTAAGTACCAGTCTTTTATTGATGTCGTAATTCAGAAACTGTAGACGCGTCACTTTATGCAATACGCATGGAAATGGATGATGGATAACTCGGCTAATTTAACGGTCTTACAGATTGGAACTTCTTGACCGATTACACAATGAAGCACTGTAGCTTACGTTGTAGGTATTTAATGCACCAAACATTACGAATGTATAAGAATAGTCTACTGAAGTGCAACTAATTTAATAAAGTCTCTGAATCTTCATAGCATAGTCGTTGGCATTTGATGTCAGGCGTCGTCTTGCAAGCCACCGAAAGATGATGTAGAAATGACAACTGAAACCACAAGCCTAAGCTTGTGTCCTGTTACATTTGCGGAAAAACACAATTAAGGATTTCTGAGACGGTAAACCTTTGGAATATTATTACAAAGAGAAAATTCTTTACAGCCTAAGGAACAGCCTTCTGTGAATTAGGTTAGGTAAGGTCATGTCGTTATATTGATATGTGGCCCTAATTAATTGCTTTGATGTTAGAAATGCAAAAAATAACGCTAGTTTCTCTGCTGGATTTAAATTTCAGTTAGCGTCATGTAGTTTGGATTATCTGGAGTAATGTCAAAATTTAGGTTAATTAGACTTCTGGACGTTGCTACTTATATAGAATAGGAATTGGCTTGACAGACAGTGTTCTAAATTAATGGGGGAAATAGACGACATCACAGTTGTTTTCATTTCTAAAGCAGACAAATGGAGATCAATGTTGTACCTGGAAAGGTGGAACTGATCCTTTGTGTGTAAAAGAGAACATCTAAAAACTGATGAGATTCAAATACATAATTAACACATAATAACTGATGTTCTGTTTAGTATTTTAAAAAGGAATATCTACTGAACTTTGTAAAAGATGTGGCTGATATTTGCCTACTATTCATGCATGGAAAGCTTCACATAGTTAACTGTTGGACATACAGTCAACACCAGATATTGCGTCCCCTTATACAGTGCCACCCTCGTGTAGCGCCCATGGAAGCCTGTGAACAGAAATTTCCTATTATACAGTACTTCAATTTACTGTCACCATTGACATACAGCACAAATTATGGTGAACAAACAGTGGCGTTATGTCAGGGTTTTACAGTGTGTGAATTCAGACAGCAAAGCATTTAGTCTTAGTATTTGGTATTAATGAATACCAGCCACCGGATTTTATGTTTTCATGGAGGTTAGGATTTGTATATGGTCAGACAATAGCGTTACAGGTTCATGCAAGTATGGTTTGGCACATAAAACAATTGTAGTTGGTTTCTGTTAGTTTGGTTTATGACCAATAGGGATTAGTGGAAAGAAAGTTCTAGCTCAGTTTATTCATAGCCGCACCATGCACAAGTTGTGTTTTTCTTTAATGCCACCAATTGAACATCAGATTTTATTGTGTGGGAAACAGTTCGCAAATAGAGCGGACATTTTAACAGCAGTTTGTTGTTTGTCGTGAGGTGGCACATATGGGTGTGTCAGGTGGTGCTTGTGGTGTTTGCTGCCATCTGCATCATTGGCAGTGAACCATAGACAAACTTGGGGACTACTTTGAAGTTTGTTAGCAGTTTATGCGAGTAGTTTACGTTGTACTCTTTGTTTCATGTTCATTCTGTATGCCACAATTCGGCAATAACAGGTTTCAAAACTTGTGCATTTTGCTTAGCACTTACCAGTGGCTCCTCTATATGCACCCCTATTTAACAAAAACATTTTCAAGTGAATGCTGCATGCTTTCAAATGTGTTTACTTGATCTCTTGTGTTGCGACAATTTTGGCCAAAAAAAGGATGTGGTGGTGTATGGAGTGAACATCATATTGTGCATGGGGAAAACAAGTACATACAGAATGTTTGTAGAACTGTATGGTGAGAGGTCATTGGAAGATAAATTTTTAAGTGGGAGAATATTGGAATTGATTTTAGGGATACATCTATTAATTGTCTTCTGTTGTGGTTATGATGAACATTGGGCTGTCTCTTGTTTTTTGTATTAATTTAGGAGGTGATCTGTCACCAGGAACCATGCCAGCTGTGCGCGGAGATGGGATGCGAGGTCTCGCAGTTTTCATTTCAGACATCAGGAATTGTGAGTGCCTGAAGCATTCTAGGCTAATTGTTGTGTTACTGCTTTTTTTTAAGTTATATTGGGAAAGCACTTGTAATGAAATTTGACGTTGGTTGTGACTGCAAAGGTTTGTGAGAAACAAGGGTATTATTATATGTTTGTAATTACCTGTTGTTACAGTGTGGCTGTTGTCCCTCTGCTTGTATGTGTGCTGTTCACAGTTCTACTTTGGTCAGAAGACTGGCAATTGCTATTCATATTCATGATATTTGTCTCTAGAACAATGCCAGTATAGTGCCTGAAAATAGGCTGTGGTTGTTTCCCAGTTTAACCTGTATAATTATCCTACCATTTCTCATTTAATACTGCATAACATAAGCACAAGATATGTCATGGTGTACTTGTAATTTGTGCATGAAATTGTGCTTATTTTATTTGGTTAATTATTTATGTTGGCTTTTTGCCCTTGTTCCTTATTTTTTGGGTAGGGAGAAGGCTCAGTTTTCGTTGGTTGGAACTCCTGATATGTTACATGATGGGTTAAACCTTATCCATCTGATCACAGACTCATCCAAGTCATTCACCTTGCCAACAACTACAGTAAAATTCTGTTAATCCACCTCTGTTGGGATCAGACACTTGCCAGATTATCAGATATTCTGGATTATCGGATGGTACCTATCCTGACCCAAGTTCTGTTTTGTTATTGCTTCGATACTTGGACTAAACAACTAATAAGAGTAGTATTCCTTTTGGATATCCCCTTCATCTGCTGGTTTAGGGTTATCAGGGTCCTCTGGATTCTTCATAGCTGAAAAAGTTGATGGTTTTTAACTCTGTAAGAGTTTCCTTTTGGGAATGTGGGACTTTTGGGGGGATAGCAATAACTTGGGGTGGGGATAATGCTTTTAGTATTGTTTTGTTCTGTCAAAGATACCAACATACATCGTGCATAGTATGAGGCAGCCGATGTTTGGCAAATGTGACTAGAAGCTCGTAGGGAACTTTTCATTGGTTGGGTAGAAGCAAACAAAGATGGTGTATAGTGTCACCATACAGTTGCTTAGATCAGGCACGCAAGTGTGTGAAAATACATACCATGCACATTCAGATAAGGAGATTGTTGTGAAAAGGTGTTGAAATGGCATATAAAAGTGTATGGTGTGAACTGCTACTTCTCCACTGTGATTGAATTTTGGTGTGCTATGGAGAAAAAGACATGCCAATGTAGAAGTGGTGTCAAGGCTGTCTATGTATTACCATTGCATTTGCTGAGCTGTAGAAATCTCTGTATCCATGTTATTTTACGTGCGTCACTTTTAGGGCCTTGGTGACAGGCCCCCTATACAGCCTGGCGTCTTCCTTTTACTTGTTAATGTACAGTCATCTAAATAATGTGGTGGTTTCACCCAGTCTTTTATTGGCTTATCCTTTATGGTCTGACATGTATAAATTCATGTTATCTTGCATTGAATGGGTTTTGCATTTGAATTTTATGTAGCAATTAAAGGCTTGAGTGCTGCGCATGCACGCACGCATGCACGCACCCACCCACACACACTCTCTCTCACTCACACACACACACACATTCCCGTTACATAACAGTGTCATTGTATCTACTAGGCACTGTTTAAGTGACATCCAGTTCACCCAGTTTTGAGCCCCACTGGATAGTTGCATGGACACATGAACATATAATTATAACAGAGTGACCAGGTGCCTGAAAGTCACTACAAAAGAAGTTATATATTAACAGATCTTGCATATGCCTTTAGTTTCTTCTAAATGCTGTGTTGGGTTTAAGAATGTTTTAAATTACTTTGTCTGACATTGTCTTGATTTGTAGTAAGTTCAGTATGCAGAGAATACAGTGAAATTTAAGAGATTTTGTTTTCCTGTAAGTGACCTGTAGAGCATGCCCCTGATGTTTTGCTGATTGTTTTGCTGTTATATCATGGAACACCCTCTGTCAACAACACAACATCACAATCTGTTCTTTTTTTTTTGTGATGTTGTTTCCTGGTACATTCTGTTGTAAGGCAGTTGGACGTTTGAATGTGTTCCTTTTAGCCTACATTTCTTCTGTAAGGGAAAAGTGTAGGTTTGTGAGGTCAGTGTAGTGCCTGTGTTTCAGCTGTTGAACCAGTAGATAAGTTTTCACAAAACTTAAGTTTGAATGTTATGCCTTTCCAGGCCATTCATTTTTGACAGTCAGTAGTAACAACATGATGACCTGTGACCTTGTGAGGTGGGGAACTGGTACCTCATAATTTAGAGTTCTGAAATGATGCATGTCAATATGGCTTTCAAAACTGTGTTCCTTGTATAAAGATAATCTTTTGTAGAATGTTTGACAGTGATTAGTAATGAATTGTTGGAGATGGGCATGTGACATGTGGTATGGACATAGAACATACATGCGTGCATGTCATATATGAAATATTGTTTACAAGTGAACAGTTGCAAAGAGTGGCAGCACTGGAAAACATTGAGGTTAAGATTGTGCAATCTAGCATGTATAAAATCTGCATATTTTCTTCATAAAAATAAAACAAATATAGCAATAGCATTAACAGTAATAATTACAATAACATATATAATAAGGATAATAATAATAATAATAACAATAATAAAATACATGTTATTATTAATCTGTTAGACTAGATAACTATGCAATAGGAAAGGAAGCTTAATGAGTTACATTCAGAACTCTTTTTTTTTATATAAACAGTTTAGCTCTTTAGAGTATTGCATGCTTTATTCTGTACATAAGCAATGCTGTCTTTCATATTTATCGTGTACTGTTTGCTTCGCTAGAATACAGGTGTTTATTTTATCGTGTCTGTGAACACGGGAACTTCATCGCATAGGAGGCCTTCATCCACCAGGAATTTATAGAGCACTCTGAGATGCTTATGTGAAATAAGGTAGGTTGAACTGCTGGTGGAAAGTGGATTATAAATTCCTGGTGAATGCAGGCTTCTTATGCTGTAGACCTACCATGACAGCTGCCATGTTCCAGGGACATAGTAAAGTGGACCCCATATACCTGTTGTGGGCCGGGATAGCTCAGTCGGTATAGCGACTCGCTATGGGCTGGACAGTCCGGGGATCGAATCCCGGTGGGGGTGAGATTTTCAGCACCTGTCCAGACCGGCCCTGGGGCCCACCCAGCCTCCTATACAATGGGTACCGGGTCTCTTTCCCGGGGGTAAAGCGGCCGGGGCGTGGAATTGACCACCCACCCTCATCTAGTGCCAGGGTTAAAGAAAGAGTAGAGCTATACCTCTACTCCCCCTCTGGGCCTTCATGGCCTGTTCTAGGGATAACTTTACCTTTACCATATACCTGTTAAATTTTCTTATTGTTAACATAACTTGTTCATTAATTATTGCTTAATGTTGCAAAGTGAATGGATGTTTATGAGGTTTGTCTCTGACGTCTGCAAATTGTATGCTGTTGTTAGTATTGTTGTAGTTTATTTTGTTGAAGTTAGAATGTAAGTTAGAGCTCATTTGTTTGGTAGCTATCTGTGGGTTTCCTCCTACTGTAATGCACTGCAGGGGAAGGGTTCTGGCATTGCTCAAGCGTCATCCTGTTATGATAAGAGATAAGGGAGGGTGTGCTGGCATCTGGATCCAGCCAAATGTGAGTTATCAAAAATACTGCGCAGGCATTAGCCCATGGTTTCAAGTTTCATTTGACTCTCATTCAAGAAAATGAATTTGATATATTTTTTTAGTTACGTTATAATTCATGGAGACTGTTGTAGAACTGTCACCTGTTATGCAATAGACAGAATTTTATTGCTTCCTTTTCTGAAAGGGGATAAAATATGTGTGTACAAAATGATAGGAGTGAATGAAACTCCTTGGTTTCAGTGTATATTACAACACTAAGAATAAATATGATCATGACATGTATGAAGAAGCAGAGTTGTGTGTTTGATAAATTCTCCACATACTGAATAAAAACTTTGTTAGAATATTTTAATGCTAAATTAGGGAGGGAAGATGCCGAATATTATCACAGCCCTCAAACCAAGGAGGATGAGATATATGATGTACAATGGGGGAGATGAGAACTGCATACATAATTTTAATTGGGCAACCTGAAAGGAAAATATGTCAGAAACTCAAGCATAGTTGGAAGGATAGTTTGAAAATGAATCTTAAGTAAGTATTATGTGAGGATGTTGATAGGATTGAGCTAGCTCAAGTTAGGGTGTAGTGGTGTGTTTTTATGAACACAGTAATGAAATGTAGGTTCTATAAGAGGCAGTGAATCTCATGACCAGGTGAAGGCCTGTATATGTTAATAGTCTGTGGCCACTTCTTGCACAGTACTGGTTAATATAATGCATAATCATTATACTATTGTTTGTGATGCTCATGCTTCAAATCTGTTGTTTTGGTGAATTTTTCATTCATAATGGACATCCTTACGCAGCCCTGCCAATTGCTAATATTTTATATCAGTGGTGCACAAATTTCCCAAAAAATCTAGGAGCCACTTCAAAATTCTAGGCAGCAGAAGAGAGACATGAAGCGAATTCTATGCTGAGGACCTACAAATATTAGGTGCCACCATAAAACATTTTGTTGCCATGGTGACCTGGTGCCTTGGATATGTGCATCTGTGTTATGTAGCATCAGTGATAGACAAATGAGTATGGAGCACTGGTGGAATGATACTGAAACAGGAAAACTGAAGTACTTGGAGAAAAACCTGTCCCATTATCATTAAGATTTGTAAGATTATACTTTAATATTTGGAATTAGGAAAAAATGCACATTGGTGTAGGTATCTTCAGTTTCCAACAAACAGTGATAAGTGCCTTTCAAATGTTGTAAGAGTTATATGGCAAGGCTGATAAACACAAGGTTCGACTATTATTTATTGACTTCCATATTCTGCTCCTGTTTGTAACTACTGTTAACTGTGACTGCTAACGTGGATAATGCCACAATTGCAATTTTTTGGCCTTTTGTATGTGAGGAGTTCCTACGTAGACATGTGTATTGTGTCATTAGAAGAGGTTATTCTGTCAGACTGCCTTCTTGTGGTTACATGCAGAGAAACATGAAAAGTGATGGCTGGGGCTGAAGGGGGGGTGACTGGAGATTAAGCATTAGAACTGAGGTAGGTGCAGCTGTCTGAGTAATGAGCCATGAACTAATTAATTAATTAATTAGATGTTACACCATGTCGTATGGTAAATAGTTGCTGGTATTTCAAAGGATTGTTGTGTCCTCATCTTCAGGGTCATGCAGTCCTAGATGGAGAGACACTGGTCCTTTGAAATGTTAGTAGCTGTTTACCAATTGACGTCGCGTACATCCCAGAAGACCGGAATCTTCAGAGACATTGCTATGAGAACCCCAAATCTTGCACTAATTAAGTAATATATTTGTAGTTTAATGATAGTGTCAGTAACTTGGGCTGTGTGGTGTCAGGTGAACAGATGATAGCAAGTAATGAATTGGAGAGAATATGAAGATAAGTGGTGATGGTCCAATTTAAGGTCCTGTCCCAGCATTTGCTTGCAGTGACTTAGGAAAACCACAACAAATTTTAGTAGTTCGTGTCCCAATGTTAGGAGCACTAGGGGCTGTATCTTGGCTCAGGTGGTTAGTCAGTGGCCACTGATAATGAGGGTCCAGGTTCATTCCCAGGCCAATCCATGTGGGATTTGTGGCAGACAAATTGGCACTAGGACAGATTTTTCTCAGAGTACTTTTTTTTTTCCTGTTGGCATTATTTCAATAATGCTCCATATTCATTATTTCCTCTATCACTGACATTATAAAATCATGGAAGTTGACAGCATTATTAACCCTTTGGCACTGAACATTGTATACATATTATGTGCAATGTGATGCTCAAAACACTGAACATCATATAAGTATATCTGCTGTTACGTAGCCTGATCACTGTGGGCATTTAATTCCAGTGCCAGAGGGTTAAATAACACACTTTGAAGCATTACCAGTTAAGCCAACTTGCTCAGTTAAGTTTTGTCTTAGTTAATGATGAGTATTTTGCATTATACTACCAGAGGGTTACTTGTAAATGTATAGAGCTGATTGTGTTTAATAGTATAGTGAATGGAAAAAACTACATCAAGTTGCACTAATCATCTGCCAGGTGGTGCAAAAGTCACTGGACAGTAGAGGCAACTTGTTAAACATCGAGCGTCAAGAGACTTCTGTGCCACTTGTATATACAAGACTCTGCTTTTCAGTGCTTCTGTGATATGATGTAATTGCCCAGTAAAAGACTGCTGGTGAGGACATTATTTTCCTCTTTAGTCTTTCCCTTGGTGAATTGAGTAATTGAAAGGTCTGTGCCCTCTGACACATTCATAATGGGTTCAGATTCATTGCATCATGCGAAGGTCCATTTTTAAATCTTTGTGTACAGTATAAAGTTGTAATAGTGACTAGGCTACGGGCTGGGTGACTTGGGAAATCAGGGTTCAATTCCTGGCAGATATGGAGTGTTTTTTTTGGGGTGGGAGGAGGGGTTACAGTGTCCACACTGGCTGTAGTACCACTAGGCTGGGAGTCAAGTGACCAGTGCATGAAGCTAACCGTTTACCTTTATGTACTTCTGAGGTTAAGAGTGCATGGAGCTATACCTCATTTCCTCATGTCTTCATGGCATGGTGCTTAATTAATACTGTAACAGTTTTTGCTTTACCTTACACAGTAATATGTGAGATAAGTGGAAGTGTTTTAATGATAATTGTTTCACTGCCATATGGTTTACTTCTTTGTAGAGCACTGGTGCCTAATGTCCTGTCTTCTTTATAAAGACATCTTAGAGATGTGAGTGGAGAGTGAAGGGTCTTTCACATGGGGATTGCAGTGGTGTTGGTGTATGAGTCAGATCTTGGTTGAGGTGTTGATTTATAGTCACACTTAATGTAGACAAGTGAGTCGAAGATAAGTGTAGAGGTTAATTTTCTTCAGACCAAAGTGTCTGCAGATTCAATTGGGTGACAGGAGCAAAGCAATTTGTGTATTGTATTCGTGGAGTGGAGAGTGGGAGGAGTTAACTTGGGGTCTTATTCAACTTGAAGAATCACGTGAAGTTAGACAACCATCTCATTCTTCTTCTTCTTCTTCTTCTTCTATTTACTTGTTTGCCTTGTGTTCTGTCTTTTGTGTAGCTGATAATTGATGGTTGGTTTTGGAAGAGTAAAGAGGCTATTTTTTGTACAGAGTACAGTCATTTTGAGGGGTGCTGGCAAAATTGCGAAAAGTGACTATTTAGCTTTGTCATTTTTGTCCGTCCATCTGTCTGTCTGCTTGAAAAAACTCGGCTCCTACTGGATGGATTTTCATGAAATTTTATATTTGAGGATTTTGTTAAAATCTGTTGGGAAAATTCAGATTTGATTAAAATCAGTTTGGTGAAGTAGTAACACACGTGACTTGTATTTGGGATGTTCCCAGTGCTAAACTTGGCCAGGACAGTGATTTTCCCTATTGGGGTTCTTCATGGTTTTCCTCTGTCCCTTAAGGTGAATGGCAGAATAATACTTCAAATTAGGCTACAGTCACTTCCATGTCTTTTCCATTTCATTATTCACCAACCATTTTACCATCTGATGGCTGTATAGTCTTGAGTTACTAACGGCATCATTAAATAAACTGTAAATTACAGATAAATAAGTTTGCTTGTTGTTATGATTGTGAAATTATAACATTTTAGAAAATTGATGTGGGTTTTAATTTGTATCTCCAGAATGTTCCTTTGTAGAACGTTTTTTGAACTGACAGTAGGGTGAACAGAACTTGAATGCTTTTTGAGCCAGTCTGCTTGAATCTTAACATACATCTCCAGGCTAGCATTTAGGTATCAGTACTATGGTCTTTTGGGGAGTGACACAGTGTAGTTCGGTAGGTGGGTACAGTTGTTCTGTAGGATTCTGTTGCCTCCATGTTTAGGATAGAATTTTTGAAGAACCTACTGCCTATCTTCATGCTAGGATGTAACAGTGTTTGGATGGTACTTTGGAAAGGGCGGAATTTATTGTGGGTATTTGGTAATTAACCATTAAACCATCAATTTTATCAGGGTTGAGGGGAATGGAGCTTTAGAAGGGGGCATTTAAAACTGAGGCATTTAATTACCTTGTGCAACTTACAGTGGATTGGTGTAGTTGGTGAGTGCCTGGCTCAGATCTTGGTGAGACCATTTGCTGTACTGATTGAGGCCTTTTATTTTGTCAGCTCTTGCAGATAAATATGAGGGCAATACTTTGAAATATTTTATTAATTTATTTACTTTATGGTTTATTAATGGTGTTGTCAGTATGTAGTATTTAGTAATATGATGATTAGCGAATAATGAATTGGAAAGGATGCTTTCAGAACTAGTTATGGCCTAATTTGAGGTAATATCTGAGAATCTGAATGGACGTATTGAGGAAAAAATCATGATGTTCAGTGTCTGGGTCAGTATTTAATCCCAGGGTATCCCAAATACAAAGTAGGAGTACTGCATATTCAACTGAAATGTTTTTGTAATGTGAAATAGTGTTCATGACCTTGTTTCATGTATAATCATTTTCTCGTTTCATCCCACATTGTGTAGCTTCTTCATTTGATTCACCTTTCATAAGTGAAACACAGATTAGCATTTATGCATTTTACATTATTGTTGTCATCTGTAACTTCATGGATTAGGTCATTTGGCCTGGTTTCGATTCTTGGTTTTTGCCAAAGGACATAGTTTTAACCACTTCTAGTCGGTGCCTGCGTGTAATTCAGTAGTGTAGAAATAACCACTGCAGGATGGTATAGATGGATATTTGCCAACCTCTGTTATTGTTACACATGACATTTTCCCTCCTTCCACTAAGTTACTGTGATTGGCAGCTACAGACAATAGAACATTCAGAAATAGATACTAAGTGACAAACTTCATGGAGCAGACCTCTTGAAAAGCAGATAGTTGTTCATATAGACAGACTCCATATAAATTTAATGGTATATTAATATATCTAAAGCTGGTTGTGAGAGCATGGTTGAGAAGATGTACACTTGGTTCCTTGTTGGTGTTGCTTGTACTGAGCAGGTTGTGTTAACAGGGGCATCAAATTCATATCTTGGTCAGGTTGTCTGGTAGCCTGATCTAGGTTTCCATGTTTCCTCATTCCTGTCAGAGTAGTTATATGAGAGGCAATCCTCTTGTTCATAATTTTGTGGTTAGTAATAAGTAAAACTGCATCCAGGTTTGACATTGTCTGTAAATTGAGATTATTTGTCCTTGTATTCACATGTGCATGTGCAGGGGAATGAAACACTCTTGACTCACTCCATAATAAGACTTTTCACTATATAAATGTTTTTTTATGTTCACTGGGCACTGGAGGCTCTTTCCCTGGAAGTAAAGCAGCTGGGGTGGGAGACCAACCACCCACCTCTGCCTGGTGTTGGGGTTAAGATTGAGTGGGGCTGTGTCCCTCTGTTCTTCCTGTATGCTTTCATGGAATGCACAGGGACAACTTCACCTTTTTTTATGTTTATATGTAAAGTTTGAAGTACTACTTGTAAGTAGTAATTGATGATCTTGTTTCTAGGTAAAAGCAAAGAAGCAGAAATTAAAAGGATAAATAAAGAATTAGCCAATATCAGAAGCAAGTTCAAAGGAGATAAAACATTAGATGGTTACCAGAAGAAGAAATATGTTTGCAAGTTGCTGTTCATTTTTCTGCTGGGTCATGACATTGATTTTGGTCACATGGAAGCAGTCAACCTGCTGTCATCAAATAAATACTCAGAAAAACAAATTGTAAGTATTAATCAGTTAGTACTTTGTTAAGTATAAAAATAGTGCGATCTCTTAGATTGACACTGTGGAACTGGTACAACACATTTTTTTGTCTGTTCATAATTTGATAACCTGATTGATGTGTATTTTAACTTCTGGCGTTGTTATTGCTATATACAGACTAAAGCTTGAAATGTCTTCAAACTCATTGCTGTGAGAACCTGAAAATTTGTATGACTGTGTGCTGTGTGGATCTTGGGGCTTTCATGGTGATGACTTTGAAAATAACTGTTGTCTGGGATGTGACACCGTGTAGTCTGATAGCTAGTTACCAGTGATACAGATGAAGCTACTGCCTCCATGTTGGTGATAGGTTTCTCCATAATATAGGTAACCAGCTACCAGACTTCACAGAATCACATTTCAGAAGACAGTAACTTTCGTTGTTTGCTCATTACATGTGTTTTTGCATGATTGAATGTAGACATCCTGGCATGCCGTTTAAATGCTAGGTAGTCTTTGGCCTGTTGTATTCTACCAACAGACAGCTTATGTGTTGCAGTTCATGTATAAAGTATAATTGTTTTAACATTCAATGGCTTCATTTGAAATGAGCAGGATGATTAAATGTGGTGATGTGTGTGAGAAGTTTCTGCTGTTTTAAAGGTACGTATGGTCTGTTTCATATCGGCATATGATCACACCTAAAAAGACTGATTCCAGCAGTGGAATGAGGTATTTTTTCTCTTTTTCCACATTTTTGAAGTGTCAGAAGAACTGAACATTAACAAGTTGACTCACGTCATGAGGCTTCTAAATTGTCTTTTAAAGGTGCCTGATTTGACTCTTGGCCAGGCAGTGGCTACTCTGACTGAGGTTTTTGTAGTTTTCCACGGTCTCAGGCAAATGCCAGGATAGAACCTTTATTTATTCCTTGACTGCTACTTTTCGCATTCTTTACAAATCATTATTCACTACCATCTGATCAATTGATGCTGAGAAGTCTGGGTTACTGGCAGTGTCATTAAATAAACTACAAGTACAAAACAACTGAAAAGAAATCTGCAGCTGCAGTTTACATACGAGTATCAAAGCATCAATGAAAGAAATTTTCCAAACAAAAGCAACGGATTTTGTTAGTTTTATAGTGATTTTTTTTATTGTCAGTTAACAGATTATGTATGGGGTATCTTCTGCTTTGATGATGCATGCATTTACATAGGACAGTGTCAGTAAGAGTTGCAGATATATTCTTTGCAATATGCATGTGAACAGGTAAAACCCTAGTCTCATAATTTGTTTTTGGCAATTCCATTATACCTGTGTTAATGTGACTAAAGATTATCTACCCTAGTATGTAAGTAACACAATTTAAGGTATATTATGAAGTGTTATGTACCAATTATGGATCTCATTATATGAGTGTTCTGGTTATTCAAAACATCCATTAACATCTATAGCAGTGGGAATCAACAAAGAAATTGTCATGGTAATTAAAATACCAGCTACCTTTTGTACCACAATTTGCAGAAGTCAAGTTTGTTTATTAAGGTTGGTGAAGCTTTGAAGCTTTCAATGTCATGTGAAGTTTGCATCTTGTATTTTGAGGCTTGGGAATAGTTGTCTTTGCCTCCGTTGCAAAGTATGCATTATGGCGTTTCTTCCGGTGTGACAATTTTGAAATTTGCTTTTAAACTATAGGTACATATTTTTAAAAATAAATGATATAAAACTAAAATTATGGTTGAGTCCAGAAGTGGAAAAGAGTTGTATCTAATAAGATCAAACGTTAAGTGTCATGTTCCTTTTAATTGAAATTAACACAGGTTTTGTCAGTCATGTTTTACATGACCTAATGTATAGGGCCATATTTATGATTTGGTGTAAAGTGAATTCTGTGTAGCTATTTCAAATATGCCAGTCCTGGTGGCCATGTAGTCTTAGGCATAGGTCTGAAGCCAATTGATTGCTGGGATTGCAGGTTTGAATCCTGCTGAGGGCATGGTTGTTGTTCGCTTGTGTTTGTTATGTGTTGTGTAGGCAGTGGTGCGCTGATCACTCGTTCAGAAGAGCCCTATCAGGTGTGTGTCTACTTGTGTGTGATCTAGGAGGGAGGGGAAAAAAAAAGAGAGGGGGGGAGGTGGCCTAAGCCTCAGTTGGACTGTTATGCCACAGAAAAAAATTTTAAATACTCCCCCACCCATTTACAAATATGTTTAACACAAGGAATTTCAGTGAGATGTTCATAAAGATCAAAGTATCCATTTACTGAATGTTAAAATAAGCCAGTATTAATTTACCGTTTTTGAGTGTGAAGAATCTGATTGTTCCAGTTGGGTTCATTTGATGTGTAACTGAAACTAACAGCTGGAGTATGTGCTTATTGCTTTGTGCTTTCAGGGGTACCTCTTCATATCTGTTCTGGTGAACACCAACAGCGATCTCATCAAACTTATCATTCAGAGCATAAAAAATGACTTAACATCTAGGTAAGATATGATATATCTTACTTTTTATTGTGATTAGGAATATACCGTTCGAGCAGCCTGATGACAGAAATGTTACTACGCAGTGAAGTCATTGAAGACCTAAATTGTTATGCTGTACCATTTGCAGCTGAATTTATATCTAGTAGACTGCCGTGGAATAGATGCTTTGAATGTGCCATATAGTTAACTTCCTTGCTGTGTGACCAATCAAGTGCCAGGTCAGAGGTGAAGCTCCTGAGGATGTGGTAATGTGTTGCCTGATTATGACTGTCACATATTTCATGGGGCAGTGATAGAATATAGAACAGCTGTTCTTAACCTTGGGTCCACGGACCCCTGGGTCTGTGGACTTGGATGGGAAACAAATTATAGCATTATTTTCACTAACCCCTAACTGAATTTAGCTTTTCATTTAATAATGAATGTAGGCAAAGAAGTAATTTATGGCCTCTGGACTCCAAAAATGTTTGTTAATTTCAATAAATATTACTGTCTAAAATTGTTATATCCTAAGAAAGGGAAACCAGAAGACATATGCCTTTGCACTGAAATGACTTTTTAAAAAAAATTAATTTCAACTTGCCTATCTTTTAAATTTATTTATTGTCTTGGTATTGATTTAATGGGTTAATAAAAAAGCACATATATTACCATATCATGTATTTGTTACTTTTTAATATTTTGAAAACTGTATTTGAGCATAATTGGTTTCCTTTGTAATATGATCTATAATATAGATTGTAGTACATAGATATCGATTCTGTATCTCTATATTTTATTTTGTGCATTTAAATACTTTTTTCTGAGACGGGGTCTGTAGGTTTCACCAGACTCTCAAAGGTGTCCATGGTACAAAAAAAGGTTAAGAAGCCCTGATACAGAGCAATGGTGGAATGAAGATTAGTAGGGTAAAACTCAAGAAACCAGGAGGAACACCTTACTTTGTTCATAATTGGCATGACATGAAGCCACCTGAGCAGTGAGAAGCTAGCATCTGATGCCAGAGCTGTGGCAGGGCTTCAGGGCATATTTTAACGTAGTGGATTCTCATGTCACATTTTGTTAGTTTTATGGCGTGACAGCCCAAAGTAAAGGCCCCCCATGGAAAAACTAGTCACAGATGGGGCAATGATATTGAAATTGAGCTGAAGGAGATGTAGTGTGAAGATGAGTTCATGATTTAACTGGCACGTGGTGGAGACTGATGACAAGCTGCTATGAAAATGATAATGGATGATCAGGTGCCATGAAGGGTGGGAGGAATTTTTTGACCAGCTGAGCGGCTGTCAGATTCTTAATGAGGACTTCACTTTGTGGAATAACTTACCTCGAGAGAGCATGATGATAACGAGTTCCTCGTACAAATATTACTAACCAAGATGGTTCCTGTCTTTTGTTGGAGTTAAAATATTCAGCCTGCACGATATAAACATCTTGACGTCTCTTGTGAATTGGAAGTTATGTGTGTTTAAGTTATCGTTATTTAAAACATCTGTAATACAAGGCTTGCTATTTACATTTCAGAAATCCTGTCCATGTCAGTCTGGCACTCCAGTGCATAGCAAATATAGGGAGCAAGGAAATGGCAGAAGCCTTTGGATATGAAATTCCAAAACTTTTAGTATCTGGGTGAGTATATGCAGTACTTATGTTAATTACAGTGTTAACACAGCCCATGAGTTGTTAATTATTGTTTCCTTGCAGTGTTGAGTATTGCTTCAAGTCTGTTTATATATAACCAATTGATCTTTGTTAGCCTGTAGTGAAATGGAGTGAGACTCGTGAAGTATAAACCAGAGACAAAATCAATATATAATACAAGAACTAGAGCATAGTATTTACATGCATGCTTCACAGCACCAGAATTTATTTCATGTAATGCGATGCATTGATTTGTTGACATTTTATATTACGAACTGCTTGTGACAAACCTATTTATGTTTTGTTCTCTGCCAAAGACATTGCTGCTTCACACTTCCAGTCTAATAGCTGACCTAGTAAGACAGAGTGTGCTGTCCTGGTAAGACAGAATGTAAGATTGTTTACTATTGAGTTGCGAAAGAAACGGGATCAAATTAGATAGCACTGACTAATAAGGTAATTAGTAAACAACGAATTTGAAAGGAAATTAAAGGAAATGGCATGACCTAATTTAGGGCACTATCCTGGCATTGCCTGGAGGGATTGAGGAAAACCACAAACACCTCCTCCACCAGGATAAGTGGTCTGTGGGTTGAGATTTTGACTGAGCTCATGTTGAAAGACTATAAACAGGAGGAGTAACATTTGATTGTGATATTAGTGAAAATATTGTAATGTGTGTGTTTGATACTGTGCTACATAAAATGCATTGGTTCAGTTTACAGCATGTAATAGTACTAGTAAGGTTAAAGGTCACTGTATCATTGTTCTTAATATTAACGATATTTCGTTTAACACTTGGTGTACGGAGAAATGTCCATGTCAGAAAGCTTTGGTTTATACATTATCACAAAATAATCCATTTTTAAGTGCTTGTTTTTGTTGACATATTACATTAGCAGCACTGATTCTTGTATGAGATGTGGGAAATTTTCACATACATAATATAATTTCTAGTATGTGATCCCCCTGAAACACCAGATGTTTCTTATGCAGTGCCCAAGATCATCCAAGTGCAGTTATCCAGGATATTGATTTGAGATGAAGCTGTCATTAGAATGTTCCCGCAGGAAATGGAAAACTTCATTCCCCAATTGCAGTCACCTTGTTGAAACTCTTCTATTCTATTTACAAGCACATCTAACATACTACAATGCACTACCATTGGCTAGTCCTAGTATAGAAGCGAGCCCATGTAGAAATATTAGCCTGGCAGTATTGACAACAACATAATTTCTTTTGTTTTCATGGCAGTGCATGTGTCATGAGACACATTTAAGACTTTAATCAAATGGTGAATGTACACACTTCCTTGGCTTGGCATATACAAGGTTAAGAAAAGGTGTGGCATAAAGCCACACAATGCATATGCCTTATTTACTTCAACATAAGACGATTTTGCACTTAAGACACCCCCCCCCTTCCCCCTGTCATAATTGTCAGTAGTCATGAAAATACCTGTTTCAGACAATGAGTTAGGAAAAGATTCTCATCATGTTTCTGGACATATGATAGCTGATTCTAAGTAGAATGTCAGGACATATGCTGAATTGAGAAGAGAGACCTTTTTTTTGTATATCCCTGCAGCTTTTGCAATCTGGTGGTGCTCTGGTAGCCATACCAGAGCATTTGCCACTGTGCAATACAGAGTTGACCCACGTACTGGGAATTGAACCTTGTTTATCCAACCCACAACAATTCACAGTACTGAATGACATTTCTCTGGTGTTTGTATTTACTGTTTTTTGTTAAACAGGGACACTATGGATGTGGTTAAACAGTCTGCAGCCCTCTGTTTATTGAGGTTATTCCGTACCTCTCAAGAAATCATTCCAAGTGGTGAATGGACATCACGGATCATCCACCTTCTTAATGACCAACACATGGGTGTGGTGACAGCTGCAACTAGTCTTATTGATGCGCTTGTTAAGAAGAACCCTGACGAATACAAAGGATGCATTAGTCTTGCAGTTTCCAGGCTCAGTAGGGTAAGAAATTATAATGATTATGGGCAACTTTTGTTGTAAATAATATATTATTATCAATGTTTTTACATATGTGTGGTACGATTTCAGCTTTACGCTATCTCATGCCATATGAGTCATCTAACATTGATAATCCAGCTGCCCAATAACTCCACCAGCCATGATCTATTACTTTTGAATTTCCATACTATTTTGAGTGTTTTTTAATTAATTGTTTGTTCTGTTTTTGTATAATTATTTACTGCTTTTGTGCCATAATATATGCCCACAATTTGTGTATTAATTTTTAATTCAGTCTCGGAAGGTCTGAATCTTATGCGTACAAGAATGCATCAGATATTATTATATGTTGTACATTTTGTGTTTTGTATGTTTTTGATATGTGTGGCAGTTTTTAGGAATGCATCTCCCATGTATAATACAGAGTCACATGCATTTGTAGGCTTTGTCATTCCATTTCGCTTACTAGTTTTATAATTTCAGAAGAATTTGCAGATTTTGGCCACTAATAGTTCTGTCAAAGTAGGTTTCATAGAATTTTCTTTAGTTCTATACAAAGTGTTCACTAGAATTGGTTTTGTTTTACACTGGAATTTGTGTTTAATAAGATGTAACATATTTGTGATATTTTCAGATTGTAACTGCAAGCTATACAGATCTTCAAGATTACACTTACTACTTTGTGCCTGCCCCTTGGCTCTCTGTTAAACTGCTACGACTCTTGCAGAATTATACACCTCCAGGTATAACAGTTTACTTTATTACTAATCTTAAATTTCAGCCGCTGACCTTTTGCCTCTGACTCTATGGCGTTGGTTGGCGTCTCCTGGCTGTAGTAGCAAGTGGCCGCTCTGCTCGAGTTGAAGCTCACAGAGTCACTCTGTGATATAATGCTGACAAGAATTTGCACACCGGTTGCAGTTTGCAGACTGTTGCTTCAGAATTCCTTAGATAGAAGGAATTTAACACTAATATATGGGTTTGGGCCATAGAAATTTAACATTAATGATTAAAATTTGAGATAGAAGGAATTTGTCACTAAGACATGGGACTGGGCCATAGAAGTTGAACACTAATAAATTAAAGTCTGAGGTAGAAGGAATTTAACACTAAGATATGGAACTGGGTCATAGAAATTCAGGATTAATCAATTAAAGTCTGATACTGATAAGCAGTTTTAAATGGGGATTCCACCATATCTATGTGTAAGAAGTTGGTGTTCATACATGTGTATCTGTCATAAATAGGTTATTCAGTTGGAAGCAGATATGTCTTTTTTTTTTGTGTGTGTGGGATTTGTGGTTTCTTACTGCTGTAAGTATCCCATTTATGGTCTTCTGCAGTCTACTGTGACATAGTCCCAGTTCTTGGTCCCTCCTTCCCTTGAGCTGTGCTTGTTCTCTCTCCCCCCCTCCCCCCAGTCCTTGGTTCCTCCTTCCCTTGATCTGTGCTGGTTGTTCCCACATGGCTTAATTCTCAGTTGTCAAAATGGAGGCAGCAGGTTCCTTCATATTGTAGATGCCTATCTACCATATTACATTGTGTCACATACCAGAAAACTGTGATGTAAATTTGTTATTTTGTTTACCATTTTCAGAGGATCCAGGAGTCCGCGGCAGGTTGAATGAATGTTTGGAAACTATATTGAACAAGGCACAAGAGCCTCCGAAATCAAAAAAGGTTCAGCATTCAAATGCAAAGAATGCTGTGCTGTTTGAGGCCATCAGTCTCATCATTCACAATGACACAGAACCAAATCTACTTGTTCGGGCATGTAACCAGTTGGGTCAGTTCCTGTCAAATCGTGAGACCAACCTAAGGTACCTGGCACTAGAGTCAATGTGCCTCTTAGCTACCTCGGAGTTTTCACATGAAGCTGTCAAGAAACATCAGGAAGTAGTCATTCTGTCTATGAAGGTAAAGTGCACCATAAGAGAAAATATTATTATGCGTGTTTTAACAGCCAGCCATTTTTTGCATGAATCTGAGCTAGTTCCATTGCACCTTATGGTATATATTCACAGTGTTATCCCATTTTCTCAGTGAATTGATCATAACAAGGGTTTTTTTCCACCAAAATTGTGTATGCATTCCTTGCCTCACCCGTCCTAGGTGTTTTTGCATTCCACCACACCTTCGTACATTTTAGTATCCAAACTACATGTGGTGAGTTTATAAACTTTGAAGCTCAAACTTATGTAATATTCTAAATGGCTTGCTTATGTCATTCATCTTCAGTCCAAATGTTTTTCACACAGTGTTCTTTTGTATTGACATCCACATAAAAGAAGTGGCAAATTTATTGTAGTGTTTTGAACAGTAGATACAATAACAAATTTTGAAGTGAATGATGACAGGAATTTGTAGAATTGGGTTTTATTCCATTTTCATCATGAACCTCAGTTTTCTTTGTTTTTGTAGTTTTGAGGCACTTATTGTGTGAAACTTTTCAAGTGATTTATTATGTATATTTTGTATTTTATTTGTTGTTGTGTTTGGAGACATAATCAGCAAAAATCAGTGTAAAGAATCTTATACAGATGTCAGTATGATTCTTCCATACCCTTGTTCATGTGGTCTTTCTTTTTTGAATGTTTTTGATGAAGGTGCACCATAGTCATTTGTATACAGTGGACATTATCTGTAATCTAGGTCATTTATGAAATGGGGCACATGAAATCCCAGGGTACCTATAAGATATTTCATACATTGTCAAGTGCAATTTGAAAGGGTGTAAGAAAACGTCTTAATGACTGTCTTGTGTACAGTTTTTCTGTGCAGAAAATAAAGTTTATTTTAAAATGAGAAGTCCCTATATTGTGTGTTCATAATACATGGCAGTACATAGTCTCTGATATCAGTTAAGTTGCCTTTGAAAAGCGGTACATGGAATTTTACTTTAAGACTAAGGGACCATTTACTCTGAGGCCTAGGAGGATGTTGACAAAAAAAAGGTTCAGAAATGCTGTCTTAGGTTTTGTACTGAAAATACAACATTTCAAAAGCTGGTTTGGTTTTTCATGAGGTAGAAGTGGGGCCCTCATCTGGTGGGTCCATTGGAATGAGCTGCTCTGAGTCAGTGGCGCAGTCTTGTGAAACATTGTACTTCAAGTATGAGACCCAGACAATGGATAATGTCCAGGATACAGGAACTGACCATAGTATTTGTTCCGATTTAGTTGCATATATTATGTTAAAACACGTTCAAACTTGGTGTGAAGTGAATGAGAGTATATGTATCATTCATAGATGGAGAAAGATGTCTCGGTACGGCAGCAAGCAGTGGACTTACTGTATGCCATGTGTGACAAGAGCAATGCTGAAGAAATAGTGCAGGAGATGCTGAATTATCTAGAAACAGCAGACTACTCAATCAGAGAGGAAATGGTAAGAAACAGACATGAAATTTAAAATATAAACTGTGAAAAATTTACTTTATATTTTTCTGTCCCCTGTTCAAGAATTGTAAATTGGTTGGAAAATGGCTGTTGCAATACCAGTGTCCCTGGGCTGTCTGTGAGGTGCAATGAGTTTTCTACACACTACTGTATTATGGCATGACTAAGATTTTGAGCAATGGAGCATGCGAGACCAGTACCAGTAATATGAGCAGTAAGTCATTGCCTATAAAGTGTCTGCACTGTGTTGTCACATTCACCATGGTATGCTGTGTGTTGCCATTGCACTTTCATTTACATTGAGAGTTACACTACATGTTCATGTGATCTCCCTCTATAAACAAATTTTCCCCATGTGTGATTTTCCCCATCTTTTGTGTGGCCCAGGAGGGTTAGGTTATGGGTTCAGGTCAGCTCTTTCTCTATGAGCATTTCTTTTATAATACACTTCTACTTTGTTACTGCTTCCGGTCTCACTTGCTCAGTCGCTACAGATCTTAGCCACACTATTCTATGCTTGATCCATTTTCTATGTCACAGGATCTAACTTGTGTGTTATGGGTTGGCCAGACTTAATGGTGTAGAGTGTCTGACTGCTCTTGTGAGCATGCCCTCAAGAAGAGAACATAATGTAGTATTTCATGTGTGCTTTCTTTTTTTTTTTCTTTTTTATTTTTTATTTTTTTTTTTTTGTCTTTCAGGTTCTGAAAGTTGCCATTCTTGCAGAAAAGTATGCCACAGACTACACATGGTATGTGGATGTTATCTTGAATTTAATTCGGATAGCAGGTGACTATGTTTCAGAAGAAGTGTGGTATCGTGTCATCCAGATTGTCATCAATAGAGATGATGTGCAGGGCTATGCTGCAAAAACTGTATTTGAGGTATGGATTTGTTCAGTTGACAGAATAGTGTGGAAGTTCGGAACATTGTGCAATCTTGAAGCTTGTCATCTGCCTAAACAGTGCAGATTTATTCAGAGATTCCTGAAGCAAATCTCTTCTTTAACCTTTATGCACCATGCATGCTGTATGTAGGACGGGCGTACTGCTACCCTCAAGAGACCGCATTTTGTATATTTAGCCAACAAATGTATTTAATGAATTTTTTTAGACAGGCTGCACAAACACTGTTTTTTCCTCTACAAAATGCTGGGTATTTTATGTTATCTTTTTGGTTCATAAAATATTCACATTTTACATAAAGAGTGCGCTAAAATTTAAATGTCCAACTCCGGGGGCCAAATTGTGAATCGGGTTGCACATTTTTGTATGTACAGGTCATAGCTTTCACCCGCTGCTGAAGCTTAAACATATAGTTCAGAGCTGTTTTGGGTTCCCTTTCTGCCATAAATTTAGCAGGATATTTGGAATATTTGGACATTCCTGCTTTCATATCAGGTCTGGTTCTGTTTGCAACCATTTGCTGACAGGCTGACAACCTGGGATTCTGAATATTAGGCTTCTGGGATGTGTTGCTGTGTAGTTTGGTAAACAGGCATGACTTTTTGCGAAACCTACTGCCTCCATCTTCAGAGTAGGAGTCTTTTTCGACTGTTAAGGAGGCAGTAGGTTCCTCAGAAACTTTATATTTTTCATTCTGTGCATTATAACTCAATTTTTTTACTATTAACAAATGCACCCAATTGTCATAGAGTCACAATAATATTTTTAAAACATGACACTCCTACATGTTTTGGACCTTACTGGTCCATCATCAGGGAGTACATCAATTGCTGTTGCATAAAACAATTACTTAACGGTATTTGTCTCTTTTATATGTGGAACTGATGGAAATTATCCGTGTAGTGAGTATGTGTAGTGGACAGAACGGTTAAACTGTAAATCATAGCAGTGTGTGGATATGATAAAGGTGTTAATGTGAACACCTCCATCATATCAGCATGCACCTCTAATTTACAGTGTAGGTATGATGGAGGTGTTCCTGTAAACACCTCCAGCTTATTCACACGCTGCTCTAATTTACAGTGTAACAGTTCTGTCTGCTACACATACTCAATACATGGAGAATTTTTATCAGTTCTACATATACAAGAGACTAATACTGTTAAGTAATTGTTGTATGCAACAACAATTAATGTACTCCTTGATGAAGGATCAGTAAGGTCCAAAACATATAGCAGTGGAGTGTTTTAAAAATATTATTGTGACTCTATGACAGTTGGGTGCATTTGTTGTTTAGTAGTAAAAAAAATCCTCAGTTTGTATCTGCCAAACTACGCAGCATCATGTCCCAGAAGACAGTGACTTTAATATTTTTGTTTGGGATAAGCATGTTTTACCTCTAATTTCTGAACTTCAACAATAAAGTATGTACCGATAAAAATAAATGTGTAGAGGGGGTGAATCTATTTTCAACTTGATGTTCACTGAACATTTCTTGATAATTATGATATGTCAGGATCTGGAATTTTAGCTGAGGGTTTATACAGATTTCAGAAAGTGGCTTTGTCCTCTGTTCATGTATACGCCTTAGAACAAACATTTGTATCTTTCTTTTGATACAGGCTCTTCAGGCACCAGCCTGCCATGAAAATATGGTAAAAGTTGGTGGCTACATCCTTGGAGAGTTTGGTAATTTGATTGCAGGAGATCAGCGATCATCGCCGTTAGTTCAGTTCCAACTTCTACATTCCAAGGTGAGATTTAATTTAAAGTGAATTTTTCCCACCATTCATTTCACGTAGGTTTAAAGACTTATCTTGTTGTACACTATATTAAAAGTCACTTCAGCAATTTTTGATTGTATGCTTTTGTGTAACATGACTTGAAACATTGCTGGTAGGTAGGAGGGAGCAGAAGGTGTGGCCATTGGATTATAGAAGTTCTTTTTATAAGAGACTGTGGATGTAACTTGTTTGCTTCGTACTTAAATTGTAGTATACAGGGATTTATGCCGTGCTTTCTGTAAACATTTATTCTTCTTTTCACTTTGATCTGTAAACTCAACTTTCAGTTTTAATCGCATATGTAATGTGATAACTGTCATTTACATTATGTAAACAAAATTGATGAACAGTCCTTATCACTGGGAACTTTGTAGGGTGTGGTCATTAAGGCCAATTTCTGTGATTCTGAATTTTGTCTTTGGTCTTTCCAGCATCATTTTGGTTATCCTAAATATTATTCTGCCTTCAGTCAGTCACAGAATTCCAATTGTGGAATGTGGTCGTTTTCCAAACGATTTTTCGGATTTTGTTGGTATCCCTGCCTTTGTTCACCTATGTTTGTAATTTTAATATTCCTGTAATATCAGTTTCTCCGATAGTCTAAATGTGAAGCATATTCTTGAAACAAAAATTTTTGCCGCCTGTAATTGCTTGGTTCCCTTTTGATTTAAAATCTGTGTTTGTACAATAATTTAGTGCAGTTATTGATATGATGTAGATTATGTAAAAATTAATATTTCCACTGCAGTGGTTGGGATAAGGACCAGTGGTGGGCTGTTGTGATCACAGTAATGCACCTTTAGGATCCATGAAAGGCAGGAAATTTTCTGAGTAACTGAGTGACTGTTACCAAGTGGTTGTATTTCAAAGAGACACTTACTGGTTAGAAAACCTTATCATGTATGTGTGTGTGTATGTTTGCTTACAGTACCACCTGTGTTCACCCATGACAAGGGCACTTCTGCTGTCAACATATATAAAGTTTGTGAATCTATTCCCTGAAATCAAACCTCAGATCCAGGAAGTGTTCAGACAGCACAGTAACTTGCGCAGTGCAGATGCAGAACTCCAGCAGAGAGCATCAGAATACTTGCAGCTGAGCATTGTTGCTTCCACAGATGTTCTGGTTTGTGACATATACTCTTCATACGTGTTACTGTGTACATGTACTCTTTATTTGCATAGTGAGCTGAACCATAAACATTTAAATATAAATAAATTAATACTGTGTAGTCTGAGATGCTGACAGTGATGTTAACTTTTGTCCTACTGGGGTTAGGTATTTAAATTTTGGCACATGGTTTATAAAAAATGTATTGTTTGAACATAAAAAGATAAAATTATGAAATAAATGACATTTTCTGGAAAAATAAAACAGAGATTATGCAACATGTTTTAAAAGTGCAGTAAATTTTCTTGTTGCATAAATATATGAAATTAATTTCTAGGGGTGTTTTCCTACATGTGTTTGCAGGGCTTTAAAAGGTTAAATAAACCATAAATAAGAAAAGTAATGCACTTCTTTAATTTACCAGTATTATATGTGAAGTTGTCTTTTTGAGTGTGTTCTAAGCAGGAAATGTGGAAAACTACATGTCAGTTTCGTCATGCCATGTCCATATGTAATGGGGCTTCAACTACTTCATTGATTTCTCTAAACCCCACTATGGTAGAACTGTGCAGAATTTTGGTGAGGCGTTTGGTTATGGTTTTAGTTTTTGTCATTTTAAGGGTCACTTTACTAGTGGGTCTGATTGAACCTTCATGTGTGTCATATGTCAGTTGACAGATTTTGGTAAAACTTGGCATACAGAACTTGTATGAGTCTCCCACACACAGGTTTCATCCACTTCAGTTCATTTTCTGGACATCATTACTTCAATTATGTCATTATACTGGGTGCTGCACATAAAAGTAGCTCTTCTCTATGTAGTATATTTTTGAGCCATTGTGTTGGTACTGTGAATATATTTTTAAAGTTGGTGCGTACGTACGCTATTGTCGTAACCATCTTATTCATTTACACCAATTTATTTAGTGCGTGCATGCATGCTAAGGGTGTCGTCTTGATCAGCGGTCGCCAACCGGTGGTCCGCGAGAAAATTTTGGTGGTCCGTGGAGAAATTTGGACATTATTTGCAATTTTTATGTTTATTATATTGTTTCATTATATTCTGATTCGTCTTCGTGTCACCGACACAAGATCGCTGACAATGTTCGCCTTATTACGTTGAATCAAATATCATATTAATAAAATGGAACTTTTATGATCATTATTTTATAGATGTTTGTACCTTTTTAAAAAAATTCATGTTAGTGGTCCGCGGGATTCAAAATTGTGAGTTTAGTGGTCCGTGAGGTCCGAATGGTTGGCGACCGCTGGTCTTGATAACAGCGATTTTCTTTGTTCCTTATGTTGTTACAGTTGTGCAACTGTATGTGGAGGTTAGGTAAAAACACACAAAACTTTTGTTTTATTTAGCATAAATGTCTGTTTTGTTTAACCAAGTGATATGAGTAATAATTATTTATCCTGTCATTTAGGCCACAGTGTTGGAAGAAATGCCAGCATTTCCTGAGCGTGAGTCATCTATTTTAGCTGTTCTGAAGAAAAAGAAGCCTGGTAGGGTACCAGAAAATGAAATTCGTGAAGGAAAGAGCCCTGCTCCAATTACCAATCACCAGAATGACCAGTCCACAGTACAGGTAATGAATTAGATGTAGTGTCTGATTGCTTTTACATGTTATGAAAGTTTTCTTTTTAGTGGTTTCTTCTGCACTCCAGTGTGTGAAGCCATTTATTCTTGAGTGCTGTATGAGTGGGCAGCTAGGTATGATTTTTCTGCAACTGGACGCAGCTTTAGTCTTAAATTATCCAGACATAAATGTCTTTGGTTCTTTGTTCATTAGCATGTGTACACAATAGTGTCACTGAATTCTAGAGTAGCACATCCTTGAACCTCTTTTTTTTAAGATCTGTTTAGGTATTGTAGTATTCATCACTCATCTCCTTGCGTGCTTCTGAGACATCACGTTTATGCAGGGTGTACCCATTTTTGTTTTCTTGGCACTGCTTGCATGTGGTTTGTAACATGTGTGAAAAACTGGGCAGGAGGTATGTGACATGAACATTAGACATTGGTTTCTAGTAGTGAAACGAATGCCAGGGCAGTTTCTCATACTGTTGTTAAGCACATTGTGTGTGTTTGCTTGCAGGCAGCAACAGTAAACAATGTGTCGGCAGATCTGCTGGGTTTATCGACACCACCAGCATCGCAACCAGCAGCTCCCAGCAACACTGGTGTGCTGTTAGACATGTTTGGAGATATATATAGTGGTTCTCAAAATACTGCTAACAACATAAACAACCTAGCCCCTGCACAAAGTACATACAATGCAAAGAAGTGAGTACTTACATATTTTTACCATAAATCATTCATGTACTTTCATTTAGATTAGGCTCAGAAAGACAGAATGCTCCAGGAAAGTGGAGCTAAGAAAGTTTGCTTTTCTTTGATTGTGACATGCTGTTGCTCTTTATCACAAGTCTATAAATATAAGAAACATTCTTCTGCACAGCTGTAGGTAAAGTCTGTCCTGTTACATGCCAAGCAGGCACCTTTGTGCAGGAAGGGGGTGGATGGTCAGTGCCATGCCCTGGCCACTTCACCCCTGGGAAAGAGACTGGTACCCATTGTTCAGGAGGCTGGGTGGGCCTCAAGACCAGTGTGGATGGGTCTGGAAAATCTCACACCACCAGGGCTTGAACCCTGGACTGTTCCAGCATGTAGCAAGTTGCCATACCTTCTGTGTCATCCCAGTTGCCCAGCTCAACTATATCTTGACTGTAATTATTCTCACTTGCTACATGTTTCAACTGTAACACCTGTGTACCTCCTTGGAGAAGATGTTGGTGGGTTTGTGTTCCCAGTGTTACGAAGGAATGTGGTGGTTTTGAAACAATGGGAAACACTAACGGAGCAACGTAGCGTCACATTCCAGAGGACCTGGATCCTTACTGTAATTGAGCTGTAATGAAAATTGTTTGTGATAAAGACTATATGGCTTATTCTTTGCATTGTACCAAAAAACAAGGATTTTTTTCTATGTGTTCATGATTCTTTACAGGTTTGTGTGTAAAAATAATGGCGTTCTGTTTGAAAATGATCTTATTCAGATAGGTGTAAAGTCAGAGTTTCGGCAAAACTTGGGAAGACTTGGACTCTTCTATGGTAATAAAACATCCTTTGTATTACAGGTAAATAGCATTAGGCACAATAACTTGAAAGTAAATGTTATATAATAGACATGTCAGAATAAACAAAAGATGACACTCATGCACTGTTCAAACATTTTAACAGTTATTGTTAAAAGTTTTAAAACTTTCGCGGCGACATGATTCAATATAGTTTTCTCGGGCGCACAGCCGCGTCAATTCGTTTGAATACAACGTTTCGGGACTAGCTCCGTCCCCATCCTCAGGCAAAACTCCTGAGGATGGGGACGGAGCTAGTCCCCGAAACGTTGTATTCAAACGAATTGACGCGGCTGTGCGCCCGAGAAAACTGTATTGAGTTATTGTTAATCTCTACTGACCAGAAATTGTAGTAGTAGTAGTAGTAGTAGTAGTAGTAGTAGCAGTAGCAATTACACATGTTTGCATGTGAAAAGTGACTGTTAGCTTTGTCATGTTTTTTATGTGTGCTTGTCCACATGGAACAACCCAGCTCCTGCTGGACAGATGTTTATGAAATTTTATACTGGGGATCCTTACTGAAATCTGTCAAGGGAATCAAAGTTTGGCTCAGATCAGACAAAAATAACAGACACTGTGTGTGAACATCTGTGTGTTTGGTCTCTGACATTGATTACTAGTCTTCATAATCAAACAGACTGTGTTTTCTGTGAGGTGTATGCTGAGGGCCAACAAACTGTTTTATAATTGAGACATAGTGTTATCTGTGTGGTATGAGCTGAGGGTGCAGGAACAGTGGAACGGAAACACTTGAGCATCGAACATCAACTATGATCAATTGTGAACATTGTGTTTCATCGTTAAGGTTTATTCATTGTACATCTCCTTGTTTATGATATCTTGATGCCCATTCTAAATCTGGTGCTAAGGTACAGGTAAATCTCACAATGTTTGTTAAAATGCTCATTATTTTTTTTTGGAAACTGTTTAGGAATTTAACATACAGAGAAAATAACAAGATGAACTAGACAGAAGTGTTTTCTTGTGGATGTCTCCTGTCTTGCAATAATGAGCCACAATCCGTGTTAGAGAACTCCTAAACTATAAACTAAACTATGACACGTCCATAATAACTGATTGAACTATCCATAACAATAGACTGGACATAGTTATATTTGACAAAACCACAAAGAAGCGTACTTAATAGATGTAGCAATTCCTAACAGTCATAACCTTCCCAGCCCTATCACCGAGAAGATCGAGAAGTGTACAGGGTTGAAGAAGGGCTTATAAGAATATGACAACTAAAAACAGCCTATAAAATACCACTAGTATTATCCTCAATGGGTATTATTCCAAACAAATTACACAAAAGTTTAAAACTACTTAATCTCTGCCCTGCCCTATATATTGGAATGCAGAAAGCAGTAATACTTAATACATGCTGTATAGTCAGAAAGGTTTTGGCAGAACAGTGAATAAGAAGTGCTTGGTCAGTGAGACCTATACTCTTTTGAGAAGCGGCTGAACTGCTGTGAAGTACAGAATGTGGGTGGTGATGATGATGATGATGATGATAATCAGTGACAATGACATTTACTTTTATTGCAGAACTTCGTGCCAAGTATATCTTGCCCAGATGATATATCATCAAAACTGAATCTTCAGGTGAAACCTGTAGAACCTGTTCTGGACGCTGGAGCTCAGATTCAACAAATGATTAATGCAGAATGCGTTGAGGATTTTGTTGGTGAGTGTGAGGGCAGATCGTGACATTCCTGAAATGATTCTTTTTTTGTTTCATTCCCTGATGAAAGAGATTTGAGAAGGTCTCTGACATTTCGTATGTCTATCTACAAAGTGTAACTGAACCAAGAGTATTTTGCCACTTTTAGTAGTTGTGAAAGATTCATCTCTTACACAGGTTGAAGCTACAGCTATATTACCATTTCTGTGTGAAAGATTGTGTTTGAGATTCTTAGTAAGGATCTAATTCTGTACTAAGCAAACTGAGTACCAAAATCTGTAAAATTTTAGTTTTCAGGATATAATTTAAAAATAATTTTTTTGTTTTTGCTTCTAGATGCTCCCAGCATGATCCTAACATTTATATATAACAATGTACCCCAGAAGTTAACCATCAAACTGCCTCTGACAGTTAACAAGTTCTTTGAACCAACTGAAATGAATGGTGAATCATTTTTTGCGCGGTGGAAGAACCTGGGAGGGTAAGTACATGTGCATTTTAACATGCCATGAGATATAAAAATGTAGGCATGTTGTATAACAAGATATGTAGTATATACCATTATGTATAAGTTTATTGTACATCTTGTGATCTCTTTCTCACTGTTAATTAGTAATGAAAATATGAGATTGTGCATTGATTATATCTGGCACAAGGTACGGACCATTGATGGGCTGTTGTGAACATGGTAATGAACCATCAGGTTTCATATATTGGTTGTGCATTCTTGACCAGCCAAATGATTGTTAAAGATTTCAGGCTTATGCTACAGTGTAGTTGAGGCCTTCACTCTTGTGAGATGTTATGCAGCGTATGTTGGTAGTTGTTTACCGACAATGTGGGACAGCATATTGGTCTCATCAATGAGGGCCAAGCAGTCAAAGAAGAGTGAACTGCTTGATCCTTGAGGATGGGACCGATAGGCTGTCCCAAAACGTCGTTAAACAACTGCCAACATATGCTGCATAGCATGCCAGAAGAGCGAAGGACTCGTGTGACTATTTGCTTCTCAGAAAGGATTCTGCTGTATGAAGTTGATTAGTTGGTTTATTCATTAGTTTGTTATGAAACGCACATCTATATTGGGCATTTTCTGTCATTTTGGTTCTTGTTAAGAAACCTTTATGAAGGACAGCCAGCAGGTGAAATGTTTGTTTCGTAACCAAAATGAGATGCAGGAAAATGTCCAACATCTGTATCACAGTTTAGTAACATGCTATCATCACAAATCTGGAGTAATTTATTTAGATAATAAATAAATTAAAATGCTTATGGTTTTTGTTATCTTCTCTGTGTGTGTGGAGTTCCTGTGATCCTTTGTGCCATTTATCTTGGTTTTGAATTTGATTTTTCCAGCAATCAGCAACGATCCCAGAAAATTTTCAAAGCTTCACAACCAATGGATCTTAATGCAGTTCGCACCAAGCTCCTGGGATTTGGTATGCAGCTATTGGATGGTATAGATCCAAACCCAGACAACTTTGTATGTGCCGGTATCATCCATACACGAAATCAAGCAGTGGGTTGCCTGCTGCGACTAGAGCCAAACAAACAGGCCCAGGTAGTGTAACTGCCATCTCATTGTTTGCACAGCCACTGGTACTTGCTAAATCCAACTTGCCACTATGCATTGCTCCCCAACAGTTTCATGTACATTTCTGACTTAATGAGATACAAGTATAATATTTTGTGACAAAAATGTTGCTTTTATGAAATGTTAATTTGTATAAGATTTGAAGCTTTTGTAGTACGTAAAGACATGAACATCATCTCTCATGAACAGCCATCTTATGGTCAAGTTAAAAACTGTTTTGGAGGCTTGCTCTGTCTTGGTTTTTAGGAATTGACTGTGATGACAGATACCATTTGAGTCTCCAAGATTTTTGTCTGATACTGAACAAACATGTGGTAACAGTAACACTAACACAGGTACTTAAAACCATACAAATTGGAGGGAAATAAGATTATTTTATGTATATTAATTCCCCCTTTGTGTTTAAGAATAGACAAGGAACCATTTTTAATGACTGTAACTTTGTATTCGAGAGATTTGAGGTTCTTTTATGAGGTAGTCCAGTAGTACTCCACTCTTCTTTGACTGACCTGAAGATTGAGGCAGCGAGCTTTTCTGAAATTCTTGTTACTATTTACCAATTTACACATCATCATATCCCAGGAAATTTGAATCTTCATCAGTACTGCTGTGAGAACTTAAAAATAGGCCCATATTTTGGTTGTCATAGACTTGTTTGAAACATTGTTGTATAATAAGTATCACTGTAGGAACTGGGATACCATAGTTGGTATAGTGGCTAGGCTACAGGCTTGAGGATCTGGGCTTTAATTCCTGGTAGGGGCAAGAGATTTTCTCTCCAGAAAAGTCCAGACTGGCTCTGAGACCCACCAATCCTCCTACTTAATGGGTACTGGGGGACTGTTTCACGAGGGATAAAGCGTCAGCGTGGTGTTGACCAAGGACCTCAGTCTAATGTCAGGGTTAAGCATGTGTGAAGCTATACCTCTGATCCCCATGTTTGATTTTGTGGGGTGCACAGGGGCAACTTAACCTTAACCTTTAATGGATGAACAGGACAATGCTGTTTAATTAAATGTACATCAGATCTGCACTCTCCTGAGATCTTATGCAGTGTAGATTGGTAGTTTGGTACCGACTTTTCAGGACAACCTGTTGGTCTCATCTTCAAGGATCAAGCCGTCTAGTCTTCTTGGCCTGCTTGATGCTTGAAGATGGGACCGATAGGTTGTCCCAAAATGTCTGTAAATCATGCTGCGTAAAATCCCAGAAGAGCGCAGGTGTCATTTTCACCGCAACAGAAGCCTGAACTCACGCAGAAATGTACAACTTTTTCATTCAAAAGGGAAAACACTGACCCACTGTGGGCATTTAAATTGAACAGTGCTCTGGCTGCAGCAGAAGTGTGGCGTTTAAAAGGCTGTATGGGGAAGGTTAATTGTTGTCTTTGTAATTATTATTTTCTCTTTTACAGATGTACAGACTGACAGTTCGATCGAGCAAAGAAAGTGTTTCTCAAGAAATATGTGAACTTTTGGCAGATCAGTTCTAGTCTGCATGATAGACTTCGTCCTTTTGATGGATGATTGATGATACATATTGCCCTTAAGTTGTGTGTAACCTTCCTTTATCCTCTGTCCTCCCCCCCCCCCCCCTCCATATGATTATTTGTTGGGGCATCCCAGTATACCCATTTGGTTTGGGTGTATAATATAGAAAGTGTTATATAGCATTGCTAATGTTACATGCCCCATGGAAGAAATATATGATATTAATAGTTCTATATAAAATTGTTGAAACAGATAATGGCTGTTCAGATGTGTATAACGAGCTGATGCATGTTGCAGCGTCACTGATTATACTTGCAACAGTTTGTCAAATTGCCTGAAGTTGCTAGCTGTGTTGTGTTGGAGGCTGTTCGTACATAAAGAATGAAATAATACATCATGTGAAGTGACATTCAAATTTAATTTACTCAGTGATTGCATTAAACATGCAGCCTGCATCATGCAGAATGCTATGCCATAGTAATTTGGCAGCTATGCCATTGTAATAACAAAATGACAGACTTTTTTTTTTTCACAAATATCGTTAAAACGTAAGACTCTTACGGTATGTACGTACATATATGTATATATTAGTTTTTTTTATTTGATGTTAAGTTTGTGTCTTATTACTTTATGTTCTCTGTAGATCATCTGTAAATGTGGTTTAGCTTCACAGTCTAGATCCAATGGTATCAGGTGGAGTCCTATTGTGTATGTCATTCAGTCAAGAGATTGAAAGTATTCATTCACCAGGGTATGTTAGGTAGCTTTATAAAGCTAATAAAAATTTGTACGGCATGCAAACAATAAGTTTGACAGTTATCTCTGTTATATATGTATCTTTTCTCCTTTTTTCTTCGGAGTTGCAACAAAAAAGACCAGGGGTTGAGTTGTACATATTTACGTTTCACTATTTGCATATAACAGAATTAAGAATATTTCTATGTTTGTTTTACTTTTACCTCCACTACCTTTTTTCTCCTTTTTTTCTCCCTTTATTCTCTCCTACCCCTCTCTAGTAAATAGCACTTTTTGGGCTGTGTTTTGCTTAGTAGATTACATTTACCAACATTATGACTGCTGATACAGTTGTAAATCACATTGTGTAAAATGCATGTTAACCATGGAACTGAGTTGGAATAGCAGTTGTATTCAGAAGCACTTCTTCTGTCAATGAGCTGTAAAAATAAACCTGTCTTTGTTTATTAAAGTCTAGGATAATGTTTTATGAAATACCACTGAAAGAAGTTGGATGATCCTGTATGGACTGTAAATGGATTGATTTGGGTTCAGGATAATGTTTTTGTTGCCTGTTGTTAACACAATCCAGCAGTTTCAAGTCTTCATCTATTTTTATTTTATGCTGTGGATTCTGCTCAAGTTTCCCTCGTCCATAACAGTTTTATGTTTATGAATTCCTTTACTTCATTAGAGGAAACAGTCCAATTCCTTTAATAATGTAGGATTTAGTTCCATTGTTATTTTGTATGTTTTTAAGCAGAGATAGTGAATAAGTCAATTAGGCCATGGCTACATCTGTCAATGTACAATTGGCTGTTATATTTGAGGCATGACAATATTTGGGACGTGACATATTTTGTTGGCATTAAAATTTCTGTTGAAGGGAAGAGTGTACCATATTTTTTTTGGCTGAAAGTTTTTTTATGTTTCAGAATTTGATGTTGTTTATACTTAAAAATTAATATTTTTTTTTGGGATGTGACAAAGTGTTGTCTTGTAGGTAAATGCTGGTCTTTTGGAAGAACCTGCTGCCTCCTTTGTCTACCCTGAAGCTGGACGTTTCTTTGGAGTGAAAGGTGGGGCTGCAGGCTGTTCTAGTATGTTGGCAGTAAACCTACCAGACAGCATGGTGTCACATCCCAGAATATTCATAACCACTTCAGTGAGGTTTTGCAGATCTCACACGTCTTGTATTTGCTCAATGTTCTCTGTTTTGTAGTAGATAATCTGGAGCTACTTTTCCCAACCAGACTGTTGTCCAGTGTTCTGTAATTCCCTTCCCTGCATCATGTAGTTTCTATGATCCATACAGTAGACCTTTCAGGTAATAACCCCTGAAGCAGTAATTCCTTGCTCATATAGGAAGAAACATTTCTGTTATTATAGTAGTTAGGTAATTTTAAATTACATTTTGATGCATTAGTTATTTTGTATTCGTGTGAGTGCTTAATTCAGTATAATGTGCGATGAAATGTGATAATTTGTTTATAGCTCAGTTATGGGAGTTAATTTATTTGGGGTAGTATGTTGATTGCTGACAGAAGACTCTCACATCCTGGGGAATTTGTGTTGTACAGATATGAAAATTAAATTTGAAGACTACTGACTGAGTTTGAGATATTGTCCTGTCAACATTCTGTTGAACCTGGAGAAAGCTGAATGCCATAACTATGTACTGCACAGTGGACTTCTATTGAATTTTTTAATTTATTAGAATTAATTCTTTTGGGTGCTGGTGAGGCATGCAGGAATTGCAGATCGGCAGAGGTTTGATTGTAAGTGTTGCTTGCAATTTTGGTGTTGTGTTTCTTGAACAGCAAATGGCTGCACTGTTTTGTGAGACCAGTTTCTGAGTATAACTCTCAATGCAAGATGAGAAGATGACAGAGACAATAATATAAATGCCCAGAAATGCATTTTGTCTTTTGGGCAACAGTATTACATTTTAGCATAGTTATTTCAATTGTTTGGTGTAAGAATGTCCACACCATACTTCCTTATTTAACATCACTATGCCACTGTTATGATGCTTATAGTATTGATGTCCTAAGCCTTTCTCCTTCCTCTTAAAATAAGGTACGCATAATTTGACGCAGGATATCCTGGTAACTTGTATTTTTCATGGCTAGTGTTTTTCATTAATGTTTATATTGCCTGCATTTCGGGTCCATCAAAAGTATGAACTGATGAAGTTGTAATATGTATGAATTTAACGTACTATCATTTCATCACATCGGACAGGTACCAAAATGTCTTGTTTGATGATGCTTTAATTTTCTATGACTCTTTACAATGTACAGCTCCTGCATGCAGTTGTGTAATGTAGCTTCCTTATTCGTGGTATCTGATGAAATGTAACAGATTTGCACATAAAGATCCATAATATACCCTTGAGTAATGGTATGGTAGTCATAATCTGATGATGATAATGCAGACTTTCCTTTCTGTCTAATATCTGAATTTCCAATAGAGGAGAGTGTTAAACAGATAAACCACTTCTTAGAACATGACTGAAATACAACAGCTTTGTATACCTCTTGTGTTTTAACCAGCAGAGCAAGAGACAGTGTGGTCGTCCAGCATAATAGGAATTGGCACATTATATTCCTACATTAGCAGTGTAAGAACATGGGGAAGTGTTGATTGTACATATTTCCCTGTTTTTGATGTTTATCACTAATTTTTCATAGTTTTTCTGTGGCAACATCACTTAATTTGAGCACAAATGTTATATTTTTCATACTAAGAATGTTCATTTTTTCCTTGCAGAATTGAATACAATTTATGTAATTATATTTTGATGTTTCACTTGTTACGATTAACATACGAAACTGCGTAGAAAGAAATGCAGAATAATACTAAGTTTATAAATGCAAAACAAGTTACTATTTTGAAACCTAAAAACTAGAAATATTTGAGGACTGTCAGGTCATCGTTCAGGAGTCTGCCTCAGTCGCAGGAATCATTTTTTATTCATATTCTAATGAAATTTCTGAATTGGAAGATTATAAATCCACATTTTGTGTGTTTTGGCATTGTTTGTTGCCTTGTTTGTGATTTGCTCATTGGTTAGAGACTTGCAAACAGAGGGTGAGTGATCCTATCATTCCTGTAAAATACAAGAAGTTCGTGTGGAGTTGAAGTGCATTATTTCCTATCGTGATAGCAGTGATTATGTTTTTTAGTAAATTCAAGGACGCAATCATGAGTCAGGTATTCAGTGTAATAAACTGACTGTACATTAATTTATTAGTCTTAAATAAAATATGCCACAGAGAGTAGACACATTGTACTCATACTTCAGTTAAAATCCTTGCACTAGCTCTTATTGTCTGCAGAAATATTTCACATCCACAGGAATATTTATATGGCAGAACAGAAGTCCAATGAACTATAAATAAAGTTTGTTTTGTTCTGTTTATAAATTGTATATTTGTTGACATCTTCACCAGGAACTAAAAGTTCAGTTTTGTGAGAGAGATGGGAAAGCGCGTCTCTTTATGCATCTTTGAACAGTCACTACTAATTTTGTTTTAGCTGTCTGAAGCTATCAGTGGGATTTAAATTAAATTGCTGTTGTAATCTGTACTGGAAGTTATGCAAGTTCATGAAGAATCAAGTCTTGTGGGATATAACCACACAAAAGAGAGAGAGAGGAATTTCCAAGGAATGTACTGCCTCCATCTTCAGGGTCCCAGGCTGAGTACTACATGGGCTGTGAATATGGAGGCTGTGAGAACCTCAAATCTTGCAAATTTAATTTTTCCCCATGTTTGAGCCACGATAATGTTGTTAGTAGAGTGACTAGGCTATTGGTCTAAAAAACTGAACATCATTGTTCAATTCTTGGCAGAGACAAAGGATTTTTCTCTTCTTCAAAATGTCTGGACTGGCTCTGGCACTCATCCAGTCTCCAGTTCAGTGCATTTTGGTTTCCTGGGGGTAAAGCTGCCAGGGTGTGAAGCTGACCCGTCACCTCCATATAGCCCTGATGTTAAGAATGCATGGAGCTGTACCCCCTCCGTGGTGTGCCCAGGGACAACTTACCTGTTATCAGTCCGGTACAACCCATTCTTTGCATGCAGTAAATAACACATTTCTTTTCTCAAAAAATGGCTCATCACATGAAAAGTTGATGCTTGGCACAATATCAATAAAGGTCTACAGCCCTGTTGTCAATATTTTCAGTGTAGTCAATTAACAGAATGTTAGTATACACAATTTCTGATTCTGTGTAGTGCCGTATCTGTAGTGTGAATAGATTTGTGACAGTACAAGGATACTTTTATCTGCAATAAATGAACATCAAGGTCATTGAGGTGTGTGTAGAGAGAGGCAGGACTTGAAGATGATCACACAACTGTGTGGGACTGTGTAACATTTGGTGACACATAATTAAAATCTTGCTTGTCTAAGCTGAAACATGGAACTAAAATGTCCAGCTGAAATAACAGTGTGGTTTAATTATCTCATAAGGAGCCTGTCCCTGTCAACTGTAATTGCTATAAAAGAGGTCACATCAATTACTTTAAGTTGATATTGGTTTGGCAGTTTGAAAGCCATATATTTATGTTTAATAAGCAATGTGATTGTAAGCATTCCGTGTCCTGAATTGCAGAAGGTAGAATTTTTGTTTCTGTGTGAAAGGAAGGCAAGCTGCTAAAATAAATGGAATGGGTCAGTCTCCTGACTGAGAGACAGATCACAATTTATTGTTACATTTTGTACATATGCGGCTGCATTTTTCTGTGCTCGTCTGCCTGAAGTGTGTAATAATGTTTATTCATTTGGTTGTAATACTACGTAAGTGATCTGGTCTATGTTCTTACAAATAAAATTACTTTAGTTTTGCTGTACAAATACTAGGCATGATGGATCATGAAAAAACTTTCATTCTGATGATAATCATAAATAGTTCACATGTCAACACCAAGAAAGGCCATTGAGCAACTATGGTATGTATTTGTTGTTCAGTAGAGACAAGTGGGATGTGTGTTTGTTGTGTTCTGTATACTGCTGAGAACTAAACCACTGTCTTATTGGGTAGGGGAGATAAAGTCTTCTAGACCTTTGAGTAGTAACTATGGTTATCAGTGTTGCCTGGGCCACCAAAGACCATAGCTCTCTTGTCCCTAGGAAGAGACCCCAAATTGTTGTATTCCTTTGATATGTATATATATATAATTGCGAACAAAAGAATATGTATGTATGTGGCTGTTGATAATAATTTATATTCTTATGATTTTTAAAATGTAGGATATTTATTCAGTGGAATGACAAAGGGAGAATATTGTAACATTTAATATCTTATGTTTTTATATAGCAGTGGTATTTTGCAACTTAAAAGTGATCAGTCTTGTTTCTGAATGAACTTTTCATACAAATATTCAGTGTTGTATTCCGAATTCTAGCTTTTTCATATTCTTTTCCTATATTTTAATTCTGGTTTCCAACGTAAAACATATGTTCACCAAAGTATATAAATATTTTTCTTATTGTTTTCTTTATAATATTGCCACTACTCATACAACAAAGTGTTTTATAATTATAAATACTATATATATATCTATATGTGTATGATGTATATTCTAACTTTTGTTTGTAGTAAAGATGTATTTATGAAGGTAGGAGTGGAAAATTGAATACATAAATTGTGAAAGTGGTGTTTAGTCCTGACTATAAATGTTTACCAAGACAACACCAAAAGACATGGTCTAGCGTGAGATAATTCCATGTCCAGTAATTCTTTTCATCCTTCTTTTTGATCAAGCGTGTGGTGTCGAATAAAATATATAGGGTGTATTGCAGTTTAGTAAACTGATTTTTATTAACCAGCAGGAAGCAACATGGCTGTAATACAAGGTAAGCATGTTCTTGATGTGTTTCCCCTTCTGTAATATACATTAGTTGTAAAATGACACAAATAATAGATGATCGAGGGACAACTTTGAAAATCCGTACTACCATGGTCAGCATCACCAGTATCATAAAGCCATCAGTAGTGATATAATTTCATATGGGGGTCTCCAGTATGGTCTATGTATCCAGTGTTTTGTACGGGAAGATGGGTATATGGTTTTGTATTCAAGTTTCTTGTTCTCCAGTTGATAGATTTTTAATCAAACTGGTAGGGACATCATGCTGCCAGATGCCATGTCACTTTGGCAGTGAGAATGACGTTTGCATTACTTAATGTGAGGTATTTATGTTCTGTGTGTTAACAGATATTTGTGGAGTATGCCATGCTGGTTAATGTCCTGTGTGCTCAAGATTGATTTCCATGTAGTTGAATGTGGTTTCGGCCCATCCTTGGAAAAATTGGTATTTATAGAGTTAAGTAGGCAAGTTTAATGTTGACCAGATAATAATTTTGTTTTTGTTCCTTAATCTTTACACCTCTCGAAAAGATTGTCTGGGTGGAACATAACGCCGTGTGAGTCCTTGATATATTTGTTGAATTTGTTCGTTCTAATATTTATGCTCGTACTCAGTATACTTGTATTACAATGAATTGTGTCTATAAATTTCAGGTTTTCCTTTTATGTTCCATTTCTGTGGTTCCTGTCTCTGTCATCTCACTGTTTAGTTTTCCCATCTAAGGCTTGTCTAAGTCGTACTCAAATCCATTTGGTCCTAAATTTCCAAATTATTTAATGTATGCACATGTTCCATTGGTTTATTATCTACAACAGTTTTACATGTTACAAATTATTTGTCTTTAAATGTAAATGTTCTTCTATGAGCTGAAATTTTCTTATCATATAGTCCCATTATTAATTAAAGCTAATCAACATTTGTTTATAAATTATCTGGTTTTGCACACACACACACACATGCACAATACACTGTACTTAGATTGACTGCAGTTTAGGCATCATCTGTTCTTGCATTATTTTCTCAATATATATAAATGATGGATAATCCACATTCTTGTTTTTGATTTGCATGGTTACGTTTTACTCTTAATTTTTATATATGATTTAATTAGTATGGTCTGTACTGCCTTTATTAATGATGTTTAAATATGGGATTTATTTATGGGTTGGTTGGTGTGTGCCCACATTTTCACCTATATTTTGTAGTAACAGGAGCCGTATGGGTACAGCTCATCCCATTTATATTGAATTGATTCTTGAATTTTAACAAACTAGTTAATGACAGTACAATTACCATTTATGTGAGTATGCACAAGAATTGGGGATTTTGCGAACTGGGGCCACATATAAATATCTCAATAAAAATGAATACTGTTATTAGTGTGCAATTTCTTTTAATGTCATGAAATAGTTTGTTTTATAACAAGAACTTTGAGAGGAGATTTCATTTTCAATGTGATACCATATCTTATGTTGCCAGTCCCTCAAACTGAAAGTGCATTGTAAACAGTGGAATTCAAGAAGAGATGGCAATTTTTGCATTGCTTTGATCATGCTGCATTCTAGTGATAAATTTAGAACTAGAATGGCATTGAAGTGGGAAATACATCTGTGGCAGCTTGTGAGTTTCCTGACTGATATAATGGTATGTGCAATTTGTAGTTTGATTGTATGATAACTAAGCAGTGTACAGCTTCAGGCTTCTTCTTTGATTATAACTTTTATTAATTACTGGTGAGTTTTTGTAGTGTTGATACTGGTATGTGATACATATGTGTAATACCTTAATAAACCAAAAAGAGGATAAATTCCAAAATTTAAGATTACTTGTAGAACAATATTTGAATTTAAAAGTGTTGATAGGCAAACTATGTTGTTAATATTAATAACATTAATATACTGAAGGTCAAGGAATAATTCATTTCAGCATGAATTTTTGGATCTAACCTGAAAGTTTGGAAAACATGATCTCATGATTGGTGTGTGTGTGTAGTCAGATACTCTATTTGAATAGCTGTACAGGTTATGTTGACAGTTGCTACAAAATTTGAGTCATAATTCTTATGAATAGTTCATGAGCTTTGTTTAATATTAATTATACTGAACAAAAGCATAGACTTGAGGAACTGCACGGGAAGAACTTTTGAGAGGTTTTTGTATTTATATGCAGCTACACTGCCTGCTGTCTTTTGATGTCTGTCACATTCCTTCAGGGCACTGCTAATTTGTATTCAAGTGAAAGTAAATTGCTGAAACTTACAAGTGCATGATCTTTAAGCCTACACATTTTAACACTCGGTGATTACTGTTTTAAAAATCACATAAAATCAATTTTTCATCATAGGTCTCCATATTTATATACACTGTATTATTTGAAATATTTTCTTGACTTAATCTTCTGTTCTCAACATATGCATATTATCTACAAGAAATGATCATGCCATTGTGTCAGAAATTTACGAATGAATATGTAAAACAAGAAAGATGCATAATTGCCGTGAGTAAATAGGCTTCTCATTAACCTTTTAAAGCCTAGTGGTCAGTATGTGTACCACTAGGTTTAACATTAAAAACTGCTTTTGCTGATATAGTGTATGTGTTCCATGTGTTTCTCGAAGTAAACAGGGATTATTTCTCTATACAATGTTCACTGATTGGTTTTTCTGATGGGTGCAAACTGTGTTCTGTATGGGGTACAAACTGAATCTTTATTTAAAATGCAAATTAGCTTTATTCTTCAGAGGGTTAATTATATTAAAATTGTGGGTTTGGAATAGTTTGCATATAATCTGAATTTCACCAATAATATATATCATACTATCTTTGGTGAAAATTAGCTTCTAACCATCAATTTTGTGTTCATGTTTTAGAGTTATTCTGTCCATGTTCAAAACAGTGTGTCACATACAGAGGTATCTTCTTGAAACTGTCTCCTGTCATGTGACTGACATAAATTCTGCAGCACTGAGTTCATAATCTTTGTGAAAATAAAATATCCTTAGGTTTGTGGGCTGTCCTGTCACATACTTGGAGGGTTTGAAGTCTCTTAGAACTGCAGTACTAACCCACAAGCTGAGGCTTTGTCTATTTCTCGATACCCCTCGTACATTTCTTAATTCCTGAAGTGGGGCTTTTATGGTAATTGAAAGTGTTGGATGTTGGTAAACTACTGTTTGGTTTGGCGCTGTGTGTACTGGGCTGTTTTACTGACGTTTTGGAGGAACAGCTGAACCACGTGTGTGAAATATCAGCAAGACAGTTCACTTCCATGCAGTGCCAGTACCCAAGAATGGGATCAACATCTTCATTTCTTAATTTATAGTGATATTGTGCAGAATACCTGGAGTCTTCATAAAGCACCAGCACCTATAATTCATGGCCATTTCTCATTTTCATCCTGCAGTATAATTTTGTCCACATTTCTTCCTTTAAAACCATACTTTGTTGTTGTTGTGGTGGTGGTTGTTGCTGATGCTGCTGCTGTTCTTGTTGAAGCTGTCACTCAAATAGTGACAAAGTCCTCACATTTCACACATCCTGAATGGTTATTTCCTGTCCAGAGCCAAGTTATTTACCCTATGTAAGATCTATTTTAATAGCAGTCTTCCATCTGTGTCATGGTCTTCCAAGTTATTCATTCTCTTCCTTTTTTCTGAACAAAACATTTTATGTATTCCTTACCTTTCCCATATGTTTAGCATGTTCTGCCCTTCTCGTCCTTGATTTTGTCACCTTAATAATATTTGGCCAATCCCAGTGGCTGCGCGATCTAAGGCGTGGGTCTGCGGCCATTGCTTGCTGGGTTTGCGGGTTCGAATCCCGCCGGGGGCAAGTCTATATCTTGTGAGTGTTGTGTGTTGTCAGGTAGAGGTCTCTGCGTCGGGCCGATCACTCGTCCAGAGGAGTCCTACCGAATGTGGTGAGTCTGATTGTGATCGTGAAGCCTCGATAATGAGGGGGCCCTGGCCCACTAGGGGATGTTGCGTCATAGGAAAAAAAATATTTGGTGTTGAGTGAAAATTATGATGCTTGTCATTATGCAATTATTTCCAGCTTCCAGTGGGATATTAAAATTACCAGAACACCGGAACAAGTGTATTTTTAAGGAGGGGAAAGTACGTTAAAGACACACTAATAATTATCTACCGTTCAGTTCGTGTATAGAACAGCCTTGAATTGATGAAACATATATTGAAGTCGCATTTACAGTTGTTTAGACAGTACTCATTCACTTTATCCCTTGTAATATGTTGAGAGGTACATAACAGAACAGCGGGGACACAGTTGTTTGTTCTGTTTCATCTCAGTCCTTTACCAATGTCAGTCAGAAATAGCCTTGTCAGATGAAGTGACTTTTCTTGTTTCATGCTATCATTACTCTGCAATAAAACCTGAAGTATTGCGTCTTGTTTGTATTTGAGACAAAAGGTATGTTTTCCAATATTTATTTGCAGAATCTTTTAAATTATTTCATTATTTTAATTCATTACAGTTGTCACTTGGTACGTTGAGCAAGTCTTACTATTCCTTTTTAAAATGAAAGTGGGCTACACAAAATTTGCTATTGGTAAAGTAATTGCAGTTGTCACATTTGGTATGTTTGATTCCCCTTCAGCTTTGTGTTTAGAAGACGATTGTTTTTTTTTTTCTAAATCCACACTGCGACAAGGTCGCACAAAATAAACATTTCCTTCCAACTTACGCAACTTTAACCTAATGGAAGTAAGAAAAAAATCCTAATTTTTGCAGTCATCTTACACTTCGGTTTTTGTAGAAAGTTACTTTAAAGCTCTCTCAAACATTTATAAACCTTGAAATCCATCGTGACCACCACGTTCTGGCATAATCTGTTCGCAGACACATTTGCCTCGTGACAAAAATAAATTGAAGAAGATTTTTGAAATGAATACCAAACGGATGTTTAAAGGCGTTTTTCTAAAACAAGAAACTTATTTACGTTTGATGGAAATAAACTTCCACAACAGCTCTATTATTTGCGATATATAAGTATGGGAATTTCACTTTGAAAACGAAGATTTTTTTTTTAAAGAAAGACGAGTTGTTAATAATCGACTTCCTTTGAACAAAGTGATGACGAAACGTAATGTAGTGAACTCGTATCACAGTCATGGATTGTTGACAGGAAGAAACACACTCGTATCTACCCGTATATATTTGTCAGTACATTTGAAATGGGCTGATAACGTAAAGTCGTCCCTGTACTCACCGCGAAGGCATATAGGGGGAGTGGAGGTATAGGTCCCCTCATTCTGATACTCGGCACCAGATGGACGTGAGTGGTGAGCTTCACTCCCCGGCCGCTTTACCTCCGGGAAAGAGCTCCCGGTACCCATTGTACAGGAGACTGGATGGACCCCAGGGCCGGTCTGGTGGGTGCGGAAAATCTCACCCCCACCGGATTCGATCCCCGGACTGCCACTTAGCAAGAATATATAAAATTATTACTCCGTCATCGTCACCATCGTAGGCATTTCCAGGTACAAGGATTAACATTCTTCCAGTCATATTTCAGATGTTCTTATCATTTGCTTGGGTGGGGGGGTTATTTTCTGTATATTGATAGCGCAGCTTCGCGAGTTGGTTCTCAGATCATGTTAAAAAGTGTTCTAGGTTAGGCATTTCTGTTGATAGATTTACTTATTTTTGTGTTGTTATGTGCTACCTTTATTATCTGCATGATCCGTTATACTGCATCTGCGACAACTGCGAGAAAATGTACTTATGCCTTCTTCAGTTTTTTCTTTAACTCTCAACAACCTAACCACAAAAAAAATCAAATGATTTACAGAATTTGAGTAAGATTTATTTTCGGCTCTTCTGTAGTAAGTTTACTTTGGAAATTCAAAACTTCTGACTTGTTCACATATTTTATTGTTTAAAACATTTCATGCTCTTACAGTTTCGTTACTTTGCAAATTAAATTTGATATTCGCATTGTCGTGTGAGAAATGAAGTATTGCAAAGAGTCAAGGAGTAAAGGAATAACCCACAGACAATAAAAAGAAGAAAGGTTAACTGGATTGGTCGCATCTTGCGTAGGAACTGCCTTCTAAAACACGTTATTTAAGGAAAGCTAGAGGGAAGGATATAAATGACGGAAAGACGAGGAAGAAGGCGTAGGCAGCTACTGGATGGCCTTAAGGAAAATAGAGGATAGTGTAAATTGAAAGAGGAAGCACTAGGTCGCACTTTATGGAGAACTCGCTTTGGAAGAGGTTATGGACCTGTCGTAAGACAGATTGAATGAATGATTCGCATTGTGGTTCTAACCAACAAAGTCAGTTGCTCGAGACTAGGCAAAGCTTGCGTTCTGCTGCTGTGCTTGCATGAATGTATAGAGGTCATGCTTATTGCAACGAATATAATAAATGGCCAGACGAACGTGAAAATCTCAGCATGTTCCTAAATATTACTGCATTGAAGGACATATCCAGTTGAAGGCATTCCGTCTTTCGTTTTCTGCTCGAATTATGATAGTAACACGGACTTTCTTGTCAGTGCGGTCAGCAACCTTAAATTTTACTTCCGCAGACTTCTTTATGAATATGAATAATTTATGTTTCCCATATTCCGTGCAAACGACTGATTATACAACATTTAATCAACAATTTCACAATCAACAAAAAACAATCTTTTGTCAGTTTACGATATACCTCCTACATGTTTCGGCCTCTACATGACCATTCTCGGGGAGGTTTCTAACAAAGGAATAAAATAGTGGCAGGTTATGTTAAATATGCGCATATGTGGAATAAAAAATACAATGTTTCTAATTAAAATTGCTGAAAATATTTAAAATATAGACTAATTACAAATACTTTTCAGATATATTACATTTCATGTGAATATCGTTGTAGACACACATCTATATTATTATGTCATCTTCATTCTGGGGGAGTTATCCCTGTGTTGTCCGTACGTGCTTTTACTGTGGTGGATGACATAATTTGCCATTATTTTATTCCTTTGTTAGAGACCTCCCTGAGGATGGCCATGTAGAGGCCGAAACATGTAGCAGGCATATCGTAAAGTGACAAAGGATTGTATGTTGTTGATTGTGCAATTATTGCATTAAATACTATATGAGCAATTTATTTTAAGACGGCGGTGTGAGTTTTCCCCTCAGTTTGTAGGAAATGCCATTACCATTGTTTGGTTCAGGTTAGTTCAAGGCTACTCTCATTAGCTTGAATTTGATATCTTTGACACACCATGGCAAATACGTAACGTATGAACTAATCAATTACCATACCAAAAAATGAATCAGATCTCCCTGGGCACTTATTTAGGCCAGTATCTTCAAAATTTCTTTTCTTAACACGTTTTCAAGTGTTGATAAATATCACAGTTTCACACTATAAGAAAGAGGTGAGTGAGGCATGCATACTCACAATTGTTTGAATGTGTGGGTCAATTTAGAGGTGTGCCAGATTCTAGATTATTTGCTCCTGTAGAGAAACCAATAAAAAATTAAAACCTACAACAGAATAAGGGGAAAAATGTGTCACAATATGAAGAGGACAGAGAGTAAATATTGTGTCAAATTATTATGGGGTGATTGAGAATTAACCTAATAGGCAATGCATGCAACATTGAGGCGCGTTCGCGTAACCATTGTTGCCGTGGAAGAGCAATGCGTATTAAATATTGTGAGTGTTTCTTAGTTATTTGACATAAAAAGCGCATGCGCCGTATTATATTGTCATCTCTGGCCTTTCCGGCTCTACTATATTTTTCCACATTATCTCATAAACGATGTGATTTTCGGAAAAAAGTTATTGAACATAAAATGTATGCTTTGATTTTCTCTACAACCTTTGTGTGAAACATTTCTCATTCTAAGGAGAATTCAGCGAGATACTGTCATAAGTGTACAAACGTTTTCGTGTAAAGTACGCGTTATTCTTGTGAGATTTTAATGAAACTTGAATTTTCTCGACAAAAGTTTCAAAAAAATCCCCCAATATCAAATTTCATGAAAATCCGTCCAGTGAAAGCCGAGTTGTTCCATGCAGGCGGAGAGACAGACGACAGACATGACGAAGCTGATAGTCGTCTGTACTGGTGCGAATCTTGAAGTTTCAGTTTTATTTCAATGAAAGTTACTAGCCATTCTTAAAGTTCCCTTTTTCTGCAAATGAAAGTAGTTGTGGTGTCTTAAGTTTTTAATATGAACTGTACATAACATAGTCCTATGAGATCTTAGCTTTCTATGAAATCTGCTGCAACTAGATTAGATACTATTACTACATTATCGGTAATTCTGTATAATAGACTTTTTAAAACAATGCACTAAATTATGTACAACATTCTAGATTCTCGTCGTATTGTGGCAGTTAACTCTTAGCCAGTAATGAGCATAAGTTTCGCCAAGTACAATATAAGCTATAGAAATATATGTCACAAGTAGTCATTGGATTTAGTATAAGTCTGTTTTTATTCCATTGATATACAGGGCATACACAAAAGAATGGTGCGGTTTTAATAGTGTTCACTATTAAAACTGCACCATTCTTTTGTGTATGCCCTGTATATGATGACAATGTAAGATTAACAGGGATGACCAAAGCACGGCCGACTGTGGACTGTGTTTTAAAATATTTCCTAAAGAAAGGAGATTTACAGCGAACAAACTAACCTACTGTAGTCGTATGAACAGAAATAAGAAGACATAAAATAAGGAAAATATATTTTATTTTATTAATAATTAGCTCTTGCCTAAGTTTGTTCCTAAAATGCGGCTTCCGAAGCTGGTCTAGCTGACTACTCCTGGTATATGATACGTTCTACATTGCGTAACTTAAGAAGTATTTAATAAGAAGTTTCTGCATTTGTGAAAAGTTGAGTCTATGAAAGGATGGATCTGGAACTCCTATGAAACTAGGCTGTCTAATTTATTGTTCGATGCGTTGTGTTCTATTAATAAAAAGTACTGGGCGAGTATCTCAAGACTGAAATATACAAACGTATAAATTTACATTTTGTACGTGGGTGTGGAACTTGGTCTTTCGCCAAGAACACAGATTGAGTGTTTGAGAGCAGGCTGCTGAAGAGAATATTTGGAACTAAAATGGAGAAAGTCACACAAGAACGGTGGAAATTACGTAATGAGAAGCTTTATGTATACTTTTGAACAAATATTAGAGAAATAAAGAGAAGGAAGATGAAAAGCAAGGGTCATAAAACGAATGGAAAGATCCAGACAGAAGTTGGAAAGCACAAAAAATAATGCAGGAGATAGAAGATGTAAGAAAACGTTATAAAGCGAGTATTCTGGTTGACACAAACACAGCATTTGACTTTTCGTATGCCAGCTGCATCCAGTAGTTCACCACATTCTCTAGGTTGCCTGCACTGTGCACTACGAACTGTTCGTTGCTTTCGAAGTGATTACAGTTTCTGTTTCACTGCTTGTCCACCTCTCTTTGCCACGTCCTTCCGTCGTATTCTGAAGGCACTTGAACAAAAAGTCTGTGTTGTGGTAGACTCCACTGCGGTTACAATCGTCGCAAATCGTGTCGCCCGCTGGGTGGCAGGGGTGGGCCTCAAAGAGCCCGGGCCCACAACGCGAACATACCCAGCAGGGTGTGTGATAGGAGTGGTGTGGAGAGTATGACCCTTCACGACACGGGCTGCACTGCGTGTCCGTTTTATCCGTGCACCGCCGCGACACGCCCCAACCTGGTGGACACTTGGAGCACCGTAGCTTTCTGTGGCTATGCCTCAAGCGAGGACGGCCCCATACTTCCTGTTCGGGAGACAAAACAAAACATCACCATAAACAGTAAGCATTTCATTCTTGTGTTTACATATTTGCTAGAATATAACCTATTTAAATTTCAATGTGGTGAATGGATACATTCCATCTCTAGCTGTGATTACGATAAAGGTAAATTTCACCCTAGAACAGACCACGAAGGCCACGGTAGATACTCATATGCACACTGTAGCTCTCGAGCGACACTATGAAATTACAGTTTCACTAAATATGCATGCCATAACATTGAAAACTTCTTGAAACAGCTTGATGAAATAATCGATGCTGCAGCCTAGTGAAAAATTTTTTTTTTTGGCGAAGATCAAGGCTGCAATAGGGACTGAAGTACTAAGCATATTTGGACTAATTCATAAGACAGATTACTTTTGGCAATCGCTGCTATCTGACGTAAGTGTCCGTACGAATGACTTGCTACATGGGGACAGAATGACGACAGAATTTAGACGCTTATGCTTCTGTACAGGCGTACGTAAGGAGCAGGTTTATTTAACGAAGCTGTCATTAGTTCACGACTGTATAGCATCGGATGACTGGATGATAGTGAACGATGACCTGAGAAGTATGTGACAGGAGGCGGTTTGACCTAATTTAAGGTAGTATTCCGGTTAAAGGTTGGACGATTCCCTACAAGGAAAAGAGATTTTCTTTCTTCTCTAAAACGGTTACACTGGTTGTGGGGCCCACCCAGACTCCTAGTCTGTGTGTATCGGGGCTCTTTCCGCAAGGAAATGGCGGCCAGGGCTTGAATTTGATTACTTACCTTCTTCTAGTGCTGAGGCTAATATAGAGTGGAGCTATACCTCTGCTCCCCCTATATACCTTAATGGCGTGGACGAGGATATTTATACTTTTAATTTTACCTTCACTATCATAGCTTCCTAGCGCAATTTTTTCTTTTCGTATTTCTTATTGTTTCCTAGTTGGTAGGGGTGGAATTTACGTCCAATGCATATCGTAAAATTGAGGAGTGACAGCACATATGGAATTATGTCAACCAAATCCATAAAGAGTAACTGGATTTTGTGCCTTGAAGTGTAAACTTTTTTACTTGATTGAAGACATGCAGTTGCGTTTAAAGATTTGGAAATCGATTGGTTAATTAATTGGTAAACCATCATCGAACACTGCTGTATATTTCTTGTGTAAAGATAAGCTGCATGTTTCGGCACTGCCGGATCATCATCAGGCCATATACAGAAAATAAAGTACGAAAGTAAATATTATACCTATACTTCCTGTGAGATCTCATCTTTTGTTTAAACCGTTAATTGTACGCAAATGCTTTCTTAGTCACTTAAATTCCGGAATTTGTGTTTTTAAAGAGTTTCTTTTCCCGAATCTCTTAAAACACTATATATTTTAAAATTGTTTTACAAGGTTGTTTTCTGCACATGACGATGGAGTTTTAAACTATTGAAATTAAGATAATTAAAAGGATGAGCTTATTATAATTTATGTCAAACCCTTTTGGACGCGTGTGCAATGTACTTTCTCTTTTATTCACTGTAATTATCACATGGGATAAAAGGCTTTTCTAGTTTTTCGATGTAAACATTGGATATGTTGCTTAAAAGTTTTTGGGTTGTAGCCCGGCGTCAATTTTTAGTGTATAACCAACGTTTCGGGAACACTTGTTTGTTCCATCTTCAAAACCCTGAAGATGGGACAAAGCAAGTGTTCCCGAAACGTTGGTTCTACACCAAAAATTGACGCCGGGCTACAACCCAAAAACTTTTAAGCAACATTACGACCACGGCGGAAGCCTTCAATTACAACATTGGATATGTTCTATACACATTATGTATATATTTTAGTTTCGTCTCTCGCTATGAGCGATGTGGTGGCGCTGTAGTAGTCACAACCCAAAATGGCGGAGCACAGATGCAGACTCAATATATTTTCGAATTGCAGGTTAATAGTCAGTGACAATACTATAGAGAAGTTACAGCCGCTTGTACAGTAAGATTCCACATTCGGAATCAGCTCTCAGAGAGTGGACAAGGAAGTTTCTTGCGACAGGCAGTGTGTTGAGGAGGTAAGGAGCCACACATCCTTCCGTCTTGGAATTAAGTTTGTAGACAGTACCACTTACGTAGCTCCAAACTTGCAGATTTCATTAGTGAAATTGAAATCGGGACATCACCAGCATGACTGAGGTTTTTTTTTTGGTCCCTTCTACTCAAATTGTCGGGATAGTGTTTTAAATTAGGCCACGACGATTTCCTCATCATTCCTAATTTCTTATTCAGCGTCACCGAATTATTTGACATTAATATAGAACTTCCCAGTTGGTGTGTTAATCACAAGTGTATGTTTATTTAGCTCCTCAATCACAACAACCAGTTATATCACTTTTTTTTTTTTGGCAATTAGTTTCGGCTCGGGGACTGAGCCATCATCAGGCCACTAACAAAAATCTATAAAATCGAAGCTCTGTATATATTATAGGTAGGAGATTTTCCCTTTACATAGATTAATACATTATGAAAGTATATAAGACAGCACGAGGACTCATCCACTAACAACATATTGGATGATACCGATAGATTTTCACCTTTTATACTGGTACTGCATTATACATAAAAACCTTTACGCTTGACTCTTTGTTTTCAAATTTCTTTTTAAATTACTTTTATAAAATATTATTTTCTATTATTTTATAACTTTGATATTTTAACACTTGCTTTACGATTACACAGTTTTAACGTTTCCTTAGGCCTTATTGAAGAAAATCTAATTGTCTTATATACGTTCATAATGTATTCATTGATGTAGAGGGACGGATCTCCTACCTGTATTACGTACATACCTTCCTTTTTCTAGTTTTTTGTTAGTGGCTTGATAATGGATCAGTCCCGAGCCGAAACTAGTTGCCCAAGAAAATAAGTATGCACTATAACTTGGTGTGATTGAAGAGCTAAATAAACATACACTTGGAATGATTTGACGCTGTATACAGGGTTTTCGTTATATGACGCTGCCTACGCCCGACGTAAGTGTTGAACAACGCTAGATCTTCTTGCTTGTACAAGGATGTTCGCAGCTTCATAATTTGAAAACACTGTAGTACGGGTTACTGTGGGGCCTTTAAAATAAATTGTATATAAATATGTTTACTGATACGAAACAAATGTTTGTGACATGTTGTAGTGTAGACCTACGCTTCTATTTGTAGACAACATAACCACAAACTGTACTGTGCTTGTGCAGATGAAATGTGCAGACGCCATGCTAATTACATTTGTTATGTGAATTTTGGCCAAAGAAATCCTAAATCATTTTAATTGAGCCAGTCTTCATACCAGCGTTTCAACTGCGTGCCTTCGATGTACGGATCTGTTTTCAGTCGGACTCTATTTTTAAGGAAGCTGTATTTACTAAAATATTTCTTGCATGTATGTAGATGTATAAATAATGGGGGAGTGTTTATGATTAAGCATCGTACTCTCTTACATAGCTCGTAGTTACTCTGCATGTCTGAAAGATAGTGTTAATCGTCAGACGGCCTTGACATATACATACTTTTACTTTTAACAAACTGCGTTAATCGTCAGACGACCTTAGCGTGTAAATATCCTCGTTTATTAGAAACATGCCATTGCACTTCCAAAGATCCTTATTCAATAGTCTCCACTAACATGTCCTAGGGCCGTGCCATGGCTCAGGCGGTTAGTCGCCGGCCTCCCACCGCGGAGGTCCGGGCTCGATCCCGGGCCAGTCCATGTGAAATTTGTGGTGGACACAGTGACACTGGGACAGGTTTTTCCCTGAGTTCTTCGGTTTTCCCCTTGTCAATTTCATTCCACCGGTGCTCCATTACACGGAAAAACGAAGAAACTAATCATCCTTTCTCTTCATCATAGGGTTGCACAATAAACCTTATGGCTGCGGTGCGTCCGTAGAATCTGCTGCGGGGCCCTTCTCCCATAAAAAATGTTCTAAGAACACGGTTGACCATCTACTAACTTGTCGAGTCTCTCGGCTGGCTGGTTACTATGGCAGACAAGATGCAGCGAACCATAATTCCGAAACTTGCAGTATCTTACGACCTCAGAACGGGCCCTAGGATGACAGAAATGAGAACTTGCAATGCTATTTTCTTTAATTTGGATATTAGAGACACCATGTATTTGGTCGAGTTGGTAATCATTTAGCGCCCACTGTGGCTGGCAGCGGCGTGAAGCCAAATGGAAACGGGATGTATTTTATAACACTGGACTTTACGATACATATCAGGCAGTTACCAAACGTGACCCTCTGGAAGTGTCCTTCCTTCCTCTGTCTTACAGAATTGACTTATCGAGCTGAGTCTCTGTTAAGAGACTAATAGTTATTGTGCTACTAAACTATTCCCCGCATTGTGTGGAAACCAAAGGATCTTTACCGTGCTCACAAAAACCCGTCACTGGTCCCTGTCCTGAATCACATGAATCCCGTACACATATCTCCAGCCGTATTTCATTAAGATTCTCTACAAGGAACTTTCCCAAGCCTGAGGCCCTCTTTACCATTTCGTAATAAGCTATTTCATTTACGGTGAAGTGTTATTAGCCCCTCGCCCAACACTCAAGTTGGAGGACCTCCCCTTCACGACACTCAGAGACTGCTAATTAAATAGTCACATCTCTTCTCCATATATCCATCCGCTTCCTGACGACTTGGCAAGCCGTGATGACAGATACTCACTTAACACGATTCTTTTAAGGAACCCTTCCCATAAAATCATTCCATGATACAAACAATAGCTCTCGTATGAATTAGTAATCGGCTGGGCACTTTGAGTAAGCCCAGCGCCGTGGAGACCTGAAGTTGTATCTCTGTGAATTTTTAGCCACGGCACTAGACGGGGGTGAAGTGGTCAACTTCACGCCCTGATCGGTTTCTTCCCCTGTACTTACTAGATAACATTTTGTGGGCCCCGAAGATGGTCTGAGCGAGGCGGTGAAGAGAAAATAGTTTCTGTTAGGAATGCAAGTTCAGCCCGCAGCCTAGTTACTGTATCCACTGAAATGTGTCGCCTCACGTATGTCACACGTGTAATTTTGTGAATATTACTCACATAGTAACGTGTTCAGTGTTTGTAGGCGCATTCGCAAAATTACGAAAAGCGACTATTAGCTTCGTCGTGTCTGTCTGTCCGTCCGTCTGCATGGAACAACTCGGCTCCCACTGGACGGATTTTCATGAAATTTGGTATTTGAGTATTTTTCGTAACCCTGTCTAGAAAGTTCAAGTTTAATTAAAATATCACAAGAATGACGGGTACTTTACATGAAGACCTATGTACATTTATGACAATGTCTCGCTGAATTTTTCGTACAATGAGAACTGTTTCAGACAAACGTTGCAGAGAAAATCAAAACACACGTTTTATGTTCAATGTTTTCCCGAAAATCGTGCCGTTTATGAGATAATGTGTAAAAATATGGTACAGCCAGACAGGCCACAGATGACAATATAATACGGCGCATGCGCTTTGCATGGCGGCATAACTAATACAGGAATACAGACACACACTCATTATTAAAGAAGGCCATGAGCAAACGAATATTCTTTTTAAAACATTTATATTCTCGAGACTTACTTGAATTCTTCAGTAGTCAGTAGAAATATAAAGAGCACAATGTAATGAAATATGAGTACAAATTAACAGGTTTCTATTTTTAAAACTTGAACATTCCTCTTTTCTCTGTGTGTCTGTCCCGATTTCAGCTATTGAATTAGTATATTTTCTCGAGACTTGAAAAAAAAATTATGCCATTCTAGGACATTCCAACACCTCACTTCTTCATTTTGTACAATCAGTAGCAACAAAATAGGGAGCGCACGAATGTATGTAGCGGGACCACCATTAGCTCTGCTTCCTTTTATATCCTGAAATTATGTATGTTATTAGACCTTTGAATTTTTTTTTAAATGTATAAATAAGAATATGCTGGCCACGCGAAAGTTTTATTTAGTTTCTGTCTTGACGATGATAACTAATGAATAACTGGATACAGAATTTTATGCGGAGGTAGTAGGAATATCGCCACACACTGCATATCATATTATCTTTGTGTTCACAATTACTGAACATGGCGACAAAGCGAAATTTTGAAGCTATAGCCGACACATTTGACGTATACAAATTCTGTACTTCACCAATAAGTTGTTCATAAACGCAAAACAACAATAATAGACACGTAGAACTAGAAATCTACGCAGTAGAGAAGTGGACTGTGAGTTCTTCTCAGAAAAGCTGGTATTTTAAGAGTTACTTTATTTAATTATCAATACTGAAATCTTAAAAATGAACATGTAATTTTTAATCACTCTGTAGGTAGGTCCCTGCACGCCACTGGGCATGAGAAAGAGACTGAGGGTAGTTTGTAGGTCATAAACCCAGTCCACTGCATCAGATAAGAGCCCATGCTGCCTCCTTGTGTGAGGCTTTCCTCTCCCCACTCCTACTCTTCCTTGCCACTAATTTTAAAATTTTAGAATAAGCATGCATGCACAGTGGATGTGGGCTCGCTCCACTGCCCCCCGTCCCCCCACTTCACACACACACACACACACACGCTCGTACCTGGAACAATAGATAAGTTTCACTACTGTAGAAAATGTAAACCAGAGGGATAATTAATGTTGTCCTTAAACTTGACTTTACAGACAACCTGTTGGCCTGTCCGCTTCGCATGCCCCCGCCCCCCTCCCTGCCCAAATGTAACCGGAGGAGGGTCAGGGTTGTAACTGAGATGCTCGAAGCTTTCTAGTGAAGACAGTACTTGTGAGGTTCGTTTATTACGTATTCCTCATGAAAGTAGCGTGTCCTGAAATGTATTAGGAAAGTAGCGTGCTCCTGAAATTATTAGGAAAGTAGCGTGCTCCTGAAATGTATTAGGAAAGTAGCGTGCTCCCGAAATGTATTAGGAAAGTAGCGTGCTCCTGAAATGTATTAGGAAAGTAGCGTGCTCCTGAAATGTATTAGGAAAGTAACATGCTCCTGAAATGTATTAGGAAAGTAGCATGTCCTGAAATGTATTAGGAAAGCAACATGGTCCTGAAATGTATTAGGAAAGTAACGTGCTTCCGAAACGTATTAGTAAAGAACATGGTCCTGAAATGTTTTAGGAAAGTAGCATCGTCCTGAAATGTATTAGGAAAGTAACATGGTCCTGAAATGTATTAGGAAAGCAACATGGTCCTGAAATGTATTAGGAAAGTAACTGTCCGAAACGTATTAGAAAGAACATGGTCCTGAAATGTTTAGAAGTACCGTCCTGAAACGTTTTAGTAAAGTAACATGGTCCTGAAATGTTTTAGGAAAGTAGCATACTCCCGAAAAGTAGTAGGAAAGTACCATGCTCCTGAATTCTATTAGGGAAGTAGCAGGTTTTAATCCCGTCCGCTGAAATCATTCGTGTTTTTCCTCAGTCTACCAACTAAAGCCAAGATGTGGGTAGACAGGCGACTCATGAGTCTTCTCACCATGTATTGTTTTGTCCTGCTGAATTTTATCTCTTGCCTTATATCTGTTCCATGCAAGAATTTGCTTTCTTTACTATTCGTTGGTCGTGTTTACAAATTCCTGTCTTCTGGTGTATGACGTGAGTCTTCAGTATCGCTTTAAGAACGTGAAATGTCGCATAGTCGTATTCGCTTCGGGAAAAATTTTAGTCTGTTTTAATGCTGAAATCAATAAATCACGTAACCAAATCATACATGATGACTTGGGTTTTTAACTTATTTTAAATTCTTGTTTGAATCAAAGGGAAATTAATAAAAATAACCTACCTGATTTCTGTACAAGCGTTAAAAATTTCTATATCCTGATATTTCATCGGGCAAGCAGGCCGAAAGCGGTGACGTTTCTTTGTATTTGAGCGGTGCCGGGTTCGTTTCTCGACTATCCGGCCTGTTGTTTTTCGTGGTTTCACTCGATTTCGTCCCCGAAAAATGCAGATGTAGTACCACATATTCGACGACAGACTCATGCTACCACAATGTCAGTCCATTATCTGCGGACAGTCCTACCATTCAACAGTGTACAATCTGACATATATGGCACAAACTTTTCTAAAATGAATTGCATAATTTGGAATCAACTTGTCCGAGATTTCGCATTGCCGATGTACTGCCTATACAGGGTGTATTATTCTGAAACTCTCCATTATCTAGAGCAGTGGTATTCAGCCTTTTTTGTTCGCGTACCCCCAGATATAATTTCTCTTCAACTTTGTACCTCCAAAGTTGTTGGTGCATAATTCAAGTTATACACAGTCTATAATCTACATATAAAATAAGTTAAATAAATTATATCCAAAATAATGTATTAAATAATAAGTTTTAAATGAGAAAAAGGAGAATCAAGCTATTAAATAACAAATATATTATTGCCTATCATATAAAAATTAATACAGGAACAAAGGTATTTTAGCAAAGCAAAATTATATGCATTATGTGGAATGAAATGAAACTAGCCGCCCAGATAAGAATCGCAAAAAGGAGAGAGAGAGAAATGGTGCTCCCAAATCGCATGTCCTTACGTCCGGTCTCTTGTGGCTAACCCTAAATCTGGCCATGATGATTCAATGTTTATCATGAAATAATATATTTATATTTTTTTTTAATTTTACGTACCCCCAGGGGTTCGCGTACCCCAGGTTGAATACCACTGATCTAGAGTGTATCTGACATGCAATTTTTGCGACTTAACTGTACTCCTGCGTTCAGGTGAATGTCGTGAGATTATAGTGACAGAATTTGTTTGACGAAACTTCTTGATATTTAATTGCTTTTCAGAGAGTGAACAATGCCCAACATAACTAACTAACTAACTAACTAACTAACTAACTAGCTAACTCCATGTAGCAGAGTCCTTCTTGAGAAGCTAACAGGTCGTCAGCTAGTCAAGAAATTCCCTGCGTTTTATGGAACCCGAAAGTTCATTACCGCATTCACAAGAGCCCGCCACCTGTCCCTATCCTGACCCATATCAATCCAGTCCACGACCTCCCATCCCACTTCTTGAAGATCTATTTTAATATTATCCTCCCATACACGCCTGGGTCTTCCAAGTGGTCTCCTTCCCTCAGGTCTCCCCACCAAAATCCTGTATGCACCTCTCCCCTCACCCATACGTGCTACATGCCCCTCCCACCTCATTCTTCTTGATTTGATCACCCGAATAATACAGATCATTAAGTTCCTCGTTATGTAGTCTTCTCCACTCTCCTGTTACATCGTCCCTCTTAGGCCCAAATATCCTCCTCAGCACCCTATTCTCGAACACCCTCAGCCTATATTCCTCCCTCAGTGTGAGAGACCAAGTTTCACACCCATACAAAACAACAGGCAAAATCATAGTTCTTTATATCTTAATCTTATGCCCAACATAACATTAGTATAATGAAACAAATCATTATTACAAACGTTTAGACATCTTCACAGAATTTTATTTCGATATCCATGTTTCTTTATCCATTTCACCGATATTCCTTACGCATACAAAATACTTTTTGTCTTCTCCAAATCGGGCAGACTGGCTCTGGGGCACAACCAGCGTGCACGGGGCGTGATGCTGGCCACTCAGTTCCATATAGCCCCAAGATTAAGTATGAGTTGAGCTATATCTTTACTCCTCCTGTATATCTTCATGGCGTGGACCTATTATTTCATGTTACAATATTATGTTGATGCCGATCCCAGTGGCCGCGCGGTCTAAGGCGTGGGTCTACGGCCGCTCGCTTACTGTGATTGTGGGTTCGAATCCCACCGGGGGCATGGATGTCTGTCTGTTGTGAGTGTTGTGTGTTGTCAGGTAGAGGTCTCTGCGACGGGCTGGTCCCTCGTCCAGAGGAGGCCTACCGAGTGTGGTGTGTCTAAAAGTGTGATTCATGAAGCCTCGAAAAATGAGGCGGCCTAGGCCCCCAAGGGGCTGTCGAGCCATTGGAAAAAAAAATATTATGTTGATATTTATGCTACAGTGGTTATGATAAAGACAGGTCAGAGGAAATGGTGTGTGGGAAACTACATCAGACTGACAGTTGAATAAGTGAACAGTGTGTGAAGTGTATCGCATGTATTCATATCTTTCATGTAACATACGCCACCACCTTGATAATGCGTCTGAATGGACGAGAAAGCAAATTCTCTGACAACCTGTGATTAATATTATAACTTAGTTTGCCGACGTCCTGTAGCGTGAGACACTAGCATAATCAGCATAATTATGTTCCTTTTCCCTCCCTAATTTGTGTTTTGTTGATAAGGGACCCTCGCTGAATTCCACACCACTGTCGTGTTGTATTGTCCAGCTGGGGTCCGCAGTAATGTGGGAACCGGCAGCCTTTTGTATACCAGACGGCCTTGTTATTTAAATAGCTTGACGTTTCTGACACCAACGAACTCTGTTAAATTGTCTTCCAGTTTTTCGATCTCTCTTGCTCGTCACTGGGAGCAGTTGGAAGCTGAAATACCCTTGAATGTTAATTAGACTTGTTTCAAAAGGAAGAATACGCCGTGAAGTGGTTATTTCTTTGTGACTCCTCTGTTCGTAAGGCTTATTTGTGGGAGACGAGTACTTGTTAATTAAACAACTTTGGCCGCTTTAAGAGCAGGGACCTGGAAGAATATCTTATTCATTATTTATACGTTCTGTCTTCACTTAAAAGATGACATTTAGCTCAGAATATTCTGTGCATTTTCTGTCTACTGTATCTTCCTATACAAAATAAAATATTAATATATAGTATGGGGGTAATATGTAAAGTGTTTGCATAAGAAACTATTTTTAAAAGAACTGCCATTTTCCTTGTACTTTTTATTAATAATTTTTAAATATATTCCTGTGATGTGTTTTGTAAAGGAAGAGATTCCTTTCCTAACTGCAGTCATACGTTTTTATTGAATCGTACTTAAAAGGGAAGGCCTGGTGATAGCTTGTAATAAGCCGAAACTTGTTGCCTAATCAACTTTTACGGTGTTGTGTGTGATTGTATATTGCGAAATATATATATATATATATATAATATATATATATGATTAACAGCACAACGGGGATGAATCACCTTAAACATCACATGTTCATTATCAGTTGTGTCCCGAAAAATAATTTTTCAGTCGATGTTATTTCAGTAAATTAAATAAGGATTTTGTGATCTTCGCGTACTAAATTCGTTATAACAAGTTACTCCAAAATTTCGAACAAAATTTATATTAATTTACCTGCTCAGACCCCAGTGTGAAAGTGGGGTTACAGAACCGTATGCGTGTAGTGCCAGCAAGCCTGCCTCCTCATGACACATCGCCGTCGTTTCGTGTGACATGAAGCCATGCATTTTGTTTTACATCCAATCGGATGTCAACAGGAAGTGGTTAAAATCCACATCTGGACCTGTTGGCCACTAACGCTATTCTATTTTGCAGCTGTTGTTAGATAATTACAAGTATAATATTGAATTACGAACGGAGATAGCGTAGTCAGTATAATGAATAAACTGCGGGCTGGATAACCGACGAAACGTCTTTCGACTCCAGGCAGGGGCAAGAGAGTTCTGTCCTCCGAAGTGTCCAGAACAACTGTGGAGTCAACCGCGGATAAAGCGGCCAGGGCGTGAAGCTTACCACTTCCATCTAGCGCCTAAGTTAAGAATGAATGGAGCTCTGCCTTCACTCTCCTACGTCTTTTCATAACATGCGGAGCAACAACTTTTATCTTTTAACTTTAATTATCAATTATTTCCTGTCTGCGTGTTTTATATTCGTTTCACTACACGCACGGCTATAATTCGCCATACCACCGTGAATGTTTGCTGTAACACGGTTACATATTTTTTCTGTCCGAACAGCCTCTTGAATTAATTAACGAATTTTTACGAAACTTGGTATGAACACAATCCCCACTAAATGTCATTTAGTCTTTGTAATTTTAACGTTTCTGCCTTGAATTGTACCAAACTGGAGGTGGTGAAAACTACGTAGGTGGGAGCTAAAGACAAATCATTACGTAACTCGACCCAAGCGGCAGCTCTTCTTGCATTCAGGCGGTGCCAAGTTTCAAATCTCGGACACGACACCAATTATTCCGAATGTTCTTTTTTTGGTTGGATGCCGTTACCGAGTCGTAGTTTGACGTAGCTACCCACCACTTCTTACCACTTCATTTCGTATCCACCGAGTGTGACCATACTCTTGTGTAGGTCGACAACGCGTGATAGCTGGATGTTCCTAGAGTGTCGTCAAATAACATACGACGGTTTATACCACGTCTGCTGTCATACTTCCGTAGCTAATGTTTGTGACACGAAGCTAATTTCCAAATTCGTAAACAAATACCTCAGGAAACACTAAGAATGTTGCGTCACAAACCATGCCGTCAGAACCATCCATATTACAAACATAGGAGAAATTTGATGGCACATATATTTCTGGGGTGGTACATATACGAGTGTGAAATTTGATAAATCTGCAGGCAATGTCTCTGTGCTTAATTGAGTGCCTTATGAAGACGTTTTAACTCCATTCTTCCTTAGTATTAAGTAAGGTAAAGGTAAAGAAATCTCATTACAGGCCTGGGCAGGCCCTGAGAGTTCCATGAGGTTGAGGCTCCCAGATTTCTAGACAACCGGCACATGAAGGTGGTAAGGTTGTCAGCCCTACGCACCGGCCCCCTTTACCCTCCGAGAAATATTCCTGGTACTCATTTATGTGAGAGGCTGAGTCGACCCCAGGGACATAGTGCGACCGAAAGGATTATGTCAATGAAAAATTCCAATGACAACATCGGGAATCAAACCCGCGACCTTCCGGCTTGTAACGCAACTGCGCCACCGCGTGACCCTAATATTAATTAAGGCCCACATTATTAAGACGGATGGGGGAAAGAGTTCTTGCTTCATCCTCGGCTGTAGACGGACGTGCGTGGTTAACTTTACGCCATGAACGGAGGATGAAAGTCCGTGAGTCCAGTGCTTAAGAGGCTGATTGGGCCTCAGAGACGGTGTGAACGTGGTGGCATACGGAAGCATTTCTGCTCTTGTCCGGAGTCGAGTCTCGGGTCGTCTTTATGACAAAACAGCCCGATGTCAGTTCTTGGCCTGCTGTATACAGCCTCTCCACACTTTGACCCGTAGTCTAGTGACTATATTGACTAGGCCTTTTTTTAAAGTGTGTTATTTAAGTACGTTGTCAATTGCTAGGATTATATAGTGTCGATGATGAATGTGAATGAGTGTGGAGCATTGGATGATTGATACTGACAGGGGAAAACGGAAGCACTCGGAAAAAAAAACTTACCCCACTATCATTTTGATAATTAAAAATCCCACACGGATTGACTAGGCTTTCCCGATATCTGTGAGATTTCGTAAGTAAACAGACACTCCACCGTAGCACTCCTCACTGCACGACACGTAGTACACTCCGCTCCACGAAAAAACATTTCATATGCTTTTAATACCACACGCCAGCAGTTCCACAATTCTACTAACTACAGTGTTTTTATAATTTTACAACTTTTAGCGAATCTATTGACAAGATTTTAACCTATGTTTCAAAGTGCAGATAGAATATTTTAAATCATGTGTTGAAATGACTGTAGCTTTTAACAAGAAACCCCCTGACGATGATCCTAGGATCGAAACACGTGTAGGGGTACAATTTTAACAATTTTATAATAAAGCTACTTAAAGAGTGGTTTTAGTGTGCATCGGTTGGTTTAAACTTAATTTAATAAACAGAGGGATAATTGAGAAGTCCCTTCTTGAGACACCAGATATCAGTGTTTTTATGGGAATTCCACGCTTTGCTTTATATTCTCACGAAGTATTAACCCTTTAAAGGCTAAGTTAAAGTTATTTTCTATTTAGTGTTTCCCGATTTCCGAAAGACCATTGCTTTTTGAATGGCCCCCATGCTTCACCCTTGTGGTAAGAGCATCATGTACATGCAGATGAGTACGGAGCACTGGAGAATTGATACTGACAGGGAAAACCTGAAGTACCAAAAGAAAAACCTGTCCCAGTACCACTTCGTCCACCACAAGTCTCACGTGGACTGATCGGAAATTGAACCCGGCCCTCAATAGTGAGAGGCCGGCGAATTAACCTGTATTATATCTAAAGATCCAGTTTGTACCGCGCAATACGCTGCATCTCGGTTGTAAGAACCAATTAATTATGATGTAGGAGAGAAACATTTGCTTTTCGTTCTGAGATCCGTACAAAACACAGAAGTGAGCTCTGTGGTGTTACATAAAGTGACCACTAGGCTTAAAGGTTTAAGAAGGAGCGGAAAGTCGCACTTGAATGGGCAGAACTCCTGTTTCTTAAGTAAAAGGTCCCGGGTTCAAGTCCCGGGCCAGAGTCCGAACGCTTGTCGTGTCTTCTTTATTTCTTCCAGTTCTGTAGATACTAATGCTACAATTGGACACTTTATAGCCTCAGCTGTTAAGGGCGTTATTAAATAAACCACAAAATAAGAAGGATTAAAAATGATTTTATTTCTAATTATTACATTCATGCCCTTCCCTTTGTTGTAAACCCATAGGGGCAGTTAAAACACGGGATTAAGGATGTCTGCTATAAGGGAATTGAAAGTGGTCGAAATGATGTTGACAATATATGTAACTCAAAAAAACCTACATTCCATGAAACTGTTTTCGATAGTAGGTGCATTTTCGGTCCTTATATTGAAAATGGTAAAAAAAACAGCATCGATATGCTTCATAAATAAGATGGTGTACCAATTTATAATATGCTGAAATTTTTATCTCAGGTGAAATGTGTTAAAATAAATATATATAAAATTCAAAATGTCGCTGCACTTACTCTTATACTGTTTCGCCTTCATTTCACTTCTGAGACAAGGTTTTGTACAATAATATAAAGTTTTGTACGTTATAGGTAAATTTACAGCTAACCCCATGCTTCAGTACCTCTCTGTAGTGACTTTTTGGGGTTCTTGAAATAAATTTCTACGCATACTTCAATGCTAGGTAGAGGCAAGTGATTGGTTTCACGCTTTGGTCTATTCGCCCCCTGTGCCCGTTGGATGTAATGCTGAATAGGCCCTGTTTTTGATCTAGATAGTGGTTGTGAACAAAGAAATGGCTGCCTCCGCTGGAAATCGAAATCTCTAAGCATGGACGCGCCGTAAATAATCAAATAATAATGATCCGCTACATATAATAACCTTCTGAGTGACCTGAGTCACACTCCAGTTCGATTATCGACTATAATCGATTGGTGTAGAATATTATTGATAGTTGTCGATATTAGATAATCGATCATTATCAATTACTATCGATTATCTATTACCATCGATGGGTAAAATGCTTCGGTGGACAGGGCGTGGATATTTTATAGCCCTTCGTATGACGGGAACGTGGTTGGTAATAATATAGAAACGTAACTGGATTGAGTAGAAAGCCTGCAATTTGCCAGTGTTTGATTGCACTTCTCAGTGTGTGTTACAGAAAAGCTTCCTGCAAATTTCGCCCAAACTACAAATCTGTGATAGCTATCGCCACGCTCTGTAACAAAGGAAGTAAGCAAAGGAAGAAAATACATTGGCAGAAGCGAATTGTTACAAAAAAAAAAATAAAGCGGAAATAGGATGAGAGGAACACTAACGGAAATTATGTCAAGCAGCACTTGTTATTTTACTAGAATAAAGCAATCTTAGTAATTACTACTTATAGTTCCCTTTGTGTTCTTAAGGTAAAAAAGGGATTCTTTTAAGGCTGAAATTATCGTTCCACTGCATATGGAATTAAAGTAGGTTTGCAGATGGGCTGTTCTCTTTTTCTTAAACTTTATATTGCTCTCGTTTAAAGCTAATTACGATGGGTACAGTCCGAACACGAGCCGGAATAGCTTAGTCAATATAGTGACTGGACTACGAGGCGGACTGTCCGGGGTTTGAATCCAGGCAGGGGCAAGAGATTTTTGCCTTCTTCAAATCTTGCACACCAGTTCGGGGGCCCACCCAGTCTAATATTCAGTGGGTACCGAGCTTCCTTCTCGGGGGTAAAGCAGCCGGGGGCGTGAAGTTGACCATTCACCTCTGCCTGAGTGGAGCTATACTTGTTCTCCCCATATACATAGCCTTCATGGTGTGGAGAAGGACAACTTTACTTTTCTACACTAAAATGTAAGCAAGTGGATTGTCTTTCAGCAAATTAAGTTTCCTTTGCCATGCTCAGTTTGATACAACGCTTTTGAATGTATTCTGTCTGAGTTAAGGCTGCCGACTTGGTTAAGGGTTCTTGTGATTATGTTTATTGGTAGATATGTGGCTTCAGGAACAAAGAGGAAGGTTGAGGGAGGTTATATGTACAGACTTACGAAGGAACATACATATTCTTAAACAAATGACGTTATCGACTTATTCGTTCCCTTAAATACATAATTTTAGTACCTTAAGTTGTTATACAGAGTGTCCCATAAATCGTTACTTAGTTTGTTGAGATAACAATAACTTTCAGTTCCCTTATTTGCAGGATAAAATTTCAGTACATTAAGTTGTTTTACAGACTGTCCTTTAAATACCTATGTAATTTATTGATATAAGGATAATTTCTAGTTCCATTATTTACAGGATGAAATTTAAGTATATTAAGTTGTTATACAGAGTGTCCTTTCAATCCCTTTCTCATTTACTGAGATAACAGTAACTTCCGGTTCTATTGTTTTCAGGATAAAATTTTAGTACTGCATATTATACATTGTCCTTTAAATCCCTATGTAATTTACTGAGGTGATAGTAATTTATGTTCCCATTATTCGCAGGATAAAAGTTTCGTACATAACATTTTTACATAGAATCTCTCCCTATCTAATTTATTGAGATAAGAGTAATTTATAGTTTATTTGCACAATAAAATTTTAGTGCCGTAGGCTGTTATTCAGAGTGTTCATTAAACCCTTCTCTAATTTATTGAGATAAGAGTGATTTCTAATGCCAGTATTTGCAGGATAAAATTTATAACGGATGTACAGGAACATACGATATAATATCATTTCGAGTGCGAGAGACAAATAAGATAAAATCTGGCAACAAATTTCACAGCCCTGAACATAACCGTCAGATTTAACTCTTGACTTGCTCTATAAAATACATTGGGACATATGGACGTCCTGTACGTTGTTATTTCTCCTTCAGAGAGAGAGGAAGTCACCTTAGTTGTGCGATACGCTACACTGGCACTGCCGCCAGTAAACTGGATTCAAAACACCGCCTGTTAGTCGGGTAATATTTCGTAAAACAAAATGCTCGCAAGTTGGTGAAATTGTCAAATCAAGCACCACATACATCAACATAAAACAAACTTGTTTTATTTTGATGTATGTGGTGCTTATAATTGAACTAATGGATGTCGAGAATATGTAGAACTTTGACCCCCCTGAAGATGGCTTGTTGAAGCCGAAACATATGTAGGGGTAATTGACTTACTTGTAATAATACAGTGTATATGTTGGTTTTTAAACTTTTGATTTGTTATCGTGATGCACGGTGAATACAACGTGAAATGGTGAAATTGTGTTGCGCCAACCGAACACATTACAATAAACTTTATTTTAATATCACCGTGCATTTTTGAACATTAATACTGTTTTACACCAACCAAATGCACTTATTTATTTAAAGAACACTAAAATATTCTTTAAAAATTAGATAAAAAAACCCCTACATATGTTTCGGCTTGTCGATAAGCCATCTTCAGGGGGTGTCACAACTGCTGGTTTTTAAAAACACGTACACATATTGGTCCTCTGTTGAGGAGTATAGTCATCACCATGTCTCACTAGACTTTCACCACTTATTATGTGAACAAATGCGTTCCAAAAAGCACTTTCTAATAATTGTACCCTTTACAAATATATCGCCTTCACCCTCACTATTGTTTGTAGTGTCACTTTTGTGGTTTTAAAAAGGATGTTAAAATGTAGATATATATATATATACATATATTGTCACAGCCTTCACTTGTGCCTGTGGTGTCACTTATCGTCTGTTGAATTAGAAGTTAGATTGTAGTGGCATAGGCGTCATGTTGGTTATGTTGGATAATATGTCGCTGCATTTTAGTGTAGGTACGTTGGAGGAGCCTGGTACTCTACTTCTTATATCGTGAGTGGTCGTTCCTGAGTGTGCTGAGTGGGTTGTGTATGAAGTGTGCGTCGTAGTTGAGTGTAGTTAGTGAAGATGGCTTATCGATAAGCCGAAATATATGTAGGGGTTTTTTTATCTAATTTTTAAAGAATATTTTAGTGCTCTTTAAATAAATAAGTGCATTTGGTTGGTGTAAAACAGTATTAACATTACAATAAACTTCACTTCAAACCAACGAATTAGTTTCGACTACTCTATATTTTAGTGTGTTAGTTCAGACTTTATTATCCGTGATTTAAGGCTTCCGCAGCAATGTTGATGAGAACTGCTCTCTTCTGGGATGTTACGCAGCGTCGAGTGGTATTCCTTTACCGACGTTTCGGGACAACATATCGGTTCCATCTTCAAGGATCAAGAAGACTTCTTGACCCTTGAAGATGGGACCGATACTTTGTCCCGAAACGTCAGTAAAGGAATACCACTCGACGCTGCGTAACATCCCAGAAGAGCGCAGTTCTCAGGCTTTATTCTATTTCAGATTAACATAAACGTGTACCACAACTTTTAATACGTTACATAATCGTATTATTAATGTCAGGATCTCATACGTTTATTAAAAACCGAAACGAATTATCAGAAATAAAATTTTAAAGCATCGGCTTACATTATTCCATATAACATTCGCTTTAGTTCGACCCACGGACACTTTTCAATGAGCGTGCCATGGAAGTGTTATCACGTTACGAATGAAATCCCACGTTACAGGATTAAATTGACCTAGGTCAATTTTTTTCTTTTGCATTTCCTGTAGTACCTAAGAGGCATTGTACTTCCCACTTCTCATTTGTTATGCTCGTAGTCCTTACGTGTACATACGACTCCATAATCATAATATGAAGAATGGAGAAGAAACTGGCCTATGTTAATAATCTGATCTACAGATTCCCTTCTCTATATTCATGAACGGAACGTGTCCGGTCTACTTTCGTGTTTCAATAACAGTAATTGCAATCCATATATATAAATGTTTATGAAAACAACGGTTTCTTATTACTAAATTTCCAGCCTTGTCTCTTTATACAAAGACGTAATAACCAGTTATGTGTCCTTAATAACCGTTAATATTTTATTTTATTGTTTTTTTTAAGGAAGACAGTTTGTATAACACAGGACAATGAAGGTATGAACTGAATAGCTTAGCATAATATTAAAATGCAGATTTGTTCAACCTGCTGCACCGTGAACTCGACCGATATGACGTCACATTGACGTGTAAGCTTGTGACATATTGTGCGGACGTTTGTTTTACTTAAATGTTTATGTGAAAGTTAATTGAAGATTTCAAGCGATTGTAGATTGTCCTGTCGGATTTTGGGAAGACAAGTAGCACAGTTCACGGAATGTTTTTTTTTTTTTCCGCCCAACGGCTCGACATCCCCTTGGGGGCCTAGGCTGCCTCATTTTTCGAGGCTTCACGATCACACACACTTTAGACACACCACACTCGGTAGGACTCCTCTGGACGAGGGACCAGCCCGTCGCAGAGACCTCTACCTGACAACACACAACACTCACAACAGACAGACATCCATGCCCCCGGTGGGATTTTTTTTTTTTGCCTGTCCGGGTTTTTTTTTCCCTTTGATCCATTTTTTTGTACTTTTTAAATCCTTTCGTCCTTCATGTCACTTTACGTTCTATGCTACAGTTCTTACAACAAACACAACACAAACATCCATGCCCCTGGTGGGATTTTTTTTTTTGCCTGTCCGGGTTTTTTTCCCTTTGATCCATTTTTTTGTACTGTTTAAATCCTTTCGTCCTTCATGTCACTTTACGTTCTATGCTACAGTTCTTACAACAAACACAACACAAACATCCATGCCCCGTGGGATTCGAACCCACGATCCTAGTAAGCGAGCGGCCGAAGACCCACGCCTTAGACCGCCGGCACTGGGATCGGCTAACCCACGATCCTAGCAAGCTAGCGGCCGCACGACCCACGCCTTAGACCGCACGGCCACTGGGATCGGTCCACGGAAGTTCGGCTAAACACTAGATCACTTACAAGCTAGCTGGACCTGAATCGGTAACCCACGCCTTAGACCGCACAGACCACTGGATCGGCTCCATTCGACTACTTGTTGTCTTATGGCTAACGTAGCAAGTAGAAGCTAATGCACTAGGATGACGAATGCTGTCATGTGTACCGCTGATAATGGTAAACTATTAAGAAACATTGTGTTCAGCTTGTCATATACACTCTTTGTTGTCTGTTTGGCTTGCAGGACTGTGCAAGTATAATGAATGCGTAATGCACACAGGATGAGGAAGTAGCGTGTGCATGGGCGCGCTGACAAAGTGCAATTGCATGAAGGCAAACACTATCTTCAGACCATAGTTAAATTTTCTCAGGCAATTATAATACTCTTGCATTTAGTGGCGTTGCTTCCAGACATGTTAATGATTGTTATTACTGGTGATGACGTAACGTTAAACGTAATGACTGCAGAATGATCGCGTGGGCAGTGACACTTTGGAAATAAACATATTTTTTTACTTAAATAATTATTAAAACTATCGTCTTTTTTTTGGCGGTCCTCGCGAAGCAAAGCAGACGGCATTAAGCCTATTTTTAGCCTACTGTCCTATCACAGAGAAAAGAAACTTGCGCCGTCGGTACTGCATACGTAACATACCGCGAGAAAAAAAAAAAGCACTGCTGGCATTATTTCTAAATGACATATATAACAGAAAGCGTTTCGAAGATTTATGTCTAATTCGGCGTTACGTCATGTCGAGTGATAAACGGTTACTGAGGTTTCGAAGCATCGCATTTGCCTTCTTCTTCAGGATCAGGCTGTCCAAGAAAAGCAGCCGAAACTGCTTAATCCGTCTACATGACCTAACATCCCAGAAGACGTATATCTTCAGTAACACGGCTGTGAAAACTCAAATGTTTGAAAGTGTTTTGTTCATAGACCACGAATATATTTGTCAGTTTTGTATTAAATTATGGGAGATAAATATCTATAGGCGTACAGTCGAACAGGCGACGAAAGCGACATAAACCTGTTTAGGTTAAGTTCCAGTCTTTCGAGGGCCGCCTAACTGGTCTTCGCTCTAGTTGGCATAGAATCTCTTTTTGCCTAACCCTATAGTTTTCTTCTTACATTTGCAGTCGCAATTCCATTAGAGTCTAATGATTAGATGTTTTTCTGCCTTCCGTCGCTTCTAAACACCCAGCGACTCTTAACCTTGCTGCAGCAGCTCTGTATGAGGCTCTTCTATATCGCGTCGCTTCTGTATTGTCCGTAGTGTCACACTCGTTAAACATGGCAACCATATTCGATGCTCAAATTTTCCTCATCCTCAGCGCGTACCTTGCAGAGAACACACCCAGTAACTCGCCATGATGAGCCACTATAATATCCACACGCAACTTAAACGACGCTCTTCGTTGATTGTTTCCTTATACTTAAAGCAAGAAACTCGTCCGCATGTATGATACCGCTGCCTTTTGGTTCTGCTGCGTTTTATTACGTGTTCGATGCTCAACTCTTTCTTCTGCCTCAGTGTGTATTTCACAGGGAAACACCCGGTAATCATGGTAACCTTGCTATTTACTCAAAGTTTGCTTTTGCTTCAGTTCTAACTTCACAGCGAACACAGTAACGCTGGTTACTATGGCAGCTTTCCAACCACGGAAGGCACGAAAGAACCAAACTCATTTTATATAAAAATACGTACGCTGTGTTTTCCCTGCTGATGGATAGAGAGAGAGAGAGAGAGAGAGAGAGAGAGAGAGAGAGAGAGAGAGAGAGAGAGAGAGAGAGAGAGAGAAAGGGGGCAGGTGTCCGAAACGTTGGACTTCGTCCTAGCTATGATGCGGCTGATAGCCCAACAGCGTTTTATTGAATGCTTGCAACGCGAAAGCTTCAAAGTCTTACGGAACTTTGCATTTGTAGCATGTTACTTTACCTTTGATTGAAAACGAAAATGTAGCTGTTTTTCAAGTGACTTTGTAATGCGTTTATAAGTAAAAGAAGCAAAAGGCTATACTGTAGTTGAAGGTGAATAATAAAATACACGAGAATGGCGCAGAAGACACTTGACGCTCTGGTGCCAAGTGTCTTCTGTGCATCTAGGCAACAAATTACTTGAACTTAACTGACAAAATGTTTACACCTATTGACTATTTGAACTGTCTTCCTTCTCCACTGACACGCTTTCCCGAACGCTATCATATACTGTCACACAGACGTCGAAATTTTCGTATTTATGGCCTTTCTGCTTTTAAACGTCTAGTGTCAAGTGACTTTTGCACCATTCTGTATATTATTTTGTCTGTTAGTGTTACTCTATATGACAGACGCAAAGGTGATACATATGTAATCTCATTTTACGTACTTGTAGTGCATGGCGTCTGCTTAGCAAGTTCTCGTATTTATAGTTTGTGTTATTTCAGCCGTTATATGTGCAAACTGGAAAGACACAATTAAAATAATCGCTTTTGCTTGATATTAGCTTTACGCTATTTGTGAGAGAGCATGCAGAATTAGAATTTACGATTTGTAAACCTTGAAGCAACAACAGAGGGCACAGGCCACTGTTGTTACGTTCTACTTAACATTTTAGAACTTGCTAAATGAATTTTTAAGTTCCAGAGCATATGCTAAGTGGACGTTTTGCACCTGCAGGCAGCTGTTTTTTTTTCGATACAATTTCTATGCCAGGTGCAAAACGAGGATGCATATGCTTCGACATAATTAGGAATTAATTAGGCTTACTTTCGAAAAAGGAATCAACGGGAGGTGTTTTTATGCAGTGTAACTGCTCGTTTAGCTTTTATTGTAACTATTTCATGGAGTCAAATCCATATTGAGAAAACAATAGATTTTCAGCTAATTTCAGCAGTTTATGGAAACCGAAGATTTGTTACTGTATTCACCATAGCCTATCCTTAGCCAGATGAATCCAGTCCGCGCCCTTCCATCCCATTTCTTCAAGAATCATGTTGATATTAATATTCCATTTATTCCTAAGTTTTCCAAGCGGTCCCTTTCCTTTAGTTTTTCTTGCCTCAGTCCTGTACTCCTTTCTCTTCTCCCCGATACATGCTACATGCCACACCTCTGTAATCCTCTAATAATATTTAGATATATATAACTCATGAAGTTCTTCATTATGCAGTTTTCCTCTTCCTTGATGTTACTTTTCCCCTCCTATGTCGAAACACATCCCACATTACCCTGTTTTCAAACATCTTCAGCCTATTTCCGTACAAGTATTGGAAAATGTGACCACTCAGGGCTGCACCGATTTTTGAAAAATTCCTTTTCCGCCACAAAGGCTGTATAAGGCCCGGTGCACACATCCGTTTTTCTAACGTGCGGTGACGCTGCGTTGCCGTAATTACGGTGTGGGATACACTGAAGTCAGTTGGGTAGTGCACACATACCTCCGTCGACGTTGTGTCACCGTACGTCCATCTATTGCGTTCGTTTGAACTGAGTTGCTACGGCCCCGCAGCGGTAACGCAGCGTCACCGCATGTTAGAAAAACGGATGTGTGCACCAGGCCTAAGAGGACTAGAGGTATAACTCCACTCATTCTTAACTTCAACGCTAGAGGGAGGTGAGTTTACCCAAGGGAAAACCCACGGTATCCATTGAGTAGGAGGCTTGGAGGGTCACAGAGCCGCTCTCGACGTTTTGGAGAAGAAAAAATATTTCTTGCCCGTAAGCAGGATTCAAACCCCGGACCATCCACTCCTTAGCCTAGTCGCTATAGCGACTACACTACTCCGGCTCTTCCAAAAATTTAAGCGCTATCTCAACCTTCTAGGCGCCAGAACGGTGACGTAAGTTCCATACTGAAGACCCGCTAACATTAGCCGCCACCGTACAAAATAGTCGCCAAGGCGACCTGTCGCCCGGAATTTGTAGACCTCTGAATCCTACCCGTAACTGCAGCATCTAGAGGTAACACTTGAATGAATACAGTATTATATATCTTACCCCCAGTTCAGAAGTACTAACACTTTGAAAACTGAACTTCTTTCAAATTGTAAAGAAACTCGGTTCGTACCTCATGGAGAACAAGCTGTGTCACCAGTCGCTTAGTACTGTTTAGGGAAATAATCTCCGTTTGTTTCAAGATTCATAATAAAACGCTTAAGTACACTGTGTGACAAAAGTAGAGGTCTTAGTTGCGTTCGGAATTGAACGCAGAAAAAGGGATTGATAGTCGATGAAGAGAAAATCAAGTACGTGAAATTGTCCTCTACACACGCAAGAAGATATGTCCAGAATCCGACAATAAAGGGCATACACAAAAGAATGGTGCGGTTTCAAAAGTTTCACTTTTGATGCCGCACCATTCTTTTGTGTATGCCCTGTAAGTGATTTTAAATTTGAAGCTGTTGAGAGTCTTACGTACTTAGGATTAGTGGCAAGCAATGAAAACAAAACGTGGACATTCGTGCCAAGATTATGAAAGCAAACTGCTCATACTTAATACACATCAAACATCTGTCTCGAAACACTACATTAACAATATATAAAACCCTAATACGACCCATACAAACAGACATTAAGAAGTGTAAAATTAACAACTGGAAAGAAAGGTAAAAAAACAGAGCTGACTGGGAAAGGGCCATTAAGGAGGCGAAGGTCCGCATTGGACTGTAGTGCCACCGAAGAAGAAGAAGAATACGACCCATACTGACTTACGGGTCAGAAGCCTGGACAACAACCAAGGAAAAAAACGAACGCGCTTCGAATATTTGAACGGAAGATTGTAAGGAAAATATATATGGACTCGTAAAAGAAGGAGAACGGTGGAGGAAAAGGGAGGTAAATGAGGCGGATACTGTAAAATTTATAAAATTCGCCCGACTAAGACTGTATGGTCATGTTGCAAGAATGCAAGACCAAGGAATGCCAAAACAAATTGCAACAGCTACAATGGAATGAGCAAGGAAATAGGAAGACGACGTAAAAGATGGAGGGACGAGGTTGAAGAGGACTTAAATATAATGGGACCAAAAAACAGGCAGGCAATGGCCAGATACGGTCCTAAATGGAGGAAGACTGTATTGGAAGCCAAGGTTCACAACGGACTGTAGCGCTTGAGGAGGAGGAACAGGAGGAGAAGAAGAAGAAGACAATACAGAATTCTTAAAAGGTTAAGGCAGATGGCACGCATATGTGGCACTGGGCTTTACGTGGTTAATAATGTGATGTAAAACAGTGGACTATATATATCCTTTTATAATTGTCGAGTCTACTGACTACACTTGGTTGCGTCACATCCTCAGGGAATTAGTAAACGTATTTCCTGTGATACTGACTCATATACGAATATGAAAACTTTAATTGGTGGTGTTGAAATTAATTACCGAGTTTTAATAATAATAATAATAATAATAATAATAATAATAATAATAATAATATGCGTGTTTCTGAACTGAATCTGACACAGTCTCAGGGACTTCTTAAGCCTGTTTATGACTTAGCTATACAGTGCATGACGGAGAGTGTTACTGAGAAAAGCCCCGCTGCTGCCATTATATTCCATGATTACCAGCTGCCTTCCCTTGAATATTGCGTCTCTGAAGAGCTCCACCAATAACAGGTAACATCTGTCGTTGACTGTACCTTGTCCAATTCCCAACCAGCACAAAAACATCTTATAACACAAAAAGAAAAAAGCTTTTCTGTAGTTAGGTGTAGACATATTTCATGTAGCTGCTTTCATTACAAGTACACGAACCGAATAAACGATAGGAAGAATAACTCTTAATGGAACTGACGACTTTCTTTAATTACGTGACTATTTTTTTTTTGAACTTTTTTTCTATCATTCCAGCTTTTTAAACCCATCGCATTTCGGAAATTTCACCCATTTCCATTAGCGTTGCTGATGAAAATTTATATAATTAACACATTTTCAATGGTAAGTAGGTACTGATGTTGCCTCCATCTTCAGGGTAGTCCAAGAAGACTACTCTGAAGATGGAGTAATTATTTATTCCCTAATTATAACTACTCTCAAACAAAAATAACTTACTGTTTGCGGTCCCGTTGGGTGAAAGCTGTGCATTTGAATGGAACTGACATTTGACGTAACGAGCTGGCAGTTCCAAGCAATGATGCATGTTTAGCGAACCAATTAAATTAATATTTATTTGCTAATTTTACTACACACACCAAAACGGCCCTTATTACCACACATTTACATTTATTATGGGCGGAATTTCGCCGCTAAAACTGGATTTGATTTATGCGGAGGTTTGCTGGTCCGAAATTGACCACGGATAACGAGAACCCCCTGTGTATGTATAGGGACATTGATTTTGCGACTGTAATTTTGTATCTTCATTAAATTAACCCCATGACCGATGAGGTACGAAAAATGGCAAAAGGCTTATTTGGAAAACATGCGACTACATTACACCTTAAACAACACTACGTATTCCGTCTGACACAACCCTTGTTTATTATTATTATCTTAAACACTACATGTTTCGATCAAGCCGATCATTATCAGGTCTTTGTTTATACAAAAACTTAAAATTCAAGGTAATAATGTAAATTTTTGCGAAATTACATTTTTACCTTGAGTTCTCAGTTTTGTATAATTAACACCTGATAATGATCGGCTTGATCGAAACATGTAGTGTTTGAGATAATGATAATAAATACAGGTTGTGTCAGACGGAATACGTAGCGTTATTTATGTAAATCTATATAAACAACGGGGCAGATAGCGTCAAATGTATCACAGCGGTTTTGATCCGAAAACTACAGTTGTTTCTTTCACTTAATTCCATTCATTTGCACATAAATTTCACAGCAGCAGTTGCGGTACTGATAGCAGGGCACTCGCTTGGCTACATAGGTTATGGTTAGGGCGGGAGGCGTCTTCCACTGTTCCGGTCCACAGATCTCGAGTAAGAGGCGTGTGCCGTGTGAACAAATGCCACGATCATATGAAGATCGAATTTTTAGTGTGGGAACAGGTAGTCTATTTGAAAGTTGTATTGTTTTTGGGATTGACCACTTTTAAGAGGGCAGTGTACAGCGTACAGCAGTGTTCCAGTCCTGTTAACAATAAGTTTGTAGTAAGAGAAAAGTCCTTTTATATTCAGTTAGGAATAACTGTTTCTTATCTTTATCTCACACCCAATTTCATCCATACCCTTATTTCTTTTACCTTTTTCTGCTCTTCTGCTCATGCCTATTTCCATTTCATAACCTTCTGTTAAACTGTCTACCTAAAACCCTCTGTACCTAGTTTTGTGTTTGAATGCAATCTTAAAGGAGGTTGCATTCTCACAGATGCCTGCTTTGTCCATTAAAACAGTGAAATAAGTTAATCCTTATCCTTCAGATGGCACAGTTTCGAAAACAGAGCTGCCACCTCTGTAAGTACGTGAAAACAACTATGGTGTAAGAAGGACGGAACTGAGGACTACACCCATAACTTTTACACACAGACACACAAAAACACACACACAAATATATATGTATATAAAATTGTAAACCGTCTCGCATAACATAGATTTCGGGTGACTTAATTTTCTGATTGTAGTGAACCCTTTCAGTGTTGATATTTATTGAAAAAAATCTTATAAAAGCGAAGTAAATTTGTCTCCTTTCATGCCATGAAGGCATATGCGGGAATGGAAGTAGAGCTCCACTGATCCTTAGTTTCGGCACTAGATGGAGGTGAACGAACACCTTCGCGGTCAGGATGCTTTATCCCCAGGAAAAGCTTCCCCTCGCTACCCACTGAACAGGAGAGTGGTGGGCCCTGTAGACGAAAGAATCCTTAATCTTTTTAGGCCCTTTCGCAAAATTGCGAAAAGCGACTACTGGTTTCATCATGTCTGTCTGTCCGTCCGTCCTCATGGAACAACTCGGCTCCCACTGGAAGGATTTTCACGAAATTTGATATTTGAGTATTTTTCCTAAACCTGTCGAGAAAATTCAAGTTCGATTAAAATCTGACAAGGATGACGGGTACGTTACATGAAAACTTAAGTACATTTGTGATAATACCTCGCTTAATTCTTCTTAAAATGAGAAATGTTTCAGATAAAATTGTAGAGAAAATCAAAACACACATTTTATCCTCAATAATTTTTTTCTAAGAATCGTTCCGTTTGTGAGGTAATTTGGAAAAATATAGTAGAGTCGGACAGGCCACAGATGACAATGTAATACGGCGCATGCGCTTTGAATGCTGGATAACTAAGGCTACAAACACACACTCATTTAATACTCGTATTTACTGATTTTCCACGGCAACAGTGGTTACTCGAACGCCCCTCAATATTACGTTTATACATACATTGCCTGTCCTGTATAGTTCTGTGGTAAAGTACATCCACACGCTCCGGGTTAATTACCTCGATCTGAAACCCTAAATATTTTCATTTTGCCTCTTTGCCTGATGTGGGTGTGACGCCGTCAAGGGGTGTGAATCTCTCTTTTGTGTTATTCATATTTAAATGGCACAGCAACATATCAAAGGCCACAGACTGTATATGGGTGGTGTCCAGAGTTACCTGTGAGAGGGTGCCCTCGGGCGGGGAGCGTATTTTTAGGAAATGTATTGCAGAGGAAGTCAGAACCAGGAAGGCATGAAGGTCGAGCATTCTGCAGTGTTCACTGTCTGTCCATTACTATCAGAGTGCAGTGAACGAAAAAAAAAAAGAGTATAGTTCTATTGCTAAGTGCATGTTATTGTTGAAGACAGAAAGAGGTGGGAGTCAGAATCATTCACTATTAAAGAAAAAAAGATCGAACAAGCTAACAAAAGATATTTGGAGAGGAAGTTGTGTCATGAATATAATACAACAGATTGGACTTTTTTTCTGTAGAAAAAGAAACGTGTTTGTAGAAGTGTCAAGCCCAACAACCATTGACATTAAAAATGCTCTTTTATGTTTCACTTTTTTTGCAGTATTAGAATAGGACTGGGTTGCAAATTGCATTTACCTGCCGACCCATGAAATCTTTGGAGCGGATCGCTGTTGATTTCTTAGAAGGGGGGAAGAGAGCAATGCAAATTGCTCTCTCCTGAAGAAATCAAGTTCAGAGAGATAATTGTGTATGGTTTCCACTTCACGGTACGGAAAAGTTTAGCTTGTTTAAGTTTCCAGAGTAAATGTTTGGAATATGTCTTTAAATATGACATCTTTGAAAGAATGAATGCTTGCCTGTTAGAATAATTATTCAGTCAATAGTGGGCTAAATATGTATGTAGTTTTTATTGTGCAGGTACTACTTTTTTAGACGATTTCTTATCCCTGCGCAGCGCCTATTAAAATTATTTCGTCAGACTGTCCGTCTGACGGCTTTCGGCAACTCAAGAACACCTTAACGAATTTCCGCGAAAGTTAATATTGAGAACTTGGAACTAAGTTTTCAAACTATTCCAATTTTCTTTCAAACCGACAAAAATAAGTGATACTTTAGTGGAGATCGTAGGCACTTTTTACTGTTATTTTGGTGTGCGACTGTTTGTGAGTAGCGAAATAATACTGATGCGAAACAGGACTTACATCATTGTCCTGCAAAATTATATCTGGTATTCGTAATTAAGATTTTATAACAATATTTTGATTTGTTTATGAGGATGGCTATTAAAACAAAAAAACTTACCCTGCTGTGGGATAGCAGATCTGGACAGGCGGTGAAGGTTCCAGGAGGTTGAGGCTCCCATATTTCCAGACAGTCAGCATATAAAGGTGGTAAGGTTGTCAGCCCTAGGCACCGGCCGCCTTTACCCCCCAGGATCTAACCCTGGTACGCATTTCTGTTAGAGGATGAGTCGGCCCCAGGACCATAGTGCGACCGGAACGATTAAGTAAATGAAAGATACCAATTATACCATCGGGAATGGAACCCGCGACCTTCCGGCTTGTAGCGCAGTGCCTCAACCAACTGCGCCACCGCGTGCCCCCCTGCTATAGCATAGTTTGTACGATATATAGCAGGGGTGGCCAAACTTGCTTAACGTAAGAGCCACATACGATAAACTTCAGATGTTTGAGAGACGCAAGACATGAACAAATATTACACACACGTTTTTATTGTTACACGCACATTTTGTTACAAAAATTCTTAAATGTATTTACTCACCATGAACATTAAACTTACGTTTTAATCCAGCGGACTCTCAGTTTATACCGGTAAATAATTATAAAGCTTGAACATTTTTTATTTACCTTTTATATGAATTGTAATGCAAAAAAGGAGCTCAGCCAACATATTTCCGCGAGCCGCACATTGTATGTCAAAGAGCCGCATGTGGCTCGCGAGCCTCGGTTTGGTCACCCCTGATATATAGGCAGTTGAGTTAACAGGAACGTTAAAAACCAATGCCTTGTGCCCAACACGCTACGAGTTAAAAGGGCCATAAGCAGGCTTTATATAGTTATTTTTTTTTCAATGGTGCAACAGCCCCATAGTGGGCCAGGGCCTCCTCATTGCCGAGACTTCACGATCACACTTATTAGACACACCACACTCGGTAGGACTCCTCTGGACGAGTGATCAGCCCGTCGCAGAGACCTCTACCTGACAACACACAACACTCACAAGAGAGAGATATCCATACCCCCCGCGGGATTCGCACCCGCAATCCCAGCAAGCGAGCGGCCGCAAATTTATGCCTTAGACCGCGCCGCCACTTGGATCGGCACTAATATAGTTATAGTTATTTATAAAACACTTTTCTTATTAATGCAAATGCTGTATTAAATTTTGTTATCTTTATTTTTTTAATATGAACGTGTTCAACGTTATTTTATTTACCATTCTTTATTCTGTCCAGTTAGAGTTGTCAGAATATTTTCGATCAGGAAAACAAACACGAATATTTAAGTTTCATGGCTACATATTAAAGCAAGATTATTGTTAGGTTAGTTTTGGTCAGGTAAGTGTCCGAAGTGGTTACATTTACGATATATCAATATTCAGGCATTAAGTCATCAGTGTTTATCACAGTTGCAGTTCCTACAAATATAAAAATTATTTCCGGAGCAACGGTTGTGGGCCTATTAGTGCCACTTCTTTTGTGGTGAAGGGCCCCGCAGCAGATGCTACGGACTCACTGCAGCCTTCAGGCTTATTGTGCAATCCTGTGATAAAGATGATATTTTTAATTTTTTTTTTCAAGTAATGGAGCACCAGTGGAATGAAATTGACAGGTGAAAACCGAAGTACTCGGGGGGAAAAACCTGTCGCAGTGCCACTTTGTCCACCACAAATCCCACATAGACTGAGTGGGGATCGAACCCGGGCCTCTGCGATGAGAGGCCGGCGACTAACGGCCTGAGCCTTACCACAAATCCCACATAGACTGAGTGGGGATCGAACCCGGGCCTCTGCGATGAGAGGCCGGCGACTAACGGCCTGAGCCTTGACACGGCCCTAGTGCGACTTAATGTAGTGGAATTGCTTTGTGCGTGCTTTGGACATCGAGTAAGGTTATGCCTATTCAGAACATAAGCATTATTCATCTTCGTTTTCAGAAGATTAATTCTACCAGCATTCCCTTTTAATTGTTTATATTTCCGTGACTTATTTGGCTGCCACTGAATAACCTGTTGCATTTCGTAGGCTGCGCGCGCATCTGCTTGTACGTCAAACACGGCCATTTTTGGAGTATCAGTTAAAATGACATTCAGTTTTGTTTGTTACTTACGAGTCTTGCTTTCGAAAGGAATTGCGTGATGCCTGTTTCTTTCTGTAGCTGAGGCTCCTGCATCTAAGCCTCGTGTCTGAAGGCTCACTTATCATCTGACTGAGATTTAAATGTGAGAATCTGACCGGTCACGATTTGTAATGTTCTGGTCATTGTCTTAAAACATGGGCATCGTTCACAGAAGAAGACTAGAAAATCTTAGGAGTTAACACAGGGATGCACAAATGCTGGACGCCAGGTCGCCGTGGCAACTACATTACTTTCCAAGTTAATTATAGTTCATAACAACACAACTTCAAAAATAGTTTTTTATTGTAATTTTACACTACGACGTGTTTCGGCCTGTTTTCTGGCCATCACCAGGTAGTTGACTTACAGTTGCATAAAAGTAACTGTTAGGTAGAGGCCTCTCCTTTACGTCTAATGTGTACAGCATCCACACATAAAATACTATTCCCATAGCGGAATAATAAAATGGTTAAAATTATTTAAAACAAGAATGTTTTCGTAAAATGTTTTTCTGCGCCCTGTAGATTGAAACAAGAAGAATCTGCTTAATGATGTGTAGGTGAGTGTTGGATAAGAGAGGAGTGGCTGATCATTTTCAGCACTGCCACGAATAATACGACAGAAATCCCAACTGAAATAAATTCTAAATTCAATTAGCAGTATTACAACCAACAAATGCACTTTTAGTATTTCTGTTACACTTTTACCGTACATATGTTTCGGCTGTGGTCCAGCCATCATTACGGTACACTAGTAGGTTCACTTCACTGGTACTGGTTCATTTGGTATTATTACAAGTCATCACAATGTTTTTGTTTTTGTAGCTTCTGTTCACTCTCAAATGTAGGTTGTGTTCGTCTTGCGTTAAAAGCTTGAGGTAAGATACTTTGGGTTGTAGGTATAAAACAGTATCTCGTTGGTAGTAGTTAAAACATTAAAGTTGTTACAATTGTTTTAACTACTACCAACGAGATACTGCTTCATATCTACAACCCAAAGTATCATACCTCAAGCTTTTAACGCAAGACGAACACAACCTACATTTGAGAGTGAACAGAAGCTACAAAAACAAAAACACTGTGATGACGTGTGATAATACCAAATGAACCAGTGCCAGTGAAGTGAACCTACTAGTGTACGTCTGATAATGGGTGGACCAAAGCCGAAACATGTGTAGGGTAAAAGTGTAACAGAAATACAAAAAGTGCATTTGTTGGTTGTAATACTGCTAATTGAATCAAAATGCACGGTGAAAATAACGTGAAAATTCTAAATTTAAATTTGTACTCGGTATTGTTCACTTAATTCTGAACCGTGTCAAAAATTTGGGGGGGGGGGGGGGTAGCGTGGTCGATATTGTGACTAGACCACGGATTTGACAATACTGTTTTCAGATCTTGCCAGGGACAAGTTATTTTTCTGTTTTTCAAAAACTTCCAAACCGGCTCCGTGACCAACCCAGCCGCCTATTCAATGGGTACCGGGGTTATTTCCCGGGATAAAGCGGCAAGGGCGTGAATTTGATCACTCGTCTGCATCTAGCGTCGAAGCTAAGAATGAGTGGAGTTATACCTCTGTTCCTTCTGTATGCCTTCATGGTGTAGACAGGGACAAATTTACTCTCGTGTTACTTCTATTCAGTACTTCGGACACTTATAAATTGTGGGAATTAAACTGCGAACAATACAGTCTGTTATTTAACTTATGACAGTTTCGTCTACTGCTGCTACATCGTGAGCGTTGAAGGCCACACTCTCGTATTACAAGACAAGCAAGTAACTTTCCTTGTTGAGCTAAGAGAGGAGTCTGTCTGCTCGTTCATTTTGTATACAATTTAACCGAACAACACTCTCCCCCACACTTCTCATCGAGTGAATGCACTTTCAGACAGACAATAGAGTGCATACAGGCGGCAGACTTATTGCAAGGTGCAGGCATGTTACCTGGCAAGGTCAATGTTCATTGTGCATTAAGCCTTACATTTTAATTTCGCTTAATGATAATAGCAGTACACCTACAGATGTGGGAACGTGTTTTCTGAGTGCAGGTGGGCATCCAGAAATGTTTCGCTGGTGGGGGAGGCTGACCCTGAGGCTATATATAATTCGTATTTTATTTTAAAAATTATGTTATAAAAATCATGTAAGTATAACATAACACTGTTTGCAACTGCATTTATATACATACGAGTATAACTACATTTTCCATGACTCAGTCACAGTGTCCTATCTTCTTGTTTTTTTTTAAATTTTATTAATTTATTTTTCAAAAGTCTGCAGACTGCAGACCGGTTGCCCTCCGACCCCTTGTGTGTGCCCCTGTCTGAGTGGGAAATTGAGTTCATGATCTCCTTTGGGACATGTGCATTTGTTATGAATTTGTAGTGCTGCTGTAGAGGTTATACTCAGAATCAGTGTGTTAAAGTGACTCAGACGAGTAGTTAAGGAATGTAACCATTTAAGGCACAGTGGATACTTGAAACACACGGCTTGCTTGAACTTAAAAACTCTCCCCATTCTGCCACAGGGTGTGCATATGTATGTCTTATGATTGTCAGAATCAACAGTGATTAAAATTTGAACAGTACTGACAGATTGGTCTTTGTAACACAGAGGTATTTTGTTTCCTGTGAAGTAGAGCGTGAGTTATAGGCGTTCTTTGCTAAGTATCAAGAACGCTTTGTGTACAGTCCGTGACTTAATTTCAGCGTCTAAACCGTTTGACGGATTTTCATGAAAATTCTGTAAAGAAATATTTACAAAATCGTCTAGCAATTGTGAGTTTCGTGAAAATCTACTATGTGGCAAGCGATGTAGGTACGTTTCTACTCGTAGTCTCCATATTTCGTAACTTATTTCGGCGAAATCTGGTAGAGAAGATCTCCACGTAATGCTGTTAAACGATTATGAATTTCGTGAAAATCGGCGCAGTGACAGCCATAATTTAATTACGGGCGCAAATAAAAATTTTCCGCGTATTTTCTACATTTTTCGTTCAATTCACCAAGGCATAAAGGTAAATATCAACCTCCCGAAACGTCATTATTGTCAGATGTGCTTCAGTCAGTTTACACTGTTCAGCGTGACAAAGATGCGAAATTTTGGAGAAAAGCCACAAGGACTGACGGTGACAGTTTTCTATATATTTTTTGCCAACAACGTGGATTTGAAGATTCAAGTCTTCTGGGATGTTACACCATGTAGGTTGGTAACTGGCTGTCGTCGTTTTGAAGGAACTCTGTTCCTTCATCTTCAGGGTCAAGCAGTTCAGAAGAGTGACCCTGAAGGTGAAAGCACAACGATCCTTTGAAGCATCGGCAACTGTTTACCAGTCGACACAGTATCATATCCCAGAAGACTTGAATCTTCTGCAACACCGCTGTGAGAACCTAAAATCCCTCGTCATACGTATCTGTAAGCATCTTTTACAACCCGTTCTGTACCTCGGGGTTATGAATGACGCCTTATGAAATGACGTCAGAAGACGTGGTCAAAATTAATAATTTTATGGTAATATGATCCGAGGCTGAATTCGAGAAGGATAATTTGGCAGTGAGAATCCTCGATAATGAAAATGATTGGCCTTTCAAGTCATTGAGTCGTAATAAAACTCTATTAGTAACTCCATGGAAGAAAGACACTTTTCAAAAGCGTATAGTCGCCCAGCAGGTCAAAAAAAAGGCCTTTACCTTATATAGAGTCCGAAGGTTTATTACTGCAATCACAACGACCCGCCTGAGCCAGTCGAATCCTTTTTGCACCGTAACAAATTACTTAAGATCCACTTTTAGACGCGCTCGCAAAATTGAAAAAAGCGACTAATAGCTTTGTTATGGCTGTCTGTCCTTCCGTCTGTCTGTCTCCGCTTGGAACAACACGGCTCCCACTGCACGGAGTTTGGTGACATTTTTTATTTGAGCATTTTTTATAAATCTGTCGAGAAAATTCAAGTTTTATTAAAATCTGACAAGAATAACGGGTACTTTACATGAAGACATGTGTACGTTTATGATAATATCTCGTTGAATTCTTCTTATAATGAGACGTTTTCAGACACAAGTTGTAGAGAAAATCAAAACCCACATTTTACGTTCAATAACTTTTCCGAAATCGTGCCGTTTATGAGATAATGTGGAAAAATACGGTAGAGCCAGACAAGCCACAGATGACAATATAATACGGCGCATGCGCATTGCATGCTGGATAATCAAGGCTATAGTCACACTCAGAATATGTAATATATATTGCTTTTCCACGGCAACAATGGTTACGCGAACGCGCCTCACTGTTACGTTTACATGTACATTGCCTGTCTTGTAATATCATCTGCTCTCTTTCCAAATTTTCAAAGTTGACTCTTCAAGTTCTTCAACTAAATTCTTGTATGAATTTATTATATCCCCCATGCCTGCTGCGTGTTCTATCTATCGTGTCTTCCTTCATTTAATCACCCTAATATTTAGTGGAAAGTGCATGTTATGAAGTATGTCATTATATAATTTTTTTTTCAGCACGTAATTTAGAAGGTCTTTTCTTGTGGGAGGACTATGACAGCAAGCTATGTTGGAACTGTTTATGAGCGGCGAAGCTACCGGCTGTTAGCAACAATTAATTAGCTAAAATTTTCATGCGAATATTGCGTAAGGTTTGTTACAAGTGTCTCGACTATGTAATCCAATTAACATGCAGTAATGTAAGAATTTCTGTGTAATAAAATCGCTCATAACTTTATATCTTCTTACAAATTACACGCCAACGAAAAATGCGTTATATTTTCACTTTTTATTCTTTAACCCCTACATATGTTTCAGCCTTTATAAGGCCATCTTCAGGGGGCTCGTAATGTACATTTACGAGCCCCCTGAAGATGGCCTTGTAAAGGCTGAAACATATGTAGGGGTTAAAGAATAAAAAGTGAAAATATAGTGCATTTCGTTGGTGTGTAATTTGTGAGTTTTTAAAAAATGCGCGGTGAAGATAATAGAAAATTTATATCTTCGTTTTCACGCGCTGTGTTTTCCGAGCACAAAATAAAGCAGTTCTCCAAATATCAAAATCTTTTTTTTTTAACCAGACGCTAATAAGAAATGGAATTATATTAAAGTCGATATAATCTTTTTCGTTTTTCTTTTATTAGCAATACACAATTCTGTTGCAGTACTGTCAGTGCAGTGACTGCCTATTGGCTGAAAACCGGTGGTTCGATTCAAGGCAGGGAACGAGATTTCTCTCTCCATCACAAGATGCAGACGGACAAACGAATTCTGCCAACCTCCTGTTTAGAGATAACCTGAAATAACTCGGCTGGAGCGTGAAGCTTACCACTCATCTCCATGTAATGCTAAGGTTAAGAATGAGTGGAGATATACCTCCAATCCCCACACATCTTGCTACATAGTTTGAAATACTAACAGCGTTCTGAAATAAACAAATTGTACGTCTTTATGAAGTGGCAGTCAATCAGAGGGACAACATTATCTTTACGTCGCATTTGTTTACTGTTTGTAATAGCACATAAAAGCAACAATAGACGAATTCCATAGAGCAGAGTCATTTTTAAGGAACTAATATTTCTCAGTTGGTCTGAAAATTGAACACATTTAGTGGATTCCGAATGTTCATGACCATGCTTACAAGAGCAGGCCAGTGGTCACTATTTTGATCCAAAAGAATTCAATCCACCCCCTCCCCCCCCTGGACGGATTTCGGTGAAATTTGACACTGGCGATTTTTATGAGAATCTATCGAGGAAATCCAGATTTGTTTAAAATCGGGCACTTTACGTGAAGACCTAAGTAACTTTTATTGTTGTTGCTGGCGACATTCAGTCGCCATAAAAGCTCTCTCTTCGACTGAAATTATGTCAGGCTTTTACAGTAGCCGAGGAGGCATCAACATTACACGAACGCTCCATAATGTTATGTTATACGTAAATTGTCTAGCTTGTTTCGAATCATAGTGTTTCAGAAAACTTTGTCTTTATACGTGACAGGATAAGTTAAGGATTCTTACTCTCTTTAGCACCTTGGTAGAACTAATGGCTTGTCCTGTGGTTTGATGTTGCCGCTGCCAGAGGACACAGAACTTGAGGGTTGATACTACAGCTGTAAAAGGACCCTACAAAGTTATAATTCTTTGCTTTATCCGTCTCGTGGAGAAGGAAACACAATTTCAAAAACTTCACAGTGTTAGCGGGGCGGGGGGGGGGGGGGGGGGGGGGGTTGACGGAAAGTTTTCGAAATACCTGTTAAAGTTATTCAAAGTTGATTTCAGGCTTCCGCCGCGATGTTGATGTAATCTGTGGTCTTCTGGGTAATTACACGGCGTCGTGTGGTAATTATTTACCGACGTTTCGGGACAACGTATCGGTCCCATCTTCACGGGAATCTTGGAAACTTGATCCGTGAAGATGGGACCGATACGTTGTCCCGAAACTTCGGTAAATAATTAGCACACGACGCCATGTAATTACCCAGAAGACCACAGATTTATTCAAAGTTATTGTTATGCACCGCCGATCCCAGTGGCCGCGCGGCCTAAGGCGTGGGTCTGCGGCCGCTCGCTTACTGGGATTGTGGGTTCGAATCCCACCGGGGGCATGGATGTTTGTGTTGTGTTTGTTGTAAGGACGATAATATGGAACGTAAAGTGACATGAAGGACGAAAGGATTTAAACAGTACAAAAATGGATAAAAGGGGAAAAACCCCGGACAGGAAAAAAAATATCCCACCGAGGGCATGGATGTCTGTCTGTTGTGAGTGTTGTGTGTTGTCAGGTAGAGGTCTCTGCGACGAGCTGATCCCTCGTCCAGAGGAGTCCTACCGACTGTGGTGTGTCTCAAATGTGTGTGATCGTGAAACCTCGACGGAACGAGGAGGCCCAGGCCCATATAAGGCTGTCGGGCCATAGGGGGGAAAAAAAATGTTATGCACCGGGGGGAGGGGGTAACCGAGGATTTAGAACTATAGTTCTGAACGGGACAAAAATTCCTCTCTCCAGCAGTCAGACTGACTCAGGGAGCCGTCGAGGCTCCAGTGAGGGAGGTTTTTGCTTGGAGGTTAAGCAGCTGGGGCATGGAGTTTCCCACCCACCTGAATGAAGGTTCTTCAATTCGGCACTGAATGAAGTGCCGGGTTTGAGAACTCATACAGGGACAAATTTATCACCGTCACAAACCTACAGACGTATCTTATAGAATTCAGTTTGAAAGGCCGGAAGAGTTGCGTGATCACACAGCAAACAGTACAGAATGCCCATGAGAAAAAAAGGAGTTAATATACACGTCGATTTCTTGGAAAGAAACTGTGTTATACAACACAAATATTAATAATAATTCTATATCAAATGGTGACTGTACCTGCAAGAGGAGAGAGCAGATGACGATGAGGAAAATCGGTCCCCACCTGATGATCCCATTGAGCACTAATGACATGACTGTGGTCCTTGATATCACTTACTGACTCTGAGGGCAACTTTTCTGCTGCAGACGGGATGTTTCAAATAAGAGTTTATTTGTAACTTCACTTGTATCACCACAATGTACTTTGCAGTCACACATTCATCTTAAATGTAGTCTTCCGTCACCATTCCACTGAATATGCGATACACTCTTTTGTAATGCAGAACACAGCTTTAGAAAATGTGTTTGATCAGAGTTTATGCAGTTCTTGTCTTCAGAAATTATACTCATTCTGAAATAGCGTCTGTGTTTCATCACAAGATGATTCTAAAGTAAGTCTTTACTGATACAGATACAACGTCTTTTGCTACCAAAAAAAAAACAATAAAAAGTTATTACTTCTATTACAGGATGTTTAAAAAATTTAACTCTCCTACGTTGGTCCAGACAACGCATTGCAAAAAAATGTTTACTACACAGAGTATAATTAAAGTAATGTTGGGTTTTATTAAAGTTTTAATTGTCATATTATTTCCGATCATTATCTAGAAATGGAAGATAGCAGAGACGTGATGTAATTTCATCGTAAAGTATGCACCGTTATTAAGTATCTCTTTTTGTAGATTCGGTTTGAAACTTCCCGCCTTCCCTTGTGATCACATGTGGAGGGAATCTTGAGTTATAAGAAATTGTCCAACGTACAGGTATTTATGTATAAAGTTTCTTCTTTTTTTAATATCAAATTTATTACCACACACGTTTAATATTCATTGTGGTTTGTCACATAATAAACCCAATTAATGAATATTAATTTTATTTATACATTTTCACTTGGCTTGGACAGATTAAACGAAGACAAACATAATTTGTAGTCACATTCCACGTATTATATGCAGACGGCATTCACTTTAGGCTTTCTGAGCAAGTACGTGTCAATAACAAATTCTGTTCATTTATGCACCACATTCATATTCATTATTATAAATGTCTTTTCATGCAGTGGCTGAATGCAAAGGCAAGAACGACATCGCAATATTAATTTGTCCTATTGAACAGAAACAAATGTAACCTGTCAGCATTTGTTTGTTAATACAGAGATCATTGAACAGCACATATACTGTTTAGCCTTATAATAATGTTGTAAATATAAAGAATATAGACGGCTGTTTCCCTAAAAATATTAATAAATAAATATTTATGTTTATTTTTAAGCGGGATATGTATTTTCTACGAAATGATGAACATGAGATCGTGGGCCGTGATAAACAATTGTGTTTTTATTTCTTCCCAGGTTTATATAAATAGTGTATGATTAGTTTTCGGTGAATAAATAAATAAGGAAATAAAACAACATTAGATACATTTAAGAAATAGAGGCTCGTATCCTATAATAATTGTGAAATCTACTGTGTTCATAGTTTTTTAAATCACTTTCTGATTATTGATTCTCTTGTAACAGATATTAAAACATGAATGAGTACTAATTGATGGGAAATTCCTTTATAAGAAAACTTGATTCGAGCTGCTACCCTGATCGTTAACACCTAACATGTTTTTGTAGTGCTGCTTATTTCTACGTGAATTATTTAACATCCGTGTCACTAACCCTATCGATTCACAGTGCATTTAGTACTTAGTCTATTAGTGAAACAGAATTTGTCGACGGTAAGGCAGTTTTGATCGTTATACACAGTTCTGTATCGCAGTTCGGTGTCTATGTTGTGGAACTTAAGACATTAAAATCATTTCACATTCACTAAACGCCACGAATTAAGATAATTTATTTTCCTCAAACATCACTGTCACTTGATTACTAAACGTACAGAGACCAAAACTGCATATTATGTAGAGGCCTTTGGGTGTATTTTCTGTGGCACTAAAATTATCCTCACTAAAAATATATCACAATTTGATTTCGAAGAGGTAACACCCAATGAAGCACAGTACAGAGTATTACACACACACGCATCAGTAATACACACACGCGTTAATAATAGTGAACACTTCTTAAATACTCGTACTGTCGATAAATTGTTACTCAGTGAATTGTAAAACCGCAATTTCTGTCGAAACCTGTTATTGCTGGATTAACAGGACAGTCACTGACTGAATGTACAAGTTAAGTAACATGTCTGAAGGCATGAAATGTCGCGTGTTGTTGCTTGGATCACTTCCTCTGCACACAAGTTGACGGCAGATGGGCGCGAACTCCGGTAAGCGTGGGTGTTGACACCCGGAGAACAGCAGCGTGAGTGTGTAGTGGGTGGAAGTTGATAGCCAGGTACTCTCGGCTTACACACACTCTCTCCTCGACCCCTCCTACCTGCGTTCTGTTGTTGAACTTTATAGTGGCTGGGATCGCTTTTCGGAAGGATGGATAGAATGGTGCGAACGGGGGAGGTTAGGACACAGGTAAATCGTTATGAAGGGCTATGGAAAGGCCCTTCAAGCTTTGGGCATTCTTTACAATACAGGCCATTACATTTAACGTTATTTTACCTGAATGTGGGAAAATGTAGTAGCTGGTATAGTTCCTCGGCAGTAAAGCGTATTTTGAAACACGAAGAAAATGAGATCTGCTCTCTTCAGGGATATTACGCAGCGTTGAGTGGTACTTCCGTACCGACGATTCGGGACAACCTATTGGTCCCATCTTCAAGGGCCAAGAAGTCTGGGATATTAGGCAGCGTTGAGTGGTAGTTCTGTACCGACGTTTCGAGACAACCTATCGGTCCCATTTCAAGGGTCATGAAGGCCTTGTCTCCTCTGGGATATTACGCAGCGTTGAGTGGTAGTTCTGTACCGACGTTTCGAGACAACCTATCGGCCCCATTTCAAGGGTCATGAAGGCCTTGTCTCCTCTGGGATATTACGCAGCGTTGAGTGGTAGTTCTGTACCGACGTTTCGAGACAACCTATCGGCCCCATTTCAAGGGTCAAGAAGGCCTTGTCTCTTCTGGGATATTACGCAGCGTTGAGTGGTAGTTCTGTACCGACGTTTCGAGACAACCTATCGGTCCCATTTCAAGGGTCAAGAAGGCCTTGTCTCTTCTGGGATATTACGCAGCGTTGAGTGGTAGTTCTGTACCGACGTTTCGAGACAACCTATCGGTCCCATTTCAAGGGTCAAGAAGGCCTTGTCTCTTCTGGGATATTAGGCAGCGTTGAGTGGTAGTTCTGTACCGACGTTTCGAGACAACCTATCGGTCCCATCTTCAAGGCTAAAGAAGTCCTTGGACTTCTTGAAGCTACATCGCGGCGGAAGCCTGAAATCACGCTTGAAGAAAGTGCCTTTTACACATTTTTTTCCTGGAGCAATCATTAGAATTTTTATACCATGCCTTCTGGTATGCAGAACACACAATTAAAAACGAAACCATAAACAATGAACAGCTATCTCCTGTACAGAACACACGACAAGTAATATAGGGATGTGATCCATAATGGATCATAAACAAAAATAGATTTTTGTGTACATAGAGGGAGGCTGTAACTACAAGAATAGATTTTAACCATATTTCACGATTTTAGATTTTTAATTTAACTGCAAAAATCATTACGATGTGTATGTAATACTGTCATAGTGTACCATAATTACAACATGTTTATGTCTATCAACCACCTAGCACTTTGAATCAAGCTTCGAAATGCTACATATAATGAGTATTACTGTTGTAATCTATTATATTTTAGCAAGTTGTAAGTTGGTGTGTGAACTCCCTTATGATGGCAAACTTATATGCCGAAACATGTAGGAGTAATAAAATAATGTATTATTGTGTATATCATAAGTGTATTCAGTTGGTTTTATAAATGTACATATGAGCAATGAGTAAATATATTAGTAAATGCATTCATGAAGCAGATTCCGTTTTGAGGATCTGATTACAGGCCTCTACCCATTTATGGAACCCGACGTTTTATTGCCGCGTTTATCTTTATAATGAGGCAGATGTATCTAGTCCCGTACAGAACTATAAAGACAGTGACCTGATAACGTGCATGCGTGATATTAGAGTGGGCTGGGCATGTAGTAAGGACGTTCTACAACAGAAACACAAAACGAATTCTGGAAGGAAGTCTCAGAAATAGAAGGCCTCCTCGTAAGCCGAGGAATAGTTAGGACGACGGAGTGCGGAAGGATGCCGCCAAATCGCTCAATACGAGAAACTGACGTACAGCTGCAAGACGTAGGAATGGCAGGAGGAAGAAGAGGTGGGGTGGACCGACAGCCATAGGAGAAAGAAGAAATGGTAGAAGAATTTAATTTTAGGCTGCGGACTAGGTAACCTAGAAATCGTAGTTTAACTGACAGTAGGGTAAAGGTTTTCTTTACTCCGAAGCGTCCAGAACGGCCCTGGAACTCACCCTTTATCCTCTTCAATGGATACCGGTAATAAAGCGACCGGGGCGTGAAGCTGGCCACGCGACGTACCGAGGTTATGAATGAGTGTAGCTATATCTCCACTTCCCCTTCCCCTTTATGACATACACAAAGAAAACTCTTTACACCTAATTCTTACAAATTATCTCTTCTCTTCGGGGTTTTCCGACCAAAACTTGTTTTGCATTTCTCATGTCTTCTGACATATAAACGGCCAAACTCGTTTCTGATCATCCTAAGAAAGGAAGAATACAAATGATAACGCTGTGCTCTAAGAATTTTTCTCCATAATGCCATTTTTCCACTTTTTGTGTCCAAATATTCTCCCATACAGTCTGTTCTCAAACCCCCTCAACTATGTTCTTTTCTTCATTGCGAGACTACGTTTCAAAACCATAAACCAATAGCTAAGTAAGTCAATTATTACGACAGAGTGACGCGTCTTTAACTAGTGAATTAGGTAAGGCGGATCCCAGCTGTGGATGATAGCAGGTATATTGAATATAGAGTCACGTACTGCCAACACCCCTGGACATCGAATTTGGCGATTTGGTGACGATCTGGCAAATTCTCACTACAACAGCAGTAATTTAGTAAGTGAAGTTTCAAGTGTTCCGGGATTTGACGCTGCGTCTTAGGGCGTTTAAGTACCAAAGATTTTGTGTAGTGCCTTCGAATCGCTGGGAATCCCTGGCTTAAAGACACAGTCTCATATGCCGTAAGTCTTAAGTCTTTAGCAACATTTTTATGAGGACATAAAATCTCGTACTTTAGGAAATGTTTAAATGACCATTATATTACAAAGAAAAATGCTTCGCTATCGGTTAATAAACAGAACTCCGGGCAATAAAATACCATTACTTATAATTACAGTTACAACCAACATATATATTTTTGACACAATTAGTTGTAACTGTAATTACTGAACAAGAGTGAAATATACTGTGCATGTACATACCAACGGGGATGTCAAATATTAAGGTTACTTATAAACATAGAGCTGAACTAATATATTTATATATATTTATATATTTATATATATTCCTTCTTACTTAGCTGTCTAGGTTTAGGTCGTAGGTCTGATAAGTTTCAGAATTAGCTCTGAAATAATATGTTATTGAAGGTTTGGTAGAATTGTTTTGATTGGAAATTAGCCAATCACAAAGCCTGTTTCTAGACTGAAGAAAACACAACAGGATAACTAGGACATACATAGGCATATATATGCCAAGCAATATTCAAATCCGCGATCTCAGAGTTTCATCTGAGACTGCACACAGCTTGGCCACTATAATTGGGCTGCAAACATCAGTCTTTGCTGCCTTCGCTGCGAGAACCTGTCGAAATGCACGAGTTATCTTCGACACGTCTGTCTGTTCGCACGTAACAAGTCTGTAACTGTTGTACAGATTTTTATAACATTTTTATAAGGGGTTTACTACAATTTTACCACGAAGAAGGATGCAGTAAATTTTTCCGAAACGTTGATAAGATTCTACCAGACGACACGACGTTATATCCGACAACACGGTATTCTGCATAGTTACCTCCTTGAGAATCTCAAATCTCACTTCCATTTCTGACAATTACGATTATAATTAAAATTATGTCCTTCTTGATAAGGTCGCCACATAAAGTGCATCAATCATAAAGAAGCAGGCAGCTGTTATTCAGTAAAGTAATTGTCAAAGAAAAATATGTTTCTACTTCTCTTCACGGGGACAGATACTGTGTCTTTGTACGTAAATTTCGTATTTTCTGTTTGCTTGGATGGCGCAAATTTACAGTTACCTTTACTAAATAATTCGCAAGTCAACACAAGTCTTTAAAAATATTTGTTCTCATTTCAGTGCCTGTCATAGAAGAATCATTTTAACCTACTGGAAGGGAAGGCCATCGTTAAGGAGGAGTGGCTGTACAATGGTAAGTAGGTTTTCTTTTGTTTGTTTTATGTGTGTGTCGAATGTTGTGGTGGTTATAATTCCCCACCCCAGCGTGCTACCACCTGCCGGAAAAAAGGTCTCTTTTTAATGCTAACGTGTATTATAATAGGGTAATGTTAGAGATATTATACTCGTAGGTTAATAATTTATGTTTAGGCTAGAGCTGCTGGTTGCTATACATTGCTCCATACAGGCCTGTATGTGCTATTGAGGAATGTGGAGCGTCTACACATGGTAAATAAATCATAACCACATCGGAGGGCTTTTTTTGACGTGTAATTATTTTTGTTCTGTAGAAACGCTTGCAGAAACAGAATTAAAATTGCGTGCTCCTACTAGGAGTTCGAGCAGTATAAACCCCATTTTCTTATGGCGTAGAATTCTATTGTTATTTTGGTTGTTACTGTGTTGGGTGCTTTCGCAAAACAAATGCGAAACCTGACTGTGGCTTCGTCGTGTCGCTCTGTCTGTCCTCATGGAAAAATTCGGCTCTCTCTTCAATGATTTTCGTGAAATTTTATATTTTTGCTAAAATCTGTCACTAGATTAAATATTGGTTAAACCCCAAACAAAAGCAACAAACACTTTTTGTGAAGAAGAATGTAAATTTATCATAATATTTAATTGAATTCATCACAGGTTAAAAAAACTTCAGAAGAAACTGGTAGAAAAAACCAAATCACACATTTCATGATAAATCCATTTTTCCGAAAAGCGTATCCTTGACGAGATAATGGATAAAAGTCCTGCAGAACCAGAGGCCAAAAAAATAATTAACCCTCTAAGCATGGTATGGTTTCATGTTTTTAATGAAGGCAGAAATATACACATGCAGTCTGATCTGCAGACAGACTTACGGAAACCGAGAAAACAGGTAAAAAATAACTTATTAGTACTATCGCTTAGGAAGGTTTCTAATCCAGTGGGTATCGAAGGATCTTCTCCTTGGGGTAAATCGGTCGTAGCGTTTTTGTGAGTTTAAGAATACGCGTAGTTTCATACGTCTTCGTAGTGTTTATCCTCTGATCCGTAGGCGGCCGCATTTCGTCTGAAATAATCTGCTAAGAAAGGGCAGTGCAATAAACAGCAAACCGATTATGAGCGTTGTGAGTTGTTACACTGTAAAACTTTTCTCTGCTGTGGCGTTTTGATTGTTCAGTAATAAAAATCGAAAAGCTGTCCGAAATAACTGAATGGTGATGGGGTTGACCAGTGCTATGATTTATGGGGACGGTGGTTAGTGCTGGTCGCCCTCGGTGGACTAGTGGTTAGCGTGCTCGCCACTGGACCCAAGGTTCTCGGGTTCAATCCCGCCCTAGGTCGATGGATTTTTAAGGATCATAAATATCCGTAGGGGCAGTAAAGCCGTCGGTCCCATGTCGTAGATTTACGGCATTTAAGCCATTTCTCACCCAAGTCTCCTGATTAAGTGCTAGATGGCTCTGGCAGTCATATCAGGATGAGTAGAAAAAATGCACACTTCCAGACCAAGAAACCTCTGAAAGGAGGCCCTATGTTCCGCAAGGAGCGACAGGAAGTAACTGGTTAGTGCTGACACCTTCGGTTGTCTGACCATCTCCACACCTGCTTTCACCCCAGGCTCCGTCCCTTCGTACATTTTCGTTATATGCACTAAACGACTAAACGTTGTTTCACACATCGTGTATTATACGGTTCTAATGCTACGTGCTGGACGGTCCGGAGATCGAACCCCGTTGGGGGCGAGATTCCCGCACCCGTGCAACCCGGCCTCCATTACAGTGGGTACCGGATTTCTTTCCCGGGGGTAAAGCGGCCCGGGCGTGGCCTTAACCACTTACCCCCCCCCTCTAGCGCCAAGGCTAAAGAAAGAGTAGATCTATATCTCCACCCCCTCTGTGGGCCTTCATGGCCTGTTGTAGTGTGAAATTTATTTGTACTTTTACCTTTACCTTTCTGGTAGTCTGTAGCTGTATAATTCCTGAAATAAGAACTCTTTGATACAGCCCAAGACACTTATTTTTTTGTAACACACTGGATACTCTTTAAAAAGTGTCGAGATTTATATTTAATAAATAAATAAATATCCCAGTCTGCCCGCTGATATTGTTTTGGCTCTTCGTGAGGTATTTTCGGGCTAATATTAACTTATTTAGTAATAGTGTGCCCATATTACACGTAACATTATTAAATGTTAAACTTGCTATGCCAAGTTTAATGGGATCGCTTAATTTTGTTTAATTACTTATAAATCCGTAAGACTCAAGGAAAATTTATACTCGTTGTAACGTGTATACACCAAATAGGCTTCTAGCAGATTTCAAACCGAAATGAGTTATTCAAATATTGTTGAAAATTAAAATCTGAAATGCATATTGCCATGAAATTTGTATTCCGTATACCAAATCGTGTAAAAAGTGTAAAATGTATAAGCCTTTATATAACAAAGTAAAAATATATTATTATGAAACTATTACTATTATTATTATAAAATGACCAGATCACTTACATACCTTTTCAATGCAAGAACCTCCACAATATTAGCTTTCGGTAATTATGGACAATTATTACATTGAATGTCACTTTTAACCTCGTACCACGGCTTTATTTGTGTCGATACTTTTTCTAATCCATTTCCCATTTTTAAGTTTTTAATAAACGTGAGAACAAAAGTAATATAAGGGAGACGTTTAATTTAATATATTAAGCTGTTAATCTGTAATCTTTCTTATTGATGATGCATTTGAAGATGGTTCATTTGAACTCGATTAGTGGGATGGACCTCATGAACCAAGTGTGCGTGTACCGATGTGTGTGTGAGACCTAGCTATAAAATAAATAATAATAATAATAATAATAGTAATGATGATGGAACAAATAACAAAATTCACCCTAGAACAGGTCATGAAGGCCCAGACGGGGAGTAGAGGTATAGCTCTACTTTTCTTTAACCCTCGGCGCTAGATATGGGTGGGTGAAATGAAAATAGTCCCTTATTTAATTAATATCTGAGACTAAGTTTAGTTAAGTAACTCGGCAAACTAAAAAGTCTTAAGTAGATATGATGATACCCCCTAGAGATGTAAAGTTACTAACGCCTACAGTAACTTCCATATTGAGTATCAACGATAAAAACTGTGTAAACAGAAATACACTGTCATGAAACAGCTACATTTACCTATGACGTACGCACACAGACCAATTGTCATTAGGCTTTGCCTATTCAGATTAGTTGGACTTGAGAGATTTGAGGTTCGCACGACGGAGAATATAAGATCGCCATGCAGTGTGTTAGAAATTCACTGATGTTTCGGAGGAGGGTGCTGAGTTCTTCTTCAGGTTTGAGCCCTTCTAGCTTAAGGGTGGGGGCAGTACTATCCAATCAAATGTCTGTAAATTTCTACAAGACTGCACAGTGTCGCAGGTAGAAGGCGGTGTTCTGTATAGATTTGTTAGGAATAAGTGCTTTCCACTTATTCTATTAAGGACCAGACAGTCATTTACATGCCCCCTGTCTATTTTTGTGTACAGTGACGCAGTCCTTTACAAATTTCTATTGATTTTATCTGTAAGCTGTGTTTCGTAACGTACCTATGAAGACCTCTGACGCAAAATATTAACTAAACATCATTCAACGGAAGAAACACCTGTTGAATTACCAGCCTTCTGATTCATGCTCATTCCCCTTGCACATTTCTGCTATACATACATGCGAGGTATGTGACCTTGGTAAGTGTTTCACTCGAATGCCATTTGCATTCGACGATATGAACGACAGCTTCAGGGTATCTTCAAGGCCTCTAATGCCACCTTCAACTTCTATGATACAGTATCGCCTCAGCACAGTAGACAAGATGGTCTTAGCTTCCATAGTGCCGAACACGTGACCTACACACATTCTGCGGCCGATTCCAAACGGTGTGTAGGCGTAAGGATGTCGGCCTACGCTGTTCTGAGGAGAAAAGCTGTCCGGGTCAAACTTTTCTGGATCAGAGAAGTGTTTGAGACCCCTGTGTGTTTGTTATAGAGCGGTATCAATATGTTTGCTCCCTCTGGAACAACATGACCATATCCAAGATCAGTTTCTTTGATTGGCTCTCGAGAATGAAAAGGAAATGGCGGGAAAAGTCGCATAGCCTCTTTGACAACCTGGACAACAATAAAATTCACATAATATTATACGACTCGTACGAATGAAGCAGGTGTAAGAATTTGTTGCGCTATGAGAGGGTGGAAAGGAGAGGGGGGTGGTGGTGAAATGTTGCAATGTTGTAATTCCTTCCGCTTGAACTTGCTCTCATGCATGGTGTTGCAGTGTGTTTTGGGCCTTGGAAAGCACTGTGAAAAGGCCCAGTTTTGTTTTATCTGTTTCGGAATATATATATATTTTTTTAGTAGTCCTCTTCTACCTACTCCGGTTTTCCCGTTTCAGTGTCGAGGTTGGTAATTTCTTTTGATCACACTGAGATACACACCACAGTCGGTAGGACTCCTCTGGACGAGGGATCGGCTTATCGCAGAGGCCTCTACCTGACAACAACACACAACACTCACAAGAGACAAACATCCATGCCCCCGGTGGGATTCGAACCCACGATCCTAGCAAGCGAGCGGCCGAAGACCCACGCCTTAGACCGCACGGCCACTGGATCGGCTTTCGGAATAATTAAGAAAGCTAAAATCTAATATCTGTGATATCTTTGACTAGGTTCAATTTTGGGTCTTGAGTATTCCATTTTTTAAAATACAGAAATTTTGGTAAGGATATGTACAGTGAATGATGTGTGAGAGAGTGCCAAAAATGATAGTGCTGTGGATACTTCGATGAAGAAAATACGTAAGAACCTCCAAGGAAAACTTGGTGTGAAGAAACAATAGATATCTGAGAGTTGGGGATGGGTGGATAGTAAAGAATGACGTCTGGGCTGCAGGAAATGACGGGAGTCTAGCGGCGGACTTTATCATGTAGAATAACATAATGGTACTCGTATGTCACTAAACGAAAAGGAACCCAACATATCTAATGTCACACAAGTTTTTAAATCACTGAAAACCCCAAAAGAAATGGTTATAGATTCTTAAGAAGAAGTAAGATTTAATTCCAAGGATGGTGTGTAGCATAAAATAAGACCAGTGTGCGTTCAAAGCCATAGTGGTATTGAGTCAGAATTTGAAGCACAACCAGATGTTCATTAAGAAATTAACTTTTTCGCCCCGTAGCGCAACAGCCCCTAGTGGGCCAGGGCCTCCTCATTGTCGAGGCTTCACGATCACACTCAGACACACCACACACGGTAGGACTCCTCTGGACGAGTGATCAGCCCGACGCAGAGACGTCTACCTGACAACACACAACACTCACAAGATACAGACTTGCCCCCGGCGGGATTCAAGCCCACAGTGCTAGCAGGCAAGCTTCGTACAAACACACAAGACGGCTTTGAGACGATCGAGGAAGTCGACATAGAAGAACTTATGACCACGTAGAACGTGTAAATAAAATAAAGGAAATATTAAGACATCTATAAGCTAAATACTTATGGGACTGACGACACCTTGTTGAATTTCTCGATCAAAAATTTTTAACTGTAGAACTTGATATCTGAAGCATTTCAAATTTATTACTGATTATTTATTTATTTATTTTTGTCTGACATGTTTCCTGTTAAGAATGGTTTGAAACAAGCAGATGCTTTATCGCCATTGCTTTTCAACTTTGCTTTAGAATATGCCATTAGGAGGGTTCAGGCAAACCAGGAGGGCTTGAAATTAAATGGTACACATCAGCTTCTCTCGATCTATTGTCTGTTAAGTCGACTTCACAGTACCAAAGCTTAAGAAACCTTTCAATATCTCTCTTAATCAGCGGTTTTCTTGTCTGAAGTGTACATTCACTTAAAATTGTAGACAGCATTAATGTGTTATTAGGTATTCTTTACACAGTTAAAAGCATAAGCTTTATGTGGAGGTCATATCTGTCCAAGTGTGACCAAGTATTGGCATGTAAATCGCTGGATAGGCTTTGTGCATCCATATGGGAGAGTAAAAGGAAAAATAAATTAGTGCTTCTCATATTTTCTAACATCTTGGTCCATAATAAAGCGTAGTTTGCTAAAGGCCATGATAGGGCTTTTCTTTGTCTTCTGTCAGTCGTTCGAATCTGTTGAAATGATATGCGGATGACTTACATTGAGAGTTACTGGAATATGCCGATTTCTGGCCGTACCGAATCGTAATTTTTTTGGGGGGGTGGGGGGGTGAAGGGCCCCGCAGCAGATGCTACGAACGCAACGCAGCCTTGAGGCTTATTGTGCAACCCTGTGATGAAGATGATTAGTTTCTTGCTTTTCCATTGTAATGGAGCGGGGTAAGCGGTGGCGCAGTTGGTTCAGGCACTGAGCTACAAGCCGGTAGGTCGCGGGTTCGATTCCCGATGGTGTCATTGACATAATCCTTTCTGTCAACTCAGCCCCTAACATAAATGAGTAACAGGAGTATTTCCTGGGGAATAAAGGCGGCCGGTGCTTAGAGCAGACTACCTTACCACCTTCATGTGCCGATTGTCTAGAAGTCAGGGAGTCTCAACCTCCCTTGAATCCCTAAGGGCCTGTCCAGGTCAATAATGGGATTGCTTTACCTTTTGTAATGGAGCACCGGTTGAATGAAGTTGACAGGGGAAAACCGAAGTACTCGGGGAAAAACCTGTCCCAGTGCCACAAATCCCACATGGGATCGAACCCGGGCCTCCGCGTTGAGAGGCCGGCGACTAACAGCCTGAGCCATGGGACGGTCTAAGTCCCGACTTGCGAAATGTCGTATTTCGTAAGGAGGGCGTGTTTTTAGTTATTCTGAAATAAACAAAACCATGTAAATATTTAACTCGCATGCAACTTTCAAGTTGTTACCGTGGTTATTAGCGTGTAATGAATGACAGTAAAGAAAAAACAAGACAGGTAATGCACGTATAAACGTAACGCTGAGGCGCGTTCTGAAGATATCTTTCAATATTTTACTTCAACATCGCCACCTAACTCAAGTCTTCGGGTAGCAATAGTAAATGCACATTCATAAGTTATTTCCACTCAGGGGCTTAATTTATAAATTTGCATGTATGATGTTGCGGTGTGGGCCGGGATAGCTCAGTCGGTATAGCGACTCGCTACGAGCTGGACGGTCCGGGGATCGAATCCCGGTGGGAGCGAGATTTTCCGCACCCGTCCAGACCGGTCCTGGGGCCCACCCAGCCTCCTGTACAATGAGTACCGCGTTATTCCCGGGGGTAAAGCGGCCTGGGCGTGGCGTTGACCACCCACCCCCATCTAGCGCCAAGGTTAAAAAAAGAGTACAGCTATACCTGTACTCCCCCTCTGGGCCTTCATGGCCTGTTCTACGGAGAACTTTACCTTTACCTTTACCTTTATGATGTTGCAGTATACTTACCAAACGACATTACTACCCTTCCTACAGCCGAGCGAGCTCGTAGGTATATGTTTCTTTTTTCGCCTGTGCCGACATTGGCTATTGTAACTGGGCTATGTTCATCTAACAATCTTTCTTGAATAAAGTACTATCTGTGTGGTGGTCATAATCCCATTGGAGTACTCCACAAAATTTCTTAATCACTTATTCTTGTGATAACTGTCACTTGACACATTTCACTTAAACTAATACGAACGGTTTTAGTCTGTCCAACCGTCGCACTAGTTCAGCATTGTCGAGAAGTTGTAGCATCTCGATGTTTTGATGTTGATGCAGTCTTCTCTCGTGCTTCTTGGCAATTCGCTGAATCTCTTCATCGACCGAAGCAATTTTAAAATCCTTGTGGATGTCCTGATTTCGTATATACCAAGGGGCATTGACAATGCACCTCAGTACTTTGTTTTTAAATGTTTGAATAATTTTTATGTTACTTTTCTTGGTGCAACCCCAAAGTTGAGCACCATATGTCCACACCGGTTTCAGAACTTGTTTATAGATCAATATTTTGTTGTGTATTGATAACTCGGAATGTCTGCCGAGAAGCCAATACATGTAGGTATATGTAGTGTAAATAGGAAGAATGTAAAATTAGTCGCAGTTCGTGCCCACGTCCTATGTGAGGACCTAGAGTTGTGTGCTACATGTCTTTGGTGTCAGCAGGGTATCCAGCATGATCACGTTATTTAACAATGAACTTACACTATAGAGCAGAGTCCCTGGGAAACTGATAGTTCCAGAGCTAGTCATTAAATTACAAGCACATTAAGGAATCCGGAAGTTTATTTCAGTGTTCACAAGAGCCTGTCAGTGGTACATATAAATCCATTCCATAACATTCTGTCTTATTTCTTTAAGATCAATTCTGTTATCAAAGTTCCATTTACGGCTAGATTTTCCAAGAATCCTCCTTCCTTCAGGTTTTCTCACCAAAATCCTGTAAGCATTTATCTTGCTTCCCATTCCTGCCACATGCCCCTCCCATCCCATTCTCCTTGATATGCTCACCCTTATAGATCGTGAAGCTGTGCACAAATCACGATGTTACTCGCAGTGCAGCTTTCTACAGTCTCCTGTTTTTCTTCGTCCGCCCTGGGTCGAAGTATTCTGAGTGAAAGCCCCATATTCCATCCCACCTCTGAGTCTTCATGACTTGTTACGAGAAAGCTTTACCTTTTACTGTTAGGGCATGTTCTTCCCTTAAAGGTAAAGGTAAATTTCACCCTTGAACAGGCCATGGATGCCCAGAGGGGGAGTAGAGGCGTAGTTCTACACTTTCTTTAACTTCGGCGCTAGATGGTGTGGGTGGTCAACGCCATGCCCCGGCCGCTTTCCTTCCGGGAAAGTGACCCTGTATTCATTGTAGAGGAGGCTGGGTGGACCCCAAAGCCGGTCTGGACGGGTGCGGAAAATCTCGATCCCACCGGGATTCGATCCCCGTACCGTCTAGCCCGTAGCGAGGCGCTATACCGACTGAGCTATCCCGGCCCACGTTCTTCCCTTAATATGGCTTCAAAATTTGTCATCCATACAAAAGAAAAGGCAAAATTGTAGCTCGAAATATTGCAGCCCGCGTTTTTGTATAGCAGAAGGAAGACAAATGACTGTGAACCAACCAGATAGTGGAAAATGATGTAGGAGTATAATCTGCTGTTATTTTTTTTTTCGTGAATGGAAAATTGTGTTGTTAGTATTTTTTCGAAGTGTTTCACCTCTGCTACATATTCACAGGATTTGTTAGATATCTTTGTATTGTGAATTTATTAAATATTCCTTTGACGATTCGTGACTATTACTTAATTTTGTCAGCGTTTCTATCTAGACCAGTGGTTCCCAATCTCAGATCGCCACCCAAATCAGGGCCACGGGGGGTCTGACGTAGGGTCGCGAGATGGTTTTATGGAGAACTCGATAACTATAAAAAAATAAATATTTCTATCCAAATTCAAAGAGAATGACCGAGAAAATGTATTTATTGAATCTGTGTGTAATAATTTTAAACATACTGGAGCAATTACATTTTAAATAATTAATGAACCCACTTTGTTATTGTACGGTAGAACGTGACAATGTTATGTGGTTTTCAAGAAAAGGCATTAGTACTAGTTCATTTATATTAAATATCACTGACTATTGCCCTTTCCATGATAGGGTCGCGGGTCACATATCGTTTGGTACTTTAGGGTCACACACATAAAAGTTTGGTAACCGCTGTTCTAGACCAACCTCTTTGTACCAACTAACAAAGCTTCTACGTACTTGTTAGTGCTTATTGCTTTAGCCCAGTAGATGAACATGATCGGCAGATACCGGAAGGTAGTGTCCCATTCAGTTTTAATGTCTCCGCGTTTGTTTGAACTTTCGTAGTAAAAAATTCCACAGCAAAGTGACAAATAAGTTTAAATAAACCATCTGATTGTTTACACCAGTCTGAATATGAAATGTAACAGACAAATATTTATTTATGTAGATTTCATTATGTTTCTTGTAAACGCGTTTTAAATAACGATACAAGTTTCATGAATATGGAAATTTCAACGAATATATGAAAAACCCTCCTTACTAAGCAAATCGTATACCTTATTGTAGTCACTTTACAGTTGATATACTGTCGCATTTTATGAACATTTTTCCAAAGTGTCTGATGAATGCAGAATATCTGATCAGTAGGTGATCAATTACGCCTAATACATGTCGTTGTTTTACAGTTTACTACTTATTAACTGCGAGCAATTGACACCAAAATTTTTTTACGAGCTTAAGAATGATTGCAGATGTGCCTCCATTGTATGCATCAAATAAATGTCACTAATACAGACAGATAATTCGATGTCGATTGACAATGTTAATAAAAGTTTTAAAGAGTAATAGATTAACTGTCATATGTTAGCTAATTTATGTATGAAGTGTTAACAGAGGAATTCTCTTGACGCTTGGCATATCAGAAAGAAGTCAAAACCGCAGTTGGTTTTGCAAGATTTTAGGCTTTCCTGGCGATGATTATGAAGATCACCTTTATCTGGTTGACAAGTCATGTAGCCTACTAGAAGTGTACCGACGTTTCGAAGGAATTCCTGTAAATTTCTGCGTTACTGCACACCATTATGTGATAGAAGTCCGCAATTTTTATAGATGTATTACGAATAGAATCTTCTCTTGGTCTACTATGATTAACAAGACAGTCATGTATTATTTGCCTGTCATTTACGAATGCTTTCTCTCTTTTCTTGTGCAGTGACACATAACTTTACAATTTCCTGTTGATTTAATTTCAACACTGTGTTTCATAACGTATCATACCTATGAAGACCTGTGACCCTAAATATTAACTAAACATAATTCAACATTTCCCATCACCTCTTCAATTGTCAGTCGATTGTGTTATGTTTATTTCCCTTGCACGTCTCTTATACACATATGCGAGGGATGTGACCTTGGTAAGAGTTTCACTCGAACACCATTTGCAGGCGACAACACGAATGATGGTTTCAGGTTTTCTTCAATGCCCCTAATGCCACCTTCAATTTCAGTGATACAGTATCGCCTCAGCACAGTAGACAAGATGGTCTTAGCTTCCATAGTGGCGAACACGTGACCTACACACATTCTGCGGCCGATTCCAAACGGTATGTAGGCGTAAGGATGTCGGCCTACACTGTTCTGAGGAGAAAACCTGTCCGGGTCAAACTTTTCTGGATCAGGAAAGTGTTTGGGATCCCTGTGTGTGTTGTAGGCCGAAATCAGTATGTTAGCCCCAGCTGGAACAACATGACCATGTCCAAGATCAATTTCTTTGATTGCTTCCCGGAAATGAATAGGGATTGGCGGGAAAAGTCGCAAAGCCTCTTTTAGAACCTGAAACACAATAGAATTTACACTTACAGTATGCAAATAGTGGCAGAGAAACAGCTGTGAACTGTGTCTTGGTTACGTTTACGAGTATCGTGAATCGTTAATCAGGGTGGATATTCTCCGAAATAAGATTTCCATATGAGGAAGATATTGTGGTTTCAGAAGAGTCTTACAGGCAGGACGTATGAATAGAATAATGACCCATGTTTCAAGAGAAGCAAACACTGGCTTACAAACTGTCTTAGTGGGAATGCAGATGAGAATGTTATATTTAAGCGCATTTTCACCTAATATTATAAAAATCATAAGGCAAAACGAGCCTTTCGAACGTAGAGAAAGACCCGGATGTCTGCCGTTTTGATTTTGAGATTTAGTTGTGTACAGTTTTAAATTTTGTTTTATGCCGTGCGAAAGAAATTGTTGACTGTGGAAGTTACGTGGTTGAATAAGGCTGTAGGTCATCAGGAAAATCTAGATTTTCTGTCTAATGGTTGAACCTTCAGTTCTTGAATCTAAGGTGTCGATTCACTCAGTGGACCTGGGAAACATATTTAAGTTTTAGACGCACTAACTTCAGCGTACCTTCAAAGAACTTATCAAATCAGAAATGCGATAAAATGTAGGTCATGGGAGATTTTTTTTAAGGATGGTATTTCTGTACTCTCTGGATTATGGGAGCCGGTTGTAGGTCTGCTGAGAGTCGTGTCGAATGTGTGCTGCTGGAAGGGGGCATTAGGGTGCAACCGACCCTTCAACTTCCTGTACTGTTGGAGTTATTTGTATGTGGACTTGTGTGTGTGCTCCTGTACTTGCCTTCAATGCGCGGTGCTTAATTAAACATAACGAACATTTTAGCTTCACCACATCACAAAATTCTTCGAGACCAAGATTGATTATTTTGACGAAGTTAAGATGAATATCATATATTAATGCGGTGAATTTTTTTTAATATATCCTCTGGGAATGGTACGTCGTCAGCTGATCATCAATAAAATACTGCTTTGTACGCAGAGGCTTGCTGTGGCATTGTAATGGAAGTGGACATAGAAATGTGCAGTTCACGTAAGATGATCTAATACCCAATGAGATATTAATAGACGTGGACAAGAGAATGCTTGTGATATGAAGACACCTTCGAAACTCTTGGGAATGAAATTGCATTGGAAAAACGCATACACAAAGCTGTTTTTTATATGTTGTATTTGCTGGATTTCATCATTATCATCATAATAGTTATCATGATAGCTATCCAAAATAAAAAATGTATATGTGAGAAGTTAATTCAAATAACTACGAATACATACTACTAGGGTACGTAACAATGCATTGCATGGTGTTCAGTAACCAACAAATGCACAAACATAAACTCTTTCATAGTTTTATTAATATCGATGTATTACCCTACACGTGTTTCGGTCCGTAGACCATCTTCAGGGGGGTAACAAGCTACTACACTTCACATCGCATGTTTAATGTGACGAAGAACACACTTGTCTCAGAAGTAAGTTATAAAAACTCATTTGAATTTGTAAAATATGTAAAACTGTATAGTAACTTGAAAATTATTGTTTAAATAAAAGTCAAAAGTTAAAATAGCAGTGTTGCCACTTGATGCATAGAATCGTGGTATAGTGTGTGCTTGTGAGTATAAACGTGTTGTTACGCGTGCTGTCGTGTGGAGTGGTACAAGCTGATGCATTGCATGATTTGTCCTTAATTATATTGATTATCGCTAACTTCGTTGGTACTGTGGTTTTCTTAAGTAAGTTTAGCAAAATACCCAACATTTCTACTATGTCCATGCTTTTGGAATGGCATACGGAAGGAAACGTCCTAGTCCTGCATTTGCATGCAACATATGACAGCAGCCTTTATTTCGTCATCACTCTGAAGTTTGTGTCCGCCAAGATGATCTTCAGAACAGGAGAGAGACGGTAGTTGCTGTGTGACAGTTGAGGGCTGTATTGCGTTGTTTCTGGATTATCCACTAGAGGCGCTGTAGACGTTCTCGAATTGCATTGTCACTGCGCGGCCGAGTGTTTTAATGCCGAGGCGTAACACCTGACGTAAGATACTGAGGGTGTTTGCGTTTGATGACATGTCTTAATGGTGCCAGTGTCATATAGTACCCACCTGCATTGAGTGTTGTTATATATCGTATGCAGTCTACCAACAACACACTTTATATTCCAAAACACATTGGCCATCACTTTGCCACCAAATTTCACAGACTTGAACTTCGTCTATCGCGGGGACCGAGGATGTTTCCACTCTATTTTTTTATGCTTCCTCACCGGGGTATGGTGAAGAGCCCACTACCATCAACAGTAAAAGTGTGCTGACGAAATTCGTGTAAATAACGGCATGTTATTGCTGGTGTGAAGTGGCACAAGCAGTATTTGCTGTAGGGAAGTAATTCGTCAATTACACCTAAGGTTTTGTATTGCTTTCCGAGTTTAGTATTCCTTAAGACATATTTCGGCCAACCTGGCTATGTTCAGGTAACACACAGTATATAGGAAATACTTGGGAAGAAGTTAGCTACATGAAGTTCTAAAAAAGGGAATGAGATCCTATTTTTACATAAATTATAATAATATGTAAAAGTTCATGTTATTGAAATAAATTTTGAAGTTTTACTTATTGGAATTGTTTTGAGTTCTGTCTTTGCCATTTTAAGGTTATATTATGTAAAGTACTTGATTATGATCTATAATTGTACTGCTTGTAGAGTAGCTTATTCGATTTGAAGATTTCCTTTTCTTTATCACACACTGGATAAAGGATTTTTATTTTACAATAGCTTGTCAGTTTTGTAATTTGTTGGTTTTGAACTTCTTTATATGGTGAACCTTGAAAATAAAAATGAAGGATAGAGTGAAATTATTAATGACAGAGAAATATGGTAAAAATAATTAAGTGAAATGTGGAGATTCTTATTGTTTTGTATAAAACTTTGAATTTATATTAGTGTCTTTACTGTTACCTAGTATTGAACATATAAAATCTGAAAACAAATTACTAATTTAAGTTATTAGTTATAGTGGGAGATACAGAAATTCGTGGCGTTCTTATGGTAAGAAATATGAGTATAAAAAGTACTTCCGCGGTTTTGTTGACGAGATACATGTAGATGGAAGGTTTTGTTTGTATTATAGAGGAACTAAAGGAATGCTGAGTAGTAGGAGAGGGTGATTGTTTGTTGTTTGTTGGTGTAGTTGAGATAAAGCTCTGAGGATGGCGTTTGTTTTAATGTGTTTTGTCAATTAATTTGGTGTTTCTTTGTTTCTTTCTAGATGTAATATTTTTTTGTTGTGTTGAGATGTGAACGTTTTCCTTTTGTATTTAGAATTTGTATGGTAGGTGTCAATGGTGCCAAAGGGGTGTTGACTTACTAGGAGGTGTTTTGAGAAGTTTGAGTTAAAGTTATTATTGCTTAATACTTGTAAATGCAAGTTAATTCGGGTTAAAAATCCTTGCAGTTTGTCCAGCACATCGTCTTTTGCATCCGGAAAAGATACTCTGTAAACACCTGAATATTAGTGTTTACTATTCTGTAGTGGAGTTTTGTTTCTGTGTAGTTTTCCTACAGAGTTAATGGTTTTGAAGAACTCTTTTTAACTTTCTATGGTTAGATGGTTTTGTAATAATTTTTTTTTGTGTACCGACGTATATGAATGTTACACATTTTGTGGTTAAATTGTTTTGTTCAGGGCTTTATCATTAGCATGTTATTAGATTCCTTTCTTTTAAGGAGGAATGAATTATGGTGTAAAATATTTTCAATTATCGAAATTTCTTTATTTTTTTTTCTGGATTAGCAATTCCTATGAGCGTGTTTATTCCACTACTTTCAGTCTATACAGTCAAACACAACAATGTGTTCCTGCTTGTTGTTTTACTATTGTCTTACAACATATTTCGGCCATACAAGGCGGCCATAATCAGGTAAGAATACCACAATTGTTCTGTTTTTTTTCTAATGGTTATCATTTTGTTCTATGTAAGAAATATCTAATATGTGAGTATTTTGTTCTGGGTGGTTGCATGAAATTTTAAGTTTCATTGTGTCAATAATGGTAGGTTTACTCTATGTGCTGAATTGCAGTGAGTCATTTTTTCTAACTATGTTGATATCAAGAACATTTGTGCTATTGTTTATTTCATGTTCTAAGCGAGAAAAGGCATGAATCCACTCTACAAAGTCTTTACACAATAAACGTTTACACCATAATCATGTACTTTACATAGTATTCCTTTAAATTCGCAAAGTTATCACTTTAAAGACTGTAATACGTACTTACAACTTCAAAGTTTATGTCAATAACATAGACTTTTATATATTTTGAGTTACGTAAAAATGAGATCTCATTTATGTTTATATAACGTTATGTTGACAATTTCCTCCAAAGTACTTTGAATATGTTGTGGATTGCCTGAAGTTGGCTGTATTGGCTGAAACATACTGTGATTGATACATTGTGATATACATACTTTGATTGACGGATTATTACAATGTAGTCTGAATATTATCTACAATTCAGACAAGACTTTAAGTTATTATACAAGGTGTTTTACATATATTTTAAAATTTTAAACGTGTAACCCTTTTAAAGTGTTGTTACAACCTACATATATGACAAAAGTGATCTAGACTGCATATAACAATTGACTGAACATATGGATGCGAAATAGAGTAGGTTGTAACCCCCTGAAGATGGTCTACAAGTAGACGGAAACATATGTAAGAGAATTTGGAAGAATTAATAAACTATAAAACAGTTTCAAATGAATGTGCATTTAGTTGGTTTTTAAGTATTAGGTGAAAATGCACGTTGTAAGTAATATGAAGTTCCAACACAATGTTCCTAACTACGAATAACCAAACGCTTAATAACAAATTCAATCAGTCTAAACCACCAGTTGTAACGACCTTGTGTGCTTTGCAAACTTATTTTTGTACAATCTCTTCTATATGAGTACATATATATATATATATTATAAACTATGTGTTTGTCTATAGCTACGTAATTTTATTTCATGTCGAAATATTGCTACTATTGCGCTAAATATGGAAGAGTGTAGCAAGCTGTTGCCTACCTGTTCGAGGTACACCATCCTTGGCAGGTCCTCGCTGCTTACAGGCCTCAGAATGTCATCACTGAAGATATCCTCTTGTTCTTGCATTACCTTTGCCTGGATGTGCTGGTTCTCTCCAAGCAAGGCCAGCACGTAGCAACAAGCGTTAGATGAGGTTTCTGTTCCTGCACCTATAATGGAAGCTATTTCGCCAACAATGTCCTCTTTGCTGATGTCACGATACTGTATGAGAAGGTCCATTAGTGAAGGTTTCTCATCATTTAAACTACTCTTGTCTGCAGTTTCTCTCATTCCCTTCTTTCTTTCTATTTCATAAATTATTTTATCATGGCAATCTTTAAGGGCGTTATAATATAGCTTTCCTAGTTTAGATACATTGAATATTCACTCAATATAAAGCCAAGGTTTCATTGCTCTTATCCCTGATATGTCAATTATTGTTGTAATGCTCTGCAATGTGTCATCGTCACTGCCATTTTGAGCATTCGTTTCATTCCCGGAAGTTGTTTGATATATAATATCCAGACTGCAGCGAGTGAAGTAAGGAACGATGTTATGCGCAGTAATACCGTCGGCTACAGCTTTCAGATTACTCGCTAAAATATCGCTGTTTCTTGCGAAATTCTCTACAAACGTTTCCAATATATTTGTATTAAGAGCTGAAGATACAATTTTACGATGTGTTCGCCACTTGTCTCCATCAATCGAAAGCATTCCATTTCGGAAGACCGGACCCCCTATTTTCCTGGCCACATATCCTCTGCTACCTACTTTATCATGTTTCACACACTTTCTCAATACTATCAGTGTCTGTAAGTACAACTACTAATACAGGACCGAACCACAATCTTGCAACTGGACCATAAGTACTTGCGAATTTGACACATTGCTGGAAAAGAATGCATAAATTTTCAGTAGTAAAGTGGAGACAATTTCCAATAACGGGCAGTGCAAGTGGCCCTGGTAGCTTCATTCCGAGTTCGAAATAACGTCTCCATCTCCAACAGTAGACGGAAAGTAATAAAAGACCTATGAAGAATGTGAAGAAGATTGCAGCATTGATGGCTTGTAAAGGCATTCTTTGTGAAGGTTATTTGAAACTTGTTTCGGTTTCTTGGTATTCTTTACTGTGGTAGCTGTTCTGGTTGATTTGTTGCTTTCCCCTTCTTTTACCTGAAAGATAGGCACATAATTCCTATGTTATGTAAGTGCAGTATGTAGCTTGAATTTGGGCGATTTTTTGATACCGTAGCTAACAAAGAAGGAGAAGTTTACTTAAAACGGCCACCGAGTCCCCATTTATTTCCAGCCCCATATTACTTCCTCCCACTTATGCCCATACAGCTTCCTTAGCACGATATTCTCGAATGGTGTCCGCCTTTTTCTTCCCTTAATTTTAAATGCCAATCTGCACATCCATACCAAAGAAGGGTAAAATGCCTCATTTATTTAAACAAAATTTTCGCCTTGTATTGAATTCAGTTTCAATGTTTGTATATAAGAATACTATGTATGAAAATGTAGATACTGGAATACGAGAAGTAGAACTAGGTCACACTATGTGGGGAAAGGTGTTTGTAAGAGACGATGGACTTGTCGTGAGACAGGCTACACATTGAAAACAGGAAATGGTAAACCTAAAAGTTGATTAAAAGCCATTATTTTATTTGTTCCATTGTTGCAATTTAATATAATTGTGCATCAGTGGTATTTGGGGGCTGCGTTAGCGTAGTCGGTGTAGCTACTAGCTTACGGGCTAGACGGACCAGATTTCGAATGCAGTTTCTAAAAGAGAAGCATATTTCAGTAATTTATTTTTAACATTTTCATGTAATTTGTAGGCAGGGGCAATGTTCGAATTTGTGGTCCGTCTACTAAGGGCGATTCATGGATTTTTGTTTGCCGTTTCTTGAAGATGTTGAGGTTTGATTAAATTGTATTAATTTATGCTCTTTTGGTATTATTATTATTATATTGTTAAAATTTACGCTATTGATTTTAAAAGGCTTTAGTAAGTCCCATGTTAATTGAACAAACATTGTTTATTTAGAAAATCATCATTCGTGTTTCTATTCAAGATAATATATTATGACAGTTGTTTTCCTGTTATAAATTTTCGTAATTATTTATTATTATTATTATTATTATTATTATTTATGTTTGTTTGAAGTGTTTTATAATTCTTCTTTCTGTTACGTCTGCCTGCTTCAATTTGTGGCTTTTGTGTTGTGTGTAGAGATATTTAGTATTCTATCCACTTAGGGTCTTATAAGATTTTTATTGTGTTGGGAAGAAACTAATAGCAGTGTCAGCTTCAAAAGCTTAATTTGTTCTGTAGTCTGTGGGCTTATGATGGAAGTTGTATTTAAGACTTTTTCCGATGTGCATTATTTGTTTGTTTGTAAGGGTATTTTAAATTTATTAACGACTATAGGGTAAATATTATAATGCTTCTAAATGTTTTCTGTTCTGCTCGTTATTAAGTTATCTAATTTTTATTAAGAATGTGATATATATTGTTTAATTCAATTTCTAGGTTTCACTAAAACATTTTTCAGTTGATTGCTATAGTCTTCCCCATTCTTATCGTACCTTCTTATGTATTTCGTATAATTTTTAATTGAGTTAATTTCTTGATGTACAATGTATTTTAATTCTCTTCTTCTTTTATATGTAATCCTTGAATTTTCGTATGTGAACTTTATCCATTCTGGTGCGTTCACTGCTTTATTCTTCTTTCATGATAATTAGTTTTCCCTTCTCTGTGTATGTTTTCTTTAAAAATTTCCCTAACCCTCCCCAGTTTTCCAAGTTTGTATGGGCAGTGCCTGTTCTCGATACTCCAATAATTTTCGTCAAAACAGATGTAAATCGGTGCCGTCGTTTTTCGTGTCACTTACTTGAAAAGTTGTGATTACATTTGCATTGAACGCTAAAATTAAACTTATTGCCTGTAAGTGGCGTTATTAAGCTTAAAACGTTACCTGCTGAAACATGTTCTGTTATATTGGCAGTATGCTGTGTGCACGTAGAACCTCAGTTTCTAAGTTAGTGCATAGATTTGTGATGGACTGAGCAAGTACTCACCTCTGTGCTATACGACGGCTGAGTTGACGTCTTAACGCTGTGGTGTGGCCAAATGTATTTATTTATTGTTTTCTCGTTGCTGACAGCTAATGTCTCCTGCCTGGTGTAGAAATGCGTCTGTGCTTTTCTGCCTCGAAGTCTGCCGTTCCTTCCTCGTATGTCTGCTGCCTTACTGGAAGTACGTCTTGGCTCGGCTGCTGCTATTTCGTCCATGGACCAATGTAGTGTGTGGAGGCCGCTTGGAATTGTAGTTGATATAGTGTAGAACACCGCTGGTACAGGTATTGGAGAGAGGCAAGAAATGGCTGGTGATGGATATTATGGTGATATGTAGCTACGGCAGTGAAGTAGTGTGGGTGGTTGAATGAGTGCTCGCAACTTCGTGACAGACTGCGAAAGTTGTATTTCTATAAATGCTGGTTTGAAATGTAAGTGAATATTACGTAACATTATTAAAATGTCATAAGAAGCCAAGATCTGGCGTGGGTTGAACGAAGGTTGTTTTAATTAAAATATATTCTTGTAACTGCCCCCATCACCCATGTAGATTGTTACGTTGTCATGCTTACGTAAGAGTAGATGAAACAAAAAACTGTGCTTTCCCAGATATCATCTTTGGATGTGACGTGCAGCTTGCAGAGTGTGGCCGGCGAGGAGCCCTGAAATAACGCCGTTGTATTTTCATGATTGCGGTCACTTGAAGGCGTTGGTCTACGCGGAACAAATTCAAATGATTTACATTTGCAGGAGCGCAACGTCGACCATGTAACAGCATCACCCCTGACATCATTCGCCATGTGATTGCTGACTGGGAGCCTCGTCTACGTTTTTCAAACTAAGCAGGCTGTACGTGAATCGTGGCTTTCTTTTTCATCTGAACTTATGCGGTTTGGTTTACTTTTGTTGGTGTGTGTTAGGTTAGACGTGATTATGACATAACCTGCTGACATGAGTGGCCTTGAATAAGGTTCGTCTTTTTTTTTTATAAGTGCTCCGCAGCAAAAGCTACTGACGCACCGCAACAGTGAGGCTTATTGTGCAAATCTGTGATGAAGATGATTAGTGTTTTCGTTTTTCCGTGTAATGGAGAACCGGTGGAATGAAATTGACAGGGGAAAGAACTCAGGGAGAAACCTGGCCCAGTGCCACTTTTTCAATTCCACATGGACTGAACCGGTATCGAACCCGGGCCTCCGCGGTTGAAGGCCGGCAGATAACCGCATGGCAAGGCCTAAGGCTCGTCTTACTTTCTTCGCCAGAGTATTTCACCGGCATTAGCAGACTTGAAAATTAAATTAAATAGTCGAAGTGTTTAGCAACCCACTTTGAGAACCAAAATTGTCACAACCAAATAATCCTGTGGAATTTTGTTCAGGGAGACAAATGTGAGTACGTCCGCTAAGTGGAATACGAAATTTATGTTCTGGTTTGTTAACTGATACCTCTATCATCGTAGTAGGCATTTCTTTCGAACTCTGTGTTGTGATTCTTAGACAATACTGAGCATTGGGTTTCGTTCAGATGCAAATAAAATACCTACATATCCCGTGCCTAGTAAATGTACTTGCGTGCTGCACTGGACTCGCATTATAACAGTATTTACAGTTGTGATGAACACAAAATTCTTATAACTTATTACTACTAAATATGAAGGACTGTGGCAAGGTGTTACCTGTTCGAGGTACATCATTCTCGGCAGATGTTCGCTTCTCACCGACCTCAAAATGTCATCACCAAAGGTATTCTGTTGTTCTTGTATTAACATTGCCTGTATATGTTGGTCCTCCCAAAGCAGACCAACACGTAAAAACAAACGTTAAAGGGCGTTTACATTGTTCTGTTCGGTTGATCAGTTTAGATGCATCGCTAAAAGGAACAGCGTAAACAATCCATTCATCAAATGTGATGAACGAAATTGAAGGATGAAGGAAATTTTTTACTACCACATTTAGTTGGATGACCCATCCTTGATGAATTATCAGAGGTTAGCAATGTAAACTTACGTGTCACTGCATGTTCGGCCGCAGTCAACAACATTTGTTTCTCTTGTTTGTTAAATGTTTTCGTTTTTTATTGCTCTGTTTAAAAGGACCTTATTACGCTTTTTAATTAGGAGGACAACCACACACAATAGGCGTTTGATATATAGACTCAAATACATGTGGCAGGAATTTGGAAATGATGTTGATACACGGTGTAAGGTTTAAGGAGTTCCAAAGTAGTGACCAGCAGCCAAGTACCTCAGAGTAATCAGTGACTCCAACCGTGCCGGAAGACATTTTCTGATTGGTGTGGTCTTTTACGTACATTTACACTTTTGTTAGCAACTTCAACAACGTTTCTTCAGACACTCTTGTGTGTTTTCTGAACACCTCCTTATATTCTCCGGCCCATTCTTGTAACGACCTGCTTGACGATAAACTGCCAGTGTAGATTCGTAAAATACCAGAATAACGAAGATGTCATTTACATCTCGGCGGACGCCTGACATCACGCAAGCTCCATTACGCATCTAGTGTGTCTCACCGCACAGTACAAGGTATAAGCCACAAACGTCAACTTATTCCTTTGCTTTATTTCCCAGTAATTTTTGTACAGTCATTTATTAAACACTTACAAAGAACACTGATATCTAAATGGACAAGACGGTTTGCCGCCATTTTGAAATGAACTAACCTGTTCAATGTTGATGAACAATGCAAACGGACTTCTTATTATTAGGATTCCAACTAAGTTCCTGGGTTCAAATCGTGGCCGGAGACCTGTTTGAAGGACTAACATTGTATTTACCGTGCATTTTCAATTAAGGCATGTTCAATAAACACCAACTAATGCACATAAACTTTATAGGGGAATTTTAAGATTAAAATATTGTGAATAAAGTTTATGTGCATTAGTTGGTGTTTATTGAACATAATTAAAATTTTTGTTGTTTTTTCCACAGTCTTGATATGCGGCGTATCCCAATGCAGTAGTAACCGAAAACACAAAGCTGGATTTGCATGATTTGTTAGGTTCTCTTGGCGATGCTTGTGAAAATCGCCGTTGTATGGGTAAATGTCTGCCGACTTTTCGGACGAATTTCTATAAACTTCTACGAGACTTTTATGCGTAACGTTTGTGTATTATTCAACTACGATTAATCACCGGAGAACCGTGTAATATTTTCCTGTCATTTACGTGTGCTTTCTCTGTTGTCGTGTGCAGTGACGCAACCCCGTGTATTTTGCTGTCGATTTCATCTGTAAGCTGTGTTTCGTAACGTACCTATGAGGACCTGTGACCCTAAATATTAACTGAACATAATTCAACATTTCCCATCACCTCTTCAATTGTCAGTCGATTGTGTTATGTTTATTTCCCTTGCACGTCTCTTATACACATATGCGAGGGATGTGACCTTGGTAAGAGTTTCACTCGAACACCATTTGCAGGCGACACCACGAATGACATTTTCAGGTTTTCTTCAAGGCCTCTAATGCCACCTTCAATTTCAGTGATACAGTATCGCCTCAGCACAGTAGACAAGATGGTCTTAGCTTCCATAGTGCTGAACACGTGACCTACACACATTCTGCGGCCGATTCCAAACGGTATGTAGGCATAAGGATGTCGGCCTACACTGTTCTGAGGAGAAAACCTGTCCGGGTCAAACTTTTCTGGATCGGGGAAGTGTTTGGGATCCCTGTGTACGTTATAGAGCGGTATCAATGTGTTAGCTCCCGCTGGAACAGTTTCTTTGATTGCTTCCCGGAAATAAATAACGACTGGCGGGAAAAGTCGCAAAGCCTCTTTGAGAACCTGAAACACAACAAACTTCACAGTGATATTATACAACTTTTGGGAGAGAAATAGCTGTCAACTGTGTCTTGGTTACGTTTACGAAGATTGTAGGTTCCCTCACCAGGGGAACTGTTTCCCCCTGCGACAGAGACTCTTCGGACAGACAGCTGAGCGGTACTTTGTTTCCCTGAATTTTGAACGCTGACATTCGCAGTGTGGGTCGTTGTCGTTAAATAGTGAAAGCCCACGGCAGTCTTCTAGTACTAATGGTTTTAATAATCAGTAAGTTGTACAATGGTGTAGTACAGTTGTGAAGACGAGTGCAGGAGAACCACTAATTTCTACATGGCCCTTCGCTGTTGCGAAGTGTTCGGCCTGGCTAGTGTCGAAAGAATCCCCCCGTCTCTCAGGCTTCAAGCCTAGTTATACTAAAGTCTGCTACAGTATCGCACCACACTCTTCTGTCGTTGCCCGCTTACAATTCAACGCACAAAAAAAAAAGGGGGATAAAAGAACCCTCTGTTTCCCATATTACGAGAAGGAATACGTGCAGAAATGTCTGCATATATGTCTGCCAGTAAGGTCGTTTGGAGTATGCAACTTGTGGCCAGTGAGCCGCCAAGGGCCCCTGGATGCTACAAGATAGTGAATCGTTAATCAGGGTGGATATTCTCCGAAATGAGTTTTCCATACGAGGAATATAGGGTGGTTTCAGAAACGTCTTACAGGCAGAACGTATGGAGAGAATAGTGACCCATGTTTCAAGAGAAGGAAGTATTGGCTTACAAACTGTCTTGGTGTGAATGCAGATATGGAAGTAATATTTAAGCGTCTTTTGACCTACCATTACAAAAATCGTAAGTCAAAACAAAGCCTGTAGAACGTAGAGAGACCCGGATGTCTGCCGGTTTTCTTTTGAGAGTTAGTTGTGTACGGTTTTAAATTTATTATTATACCGTGCCAAGGAGATTGTGGACTGTAGGAAGTTACGAGTTTGAATAAGGCTGTAGGTCTGCTGAGAGTCTTATCGAATGTGTACTGCGGATAAGGGGCATTGGGGTGCAAGCGACCCTTCAACTTCCTATATTATTGGGGTTAATTCTGTGTGGACTTGTATCCGTGCTCCTCTACTTGTCTTCAATGCGCGGTGCTTATTTAAACATAGGGAATAATATAGCTTTACTACATTATGAAGTTCTTCGAGAGCAAGGTAAATTATTTTGACGAAGTTAAGGTGAATATGATAAATTAATGCGTTTAAATTATTCTTAGTATGTAACGCGTCAGCTGCTCATGAATAAATTACCACTTTGTTAGCAGAGGCTGGCTCTGACAGTGTAACGGAAGTGGAAATAGAGAATTTGCAGATCTCGTAAAACGATTTATTAGCTCTTTCAATATTAATAGACATGGGCAAGAGAATGCTTGTGGTATGAAGACACCTTTGCAAATTCCGGAGTTAGAAATTGCTTTGGAAAAACGCATACATAAAGCTGTTGTAAATATATTATCATCATAATAGGTATCATGATAGCTATCCATAATTAAAAATTTATATCTGAGAAATTATTTCAGATAGCTACGAACACGTACCACTAACATACATATTAATGAATGGCATGATTTGACCTTAACTATTATTGATTATCGCTAACTTCGTGGGTACAGAGGGTTTCTTAAGTAAGTCTAACAAAATCCCCAAAGTTTCTGCTATCTCCGTGTTCTATGAATGGCGTACAGAAGGAGAAGTCCGTGTTCTGCATTCGTATTCAACTAAGACAGAAGGCTTTATTTCGTCATCACTCAGAAGTTTGTGGCCGCCAAGTTGATCTGCAGAACAGGAAAGAGTCTGTGTATTCGTTCGGTAGTAGATCAGGGCTGTATTCCTGTGTTTCAGGATTATCTACTAGAGGCGCTGCAGCAGTACGCGAGTTGCCTTGTCGCTGTGCGGCCGAGAGTTTTCATGCAGAGGCGTAACACCTGACGTAATATATTGAGGATGTGGTGTTTGGTGACATGTCTTAATGGTTTCAGTGTCATATAGTACCCACCTGCATTGAGTGTTGTTATTTATCGTATGCAGTCTATCAACAACACACTTTATGGTTCAAAACACAGTGGCCATTATTTTGCCACCAGATTTTGCAGACTTGAACTTCGTGTATCACGGGGACCGGGGATGTTTTCCTCTATTCTTTCACGCTTCCACACCGGGATATGGTGAAGTCCCCACGTACCTTCTCCAGTACAAGTGTGCTGACGAAATGCGTGTAAATAACGGGATGTTATTGCTGGAATGAAGTGGCACAAGCAGTACTTTGCTGTCGTGAAGTAATTCGTCAATTACACGTAAGGTTTTGTATTGCTTTCCGAGTATGGTATTCCTTAAGTCATGTTTCGGCCATCTTGGCTATGTTCAGGTAACACACAGTATATAGGAAATACTTGGGAAGGAGTTAGCAACATGAAGTTCTATAAAATAAATTACATCTTATTTTTACATAAGTTATAATAATATGTAAATGTTACTAACATTTTGAAGTTGTACGTCTTGCAGCTGTTTGGAGTTCTGTCTACTCCAATTTAAGGTTATATTATGTAAATTACTTGATTATGACGAATAATTGTACTGTTTGTAGATTTTGTAGTGTAGATTATAGGATTTTAAAAATTCTTATGTTGAGTACACACTGGATGAAGGATTATTATTTTAGAATAGCTTGTCAATTTTGTAATTTGTAGGTTATGAGCTTCTTTATATGGTGAACCTTGAAAATGAAGATGAAGGATAGAGTGAAATTGTTGATGACAGAGAAATATGGTAAAAATAATTAAGTGAAATGTGGAGATACTTACTGTTTTGTATAAAACTTTGAATTTATATTAGAGTCTTTACTGCTATATAGTATTGAACATACAAAATCTGAAAACAAATTAATAATTTAAATTATTAAGAATAATGGGAGGCACAGAAATTCCTGGTGTTCTTATCTTAAGGAATATGAGTATAAAAAGTCTTCCGCTGTTTTGTTGACGAGATAGATGTAGATGGAAGGTGTTGTTTGTGTTATAGAGGAACTAAAGAAATTATGAGTAACAGGAGAGGTTGATTGTTTGTTGTTTATTGGTCTATTTGAGATAAAACTCTGAATATGGCGTTATGTTTTCAGATATATTGTCAACTAAGTTGGTTGTTATTTGTTTCTTCATAAATGTAACCTATTTTTGTTGTATTGAGATGTGCTTGATAGTCTGATAGTTTTTCAGATGGAGAAATTTTTTTCGTTGTTTAATGGATGTATTGTTACTATGTATGAAATGGTCATCGACCAGCCCTGTTTGTAAACAAATGAATCAGGAAAACGTCATAATTTAATGTTATCGTCTAATGTACGTATGTCTTATTCTGGTAAGTGATATCTCCAGTTAAGGTTTTCCAACTTAGTTTTTGCATGCTCTTTTTGTTTTTTCCGCGCTACGTTATTTATGTCACGCCCACCTCACCCCTTTGAACCAAGTATTTTAACAATATTAAATACACAACACGGATTATGAAGCTCAAACTGTGTAATATATGTCCATGTTCATGTTATGTCACTCTCTTGCTTCCAGATATTCTTCGCAGTTGGTCTGTTTTAGGCACGTTCTGTCGGTCTTTCGTTGTTTTGTAGATTTTAATGTTAATGTTTTATATTGCGTGAGGAACAGACAAAATATTGCGCAATAAATTTCCGTAAGTGCTTACAGAATTTAACTGCTGTTGGTTCTTGTGAATGCAATGCTGGACGCAAGACTCTCATTCCAAATCTATCGAACGTCGGCGTTGAATGAGCAGTAACATTGCTGAATTCGTAGGAATTTCTGGGTTCAAATCGTGGCCGGAGATCTGTTTGACCGACTAAACTTTTTGTTGTTTTGCCACAGTCTTATATGCGGCGTATCTCAATGCAGTAGTAACCGGAAACACAGAGTTGGATTTGCAGGATTTGTTAGGTTGTCTTGGCGATGCTTATGAAGATCACCGTTGTGCGGGTAAATGTCTGCCGACGTTTCGGAATAATTTCTATAAACATCTACGAGACTTTTATGCGAAACATTTGTCTCTATATTCAACTACGATTAATCACCGGAGGGCCGTGTAATATTTTCCTGTCATTTACGTGTGCTTTCTATGTTGTCGTGTGCAGTGACGCAGCCCCGTGTATTTTACTGTTGATTTCATCTGTAAGCTGTGTTTCGTAACGTACCTATGAGGACCTGTGACCCTAAATATTAACTAAACATAATTCAACATTTCCCATCACCTCTTCAATTGTCAATCGATTGTGTTATGTTTATTTCCCTTGTACGTCTCTTATACACATATGCGAGGGATGTGACCTTGGTAAGAGTTTCACTCGAATACCATTTGCAGGCGACACCACGAATGACATTTTCAGGTTTTCTTCAAGGCCCCTAATGCCACCTTCAATTTCAGTGATACAGTATTGCCTCAGCACAGTAGACAAGATGGTCTTAGCTTCCATAGTACCGAACACGTGACCTACACACATTCTGCGGCCGATTCCAAACGGTGTGTAGGCGTAAGGATGTCGGCCTACACTGTTCTGAGGAGAAAACCTGTCCGGGTCAAACTTTTCTGGATCGGGGAAGTGTTTGGGATCCCTGTGTGTCATGTAGGCCGACATAAGTATGTTAGCCCCCGCTGGAACAACATGACCATGTCCAAGATCAATTTCTTTGACTGCTTCCCGGAAATGAACAGGGACTGGCGGGAAAAGTCGCATCGCCTCTTTTAGAACCTGAAACACAATAGAATTCACTCTTACATTATGCAAATAGTGGCAGAGAAACAGCTGTCATCTGTATCTTGTTTACGTTTACGAGTATCGTGAATCGTTAATCATAGTGGATATTCTCCGAGGAATATAGGGTGGTTTCAGAAACGTCTTACAGGCAGAACTGTAATACTGTCATACGTACTTACAACTTCAAAGTTTATGACAATAACAAAGACTTTTATATATTTTGAGTTACGTAAATATGAGATCTCATTGATGTTTATATAACGTTATGTTGGCAATTTCCTCCAAAGTAATTTGAATATGTTGTTTATTGCCTGAAGATGGCTAGATTGGCTGAAACATACTGTGATTAATATTAAATTCCGAAAACAATAAAAATTAAGTTATGATTGACGGATTATTACAATGTAGTCTGAATATTATCACAAGGTGGTGTTTATAGCAAAGGTTCCATTTTTTTTGCACCTGTTGTCGATAATTGCATTTGCCACACGTGTCTCCTTGTCTGATGTGCTTAGAATTGTGGGTCAACCGCTGCTCTGACAATCGTCCGTATTGGTTCGTCCGGCTCTAAAGAGTGCCCGCCGTACTGCCACACTCTTTGCACCTCCTCACATCGATACAGTAATGTTCGACCATCTGACGATGTACTTTGCAGCAGACATATTGCTTTCATTGAAATACAGCATTACTGTCCATAGTTCATGCTTGGATCACTGTTCCAGTAGATTCGCCATGGTTAACTGTTAGCCTTCACAACTGTGCGGTGCAAATTGGTGACATTCAACACAATAATACATAATAACCAACTAAATGCACTTTCATTTAAAACTATTTTATAGTTTATTAATTCTTTTAAATTCCCCTACATATGTTTCGAACTACTTCTAAACCACCTTCAGAGGGTCACAAACTAGTATATTTCGCATCCATATGTTCAGTTAATTGTTATATGTAGTCTAGACCGATTTTGTCACATATGTAGGTTGTAAAAACACTTTAAAACGGGTACACGTTTAAAATTGTAAAATATATGTAAAACACCTTGTATAATAACTGAAAGTCTTGTCTAAATTATATGTACAAGGTTAAAATAGTAGCACAGTTTTCTTGTTTTAACTCGTCATTGGCTAATCAATGCATAAGATCTTTTTTTTTTTGTGTTCTGAAGATCATGTATATATTAATCTGTAAAACGAATAAATATATAATTAGAAAATTAATTTATTCCCGTACTAAGTTTCTTATATCATTTAGGTTACCAAGTTAATTTCTTGAAAGACATACCTGTTTTGTTTGATGTGCTGTCGTTGTTAATGGTGCGAACTGTTAGGTTGTGTAGTGGACTGTGTTGTGGGAGCGTATCTGATGTTGATGCCTGCGTAATAGTAGGGGTTAGTGGAGTGGGGATAATGAACTTGACTAACGGGTTTTCTTTTGCTGGGTTTTGTTTGTTGATCAGAACCCCTACTATTACGCAGGCATCAACATCAGATACGCTCCCATAACACAGTCCACTACACAACCTAACAGTTCGCACCGTTAACAACGACAGCTCATGAAACAAATCAGGTATGTCTTTCAAGAAATTAACTTCGTAACCTAAATAATATAAGAAACTTAGTACGGGAATAAATTAATTTTCTAATTATATATTTATTCGTTTTACAGATTAATATATACATGATCTTCAGAACACAAAAAAAAACGATCTTATGCATTGATTAGCCAATGACGAGTTAAAACAAGAAAACTGTGCTGCTATTTTAACCTTGTACATAAAATTCAGACAAGACTTTAAGTTATTAATACAAGGTGTTTAAATACATTTTACAATTTTAAACGTGTATCCGTTTTAAAGTGTTTTTACAACCTACATATATGACAACAATGATCTAGACTGCATATAACAATTGACTGAACATGTGGATGCGAAATAGAGTAGATTGTGACCCCCTGAAGATAGTCTACAAGTAGACCGAAACATATGTAACAGAATTTGGAAGAATTAATAAACTATAAAATAGGTTCAAATGAATGTGCATTTAGTTGGTTATTAAGTATTAAGTGAAAATGCACGGTGTAAGTAATATAAGGTTCCAACACAATGTTCCTAGCTACGAATAACCAAACGCTGTATAACAAATTCAATCAGTCTAAGACCACCAGTTGTAACGACAATGTGTGCTTTGCAAACTTGTTTTTGTACAATCTCTTTTATATTAGTACATATATATATATATATATTATAAACTATGTTTGTGTCTATAGCTACGTTATTTTATTTCATGTCGAAATATTGCTACTATTGTACTAAATATAAAAGAGTGTAGCAAGCTGTTGCCTACCTGTTCGAGGTACACCATCCTTGGCAGGTCCTCGCTGCTTACAGGCCTCAGAATGTCATCACTGAAGATATCCTCTTGTTCTTGCATTACCTTTGCCTGGATGTGCTGGTTCTCTCCAATCAAGGCCAGCACGTAGCAGCAAACGTTAGATGTAGTTTCTGTTCCAGCACCTACAATGGTAGCTATTTCGCCAACAATGTCCTCTTTGCTGATGTCACCATACTGTTTGAGAAGGTCCATTAGTGAGGGTTTCTCATTATCTAAACTACTCTCGTGTCCATTTTCTCTCATTCCTTTCTCTCTTTCTATTTCATTAATCATTGTATTATGCGATTGTTTAACGGCGTTATAATATTTTTTTCCCAGTTTAGTCGCATTTAATATCCAATCAATATAAAGCCAAGGTTTCAGTATTCTCATCGCTGATATGTCAATTATTGTTTTGAAGTTCTCCAATGTGCCATCGTCACTACCGTTTTGAGCATTCGTTTCGATCCCGGAAGTTGTCTGATATATAATATCAAGGCTGCAGCGAATGAAGTAAGGAGCAATGTCATGCGCAGTAACACCGTCGGCTAGAGCTTTCAGATTACTCGCTAAAATGTCGCTGTTTCTTGCGAAATTCTCTACAAACGTTTCCAAGATATTTGTATTAAGAGCTAAAGTTACAATTTTACGATGTGTTCGCCACTTGTCTCCATCAATCGTAAACAGTCCATTTCGGAAGAATTGACCCCCTAGTTTCTTGACCAGATATCCCCTGCTACCTACTTTATCATGTTTCACCACTTTTTCAATACTATCAGGGTCTGTAAGTACAACTACTAATACAGGGCCAAGCCACACTCTTGCAACTGGACCATAAGTACTTGCGAATTTGACACATTGCTGGAAAAGAATGCATAAATTGTCAGCAGTAAATTGGAGACAATTTCCAATAACGGGCAGTGCAGGTGGCCCTGGTAGCTTCATTCCGAGTTCGAAATAACGTCTCCATCTCCAGCAGTAGACGGAAAGTAATAAAAGACCTATGAAGAACGTTGAGAATAGTGCAGCATTGATCGCTTGTATAGGCATCCTTTGTGAATGTTATTTGAAACTTGTTTCGGTTTCTTGGTATTCTTTACTGTGGCAGCTGTTGTGGTTGTTTTGTTGCTTTTCCTTTTCTTTTACCTGAAAGATAGGCACATAATTCCTATGTTATGGAATTGCGGTATGTAGCTTGAATTTGGGCGATTTTATGATACCTTAGCTAACAAAGCTAGGAGAAGTTTACTTAAAACTGCCACCCAGTCCCCATTTTTTCCCATCTCCATATTACTTCCTCCCACTTATGCCCATACAGCTTCCTTAGCACGATATTCTCGAATGGTGTCCGCCTTTTTCTTCCCTTAATTTTAAATGCCAAACTGCACATCCTTACCAAAGAAGGGTAAAATGCCTCATTTATTTAAACACATTTTCGCCTTGTATTGAATTCAGTTGGAATGTTTGTCGTATAAGAATAATATGTATGAAAATGTAGATACTGGAATACGAGAAGTAGAACTAGATCACACTCTGTGAGGATAGGTGATTGTAAGAGACGTTGGACTTGTCGTGAGACAGGCTACACATTGAAAACAGGAAATGTTAAGCCTAAGAGTTGATTAAAAGCCATTATTTTATTTTTTCCATTTTTGCAATTTAATCTAATTGTGCATCAGTGGTATTTGGGGGCTGCGTTAGCGTAGTCGGTGTAGCTACTAGCTTACGGGCTAGACGGACCAGATTTCGAGCAGTTTCTAAAAGAGAAACATATTTCAGTAATTTATTTTTAACATTTTCAGGTAATTTGTAGGCAGGGGCAATGTGCGAATTTGTGATCCGTCTAATAAGGGCGATTCATGGACTTTTGTTTGCCGTTTCTTAAAGATGTTGAGGTTTGATTTAATTGTATGAATTTATGTTATTTTGGTATTATTATTATTATTATATTTTTAATATTTACGTTTTTCGTAATTGACTTTAAAAGGCGTTAGTAAGGACCATTTTAATTGAACAAACATTGTTTATTTAGAAAATCATCATTCATGTTTTTACATTTAAGATAATATATTATGACAGTTGTTTTCCTGTTATAAATTTTCGTAATTATTTATTATTATTATTATTATTATTTATGTTTGTTTGAAGTGTTTTATAATTCTTCTTTCTGTTACGTCTGCCTGCTTCAATTTGTAGCTTTTGTGCTGTGTTTAGAGATTTTTAGTATTCTATCCACTTAGGGTCTTATAAGGTTTTTATTGTGTTGGGAAGAACCTAATAGCAGTGTCAGCTTCAAAAGCTAAATTTGTACTGTAGTCTGTGGGCTTATGATGAACGTTGTATTTAAGATTTTGTTTTGAGGTACGTTATTTGTTTGGTAAATGTATTTTAAATTTATTAACGACTGTAGGGTGAAGATTATAATGCTTCTAAATGTTTTCTGTTCTGCTCGTTATTAAGTTATCTAATTTTTATTAAGAATGTGATATATATTGTTTAATTCAATTTCTAGGTTTCAGTAAAACACTTTTCAATTGATTGCTTCCCCATTTTCAACGTAATGTCGTACGAATTTCGTATAATTTTTAATTGATTAATTTCTTGATGTATAATTTATTTTAATTCTCTTCTTCTTTTATATGCAATCCTTGAATTTTGTTACGTCAACTTTATCCATTCTGGTACACTCACTGTTTATGCTGCTTTCATGATATTTAGTTGTCCTGTCTCTGTATATGAATTCTTAGATTTCCCTTAACCCTCCCCAGTTTTCCAAGTTTGTATGGGCAGTGCCTATTCTCGATACTCCAATAATTTTCGTCAAAACAGATGTAAAGCGGTGCTGTCGTTTCTCGTGTCAGTTACTTAAAAAGTTGTGATTACATTTGCATTGAACGTTAAAATTAAACTTATTGCCTGTAAGTGGCGTTATTAAGCTTAAAACGTTACCTGCTGAAACATGTTCTGTTATATTGGCAGTATTGCTGTGTGCTCGTAGAACCTCAGTTTCTAAGTTAGTCCATATATTTGTGATGGACTGAGCAAGTACTCACCTCTGTGCTATACGTCGGCTGAGTTGACGTCTTAACGCTGTGGTGTGGCCAGCATTTATTTATTTATTGTTTTATTTTTGCTCACTGCTGATATCTCCTGCCTGGTATAGAAATGCGTCTGTGCTTGTCTGTCTCGAAGTCTGCCGTTACTTCCTCGTATGTCTGCTGAGGTACTGGAAGTACGTCTCGCCTCGGCTGCTGCTATTTCGTCCGTGGACCAATGTTTTATGTGGATGCCGCTTGGAATTGTAGTTGATATAGTGTAGAACACCACTGGTACAGGTATTGGAAAGAGGCACGAAATGGTTGGTGATGGATATTATTGTGATATGTAGCTACGTCAGTGAAGCAGTGTGAATGGTTGAATGAGTGCTCGTAACTTTGTGACAGACTGCGAAATTTGTAGTTCTATAAATGCTGGTTTGACGTATAATTAAATATTACGTAACATTATTACAAGGTGATCAAAAGAAGCTAAGGTCTGACGTAATTTGAAGATAGTTTGCTTTAATTGGGACAGATTGTTGTAATTACCTCCACCACCCGTGTAGATTGTTACTTTTTCACTGATACGTAAGGGAAAGATGAATAAAAAAAAGGAGTATTCCAGATGCCAAGAATTTTAATTATGATAATTGGTGTGATAATTGGATGTGACGTGCAGCTTGCAGGGTTTGGCCGGGGAGAAGTCTCGAAATTACGCCGTTGTATTGTCATGATTGCGGTCACTTGAAGGTTGGTCTACACGGAACAAACTGAAATGCTTTACATTTGCAGGAAGGCAAAGTCGACCATGTAACAGATTACCCCCTGACACCATTCGCCATGTGATTGCTGACTGGGAGCCTCGTCTGCATTTTTGAAACATAATGTAATATTTATATCCCCTAAAACGGGCCCGATCAACCCGTAGATCGCGGGTAACATATTGTGTGCGACGCAGTGCTCTGTTGCCCGCAGAGACATTTGAAATGAGGAAAAACCTTTTAACCCTTTTCCCTGGCAGTAGCGTGATAAAACTGGGAAGGAATTTCCTGGCAAAGTATGAAAGACAACTTGTCACCAAATAGAAATTCCAAAGTGAACCTGTCATAAAGGTAATTGTTAGCGTGTTAGCAGTAGTTATTTGCCGGGTTTAAAATAACTTTGTAAGTTGCTGTGGACTTGTATTGATGCTTGGATATTTCCAGGTTTTACGGAATTTCAAATGTGTGAAACCAGCAGCAGCTTTCGAATGTTTTGATTGGCGGTCATGCAGTCGGTTTATTGTGGAAACATTTACAGCAAATCCACGGCCAAGAAAGTGCACAAGAACACAACTTGATGGTCGTAACGGCAATTGCTGTGATGTTTATTACTCATGATGTTGCTTTGAATTTGTTTGCTGTGAGAGATGGCAGTTGTTCCCATTTATAGAAAGTAGGATTTTTTTATGAATCAATTGATCTGAAAATCGGAACTTTCAGATAAAGTTTACTGGATGTCCTTCGTATGGAACTTCAACAAAACGTGTGGAACCATCTTTGGAGTGGGGGAAAAAGTGGATTTATGACGTTATGTAGGCTACAGCATATGATTTTTTATCATGTCTCCGAAACACCGGCTTTATCTCTTGGAAAGCCGGCACGTGCCAAGATATTCTGTGACAGCTGCCGTGGGTGATTTATCATTTGATGATGACTGTTAGATATTTAGAATGAAATTATATAGCGTATGTGTTACAGTTTAACAAATAAGGTTACTGTGTAGGTTGATGGTGGTTGGATGTTGGGTGGAGGCCTTTATACAAAAAAATTTTTTTGTTTATCAGAAGGCTAAACAGGCTGTACGTGAATCGTGGCTTTCTTGTTTGTCGGAACACGCGCGGTGTGGTTTTCTTTTTTTTGTTGGTCGGTTCTAGGCTAGACGTGATTTTGTCATATCCTGCTGACATGATTGGCAACATAACAAAATAGTTATTACTTATTACTACTAAATATGAAGGACTGTGGCAAGGTGTTACCTGTTCGAGGTACATCATTCTCGGCAGATGTTCGCTTCTCACCGGCCTCAAAATGTCATCACCGAAGGTATCCTGTTGTTTTTGTAGTACCTTTGCCTGTATATGTTGGTCCTCCCAAAGCAGACCAACACGTAAAAACAAACGTTAAGGGGCGTTTACATTGTTCTGTTCGGTTGATCAGTTTAGATGCATCGCTAAAAGGAACAGCGTAAACAATCCATTCATGAAAGGCGATGAACGAAATTGAAGGATGAAGGAAATATTTTACTACCAAATTTAGTTGGATGACCCATCCTTGATGAATTATCAGAGGTTAGCAATGTAAACTTACGTATCACTGCATGTTCGGCCGCAGTCAACAACATTTGTTTCTCTTGTTTGTTAAATGTTTTCGTTTTTCATTGCTCTGTTTAAAATCACCTTATTACTCTTTTTAATTAGGAGGACGACCACACACAATAGGCTTTTGATATATAGACTCAAAGACATGTGGCAGGAATTTGGAAATGTTGTTGGTAAACGGTGTAAGGTTTAAAGTGTTCCAAAGTAGTGACCAGCAGCCAAGTACCTCAGAGTAATCAGTGACTCCAACCGTGCCGGAAGACATTCTCTGATTTATGTATTTTTCTTACGTACATTTCTACTTTTGTTAGCAACTTCAACAACGTTTCTTCAGACACTCTTGTGTGTTTTCTGAACACCTCCTTATCTTCACCGGCCCATTCTTGTAACGACCTGCTTGACGATAAACTGCCAGTGTAGATTCGTAAAATACCAGAATAACGAAGATGTCATTTACATCTCGGCGGACGCGTGACATCACGCAAGCTCCATTACGCATCTAGTGTGTCCCACCGCACAGTACAAGGTATAAGCCACAAACGTCAACTTATTGCTTTGCTTTATTTCCCAGTAATTTTTGTACAGTGATTTATTAAACACTTACAAACAACACTGATATCTAAATGGACAAGACGGTTTGCCGCCATTTTGAAATGAACTAACCTGTTCAATGTTGATGAACAATGCAAACGGACTTCTTATTATTAGGATTCCAACTAGGTTCCTGTGTTCAAATCGTGGCCGGGAACCTGTTTGAAGGACTAAAATTTTGTTGTTTTGCCACAGTCTTGATATGCGGCATATCCCAATGCAGTAGTAACCGGAAAGACAGAGTTGGATTTGCAGGATTTGTTAGGTTCTCTTGGCGATGCTTATGAAAATCGCCGTTGTTTGGGTAAAAGTGTGCCGACGTTTCGGACGAATTTCTATAAACATCTACGAGACTTTTATGCGTAACGTTTGTGTATTATTCAACTACCATTAATCACTGGAGAGCGGTTTAATATTGTGCTGTAATTTGCGTGTGCTTTCTCTGTTGTCGTGTGCAGTGACGCAACCCCGTGTATTTTACTGTTGATTTCATCTGTAAGGTGTGTTTCATAACGTATCATACCTATGAAGACCTGTGAACCTAAATATTAACTAAACATAATTCAACATTTCCCATCACCTCTTCAATTGTCAGTCGATTGTGTTATGTTTATTTCCCTTGCACGTCTCTTATACACATATGCGAGGGATGTGACCTTGGTAAGAGTTTCACTCGAACACCATTTGCAGGCGACATCACGAACGACATTTTGAGGTTCTTTTCAATGCCCCTAATGCCACCTTCAATTTCAGTGATACAGTATCGCCTCAGCACAGTAGACAAGATGGTCTTAGCCGAACACGTGACCTACACACATTCTGCGTCCGATTCCAAACGGTGTGTAGGCATAAGGATGTCGTCCTACACTGTTCTGAAGAGAAAACGTGTCTGGGTCAAACTTTTCTGGATCGGAGAAGTGTTTGGGATCCCTGTGTATGTTATGGAGAGACATAATTATGTTAGCCCCCGCTGGAACAACGTTACCATGTCCAAGATCAGTTTCTTTGATTGCTTCCCGGAAATGAATAGGGACTGGCGGGAAAGGTCGCAAAGCCACTTTTTGAACTTGAAACAATAGAATTCACACTTACAGTATGCAAATAGTGGCAGAGAAACAGCTGTGAACTGTGTCTTGGTTACGTTTACGAGTATCGTGAATCGTTAATCATGGTGGATATTCTCCGAAATAAGATTTAAATATGATAAAGGCACGGTGATTTCGGAAACTTCTTACACACATTACCTAAATCTCCAAAAGAGAGAATGCTGTCCAGTGTTTGAAGAGAAGCAAAAACTGGCTTACAAACTGTCTTGGTGGGAATGCAGATGGGAAGTTGTATTTAAACGTCTTTTGACCTACCTTTATAAATATCTTAAGGCAAAAGAAAGCCTGTTGGACGTAGAGAAAGACACGGATGTCTGCTGTTTTTATTTTGTGATTTAGTTGTGTATGGTTTTAAATGTATTATTATACCGTGCCAAAGAGATTGTGGACTGTAGGAAGTTACGTGTTTGAATAAGGCTGTAGGTCTGCTGAGAGTCGTAAGGAATGTGTACAGCGGTTAAGGGGCATTGGGGTGCAAGCGACCTTTCAACTTCCTGTATTATTGGGGTTAATTCTGTGTGGACTTGTATCCGTGCTCCTCTACTTGTCTTCAATGCGTGGTGCTTAATTAAACATAGGGAATAATATAGCTTTACTACATTATGAAGTTCTACGAGAACAAGATAGATTATTTTAAAGATGATGATTTGAATATCATAATATAATGCATTGAAGTATTTCTTAATATGTATCGCGTCAGCTGCTAATGAATAAATTACTGCTTTGTACGCAGAGGCTGGCTCTGAGAGTGTAATGGAAATGTAAGTAGATAAATTGCAAGTCTCATAAGACGATCTAATAGCCACTGCGATATTAATAGACGTGAGCAATAGAATGCTTATGATATGAAAACACCTTTGAAACTCTCGAGAATGAAATTGCATTGTAAAAGCGCCTATACAAAGCTTTTTTAAATTTTCTTTTTATTATATTCACCGTGCAGTTTTTAGCAACTCACAAATTACACACCAACGATATGCACTACATTTTAACTTTTTATTCTTTAACCCTTACAAATGTTTCAGCCTTTACAAGGCAGATATAAGCAATGGATGTAAAGTAAATGTAGATTACGAGCCCCCTGAAGATGGCCTTGTAAAAGCTGAAACATATGTAGGGGTTAAAGAATAAAAAGTGAAAATTTAGTGCATTGCGATGTTGTGTAATTTGTGAATTGTTTTAAATATGTAACCTATGTTTGATTTCATCATTATCATCATAATAGGTATCATGATAGCTATGCACAATTAAAAATGTATATCTTAGAAGTTATTTCAGATAGCTACGAATACATACCACTAGCGTACGTAACTATGCATTGCATGATTTGACCTCAATTTTATTGATTATCGCTAACTTCGTGGATACAGGGGTTTCTTAAGTAAGTTTAGCAAAATCCCCAACGTTTCTGCTATATTCGTATGCTCGGAATGGCATATGGAAGGAGATGTCCGTGTCCTGCATTTGCAGCCAACGTATGACAGCAGCCTTTATTTCGTCATCACTCTGAAGTTTGTGTCCGCCAAGATGATCTTCAGAACAGGAGAAAGTTTTTAGTTGCTGTGTGGCAGATGAGGGCTGTACTCCTGTGTTCCAGGATTATGGAAGGTAGTGTCCCATTCAGTTTTAATGTCTCCGCGTTTGTTTGAACGTTCGTAGTAAAAGATTCCACAGCAAAGTGACAAATAAGTTGAAATAAACCATCTGATTGTTTACACCATTCTGAATATGAAATGTAACAGACAAATATTTATTTATGTAGATTTCATTATGTTTCTTGTAAAGCCTTTTAAATAACGATACAAGTTTCATGAATATGGAAAATGCAACGAATATATGAAGAACCCTTCTTACTAAGCAAATCGTGTACCTTATTTTAGTCACTTTACAGTTGATATACTGTCGAATTTTATGAACTTTTTTCCAAAGTGTCTGATGAATGCAGAATATCTGATCAGTAGGTGATCAGTTAGTCGATCCCAGAGGCCGTGCGGTCTAAGGCGTGAGTCTGCGGCCGCTCGCTTACTAGGATCGTTGGTTCGATTCCCACCGGGGGCATGGATGTCTGTCTGTTGTGAGTGTTGTGTTTTGTCAGGTATAGGTCTTTGCGACAAGCTGGTCCCTCGTCCAGAGGAGTCCTACCGAGTGTGGTGTGTCTAATGTGTGTGATCATGAAACCTCGAAATGAGGAGGCCAAGGCACCCGAAAAGGGGCTGTTGAGCCATAGAAAAAGAAAAGGTGATCAGTTACGCCTAATACATGTCGTTATTTTACAGTTTACTACTTATTAACTGCGAGCAATTGACCACATAAATTTTTTTACGAGTTTAAGAATGATTGCAGATGCTTTCTCTTTTCTTGTACAGTGACACATAACTTTACAATTCCCTGTTGATTTAATTTCAACACTGTGTTTCATAACGTATCATACCTATGAAGACCTGTGACCCTAAATATTAACTAAACATAATTCAACATTTCCCACCACATCTTCAATTGTCAGTCGATTGTGTTATGTTTATTTTCCTTGCACGTCTCTTATACACATATGCGAGGGATGTGACCTTGGTAAGAGTTTCACTCGAACACCATTTGCAGGCGACACCACGAATGATAGTTTCAGGTTTTCTTCAAGGCCCTAATGCCACCTTCAATTTCAGTGATACAGTATCGCCTCAGAACAGTAGACAAGATGGTCTTAGCTTCCATAGTGGCGAACACGTGACCTACACACATTCTGCGGCCGATTCCAAACCTGTCCGGGTCAAACTTTTCTGGATCAGGAAAGTGTTTGGGATCCCTGTGTGTGTTATAGGCCGACATAACTATGTTAGCCCTCGCTGGAACAACATGACCATGTCCAAGATCAATTTCTTTGATTGCTTCCCGGAAATGAAAAGGGACTGGAGGGAAAAGTCGCAAAGCCTCTTTGAGAACCTGAAACACAATAGAATTTACACTTACTGTATGCAAGTAGTGGCAGAGAAACAGCTGTGAACTGTGTCTTGGTTACGTTTACGAGTATCGTGAATCCTTAATCAGGGTGGATATTCTCCGAAATAAGATTTCCATATGAGGAAGGCATTGTGGTTTCAGAAGAGTCTTACAGGCAGGACGGATAGGTAGAATACTGACCCATGTTTCAAGAGAAGCAAAAACTGGCTTACAAACTGTCTTGGTGGGAATGCAGATGGGAATGTTATATTTAAGCGCATTTTCACCTAATATTATAGAAATAATAAGGCAAAACGAAGCCTGTCGAACGTAGAGAAAGACCCAGATATCTGCCGTTTTTATTTTGAGACCTTGTTGTGTTTAGTTTTATATTTCGTTTTATGCCGTGCGAAAGAAATTGTTGACTGAAGGAAGTTACGTGGTTGAATAAGGCTGTCGATCATCGGGAAAATCTAGATTTTCTGTCTAATGGTTCAACCTTCAGTTCTTGAATCGAAGGTGTCGATTCACTCAGTGGACCTGGGAAACATATTTAAGTTTTAGACGCACTAACCTCAGCGTAACTTCAAAGAACTTATCAAATCAGAAATGCTATAAAATGTAGGTCATGGGAGAGTTTTTTTTAAGGATGGTATTTCTGTACTCTCTGGATTATGGGAGCCGGTTGTAGGTCTGCTGAGAGTCGTGTCGAATGTGTGCTGCTGGAAGGGGGCATTAGGGTGTAACCGAACCTTCAACTTCCTGTACTTTGGGGTTATTTGTATGTGGACTTGTGTGTGTGCTCCTGTACTTGTCTTCAATGCGCGGTGCTTAATTATACATAACGAACATTTTAGCTTCACCACATCACAAAATTCTTCGAGACCAAGATTGATTATTTTGGCGAAGTTAAGATGAATATCATATATTAATGCGGTGAATTTTTTAAAATATTCTCTGGGAATGGTACGTCGTCAGCTGCTCATGAATAAAATACTGCTTTGTAGGCAGAGGCTTGCTCTGACAGTGTAATGGAAGTGGACATAGAATATGTGCAGGTCTCGTAAGATGATCTAATACCAAGTGAGATATTAATAGACGTGGACAAGAGAATGCTTGTGATATGAAGACACCTTCGAAACTCTTGAGAATGAAATTGCATTGGAAAAACGCATACACAAAGCTGTTTTTTATATGTTGTATTTGCTTGATTTCATCATTATCATCATAATAGGTATCATGATGGCTATCCAAAATAAAAATGTATATGTGAGAAGTTATTTCAGATAACTACGAATACATACTACTAGGGTACGTAACAATGCATTGCATGGTATTCAGTAACCAACAAATGCACAAACATAAACTCTTTCATAGTTTTATTAATATCGATGTATTACCCTACACGTGTTTCGGTCCGTAGACTATCTTCAGGGGGGTAACAAGCTACTACACTTCACATCGCATGTTTAATGTGAAGAAGAACACACTTGTCTCAGAAGTAAGTTATAAAAACTCATTTGAATTTGTAAAATATGTATAACTGTATAGTAACTTGAAAATTATTGTTTAAATAAAAGTCAAAAGTTAAAATAGCAGTGTTGCCACTTGATGCATAGAATCGTGGTATAGTGTGTGCTTGTGAGTATAAACGTGTTGTTACGCGTGCTGTCGTGTGGAGTGGTACAAGCTGATGCATTGCATGATTTGAACTTAGTTATATTGATTATCGCTAACTTCGTTGGTACTGTGGTTTTCTTAAGTAAGTTTAGCAAAATCCCCAACGTTTCTACTATGTCCATGCTTTTGGAATGGCATACGGAAGGATGCATTTGCATGCAACATATGACAGCAGCCTTTATTTCGTCATCACTGTGGAGTTTGTGGCCGCCAAGGTGATCTTCAGAACAGGAGAGAGACGGTAGTTGTTGTGTGACAGATGAGGGCTGTATTGCTGTGTTTTTGGATTATCCACTAGAGGCGCTGTAGACGTTCTCGAATTGCATTGTCACTGCGCGGCCGTGTGTTTTAATGCCGAGGCGTAACACCTGACGTAAGATACTGAGGGTGTTTGCGTTTGATGACATGTCTTAATGGTGCCAGTGTCATATAGTACCCACCTGCATTGATTGTTGTTATTTATTTCACACAGTCTACCAACAACACACGTTAAGGTCCAAAACACAGTGGCCATTAATTTGCCACCAAATTTCACAGACTTGAACTTCGTCTATGGTGGGGACCGAGGATGTTTCCTCTCTATTTTTTTATGCTTCCTCACCGGGGCATGGTGAAGAGCCCACTACCATCATCAGTAAAAGTGTGCTGACGAATTTCGTGTAAATAACGGCATGTTATTGCTGGTATGAAGCTGCACAAGCAGTATTTCCTGTAGTGAAGTAATTCGTCAATTACACCTAAGGTTTTGTATTGCTTTCCGTGTTTAGTGTCCCTTAAGACATATTTCGGCCAACCTGGCTATGTTCAGGTAACACACAGTATAAAGGAATTACTTGGGAAGAAGTTAGCAACATGAAGTTCTAAAAAAGGGAATGAGATCCTATTTTTACATAAGTTATAATAATATGTAAAAGTTTATGTTATTGAAATAAGTTTTGAAGTTTTACTTATTGGAACTGTTTGGAGTTCTGTCTTTGCCAGTGTAAGGTTATATTATGTAAAGTACTTGATTATGATCTATAATTGTACTGCTTGAAGATTTTGTAGAGTAGCTTATTCGATTTGAAAATTTCCTTATCTTTAGCACATACTGGCTAAAGGATTATTATTTTAGAATAGCTAGTCAATTTTGTAATTTGTTGGTTATGAGCTTCTTTATATGGTGAACCTTGAAAATGAAAATGAAGGATAGAGTGAAATTATTAATGACAGAGAAATATGGTAAAAATAATTAAGTGAAATGTGGAGATTATTACTGTTTTGTATAAAACTTGGAATTTATATTAGTGTCTTTACTGTTACCTAGTATTGAACGTATAAAATCTGAAAACAAATTACTAATTTAAGTTATTAGTTGTAGTGGGAGATACAGAAATTCGTGGCGTTCTTATGCTAAGAAATATGAGTATAAAATGTACTTCCGCGGTTTTGTTGACGAGATAGGTGTAGATGGAAGGTTTTGTTTGTATTATAGAGGAACTAAAGGAATGCTGAGTACTAGGAGAGGGTTATTGTTTGTTGTTTGTTGGTGTAGTTGATATAAAGCTCTGAGGATGGCGTTTGTTTTAAGGTGTTTTGTCAATTAATTTGGTTTTTCTTTGTTTCTTATAGATGTAATACTTTTTTGTTGTGTTGTTTAGATATGAACGTTTTCCTTTGGTATTTATGATTTGCATGGTAGGTGTCAATGGTGCCAAAGGGGTGTTGATTTACTAGGAGGTATTTTGAGAAGTTTGAGTTAACGTTATTATTGCGTAATGCTTGTAAATGCAAGTTAATTCGGGTTAAAAATCCTTGCAGTTTGTCCAACACATCGTCTTTTACATCCGGAAAAGGTTACTCTGTAAACACCTGAATATTAGTTTTTACTATTCTGTAGTGGAATTTTGTTTCCGTGTAGTTTTGCTATAGAGATTTTGGTTTTGAAGGATTCTTTTTAACTTTGTATGGTTAGATGGTTTAGTAATACATTTTTTTGTGTACCGATGTATATGAATGTTACACATTTTGTGGTTACATTGTTTTGTTCAGGGCTTTATCATTAGCATGTTATTAGATTCCTTTCTTTTAAGGAGGAATGAATTATGGTGTAAAATATTTTCAATTATCGAAATTTCTTTATTTTTTTTCTGGATTAGCAATTCCTTTGTGCGTGTATATTCCACTATTTTCATTCTATACAGTCAAACACATCAATGTATTCCTGCTTGTTGTTTTATTATTGTCTTACAACATATTTCGGCCATACAAGACGGTCATAATCAAGTAAGAATGCCACAATTGTTCTGTTTTTTTTCTAATGGTTATCATTTTGTTCTATGTAAGAAATATCTAATATGTGAGTATTTTGTTCTGGGTGGTTACATGAAATTTTAAGTTTCATTGTGTCAATAATGGTAGGTTTACTCTATGTGCTGAATTGCAGTGAGTCATTTTTTCTAACTATGTTGATATCAAGAACATTTGTGCTATTGTTTTATTCATGTTCTAAGCGAGAAAATGCATGAATTCACTCTACATATTCTTTACCCAATAAACGTTTACACCATAATCAAGTACTTTACATATTATCCCTTTAAATTCGCAAAGTTAACACTCCAAAGACTGTAATACTTACAACTTCAAAGTTTATGTCAATAACATAGACTTTTATATATTTTGAGTTACGTAAAAATGAGATCTCATTTATGTTTATATAACGTTATGTATTGCCTGAATTTGGCTAGATTGGCTGAAACAGACTGTAATTAATACTAAATTCCGAAAACAATAAAAATTAAGTTTTGATTGACGGATTATTACAATGTAGTCTGAATATTATCTACAATTCAGACAAGACTTTAAGTTATTATACAATGTGTTTTACATATATTTTAAATTTTTAAACGTGTAACCCTTTTAAAGTGTTTTTACAACCTACATATATGACAAAAGTGATCTAGACTGCATATAACAATTGACTGAACATATGGATGCTACATAGAGTAGATAGTGACCCCTGAAAATGGTCTACAAGTAGACGGAAACATATGTAAGAGAATTTGGAAGAATTAATAAACTATAAAACAGTTTCAAATGAATGTGCATTTAGTTGGTTTTTAAGTATTAGTTGAAAATGCACGTTGTAAGTAATATAAAGTTCCAACACAATGTTCCTAACTACGAATAACCAAACGCTTTATAACAAATTCAATCAGTCTAAGACCACCAGTTGTAACGACATTGTGTGCTTTGCAAACTTATTTTTGTACAATCTCTTCTATATGAGTAAGTATACATATATATATATTATAAACTATGTGTATGTCTATATCTACGTAATTTTATTTCATGTCGAATTAATGCTACTTTTGTGCTAAATATGGAAGAGTGTAGCAAGCTGTTACCTACCTGTTCGAGGTACACCATCCTTGGCAGGTCCTCGCTGCTTACAGGCCTCAGAATGTCATCACTGAAGATATCCTCTTGTTCTTGCATTACCTTTGCCTGGATGTGCTGGTTCTCTCCAAGCAAGGCCAGCACGTAGCAACAAACGTTAGATGTATTTTCTGTTCCTGCACCTATAATGGAAGCTATTTCTCCAACAATGTCCTCTTTGCTGATGTCACCATACTGTATGAGAAGGTCCAATAGTGAAGGTTTCTCATCATTTAAATTACTCTTGTGTGCAGTTTCTCTCATTCCCTTCTTTCTTTCTATTTCATAAATTATTTTATCATGGTAATGTTTAAGGGCGTTATAATATATCTTTCTTAGTTTAGATGCATTGAATATCCACTCAATATAAAGCCAAGGTTTCAGTGCTCTTATCAGAGATATGTCAATTATTGTTGTAATGCTCTTCAATGTGCCATCGTCACTGCCATTTTGAGCATTCGTTTCCATCCGCGAACTTGTTTGACTTACAACATCCAGACTGCAGCGAATGAAGTAAGGAGCAATGTCATGCGCAGTAACACCGTCGGCTAGAGCCTTCAGATTACTCGCTAAAATGTCGCTGTTTCTTGCGAAATTCTCTACAAACGTTTCCAAGATATTTGTATTAAGAGCTGAAGATACAATTTTACGATGTGTTCGCCACTTGTCTCCATCAATCGTAAGCAGTCCATTTCGGAAGACCGGACCCATTATTTTCCTGGCCAGATATCCTCTGCTACCTACTTTATCATGTTTCACCACTTTTTCTACACTATCTGGGTCTGTAAGTACAACTACTAATACAGGGCCGAACCACAGTCTTGCAACTGGACCATAAGTACTTGCGAATTTGACACATTGCTGGAAAAGAATGCATAAATTGTCAGTAGTAAAGTGGAGACAATATCCAATAACGGGCAGTGCAGGTGGCCCTGGTAGCTTCATTCCGAGTTCAAAATAACGTCTCCATCTCCAGCAGTAGACGGAAAGTAATAAAATGCATATGAAGAATGTGAAGACGATTGCAGCGTTGATGTCTTGTATAGGCATTCTTTGTGAAGGTTATTTGAAACTTGTTTCGGTTTCTTGGTATTCTTTACTGTGGTAGCTGTTCTGGTTGATTTGTTGCTTTCCCTTTCTTTTACCTGAAAGATAGGCACATAATTCCTATGTTATGGAACTGCAGTATGTAGCTTGAATTTGGGCGATTTTATGATACCGTAGCTAACAAAGATACGAGTAGGAGAAGTTTACTTAAAACGGCCACCCAGTCTGCATTTTTTCCCAGCCCCATATTACTTCCTCCCACTTATGCCCATACAGCTTCCTTAGCACGATATTCTCGAATGGTGTCCGCCTTTTTCTCCCCTTAATTTTAAATGCCAAACTATACATCCATACCAAAGAAGGGTAAAATGCCTCTTTGAGTTAAACAAATTTTTCGCCTTTTATTGAATTCAGTTGCAATGTTTGTCGTATAAGAAAACTATGTACGAAAATGTAGATACTCGAATACGAGAAGTAGAACTAGATCACACTGTGTGGGGAAAGGTGTTTGTAAGAGACGTGGACTTGTCGTGAGACAGGCTACACATTGAAAACAATAAATGTTAAGCCTAAGAGTTGATTAAAAGCCATTATTTTATTTTTTCCATTGTTTCAATTCAATCTAATTGTGCATCAGTGGTATTTGGGGGCTGCGTTAGCGTAGTCGGTGTAGCTACTAGCTTACGGGCTGGATGGATCAGATTTGGAATGCAGTTTCTAAAAGAGAAGCGTATTTCAGTGATTTATTTTTTACATTTTCAGGTCATTTGTATGCAGGGGCAATATGCGAATTTGTGGTCCGTCTAATAAGGGCGATTCATGGATTTTTGTTTGCCGTTTCTTGAAGATGTTGAGGTTTGATTTAATTGTATTAATTTATGTTATTTTGGTATTATTATTATTATATTGTTAAAATTTACGCTTTTCGTAATTGATTTTAAAAGGCGTTTGTAAGGCCCATTTTAATTGAACAAACATTATATGTATTTAGATTATCATCATTCGTGTTTCTACATTCAACATAATATATTATGACAGTTGTTTTCCTGTTATAAATTTTCGTAATTATTTTTATTATTATTATTTAGGTTCGTTTGAAGTGTTTTTGTAATTCTTCTTTCTCTTACGTCTGCCTGCTTCAATTTGTAGCTTTTGTGTTGTGTGTAGAGATTTTTAGTATTCTATATACTTAGGGTCTTATAAGGTTTTTATTGTGTTGGGAAGAAACTAATAGCAGTGTCAGCTTCAAAAGCTAAATTTGTACTCTAGTCTGTGGGCTTATGATGGAAGTTGTATTTAAGAATTTTTTTTGAGGTGCGTTATTTGTTTGTTTGGTAAAGGTATTTTAAATTTATTAACGACTATTCATTCATTCATTCATTCTGTAGTCTGTCTTACGACAGGTCCGTAGCCTCTTCCAAAGCGAGTTCTCCACAGGGTGCGATCTAGTGCTTCCTCTTTCAATTTGCAGTATCTTTTCTTTTCCTTAAGGTCATCCAGTAGCTGCTTACGTCTTCTCCCTCGTCGTCCCGTCATTTCTATCCTTCCTTCTAACTTTCCTTCAATCATGTGTTTCAGAAGGCAGTTTCTATGCAAGATGTGACCAATCCAGTTAGCCTTTCTTCTTTTTATTGTATGTACGATATTCCTCTCCTCCTTGACTCTGTGTAATACTTCTTCATTTCTCACACGATCGGTCCAACTGATCTTCTCCATTCTTCTCCAGCACCACATTTCAAAACTTTCCAGATACTTCTGATCTACTTTCCGAAGTGTCCACGTTTCAGCACCATACAAAGCTATGCTCCAAATGTAGCACTTTACTAGTTTCTTCCTTAAATTTAAGTCCAGTTTGCTGGTGAAAAGATTTTTCTTCTTGTTGAATGCTGCTTTTGCCATGGCAATTCTGGATTTAATTTCACGTGTACACCTTGCATCACTTGTTATGATGCTACCCAAATAATTGAAATATTCCACATTCTCCACTTGTTTTTGATCTATCATAATTTTCATTGGGGATGGTTGCCTTGAGATTTTCATTACTTTAGTTTTTTCCACATTCATTTCCATTCCATAGCGTCTTCCAATCTCAATTAGTCTATCAATCATGCCCTGTAGCACCTTTTCTTCCCTAGCCAGTAGCACAAGGTCATCTGCATATTTCACAGTGCGAATTACTTGTCCTATTTTGAAGTCTCCAAACCCTTCATGATCTTCCTTGGTAAGGTACTCGCTGTAGAAGTTGAACAGAATCGGTGACAAGCAGCAACCTTGTCTAACTCCTCTTCCAATCTTCACACTTCTCGTCTCCCCTTGGTCCAGTCGTATTTTGACACTCTGTTGCATGTACAATTTGCTATTCAATCTTCTTTCGCGCCAGTCTAACCCAATTCCCTTTAGGATCTGCATTAATTTGGTCCAGTTGACACGGTCAAATGCCTTCTGCCAGTCTATGAAGCAAGCACACAATTCCTCATCTATGACCAAGGTTCGTTCTGATATTATTCTCAGCATCCCAATTTCATCCCTAGTTCCTTTTCCTCTTCTAAATCGAAACTGATCTTCTCCAAGTGCATCTTCAATTTTCCTCTCAATCCTTCTTCTAAGTATCCTCGCTACTATCTTTGCTGCATGAGCGATGATGCTGATTGTGCGATGGTCACTGCATTTTGTAGCTTTGGGCTTCTTCTTTAAGGCAATCATTGTAACTTCAATAAAATCTCTGGGCCATTCTCCGGTTACATACATGCTGTTGATCATCTGTGTCATTAGCCTTAGACCACCTTCTCCCAACAATGTGAGTACATCCCCAAGGTACATCATCATCTCCTTGAAAATTTTTCCACTTCACTTTGCAAACTATATGGGCCTTTCTCGTCTTCATCTACTTCATCTTCCGGTTCGACGTCTAGATGTTCTGGTCGATTAGCTTGATCGTAGAGCTCTGTGATATAATTCTCCCAAATTTGCAGTACTCGTCTCTGATTTATTATTATATTGCCTTGAGAGTCTTCGATGCCAGTGTTTTGAATCCCATGGTTTTCTTTCCAACCTAGTTCCTTCATCTTCATGTACATTAAATCATAACGTCCTATTCTTTGAAATTCTATGATCTCGTTGCATATTCTCTCCAGATATTCCTTCTTGGCGTTGTCCGTGGCTCTTGTCAATTTGTTCGTCCGTCTTCTGTAGTTCTTCCTTCCTTCTTCATTGTTGACATTCTTCCATTTCCTTCGTTCATCCATTTTACTGATAATCTCCTGTGTAATCCATGGCGTTCTTGCTCTCCTCTCGACTTTTCCAACCAAACCACTCATAGTATCTAACACACATTTCTTGATATTGTTCCACTGCACTTCCACATTCCCACTTTCACCTTTGATTGCACCAAGCTTTTCTTCTAGTGTATCGCGTACTACCTGTCGTTGAGCATATAGCTTCTCTAAATCCCATCTTGGTTTTTTCTTGTGGAACCTCATGATCTTCTTCAGTCTGGTGCAGATCTTTGCAACCAGTAAATTGTGGTCAGAGTCAATATCTGCTCCAGGCAGTGTCTGCACGTCCTTCACACTGTTCCTGAATCGCTGTTTCACTAGTACATAGTCCAGCTGATATCGATTCCTATCTCCTGGTGATTTCCACGTGTACAATCTTCTTTTAGGTATTTTGAACCATGTGTTTGTTATAACAAGTCCATTTCGTTCACAGAAGTCAATAAGCATTTGACCTCTCTGATTACTCCTTTCTAGTCCATATGGTCCAACAGTGTTGTGATGTGCTTTATCTCCAACCACACTGTTGTAATCTCCCATTATAATTGTGTTTGTCGCACCCTTTCCAATCTATTCAAGAATATCTTCAATTATATCATACAACTCTTCCACTTTGTCATCTTCATAGTCCGATGCTGGCATGTACACTTGCACTATCAAAATACTTACCGGTTCTGCCTGCAATTTAATAGCAATGATTCTGTCACTATACACACTCTTCTTAACAACACTTTTCACTACGCTTTTATGCACTACTATTGCTAAGCCTCTTTCAGCACTGTCACCCCAAAATAATACACTGTATAATCACCACTTTTTATTTCACCTTGACCCTTCCACCGCACTTCACTAACACCTAGCAGAGACACTGCGTTCTTCTGCATCTCTTTCTTCAAATTTTCTAGTTTTCCTCCTTGATTCAAGGTCCTTACATTCCAAGCGCCTATCTTGAAGCTGTTATGTTCATTCTGTGTCTTCTGCTTTTGTCTGTAGTCATTACCGCGTGGTGTCTCCCCTAGAAACACTCCACCCCGGAGATCCGAATGGGGGAGTAGTTTACCTCCGGAATGTTTTGTCTCCAGAGGAAGCATCTCGCATTTGGCATTTGTCTCTGTTTCTGGAAGAGACTATCCAGGAAAAGTAATAATGTGGTAGTTTTTCCATTTGCTTTCCACATCGCAGTACAGTAGCCGTTCAGACCGCTCTGGCCACGCCTGTTGCTATACGATCATGAACCATCTCGAGCACCATTTGCTCTGTGCTTCATGTCGCTACTGATGTCGCTGCTTCCGGCATCAGGGGAGTTTTTATTCGGTTTCCCATCTCCTAGGCATCTCTCGTCGTCTGGCTCCTACCCTTTTGATCTGTCCGGCTTGGGAGACCCTACTGGTAGCAATGCTACCGCCGGCTTAGCTCTCAGGGGTACTGGAACTCGCAAGCCCCTCTACCACGCAAGGTGAAGATACCAACAAAGGGGTAACGACTATAGGGTAAAGATTATAATGCTTCTAAATGTTTTCTGTTCTGCTCGTTATTAAGTTATCTAATAATCTGGGAGCTTCGTCTGCATTTTTCAAACATAATGTTGAACCCATTGAATACGTTGTGTGAATACAAGCGATTTCATTATTTTGTCTATCATTCGAACGTATGGTACACTGTGTAATATTTATATCCTCTAAATCAGGCGCGATCAACCCGTAGCTCGCGAGCAACATATTTTAATATAAAATATAAAATGAAAATAGGAAATTTCGGACAAAGTTTAATGGATGTCCTTCGTGTGTAACTTCAAAAAACCAGCGGAACCTTCTTTGTTGTAGGGGAAGAAATAGATTTATGACGTTATGTAGGCTACAGAATATGCTTGTCTATCGTGTTTCAGAACAAGATATTCCATGACAGTTACCATGGGTTATTTTTCATTTGGTGGTGACGATTAGACATTTGTAATTGAAATATATAGGGTTCGTGTTACAGTTTACAAATGGAGTTATTGTGTTTGTTGATGGTGGTTAAATTATACTCTGTTGAATTAAACAGGCACTCGGGTAAATGAAAGTTTGAATTACCTAGTAACGCTAGTCAAAAGGTTTTGTATCAAAATTGTGAAACGTCTCAGTTTATACATGGAGCATTCTCTATAATATTAGCCAATAATGCACACAATTTGTCATAGATTCACAATAATATTTTTAAAAGTACTGAACTCCTAGACATTTCAAAACTTACTGGTCTATCATCAGGGATACATTAATTGTTTTTGTGTAAAACAATTACTTACCAATATTTTGATCTCTTGTAGAACTGATGGAAATTCGTCCGTGTTGAGTGACAATGTGTAGCGTACAGAATTGTTACGCAGAAAATTGGAGCAGATTGTGAATGTGTGGGAGGTGTTCACGGTACTCTTTGAATGTGTTATTACATTGGCGGTTAGTACCATTCACCTTTATAGAAATGTAATTTTTTGTCAGTTGCATTTTTCTACATGTTTCATTATACCATATCTATGAATTTGTTTTATACAACCATTCTTTGATGTTGTTAAAGTGGTAAATTTGTTTTGCCTGTTGGACATTAACTAATTTTATACTTTCTATTCCGTGCATTATAATTCATATTCCGTCATATTAACCAACAAATGCATAAAATTTGTCGCAGATTCACAATAGCGTTTTTAGAAACTATACATGTTTCTGATCATACTGGTCGATCGTCACGGAGTACATTTTATACAACAATTAATATACAAATTGTATAAATTTGTTCACTAATATAACAGAAATTGAATTAAATGCACGGAATGTACAATATATAAAAAATGGAACTGTCTGTGTATAATGTTCTGTAAAGGGTGAAGTTTTAATGGATCAGTGTGACTGAAAATTGGAATGGTGCGGCAGGCTTTAATGAAGTGTGTCCTGTGTCACATATCAAGATCAGTGTGTCCAAGTGTTTAGGTGCTGACAGTAGGTCACAGGCACAGCGGCGAACTCCTCATAAGGAGATTTCTTTATTTATTTTGTGAAGGACAACTAAAACAGAACTTGTTTTGGTCCTCGTTCTCTGTGATCAATTTCCTACTCCGGACGTAACAGGGAACATCCGAGGATATTATCGATTCACACTTCTTACCATTTTTAAGTTATTCATCCCGCTTTGTCACTTATTAGATAAAACAATAAAGTAAGTTCAACACAACTAAAATATTTGTATTATTTATTGTTGCCAAATATTTCGACTGCAATGGGTCACATTGAAGTTAAAAATTGTTTAAAAACACATAAAATTTTATACAATTGTGTTGTAGTTATTAACTGAGATCTCAATTATTACAATATATTAAGATGCGCTATATTAAGATCACACACATTTAGACACGCCATACTCCGTAGGACTGCAGTAGAAGAGAGATCAGCCCCACGCAGAGATTTGTATCTGACAACACACAACAGTCGCAAGAGACAGACATTCATGCCCCCTGCAGAATTCGAAGCCGCAATCCCAGCAAGCGAGCGGCTTGAAACCTACGCCTTAAACGGCGCGGCCACTGGGATCTGCGCAATAATAATATTAGTGTTCGGAATTCTATTTGCGTGTTTGTGGAAGGGGAAATCAAACCTTGCTGAAGGCTATTACTTTAAAGTAGGCAAAAAATTCAACGTTAGATTTTATATATCAAGGCGATGATTATGAAAATAACCGTCTTCTTGTTTGTGACGCCGTGTATTCTGGCACAGATTTACCAACGTTTCAGAAATCTGTACTTGAATACACGGCATTATATTCCGGAAGCCTTTCGTGGTAGAGGAAATATGCTCCTGTTGCAGAATACCGTAATATTGATGAACATTCCATTTTGATACAATGAAGCTGAGTTGTTTGTGAGGAAAATGTGAGGTAGTCGGGTGTTAGTACTATGTTATTCGTCTGTTGCTTCAGGCTGTCACTAAATGGAGGCCTCATGGACTAGTACAAGGCCATCCACACAAACAGGTGGCAGTGATATGTTATTACAATTAGACCCATTATGCAGAAGCAACACCGCCCATTGGTTCTGTCAACACATTCCTTCTGTGATGATATAGCTAATATTTTATTACACCCTTCGAATCTACGCTTTTGGGCCATCTGCAATATCGTCTTTCTGCTTAATCTATGTACGGGCTGGAAGAGCCAGGGTTGGATTACTGCCAGAGGAAGGAGATTTTTCTCTTCTCCAAGATGTCCAGATCGGCTCTGGAGAACGCCGAATCTCATATGGGCACCATAGTTCTATAACGGGGAGATATCGGCCGCACCCTGAATTTCACTTTTCACCTCCATATAGTGCCTAAGCTAAGAATGAGTAGAGCCATATTTCTACTCCCACACTTCACTTTACACACTGTACTATATATCACTCATTAGATGAAGATATTACATACCTGCAGTCCGTACTTACAAAGTGTTATATGTAGGAAGGTAAATTTTTTTCTGAGTTAGTGAAGCAACACTCCAGGCAGGCATAAGGGGGTGCATGAACGTGGAAACAAACGTGAAGAACAGGAAGATCGGAAGGAACCAGAAAGAATAACAGACAGATATACTTTCTGTCAATTTCGATAAACGTGTACATTTCGTCGTCGTCTCTAAACGCCACGTTGTTAATGAGCCAACAGAATGGGAGGCATCTGTTACTTTGAGGCGTAATGAACTTGATGTGCCGTCAAGCTGGTCATAAAGCTTACAAATGGGAGGCATCTGTTACTTTGAGGCGTAATGAACTTGATGTGCCGTCAAGCTGGTCATAAAGCTTACAAATACTCAAGATATGTCGACTGTTTACGGTTTCGGAAAGAATTCAATATCGTAAGAGTTATTAGCAACATTATAGTTTCTTGAGAAGAACTAAGATCTAATGGCAGGGATTGTGTAGGGCGTAAAACAAGGACAGAATGCATTGGGCGCTGAGGCAGCCGTTCATCAAGGAATTAAAGTTCGTACAAACACAAAGCAGTTTTAGGGTGGATCTAGGAATTTGAAATAAACGAATTTTTGTTTCGCACAACAACAAATTAAAAAGCGAAATACTGATGAACGTTTATCAACAAAGTACGTATGACCAGACACTTTGTGTAATCTCCCGCACATCAAGTCTTATGCGCAAAAGTAACATCTAAAGCATTTGTAAATATGCAACTGTAAAGCTTTTTATTTATTTTGCGAGATTTGGGGTTATGGCCGTGTTACTGCTGAGGCTTCAGTTCATTTGGCTGTTACGTTACGTTTTACCAATTGGTAAATATTTAAGGACGTTTCGAAGAATGGAAGTGTCTCCATCTTCAGGACGAATTAGGCCAAAGTTCATTCATCTTGGGCCACGTGGCCCTAAATTTGAGACTATTATGGTCCATCGAAAGGCCAGTAGCTCTTTACTGGTCTACATACGATAAGGCCTCAAAAGACTATAAACCACATTATGTATTTTTATTTTCTGAAGTTCAAAAAGTGCAGGTCTTTATGCAAAATAGTTGGTTGTTGATATGCAGACTAAGCAGGCTGTACGTGAATCGTGGCTCTCTTGTTCATCTGAACTCATTCGGTTTGGTTTACTTTTGTTGTGTGTGTTAGGTCAAACTTGATTATGACATAACCTGCTGACATGAGTGGCCTTGAATAAGGTTCGTTTTTTTTTTGATAAGTGCCCCGCAGCAAAAGCTACTTACGCACCGCAACCTTGAGGCTTATTGTGCAAATCTGTGATGAAGATGATTAGTGTTTTCGTTTTTCCGTGTAATGGAGCACCGGTGGAATGAAATTGACAGGGGAAAGAACTCAGGGAAAATCCTGGCCAAGTGCCACTTTTTCCATCACAAATCCCACATGGACTGAACCGGTATCGAACCCGGGCCTCCGCGGTTGAAGGCCGGCGGATAACCGCATGGCACGGCCTAAGGCTCGTCTTACTTTCTTCTCTAGAGTATTTCACCGGCATTAGCAGACTTGAAAATTAAATTAAATTGTCGAAGTGTTTAGCAACCCGTTTTGAGAACCAAAATTGTCACAACCAAATAATCCTGTGGAGTTTTATTCAGGGAGACAAATGTGAGCACGTCCGCTAAGTGGAATACGAAATTTATGTTCTGGTTTGTTAACTGATACCTCTATCATCGTAGTAGGCATTTCTTTCGAACTCTGTGATGTGATTCTTAGACAATACTGAGCATTGGGTTTCGTTCAGATGCAAATAAAATGCTTACATATCCCGTGTCTAGTAAATGTACACTGTGTGCAACACTGGGCTCGCATTATAACAGTATTTACAGTTGTGATGAAAACGAAATTGTTATTACTTATTACTGCTAAATATCAAGGACTGTGGCAAGGTGTTATCTGTTCGAGGTACATCATTCTCGGCAGATGTTCACTTCTCACCGGCCTGAAAATGTCATCACCAAAGGTATCGTGTTGTTGTTGTAGTACCTTTGCATGTATATGTTGGTCCTCCCAAAGCAGACTAACACGTAAAAACAATTGTTAAGGCGCGTTTACTTTGTTCAGAGTAGTTGATCATTTTCGATGGATCGCTAAAAGTGAACAGCGTAAACAACCCATTCATTAAAAGTGATCAACGAAGTTGAAGGATGAAGGAAGTTTTTCACTTCCAAATTTGGTTTACTTTGGATGACTCATCCTTGATGAATTATCAGAGGCTAGCAGTGTAAACTTACGTGTCACTGCATGTTCCTCCGCTGTGAACAACAGTTGTTTGTCTTTTTGTTAAATGGTTTCGTTTTTCCATTGCCCTGTTGAAAAGCACCTTATTACGCTTTTTAATTGGGAGGACGACCACACACAATTGGCTTTTGATATATAGACTCAAAGACATGTGGCAGGAATTTGGAAATGATGTTGGTACACGGTGTAAGTTTTCAAGTGTTCCAAAGTAGTGACCAGCAGCCAAGTACCTCAGAGTAAGCAGTGACTCCAACCGTGCCGGAAGACATTCTCTGATTTGTGTATTTTTCTTATGTACATTTCTACTTTTGTTAGCAACTTCAACAACGTTTCATCAGACACTCTTGTGTGTTTTCTGAACACCTCCTTATATTCACCGGCCCATTCTTGTAACGACCTGCTTGACGATAAACTGCCAGTGTAGATTCGTATAATACCAGAATAACGAAGATGTCATTTACATTTCGGCGGACGCCTGACATCACGCAAGCTTCATTACGCATCTAGTGTGCCCACCGCACAGTACAAGGTATAAGCCACAAACGTCAACTTATTCCTTTGGTTTATTTCCCAGTAATTTTTGTACAGGCATTTATTAAACACTTACAAACAACACTGATATCTAAATGGACAAGACGATTTGCCGCCATTTTGAAATGAAGTAACGTGTTCAATGTTGATGAACAATGCAAAAGGACTTCTTATTATTAGGATTCCAACTAGGTTCCTGGGTTCAAATCGTGGCCGGAGACCTATTTGAAGGACTAACATTTTTGTTGTTTTGCCACAGTCTTGATATGCGGCGTATCTCAATGAAGTAGTAACCGAAAACACACAGCTGGATTTGCAGGATTTGTTAGGTTCTCTTATCGATGCTTATGAAGATCACCGTTTTGTGGGTAAAAGTCTGCCGACGTTTCGGACGAATTTATATAAACTTCTACGAGACGTTTTATGAATAACTTTTTTCTATATTTTCTATATATTCATCTACGATTAATCACCGGAGTGTCGTGTAATATTTTGCTGTAATTTACGTGTGGTTTCTCTGTTGTCTTGTGCAGTGACGCAACCCCGTGTATTTTACTGTTGATTTTATCTGTAAGCTGTGTTTCGTAACGTACCTATGAGGACCTGTGACCCTAAATATTAACTAAACATAATTCAACATTTCCCATCACCTCTTCAATTGTCAGTCGATTGTGTTATGTTTATTTCCCTTGCACGTCTCTTATACACATATGCGAGGGATGTGACCTTGGTAAGAGTTTCACTCGAACACCATTTGCAGGCGACAACACGAATGACATTTTGAGGTTCTTTTCAATGCCCCTAATGCCACCTTCAACTTCTGTGATACAGTATCGCCTCAGCACAGTAGACAAGATGGTCTTAGCTTCCATAGTGCCGAACACGTGACCTACACACATTCTGCGTCCGATTCCAAACGGTGTGTAGGCGTAAGGATGCCGGCCTACACTGTTCTGAGGAGAAAACCTGTCCGGGTCAAACTTCTCTGGATCAGGAGAGTGTTTGGGATCCCTGTGTGTGTTATAGGCCGACATAACAATGTTAGCCCCCGCTGGAACAACATGACCATGTCCAAGATCAATTTCTTTGATTGCTTCCCGGAAATGAATAGGGACTGGCGGGAAAAGTCGCAAAGCCTCTTTGTGAACCTGAAACACAATAGAATTTACACTTACAGTATGCAAATAGTGGCAGAGAAACAGCTGTGAACTGTGTCTTGGTTACGTTTACGAGTATCGTGAATCGTTAATAGGGTGGATATTGTCCGAAATAAGATTTAAATATGATAAAGGCTCGGTGATTTCGGAAACTTCTTACACACATTACCTACATCTCCAAAAGAGAGAATGCTGTCCAGTGTTTCAAGAGAAGCTAAAACTTGCTTACAAACTGTCTTGGTGGGAATGCAGATGGGAAGCTGTATTTAAACGTCTTTTGACCTAACTTTATAAAAATCTTAAGGCAAAAGAAAGCCAGTTGGACGTAGAGAAAGACACGGATATCTGCTGTTTTTATTTTGTGATTTAGTTGTGTACGGTTTTAAATGTATTATTATACCGTGCGAAAGAGATTGTGGACTGTAGGAAGGTACGTGTTTGAATAAGGCTGTAGGTCTGCTGAGAGTCGTATGGAATGTGTACAGCGGTTAAGGGGCATTGGGGTGCAAGCGACCCTTCAACTTCCTGTATTATTTGGGTTAATTCTAAGTGAACTTGTATCCGTGCTCCTCTATTGTCTTCAATGCGCGGTGCTTAATTAAACATAGGGAATAATATAGCTTTACTACATTATGAAGTTCTACGAGAACAAGGTCTTGTCCTTGTCTGATGTATTTAGAGTTGTGGGTCTACCGCTGTTCTGACAATCGTCCGTATTGTTTCGTCCGGTTCTAAAGTGTGCCCGACATACTGCCACACTCTTTGCAAATCCTCATATCGATACAGTAATCTTCGAACATCTGACGATGGTCTTTGCAGCAGACATATTCCTTACATTGAAATATAGCATTACTGTCCATACCTCGTGCTTGGATCACTGTTCCAGTCGATTCGCCTTGTTTAATTGATAGACGTCACCACTGTACGGTGCAAAATGATGACTTCCAACACCGTGTTCCTAACTGAGAATAACTAACGCTTTACAAGAAATCGGATCAGTTTAAGACCACCAACTTATTTATGCACAACCTCTTCTATATGAGTTTATATATATTATAAATTATGTGTGTTTCTATAGCTACGTTATTTCACTTCATGTCGAAATATTGCTACTTTTGTGCTAAATACGGAAGTGTGTAGGAAGCTTTTGCCTACCTGTTCGAGGTACACCATCCTTGGCAGGTCCTCGCTGCTTACAGGTCTCAGAATGTCATCACTGAAGATATCCTCTTGTTCTTGCATTACCTTTGCCTGGATGTGCTGGTTCTCTCCAAGCAAGGCCAGCACGTAGCAGCAAGCGTTAGATGTAGTTTCTGTTCCAGCACCTACAATTGTAGCTATTTCGCCAACAATGTCCTCTTTGCTGATGTCACCATACTGTATGAGAAGGTCCATTAGTGAAGGTTTCTCCTCATTTACACTATTCTTGTGTGCCGTTTCTCTAATCCCCTTCTTTCTTTCTATGTCATTAATTAACGGTGTTTAACGGCGTTATAATATTTCTTCCCCAGTTTAGTCGCGTTTAATATCCACTCAATATAAAGCCAAGGTTTCATTGCTCTTATCACAGATATGTCAATTATTGTTGTGATGCTCTTCAATGTGTCATCGTCACAGCCATTTTGAGCATTCATTTCCATCCGCGAACTTGTCTGATATATAATATCCAGACTGCAGCGAGTGAAGTAAAGAACAATGTCATGCGCAGTAATACCGTCGGCTAGAGCCTTCAGATTATTCGCTAAAATATTGCTGTTTTTTGCGAAATTTTCCACAAACGTTTCCAAGATATTTGTATTGAGAGCTGAAGATACGATTTTACGATGTGTTCGCCACTTGTCTCCATCAATCGTAAGCAGTCCATTTCGGAAGACCGGACCCCCTATTTTCCTGGCCAGATATCCTCTGCTACCTACTTTATCATGTTTCACCACTTTTTCAATACTATCTGGGTCTGTAACTACAATTACTAATACAGGGCCGAGCCACAGTCTTGCAACTGGACCATAAGTACTTTTGAATTTGACCCATTGCTGGAAAAGAATGCATAAATTATCAGTAGTAAAGTGGAGACAATTTCCAATAACGGGCAGTGCAGGTGGCCCTGGTAGCTTCATTCCGAGTTCGAAATAACGTCTCCATCTCCAGCAGTAGACCGAAAGTAATAAAAGACCTATGAAGAATGTTGAGAATAGTGCAACATTGATCGCTTGTATAGGCATCCTTTGTGAAGATTATTTGAAACTTGTTTCGGTTTCTTAATTTTCTTTACTGTGGCAGCTGTTGTGGTTGTTTTGTTGCTTTCCCTTTTTTGTACCTGAAACATAGGCATATAATTCCTGTGTTATGGAACTGCAGTATGTAGAGTTAATGTTGGCAATTGTGTGTTACCGTAGCTAACAAAGCAAGGAGAAATTTTCTAAGAAAGTCCTCCCGGTACGCAGATTTATCCAGCCCCATATTACTTCCTCCCACTTATGCCCATACCGCTTCCTTAGCACGATATTCTCGAATGGTGTCAGCCTTTTTCTTCCCTTAATTTTAAATGCCAAACTGCACATTCATAACAAAGAAGGGAAAAATGCCTCGTTTATTTAAACAAATTTTCGCCTTGTATTGAATTCAGTTGCAATGTTTGTCGTATAAGAATACTATGTATGAAAATGTAGATACTGGAATACGAGAAGTGGAACTAGGTCACACGCTGCGGGGAAAGGTGTTTGTAAGAGACGTGGACCTGTCGTGAGACAGGCTACACATTGAAAACAGGAAATGTAAGCCTAAGATGTGATTAAAAGCCATTATTTTATTTTTTTACATTGTTGCAATTTAATCTAATTGTTCATCAGTGAATATGGGGGCTGCGTTACCGTAGTCGGAGTAGCTACTAGCTTACAGGCTGAACAGACCAGATTTCGAAAGCAGTTTCAAAAACAGAAACTTATTTAAGTAATTTATTTTTAACATTTTGATCTTACTTGTAAGCAGGGGCATTGTGCGAACTTGTGATCGGTATAATAAGGGCGGTTTATGGATTTTTGTTTGCCGTTTTTTAAAGACGATGAGGTTTGATTTAATTTTATGTACTTCGATTTATATTCTTTTAGTGTTATTGTATTCTTACAATTTACGCTTTACCTAATTGAATTTGAAGGCGTTTGTAAGGCCCATGTTAATTGAACAACATTATGTTTATTTGGAAACTCGTGATTCGTGTTTCTACATTCAACTGAAGATATTATGACAGTTGATTTCCTGTTATCGATTTTCGTAATGATTGCTTTATTATTATTATTATTATTATTATTATTATTATTCGTCTCTCTGTTACATCTGCCTGTTTCAAATTGTAGCTTTGTGTTGTGTGTAGAGATTTTTATTATTCTACTCACTTATAATCTTTTTATAGTGTAGGGATAAAACTAATAACAGTGTCAGCTTCAAGAGCTAAATTTGTACTGTAGTCTGTGGGCTTATGATGAACGTTGTATTTAAGACTTTGTTTTGAGGCGCGTTATTTGTTTGTTTGGTAAATGTATTTTAAATTTATTAACGACTGTAGGGTAAAGATTATAATGCTTCTAAATGTTTCTCTGTTCTGCTCGTTATTAAGTTATCCCATTTTTATTAAAAATGTAATATGTATTGTTTAATTTAATTTCTAGGTTTCGGTAAAACATTTTTCAATTGATTGCTATAGTCTTCCCCATTCTTATCGTTCCTTCTTATGTATTTCGTATAATTTTTAATTCAGTTAATTTGTTGATGTACAATTTATTTTATTTCTCTTCTTTTATATGTATCCTTGAATTTTCGTAGTGAACTTTATCCATTCTGGTGCGCTCACCGCTTTATTCTGCTTTCATGATAATCTAGTTTTCCCATCTCTGTATATGTATTCTTTTAAAAATTCCCTTAACCCTCCCCAGGTATACAAGTTTGTATGGGCGGTGCCAATTATCGATACTCCAATAATATTCGTCAAAACAGATGTAAAGCGGTGCTGTCGTTTCTAGTATCAGTTACTTGAAAAGTTGTGATGACATTTGCATTGAACGCTAAAATTAAACTTATTGCCTCTAAGTGGCGTTATTATGCTTAAAACGTTACCTGCTGAAACATGGTCTGTTATATTGGCAGTATTGCTGTGTGCGCGTAGAACCTCAGTACCTAAGTTAGTGCATAGATTTGTGATGGACTGAGCAAGTACTCACCGCTGTGCTATACGTCGTCTGAGCTGACGTCTTAACGCTGTGGTGTGGCCAGCTTTTATTTATTTATTTATTTATTTATTGTTTTGTCTTTGCTGACAGCTAATGTCTCCTGCCTGGTATAGAAATGCGTCTGTGCTTGTCTGTCTCGAAGTCTGCCGTTCCTTCCTCTTATGTCTGCTGCCAGACTGGAAGTACGTCTTGGCTCGGCTGCTGCTATTTCGTCCGTGGACCAAATTGTATGTGGATGCCGCTTGGAATTGTAGTTGATATAGTGTAGAACACCACTGGTACAGGTATTGGAGAGAGGCACGAAATGGTTGGTGATGGATATTGGGGTAATATGTAGCTACGGCAGTGAAGCAATATGGGTGGTTGATTGAGTGCTCGCAACATTGTGAAAGACTGCGAAATTTGTTTTTCTATAAATGCAGGTTTGACGTATAAGTAAATATTACGTAACATTATTAGAAGGTGATCAAAAGAAGCTAAGGTCTGGCGTAACTTGAAGATAGTTTGCTTTAATTGGGACAGATTCTTGTAATTAACGCCACCACCCATGTAGATTGATACGTTGTCACTGTTACGTAAGGGAACGATGAATAAAAAGACTGGAGTATTCCAGATGCAAAGAATTTTAATTATGATAATTAGATGTGATGTTGAGCTTGCAGGTTGTGGCCGGGGAGGAGCCCTGAAGTTACGCCGTTGTATTATCATGATTGCGGTCACTTGAAGGCGTTGGTCTACACGGAACAATTTCAAATTCTTTAGATAAGCAGAAGCGCAACGTCGACCATGTAACAGCATCACCCCTGAAACCATTCGCCATGTGATTGCTGACTAGAAACCTCGTCTGTATTTTTCAAATATAACGTTGAACCCATTGAATTCGTTGTGTGAATACACGCGGTTTCATTATTTTTCCCTATCATTCCAAACATATGTTACACTGCATAATATTCATATCCTCTAAAGCAGGCCCGATGAACCCGTAGCTCGCGGGCAACTTATTGACCGGGACGCAGTGCTCTGTTGCCCGCGGAGACATTTGAAATGAGGAAAAACCTTTTAACCCTTTTCCCTGGAAATCGCGTGTTAAAAGCCGGAACCGTGTCCTGGCAAATTATGAAAGACAACTTGTCACTAAATAGAGATTCCAAATTGAACGTATCATAAAGGTAATTGTTAGCGTGTTAGCAGTAGTTGTTTGCCGGGATTAAAATAACTTTGTAAGGTGCTGTGGACGTGTATTGATGCGTGGATATTTCCAAGTTATACGGACTGTCAAATGTGTGAAACCAGCGGCGGCTTTCAAATGTGTTGATTGGCGGTCATTCAGTCGGTTTATTGTGGAAAAATGTTACAGCAGAACTACAATCAAGAAAGTGCACAAGAACTCAACTTGATGGCCCTAACGGCAATTGCTGTGATCTTGGTTATGATGTTGCTTTGAATTTGTTTTGTGTGAGAGATTGCAGTTGTTCCCATTTATGGAAAGTAGGATTTTTGGTATGAATCAATTTATCTGAAAATCGGAACATTCAGATAAAGTTTACTGGATATCCTTCGTATGGAACTTCAACAAAACATGTGGAACCATCTTTGGAGTAGGGGAGAAAGTGGATTTATGACGTTATGTAGGCTACAGCGTATGATTTTTTTATCGTGTTTCCGAAAACACCGGCTTTATCTCTTGGAAAGCCGGCACGTGCCAAGATATTCGGTGACAGCTGCCGTGGGTGATTTATCATTTGATGATGACTGTTAGATATTTAGAATGAAAATGTATAGCGTATGTGTTACAGTTTAACAAATGAGGTTACTGTGTTTGTTGATGGTGGTTGGATGTTGGGTGGAGGCCTTTATACAAAAAATTGTTATTTGTTTATCAGAAGGCTAGACAGGCTGTACGAGAATCGTGGCTTTCTTGTTCGTCGGAACACGCGCGGTGTGGTTTTTTTTTGTTGGTCGGTTCTAGGCTAGACGTGATTATGTCATAACCTGCTGACATGATTGGCCTTGAATAATGCTCGTCTTGCGCTTGTCACCAGATTATTTCACCGGGAATAGCAGACATGGAAAATAAATTAAATGGTCAAAGTGTTTAGCAACCCGCTGTGATAAACACAATTCTCACAACGAAATAATCCTGTGGAGTTTTGATTTCAGGGAGACCAACTTGAGAACATCCACTAATTGTAATGAGAAATTTATGTTCTGGTTTGTTAAATGACCTCTCCGTCATCGTAGTAGACATTTCTTTCGGGCACTGTGTTGTGATTCTTGGACAATACTGAGCATTGGGTTTCCTTGTGTAGCAAATAAAATACCTATATAACCGTGCCTAGTAAATGTACTTTTGTGCTGCACTGGACTCGCATTATAACAGTATTTACAGTTGCGTTGAAAACCAAATTGTTATTACTTATTACTACTAAATATCAAGGACTGTGGCAAGGTGTTACCTGTTCGAGGTACATCATTCTCGGCAGATGTTCGCTTCTCACCGGCCTCAAAATGTCATCACCGAAGATATGCTGTTGTTTTTGTAGTACCTTTGCCTGTATATGTTGATCCTCCCAAAGCAGACTAACACGTAAAAACAATCGTTAAGGCGCGTTTACTTTGTTCAGAGTAGTTGATCAGTTTCGCTGGATCGCTAAAAGTGAACAGCGTAAACAATCCATTCATCAAAAGTGATCAACGAAGTTGAAGGATGAAGGAAGTTGTTCACTTCCAAATTTGTTATACTTTGGATGACTCATCCTTGATGAATTATCAGAGGTTAGCAGTGTAAACTTACGTGTCACTGCATGTTCCTCGGCAGTCAACAACAGTTGTTGTCTTGTTTGTTAAATGGTTTCGTTTTTCATTGCAATGTTTAAAAGCACCTTATTACGCTCTTTAATTGGGAGGACGACCACACACAATTGGCGTTTGATATATAGACTTAAAACATGTGGCAGGAATTTGGAAATGATGTTGGTACAGGGTGTAAGGTTTCAAGTGTTGCAAAGTAGTGCACCTTGCTTTTAATGGTTTCTCTTCTCATCTGCTAGCTTCTGGAACACTCTACGGGGTGCTATTTGCTCTATCTGCTTTTACTAGTGCTGGCCCCCCCAGATAAGCCAGTTTGGTGCACACAACAAAGATACAAGATACTAAAGAAACAATATATTGTAACACACAGAATAAAGAGAGTACAATAAAGCCAATCAAATACAAAATTACAAAATACACACGACGAGAGACTTACCAAGCAATTGCTTGTCCCATACATACCGAAATAAAATTACCTTGGCGTCGCCGTAGGGCAAAACCCAACTAAAACCAAAGACCTGGGACCACGACGACCGCCAAGGGACTCCAACCCCACCAGCTCACCGCCAGACGGAATTTAGCCCCCATGGCCGAGACGAAAATTTGGAAGTAACTTGAAGATGGCTAGGACCAGAGTGCTTACAGCAATCATACGGAGGTAGGAAGAAAACTCGGGACAGGAGGGGAAATGGAGGGGAACAAAGTAGGAGGGAGTGATGCGCGGGTAGAAAGTCCAAGGTTCGATTCTCGTAGAGGTTGCTGGGACCAAATCCCGGCACAGTAGTGACCAGCAGCCAAGTACCTCAGAGTAATCAGTGACTCCAACCGTGACGGAAGACATTCTCTGATTTGTGTATTTTTCTTACGTACATTTCTACTTACCTTACCACCTTCATGTGCCGATTGTCTATAAATCTGTGAGCCTCAACCTGCTGGAACCCTTAGGGCCTGTCCAGGCCTGTAATGGGATTGCTTTACCTTTACCTTTATATTTCTACTTTTGTTAGCAACTTCAACAACGTTTCTTCAGACACTCTTGTGTGATTTCTGAACACCTCCTTATCTTCACCGGCCCATTCTTGTAACGACCTGCTTGACGATAAACTGCCAGTGTAGATTCGTAAAATACCAGAATAACGAAGATGTCATTTACATCTCGGCGGACGCCTGACATCACGCAAGCTCCATTACGCATCTAGTGTGCTCCACCGCAAAGTACAAGGTATAAGCCACAAACGTCAACTTATTCCTTTGCTTTATTTCCCAGTAATTTTTGTACAGTCATTTATTAAACACTTACAAACAATACTGATATCTAAATGCAGAAGTCGATTTGCCGCCATTTTGAAATTAACTAATCTGTTCAATGTTAATGAACAATGAAAACGGACTTCTTATGATTAGGATACCAACTAGTGCCCATAGAAACCTTATAGGATACATACATATGATAGTCCCTGCTACATGTTTCGGCTGTTGACCGCCATCGTCGGGGAGTAACACCTCAGAATTGTATAGCTTAAAAGCTAAAGAAACCATTACGTATTTGAAAATATGAGTTAAAACGACATAACATATTTATTGCTTCTTGTAAAGTAAAATGTATCAACTGATTATATGTTTGGCGTAAAGTGTGTTACATATATTAACAACATTAAAATACTGTAAACGGAGTTTGGTTGATCCATTGAATTGATTTTGAATTATTCATAGCTATTTCCCCCAAAATATGCTGTTAGCTAAGGCGCCCGTTTTGTATAAACAGATACACCAATGACGTTTTCTCATCATTTGTACTTTAGTTTGGTGTTTGTACTCTCTTCTTATTGTCTAGGTCCTTGCTTATTATATGATAGAAGTACTTAACTTAAAATATTCTTAATTCTGACGCACTGAATATTCAGTCATTGGAAAGCCAAGGTTTCATTACACATAGGACTGTAGCATCGTTGTGTGTTTTAATATTATTCAATGGATAATCATCATTGCTATTTTAAGCATTCCTTTCGTACCCAAAAGCTGTTTGATATGTGATATCCTGACTGCAACAATAGAAGTAAGGCACAATATCGTTCACAGTCATACCTTCGGCCAGAGCCTCGAAATTATTATATTTATTGCTATTGTTATTATTGTTATTGTGAAATTAGTTACAGGTCTTATGTTGAGAATGCAATGTCACGTGTTAAATGCCCTTTGTATTATAAGGTTATCCTGTATGACCGTTTGTAATTTTGTTAACCATATTATTACTAAGATCGTAGTGCGGGACTGTGCTTCGAATTTTTTCAGATGGAGACATTTTTTTCGGTGTTTAAAGGATGTATTATTACTATGTATGAAATGGTCATCGACCAGTCCTCTTTGTAAACAAATGAATCAGTAAGACTTTATAACGTAAAGTTGTCTTCTAATATACGTATATATGAATCTAGTAAGTGATATCTCCTGTAAAGAATTTCCAACTTAATTTTTGCGTGCCCTTTTTGTTTCCCTGGTACGTTATTTATATCACGCCTATCTCAAGAACCTTAAATTAAACAATTTAACAATATTAAATACACAACACGTATTATGAAGCTCAAACTGTGTAATATATGTCCATGTTCATGTTATGTCACTCTCTTGCTTCCAGATATTCTTCGCAGTTAGTCTGTTTTAGGCACGTTCTGTCGGTCTGCCGTTGCTTTGTAGATTTTAATCTTAATGTTTTATATTGCATGAGGAACAGACAAAATATTGCGAAATAAGTTGCTGTAAGTGCTTACAGAATTTAACTGCTGTTGGTTCTTGTGAATGCAATGCTCGACGCAAAACTCTCATTCAAAATCTATCGAACGTCGGCGTTGAATGAGAATTAACATTGCTGAATACGTAGGAATTCCTGGGTTCAAATCGTGGCCGGAGATCTGTTTGACCGACTAAAATTTTTGTTGTTTTGCCACAGTCTTGATATGCGGCGTATCCCAATGCAGTAGTAACCGGAAACACAGAGCTGGATTTGCAGGATTTGTTAGGTTCTCTTGGCGATGCTTATGAAGATCACCGTTGTGTGGGTAAATGTCTGCCGACGTTTCGGAATAATTTCTATAAACATCTACGAGACTTTTATGCGAAACATTTGTCTCTATATTCAACTACGATTAATCACCGGAGGGCCGTGTAATATTTTCCTGTCATTTACATGTGCTTTCTATGTTGTCGTGTGCAGTGACGCAGCCCCGTGTATTTTACTGTTGATTTCATCTGTAAGCTGTGTTTCGTAACGTACCTATGAGGACCTGTGACCCTAAATATTAACTAAACATAATTCAACATTTCCCATCACCTCTTCAATTGTCAGTCGATTGTGTTATGTTTATTTCCCTTGCACGTCTCTTACATACATATGCGAGGGATGTGACCTTGGTAAGAGTTTCACTCGAACACCATTTGCAGGCGACACCACGAATGACATTTTCAGGTTTTCTTCAAGGCCCCTAATGCCACCTTCAATTTCAGTGATACAGTATTGCCTCAGCACAGTAGACAAGATGGTCTTAGCTTCCATAGTGCCGTACACGTGACCTACACACATTCTGCGGCCGATTCCAAACGGTGTGTAGGCGTAAGGATGTCGGCCTACACTGTTCTGAGGAGAAAACCTGTCCGGGTCAAACTTTTCTGGATCGGGGAAGTGTTTGGGATCCCTGTGTGTGTTGTAGACCGACATAAATATGTTAGCCCCCGCTGGAACAACATGACCATGTCCAAGATCAATTTCTTTGATTGCTTCCCGGAAATGAATAGGGACTGGCGGGAAAAGTCGCAAAGCCTCCTTTAGAACCTGAAACACAATAGAATTCACTCTTACAGTATGCAAATAATGGCAGAGGAACAGCTGTCATCTGTATCTTGTTTACGTTTACGAGTATCGTGAATCGTTAATCAGGGTGGATGTTCTCCAAAATAAAATTTCCATACGAGGAATATATGGTGGTTTCAGAAACGTCTTACAGGCAGGATGTATGGATATAATGGTGACCCATGTTTCAAAAAGAAGCAAAAACTGGCTTACAAACTGTCTTGGTGGGAATGCAGATGGGAATGTTATATTTAAGCGCATTTTCACCTACTATTATAAAAATCATAAGGCAAAACGAAGCCTGTTGTACGAAAAGAGACCTGGATGTCTGCCTTTTTTATTTTGAGATTTAGTTATGTAAATTTTTAAATTTCGTTTTTTACCGAGCCAAAGAAATTGTGGACTGTAGGAAGTTACGTGTTTGAATAAGGCTGTAGGTCATGGAGGAAATCTAAATTATCTTTCTAATCGTTGAACCTTCAGTTCTTAAATCTAAGGCGTTGATTCACTCAGTGGACCTGGGAAATATCTTTAAGTTTTAGACGTACTAACTTCAGCGTACCTTAAAGAAACTTACCAAATCAGAAATGCGAAATAATGTAGGTCATGGAAGAGTATTTTTAAGGATGGTATTTCTATACTGTCTGAATTATGGGATCCGGCTGTAGGTCTGCCGAGAATCGTATCGAATGTGTGCTGCTGGAAGGGGCATTAGGGTGCAACCGACCCTTCAACTTCCTGTAATGTTAGGGTAAATTGTATGTGGACTTGTGTCTGTGTTCCTCTATTTGTCTTCAATATGCGGTGCTTAATTAAACAGAACTAACATTTTAGATTCACCACATCACAAAATTCTTCGACAGAAAGAATGATTATTTTGACGAAGTTAAGATGAATATCATATATTAATGCGTTGGAATTTTTCTTAATAAATTCTCTAGGAATGGGAATTCCTAGGGAATTCTCTGGGAATGGTACGTCGTCAGCTGCTCATGAATAAAATACTGCTTTGTACACAGAGGCTTGCTCGGACAGTGTAATGGAAGTGGACATAGAAAATGTGCAGTTCACGTAAGATTATCTAATACCCAATGAGATATTAATAGACGTGGACAAGAGAATGCTTATCATATGAAAACACTTTCGAATCTCTTGAGAATGAAATTGCATTGGAAAAACGCATACACAAAGCTCTTTTATATATGTTGTATTTGCTTGATTTCATAGTTATCATAATAATATTTATCATGATATCTATCCAAAATAAAAATGTATATCTGAGAAGTTATTTCAGATAACTACGAATACATACCACTAGGGTACGTAACAATGCATTGCATGATTTGACCTTAATTATATTGGCTATCGCTAACCTCGTTGGTACTGTGGTTTTCTTAAGTAAGTTTGGCAAAATCCCTAACCTTTCTACTATCTCCATGTTTTTGGAATGGCATACGGAAGGAAACGTCCTAGTCCTGTATTTGCATCCAACATAAGACAGCAGCCTTTATTTCGTCATCACTCTGAAGTTTGTGGCCGTCAAGATGATCTTCAGAACAGGAAAGAGACAGTAGTCGCTGTGTGGCAGATGAGGGCTGCATTGCTGTGTTTCAGGAATATCCATTTGAGGCGATGTAGAAGTTCTCGAATTGCATTCTCACTGTGCGGCCGATGGTTTTCATGCGGAGGCGTAACACCAGACGTAAGATACAGAGGGTGTTGAGTTTGGTGACATGTCTTAATGGTTCCAGTGTCATTTAATATGCACCTGCATTGATTGTTGTTATTTATTTCACGCAGTCTACCAACAACACACTTTATGTTTCAAAACACAGTGGCCATCACTTTGCCACCAAATTTCACAGACTTGAACTTCGTCTATCGCGGGGACCGAGGTTGTTTCCACTCTATTTTTTTATGCTTCCTCACCGGGGTATGGTGAAGAACCCACTGCCATCAACAGTAAAAGTGGGCTGACGAAATTCGTGTAAATAACGGCATGTTATTGCTGGTATGAAGTGGCACAAGCTGTGTTTGCTGTAGAGAAGTAATTCGTCGATTACACCTAAGGTTTTGTATTGCTTTCCGAGTTTAGTATTGCATAAATCATGTTTCGGCCAACCTGGCTTTTTCAGGTAACACACAGTATATAGGAAATACTTGGGAAGAAGTTAGCAACATGAAGTTCTAAAAAAAGGAAAGAGATCTTCTTTTGACATGTTATAATAATATGTAAATATTCATGTTTTTCAAATAAAATTTGAAGTTTCACTTATTGGAACTGTTTGGAGTTCTGTCTTTGCCAATTTAAGGATATATTATGTAAAGTACTTGATTATGATCTATAATTGTACTGCTTGAAGATTTTGTAGAGTAGCTTATTCGATTTGAAAATTTCCTTATCTTTAGCACACACTGGATAAAGGATTATTATTTTAGAATAGCTTGTCAATTTTGTAATTTGTTGGTTTTGAGCTTCTTTATATGGTGAACCTCGAAAATGAAAATGAAGGATAGAGTGAAATTATTAATGCCAGAGAAATATGGTAAAAATAATGAAGTGAAATGTGGAGATTCTTACTGTTTTTTTATAAAACTTTGAATTTATATTAGTGTCTTTACTGTTACCTAGTATTGAACGTATAAAATCTGAAAACAAATTACTAATTTAAGTTTTTATTTATAGTGGGAGATACAGAAATTCGTGGCGTTCTTATGCTAAGGAATATGATTATAAAAAATACTTCCGCGGTTTTGTTGACGAGATAGATATGGATGGAAAGTTTTGTTTGTATTATAGAGGAACTAAAGGAATGCTGAGTACTAGGAGAGGGTGATTGTTTGTTGTTTGTTGGTGTAGTTGAGATAAAGCTCTGAGGATGGCGTTTGTTTTAAGGTGTTTTGTCAATTAATTTGGTTTTTCTTTGTTTCTTATAGATGTAATACTTTTTTGTTGTGTTGTTTAGATATGAACGTTTTCCTGTGGTATTTAGGATTTGCATGGTAGGTGTCAATGGTGCCAAAGGGGTGTTGATTTACTAGGAGGTATTTTGAGAAGTTTGAGTTAACGTTATTATTGCGTAATGCTTGTAAATGCAAGTTAATTCGGGTTAAAAATCCTTGCAGTTTGTCAAACACATCGTCTTTTACATCCGGAAAAGGTTACTCTGTAAACACCTGAATATTAGTGTTTACTATTCTGTAGTGGAATTTTGTTTCTGTGTAGTTTTGCTATAGATATTTTGGTTTTGAAGGATTCTTTTTAACTTTGTATGGTTAGATGGTTTAGTAATACATTTTTTTGTGTACAGACGTATATGAATGTTACATATTTTGTGGTTACATTGTTTTGTTCAGGGCTTTATCATTAGCATGTTATTAGATTCCTTTCTTTTAAGGAGGAATGAATTTATTTTGTACAATATTTTGAATTATCGAGATTTCTTTATTCTTTTTTTTTCTGGATTAGCAATTCCTTTGTGCGTGTATATTCCACTACTTTCAATCTATACAGTCAAACACAACAATGTGTTCCTGCTTGTAGTTTTGTTATTGTGTTACAACATATTTCGGCCATACAAGGCGGCCATCATCAGGTAAGAATACCACAATTGTTCTGATTTTTTCTAATGGTTATCGTTTTGTTCTATGTAAGAATTATCTAATATAGGAGTATTTTGTTGTGGGTGGTGACATGAAATTTCAGATATAATTGTTTCAATAATGGTAGGTTTACTCTATGTGCTGAATTGCAGTGAGTCATTTTTTGTAACTATGTTGATATCAGGAACATTTGTGCTATTGTTTAGTTCATGTTCTAAGGGAGAAAATTCATGATTCAATTCTCCAAAGTCTTTACACAATAAATGTTTACACCATAATCAAGTACTTTACATAGTATTCCTTTAACTTCGCAAAGTTATCACTCCATAGACTGTAATACTTACAACTTCAAAATTTATGTCAATAACATAAACGTTTATATATTATGACTTACGTAAATATGAGATCTCATTTATTTTTGTATAACGTTATGTTGGCGATTTCGTCCAAAGTACTTTGAATATGTTGTGTATTGCCTGAAGATGGCTAGATTGGCTGAAACATACTGTGATTGATACATTGTGATATACATACTTTGATTGACGGATTATTACAATGTAGTCTGAATATTATCACAAGATGGTGTTTATAGCAAAGGTTCAAATTTTTTGCACCTGTTGTCGATACTTGCAAATTGCCACACGTGTCTCCTTGTCCGGTGTGCTTAGAGTTGTGGGTCTACCGCTGTTCTGGCAATCGTCCGTATTGGTTCGTCCGGTTCTAAAGTGTGCCCGCCGTACTGCCACACTCTTTGCAACTCCTCACATCGATACAGTAATGTTCGACCATCTGACGATGTACTTTGCAGCAGACATATTCTTTACATTGAAATACAGCATTACTGTCCGTACTTCATGCTTGGAACACTGTTCCAGTCGATTCGCCATGTTTAACTGATAGCCGTCACCACTGTGCTGTGCAAAGTGGTGACATCCAACACAATAATACTTAATAACCAACTAAATGCACATTCATTTGGGGTTAGTGGAGTGGGGGTAATTAACTTGACTAACAGTTCGCACCATTAATAATGACAGCACATGAAACAAAACAGGTATGTCTTTCAAGAAATTAACTTGGTAACCTAAATGATATAAGAAACTTAGTACGGGAATAAATTAATTTTCTAATTATTAATCTATTCGTTTTACAGATTAATATATACATGATCTTCAGAACACAAAGAAACCACGATTTTATGCATCGATTAGCCAATGACGAGTTAAAACAAGAAAACTGTGCCGCTATTTTAACCTTTTACATAAAATTCAGACAAGACTTTAAGTTATTATACAATGTGTTTTACATATATTTTAAAATTTTAAACGTGTATCCGTTTTAAAGTGTTTTTACAACCTACATATATGACAAAAGTGATCTAGACTGCATATAACAATTGAATGAACATGTGGATGCGACATAGAGTAGATTGTGACCCCCTGAAGATGGTCTACAAGTAGACCGAAACATATGTAAGAGAATTTGGAAGAATTAATAAACTATAAAACAGTTTCAAATGAATGGGCATTTAGTTGGTTTTTAAGTATTAGGTGAAAATGCACGGTGTAAGTAATATAAAGTTCCAACACAATGTTCCTAACTACGAATAACCAAACGCTTTATAACAAATTCAATCAGTCTAAGACCACCAGTTGTAACGACATTGTGTGCTTTGCAAACTTATTTTTGTACAATATCTTCCATATGAGTACATATATATATATATATATATATATATATAGTATAAACTATGTGTGTGTTTTTAGCTACGTTATTTTATTTCATGTCGAAATATTGCTACTATTGTGCTAAATATGGAAGAGTGTAGCAAGCTGTTGCCTACCTGTTCGAGGTACACCATCCTTGGCAGGTCCTCGCTGCTTACAGGCCTCAGAATGTCATCACTGAAGATATCCTCTTGTTCTTGCATGACTTTTGCCTGGATGTGCTGGTTCTCTCCAAGCAAGGCCAGCACGTAGCAACAAGCGTTAGATGTAGTTTCTGTTCCAGCACCTACAATGGTAGCTATTTCGCCAACAATGTCCTCTTTGCTGATGTCACCATACTGTTTGAGAAGGTCCATTAGTGAAGGTTTCTCATCATTGAAACTACTCTTGTGTGCAGTTTCTCTCATCCCCTTCTTTCTTTCTATTTCATTAATCATTGTATCATGCGAGTGTTTAACGGCGTTATGATATTTCTTCCCCAGTTTAGTCGCATTGAATATCAATTCAATATAAAGCCAAGGTTTCAGTATTCTCATCGCTGATATGTCAATTAATGTTTTGAAGCTCTCCAATGTGCCATCGTCACTGCCATTTTGAGCATTCGTTTCGATCCGGGAAGTTGTCTGATATATAATATCAAGGCTGCAGCGCATGAAGTAAGGAGTAATGTCATGCGCAGTAACACCGTCGGCTAGAGCCTTCAGATTATTCGCTAAAATATTGCTGTTTTTTGCGAAATTTTCCACAAACGTTTCCAAGACATTTGTATTGAGAGCTGAAGATACGATTTTACGATGTGTTCGCCACTTGTCTCCATCAATCGTAAACAGTCCATTTCGGAAGGCCGGACCCAACGTTTTCCTGGCCAGATATCCTCTGCTACCTACTTTAGCATGTTTCACCACTTTTTCAATACTATCAGGGTCTGTAAGTACAACTACTAATACAGGGCCGAGCCACAGTCTTGCAACTGGACCATAAGTACTTGCCAATTTGACCCATTGCTGGAAAAGAATGCATAAATTATCAGTAGTAAAGTGGAGACAATTTCCAATAACGGGCAGTGCAGGTGGCCCTGGTAGCTTCATTCCGAGTTCGAAATAACGTCTCCATCTCCAGCAGTAGACCGAAAGTAATAAAAGACCTATGAAGAATGTTGAGAATAGTGCAACATTGATCGCTTGTATAGGCATCCTTTGTGAAGATTATTTGAAACTTGTTTCGGTTTCTTAATTTTCTTTACTGTGGCAGCTGTTGTGGTTGTTTTGTTGCTTTCCCTTTTTTGTACCTGAAACATAGGCACATAATTCCTGTGTTATGGAACTGCAGTATGTAGAGTTAATGTTGGCAATTGTGTGTTACCGTAGCTAACAAAGCAAGGAGAAATTTTCTAAGAAAGACCTCCCGGTACGCAGATTTATCCAGCCCCATATTACTTCCTCCCACTTATGCCCATACCGCTTCCTTAGCACGATATTCTCGAATGGTGTCAGCCTTTTTCTTCCCTTAATTTTAAATGCCAAACTGCACATTCATAACAAAGAAGGGAAAAATGCCTCGTTTCTTTAAACAAATTTTCGCCTTGTATTGAATTCAGTTGCAATGTTTGTCGTATAAGAATACTATGTATGAAAATGAAGATACTGGAATACGAGAAGTAGAACTAGATCACACTGTGTGGGGAAAGGTGTTTGTAAGAGACGTGGACTTGTCGTGAGACAGGCTACACATTGAAAACAGGAAATGTAAGCCTAAGATGTGATTAAAAGCCATTATTTTATTTTTTTACATTGTTGCAATTTAATCTAATTGTTCATCAGTGTATATGGGGGCTGCGTTACCGTAGTCGGAGTAGCTACTAGCTTACAGGCTGAACAGACCAGATTTCGAAAGCAGTTTCAAAAAGAGGAACATATTTAAGTAATTTATTTTTAACATTTTGATCTTACTTGTAAGCAGGGGCATTGTGCGAACTTGTGATCGGTATAATAAGGGCGGTTTATGGATTTTTGTTTGCCGTTTTTTAAAGACGATGAGGTTTGATTTAATTTTATGTACTTCGATTTATATTCTTTTAGTGTTATTGTATTCTTACAATTTACGCTTTACCTAATTAATTTTTGAAGGCGTTTGTAAGGCCCATGTTAATTGAACAACATTATGTTTATTTAGAAACTCGTGATTCGTGTTTCTACATTCAACTGAAGATATTATGACAGTTGATTTCCTGTTATCGATTTTCGTTATGATTGCTTTATTATTATTATTATTATTATTATTCGTCTCTCTGTTACATCTGCCTGTTTCAATTTGTAGCTTTGTGTTGTGTGTAGATATTTTTATTATTCTACTCACTTATAATCTTTTTATAGTGTTGGGATAAAACTAATAGCAGTGTCAGCTTCAAAAGCTAAATTTGTACTGTAGTCTGTGGGCTTATGATGAACGTTGTATTTAAGACTTTGTTTTGAGGCGCGTTATTTGTTTGTTTGGTAAATGTATTTTAAATTTATTAACGACTGTAGGGTGAAGATTATAATGCTTCTAAATGTTTCTCTGTTCTGCTCGTTATTAAGTTATCCCATTTTTATTAAAAATGTAATATGTATTGTTTAATTTAATTTCTAGGTTTCAGTAAAACATTTTTCAATTGATTGCTATAGTCTTCCCCATTCTTATCGTTCCTTCTTATGTATTTCGTATAATTTTTAATTCAGTTAATTTGTTGATGTACAATTTGTTTTATTTCTCTTCTTTTATATGTATCCTTGAATTTTCGTAGTGGACTTTATCCATTCTGGTGCGCTCACCGCTTTATTCTGCTTTCATGATAATCTAGTTTTCCCTTCTCTGTATATGTATTCTTTTAAAAATTCCCTTAACCCTCCCCAGGTTTACAAGTTTGTATGGGCGGTGCCAATTATCGATACTCCAATAATATTCGTCAAAACAGATGTAAAGCGGTGCTGTCGTTTCTAGTATCAGTTACTTGAAAAGTTGTGATGACATTTGCATTGAACGCTAAAATTAAACTTATTGCCTCTAAGTGGCGTTATTATGCTTAAAACGTTACCTGCTGAAACATGGTCTGTTATATTGGCAGTATTGCTGTGTGCGCGTAGAACCTCAGTACCTAAGTTAGTGCATAGATTTGTGATGGACTGAGCAAGTACTCACCGCTGTGCTATACGTCGTCTGAGCTGACGTCTTAACGCTGTGGTGTGGCCAGCTTTTATTTATTTATTTATTTATTTATTTATTGTTTTGTCTTTGCTGACAGCTAATATCTCCTGCCTGGTATAGAAATGCGTCTGTGCTTGTCTGTCTCGAAGTCTGCCGTTCCTTCCTCTTATGTCTGCTGCCAGACTGGAAGTACGTCTCGCATCGGCTGCTGCTATTTCGTCCGTGGACCAAATTGTATGTGGATGCCGCTTGGAATTGTAGTTGATATAGTGTAGAACACCACTGGTACAGGTATTGGAGAGAGGCACGAAATGGTTGGTGATGGATATTGGGGTAATATGTAGCTACGGCAGTGAAGCAATATGGGTGGTTGATTGAGTGCTCGCAACATTGTGAAAGACTGCGAAATTTGTTTTTCTATAAATGCAGGTTTGACGTATAAGTAAATATTACGTAACATTATTAGAAGGTGATCAAAAGAAGCTAAGGTCTGGCGTAACTTGAAGATAGTTTGCTTTAATTGGGACAGATTCTTGTAATTAACGCCACCACCCATGTAGATTGATACGTTGTCACTGTTACGTAAGGGAAAGATGAATAAAAAAAACTGGAGTATTCCAGATGCAAAGAATTTTAATTATGATAATTAGATGTGATGTTGAGCTTGCAGGTTGTGGCCGGGGAGGAGCCCTGAAGTTACGCCGTTGTATTATCATGATTGCGGTCACTTGAAGGCGTTGGTCTACACGGAACAATTTCAAATTCTTTAAATAAGCAGAAGCGCAACGTCGACCATGTAACAGCATCACCCCTGAAACCATTCGCCATGTGATTGCTGACTAGAAGCCTCGTCTGTATTTTTCAAACATAACGTTGAACCCATTGAATTCGTTGTGTGAATACACGCGGTTTCATTATTTTTCCCTATCATTCCAAACATATGTTACACTGCATAATATTCATATCCTCTAAAGCAGGCCCGATGAACCCGTAGCTCGCGGGCAACTTATTGTCCGGGACGCAGTGCTCTGTTGCCCGCGGAGACACTTGAAATGAGGAAAAACCTTTTAACCCTTTTCCCTGGAAATCGCGTGTTAAAAGCCGGAACCGTGTCCTGGCAAATTATGAAAGACAACTTGTCACCAAATAGAGATTCCAAATTGAACGTATCATAAAGGTAATTGTTAGCGTGTTAGCAGTAGTTGTTTGCCGGGATTAAAATAACTTTGTAAGGTGCTGTGGACGTGTATTGATGCGTGGATATTTCCAAGTTATACGGACTGTCAAATGTGTGAAACCAGCGGCGGCTTTCGAATGTGTTGATTGGCGGTCATTCAGTCGGTTTATTGTGGAAAAATGTTACAGCAGAACTACAAACAAGAAAGTGCACAAGAACTCAACTTGATTGCCCTAACGGCAATTGCTGTGATCTTGGTTATGGTGTTGCTTTGAATTTGTTTTGTGTGAGAGATTGCAGTTGTTCCCATTTATGGAAAGTAGGATTTTTGGTATGAATCAATTTATCTGAAAATCGGAACATTCAGATAAAGTTTACTGGATATCCTTCGTATGGAACTTCAACAAAACGTGTGGAACCATCTTTGGAGTAGGGGAAAAGTGGATTTATGACGTTATGTAGGCTACAGCGTATGATTTTTTTATCGTGTTTCCGAAAACACCGGCTTTATCTCTTGGAAAGCCGGCACGTGCCATGATATACTGTGACAGCTGCCGTGGGTGATTTATCATTTGATGATGACTGATAGATATTTAGAATGAAAATATATAGCGTATGTGTTACAGTTTAACAAATAAGGTTACTGTGTTTGTTGATGGTGGTTGGATGTTGGGTGGAGGCCTTTATACAAAAAATTGTTATTTGTTTATCAGAAGGCTAGACAGGCTGTACGTGAATCGTGGCTTTCTTGTTCGTCGGAACACGCGCGGTGTGGTTTTTTTTTGTTGGTCGGTTCTAGGCTAGACGTGATTATGTCATAACCTGCTGACATGATTGGCCTTGAATAATGCTCGTCTTGCGCTTGTCACCAGATTATTTCACCGGGAATAGCAGACATGGAAAATAAATTAAATGGTCAAAGTGTTTAGCAACCCGCTGTGATAAACTCAATTCTCACAACGAAATAATCCTGTGGAGTTTTGATTTCAGGGAGACCAACTTGAGAACATCCACTAATTGTAATGAGAAATTTATGTTCTGGTTTGTTAAATGACCTCTCTGTCATCGTAGTAGACATTTCTTTCGGGCACTGTGTTGTGATTCTTGGACAATACTGAGCATTGGGTTTCCTTGTGTAGCAAATAAAATACCTATATGACCGTGCCTAGTAAATGTACTTTTGTGCTGCACTGGACTCGCATTATAACAGTATTTACAGTTGCGTTGAAAACCAAATTGTTATTACTTATTACTACTAAATATCAAGGACTGTGGCAAGGTGTTACCTGTTCGAGGTACATCATTCTCGGCAGATGTTCGCTTCTCACCGGCCTCAAAATGTCATCACCGAAGATATGCTGTTGTTTTTGTAGTACCTTTGCCTGTATATGTTGATCCTCCCAAAGCAGACTAACACGTAAAAACAATCGTTAAGGCGCGTTTACTTTGTTCAGAGTAGTTGATCAGTTTAGATGAATCGCTAAAAGTGAACAGCGTAAACAATCCATTCATCAAAAGTGATCAACGAAGTTGAAGGATGAAGGAAGTTGTTCACTTCTAAATTTGGTTTACTTTGGATGACTCATCCTTGATGAATTATCAGAGGTTAGCAGTGTAAACTTACGTGTCACTGCATGTTCCTCCGCAGTCAACAACTGTTGTTGTCTTGTTTGTTAAATGGTTTCGTTTTTCATTGCCATGTTTAAAAGCACCTTATTACGCTCTTTAATTGGGAGGATGACCACACACAATTGGCGTTTGATATATAGACTTAAAACATGTGGCAGGAATTTGGAAATGATGTTGGTACAGGGTGTAAGGTTTCAAGTGTTGCAAAGTAGTGCACCGTGCTTTTAATGGTTTCTCTTCTCATCTGCTAGCTTCTGGAACACTCTACGGGTGCTATTTGTTCTATCTGCTTTTACTAGTGCTGGGCCCCCCAGATAAGCCAGTTTGGTGCACACAACAAAGATACAAGATACTAAAGAAACAATATATTGTAACACACAGAATAAAGAAAGTACAATAAAGCCAATCAAATACAAAATTACAAAATACACACGACGAGAGACTTACCAAGCAATTGCTTGTCCCATACATACCGAAATAAAATTACCTTGGCGTCGCCGTAGGGCAAAACCCAACTAAAACCAAAGACCTGGGACCACGACGACCGCCAAGGGACTCCAACCCCACCAGCTCACCGCCAGACGGAATTTAGCCCCCATGGCCGAGACGAAAATTTGGAAGTAACTTGAAGATGGCTAGGACCAGAGTGCTTACAGCAATCATACGCAGGTAGGAAGAAAACTCGGGACAGGAGGGGAAATGGAGGGGAACAAAGTAGGAGGGAGTGATGCGCGGGTAGAAAGTCCAAGGTTCGATTCTCGTAGAGGGTGCTGGGACCAAATCCCGGCACAGTAGTGACCAGCAGCCAAGTACCTCAGAGTAATCAGTGACTCCAACCGTGACGGAAGACATTCTCTGATTTGTGTATTTTTCTTACGTACATTTCTACTTACCTTACCACCTTCATGTGCCGATTGTCTATAAATCTGTGAGCCTCAACCTCCTGGAACCCTTAGGGCCTGTCCAGGCCTGTAATGGGATTGCTTTACCTTTACCTTTACATTTCTACTTTTGTTAGCAACTTCAACAACGTTTCTTCAGACACTCTTGTGTGTTTTCTGAACACCTCCTTATATTCACCGGCCCATTCTTGTAACGACCTACTTGACGATAAACTGCCAGTGTAGATTCGTAAAATACCAGAATAACGAAGATGTCATTTACATCTCGGCGGACGCCTGACATCACGCAAGCTCCATTACGCATCTAGTGTGCTCCACCGCAAAGTACAAGGTATAAGCCACAAACGTCAACTTATTCCTTTGCTTTATTTCCCAGTAATTTTTGTACAGTCATTTATTAAACACTTACAAACAATACTGATATCTAAATGCAGAAGTCGATTTGCCGCCATTTTGAAATGAACTAACTTGTTCAATGTTGATGATCCATGCAAACGGACTCGTTATTATTAGAATACCAACTAGTTGCACATAAAAACCTTATAGTATATATGCATATGATACTCCCTGCTACATGTTTCGGCTGTTGTCCGCCATCGTCGGGGTGTAACACCTAAGAATTACATAGCTTAAACGCTAAAGAAGCCATTATGTATTTGAAAATATGAGTTAAAATGACATAACATATTTATTTCTTCTTGCAATGTAAAATGTATCAGCTGATTATATGTTTGGCTTAAAGTGTGTTACAAATATTAACAACATTAAAATACTGTAAACGGAGTTTGTTGATCCATTGAATTGATTTTGAATTATTCACAGCTATTCCCCCCAAAATATGCTGTTAGCTAAGGTGCCCATTTTGTATAAACAGATACACCAATGAAGTTTTCTCATCATTTATACTTTAGTTTGGTGTTTGTACTCTCTTCTTATTGTCTAGGTCCTTGCTTATTATATGATAGAAGTACTTAACTTAAAATATTCTTAATTCTGACGCACTGAATATTCAGTCATTGTAACGCCAAAGTTCCATTACACATAGGACTGTAGCATCGTTGTGTGTTTTAATATTATTCAATGGATAATCATCATTGCTATTTTAAGCATTCCTTTCGTACCCAAAAGCTGTTTGATATGTGATATCCTGACTGCAACAATAGAAGTAAGGCACAATATCGTGCACAGTCATACCTTCGGCCAGAGCCTCGAAATTATTATATTTATTGCTATTGTTATTATTGTTATTGTGAAATTAGTTACACGTCTTATGTTGAGAATGCAATGTCACGTGTTAAATGCCCTTTGTATTATAAGGTTATCCTGTATGACCGTTTGTCATTTTGTTAACCATATTATTACTAAGATCGTAGTGCGGGATTGTGCTTCGTAGTTTTTCAGATGGAGACATTTTTTTCAGTGTTTAAAGGATGTATTATTACTATGTATGAAATGGTCATCGACCAGCCCTCTTTGTAAACAAATGAATCAGTAAAACATTATAACGTAAAGTTGTCTTCTAATATACGTATATATGAATCTAGTAAGTGATATCTCCTGTAAAGTATTTCCAACTTAATTTTTGCGTGCCCTTTTTGTTTCTCTGGTACGTTATTTATATCACGCCTATCTCAAGAACCTTAAATTAAACAATTTAACAATATTAAATACACAACACGGATTATGAAGCTCAAACTGTGTAATATATGTCCATATTCATGTTATGTCACTCTCTTGCTTCCAGATATTCTTCGCAGTTAGTCTGTTTTAGGCACGTTCTGTCGGTCTGCCGTTGCTTTGTAGATTTTAATCTTAATGTTTTATATTGCGTGAGGAACAGACAAAATATTGCGCAATAAATTTCCGTAAGTTCTTACAGAATTTAACTGCTGTTGGTTCTTGTGAATGCAATGCTGGACGCAAAACTCTCATTCCAAATCTATCGAACGTCGGCGTTGAATGAGAATTAACATTGCTGAATAAGTAGGAATTCCTGGGTTCAAATCGTGGCCGGAGATCTGTTTGACCGACTAAACTTTTTGTTGTTTTGCCGCAGTCTTGTTATGCGGCGTATCTCAATGCAGTAGTAACCGGAAACACAGAGTTGGATTTGCAGGATTTGGTAGGTTGTCTTGGCGATGCTTATGAAGATCACCGTTGTGTGGATAAATGTCTGCCGACGTTTCGGACGAATTTCTACAAACATCTACGAGACGTTTTATGAATAAACTTTGTCTCTATATTCAACTACGATTAATCGCCGGAGAGCGGTGTAATATTTTGCTGTAATTTACGTGTGCTTTCTCTGTTGTCGTGTGCAGTGACGCAACCCCGTGTATTTTACTGTTGATTTCATCTGTAAGCTGTGTTTCGTAACGTGCCTATGAGGACCTGTGACCCTAAATATTAACTAAACATAATTCAACATTTCCCATCACCTCTTCAATTGTCAGTCGATTGTGTTATGTTTATTTCCCTTGCACGTATCTTATACATATATGCGAGGGATGTGACCTTGGTAAGAGTTTCACTCGAACACCATTTGCAGGCGACATCACGAACGAATATTTGAGGTTCTTTTCAATGCCCCTAATGCCACCTTCAATTTCAGTGATACAGTATCGCCTCAGCACAGTAGACAAGATGGTCTTAGCTTCCATAGTGCCGAACACGTGACCTACACACATTCTGCGTCCGATTCCAAACGGTGTGTAGGCATAAGGATGTCGGTCTACACTGTGTTGAGAAGAAAACCTGTCCGGGTCAAACTTTTCTGGATAGGCGAAGTGTTTGGGATCCCTGTGTACGTTGAAGAGCGGTATCAATATGTTAGCTCGTGCTGGAACAGCATGACCATGTCCAAGATCAATTTCTTTGATTGCTTCCCGGAAATGAACAGGGACTGGCAGGAAAAGTCGCAAAGCCTCTTTGAGAACCTGAAACACGATAGAATTCACACTTACGGTATGCAAATAGTGGCAGAGAAACAGCTTTGAACTGTGTCTTGGTTACGTTTACGAAGATAGTGAATATTCTAATGGATATTCTACGAAATAAGATTTAAATATGAAGAATACACGGTTGTTTCAGAAACTTCTTACACACAGGACGTATAGAGATTACTGTCCTATATTTCAACAGAAGAAGTTATTGGCTTACAAACTGTCTTAATTGGTATGCAGATTGGTAGGTTATATATGAGCGTCTCTTGACGTTCAATTCCAAAACTCGTAGGGCAACACAAAGCCTGTCGTGTGAATAGAAAGACCGGGATTTCTGCCGTTTTAGTTTCCTATTTATTTATGTGCACTTTCGGATTTCGAATTATACTGTGCTAATAATTTCTGGCTGTAAGACGTTAAGTGGTTGAATAACGTTACATGTCATTAGGGAAATATCGATTGTCTTTCGAATCAGTTGACGCTGTCTTTCTTGTTCTTTCGACGTTGAATCAGTCAGTGGACCACGGGACCTTCTAAGATTTTTAGGCTAACTAATTTCGGCGTATGTTCCAAGAACTTATCTCGTAAAAGTAATTAGAAGCCTTTGATATATTAACAGACATTTACAAAAGAATGCTAATGACGCGGAGGCCCCTTTGAAACCCCTGAGAAAGGAATTTAATTCGAAAACAGATATGTAAATCTATTGTAAATATTCTATATGTGCTTGGTTCTATCGTCGTCGTCGTCATCATCAACATCATCATTTTGGTCTGCGGAATATCATTAAGTAATACAAAATATTCTTGCCTTAGATTTTTCGGACATGAAGCAAAGAATGGAATCGCCGCCATGTCTGTGAAAGAATTTCTACGTAATCTTTAAGAAAGTACATTATTTATTTGCACTTTCATTTAAGAAACCTTGTTTCAGTGAAACATTCGTCAAAGCAATCAGATCGGAAAATAAATTTAGCTTAATTTTTATGCAGCCATGCTTTTGTTATTCTTCATTCTACAAAGTACCCCTAATGAGATACATCAATATACATATATATATGTATATATATATTCGATCTATTACCATACATCGCTTGCGTACTCTGTATCAAATACCACCAATTATCAAGTTTTTCATGCATGAGTTTATGATTACCAACTCTTGTAAAATAATATGTATGAGGTCCTGGTGCTTTCATCTCGCATGCCGTTCATACGAAATATTTTGGAAACGTGTCACTAGATTAATGAGTATATATTTTCCTCTCCCACACACGAACACACTTGGTGACCCCATGAACTAAATTTTTTGAAAGAATAGTACAAGTTAAAGTTATTAATACGTATGTGTGTTGTAATATGTCGTTACCATGTACTTCGATTTAATCATAGAGTACACGCAACGTGTTAAAATATATACACATAATGCATTACTTATATCAACAATCCAACCTATTTCTTCCTAGAGAGATCTTCCTAGACGCTGTCTTCTCGTGGCATTAAGTGGCATCTCTGAAGATGGCTGATAGGCCGAAATATTTTGGAGTGTTGAAATACGTAATTTTGGTATTGGTATGAATTTTACTTTGTTGTTTGTATTGTTTGTGTTGTTTAACTAATGTGTTTATTTAATCAATTACACTGCGTTACGACTCTATTTCTACTGCGACTACTACTACTACTACTACTACTGCTGCTGCTGCTGCGACTATTAACACCACCTTTTACAAAACAAACTAACTAGCTAACAACAAGAATTAAATCTTCTTTGCCAAGCTAAGTGTCACAAAAACGGTTAACAAAACGCCCAAGTTTCTGGTATCTGTGTTTGTTGGAATGCATACGGAAGGGGACGTCCGTGTCCTGCGTTTGCATCCATCTTATGACAATAGCCTTTATGTCGTCAGCACTTTGAGGTTTGTGTCCAAGATAATCTTCAGAACAGGAAAGAGTCGGTATTCGTTCGGTGGTAGATCTATGCTCTACGCCGGTGTTCCAAGATTATCCACTAGTGGCGCTGCAGGAGTTGCGTTGTCACTGTGCGGCCAGGCGTTGTCGTAAGCAGCTCAGGGTGTTTACGTTCGATGGCAGCGCGTAACGGTTCCAGCGTCGTATAATATGCACCTGCATTGATTGTTATTACTTGCTGCATGCAGTCTAACAACAACAACAGACCTTCATGTTCCCGAAATACGGTGGCCATCACTTTGCCATCAGACTTCACAGTAGGGTTGCCAGGTTTTCCTAAAAAAAAAAAAAAAAATTGAAGATTTTTGTCGACAAAATTAGCTTAAAAAAATACAAGAAAATCCACATTGCTGTTTTAATTGTACTTATCTTGACATTTTGCCCTTTTTAACAATTGTTTATCCTGTTTTACATACTGAAGGAAGTTTTTACATGTAAAAGGGAAACCTACTTACAGGCAAATTAAAATCGTAAACAGTAAAATCAACCAAAAAAAAAAAAACGTAAAGCTTACGGGAAAAACGTAGGACCTGGCAACCCTACTTCACAGCCTTCAACTTCCTCTACGGCGCGGACCCAGAATGTTTCCACTCCATACATGCATGCACGGGGTGTGGCGATGAACCAATGTCTCGTATTCAGTTATTCTGAGCTCTAGAAATTCGTGGTAAACAACGGCATATTGGTGCAGGAATGAGATGGCAAAAGTCATTCTTTGCGCCTGACGTCGAGAATTGCTTTTGCCACACGTATCTTCATACATACAATTGTATATATATGTGTGTGTGTGTGTGTGTCTATAGCTACGTAATTTTATTTCATGTCGAAATATTGCTACTATTGCGCTAAATATGGAAGAGTGTAGCAAGCTGTTGCCTACCTGTTCGAGGTACACCATCCTTGGCAGGTCCTCGCTGCTTACAGGCCTCAGAATGTCATCACTGAAGATATCCTCTTGTTCTTGCATTACCTTTGCCTGGATGTGCTGGTTCTCTCCAAGCAAGGCCAGCACGTAGCAGCAAGCGTTAGATGTAGTTTCTGTTCCAGCACCTACAATGGAAGCTATTTCGCCAACAATTTCCTCTTTGCTGATGTCACCATACTGTATGAGAAGGTCCATTAGTGAAGGTTTTTCACCATTCAGGCTTCTCTTATCTGCAATTTCTCTCGTCGTTTCCTTTTTTCCTAATTCATGTATTATTACATCTTGGAGGCGTTTAAAGGCGATAAAATATTTCTTTCCTAGTCTAGACGCATTGAATATCGAATCAATTAAAAGCCAAGGTTTCATTATTCTCAACCCTCCCGTTTCAGTTAGAATTTTAAAGCTGTTCAGTTTACCTTTGTAATTGAAATTTTGAGCATTTATTTCGATCCGCGAACTTGTCTGATATATAATATCCAGACTGCAGCAATTCAAGTAAAGAACGATGTCATGCGCAGTAATACCGTCGGCTAGAGCCTTCAGATTACTCGCTAAAACATTGCTGTTTTTTGCGAAATTTTCCACAAACGTTTCTAAGATATTTGTATTGAGAGCTGAAGATACGATTTTACGATGTGTTCGCCACTTGTCTCCATCAATCGTAAGCAGTCCATTTCGGAAGGCGGGACCCAATATTTTTCTTGCCAGATATCCTCTGCTACCTACTTTAGCATTTTGCACCACTTTTTCAATACTATCAGGGTCTGTAAGTACAACTACTAATACAGGACCGAGCCACAATCTTGCAACTGGACCATAAGTAGCTGAGAGTTCCACAAGTTGCTGGAATAAAATGCATAAATTGTCAGTAGTAAAGTGGAGACAATTTCCAATAACGGGCAGTGCAAGTGGCCCTGGTAGCTTCATTCCGAGTTCGAAATAACGTCTCCATCTCCAGCAGTAGAACGAAAGTAATAAAAGACCTATGAAGAATGTTGAGAATAGTGCAGCATTGATCGCTTGTATAGGCATCCTTTGAGAAGATTATGTGAAACTTATTTCGGTTTCTTAATTTTCTTTACTGTGGCAGATGTTGTGGTTGATTTGGATCTTTCCCTTTCTTTTACCTGAAACATAGGCACATAATTCCTTTATTATGGAACTGCAGTATGTACAGTTAATGTTGGCAATTGTGTGTTACCGTAGCGATACCATTTCTATCACCTCGTTCGCTATCCTGCAGAGCAGATTCCCTAATGCTTGACTCTAAATTGTGCACTGGCTTTATCCATTCTTTTACACTCTCTGCTTTCTTTTGCTTTCATGGCCACCTAATTTTCATGTATCTGTATGCGTGTTATTTAAAAAAGCCCTTACTTCTCTACAGTTTTTTATGTTTCATTGGCCAATCGCTATACTCGGTTGTCCACAAATTCTCGTCAACACAAATTTGAAAGCGGTACCACGATTTCTCGTGTTAATTACTTGAAATTTTGTGTTGAAATTTGCAATGAAAGCTAAAAGTATCCATATCTGTCATTAGATGGCGTTACTATCCTTAGAGCCGTACCTACTGATACATATTCTGTTAAATTGGCGGTATCGATATGTGCGCCTAGAATTTTAGTTTCTGTATTAGGGAATAGATTGGGCATTGATTGAGCGATTACCCACCCCTGTGTCACATGTCGGCTGGGCAGATGCCTTAACGCTTTGGACGGCCTGCCTTCCTGCGAGGCCTCTTTACTCACTCTTGATGTCTCCTGCCTTGGCTTGATATGCCTCTGTGCCTGCCTGCTCCCACCTCTGCCCGTTTCTCCTCGTATGTCTGCTGCCTGGACTCAAAGTACGTCTCGGCTCGGCTGCTGCAATTTCCTCCGGGGACCACAGGATTTGTGACTAAAGAGATCCTGTCACCCCTTCTCTCGGTTCTATATCGAGATCTCTCGGCGTTATGCACTCTTCTTACTTTTTCACTCAGACTTGTGATAGGTGATTTTGCAAGTCTACTGTGTTGGATATGAAACTTTACACATCACGAAGACACCTGGTGCCAGTGTTATATCTGGTAGCCCATTGGAATTTTAGTTAATATAGTGTAGGTTCCCAATGATACAGGTATTGCAGAGACGAACCAAATCGTTCGTAATGGATATTAGGGTGATAAGTAGCTGCAGCAGAGTGATGAAACAGTGGTAATGATTGATTGATTGATTGCTCGAAACTTTGTCAATGATTGCGGAAGGCGCTGCCCGATAAATTCAGAAACGAGAGTGTCTTGTCACGTTCGGAAATTAAGTAATCACCTTACGTCATTAGAATTTCATCATAAAAATATAAGCTCGTACGTGGCTGAACGTATTATGTTTAATTGAGTTATATTTACGTAATTAATTTTTATCCCTCTCAGGGTAAGTTTTTACGTCGTCACCCTTGCGTAAGAGTACACAAAACTCAAAGTACAGGGTCATCGAAAAAGAATGCCGGGATTATGAAAACTTATCACTCAGAAACTGTTAAACAAATCGAAATGAATGGTTGGTGGTAGCGAGCGAGCGACCTTGAAAAGCCTGCCTGTGCGCGGAGCCTTGAATGAGAAGTTCCCCAACGTCTGGATTGGGAGGGGAGGACCAATTCACTGGCCTCCCAGAAGCCCAGATCTTACCCCGATGGACTTTTTTGTGGGGATACGTGAAGAACTGTGTGTATGGTGAAAAGATTGGGGATCTTCAGCACCTACGGGATAGGACCGCAACAGCCATCGCAACGGTAACTCCAGACATAATTCAGCGGACTTGGCACGAGATCGAATACCGTCTTGATGTCTGACGAGCGACAAATGGAGCACATATCGAAACATACAAAGGTAAGACAAAAACTTCAGACATTCCTTAACACTTTAACACTTGAATAATTTCGATATGTTCAACAGTTTTTGAGTGACACGTTTTTATAATCCCAGCATTATTTTTCGATGACCCTGTAATGTGTGAATATTTCTTTACGTTCATCGCAGAATCCTGTAAGACCGTGGATCCCTTCCGTCTTATATTTAACAATTTTCTACTAACTGTTCAGCCGACGTTAAATGCCACCTCTACACTAAGCACATCAATGGATACATTTTATTGTAAGTACACATCAACATCCGTCATGTCAGTGTGTACAGTCTGCTATAAACCTGCCCTTGGTATGACCTTCAGCTTGAACGTAGAAGCAAATTAGATCCGAGGACGATTTCCTAAACGCTACGTTGTTGCCCAGGTAATGGAAATGGGAGGCTTGTGTTACTTTGAGACTTACGTGTGCCGTCAAACTGCTCATTAAAGTGAACAAACAGGGAAGATATGTCGACTATGCAAAGTTTCGGAAGGAATTCAATACCGCAAGGCTACTAGCGTCTTGAAAATTATGTAAGGTCTAATGTCAGGGATGGTTTACGACGTAAAACATAGCCAGAATGCATTGAAGCATTAGTGACATTGAATCAAAGGTTGCCGCTGAGACAGGTGTTTATCAAGAATAGTAATACTTCATACAAACAGGCAGGTGTCTTTGAGAGGATCGAGGATGTCAAAAGAGACGAATTTCTGACTTCGTTTAGGGAATAAATGAGAAATGAAACACTAATGAACCTTTATAACCAAATACTTATGACCTGGTACTTTGTTGATATTCCCGAACATCAAATTTTAACCGCAAAACTGACAAATAAGGCGGTTGTAAATATATTACTGATTATTAATTACTTACGTATTTATTTTTTTATTCATTTTTACGAAATTTGAGGTTGTGGCTGTGTTGCTACGGATGGTTCAAGTCATCAGGGCTGTTACGTTACGCTTTGTCAATTGGTAAATATTTAAAAAACTTTTCGAAACTTAGAAGTGTCTCCATTTTCAGAGAGAATTAGTCCAAGTTATATTCCTCTTGGGCCACGTGTCCCTGAAGTTGGGAGTATTATGATCCATCGAAAGGCCAGTAGCTCTTTACCTGTCTACGTAGTGTAAGGCCTCAAAAGACTATAAACCACATTATGTATCTGTATTTTCTGAAGTTCAAAAAGTGCAAGCCTTTATACAAGAAAAATGTTTTTTGTTAATCAGAAGGCTAAACAGGCTTTACGTATATCTTGGCCTTCTTGTTCGTCTGAACACGTGCGGTTTGGTTTATTTTTGTTGGTCTGTGTTAGGGTAGACGTGATTATGTCATAACCTGCTGACATAAGGTAGACGTGATTATGTCATGACCTGCTGACATGAGTGACCTTGAATAAGGCTCATATTACGTTTTTCACCAGATTATTTCACCGGCATTAGCAAACATGAAAAATAAATTAAATAGTCGAAGTGTTTAGCAACCCGCTATGAGAACCAAAATTGTCACAACCAAATATTCCCATGGAGTTTTGTTCAGGGAGACCAATTTGAGAACGTCCACTAATTGTAACACGAAATTTATGTTCTGGTTTGTTAAATAACCTCTCTGCAATCGTAGTAGATATTTCTTTCGAACACTGCGTTGTGATTCTTAGACAATACTGAGCATCCTACTAGTATTTCATTCACAAGTAAAGGAAAAGACGCAAAAACCTTTTGCTTAATGAAAGTACTTGTGTGCTACACTGGACTCGCATTACAACAGTATTTACAGTTGCGGTGAAAACGAAATTGTTATTATTTATTACTGCTTAATATGAAGGACTGTGGCAAAGTGTTACCTGTTCGAGGTACATCATACGAAATAAAAGGTAAAGGTAAAGTTCTCCCTAGAACAGGCCACGAAGGCCCAGAGGGGGAGTAGAGGTATAAGTCTACACTTTCTTTAACCCTGGTACTAGATGAGGGTGGGTGGTCAACTCCACGCCCCGGCCGCTTTACCCCCGGGAAAGAGACCCGGTACCCATTGTATAGGAGGCTGGGTGGGCCCCAGGGCCGGTCTGGACGGCTGCTAAATATCTGGCCCCTACCGGGATTCGATCCCCGGACCGTCCAGCCCGTAGCGAGTCGCTATACCGACCACAGATTATCTACCGACTACGCTACCCGGCCCACACTCCTTACGAAATGCATTTCGCAAGTCGGGACTTAGGCTGTGCGCCTGCGCGTGTCTGAATGTGACACCTATATCGATCACAGACCAGAAAGATTCGAGAGCTCAGAAATACATCTGCTAAAGTGAAGGGCAGTGTTCACCTGCCGTGAGGACTGCGAGCACAACACAAGCGTCTGACTCCCACTGTTCAACATGTCAATGTAAGTACACTGAGAACATATCTTCTAATGCTTACATTTTGTTTTTTTTTGCTGTTTGGTTATTGAACAATACATATGTACAGAAAATGCACTATGTATACTTTTTCGACAGTTAGGTTAGGATTGTGCTGTCTACTGCAAACGAAGATAGAAAAACACTTGACAGTTTATGAAGTGTGATGTTACACGGATCTATACAAGCGTGTCTGCATCAAACTGGATGTCATATTAAGGAATCTAGTCTAGAATGTCACAGCCATTGGCGTAAGAAATTGGTTATTTATATAGGTGCAACATCACTTCGAGAAACTGCTGTTTTTGTGTTGGACGTGACATATGCGATTCAACATATTAATATTATCGTAATATGGACGATATTATATTGAGCCTGTTTGTTATTTAACGACGCTGTTAATTGCTCAATATTTATGGTACTAGATTAGTGAATGATTATGGAGCAATGGTGGAATGATACTACTGTTGATAACCAAAGTATTCGGAGGAAAACCTGTCCCAGTGCCACTTTGTCGACCATAAATCCCACATGGACTTGTCTCGGTTCGAACTCGGACGTCCGGAGTGAGAGGCATTCTACTTTACTTTGTAAAGAACACCGAAAATAAAATGTATTTTTGCCCTCGTTCTCTTTGTCCCATTTCCTATCGCAGACGTAAAAGAGAACACCCAAAGACATTATTGAATGTTCTCCTTACTCTTTGCAATAGGTGCCTTAGTGACGGTTGGAACAACTGTGTGCAAGTAGTGCAGTAGGTGTTTGGGTAGAAATTCCATTCCTCATTTCATTTCTTTGAATAGGCTAATGTACTTTAATTTCTCATTTAATTGCTATACCTTGTGTAAATCTTTAGATTATACGTTTGGTGATACTGTCATGAATAACAACCATGTCCCGGGAGAAGAAAGGGTACTTCCGCTGGTACTGAACAAGTGTAAATATGTTTTTCGACATATTCCAGTTTTATTTAAAACTGGATAAAATAACGAACACTTTGCACACAGACCAACATGTGTGTCTGCTCGTATCTCAAGAGGAACTGGCTAAGTATTTATCGGGACGAAAAATATTTCATACGAAATTAAGGTAAATTTGTCCCTGTCCATGCTATGAAGGCGTAAAGGGAAGTAGAGTTAGTAGTAGGCTCCACTCATTCTTAACCTTGGCGCTACATGGATGTGAGTGGTCAACATTTACCGCTGGTAAAGATATCCAAGAAGACTTCTCGACCCTTGAAGGTTGACTGATAGGTTGTCCAGAAACGTCGATAACAAACTAACAATCATCCCAGTAGAGCGCCGATCTTATTTCTTATAATTTGCTCATGCCAGTTATGCTTTCTTAGTTTCTTCTGTTCCTAAAATTAATCCACATACTGTACACATAAAATTCTCAGTGTCCTTCTGTGAATCATGCTCTGTGTCTCACATAATAAAGGCATTACAGAAATACGTAAATAAAACTTTGATGTATTTGTTCTTCTGGGATGTGACACTTCGTTAATGGATAATCAGTTCCCGACGTTTCGAGACAACGTAGGGTCCTCATTTTCAAAGATCGATAGGCCTGATAGGTGACCTCTCAGACCTAGGGCCTATCAGGTACTTGAATAAGAGGGCACGACGTTGCGTCGAAACGTCGGAAACCGATTATCCATTGACGCAGCGTCATATCCCAGAAGAACGGTATCCTCAGCTATAGCGCTGCGAAAACCTCAAAACTCGCAAAGAAAATCTTGTTGGTTTTAGGAGAGAAAATTCTGAAAATTCGTTCACGTTCATGTTACGTGTATGGAAAACCCAGTGCTCGGGAATAATGCAAAATAGCTCCGTTGCTAGGACACGAGGTAAAACCGCTCGGAGAAATCTCAGACAGTCGTTGTTGATAGGATACAGGGAAAATACGAACTATTGTTTTTGGGGCAAGCTAATATGCGTGTACCAAGAAACCTTTCCGGTTTCTGGACACAGTCAATTTACTTAGACTTCTCTGACAATGTTTAGACCATCCTCCATACAACCAGGGTAAATAAACGGTGCATTATATGCGCCATAAAACATGTCTATGTAATGTGCAACACTGGTTGTGCAGGTGGAATAGGAAATCTACAGTGTATCGAAGAAGTTACAAGATTACACCAAAATACAATAAGCTACAAAGTTTGTTTAATTCGTAGAACTATGTACTTTCAAGGTTTATCAATCTATGTGGCACCATGAAGGTAAACGTTTTTATTTCCGCATCATTAGTTGTTAGAGTAAGACATATGGCCGACCACACGCTTGGGGTCCTTGTAGCTCGTACAGCTGCGTCAGTTTTACAGCTATCCTTATAGTGTCTTGACTCAAGGAATTCAAGATTTTGAACATACATTTCACTGGATTGAAATACCTGATTGTATAAAAACTGTAATGAACAGCAACACCAGACTAGCTTCTGACATGTACTTAAGAAACTTCTGGATTTTTCTGGACGCAAAGTATTTATACCAGCGGAGGATAATGTAATGTGGACTTACATTAACCCTTTAAAGCCCAGTGGTTACTTTATGCACCAAAAAGTTTAACACAAACAAGACAGGCAATGTACGTACAACGTAACATTGAGGCGCGTTCGCGTAACCACTTTTGCCGAGGAAAAGCAATAAGTGTTACATATTCTAAGTGTGTATCTGTAGCCTTAGTTATCCAACATGCAAAGCGCATGCGCCGTATTATATTGTCATCTGTGGCCTGTCTGGCTCTACAACATTTTTCCACATTATCTCATACACGGCACGATTTTCGGGAAAAAGTTATTGAATATAAAATATGTTTTTTGATTTTCTCTACAACGTTTTTTTTTTCTGAAACATTTCTCATTCTAAGAAGAATTAAGTGAGATATTTTCAATAAATTTACTTAGGTTTTCATGTAAAGTACCCGTTATTCTTGTCAGATGTTAATGAAACTTGAATTTTATCGATACATTTCGAAAAATACTCACATATAAAATTTCATGAAAATCTGTCCAGTGGGAGCCGAATTGTTCCATGCGGACGGAAGGACAGATAGACATCACGAAGTTGAAAGTCGCCCTTCGCAATTTTGCGAAAGCGCCTAAAAACCCTACGTTCTGCCTACGCAGTGTATTTATGTGTTTTGTGTGGATCTCAGAACAAACAGCGATTATTTCACTGTACAGCATTAACTGACTGGTTTGTATAACTGAGACGGAGTGTGTTTACTGCGCGGTACGGACTGTATTTATGTGTTTTGTGTGGATCTCAGAACAAACAGCGATTATTTCACTGTACAGCATTAACTGACTGTTTTGTATAACTGAGACGGAGTGTGTTTACTGCGCGGTACGGACTGTATTTGTGTGTTTTGTGTGGATCTCAGAACAAACAGCGATTATTTCACTGTACAACATTAATTGATTGGTTTTTATAACCGAGATGGATTGTGTTTACTGCGCGGTACGGACTGTATTTATGTGTTTTGTGTGGATCTCAGAACAAACAGCGATTATTTCACTGTACAACATTAACTGACTGGTTTGTATAACTGAGACGGAGTGTGTTTACTGCGCGGTACGGACTGTGTTTATGTGTTTTGTGTGGATCTCAGAACAAACAGCGATTATTTCACTGTACAACATTAACTGACTGGTTTGTATAACTGAGACGGAGTGTGTTTACTGCGCGGTACGGACTGTGTTTATGTGTTTTGTGTGGATCTCAGAACAAACAGCGATTATTTCACTGTACAACATTAACTGACTGGTTTTTATAACCGAGATGGATTGTGTTTACTGCGCGGTACGGACTGTATTTATGTGTTTTTGTGGGATCTCAGAACAAACAGCGATTATTTCGCTGTACAACATTAACTGACTGGTTTGTATAACTGAGACGGAGTGTGTTTACTGCGCGGTACGGACTGTGTTTATGTGTTTTGTGTGGATCTCAGAACAAACAGCGATTATTTCACTGTACAACATTAACTGACTGGTTTGTATAACTGAGATGGATTGTGTTTACTGCGCGGTTGGAGCTGAATCTTCAAGCGTAATTCGGTTTAATTTTCGTCTATAAAGTGTTAAGTAAATTTCTATGAATGACTAGCGTGTTTACTCGTCAAGAATGATGGATTGTAAAATGAAATGCAATAATTTTTTTGCTTATCGAATGAAAAATTATTTAACAATCATAAACAAACAATAATGTAGAGAACTTGATGTATATTATGTTACTAATGAAGAGAATTTTAAGGAAAAACGTATTTTGAGTTAAAACTGTGCAGTAGATTTAAAATTGTTTCTTGGCTTGCTTTTTTTTTGTGATTGTGATAGTGTTTACCCATCGCAAAGTAGCCAAAGAAAAAAACCTTTGACAGTCACACTTTTGTTTAACTCCCGTTTATCCATTTTAATATTTCCCGATGAATATTTAGTGTTTTCTTTATATACGTTTGCATAAACAATTGCGTAACACTATTTTACCGATATTATTTAAATTCTGTAGGGCTTTAACAACGGTGTATTGTATTCCGAAAAACTCTCCTTTCTTGATCTTTGCCCATTGTTGGCTCGTATAATTAAAACAACGTTCGATGGTAGTGTTTTTATGGGGGCTACGACCTAATTTTCACTACTGGTAAAATTGTCAAGGTGCATTATCCAAAATAAGACTGAGTGCTTCGTGTTACGTGTGAGGAAAAATTGGTGAACGGGACAATTTGTAATTGTAGGATGTGTTTTGATGTATCTAACTAAGCCAGAAAATAAAGCTTTCAATTAAAAAAAAAAAACAACGTTTCGGAAGCCAGCCCTGTATCCGAGTTCAGGTACGGGAAACGGACCAAACTGGTTGACCCCTTCGAAAGAACGCCTCCCATTGACTGGTCCAGTGGCTCTTTCAGTTACAAGTCAGTGATGGAATAACAACAACAATAATAATAATTCAACTCAATATGTATTTGTTAACGTGCAGGCTTAACAGCACAAGTGCCAATTATAATGCCAGCACAAAAAACAGTACAAATACACAAAAACGAAACACTAAACAGAAATAATAATAATAATAATAATAATAATAATAGTAAAGAAATAAAAAGTAAAAATTAGAATGTTTCGTCACCAATACTATTGCTGTGACGTTTGGCTAACCTTTTGATTTATGTTTTCAATTAATATGTCAAATAATAAGTAATCGTCATATATATAATATTATATATACTCCGATATTGGGGGGGGGGAGGGGCGGTTGGTAGAGGTTGAAAAGAAGAGCCATGGAAAGTGTAGTGTAGACGTTTTGAAAGTCACACACGGAAGATGCCGTGTTTATCCGAACAAAGCAAATAACGATAGTCCCACACACTTGTCTTTGGATTTATAGTCCCTGTTTGTTTGCAGGTATACAGCTACGGTTTCCTTAGACATTGAGATGAGATTTTCTGTTCTAATGACTGTCGTGCCAATTTGAATATCTATATGTAGAATGCTTGTACACATTATTAAACGTCATACTAAAACAAAACTACCTACAGTTTAATAATAAATACTACCAACCTAACAAAGGTGTCGCAATGGGCTCTCCCATTTCTGGATTAGTAGCAGAAATCTTCCTGCAATATTATGAAAACCTCCTTATTAAGAGCATTCTTGACACCAATATCAACTATTACAACAGATACGTAGACGATATCTTAATCATCTACGACAGTACCAAGATCAGTGCCACCCGAATATCTGAACACCTGAACAATATACATAAGAACTTACAGTTCAAACAAACAGAAGAAGATCACAATACAAGAAGCTTTTTGGATCTACTAGTAACTCGCAACCATTCAAACTTAACAATAGACATATACAGAAAACCTACTACAACCGACATCACCATACATTACAAATCCAACCACCCAACACAACATAAAATGACAGCTTACAGGTTTCATTTCAACAGACTATACCAGCTTCTACTCTCACAAAAACAACGCCTACACGAAATGAAAATCATACACCAAATTGCCAAAAACAATGGATACCCTATCAACATCATTGAAAGACTTAATAACCAAATTAAAAACAAATTTGAAACCCCACACACCACTTCACAAACAAAACAGAAAACTAAAAAAATGGGCCATATTCGAATACCACGACCCCATAATACAAAAAGTTATTAATATCTTCAAAGGCGCTGACTTACACATTACATACCAAGTCAAAAACACAACGCAACGCATATTCAATGAATACGATTCAAAACCAGAGACATACGAAAATAGTGGCATATATAGTTTAAAATGTAATACATGCAATTTGCAATATGTTGGCCAGACTGGCCGTAATCTCAAAGCCCGTTATTTAGAACATTGCAGGTATATAAAAATCCAACGATCCAAAATCTGCTTATGCTTTGCATATCTTAAATAACAAGCATGAATACGGAACAATATATTCCACTATGACACTAATTAAAACTTGTAAAAAGGGCTGGCGTATGAATACACTGGAGAACTTCTACATACATCAATTCTACCAAAATGGTTCATTGATTAGAGAACAACAACAAGGAGAAGAAAACCTCTTATTCAAAATCATAAAACCACCCCTAGTACCTGCGCATGCGCAAAAACCAAACCCGACCAACACGGCATAGAAACACGAAAAATCAATACCAGTCATCACTCTGCAACAACACGACACGGACGTCACGCAGCTCACTTAGTACATACAGGTACGCAAGCAACACAATTTTACAATTACGCATGAATTATTACTTTACTATTTAAGTAACTAATTAAGTTTAATATTTCTACAGATGACCACCTTACTACAAGACCAAACTGCCACTAATTTTCAGGCTAACTACAAATTATGTAAACATTTGAGCAACTTTTAATTCATTTTATAGTAATTTATTTTACATACTGTACGAAGTGTACATTATCAACCCACTCATATTCTACATATATAAATATAACCATATATGTAATAACTGTAAAGTCTATGCATATTAATCTCTATGACCCCCTGAAGATGGTGGTTTAAACCACCGAAATACGTATAGGGGAATTTTAAGAATAAACTATTGTGAAAAAGTTTATATGCATTAATTCTTGATTATTGAAAATATCTCATTTGAAAATGCACGGTAAATACAACGTTATGCTTGTACACAAGTTAATGATGCAACTAGTGCCGGATGACAAGCATTTTGAATTGTATTTGGATGTATAAACATTCATATGTGCTGTGACTATTACAGTCAGCCTAAGTGTTTCGGCATAGGCATTAGTTGCATTAAAGATAAGTGTTTTAAAGTGGAAAGTTTGCAGTTCTCTTTATAGTGTAAAAATAGGCCAAATAAAGGGTATAGGCACTGTAAGTGTTGTTGATATGAAGTACAGACCTAACTGCGTAGCGTGCTGCGCATAATATAGGGATCACTTTGTCAATATTATTAAAAAAAAAGCAACCCCATTACAGGCCTAGACAGGCCCTGAGGGGTCCAGGAGGTTGAGGCTCCCAGATTTGTAGACAATCGGCACATGAAGGTCCTCCAATATTCGGGCGGTTATAAATTTGTAAATTAAGAAGTTTTGTATTTACAGAATCTTTAAACTTTTAATTATAATCATTATTTAATGTATATTATGGAAAATTATTCGTTATAAATTTTCTTTTATTTGTTTATCTAGATTTATCGCCAACTGAATGGAAGTCATAACAATTTTAGTAGAAGTGATGACAGTGGTGTCATCACAGAATACTACGGATTTTTGTAAGGTATTTATTTTTGGAGAAAGGTCACTCTTATGAAAAGCAAGGTCCTAGAATTTTTAACCTTGAGGAAATCGAAGGTTTACTCTTCCTTAGTACGAGGAAAAAAAATTCTAGTGTTGTTGGATGATTTTATTTCAACTTATGTTTTCTTTCTGTTAAGCCAGGGTATAAGTAAACATTATTTATAGACTTAATTGGCTAATATGAGAGAACGAAATATACTTACTGATTTTATGATGTCTGCTTATCTTCAAATGCTTAATTAATATTCTGACACTATCAGGAAATATGAAATAAGAACTAAACAACTTATTCAAATAGATATTTTGTCATGATTTCCTGAATTAATAGAAATACATGAGCCAGGGATTATAAAAATCACGAGGGAATATTTGTACCACTTATATTCATATTAGTTACACCATAACCAGATATGTCGTCGTTATTGCTGAATTTTATATATTCATTTTTTAATGGCTTGCTGAAATTTAAATCGTCTCTTCCTGGCACACACTCCTACATTTGTATATCCGACAGGTGGGCCTTTGCACCATCACAATTACAGCTACGAAATGCCAGTTTAAAATTTACTAAATCTTTATTTCCGTGACCCGGCACCGAGACTCAAACCAGTACCTGCAACTCATATCTTAATAATCACGTCACGAACCATTGGCAGTTTTTACTATTGCTCTATCTTAGAAAAAAGTGCACTTTCTTTAGTTATGTTAGGGTAGGATATGTTACATTCTGTTAATTTAGTTTACGTTGGGTTGGGTTAGGCTAGGCTAGGCTAGGCTAGGTAAGGGTAATTTAGGTTAGGTTTGAGTTATGTTAGGTTAAGGTAGTTATGTTATGTTAGTTTATTTAATTGAAGGGCCCCATAGCAGATGCTACGGACGCACCGCAGCCTTGAAGGCTTATTGTGCAACCCTGTGATGAAGATGATGAAGATTTTTCTGCTTTTTCCATTTTAATGGAGCACCATTGGAATGAAATTGACAGGGGAAAACCGAAGTACTCGGAGAAAAACCTGTTCCAGTGCCACTTTGTCCACCACAAATCCCACATGGACTGACCCAGGATCGAATTCGGGCCTCCGCGGTGAAAGGCAGGCGACTAACTGCCTGAGCCATGACACGGCCTTATGTTAGGTTACTTACGGTTAGTTACGTTACGTTTACTTAGGTTGGGTTAGATTTGACAATATATTATATATACCTTATTGTTTATATGTCTTATTATTTGTTTATTTATTTATTTATTTTAAAACTCATTTCTTTACCTATTTATTTGTGTATACATTTATTTATATTAACTGATTGATTTTTTAATTTCTACATATTTATTTAGTAACTTCTTTATTTTTTATTCTTTTAGTTACTTGTACATCTGTTAATTTATTCGTATACTTCTTTATTTCTCATATATTCATTTGTTTAAGTATTTAGTTATTTACTTATATATTTTGAATTACTTATTTGTTTATTGTTATTTATTTTTTAAGTATTGCTTATTAAATTATTTATTTATTATATCAATTTATTGATTTTTTCTTTATTTACATTATTATTTATTTATTCAGTTATTTATTGAATATTAATTTATGTATTCATTTTTATTTACCTTTTTATCTATTTATGTATTTATTTAAAATAATTAACTTATTTAATTCTTTATTTATCTATTTATTTATATATATCGATAGATATATTTACTGACTTATACTGACATATTGATATATTAATTTACTTATTTATTATCGATTTATTGATTTCTTTATTTGTTATATGTTAGTTATTGAGTTAGTCATTCATTGATTCATATTTATTCTTTATTTATTCATTTACTTAGTCATTCATTTAATATTAATTTAGTCATTCGTTTATCCATTTATGTTTATTCATTCATCTAATTCATTCATTCATTTGAAAACGATAATACGCCCACAATCCTTATCCTAAATCTTGATGATCTACCTGAAATAGCAGGTCCTGTAATTGATTTGAATAAACAATATGGGAATCTAATACTTTACGTGGCAGATTTCTTTAACAACTAAATCAACTTGGCATTCGCACAGAAGCCACACGTACTTGGCTAAGGAGAAGTGCCATTCCCACAATCGGAGCTGTTTATTTTGGCCATACAATGCGAAGTCGTTCCCACACGTAACTATTTAAAATACATCCTCAAGAACCCCAAAGTCGTGAACGACTTATGTGGCCTCTTTGGCTCTTTACCGTTAACTATCCAACATGTTTTTGCCTCCTGTCCAAAACTAGCCCGAAGTGATTATAAACACCGACGTGACGAGGTCACCAAGTTATCCATCAGGAATTGGCCAAACAACTTTACCTTGTTGATGAACCATATTCTCCATATTTTAAAGATCAGCCAGTGGTCGGCCTGGAAAGCGACAACTGCAAACTCTACCGAGATCATGCCCTGTTAACGGACAAGACTCTTCACTTCAATAGAACACACATAACACTGGTTGATAAAACAAAGAAGGAGGCTGCATTAATTGACAATGAAATTGAAGTTATCTACAACTAGTTAGCCACAAATACAGAATATCAATGCAAATGTCAGAAACTGGCATTTGAAGTGAAGAAATACTGGCAGCTGGACAAGATCGTCTTTATCCCATAGTCTTATCTGCTAAAGGCGTAATCCCTAACATGCTTTTGCAAAGCCTCATCCTGCTCAATTTACCACTGCTCATAGTGTTCCAGGCGGAAAAAGTGGTCATATTAAACACCTGTTCCATCGTGAGAAAATTCCTCCGTGATGAAGACCACGCAACTGATGACGAGCCCGCAAACTCTTAATCATATCATTTACCATGTTCCCGGCTTTCTACACTCATTTCAAAATCCCCTGACACAGCCTCCCAGCAGATACTTGGTCAAATAGGTGCTCAATAACACGGGGCATAGTCTTGAGACCACCCCAATGATGATGATGATGATTCAATTCAATTCAATTCTAGTTTATTAATGTGCCGAATCAACAGCCAGATGGCCAATTACACAAACAGCACAACATACAAACATAAATAAAAACGGACAATATACAAAACAAAAATAAAACAAACACAACCAAAACAAATAAATAAACAAACAATAACTTACTTAGATAATTAATAAGAACACCTTAAAATAATGTAATAAATTATCACATCTGACTAAGTGTAACAAATTCCCTTATAAAAACATCCATATCATTACAAATAGAGTTTGCCGCAGTTACACACCGGCCGGAGGGACAGTTTTTATAATATGAGCTAACATGAAACAAAGAAAAGTCTCGGAGGTTCCGAGTGGGAACTCGTAGACCAATAATGTCCAAGGTAGATGGACAGGATTTAGAACCTAATAAAGCATTAATGACAAAAATTGCATCAAGTTGATGTCTTCTGTCATGTAAAGTACGTAAATTAAGTACTTGAAGAGCATTAGCATAACTATAACATTGCTATCTCGGGAAAGGAATCGATTATGACATAAAGCTACAAACTTCCTTTGAATGCGCTCAAGCTTTTTTGCATCAGTAGAAGTAAATGATGATAATAATAATAATAATAATAATAATAATAATAATAAAGGTGAAGTTTTCGTTGTCGGCGCCATGAAAGCATATAGGGGGAGCAGAGGTATATTTCCATCATTCTTACCCTCGGCACTAGATGGAAGTGGGTGGCTACCTTAACGTCCCGGCCGCTTTACCCCTGGAAAAGCACCTTGCCTTTGAATAGGAGACTGGGTGGGCCGAGAGCCGGTCTGGACGTTTTGGAGGACGTTATATCTCAGCCGGCATTCGAACTCTGGATCGTTCAGCCCGTAGCCATACCGACTACGGTATCACGCTTGCAATAACTCAATTCAATTCAATTCAATTCTAGTCTATTAAGGTGCCGAGTCAACAGCCAGATGGCCAATTACAGAAACAGCACAACATACAAACACAAATAACAACGGACAATGTACAGGACACAAATGGTGTTAGTTTTCCTGGAGAAGGTAATGTCTCGAGTTTTACTAATATTGAGATTCATTAAGTTAGCAGTGCACCAACCTTGTTTGGCATCAATATCTATTTGTAACTAAGTAAAATCATCCAATGACTTAAAAGAAAGAAAAATTTTTATATCATCAGCAAAAATAAGAAATTTTGAATGTGTTATTACATTTCATATATATTCTATATGTATGTTAAAAAACATAGGCCCTAGTACAGAGCCCTGAGGAACACCGGCAAGGATTCTAAAAGGCGCCGAAAGAATACCAGAAATTTTAACGCACGAAAATCCGTCAGTTAAATAGTTACGGAACCAGTTAACATAAGCACTTGTAAGTCCAAAGGAACTAAGTTTTTCTAAAAGCAAGGTATGTGACGCAAGGTCGAACGCACTGCTAAAATCAAAATATATGACATGAACTTGAAGCTGAGGGCTGACTAAAGGGGTTATATAATTAAGATAATTTACCAAATTAGAGGTGGTAGACCTGGATTTTATAAAACCGTGTTGACAGCAGTTAAGTTTGGACTGAAGGTAATGTGATTAATAACTTATGTAATAAATTAACAGAGGAAACAACATCAAAAGAAGTTATAGGATTAGAAGGAAATTTAGAAGCTGTGTTATCGTACACCGTATTAAAATGATTAGCAAAGACTTCAGCAACTTGGTACGGTTCCACCAAGTGTGTGCCATTAACCACAGGTTGGAAGGAATTTGATTTATTTTCCTGAAATTAGACACGTAATTCCAAAATATCTAGGGATTATTTTTTAGGATTTCGTCAATGGATTTAAGCCATCTAGATCTGTCAGACTTGATAGTAATCTTTACAAGTTTCCTGTAGTAGGAAAATTTGCTTTAGTGTAAGTCAGACATATTCCTTTTAAAATGTCTGTAATAATAATTCTTTTTCAAAATATAGTGTCGTAGATTGCGGGAAAACCAAGAGGGATAATTATATCCTTTAACAGAGCCTCGGGGAATAGATCTATCAATGGCTACATGAACAGCGTAATTGAGGCTGGCAACAGCAGCATCAACAGAAGATTTAGAATACACACTTGACCAGTCATATGAAGAAAGAATGTGATATAACAGTGTATAATCACCACAAGCGTATTTAAAATAAGAAACTTCACTAGTTTTGGAATATGTTTTGACAAGAAGTGGCATTTCAATTGACGGTGGCGGATGATAAACATCGGGTTTAACAATGCCAGTATGGGAAAGTAATACGAAGATCAGTTAGAAAAGACAAGGTCAAGCATGTTACTGCTGTAATCAGCATCAACACACTGTCCTAGACCAAGGAAACAAGTGGAGGTGTAAATAGCATCTCCCCTAAGTTTAGAATAAAACTGACAATTTTCACAAGGCAGGCTGCTTTCCTAATCAAAACCAGGGACATTAAAGTCAGCTAAAAGAATAATAACAATAGTAATAATAATAATCATCATCAGAAAACAGTAATACTTAATACATGCTGTATAGTCATAAGTTTTTGGCAGAACAGTAAGTAAGAATTGCTTGGTCAGTGAGACCTGTACTGTTGTGAGAAGTGGCTGAACTGCTGTGCAGTACAGAATGTGGGTGGTGGTGGTGGTGATGATGATGATGATGATGATAATAATTCAATTCAATTCAATTCAATTCTAGTTTATTAATGTGCCGAATCAACAGCCAGGTGGCCAATTACAGAAACAGCACAACATACAAACACAAATAAAAACGGACAATATACAAAACAAAAATAAAACAAACACAACCAAAACAAATAAACAAAAAACAATAACTTACTTAGATAATTAATAAGAACACCTTAAAATAATGTAATAAAGTATTACATCTGACTAAGTGTAACAAATTCCCTTCTAAAAACATCCATATGATTACAAATAGAGTTTGCTGCAGTTACACACCGGTCGGAGGGACAATTTTTATAATATGAGCTAACATGAAACAAAGAAAAGTCTAATAAAAGTATAATAATAATAATAATAATAATAATAATAATAATAATGTTGGCCGGGGTAGCGTAGTCGGTATAGCGACTGGTTACGGGCTGGACGGTCCGGGGATCGAATCCCAGTGGGGGCGAGATTTTCTGCACCCGTCAAGACCAACGCTGGGGCCCAGCCAATCTCCTGCACCATGGGTACCGGGTTTCGTTCCCAGGGGTGAAGCGGCCGGGGCGTGGCGTTGAGCACCCACACACATCTAGCGCCGAGGTTAAAGAAATTGTAGACCTATACCTCTACTCGCCCTTGTGCTTTCATGGCCCGTTATAAGGTGAACTTTATAATAATAATAATAATAATAATAATAATATCGAATTCAATTGTGTTGCAGGTGGAGACATGAACGTAATGTTCAATACGAAGACTGAAATCAAAGTAGGTGACGTAACGCGTTCCCTTGCAATCAGCAGAAACAACACAACAAATTTTCCAGTATCTCGTGGGCAGAAGACGAAAGAATCGGTGGAGGCGGCTCCAAGACTTCAGATGTCTCACCATTAACAATGGAACATCTGGGATCTGCTGTGAATGATTTTGCCAAAGAAGCTACACCAAAAAATAAAATGATGTCATTATCGATCCAAAATTGTACATCTGATATGCCTGTGCCTAAGTGTGACGAATATTCTAGCAGCAATATGAGTAATGCTGACACAACAGTAGCATACAATATTTTGTCCATGGAAAACAAAGCCGATGTTGATGAAAATGGAAGTGGCATTTCAAATGGGCAAAGAGCTAAGTCAAATGTTATTTTGAAGTTATTTGCTCCGAATATTCCAGACGCTGAGCGTGGAGAAAGCATTGTTAGCGGTGTTTCAGTTCTACAAAACAAGTCCCAAATGACTGCTGTAAGGAGCGATGTAAAAAAAGAATATCCACCTGCCAGGGTCAAAGACAAGGTAGTAATTACTCAAGAATTGTTAGAAACTTCAACCACAGGCACAGGCATGAACGTAGCCTCTGAATTTAGAAGCAGTATTAGCTTGGAATCGAATTTGAGAAGATGTGCCCAAAAAATTAGTAACAGAACTGGTGCAGGAGAATCTCAGACACATATTGTTGATTCTGAGCATTCCAAGATAGAAGAAAAGATCTTTGATTGTGGTAAGAGTATAAGTGATTCAGTGTTGCCTGAGTATCTGAAACTACTGTTGGATGGTATGGATGTTGGTGGGGACTCGGGATGTCCCTTAGGCCTCAAGCCGGAATGGTTTGACTTGGATAAATTCCGTAGGGGTCAGAGAGTTGGCACAAAGCATCTATTTGGTATTATACTTGCCGAAATGGTATCTCTCTTTATGCTGCTTAGTTTCCCTGGTCCCCGCCTCTCTCTCATCTTCACCAGGAAATCTGATACTCCATACAAATCATTCAAGCGATATCTGTCCACAATGACGCGAGTTGGGTCGTGGTATTTGGATGATATTTGGCAGCCTGGTACAAAAGGCCACAAAAACATTGAGGCAGTTAGAGCAATGCACGAAAAAGCCCGAAACGAACTGCATAATACCAAACTTGATGAGGTGTATGAAAAAGGAATACTTTCGAGAGGTTGCACGTTTGCATGCAAAGGTGCGGCGATTTGGAGCCCTCTTCATGAAAAGATACGTGAAGACTTTCAGGGCTCATGCCCATATCCTCGTCCTAACCAGCGCCCTTTCCTACATTACAAGAGAAATCCCGTTTTTATGAACCAGATGGACATGGTAATAACTCAGTTTGGCTTCGTGGGACTCTTCATTCTGTTCCCCCATAAGTTCGGCGCTCACGGCTTATGTGACGAGGATATGAATGCTTTTGTTTATCTTTGGCGTTGTCTCGGATATATACTGGGTACAGACGACATGTATAACCTTTGCAATGGTGATTTGGAAACTGTTCGACAGAGAAGTCGCGATATAATTAATTTTTGGGTGAAACCTAATTTACGTGAAGTGTCAAGAGACTGGGAACATATGACACGCTGTATAGTAGAAGGAATTAGTTTTTACATTCCTGGAATTACCTTTGAAATTTCGCTTCTGTATTTGTGCAGTATGCTTGATATATATGCGCCGAGGCTAAGGGCTGCTCTCACATTGACACAAGAGATAATTTATCATCTAATGAACTTCGTGTTCTTGGTATTAATGCGTCTTCCAGGTGTCTGTTTGTTTTTCAACTGGTTACTCACTTTGGCAATAAGAAAGGCCCGCAGGGATTCACGTGAGGTACCTAATAAATTTCAGTTGAAACACTATCCCTATGAAGACCAGGCTTCTTGCACCCGACTATGAGATTGTCACGTCTTAGGCCCGGTGCACACATCCGTTTTTCTATCATGCGGTGACGCTGCGTTGCCGCTGCGGGGCCGTAGCAACTCATTCAAACCAACGCAATAGATGGACGTACGGTGACACAACGTCGACGGAGGTATGTGTGCACTACCCAACTGACTTCAGTGTATCCCACACCGTAATTACGGCAAAGCAGCGTCACCGCACGTTAGAAAAACGGATGTGTGCACCGGGCCTTAATGTAGTACAAAATCGCATTTCCTCATTGCTCGTTAAGGCTCTCTGGGAAAGAAGGCAAATATGGATGGAACATTTTGACGTGGAAGTGGGAAGCAAAATGAACCACTCTATGCTTAATGCCTTGTGCTCTTGCAAAATGTTGGAAGGTTAATTATTACCTTCATCAGGTTCAGTACCGGGGGGAAGTGGTTGGTTCTTGTGAACACGATAATGAACTTCTGGGGTTCATAAAATGCTGGGAATTTCTTGACTACTCGAAAGCTTATCAGTTATAACCCTGATGGACACAAGCCAGGATCTTCCATATTTTACTTACATATCAGAATTTATGTACATTTTACTCGTATTTACAATCTGCAATGCACGATAAACTTAAAAAACCTCCCAATGTGACAGTCCCTGCTTCTGCCTGCCCTTGAACTTAATCTTCAGTAATGAGAAGTTCTTTTCAATCAAAGAAGTGTGAACTTACTTGAACTGACTCATTTCTAGTGACCTTAATGGGGAATATGTAAATGTGCTTAAACAGAAATAGTGATTGTAATCATTCGGATTTCGCCTTTCAGTTTAATACGCTGAGTCAGCTTTCGGTGTTATGGTGCATAGAGCAGCGTTTGTCACACTGATTTGGTCATGAAGCACTTTTGAACTCAGTAAATATTTACGGAACACGTATCACAGCTAAAGCGGCCTTGAAGCTTGATAGTGAAGCCTGATGCTGAAGAAAAGAGACGAACAAGGACTGCAAGCAGCACAAATGAAATTTATACGATATTTGTTAGGAATTGCTAAGTTAGACAGGGAAAGAAATCAATCCTTCAGGGAGAAACTTGGAGCGCAGAACATTGTTTTGGAAATAAAACAGTACCAACAAGAGTGGCTACAACACTTAGAGAGAATGGGCACAGACAGGATACCCAAACAGGCACTGAAATATAGGCCAAAGGGGAAGAGAAGCATAGGAAGACCGAGGAAAAGATGGAAGGACCAGCTTCACCTTGAGGGATAAAGAACAAGCACTACGCCTAACATTTCACAGCTCATGATGATGGTATGTTTTGTGGTCCCTCATTTATCCAATAAAAGTCAGAGCAACGAGATCTGTTAGTAGCTAAATATAAGGTTCTTATAAACTACTTACATGAACAGTACCTTAAACTATGATCGAATATGCAAAATTAAAATTTTATAAAATATCTATGATTTTTTGGTCCCTCTATTTTTTTTTTCGGACAACCTATTTACATCTCGTGGATTAACTCTGTTCCGCGGAACATAGTTTGGGAAACGCTGGAGTAGAGGAATGAACATATTATAGCTGTCGTCTTTGGGTTAAATAAGGAACTTCATTGCTTCATCTTCTGGGTATAGCACAAGGGGAAGGGATCATACTACTACCGACGTTTAGGAGGAACGTGATGCCTCCTTAAGGGTCGAAGTGACTTCGACACGTTAATCACCAAGCAAGCTGATTAAAGCAGTAACGCTTATTGGCTTAATTAAGGAATTGAGTCAAGACTCAGAAGACGAATTCGACCTTAGGATAAATGTGGCTAGAGCACTGCAGCTTGTTACTTGAATAAGCAATGATAATGTTCACTGTAGAAGATCCCATTCTTTTGAAGGAAACTGTAATTAATAATATGGAGAACTCATTTTTCACCAGTTCAAGATAAGTTGCTTACCAAACCAAATATCGTTTAGGCCCGGTGCACACATCCGTTTTTCTAACGTGCGGTGACGCTGCATTGCCGTAATTACGGTGTGGGATACACTGAAGTCAGTTGGGTAGTGCACACATACCTCCGTCGACGTTGTGTCACCGTACGTCCATCTATTGCGTTGGTTTGAATGAGTTGCTACGGCCCCGCAGCTGCAACGCAGCGTCACCGCACGTTAGAAAAACGGATGTGTGCACCGGGCCTTAAGAAACTTGTTACTGCACGAAAATAAGCAGTTCGTTTGTAGAAGTGCTTCGCTTGAAATTTCATGTGAAGCAAGAACTTAACATTTTTATGGATATAGTTATGTGACATGCATTGTAATACTGAAATCTTGTTACAATAAATTATACCTTGACCTACTTCAAAGTACTGCTCTCGCATTTGTTTCAAGAAATTATAGAAAATTACACACAAACCTCCTCAAGCAGGATGATGGATGCCACTTACCCATTCATTAAAGCCATGTATCAGTGACTCCAGAAATAGTTTTGCCCATATTCCAGAGGCAAGTCAATAGAAAGTAGGCGGAAATAAAATTTCAGCTTTAGGCAAAGTGTAGAGTGGATTTGTAAGTGCATAGCGTTTCAGGCGCTTTCGTAAAATTGCGAAAAGCGACTATTAGCTTCGTTTCAATATAGTCTTCTCGGGCGCTCAGCCGCGTTAACTCTTTTAAATACAACGTTTCGGGGACTGGCTCCGTCCCCATCCTCAGTTTTGCCTGAGGATGAGGACGGAGCTAGTCCCCGAAACGTTGTATTTAAACGAGTTAACGCGGCTGAGCGCCCGAGAAGACTATATTGAAATATGTCGCCGTGAAAGTTTTAAAACTTATATTAGCTTCTTCTTGTCTGTCAATCCGTTCGCACGGAACATCTCTGCCCCCACTGCACGGATTTTCATGAAATTTTGTATTTGAGGGTTTTCCGAAAATCTGTCGAGAAAATTCAAGTTTGATTAAAATCTGACAAGAATAACGGGTGCTTTACATTAAGACCCACATACATTTATGGTAATATCTCGCTGAATTTGTCTTAGAATGAGAAATGTTTCAGACATAAGTTGTAACTTTTTTTTCGAAAATCGTGCCGTTTATGAGATAATGTAAATAATATGGTAGATCCAGAAAGGTTAAAAATCACAATATAATACGGCGCATGCGCTTTGCATGCCCGATAACTAAGGCAAGAAAAAAAACACACACTCGGAATATGTAATACCTATTGCTTTTCCACGGCAACAATGGTTACGCGAATGCTCCTCAGTGTTACGTTATACGTACATTGCCTGCCTTGTTTAATTCCTGCAAATACCCACAGTTTTTATACTTCTGCATTATTGGTAATCGTCTACCAGAGCGTGAAACGTATAAGCATGTATGTACGTATGTATGTATGTATGTATGTATGTATGTATGTATGTATGTATTATGTATGTATGTATGTATGTATGTATGTTACATTCCAGCAAATGGGAGTTCTTTAACCCACAAGTCTAATGGGCAGTTTCACACTGGTCAATTTACACAGTGTTTTTAAAGTGGAGTGCCATGATATTTTTAACTAATGGTAGTGAGAGTCAGAGCTCATTCGTCACTGATATGCCATCACACCTGCTTCTGCTGCTTTTTCATCTTTAAACTGTTGCTGCTTCAATATTTCTTATGTTTCTTTAATTTTGTTACAGGTAGTCATTTTTCAGTACAGCCATTTTTAATCTTAATACAATTGAAAATATTTTATGTGGCTATTTTTTGTTGTGATGCATAATGTGGTCAGTCACTGTGAGGTTAGGAGTGTGTAAGAACACGGTACTAATGAGACCTTTCACCTCAACAATGCAAAATAACAGGAGGTCAGATATATTTATGAAGTAATATTCTGGCTGTATATTTTTAAGTGAAAACTGCTATACCATTTGACCAGGATTTAAATTTAATGCAGATAAGAAAAAGAGAATTTTATGGCAAGACATGAAGTATTAAAAAAATTGTAGTTGAAAAATCTGACGTGATGGGACCATTTGGGAAGCTCAGGCATAGGTGGAAGGATTATATTAAATTTTATGTTGAGGGCAGAGAAAATGACAGTGTGGGCTAGATTCGTTGTGGCTTGTCATAGTGACCACTGCTGGGATCATGTGAACAGGCAAGGAGTTTCTCAAATAACTGGGCAACTGTTAATTTCTGCAGAGAAGCTTCAGTCCATGGTAGTTTCATAAATCCAAGGGCTTGAGTGAGCATGCACTGTACACCCACACATCACCTGCCATCATGCGAAATTGAGTGCAGCGTAGTACAAATTGTCAGATAAAATACTGTCCGTATATCTTTTTGTGCCACACTACGTACATGGACTGTCAGTAAATGATTTGAATAGCTATTGTTTTTCTGAGAGCTATCATTGTGTCTTCCATAAGTAATTGAAACGGATAAGAAAAATTACAATTTTGTACAATGATATAGTATATCGAGAACCAACTCGTACACACATTTTCTCTACATATCATTGTATATACGCACGTACATGGTATGGACAATGTTAAATTAAAATTTTGTGTTTAGATGTATGAGTAAATTATGGATTTAACCCTACCCATTCACATATTAAGGTTTCTGGATTTCTCTTTACTTATGTTTTCACGTCTGGTTGGCCTGGAAACGAGCAGCATTTCACCACTGGCCTGTAACTACATTACAAGTAAAGATGAATTACCGTAGTTCACACAGTTACACAGTTCACTCTCACCGGGTATACTTCAAGACACAACCCCACACCATACTAGCACCAGAACCACTTCTTCTTCCTATCAATTTATATATACCACACCATCAGGAAGACCACACTACAACGTGAAGTAAACAAAACGACAACACTACATACAGCACGAATGTCTATCGCCGTGCTACATCAAAGTCCATCGCAACCAGCACAGTGCAGTGTGTGATCTCCTGTAACCTTTAGAAGTGCGAACATCTTTTATATAATAGACGCAGTGAACAGTGTTTTTAACAAGCTATTTTTAACAAACCATCATTTTAACTGTGTTTTATGACTCGTGTGTTTTTAACTTATGAACAAGTGGTTTATGCTCCAGATAGTGCATAATTTTTAAAAAAGTGTCATCAACAGATGCAGCATTTGTAAAGCACCTTTTATAAGAGTAAAAGACCCCTGATGATGGCTCACGAAGAGCTGAAACGCGTAGGGTAATATCATGATATAAGGAGCTAATCTGCACCTTATAAGTTGTGCATTTTGTTGGTGTTTTATCTTAAATACCGTAGGTTAGCTCAGTCAGGCTGCATGATCAGGATTTCTCTCTTCTCAATCAAGTCTGGACCCTATGTGATGTCTGTGACTCACCTTTGAATCCAAAGAGTGTTATGGGTTCTGTCACTGGAATAGGCAACTGGGGCAAGGATCTGACCACTCACTCATCTACTAGGGTTTTGAGTATGTGGCACTTTGCTTCACCTATACATCTTCATGGCATGATTTACTCCTACAGTGGCAATTTTATTTACCTTTTTGTCTTTGTTAGTGGTGAAACTGACATGCTTCAGAAAGAAGAATACCATCTTCTTGGATGTATAGATGTTGAGTCTGGTAGAAATTCACCAACATTTTGACGGAACATTCCACCACCTACTTTGGAAGATGGGGGCAGTGGGTTCCTCTGAAGAAACGGTAACAGATTTCTGCCACATTACACAACATCACATTGCAGAAGACAGCAATTTCTAATTGACTTCAATTCGGAGAAGTTGAGGACAAAGTAAGTGGAAAAACACTCTGAAATCTATATTTTCTATGTAAAAATGTCAAGCTGGTATTCTTTTGCCCCCTCCTCACCCCCTTTGAAATTATCACTTACACATTCTATGCAATGCTCATCACTGATGTGTTCTTTGATGACTTCCTTTTTGGTGACAATATTTCTAGGTATGCATGTGTACAACATGGCTCACAATCCTTAACCCTTTGCTATGGAACACTGTTGAAACTTTTATATCATAGTGTGGAACAAAGATACTGCCTGCAGTACACTGCAGTTTATATTCCTTAGAATCAAGAGTGTGAAAGATGCCTTGGAAATTAACCTTTGGGTTTTGTAAGGCAAAAAATTGTATTTTGTCTTGCACATGAGAAGTCCCATTTATCAGCATGTCTTCAGCATCTTACTTCGCATTAATATTTTTTACAAATTCTGACACAGACGTTTGTCAGATAAACTGTTTGGTGCTGAATAGTTTAAATATGGAACATACACTGTCACTGCATATACAAGTCTATGTCTAGTCTTACATATAAATTGCATAATTATAAAGCTGAAACCTAAAGAGAAAAGACCACCTGAAAAACCCTAGATACAGATGGTAGGATAATGATAATGTAGACGAAGACCCAGTGAACTGCAATGAGTAAATGAGCAACTGATAGCTTTCCTAAATGTCCTGGGTCCAGTGCATAGACATTCATCCAAACATGTTGTGAGATATATGGGAAATTCTGAATGCAAGTAGCAACATATATTTTGGACTCAAATCATGAGCAAGTAAGAAGGTAAAAGGTAAAGCCCACAGGGGGACTAGAGGTATAGTTCTACTCTTTCACTAACCATGAGCAAGAATTTACAGATTTTTGGATATTAATTGCAGTGGATGGTCAGACAATTACGGAAAGTCATATAAATTTAAAATTTGAAATAGTGGGCATATTATGATTTGAATGTGCCAGTTATCTGTGTATATATTGCACATATACTCGGTAGTGCTAGTGTCGTCCAAGAATTTAAGGACATAACTGTAATCCGCAATGAATGCAGCCATGTATGTTGCTGTGATTTTGCTAGGTGCACCCCAGTGAAAGTTCACTGGACCCCTGGAACCAAGGTCTTGTGGCGCCACAAATGGCTTGGACGTCGTTACTTGTCGTCGTTGGCTTAGTGGCTGTGTTTAGTACTACATAGATGGCAGAGAAAAGGAAATTTACAGGCAACTTTATCACATGATGGGAGGTATTAATCTGCAGAATATTAAGATTCAAAATTATAGTCTTCCGAGTTATGGTACCGTGTAGTCTGACTGGTGGGTAATGAGGTTTGTTAGGACATACTGCCTACTTTTTCCGAGTGCCTGTGAATGCTCCTCCCAAACATGCATAACCATGTACCATACTACACGTTGTCCTAACCCAGACCACATTATGAATCCTCTCCACTATGAGCACCCCAAATCCTGTACCAAAGAATATAAAGAACAAGTGAAGCATGGATGGAAACATCACGTTCAGAAAACTGAATTACAGGAAGTGCAGTGTGTTTTTTAAAACACACAGTATTTAACATCACATTCTTTTTCCACCAACTGTGTACACATTTCTCATATTTTGCCTCCCGAACAAACTGAGGAACCTAGATCAGGAACACTTCCTGGTTACAGACATTATCAGTATAAATACACATTTTAGGGTCAGGACCACATACAATGAATTTCAATGTTCTACTAAACTGACATCAAAAGAACAATCACACACTCAAAACTACTTACAATGTTGAATGTTCTCGAAGTAGAAACAACTGCCTCCATTATACACAACTGTCACCACATGAAATAAATTAAATACATATGCCATAACTATGATTATATGAATAAAAAACTTCATTTCTGATGGTGGTATTTTCTTTACAGTACACACAACAGTAATACACTAAAATTGCAGCACTGCCCAGTGTTACACAGCAGTCAACACACATAACAAGAACAAGAACAAGAACAAGAACAAGAAGAAGAAGAATAACAACAACAACAAAGTGTAATATAAAATACAAGTTCAATCTGAAGTCACTGAGGTCCCAGATGACAGTGTGAACAGACAATGACCACATGGTCATTCTTCATCACTTGGAACGGCATTTTGTCACTGCTGCCTGTGAACAAGTACATGATTTTAAATGGTAACCAACCACCTATTGTTCACACAACCATTTGTGCTGTGAGCAAAACAACTCATTAACATGAAAACACTTCATATAAGGTAAAGCTGTCTCCATGTTTCATTAAACACCAACACAGTTAGGCTACAGAGGAGTATGGAGGTACAGCACATACAGCTCCACACACATTCTTCCCCTGGGACTAGACAAAGATAAGTGGTTTGCTTCCTGGCCCAGCCACATTTCCCTGAGCACAGACTGAATAGGAGGCTGGGCTGGCCTCAGAGGTTGTCTGGATGCTATGAAGATGAGAGAAAACTTTTCCCCTGCCTGAAATTGATGTATGATTCCTTGGTCATCCAGCCCACAGCATTGCCTTCTTGTAAAGCAAGCAGTAGCCTAGCAAGTACAGAAGCTTCCAACATCACACAGAGCATGGATATTCATTCTGGGTTTACAAGCACCCTCAGCCAGATCAATCCCATCAGGAACATCATACCTTATGTAAGATGATGTTAATATCTTCCATCTATGTCTAGACCCCCCAACTAATCTCTTCCATTGAGTTATGAACAACAGTCATTGAACTGTTCTCTCTTCCATTCAGTTTCTCTGACCTACAAAGCATATAATTTCTGAAAGCTCCCATACATGCTACATGCCCTGCCAATCCCTTCCTTCTTAATTTTGTAACCTTGACATTATTTGATGAACACTACATTTTATTATGCAGCATTGTGCATTATCAACTGCAGTAACACAATGCACATACTTCACACAATGTCTATTATTTTAAATTATAAAATTACACTTGCACACTAACTTGTTCCAGGACAGTGCTGAGGTAAGTATCCCTTAGTTCCTGTGGGAAAAGGTAAACACCAGTGTCCTCTCCTCCACTGGTGACTTTTCCTACAGAAAAATATAACAGAGCACATACAGAAAAATTCTGTGTTAAGACTGGAATACAGCCACGTTTGTCAAATGTGAAGTACAACAGACACTCTCTAGAATGGTGGTTTTCAACCTTTTTACGATTTGGCCATTTTGGTCACTTTGGTCTTTTTAAGTCTTTTAAGTCAGGTCTTTAGGTTAGGTTATTTATTTTTTACTTACTTATTTACTTATTTATTTACTTATTTATATATTTATTTTACTTAATTATTTATTTATTTATTGGCAGAAAGAAATGTTGTCCAACCAAACATTATGTCCAGAATCATTTCATTCATAAGCATAAGTGAAAAAAGGCAAAAAAAAAAAAAAAATATGGGAAACTGTTGTGGGTAGAAAAGCCATGGCTTGAATTTAACCCCTCACCTCGATAAATTATCTCTATTTTGGATGAAGATATAAATTTTATTCCAAACCTTAAATCTTGAAATGTGGCTGACAGTAGGCTGCAATCTGTAGCAAGGTGGTTGAGCTCGACCATCCAGTTGATACCACATCTGCAACAGCTCCTTGTTGTCACCACTTATAAGTGCCATTTCAAAATCTTAATTTTCAGTTGTTTTAAGTAAATGGAGCATTACCAAGAGATTGACTCAAAATCAACACATATGCCACTTACAGTTTCCCTGCAATGAAAAGCAGGCATAACATTGATATGCATGTCATTGTATTAATTCACTATTATGTTTAGTCATATTGGTCATTAGGTTACGTTATGTTATGGTATTTATTTCTTTTATCTTCACCTTCGATAAAGCACAATAACTTGCTGAGCAAATCATACCTTCTCATGAGGGACTCTGCTCCATAAGTTTTTGGTATCTATATTAGGCCATATAAATGAACTTTTTTTGCAAAGCTGAACACAAATACTGAACAGTCACAGAACATGGCAACAAACTGTCTCCAACAGTACTGCCAACATCATGCCCTTCCCATGATATCCTATGACACTTATTCATATAATTCCAACTAAGTGCACTTGCATTTAGTTAGAATTATATGAACAACATTCTGAATGCACAGAATATGAATAACATTCAGATCCTTTGACCTATTCCTCATGTCTGTGTGTGATCGTGAAGCCTCAATAAAGAGGAGGCCCTGGTCCACTAGGGGCTGTTGCGCCATGGAATAAAAATCCCTATTCCTTACACTCCAACAGACACTTAACACACTGTCACTGTTACATTCATCAGTCCACTGATGGAGGCACCTTCATTCCTCAAACTGTTGCACAACCCAATTCAACTTTAAATATAAGGTGCAGCTTGTCACATCAAACTGGACAGCTCCAAGGTAATGGTCTGAAGATTCTGATATGTTACATACCTTTAGCACAGATACTCCCCATGTATTATGTCACAGCGGACAGGAAAGCAACTGTTTAATGCTACCTTCTTGATTCAATGTCAGTGATTCTGTTGTAAAACCCTGGTTGTTACTTAACATGTGATACAACTTTGTCCGCAAAAGTACCTTTCTCTGACATCTATGTGGTACAAAACACAGCCACTAAGCGCCAGCTACAGTAACGCACATAGGTGCCGCTTGTGGCGCCACAAGACGTTTCCAGGGGTCTATTGAACCTTCACCCGGGTGCTACAGACAGTACTACTATATGATCTGCGATACTAATCCAGGTGGTGAGTGGGACCGGTATCTGAACTGGAAATTAACGAAGACTAAATGTTGAACGATTAACGATTCAAACCCGTCCATATAGCAGCCACTTCAAAATTTTAGGTGCCAGGAAGGTGGCAATAAGCAAGTCCCCTGCTGTGGACCCCCAAATATTAGGTATCCATATGTAAAATTTTGTGCTCCGTGTGATTTAAAACCTGAGATTTTGTGTCACTGGTCTATTAGAGTGACTACAGACAAGATATTCTACATGGACACCATAAATTGGTCATACATGCAAAAACAATGTTGTACACCCTTACCTGGCCGAGTGCTAGGTGAGGGTGTTGGGGGTTGTTCGTAGTTGAAAACTCCAGTCAGCTGAGTATGAGGCTTTCTTGCTGACAGAATTACAGTACTGAGAATAAGGTATCGGCATTTGCAACCCTGGGGCTGACACAAGTCCCCTACCTTCAAAGGTTGTTGTCCAGAGAATGTACGAAGAGCAGAATGTGTGAATACACACATGTTCAGATCTAGTTTAGCTGGCTGAGGGCAGCGAGCAGCCCTAAGTTATTGCGAAGACTGAAGTCTCACGCTCGTCAGTGCTTTGCCATATAAATCCTGCACATAGCCCAGTAGATGGATTATTGTGCTTCCCAGTGCAATCTCAAATGCAGGTTCCCCTGTAGATGTATATTCATGTGGCTTAGGATAGGGAGAAGTGGCGGGCTCTTGCGAAAATGCTAATGGGCCTTTCGGTTGCATAAAATGTGGGAAAAATTATTGAGAAACTATATCAACCTATTCCACGGAGTTACAAATTGAAATTAAAAATATACAAAACACTGATCAGTAATTAACAGATGCTGTTGAAATTTGTATTACAGAACGTTCATTAATGATGACACAATTCTAGTCCTTCTGTTCCAAAATAACTGGAATTATTACAAATGTGTTCACCTCAGTTTCTACGTAAATGCATGCGCCAAGCATCAGAGGAAAGTATTATTCTCTGTGTGCTAAAGGCCCTTGGCAAAGAGATTGGTAAGACGAAATACCTTTGATTAACTTGCGTCATCGCAGAAGTTTACAAATGGCTGATTTGGTGTGATGTTATTGGCGTTTTATGTTCGGATATGCACGGTAAATAATTATTATTAATAATTAACGTGTCACAGATGGTACTTGCATGATTTATGTAGTTATGTTTCAGGTGAAGTTGTCCATTGCGTATTTCATATTACGTATCGCTGGATACGCTTTATTTCAACGTGCGAATAATTGTATGACAGACTTACGATTTTTTGTGTTTAGTTGCGTGGGGAAATTAAGACGACGTGTGCAATCGTTGGCAGGGATTAGAACGATCCGTTCTGCAATTCATAGCCTTTCTCATGCTTAACTTCATTATAAAGAAGGTGATAAGAGCCTCGACGTTGCAAAACTATTGTTTGTGGAGTTAATTGAGGGACGCGACGCGGAAGTGATTCTGCATCCAATTTAAATTTGAATTCCATGTAATGTTTGACTAGGTTTGATCCTGTAGTTACGATTGAAGACTAATCGGTTTCAGATTGTTCTGATGAACAACTCGTAGCTGACAGTCGGGTATTTTATTGGCCATCGCTAGTTAGTTGTCTTCCCGGAAAGAAGTATGTGTAATTCTGACGTTAGAACTCATTTTGGCCTAAATACTTGCTTCATCCTTTTTCCACCATGTCCCTTGTCCCATCCCCAAGGCTTGTGCCACAAATTACAACCAGGGTTCTGCATCAATATGGCTGACTTTGAACAAGGAGGTAGCATTCAGAAGTTGCGTTCCTCTCTGCTGTGACATAGTACATGAGGAGTCCCTGTACTAAAAGTATGTAACACACGGGAATCTTCACACCATTACCTCGGAGATGTCCTGTTTGATGTGATAGGCTGCACCTCATATTTAAGGTTTAATTGGGTTGTGCAACAGTTTGAGGAATGAAGGTGTCTCCATCAGCAGGCTGGCAAATGTGAAATTCAAAGTTTGTGAGGTGTATCCTAGGTGTATCTAGGTTAGGTTAGGTTAGGTTAGGTTGGGTTAGGTTAGGTTAGACTTTACTTCGTTTTGCTTCGCTTCTTTCCGCTCCGCCTCATTTCGCTTCTCTTCGATCCTCTTCCCGTTGTTCCGGTTTTATTCCTTTTGATTATTTATTAATTCATTTATGTCTTCATATATGTATATTTATTTATATATATTAGTGATATCACTGTGGCGTCGTTGTTTGGGGCACCGCGCTTTAAGCCTGAAGGTTGCGTTTTCGATTCGCTATGATGTAAATGGAATTTTCCATTTACATCATCCTGTCGGTCGCAATATGGCCATGTGGTCGACTCAGCCTCTAACAGAAATGAGTACCAGGAGTATTTCCTGGGGCTAAAGTCGGACGGTTGGTATGGCTGACAACCTTACCACCTTCATGTGCCGATTGTTTATAAATCTAGGAGCCTCAATCTCCTGGAACTCTAAAGGCTTGTCCAGGTCTGTCATGGTATTGCTTTACCTTGCTTTTATATTAGTGATATTAATTTTTCTCTCAATTGACTGTATAATAGTGTCACCCTCCCTTGCAAATGCTTATTTTAGAATTTCCTTGTGCTTGTTTATATATTGTTTGATGTGTGTAGCAGTCTATTTATGTATTTGTAAATATCCTCCCCACTTTTTTCTCCTATATTATATCGTTGTGTACATTAATACAAAATCCTATTTTGACAATTTTTGGAATATACATATTGACTTGTCTTACTGCAGGGAAAGTGAATAATTTTAAAAACTGCATGAAGTATTTTGAGGCTGTGTATCTTTTTGCACTCTACGTACTGTGAATTTTTGTGCCTAGTGCTAGACAACAGTACTGAGGTAGAGTTGTGTTAAATGCAATTTTACTTTATGTATACTACTACATATATTTAGTGCTCATTTGATGTGTTATGTTTTGGACATGTGCTGTAGAACCTCAGGTAGCAGGTATATAACTGAGAACTTCACAAATGCACAAGTACTGTACATAATATGTGAATGGATTCAGAAATTTCTGTGTGAAAATAAAGTTGAATTATATTTGTCGTTAAAGGAAATTCAGAAGCTGTTAAAACAAGAGTGGAAAGGAATGCACCAGTCACTACTGCTGGTGCGGTTTACAGAGTTAGTATTGTTTTTAATTTCTTGGCATATTAGGAGAGTTTTTATATGAAAGTGGTAGACTTCACTGAGTTACGTATTCTGTATAGTGTACCATTGTTTTCTATTATGTAGTCTTTTGTGAAAAATCAATAAAGCTTCATCTTAATGTAGTGTAGTTTTGTATTGGACGTACGTGAAAAAAACTGAACTGAATGGGATAACATACGAGTATAGTGTAGACTCCTCAGTAAATACTTGTAACGAACTGTAAAGATGTAACCCTATAACTGATTACAATAAACTGTCCTTGCAATCCTTTATAAACGCCTATTATAGACTGGCCTTTTACCAGTCTATTAATGACTAACATAGACTATGCTGGATATCTGGAAGGAGGATATTTGAAGGTCGTTCAAGGGTATTTAGACACGAGTTTGTTTGGGTTTCGTGCCATGTCCAGAAAGTATGCATGAAGCAACACATTTGTGTATTTTAAGCCTCGAATGACCGCTTCAAAAATTTACGGGGCATTCTGGTGCATAGCAGTACTGCAGAAAATTGCGGCGCATACTGATTCATACTTACCGGTGAATACTGGTGTATACCAATACATTCCAGGGCATTGCGTTGCAGTATTTTCCCACAGTGTGCCTTAGAGGCTTCCAATCTGTTGTACTGCACAGCATTGCAGATGCCGCAGTGGCTTCATATTTTTATAATGTTATTATAATATTATAATTCAAGTAAAGTGCCTTTAATTATGCATCGATCGCTACCAAACCTTCGTCATTTGTAGCCAATGTCAGTGGAGGGAAATATACGGATTTTTATGAAAATCGCCCCAAAGGAAGAAGAGATACAGACAAGAAGGTACATTGCTATTCAAGTAAAATCCACTTATTATTGGCCGATCGCAATTTCTAGCGAATGTGGGTGGAGTGCCAGATACAAATGTCCAGAAAAATAACTCTAATAGAAGCATGGATACAGCCGAGACTACACTGCCGATCAAGCGAACTGTCCTTCATTATCGACCGATAAAGAGCAAACTTATCTCCCTTGTAGGGAATATGAGTAGAGCGCCAGATATGAATTTCCAGGAAAATACCTCTAACGAAAGCCGAGAAGGAACATTCCTCTTCAAGTAAACTGCCCTTAATTACTGACGGATCGCTAGCGCACTATGACCATTTGTAGCGAAATAGCGCTGAATAAAGGAATAAATTTTCGTGAATATCGCTCCAATAGAAACTGAGATACGGCCGAAAAAGGACATTGCTCGTCAAAAAAAAGTCCTTATCTATTGACCCATCAAGAGCAAAGTTAAGTCGCTTGTAGGGAATATGAATGGAGTCTGAAGTGTGAATTGTCATGAAAATCCCTGTAATTAATACCGAGATAAAGACGAGAACGTGAATGCTCTCCAAGTAAAGTCCCCTTGCTTTTTTAAAGATTGCAAAAAAAAAAAAACTCCGATCTTGTGTAGGAAATATGCATGCAGTGCCAGATGTGAATTTCCAGGGAAATTCCTCTAAAACAAGCGGAGATACAGCCGAGAAAGTACATTCCTCTTCAAGTAACGTGCCCTTAATTACAGACTGATCGATACCAATCACTGATCGTCTGTACAGAATGTGAGAGGAGTGAAGGATATCGATTTTCAGGAATATCGCTCCAATGGAAGCCGAGTTGCAGCCGACAAAGTACATTGCTGGTCAAGGAAAGTGCCCTTCACTATTGACCGATAAAAAGAAAACTTACGTCGCTTGTAGGGAGTGTGATTAGAGTGCTACATATGAATTTTCATGAAAATCCCTCTAATGGCAGCCGAGGACAATGAGAAAGTACAATCGTCTACTTGTAAAGTGGCCTTAATTATTGACCGATCACTGCCAACGCTTGACCACTGGTAGCGAATGTGGACGAAGTCCCTGATATGAATTTCCAGGAAAATTCCTCTAATGGAAGCCGAGATAGAGCCGAGGACAATTTCTCTTCACGTAAAGCGCCCGTAATTACTGACGGATCGCTACCAAACTATGACTATTTGTAGTGAAATAAAGCGCAGTAAAGGAAACAGATTTTCACGAAATTCGCTCGAATAGAAGCCGAGACAGTACATTGCTCGTCAAGAGAAACCACTTAATTTTTGACCGATCAAGAGCAAACTGTAATCGCTTGTACGGAATGTGAGTGGAATGCCAAATGTGAATTTTCATGAAAATCCCTCTAATGGAAACCGAGATGCAGACGAGAACGTACATCGCTCTTCAAGTAAAGTCCCCTTCCTTATTAACTGATTGCTACCAAACTTTGATCATTTGTAGGGAATATGCTTGCAGTGCCAGATGTGAATTTCCAGGAAAATCCCTCCAACAGAAGCGGAGTTATAGTCGAGAAGGGATTCATCTCCAAGTAAAGTGCCCTTAATTATTGACCAATCGATAAGAAATATTGATCGTTTGTTGTGAATGTGATAGGAGTGAAAGGGTTGGATCTTCAAGAAAATCGTTCCAATGGAAGCCGAAATACAGCCGAGAAGGCACATTCCTCAAGTAAAGTGTCCGTAATTAATGACGGAGCGCTACCAAGCTATTAAAATTTGTAGATTGCTCGCCAATAAACTGCCCTTAAGTAGTGGCTGATCAAGAGCAATCTTACGTCGCTTGTAGGGAATATGAGTAGTGTGCCAGGTATGAACTTTCAGGAAAATGTCTCTAATGGAAACCGAGATACAGATGAGATGGCTACTGTTCGCCAAGTAAAGTGCCCTTAGTTAGTGACCGATCGCTACCACACCTTGAATTTGTAGCGAATGTGAGTGGTGTGCCAGATATGAAGTTTCACGAAAATCACTCTAACGCAAGCCGAGATACCGCCGAGAATTTATACTGCTCTTCAAGTAAGGTCCACTTACGTTCTTGGGTCTTCATGTACAGTGGCCTTAACTATTGTCTTATCCAAACAAGACTTGAGACATTTGTATGAAATGCATGTTGCTTCCTAGATGAGCATTTTCACGAAAATACCTTCTTTGAGAACCCCTACAGCATCAGAAATGTACAATGGTCTTCATGTGAAGTGCCCGCAATTATTTTCCTATCACAATGAAACTTGAGACGTTGGTACGGAATGCCTGTAGTTTCCTAGATATGAATTGCTACTCAAATCCCTAAATTGGGAGTCGAGAAAGAGGCGAAAACAATTAATATCCCAGCTCATCGATACTTGAGACATCTCTGCGGAATGTGCGTCTTTTCGTAAATATAAATTTTCACGAAAATCCCTCCACTGGGAGCCGAGATAGAGGCAAAAAACGTACTTTGTTCTTCATGTTAAAGTACTCGTAATTACTGTTCTTTCGCGACGAAACTTGAGAAGTTTTTACGCAATGTCTGACGTATTGTAGATACGAATTTTCACGAAAATCCCTCAATTGGGAGCCGACACAGAGGCGAAACACTACTTTGTTTTCCACGTAAAGTGCGGTAAATTTTACGCCTGCCAGAACGAGACTTGTGACTTGCGTGGGAAATATGCTTTTTGATACTAGATACAGATAAAATACTAATATAGGCATAATAATCAAAAAGGTTAAAATCATACACAAATAAATCAACCACTAACCAAAAAAGTCGTCACGCAAAAAGAAAAAACATAACAAACCCAATAAGCCATAAATATAAAAAACAACAACCAACAAGGGAAGAGATGCCAACAAGGTATGAAACAATAAATAAATACCAGCCTGTATATGGTCAGGCTGATGCTCTGAACAGAAAATTAAAAACAAAGTAGGAATTAACCTCCTTGAAATAGAGAAATGCAAAATAATTCTTCTTAATGTGCAATACAATACAATAGTAAGAACAATAACAAACAGTGTACACTATTTCATCTCAAGATAACTTTATATATTGCAACTAACAGGGGCTTTCCTTGAATATCTTTATAGAAACAGAATAAAATGTAATGACCCTTGTTGTAAGAAAGGAAAATACTCCACGACCAAACTAGACTGTATTGTGTCAGTTTCAACATATATCACCTGTGAGACTTCTGGTTTTAGCATCTGTCTGTTTAGGTGTGAACAAAACACGCTCAACAGCAGTTCCTACCCAAACCCTGATAGTAACATTTCATGGAACAATGAGGACAAACTAAAAATTTTGTTACTACCTCTTCAGGTACAGACATGATATATGAAACCTGTAATTTATTTTCATAATGTGCAGCAACATGTCCCAATACTTCTGTTATTTTATCTCTTCCAATGGGTTTTCTTACAATGTTGCATTCAATATATGAACACAAATAAGCTCTACATGCTCAACCAAAGACACATCTTGTGTGATATGAAGTTTTTACAATAACATTTCTTTTATATATATCTATATACACACAGTAGACCCTCAATTTAATAGACCCCGATTTAATGGACTTCGGATTTAACGGGAAAAAATTTGATGTGTTTAATTAAAATAAAGTTTGGTTCCTGTCGTAAATTTATTTTTATATTTTTAACAGATGTTTTAGTGGCGTGTATAAATTACTCAATGTACATTATAATAATATTTTATTCATACTTATACATTATAACAACATTTTAATACATCCTGTACATTGCAAGTTCGTTATTAATATATGTTTTTAAAATACATTCGATGGAACGGACTTTCGGCAATAGTGGACACCCCTTCCCCCAATTAGTCCATTAAATCGAGGGCCTACTGTATTCAGAACCTACCTTGTAAAATTACTGCCCAGGACACCAACTACAGTGTATCTCTTGTAAATTGAGACTTGGAAGGTATTTAAAGAATGCAGGTAGCATGGGGTGGGTATTCACCTGGTGAGGGTATATGATTCAGCGACTACTGGCTGTGCAAAAATGTTTACCACTTACATTACAGTGACTGCGCCAATTCCAAACGTTCCAGCAGACGATGTATTTGGGACTGGTATTTTTCACTCACATCTAGTGCCATAACATAGGTACCAGCCTCATACCCTGTGCCTCCCTTTCACTTCCTCGTTTCCCCACTTCCTCACTGTGTAAGCTTCATTCTACCAAAACTAGGCTGTATATTGAATGAGAATGTATAATTTTTCATGAATGCCTCCAAGGAAATTCCAGGATAGGTCCTGTAAATAGGCCATGACATCCTTCTACATCCTTCTGAATTCATTATTGACTTATCCTCAATGCCACATAGTCACAACTGCTGGTAGAATCACTAAATGAAACTGTAAATAAATAAACATCCTGTACAGGCAGCAAGAATCTGCCCACATTTTGGACCTCTCAGGTGAGTCGTTTGTGATATGGTGTATGACACAGGTGTACAACTGAACTGCATGATCAATATTCATTTAAAATACCTTAGCAGACTGTAAAGAAGAGTGGAATCTGAACAAAACTAAATTTTAACATTGTAGTACCAAAGAGATATAACAAATGGTCAAGAATCTATCACTGTCTTATATAATGTGTAACTGGTTTACATAAGTCCTATGTTAACATCATTATACAATACTGTAGACACTCCATTATGTGTATATGTTCTTTTAATTAATGATTAAGTCTATATGTACAATTAGTTACGCAGACGAGTCCCATCCGAACTGACATGCTACACTGTTATTTTCTATTTATTCACAAGGGCCACTGGCCAAATAAATACATCAGGGTAGGAAATTCTTAATCAGTAAGAAACAATTTTCACTGGATAAAGAAATATATGGACCCAACTGGCCTGTCTTTACAGCTCAGCACAAGGCTTCCACTTGTAACTGTTCACCCTATTCACTTCCAAAGACCTAAAATGTATTACAAGAATTGCACATCTGTATAAACAAGAACTATGTGTTAATAAGTATTGCTTTCTTTTTTAGTCAGGTAAAAACCTTTGAAAAAATATCTGTCTTCATGAGGCCTTAACATGCCACAATCTTATTCCACACTTTTTAAAAATAAAAGACAGCATACACATAAATAATACACTGATGGTTAGCATTTTGCACCCTTCCCAATTCTCACTTCACCTTTAAAATTTGATCACAATTATTCATTGATAGCACTTCTGCATTTTTTAATTTGGAGGAACATAAATAATTTGATTAACGTATTGTATGTCAATATGTAAACTAAATAATTATTATAATTTTGAAACTTTAAATGTGTACGTCTGTTTTGAGAATAAATTACAGTCAAACCCAGATATAGTGCCACTATTTATTCACTGTAGTTTGTGGTGATGTATCTAGGGTGGCAATAAATGAAAATACTGTGTGATATACAAAATTTCTGTTCTTAGACTTTTATGGGTGCTAAGTGAGGGCTGTGTTATATCAGATGGCTCTATGTCAGGATTTGACTGTACCATGAACTGTACTCAGATTACGCTGCAGACTTCACTGAAATCAAATTGTCAAGCTTTGAAGTACAATTATAACAGGTCTTGTTAACATCATAAAGCACCAAAAATAAAAAGCCATGTGAGTTTACTGATGAAAATAAAAATTACGTAACAATAACTTGTTAGCCCAGAAATTATTTGGAACCCTATTTTACATACACTTTATGCCAACAGCTGTGTATGGACACACATGCTAATCTCCCTTCCTTGTAAGACTATCAGAGTTGCCATTCAATAAAAACTGAAGTCATCATAAAAAAATCTGACAAACACATTAATATTGAATGGCACCCACACTACTGTATTTATATTGCAATGCAAAATCACAGACACTGAAAGATGAGTCATCTAGAAATTGCGGAGCAGCTGTAAGCACAACGAGGAACGGTTTGTTCTGCTTTGTTGCAATATGTACAATACTGTAGTAATAGAATATTCTGTGTTTTAAGAGTTTCCTATAAAAAGCTTATATAAATCCCTTTATGCTGATTTCTACTGAAGAATTGGGTTGTGCTCACTTCACACAACTGCACACTTTGCTTACATCATGTTTGTATAAAAACAGAACAGAACAAACACCCTTTCACTCGCACAAGGGAGTACGAAATATGTAATACGCAAGTAACATCATCATATCAGAAACACAAAGTCTTCATTCATGGGTTCTTCTATCTTAATATTGGTATCTGTGTTTGGTTTGGTGACTACCCTGTTTTTATTTCAGTTATTAAATATCTGACTTTTCAAGATATCCCAAAAACACAATTATGCCCATTGCCACTATCTGCAGTGCTAACTGTATTTGACAGGAACACAATAATATCCCAGTCTTAGCTCAGAAAAAACACTGTAGGCCTGTGTGTCATAATTTTGAGAAACATAATGTCACTGACGATGTTTAATGCTGAATGGTTATGCTTAGAATGATTATGTGATGTCCTGATGATGCAGCTTTTCTAAGGAAGGAATCTGTTGCAAGGTAAAGCTGGTGCCGCTGCTGTTTTCTGTTCCTCCGTCACGTTTCCTTGGCACTAATGTGCAAGCATCTACATACACTGCTCTAAGAGCCTCCAGATAATACCCTGCACTGGGCATAGCAACATAACACAAACCTTTCTCTCACTCTCATATCTATTCTGTAATGACTCATTTCTCATGGAAGTAGTTTGCAAACAGCAGTTTGAGATTCAAGGTCCCTTCACACACACTTCACTCTGTTATTTCCATTCAAACACACGAGAATCATATGAAATGCTTTTATGCCATCTCACAGATAGGAAATACTCGTTGCACACACTCTGGAAAGTTATAAAATATACAAGATATTACCTCTCATTCTTGAACACATTCACACATACATTTGGCTCACCACGAATTATCGTGACGGATGCTGAAGGACTAGTTAATGACCATTTGATTTTGATGGTCTCTTGAGGCTTAAAGTGATGCAGCTTGAGTTATATTTTATTAAGTATTGCCTGTTTCATTCCAATTTGTGCCATGAGTATTTTTACAGGTAGTACCCAAGGAAAGAAATGTTTGACGATATTCAACTGACTTACTCTTTTGTAATCATTCGAAAAGTTCTGCAAGGTTTACTCCTTGGAAGGTTGTCTGCTGGTTGGCCGGCAATCAAACTGGGGCCATAAAGAATCACGAGTCATGCCTACGGGATCTCAGTCTTCGGTTTCCTCCATTACTCTTTCTCCTTTTGCGTTTTGTGTCCCGACGAAAAGCAACATTTCCAGGATCATCTGCCAGTTGAGGGTACCGATGAATGCTGTGGATATCAACCCCCTCATAACCGTCCACATCTCCATGGAGGATAAGTTCTTCCTTTTCTTCCTCAGTCCAATCCCCACGCCCACGGAACCCAGCTGCCACAAGCTGTTTCTCTAGCTCCCACGCTCGTTCCACAGCTCGTTTGTGTGCGTGCTTGAGAATGCGATGACGTTCCTGTTCTGGATCTGCACCATAGCGAATGAAAACAGCTGCATCTGGATTATGCAGCCTTAGTTCTTTTGTGCCACCAGCACCGCCATGCTCGGATACTGTCTCATGTGCTGAGATATTGAACATTCCACCCAGACGTCGAAGTTCTTCCTGATCATCTCGAATTTTTAGGACATTGTCCTTCACAAAATAGAACACATCTTGGTCATGGAGACTGAAGTGCAGGTCCAAGAAATATGAATTATTGAACACAGATGTCACCACATCCTGCACAACCCCATTGACACCTTCTACCACACTGACCATGGCTCTTCCTGCCACATGAGAAATGAGCACTCCTTCACCAAATACAGCCCTCCTGTACGCAACACGTGGAAGAAGGTTTCGTGTTTTGGGTTCCATCTTCAGAAGTGGCTTTGGAACAAATCCCAAGTCACTGAATTTTTCATTCATCTTGTCTACAATGCACTGCAGCCCTGACATCACGCCAAAGTCGGGAGAAAGCTGAGGGGACGTGACAGTGGCCTTAGGCTGGTATACCATACGTGAAGTGTAAGATGATCCCAGCATGGTGTTCATATCATAACCATACAGCTTCAGCCAACTGGGTAGGTCTGGAAGGTGAAAATGACAGAAACCAAAATTAGAACAAAACCCTAACTAACGTCCTATCCCTGCAATGTGCCAATAAATGTTTCTGATCAGCATCTAGACTTCCTTTTCAGCTACTTAAATCAGATACTTGCTTTGACCAGCTTAGAAAGATGCTGCTATAAAAAGTGACAAAGAAAAATGATAGTTCCTCTCAGTGTTAATGATGCAGTAAAATCACATTACCTATTCTAGTGGCAACAGTTTTCAAATGCGAATGTCAAAAAGCAACCCCATTTCATTTATTGTCTACACTAGTAGGAGTATGGCAAGTCACCACTGCAGTTGCTGTGATGCAGTATGTGTAAGAAGAAGCATGAAGTTAATGGGAAGAGCTAAATTTGCACACAGTGAAAAGAACTCATTAAATCCCACGGTATTTCTCTAAACCTATCAACAGAATCATAAAATCGTTTCTTTTAAGAAGAGTTCTACAAAAAAATGGAAGACAGCACTGCTCCTTCCTGTTAAAAATCCACATTTAGGTTGAAATACTTCAACAAAATTTTTATTCTTACAATGAGTTACAGCAAAATGTGGTTTATACCCACTCCTTATATTAAATTTTGCTGCAACCACAATTCTTCATCTAATCTGTAAGAAGTGTCGAGGTTCACATATTTTATCCCATCACTGACAGATGGTGGGCCCATGTTCTTCTGTGGTTTTCTTTAACCAAATAATGAATTGTATTTTCAAGTATAGGCAATTCAAAAGCAGGGTTAAGTTGTTGGAGGAGAATACAATTGGCATACACAGCATTTTTTAAAGGTAAATAAAGTGGTTTAGAAGTAAATAAGGATGTAAATATATGAATACTGACATAAAATAAAAATTAACAATAAAGTCATAATGTGTAATATAGTTTGTGAATATTTCAAAATTTACACATCCAGAAACAAGACTAACCTGTCATGTATGTGATATTATGTTTGCGGTTGATAGGATCATTATTGTTGAAGCGATAGATGAAGACATCTGTTGGTGTAGTAAGCTGATTGGCCAACTCCTCCCAGGCGGGTGTCATCCACTGCCCAACCACTGGATCATAGAGCCTTTTATTGAGGTACACAAGACCTGTGTTAGGGTCCAACAATCCTCCATGGAAGTCAACAGGAAGATAGAAGTCTGGGTTTGAATCTTTTGTCACTTTACCAAAAGGGGTACGTCGAATTTCTTTTATAATGTTGCCATTTGTATCAAAGAGTGCTAAGGGTGAGCCATTAGGATCTGATGCCACATAGAACCGCTGTTCAGATGTTTCCACAGTGATGAGCACGTGACGCTCGTCATAGAGGAGTCGAAATGTTCGTCCAGTCTTAGGAAAGTGAACGTGTGAAATAAGATCAGGAGTGCTAGGATTGGCATAGAAGTATTGTGTTACATTGCCACGTTCATCATGCCAGGATATGAGCCGACCACGGTCATCATAAAAATACCAAGTTTGGAACTTGTCCCGTTCGAACGCATGAATTAACTGAGCACGAGAGCTGTAACGGTATTTCTGCTCACCTCTTCGCACCACAAAACCTCGTCCATCATAGCTATTGAACTCTACGTCACCATACTGAACCACACGGTCACCACTATCGTAACCCAGCGAGATCTTCTCCCCTTGTTCAATGACACCAATAACATTTCCATTCTCATCATAAACATATTTCCAATTACCATTGCCTATCACCTCCATCACATGACCATCTGCATTATAGGTTATCCGATCTGTAGAGGACGTCCTGCCAATGGTCAGTTTCTGTGTTTTGATTCTGTTACGCTTGTCATAATCCAATTCAAGCCTGTACACATCAAACGACTTGATATTGATAAGCAGAGATTTGATGCGACCGTGGCTGTCATAGTCAGTGATAGTAAAGAACTGTTTACTGGTGTCCTGCATGACGGAACGATTGAAAGTATTGCGGTAGATGCGCAGGTCACTGACGCCTTCCAGCATTCCCAAGTTCTGGTTGTACTTCAATCTTAATTGAGGCATCTCCTTCCCATTTATCTCTACATCAATACCTGATAATCTGGCATTTCCATCATACTGATAGCGGAAATGTGCATTATCTAAGCCACTCTTACTTCCAAACTTAAGCCTTTCATCCTTGAGGATTCCAGCATGATGCTTATATTCTTGCTTCAGCTCAAAGTTTGGTTCAATAATATCAATAGTTTTAACAAGACTCGTGCTCTCCTGATATGTGTAATGGATAGAAGACAGGCCAGCAAGGATTGTCTCGAGTTTTCCACTCTGGTCATAGACATAGGCCACTTTGCCAGACTGATGTGGATATACTTTGGACAGGATCTGACCATCGTCATTGTACAGTATCTCATATGGGTGGCGGTTCATAGGTGAGAAGTACTGGTACTTGAAGAACCCGAGTGATGTCTGGAGCGAGAAGGCATGGATATGACCACGAGGGGTTGTCAGTGACTGAAGCGCTCCTGCCTCATCATACTGCAGCAGATAGTCACTACCTCGAGGTGTGGTTACCTTCAGGGGCTGCAAATAACAAAATGAAGCATTTTTTAATTATGCTATTATTTACATATTTTTACTAATAGCACACAATATCCTTTATTATGTACATCTGTTTGATAGATCACACAACTTTCATGTTAAAGCGATTTCTACAAAATGGAGTACAAATGTCCCTAACTTCACTAAAAATATGATTTGGGGCTATAAACTATTAAAAACATTATTTTGCTACAAACATACATCAACTCCACAATATAGAGTGAAAACTGAAAGGGATTTTTTGGGAAAAATAGGAAATGAACAGTCAATCATAGTTGTCACATTTCAAAAGGAAATCTAATGGAAAGGAATAATGACAGTAAGTTACTTAAAGACAAGTACACTGTCTGGCAGGTATTGATAGGACAGAAAATAAAATCATCATAAATGACATTTCATGAATAGGAGCATCAAGACTGCAGTTCCTCTTTAAAACTAAAAATGTGTATGATAAGACTGAAGTTTTGTAAAGAGGATATTATTAAACTGACACACATATTAGACTTTTCTATCACCTCCTGTTAAAATACAATTTTTGCATAAGCTGCCTTAGCTTCTGTCATCAGTAAAAAAAGAAAAACATGAACCCTGATGTGCTGGGTCTTTAGAATGAAATAATATCTGTCCCTGGACATGGGATAGGGATTAGCTCAGTCTAAAGGTTTAGCATTTTATTCTTATTACCTGACTATAAAAGAAGGGTCAGCTTCTGTTTTAACAAAATATAAGTTTATGGAGAAAGTCCTATATTTGTGTCACTTTAGAACTTTGGATATTTAGTTGTGAGGTCAATCAAATATGTTTTCAATGACTAAGTGTAATTTACTAGCTCCATTAAATAGTGTACAAACAGGGGTATGCAGACACAATATTATGTCAAGGTTTATCTATCCCAAGGCATTGCACATATACTGACCAGACTGCTAAACATATCCTTGAAGGCATAGATCATTGCTGATCCATCACCATAGCGTATCTCAGAAAGACGTCCAGCCCTGTCAAATCCATAGCTCTCAGTGAGATCTCCCCATTTCCAACTTGTCAGACGACTGAACCGGTCATATTCTAACTCCACACCGGCAAAAATCCCATTTCTGAAGCAAAAGTAAAATGTATCAGTACTTAAACACCTTTGTCTTGAGAGGTGGAAAAGTTTAAAATGAAAGGACACAGACAATAAAACAGGAAGTTTGGTGTCAAACTAAATGCAATTAAAATTAACTTTGTGTCTTTTATGAGTCTTGAAATACTATCATAATTTAATAAATTTATGGATATGTTTAGACTGTCATTATAAATATTTGTGTTTAAATTGTCATTACAAATTTTCTGAATATTCTGTCACAAAAAAAAAGTGACTATAATACAAAAATTTCAAGCAATAAAATATGTTTTCGTACCTTAGAAAGATACTGAAATTGCAAAGATGAAGTGCAATTAAATTCTATAGTATTCTGATGATGGCATATTACTCTTAGGACAATGGATGAAGTCTAGAAATTAAGTAACTAAACAATATGCAGTATTTACCTTGGTCCCCACTTAACAGGCCTTGCAGTGCGATCATATGTCACATTCAGGAGTTCAGTGATACGATCATCCATAAAAACAGCCACTGTCCCAGTCTCTCGATCATATTCTGTAGTAAGCAGGTTTTCACCGTTAACCCGCAGTTTCCGTCCAACTTGAACCACAGGCTTTCCACTGATTCTGCCACCACCAGACTTCCCACTGCCTTGGGCTCGTCGTAAGAAGTATCGCCACTCAAAACGATTAGCCAGGTCCCCTCCAATCTCAGTTTTCTGTTTGGCTGGAACAGGGAAGCTCTCGCCCAGCACAGGGTCAATGTCTGAGAGAACCGAGTAGGGCACAGTATCAGTACTGACAGTGTGAGACCAAGGAGCCACATTGACCACACTGCCATCTGGCAGAACTAAAGTACGGTGTTCAGCTTCACCTAAATGAAAAAGAGAAATACATTTTAAGACGCTTGATTGAAAAAACAAATGGAACAATATAACCCCAATAACAATCCAAAATCTTTATTATCTAATAAATGCGAATGTTCAGTGTAAACAAAGTAATAAGTGTCATTTGCATGCAATAAACAAAAATGTAAATGCAAGTATATTCATTACAATTATTTATTTAAGAAACTGTTACAGTAATTATATGAAAATAAACATTTATACAATCATATTAAATTTAAGTTCCAAGAATAAAATGTGGCACTCTTAGTAGTTTGAGAGGAAAAGTACTTACCTAACCTAGTGACAACACTGGAGCCCTTAATAAGCATCGATATAGGTTTTCTGTTGTTCTGAGTAACTTTCACAGTAGCACCTTTCACACTGAGGTCAAAAGAAAGACTGATGACTTTTCCAGTTGGTGTAATAGCCGACGTTAAGCGTCCAAACTCATCGTAGTTATAGACATAACTACGTCCTGTACTGTCCAGTTTGGTCCTGAGCAATCCAGTTGGACCATGGTAGTCAAATGTGACATTGTAATTGTCAGGTGTGCTAAGTTCATGGAGCATCTTCATCCGTGACATGCGTAATCTGCATTTTTGTCCCTTCGTGTTTTCAATAGAGTTCACCTGACTGGAATAGTCACGCAGGAGAAAGACCTTATTTCCTGCTGCATCTGTCACTGTACTCAGCTTTCCATTGCTGGTGTTCACATTATATGTGAAGAGGTAGCTTGTCTCGCCTGTTAGAATGTTGCGCGTCACAATATGTTGCCCAAACCGGTTGAACACATAGATCTCTTGCGTGTCTGGAGAGAATATTTCATACTCTCTTGATCCACTTGCATCTGGGATACTGGCTGTTACTGATCGTATCCTGCAGTTTCGGAAAAAAAAAAATGAGGATTTTCTTTAGAAATAAAATATATTTGAGATATGATTCACATCACACGTGTTAGCTTATATTAAAAGTGGAACAATGATATTTTCTTCTGTTACCAAAATTATGATGATATGATATGATATGAGCACAGTACCTTACAGAATAAGACATTCATTATCACCGTTAGATCTGAAAAGAAGAGACCATTTGGGAACCTAGATGTAGAATCACAGATAATATTAAAATGGTTCTTAAATAAAGAGGGTGTGAGGGCATGGACTGACTTCAGCTGGCTCAGGATAGGGATCAGTGGCAGGTTTTGAGAAACTTGGTAATGAAATTCAGTTTTATAGAAGTCTGAAAATTTCTTGAGTAGCTGAATGAATACCTCCCCAGAAGAACTATACTCCATGCAGTTAGTTTAGTACCATTATATTAATCAATTTGTTAAGAGCCTGAGGCTTACAAAACTATATCTTAGCCTGTAACAAAATGACATGAATACATTTTTATTTACTTATTTATTTATTTATTTATGGTTTATATGATTTCAGTATCTCAGACTACTCCATAGCATGAAATGATTGTGCGCTCAGTGTATAATGACACAGAAAGGACTTTGTCCACAAAGCAGTCAGGTTCTAACTAGAGGTAGAACCCTGCATTTGACTGCAGGGACTGAGAAGGGTCATGAAGAACTTCAGTAAGGATGGTCAGTGTGCTAGCTGAGGCATAAATTAGTAACCTTCGAGAGATGCTACTGCTACAGCCAACTTTCATTTGGTGACATAAATGAATGTTTCAAATTTATTTGGTGGATTTGGTAATACTAGCATACTATTAAGAACACACAACCTATCTGAAAACACAGTAAGGAACTGCTTTCCAAGATTAAGCCAAACACATCGAAGAAACAAAACATTATTCAAATTGAAGCTTGACCTGCTTTGGAAGATGCATGCATGAGTTTCTAATATTCTTTGTTCTAAACCACTTCTTAGGCTATTTCAAATAATGATATTACTTAAATATGAACCAAATTCTATTTATGAATAAAATATCACAGTCATATATTTTCATATGAAACACAACCTCTACCCTCAAATGCTGCCAATTTGAACTATGTGATGCTTAATTTTTATTTTTTTATGCATAACAATATTCATTACTTTATCATTTTAAAATTGTGACATGATGCACAACTTTTGCATCCAGATTTGAAATATGCATATCACAATTTAGGAAGTTAATTATCATTCATGTTACCATACCTTACTGACCCATGTTATTATTATATGTATGGAACCATGTCATTGTGCATGGACAAGTTACAATGATTATTTAACACTATGAAAGTAGATGCACTACAAGAAACCACAGTCTACAATAATGTACCTGTAATTTGCCTGATCTGCAATATGAAGAATACCATCAGGTGTCACAGTAACAGAGGAAATGGTGTTGAACTTGGATGTTGAGGCCAGGAAGTGGTCTTCTTCAAAACAGTCACAACCACGGTCCAAACAATTGCACTTAGATTCTGCACCAGCATAGTGCGAGATCTTACTGTCTGTCCCAATCACTCGCACTCTATTAATCCTTTGTGAATCACTCTCAGCCACATACAGGTCACCAGATGGACCAAATGCGATACTCTGTGGCATTACTAATGTCGCATGTGTTGCCAGTTCTGTATCATAGCCTCCAACAGGAGAGGGGCAATGTAATGGCCGTCCAGCTACAACTTTGACACGACCGTCAGGAGCCAACTTCAGGATCATGTGGTCATCAATGATGTGCAGAGAGTTGTCTAGAGGGCTGATAGCCAGTTCAGTTGGCCAACGCAAATGAACCTAGAAATAAGATTGATAATAGAAGAAATAAAACAAATTAATTATATTTAAAAAACATGCCTCTAGGCAGTGTGGTTTTAAATACATTTATTTGGATGAATTCTAAAAGGTTCTGACAATGTTATGTAACATTGAGAACTAATTGGTTTCTGGACTTTGTCCATCATCCAGAAATCTAAAATCATGACATTCCGGAAATTGGATCTGCTTCTGAAACGTCGTGATTTTAGATTTCTGGACGATGGACAAAGTCTAGAAATCAATTAGTTCTCAACATTTACTTGGGTTTTATTTACTTCTGTGGAACTGCAACATAAAAATGATACCAAAGCATTCGTAAATATTGTTTATTTTATGTTTAATAAGATTTATATTCTTATATCAGTAAACTCTAAACCTATCTATATCATGTTCTTCTTAAAGACATTAAAAATTTCACACTAAAAGATACAAAGCATTTACAGTAAGAAAAACACTGTCCCACAAGATTTGAAACCTACATCATATCAGTGATAAAATGTTATGGAAATCTGATTATTATTAGATGCTAAATAAAACTCCCTTTACTTGTTCAAATTTACATGTTCCTACCAACAATCTGACTATGAAATGAGTCAATTTCAGAAATGAAAATACCTCTTCCACATTTAAAGTTCCTTCACAAGGAATTGGCTTCCAATGAGACTTGTGCATGTGGTTGCCAATAATGGTTGTAACAATACCATCACGGTCAACCATACGTATGTTGGTGCCATCAGCAAAGTATAACACATTGTCAGCCGACACAGCCACTCCTGTAAAGCCAATAAAGCAATACATTCACTCAGGTCACTCAAACTGTTTAAGTCACAGTAGGATGTAACATAAAAATATGAACTGCAGAGCAAAGGACCAAAGCTGCGCTGAGTTATCAACCAACTAAACAATTCAGTACTTTCAAATACACGGGATACGATGTAAACTGTAATAATTTTAGTTTATGCCACAGTGTTTACAGGGCCGGGATATCGTAGTCGGTATAGTGACTCGCTACAGGATGGACGGTCCGGGGATCGAATCCCGGTGGGGGTGAGATTTTTTGCAGCTGTCCAGACCGGTCCTGGGGCCCACAATGGGTACCGGGTCTCTTTCCTGGGAGTAAAGCAGCCGGGTCGTGGAGTTGACCACCCACCCTCATCTAGCGCCGAGGTTAAAGAAAGAGTAGAGCTATACCTCTACTCCCCCTCTGGGCCTTCGTGGCCTGTTCTAGGGAGAACTTTACCTTTACTTTACCACAGTGTTTACGCATATATAAAACAATGATTTTTACCTAATGCATCATCTGAAAATAGGTGGGGCCACCTTAATAATCTTGAACAAAGTTAAACATATTCTGGATAGGTTTTTTTCCTTGCAATTGAAGATTATGAAAGAGAGAGAGAGCGCCATCTTGTAGGCAGGGTCAATTTATTAGGGTAAATAAGGTATGACGGCCACAATTAAAAACTTGCAAGATAGCACAGCAAGAAGAACTCTCGTAAGACCGCACCAAGTAACAGGTGTGTCCACACTGTTATATGGATTACAGCTCTGGAGGACAAATTAGCAACCCGGGCCACCACACTGAGCATGCTGATACAAGGTTCCCAAGCACTGTTGCAGTCTGTACGACAACAGATCGTATCACCTAGCAATCAATAAAGAATTATGAATGTAGGCCTATCTGTAAATAATAAATCAAACAATCATGGTAATCATAATCAATTGTAATCAACAAATTTAAAATAAGAACTACATACATTTAACATCCCAAACAAAATAAATCAATATAAAATGAAAATGTTCCACTATCTGCAAAGTGTGGATAAAATATATTTGTGAATAGATTTTACCAGAACTACACCAGGAGGTAGACGAAGAGGTAGGTAATACAAGAGATGGGAGGACCAATTCTGAGTTGAACCCTGATGTCTTAGCAGCCTAGTAACACTCATCCTTACAGATAATGATGTATTTTTCACCTACTGGCTATTAAGCTGTATAACATCACCCATTCTACAAACCTTTTGGATATGCAAGCTTGGCATCTCTAGCCAGTGCTCCATCTCCACAGTGTGCCTCATCCCCAGGCAAGCACCGCTCACCAGAGCCCACTGCAGTCTCCCAGTTGTGATCAGGATCTGAATAATCCTCTGTGCTCCTTACTCTGATTATTTGGTGTGACTCAGGATCTGATATATACAGTACTCCATCCAAAGGGCTGAGTGACAGGTGATATCGGTATGACACCCGAGTTGCACTGCACAGTCACAGTAGTTTTGTCATAACATAGATACATATGTGCTATAGATCTGATAGTTACTGCTGCTTACGAGTAGAAGAGATGGGACTGCTGGGCTACACTTTGTTTCCTGTCTCCAGCCACACAGACTGATGAAAGGAGGTGTTAGTTAAGCCGAGTTAGTCAGATCAGCAATGCATGAGCAGGGACAGAGCCACAAAGAACAGGTAATTTGGAATACACAATGTTCAGAACCAGAGACATTTCTTGATAAAGTAGGGCATGTCTGCAACCCATGTTCCATTTTTAAATAAGCATTATTTTGTTGAAAACATAAGTTATACTGCATAATCCATCAAATAATTTTATTTTTCTTTATTAGTATTTACTGAGATAAACATGAAGTAAAGTATGTGCATATGTATATATAGAACAGTTCAAATATTTGGAAACAACCCCAACAAATCAAAATTCCATCAATGAAGAAATCAAGAGAAAACTGAAGTCACGGAATGCTTGCTATCATTCAGTACAGAATCTTTTGTCTTCCAGTTTGCTATCCAAAAATATAAAGATTAAGACATACAGAACTATGATTTTGCCTGTTGTTTTGTATGGGCGTGAAACTTGGTTTCTCACATTGAGGGAGGAACGTAGGCTGAGGGTGTTCAAGAATAGGATACTGAGGGAGGTATTTGGGCCCGAGAGGAACAAGGGAATAGGGAAATGGAGAAGACTACATAACGAGGAGCTCTATGATCTGTACTGCTCACCAAATATTATTCAGGTGATCAAATTAAGGGGAATGAGATGTGCAGGGCATGGGAGACAAGAGAGGTGCATACAGGGTTTTGGTGGGGAGACCTGAGGGAAAGAGACCACTTGGGAGGCCTAGGCATAGATGGGAGGGCTTTATTAAAATGGATCTTCAAGAAATGGGATGGGGAAGCATGGACTGGACTGATCTGGCTCAGGATAGGGACAGTTGGCAGGCACTTGCGAATAAGGTGAGGAACCTTCGGGTTCCATAAAATGTGGGGAATTTCTTGAATAGCTGAGGATCTGTTAGCTTTTCACAAAGGGCTCTGCTCCATGGAGTTAGTTATATATATATATGTACAAGTTTAATCAAATTGCTCAGAAACTGCTCGATTTACATTGGTACCTGTATACAACACTACATGATTGCATCAGCTGTAAGACCGTAATATAAATCTTCAATGTTATAAAAACCTCAGAACTCATATATGCCCATCTTATCAAATAACGTCCATTACTAAACTATGTATCTCATTACATGTTATAATAGTTACCTGAAATATCTGTTTATTTGGATACTCGCAAATTTAACTCTTAGAGTAAACTGATAGTCAAAATGGTTTGAAAATAAAATTTTAGGATTTTCATTGTACTGGCTGTTCTCAAAAAAATTTAATTTATTTTCACACTGAACACAGATTTTGCTGTCAGAAACACAACTGCCTTGTACTACAATGCTTTTACTTCCTTACTAAGTAAACCTCAAGAGAAACAGAACTTACTTGAGCCTCACAACAGTTCGCACTGTTCCATCCACAAGAATCCTTCGAACAAGATTGAAATCCCCAACAAAAATAGAACCATCAGGAGATGCAGCAAGAGCTACTGGAGCTAAGAGCCGTTGTTTGGATGCTTGGCCATCACAGTCAAAACAGTCGAGAGGACGCTGATGCCCGTCCCCCATTGACGTCAATATTACTCGTGGCTTATGCTTCAGGTAGATATTCGAACCATCTCCCTTTTGAAGTATACCTGCAATTAATAGACATTTAAAAGAGCCTATCCAGCAATTAATATTTAAAACGAAAAAGTTAAAAAATGACATTGCAGGTTTAAAACAAAGAATCAATAACCATTTCTTCCAAGGGATAACATTAACACATATGGCTTGGAAAGTTATGTCACATCATATTTGTCAAACTAGTAATTAATTCAGCCCTTGGAAGTTTTTTTTTTAAAAAAGCTTTTATTTTCAATAACAATCAATCATAACCTTAGCTTTACTAAATTAAATGAATGTACTGATTTATGACGATTTTTAGCACTGGAAATAGGGAAGATATTTGGAATCATAAAATTCTGAAGAATAACTAGTGTCATCTATAAGCGTTTTTATAAAATAAAGTACTATTTACAGAATAATATTTGAAAGTGCTGTAATGAATTTACAGTAATGAATGTCATACAAAAGAATACACATAAAAAATAAAATGTCCAAGAAAGACTATTTCTAATTTTTTTTTTAACATTGTAAAATGCTGGTGTGACCTTTTGTTTCAACTGAAATCTGTGAAATGTCCCTAAGAAATAAATATATGTTCCTCATATTTGGTTTCTGGCTGACAAGTCCCACATCCCGCAGAAAATGTGGCTTCTAACCTCTTCATGTAAGTGACTGTTCTGAATCCTGTCAACTACTTTGTAAAATTATCCTACCTCAGGCAAATGGTTGACCAGATTCTTAGGACCCTATTAATCTTTATCATACAGCCTTTCAAGTGCCGATTTTTTGCTGCAGCCAGAGCACCATTCAATTTAAATGCCCATTTTGAGACAGTGTTTTCCCTGTCAGATGAAATGGATGTAAATTTAATGTGATAATGCTGTCCCATTCATCTTCAAAGACCTGTATCCCCTGCTGAACAGACTTAAAAGCCAACTTTAGGCTACATTGTGTCTATTAGTCTACAGTTGGCCAGCAAGGTATACCACTGCCATGGCTTGAAAGACACAGTGGTCCTTTAAAGGTTAATGTCAAAGCACTAACATAAATGGAGTCGTTATTTTGACTGTGTTAGAAATTAGTTTTGTGTAAGAGTTGAGGCTCTTGCATTAGTGAATATCAAAGTTTCAGTCTTCTGGCACGTGACATTGTGAAGTTTGGTAGAAAAACACCAGTGTCTTGAAGGAGCCTGCTGACTCCATACAGGATAGTATTACATTCCACACATGTACTGTTACTCTCCTGGTAAGACCTACATTCACATCCTGCTCCCACCTTATTCACTTGGAAGAGGGTGACTATAATACGTACTTAAATATTGGAACAACTACAATATACAAACGTGGCTAAACCCCAAAAGCCTAAGGTACACACTACATAATTCATAATCACCTTCATGGAAATTGTATCTATGATGAATATCAAGGTTCCATCCCCCAACTTCAGAGATGCTCATGTCATGTCCACTGAGTTTCGTTGTCTGCACATCCCAAATGATGTCCCTGCAGTCACTATACTGGTAACCAACCTTAACCATGGCTGTTGTTACGCCATACACTCGTTGCCTGTAAACATTAAGCCTATTCCAGGCATAAGTGAATTTTATAACTGGATCAGCTTCAAACGTTTTCTCAAACAGAATGCCTTCAATGGTGATTCGAAGGTGGATGAGCTTCAGTGAAGCTGGAATTGTTTCGGGTGTCAGCTGCAGCTGGATGGTGGACAAGTAGCCTGCCGCACGTGAACTGTGGTACACAAGATTAAGGCCTGTGCCTGGGATCTGCAAACTTTCCTGTACCACCTGAAAACAGAAGGCATTTGCACAAATGATTACTTGATCAGTCAATACACATATGTATGCACCTTCATGACAGGTCACAGCACAATTATTTGTTGTGTGATGTTTCAAACTTCCACACTCGCATCCTACGTATCACAATGGCATGTAGTCAAAGCCCAAATGCAATGCCATTACTACGCTGGGTTTGGAACTAGTTCCCATGAAGTATCACTAAATACACTATGAAAACTTACAACTTTTTTATGTAATGTGACAGTGCTTGACCTGACATGGTAATTGCACCACATAAATATATACTCAACTGTAAAAGGGTTAATTCTCTTGGTGTTTATTAATCTTCAAACAGATAAATATGATGCTATGTTCACTTGTATAAATAATACATTTAAATGGGATTATACTGTGAGTGCTAATTAACATAATATCTGTATCAGATACAGAAAAATACCTCTCAGTTTGCTGGTAACAGAGTAACGAAATACAGTATGAAAATAGACAAATATGGTGATATCACTTTGTACCTGTGACTCTGCTAGAATAGCACTCTTATCTGGACAAGCTCCCTGGAAGCCATGTTTCCATGTTGCAAGCACAACAGGTTTCATGAGATCATAGTCATGCGCAGCACAGGAGTGAGGTATTGTAGGCACTGATTTGTCATCACCAGTCTCCATAACAATTGTGTCAATTATCACAACCTGCAGGAAAGAAAGAGAAACACATGTGACACAATGACCCTAATACAATGGCTTGTGTATTTCTGTATAAGTGTAACCATTCTACACAAAACTTGGAAACACATGCATATGTCCACATCTCAAACAGCGCAATGAACAAACCTACCCAAGCTTATTGATTCATTCTTCATTGTAATGAATTATATTTGTAATGTAAAGGTAGAGTTTACTCTTTACACGCCATAAAGGCATATAGAGGGAGCAGAGGTGTAGCTCCAACCATTCTTAACCTTGGTACCAAATAGAGGTGAGTGGTTAACTTCACTCCCTGGCCGTTTTACCTCCCGGGAAAAAACCCCAGTACCCATTGCAGAGGATGGAGAAGAGAAAAATCTCTTGTCCCTACTTGAATTTGAATCCCAGACCATCCAGTCCACAGCACAGTCACTATACCGACTACACTACCCTAGCTCCAAATTATATTTTTAGTTTACTGAACAATATTATGAGGAACTAACGTTATATTGTTGAATGACTGAATAATTATGAACCATAAATTGGAAGGTGTGTGAAAGAAGTGGCTGTATTGTAATTTACTGTACTCTCACACAGAAGGTTCTAGTTAAGACACCCTGTGTTCTGCATGAGATTCAGAATATTCAATACGGTAAAAATAATATTATTATATTTGTTGGTTTTTATTCAACTATCCTGTTATTACAACGTTTACAAACATCCACTGCCATTTATACATGCCAAAAAAAACTTATATATATGTTTTTAAGGCATCCCTGTTGTGTTTTAGGATAATCAGAAGTACAATATTCTTAGTCTAAACACAACCATTTATTTATCACACAAAATCAGCTACATGTTTTGGCTAATATATAGCCATCATCAGGCTGACTACAAAAACAGAAAGGAAATATTCAAAGCTGCATGGGTGTGAGATATCAAAACCTCACATGTATACTGTTATATAAAAATACATAACACAGCTAAAACAGCCTTGGAAATAAAATTTTGAAATTTGTAAAATTATGTTTGTGTAAGGTTTTAAAAAGACTGGAGCAATGAATGTATAATAGTTAACATTTTAAACTATTATTATTATTATTATCATCATCATATAATTACGTTTGTTAATAAACTATTTATTTTATGATGCTGTAATGTAAGTGGAGGTGCAGAACCGTTTCAAGAAAAATTCCAATTCATGAAGTTCATTAGGGATAAACAAGCAAGATCCTGGTAAGTATTTGATTCTGATAAGCAAACATTTTCACATCAGAGTGATCTTACCTCATTCCAAGGAACATTGACAATATGGTTCTGAGGCCGGAAAGGACTGCGTCCAAACTGCAAAGTCACGGCTCCTCCACCATTCACCAGAAGATCAAACCATCCGTCTTCACGAGTAAGTGTAAAACCTTCCAGCGGAGTACTTGTGCTCACTCTTACACCCATCAGACCCATGCCCATGGATGTGACAACATGACCACGCACCACTGCTGATCGACTGGAACAGACAAGAGCCCCATTACGTCTCATAACAGTAACATTGATCAATAACGAAGTTCGTTTCCATGCATAATACGTCCAAATTTAGGTCCATATTGTCAGTCACGTTAATGCTTCACATCAAAACTGTTGATTTGTTTACAGGTTATTATTACAAAGATCTCTGAAAAGTTTGAATTCTGAATATCACATTTATATTCATGTGCATACTGCTGTATTGCTACCCAAGAACCAAATCAAAATCATCCAGTACCACTCACATCTCTTTGACTGACCTACACTTCCTAAGGCAGGACATATTTCAAATTTGAAGGTTCACTCTTAAGGGCTCCATAATACTTAGCTACTGAGGTTACTGCATCTAAAATTGACTGAAAATCAATTTTAGATATCAATTATTATGTACTATAGCATTCTATGTTTATTGTCTGACAAATGTACACTTTTATTCACTATTAATTTTTGTGAATCACAGTCCTACATGTTTCGAACCTTATCCCGGTTCATCTTCAGGGACATAGAAAAGAAAATGTATGGAATGAATAATATTAAGTACCATAGCATGTAGCAAATTAAATAACTGTGTAATATGGAATCCTTGGGAACGAACATTGGGCTTGAAACATGTTGGATAATATGTAGTGTAGATAAAAGACACACGAGTTGTATTGGATGGTTTTGATTTGGTACTCAGAATGCTATACCACAAGTTCTCTGATGTGGGTGACAAACACCTGATTTTCCAGTCCTTACAATAAAATCTCATCTGCTTATAAAATTCTCTTCTCTTTAATAAAAAGAGTATATCTCAAATATGTCAAATCTATAATGTACATTGAAGTACACAGCTGATAGCTGAAAATAACAAGCACCAAGAACTTAATATGATTATATTCCAATACATAATTATGTTACTAAATATTGCTAGTGATCTACAGAATAATGGAATACTTATGAGCAACATCCTGCGGCTTATTCAAATATATAATAGAACTAGAAGCTCTACTTTTATAAGGATAAGTATTATGAAGTAACTAACAAGCTACTATTTGCTAACAGCAGCAATCATTCATTTACATTAAGCATATCTTGAATTGTGTAACTATTACTCAAAGACTTATAAAAGGCTTCATAAAACAAAATGCATACATAAAATATAGATATATTTGGAGAATATTTTAAATAAGTTAAAGTGAAAAATTGTGAATTTTATGAAATGCAATAGAGAATAATAGTGACCATTCAGGCATAATACTTGCAACAATGTCAAAATTGTTTTTCTATTTGATAATAATACCAATAATAATAATGACAATAATTTCCATTTTCTGTAGTTCAAGAATATTACAAAGTGATAAATTATTCTAAAAGGAAAAAGAATTTCAAGAGTATACAAACAAGTGTAGTGGACCACAAAAAGAGTTCACATGACCAGATAAAGGAAGACTCCAAGGCAATAGAAACAGATCTATCAGACACATGGCCACAGAAACTGTAAACAAGACATGGACAAAGCAAACTTAAAAGTCACAGAAACACAATATTGGGTCCATAACAAAAACATAACCATGCATCAATCATAAACTTCAATCCCATACAACTGGGGAAATCCACATACAAACACAGACATAAAAATTATTTTGTTTCACTGGCAAATGATGCTGTAAAGAAACTGTAACATTCCTTATAACAACAAAAAGCTGATGAACTGGTGACTCTGTGAGACAACATTCAACACTATGCTACGTGTCCGTCTTTCATGTGCGCTGTGCTCTTACCTGGTGTTGAAGTGGTTCCAGAACACACTGAGCAGCGGTACCGAAAAAAACAACAGGCCCACACAGTTAACCACAGTCCAATGAAAAACATAACACAACCCCCTGCCTACCCACCCTTCCCATCACCAACCAAGGTGCTGCTCATTTCCTTAGAGACCATGCAATGCACTGAGGGGCGCCAGCAGCGAGGTGCAAGGTGATGCACTTGCACCATCTTGGGAATTTGACATAATTTATTTCTTTATGTTTAATAATTTGTTAAATCAAACAATAAAAATTCTACAAAAACAAGACTAAAATTTGTACAGTTCCTACAGTTTTAGTCTGAGGATTAATTAAGGATATTAATTAAATGCTGACTATATTACTGTATGGTCCAGCATTGGTCATAAAAAATCTGGTCACTTTACATAGAGGTAACGTGCACCACCTTGCAAAAGCCTGCCAGCACTAATGACTGCCATCAATAATTGTGGTTATAATTGTTTTCTAACAACCTATTTGTTTGAAGCCAACTCTCCTATAATTGGATACATAATTTAGGAAAGAAACAAATATACTTATATTCCTGCAATGTACTTTACAATCCCCATGGCCTGTGTATATGATCCAACCTAGTTAGCACTGTGCTACAAATCTAGTGACAGTGGAGCAATAAAAACAATGTATTCTGCATTCAATAAGGTCTCTACTGTTTTCCTTGGAAACAGCTGCATGTATTGTATAGTCCATATGCAGCAGCACTAAATTTTTAATGCACCAGGACATGGAAGTGGGTAGATTCACTGCTAGATAAGGCCAAAACACCATGAAAAGAAAAGAGAAATACTGTAGTATGATTGTTGGGTCTCCCAGGTCATGAGATTGCATTTCTCTGCGACTTGACTTCTAGACCAGGATTTTCCACTGCATATGGCACTCCGAGTTAGGACAACATTAAGATACAGTCTGGTTTTGTCAAACACAAACCAGAATAAAATATATAATGACAAAATCAAATTTTAGAACAGAAAAACTGAGTTAAGAGAGTGGAGGCCATTTCTAACAGAAGACGTTTTCACAGCGCTAATACCCAATTGTACTTTTACACTCATTTCCAACAATTTGGTATACTATTGTTTGTTGTTGTTGCTGTTGTTGTTGAATACCAGCACGTGGTCAATGTTGACCTTCCGAATTTCTGCCAATCTAAGAAAGTGCCTACAATACATTTCTGAGGTGGGAACACTCATAGTGTGAATCACATTATTCAAAACAATGGGCTGAATTATGAGAAAGATGATTAGCAGTAGGTATTTACAGTTTAAGGTGGGCTATGAACGCTGGGAGGGAGAGGAGGGGGGACCAATATTCTACAAATTTCTAAGTTTTTTTTGTCCTTGTTACAGGTTAAACTTTCAGCATATAATTTAAAAAATCTGCATACAGATCTGACTGGGGACACTGAAATGAGAACACTTTCAACGAAGACTGAGGACCTTACATTAATACCATCAGGTAACTAGAGTGAATTTTTTTTCAACGGCGCAACAGCCCCTAGTGGGCCAGGGCTTCCTCACTGTCAAGGCTTCTAAATCACAATCTAAAGTGATTAATGTGTATAAACAATTATATGCTAGATAAGATTTGAGGCTCCGACAGCAATGATATTGAAGATTTCTGTATTTTGGGATATGGTCCCACATATTGTGGTAGAAATTTACCGATGTTTCAGAAGATCCTGCTGCCCCCATCATCATGATAAATGATAAAGATGATGTGATGATGATGATGATAGAGGCAGTGTGATCCTCTGAAGTGTCAATAAATTTCAACTACGATACATGGCATCACATCTCAGAAGTGAGGAGTCTTACATGCCACACTCGTTATTTATGCAATTCACATTAATATACACACTCTTACAGCACAGCAACTTAATGAGGTTCCAAAAAATGTGATATATACATATATACTAGCATACACAACTTACAACATATCTGTACTTTCATTCCTGCTTTATGAAAGTCTTACATTCTTGACATGTTATGATAAACATCAAACGATTGCTTCACATGCTGTTCATACAAATGAGGGTCATGAAAAATTCTGACCAGACCCAGCTGTAAATTAGCCCGAAACAAGCTCAATCATGTGTGTCTCACAGTGACACATAATTGACCATTACCTTGAACTGCCTAACAAACGATCTGTGACACATTCAGTTTTCAGGCTTTCATGTTGTTCTTCTCGGTTTCTACATTCTGTAACATGTACAGTGGGTCTTCCACAGGCACTTGCAACCTCAATTTTTTAGGGTGACTGAATTTTGCTAAGGAGGATGATGAAGTGCCACCTGAAGAAAATTCTGTCAGGTGAAGATACAGCTAGCAAGTTTCTTGAATGTGTCAGAACAAACCCATTATATTACATGGCAAAAAGCCTAGATGACCATCATTTTATCTGAGACACGTTAAAATAACACAGTTAACAGGGTTAAAACTGTTTGGGCATACAGTGTCCACACTTTATCCATCTTTTTCTAAAGGTAAAATAGTGGAGGTTCACCTCCAAGGCTCATAGTGGCCTGTAGTCTGTCACCCTTCAATAATTCGTATATTCTTCATTGCCTTAATTCTTTCTGTTTGCACTTTTGAATAACAAACTCCTGGCAATGCATAAGCAGTTTTACCATTTACTAAACACTTGAGGATAGTCCAGCATCCTTGACATTTGCTACTGAAAAGTACAGGAACATTATTTCATCTGACAACACTTATCACTTGTCACCCTGACCATTTGACAATATGGCAGGCATCACAGCACTTGCCACTATTCCAATTTTCTGTGCGGTGTGGTCCAAGCATTTTACATCACTGTACTGCAGTTAATATTAGGTTTTTATTCACCATATGTAAAGAGTTGCTAGAAATATTTTACTTCTGCTTACAGACAGGTGTTACATCTAACAAATGCGTTCATTGCATGAAAACGTTCTACAAGTTAGGCAAACCGATGGGAAATGACTAGTAACAATCATCAGACAAAATAATGTCCCTGCATATCTACACTAGCACATGAATGTGAACAATACTGCAAAGCTGTCTACACAGCTATAAAACCTTTAGATTTGAAATGTATAAAAGTGGTGTTAATGCTTGTATGATGTTATGTTAAGTGCTACATCCTTTTATCTAAAAATGATGTACAAAGCCAATGTGTCTCATATTAGTGATTTTCCATTTAATTCTGTGGTGATCAGATTCATTGTCAGTGTTCCAGATAAATCAGAATTACAAAATAACCTATGAATCCATCAGTTGGTCAGTGACTAAATTATATGGGCATGCACGTACTGATATAAGAATTTCCCCTTGATTTAGACATCGGCACTGATAACATTTTATGTCAAAATCTAAATTTATATCATTAAATAATTCTAAAGGATGCAGTATTTATGTACTGAATCATTGAAGGCAGGATGAAATCTATGTCACCGTATTTTCCAACTCGACAAATTGGATATAGCCAGTAACAATGACTGCTATGTGAATATATGAAGAACTGAGCGGTTTGGGTATTATTCTCTCTGTTCTGAACAAATAACCTTCAGAAAAGTGTTAATTATTTTTGAGAGATTCTGTATATATGCATTAAACGTATCTATGAGGTCTAGAACCGTGCATATATTTACAGCACACAGTACTGACCACCAACATATTCCTTTCAAACTGGGAACACGCCAAGTGGCAAGGTTCAGGCATCTTCTCACAAAGCACGATAAATATTTTTCATTCTTCTTCCATCTTACAGTCAAACGCTCCAATATAACTCTTTCTTACTAACCTATTACAATTCTACACACAATTATCTTGTTGCCCTCCAAGCAAATCTTGTAATAGCATCTTGATTAGTCTATGACCAATTCCTTCCAAATCTTTCCCAACTGTCATTAATTGAACACAGAATCATTTAATTCTATACAGCCTTTGATACCCTTACTTTATGAACAAGCAGTTCTACATTCTACCCACAGATTTATGACACTTACTATGTACTTGTCCACTGGAATTGTATTCTATATTATACGTTATGTTGCTGTATGTTAAGCTGTACTTGTTTTAACTGTATTGTAAACTAGGACGATTTCCACATCCACATGAGATTGTACTCCCAGCAGGATTTACGGAAAAATGAATAAATGAAATGAAATGAAACAGATTACACTGATGTGTTTCATATGGATTTCAGGAGAGAGACAGATTATTTCCCTATATATCATTAACTGATTTGCTTTTATATCTGAAGTGGAGCATGTTTCTTGTGTGGAACAAAGTGAATCTTTAAATATAATTCAAGCTAATCTTATGTTTTTAAAGGGTTAACTAACACACCAAAAAAAATTCTCATCATTTATTTAATTCTTTCCTTGATATTTTAGAACAGTGCTGTTTGCTACCATATGGTAATGGAGTCTTGCATTTCCACGGTGACCCAAATGTATGTGGGAAATTATGTTTACAAAATTCTCAGGGCTTATTTAAGCATGCTAACCAGCACAATCTCATGGAAAGCAGCCTTGTTCAGACAGCTATACCACACTTCTAAGATGTCCTGGAAAGTTTTCACTTAGAATGTGCCAGTATTTCAATCTTGTCATCAGCAGATAGCAGCTTTTTGCTCTCCTGTGGTCTCTTTTTGTCAAAGGAATGCATTTTATTCTTCTTCATACACCAAAGAATACAAAGAATTAAGACACTTCTATAACCAGACTGCAAGAACAGATACTTGCTGTATTTATGTGTAGTGGAAAGGGGAGGCAGGGTGCCATTTAAAAGAAGTTTCAGTGGGTTGACCAAGAATGTGTGTTAGGATTGCCATTCTGTTATTGTTTAGAAACTCTGCACAGTTGACAACAAAACACCATGTCACGTCAATCATGATGGATCAAACACACAATCATGCACATTAATTGAGCACTTCTTCAGGGAACAATATTGAAACATGGGGCTTAGGTAGTCATGGGAAATAAAGGATTCTGAATTGAATTATAATGTTTCCCATGCCTATCTAGTTCATTTCAACACACACACACACGCACACACATACATACATACATACGCATGTACGTAAATACTAAAACTTGGGACGGTGATTTCACGTAGGGCACAACAAAGCAGATGAGAGAAATAAAGAACCAATTTTATTCTTATAATATACCAAAGTGATAGGTTCATAGAAGAAAGGAAATACACAGTATAAACAAATGGTTCCTTTCTTCAACAGGAGACATTAAGTGAAAGAGGTTGTGTTTCACAAGTTACTATATGCTACAAGGATTGTCAGCTCTTTAGATTATTACACTTACCTTTCGTTGAATGTTTCCTGACGAGCATAGTTCTGTAGGCTTCCCTCTTCTATAAGGAATTTCATGCGCTCAAAAAAGGAAGCTGTAATAGCAGGAGGCTGTTTCCTAAGCAGGATGTCAATAGGTTTGGGAGCCGACACACACAGCTGACTACTGCGACACAGATGGTTGGAGCAACACTCAGGATCTTCACAGTCTGTTAAACCATCTGCAATTTCAAAGTAAAAGCATTCTGTATAACAGACATTCAACTAGATGAATTCTTTACTTTGGAAACAAATCTCTTCACATATGAGTCAAGTCACGTGATATTCGACACTGTATCAGAGGGAAAGCAATTCCCAATGTTTGAAAGGATCATAGTGCTTTTACGTTCATGCTGAATCAGTCAAAGAATAGACAGAAAATGGAGGCTCTACCATCTATCAAAAAGTTGGTTACTTGCCAGCTTCTAATCAAGGAGGCCCAGGTTCTATTATGGGCCAGTCCATGTGGGACTTCTATTACACAGAGTGGCAGTGAGTGAGGCTATGCTCCAAGTACTTCAGTCTTTCCTTGTTAGTTTCTTTCCACCAATGCTCCATACCCACATTTCATTCACCGACCTTCGACGCTATACAATCTTAGTAAGTGAATGTGTCGTTAAATAAAACATTCCTCTCCCATACAAAAAGAATATATATTGCAGCTGAGTATTCAGCCTTCCTGTTATGTATTCTGAATCCCTAAGGTTCAATCCTCAGCCATGAACCCATGCATCTGACACCTGATGGGATGATATATTTATCAGTGATATTACACGAAGTGAAGCATGAACTCACCTTTGTCATTGTCTCTTCCATCACTACAACTCTGTTCTAGAGCAACACTGCAGTCTCTTCCATCCCAGCCATCATAACAGCGACATTCCCATGCACCATCACTGTTGACTCGACACTGACCATGCCCACTGCAGCTGTTTGGGCAGCCCTCCATAGTACAATGACGACCATTCCAGCCAGTCACGCACAAACATGTGCCATTTTTACACTGCCCATGCTCATTACACCTGTAATGCAATGAAACTCTGCCAGACACTAGACAGGGCAGGAACATAAATGATGCTAATTTATACAGTTCAACTCTTTGGCGCCGAAAGATGACCTTACTCAACTCACAGTGTGATGCTGAGAAAACTAAATTTCACATAAGTCACCAGCCAAGAATATGCAAAGCAATTTGTGGCCATTTAAATCCTAGGTCTTTTGCACAATACACTGAGCACATAATTCTGGCACCATAGGTTTAACGAAGTTCTGTCTTGGCAGGCAAATAATCCCAGCAACTGAAGCGCCATTAGCATACTTTTGTTCTGTTTATGGCTCTGAAAGGATGTGGTGTAGAAAACTTTGAATTATACACTGAAAGTTGTTATCATGTGATTAGCTCTCCTGTTTCATAATTGGGAGGTCCCTGATTCAAATCTTGGCTAGCAGAACAGCTATCTTGCCTGATCTTTTACATGCTTTTCCTCATTTCCTACAGACGAATGTTACAGCACTACCTTAAATTAGACCACAGGTTCTGGAGCTGGGACAGCATAGTCAGTAGTCACAAAACTACACGTTAAACAACTGAGAAATCATGGTTGAATTCCAAGCAGGCCAAAAGACTTTTTCTCTACTCCAGAGAATGAAGACCAGCTCTGTGGACCACCCACCTTCCTACTCAATGGAAGCAAGAGGCTCTTCCCCTGAGGTATATTGTCCGAGACATGAAGTTGAAGACTTACCTCCATCTAGTGTAAAGGTTAAGAATTCATGGACCTATACCTCCACTCCACCAATGTCTTCAAGGTGTATTGGTTAATTAAGTACAGGGATCACTTTTCTTTACCTCTACTATTTCCTTTCACTAATCACTAATCATCCTATCCTTTGATGATATACAGTGTATAGTCTAAACAACTGAAAATGCTCTGAAAATCTAAGAGTTTTAATAATGTCACTAAAATACAGTTCTGCTCTGACTATACACTTGAGCTGCTTCAGTGGTAAAAATTATGTATAGTATGCCCTACACAGATAAAAAGGAAACATTATATTAATGACTACATGTAATTCTTGTCTTACAGGCAGCTGTTCCTACCTGGGGTCACATTGCTTTAGGCTGCAGTATTCACCAGACCATCCAGCATTACACATACACGAATCTCCAACACAGTGACCATGCAGTCCACAGTCAAGATCACATAGCTCTGAAATTACAGTAACGGCTGTAGCATTACATCTATATTGGCATGAACTTGGCCAATCATGTAAGGGAAGAAAATAAATTGAATGTCACTGAGGACACATTGATAAGGAGAATAATTGCATGTAAAGAGGACAAGTAGTACAGGGATGGAGAAAATGGGCAGCCATACAGTCAAAGCTTGTTTAATTGGCACTGGATGACCCAGAAGGTTCTGTTAACCATTTATGGAGGTTAGACACATTTCACTATTCCATCTACCAGCAGAACCCAGTACCAACTGCAAGGGCTCTAAAAGCAGATGTTAATCCTGAAAGATCACGTACAGGGTAAGTTTACATAAGCAAACAGTCACGATAGCAACAACAAAATGTGTGTCTTGCGTCTTCTGCAGCTTTTAAGGCAAGTTCACAAAACTGCAAAAAGCAACTATTAGTTTTTTATGCCTGTCCATTTTTCTGTCAGTCCACTTGGAACAACTTGACTCCCACTGGCTGACTTCCCATGAAATTTGATATTTGAGGATTTTTAGAAAATCTGTCAAGAAAATTAAAGCTTAATTAAAATCTGACAAGAATAACAGTTAGTACATGAAGGTAAGGTAAAGCAATCCCATTACAGGCCTGGACAGGCTCTGAGAGTTCCAGGAGGTTGAGGCTCCCAGATTTCAAGACAATCAGCATATGAAGGTGGTAAGGTTGTCAGCCCTACGCACCGGCCGCCTTTACCCCCCAGGAAATATTCCTGGTACTCATTTCTGTTAGAGGCTGAGTCCACCCCAGGGCCATAGTGGGGCAGGAAGGACTATGTCAATGAAAAATTCCATTAACACCAAGAAAGACTCTGCTCCATGAAGTTAGATAAAAAATATCAATCTTCATGACAGAGTAAGACACAGTTCAATATATGGCATTGCCACAAGATGGCAGAAGCATCTGTTTAATTAAATGATAAAACAAAGCAGAAGTTAACACTTTTGGGATTCATGTCTACCCAAATCATAGACAGACCCTCTGGTCATAACTCACAGAGAACATCCATGTCTATTATAAAGAACAATACATTAATGACAATTAGGAAAACAATTGGTAGTTATTTTGAGAATCATTTGAAAGAAAATGCATAATATGGAAACACATGGATTTTCTTAATGTTATTGAAGATGGTATATATACTTACCAATGGGCTTTAAATAGCTAACTTTTAATCTCTGTGCTGCCAAATAGTGGAGGTAAAAGGGTTAAAATTGTTTACAATGTTGAATAACACATTTTTTACATACCTGGAACTGAAATGTGCACGAAATTGTTGCTCCCTAGTACAAAAATCCACTTCACAACACTTCATTATCACAACTGATTCAGATAATACAACATATTTTCCAGACCATAAAATGCATCAAGATTTTATACAGCAAATTTAGTGGAACAGTATTTTATTCACATTTTATTCCCAAATTTGCAAAACACCACTTCTTCCTAGCAGCAATCAGAATTTCTGAAATTGCAAAACCTTTGTTTCATAATTGGCTGGCACCTTTGTGCTATTTTAGTTTGAGTATGCAAGCTTAGTCTGTGCCTCTTCAGAAATCTGTCACCGAAGAAACTATAGAAATGACTGTTGTTTGTAGACACAGAAATTCCTCTGTGGCTCTGAACCTAATCTTGATGCATCTTTGGACCTTAAGATGCAGGAACATTTTATACAGAATTTTCCAGGAAGAAAAGTGCTCTTTATTGCCTGCAAAATATGGTAACTTTGTATGGTAAAACATGTGAAGTTGGCCACCCTTGTAAGTCAGCCACCTGTCACAGTTGGCCACACTTTTATGAAACTAGCAAAGTCCTATGATATTATACATGGTCATTACTCCCTAACTTGGCCATCTTATGTTGAATCTTGGCCACAGTTTCAAATTCAGTGCTATGCTTTCTGTATAACTTCAACCTCCCTATGTTGGCCAAATTGGGAGTTGTACAGTTTTTGTGTCATACTGTACATGGGCCAAAATCCTCAATCATTAGCAGAATTAACTGTTGCCCACCCAACCTCCATTCTTTCTTCACCAGTACGGACAACAGATTGGAAGTTTCTAATCGGAAATGATTACTGTACTTAAAATTTCTATTCATTGACTGTATTATGTACCTGCCTTCCAACTTGACCACCTGTCTCAGCACTCTGAACTGGACGTTTGCATAAGTGATTGTGCACAGTTAAATTTTCATAGTGTCAAGTGGTTTCCACAAGCTGGCCACCTGTATAAGTTGGGTGCCTTTCAACTGAACCAAAGATGGCCAACATACATGGGTTTCACTGTATCAATATAATGTAAATAAAATAATGGTTTGTTGAACCATTAATAATGGTATCAGAATGTCGTTGCATGCTGCCAAATATTAGGGTTGCTTCTACAGCACACAATTCTAAGACATATATACTATTTTGATTTCATTTAAAACAAAAACCGCAGGAATACATAACATTTGAAGACACTTCTTGGAATAAAGTACTATATAAACATTTGAGCTATAAACTTAAACTTAATATCAACCAACAAACGCACCAGATAAATAACATGTATAAAGTATATTTCAGACCCCTACATATGTTTCAAAAAACAAGTTGTCATCTTCAGGGGGTTAATAGCAAAGGGAGACAAGAACTTCACATCCATTTAACACAAAATTTGAACTATATTTCAATATGGTGGAGTAACTAACCTCTTGAGCAGTCATCTCCTGACCACATGGGTTCACAGCTACAAGTCTGAGTCTCAAGGTCAAAGGTGCCATGACCTGAACAGTCTGGGAGACACTGAAGGGCATCGCTGTCCATCTGGCTGCAGTCCGCACCTTTCCACCCCTTCTTGCATATACATACACCCTCTGCACAGAAACCATGTCCGGAACATGTGGGATGAGGGCAGTCCACTGAAACAAGAAGAGAAACAGGTCAGAAATTTGGAAACAAAGAGCAATAAGATTTGTAATTGTGACCTCTCCTGACTGACATTTACTGTGATGTTCTGCACACTTTCCAGATGATAGAACCTCAAATTAGGTCATACATCTGCTTCCTTCCACATCCTTTCCCCTTCATCACCCTATCAATCATATGTAATCTGAGCAATGGAAAATGTCTATGTACACCATAAATAAAAGAATAAACACTTAAAACAACACTTACATAATGTGAATTCAAATTGATCACTATGATCCATTTTAGTGAAAATAAACACTGATCACACACCCTTCTGTTGCAGTAGTTACAAATGTATGAATTTGAAGGAGGAGTGTGTTATGGCTGGTTCAAACCACTCTGACAAATTCTGGTACCTAAAATCTTGAAAAATGAAAAAAATTCTCGGGAAGCAAGCGTGATCTAGTGAAGAAACTGTAAGCCCTTTTCTTGTGAAAAATATACGATTAAAAAATAGGCAAGTAGCAAACAAACATGTGAACCGGTATCTAAATTATTGTCTGCACACCCCTGATTGAAAACTGCTATTTTAAATGCATTACTTTAGAATAAGAACACTACATCTTATATGGCGAACACTTACCTTCTTCACAGAACTTTCCCATGTATCCACGGACACAAGCGCACTTCCCATTGACACAATGACCATGACCATTGCAGTCAGGAACCTCACATTCGTCATGCCTAAGACTGCACTCCTTGCCCTTCCACCCTGGGTTACACTGACATTCCCCATTGATATATTCCCCACGCTGGCTGCACAGGACAGGACAAACACCTGCAAACCAAGCAAAGTCCCACCCAACTGGCACAAGCAGAACAGACAAATGACACACAGCATGCACACTTTGACACCTAAATGTAGTGCCCAGGTTTTAAAGCATATAGCCCAAATCATACACACAGCACTATCAGCTTATCATATCTCTGGTCCTATGAGGTACACTATGTACATGGTGATATCATAAAAGTGTGACAGGGAGGGATAAGATTCTGTCTAAACTTTCTGAAGATATCTATTATCAAAAAATGGTACACTACAGTGGACCATATTCTTAAAGTGGCCATGCCAGTTCTGATAATACAGCATTGTTACATAAATAAATAAATAAAATTAAAAATAAAGTTACTAGTACATAAAAAAAATTACATCACATTTGTTCACTCATTGTCCCATGTACATGTAACGAACGTTTCTGGAGGGACTAGTGTAGGACTGTCCTTCCCGCCACCAAGTCACTATTTGCAATGACACAGTATAAGAACCCCTCATTCTGCCAGGCTTTTGGACCAGAGACAGAATAACCAAATAGTATAATGTTTGGTTAGCATTCATATGGGCTGTAACTAAATTAGTTGCTTGGAAAGGCAAAGGTGTCTACGATTAGCCATATTTTCTTCACAAACTACATGATTCAGCACACTGGGAGTTAGAAAACTGTAGTGGAAAAGTGAGTATCTTCTTGCCCACAGAATGCAATGGTCTGGTAATATAATAATTGTTGAGGCACTTAAACCATCACTGGGTTAAACATACAAAAACTTAATATTAATCTCCCCTTTCATTCTGAACCTCTAGAAAGCATAGGCAAAACTACATTCAGCTGTAATGACACTAATTTTGCATACATGTTTCCACTTTGATTTCATTCTTTAAATAAAAAATCATAATAACAATAAAATTTTATTTTTTCCAGAGCACAGCACTGTGATGAATTCAGGTTCACTAAACTTGAAGACGCAAGGTTTTAACACACTAATTTTTTATTTATTGTCTCAAGCCAGTAATTTTTATACTTCTTTGCCCCAGTCAAACCAGCTGAGACATGTATCAACCACCCTATCACGAACAGTCACTGATACTGACAAGCAATACAGCACCCTTAAAGCTTGCATGCAACCAGGTGAAGCACAGTGGTGATATAACCAAGCAGAGTGTGGAGCTTATACACTGCAGAGATGATGGAGTCTTCTGTGGCAGTCCAAGTGTAAAAATTTCTTTACCCTGCAAATCTGGCTCCTAATATTTCATGTGTGATAATGTAGCCAAGAAATTATGAGCCAGAATTGCTGCTTCCAAATAGACATTGTACCAACATAACCACTGTGTAATGCATATATTATGTACATACTTTCACTGCAATCATCTCCACCAAAGCCTGGGTTACACTGACAGTGTCCTAATAAACATTCTCCCTTTCCACTGCAACCATTGGGGCAATTCTGTGTCATATCTTCTGAGATGACAGCAACAAACGAGACTTCCTGTGCATCCCCATCATCATTGTAGAGAGAGAGGAACCAGTGGCCAGGGTCCATAAAATGTGTCACTTCCTTCTTCACTGTTGGCTATAGCAAATTGAGAGAATACTCATGATATGACCTCCAATGTGACAAACATCTGTGTGAAATTTCTAAGTTCTATTACACTTTTTCAGCCAAAATTTCAAATTCCATTGCCCTTTCCTTCATACATATCAACCCAGTATAGTAAAACAATCACTTGTGCCATCTATGATCCCTCATAGGAAACGAAGCAAATACAACGTAAATGAAAGGCAGATTTCAGAATATTTGACATGGACAAACAGGAAGATGTTTGTGGAATATGTCAAAAACAATACACAATTGTAAATCTAAAGTGCAGAATATACCACATTTTGCACAGAAGTGTTAAAACTATTGTGACTAATATAGGATCAATAAAACTAACTATTTTGCTATCAGTGATCTAAGTGCAGTCTGCTCTGGCCCAGTTAATTTTTTATAGTTCAGATTTTCTGCAATCTGCCATTCATTTGAAATGCCCCCACTTTAATTCCTGTAGGTATCCGTAGATGGTGATTCTTTTACTGTGCTGGGCTAATACGAGTAAGAAAAATACAACACATTTTGAAATTTTGGGCTGAAAGAAATGAACTCAGAAATTTTAGTAAACTTTGTAATATGAAAAGGCTTAATAATTTATTTTATATATCTGTGTTTTAATTTATTTACTTATCCTTCTGGCTCATTGCTGATTAAATTTGACAAACACGTAATTTGTAATTGAAGCCTTCCGCCGTGGTTGTAATGTTGCTTAAAATCTTCTGGGTTGTTACCCGGCGTCGTTTTTTGGTGTATGACCAATGTTTCAGGATCACTTGTTTGTCCCATCTTCAGGTCTGAACCCAGAAGATTTTAAGCAACAAACACATAATTTGCTAAATACAATGATAGTGGGTGAAAGGACATCTCAGGGTAGAAAAATAACAATATGAGCAAATGCTTACCCTACCTACAGTAAGATGGCACCTTATGAATTATTTAGCAAATAATAAGCCTTGACTTTAAAAATAAAATTTGCTCAAAAGCGGTAATTTCTAAGTGATACCTATTTAGACATTACTTACATGTGAACCTCTTTTACTTCGTGCTTTAAAGCCACTTAAAACATCTAAGATGTGGTACTGTGTGTGCGTTGGCAGAGCGTTCCGTCGTGCATAGACGCCTATGCTAGCTCCACGTGGAATGCTGTAATCAAACTTGACATAGGCAGCTTCTGATTGATAGAACTGCATATTCCAATAACTATATGGAGGAATCTCCTTCGATAATTTTTGACCCAAAGAAATTTGTGAAAAAGTTGTTCCATCAGGAGGAAAGGATCTTGGTGGAATTTTGCCACCTGAAATAAGAACCAATCATTTGTATCACAGGTGTAGTATTGTAGAACTACAATTAACTTATAAATATGCAGAAATCTAAAATATGAAGATATATCATTCAGAACTCTGTATCATATTCAGCATAAACTACAAGTCAGTAAATTAGTACAAGAAGTATTATACAAATTATGTCTTATACTTTGATAGTGACATTCTGACTCACCTTCCAAGAACTTGGTTAAATGTACAATCTATTGTTCTAAATGTGACCTCACATTTTTCATTCTTTTATTTTTTTATTTTTGTTTTTGTGACCTTGAGACAGCCCACCTAAGCTATAACACAGCCAAATTTTAATTTGTTACATAGCTATATTTAATAAATTATATATTTCACTTTTTAATATTAAAGAATGTGAAATTAAAAAGCCAATTAGAAAGCATATAGTCCAGACCCTTGAATTACTAAAATATAATGTAAACACAGTCTGACACACTGTGGGGAAAAAATGAAATTATATCATAATCCTGGGCAATCAGCAGCTCAATTTGGAGCAAAAGTCACATGTTTCAGAGATAACTTGCATCATGATCAGGGACCTGTCAGACAACATCTCTTTCTGAAATGCTGGCCATTTACTCCAGGCTGATGACTCCATCACTTTTACTTGCTGTGAAAGCTCCAGGTATTGCTGTTTTGAATATCACATTTTTTAAAAGTATGTCCATTTTAACCAATTTAACTGTTTATATGAAAATAACAGTAAAATACTGGTAATATGTTGTTATTCCAACAAACTAATAATTACTATCTGTGTTATACTTCCTACAATTTTAATGTGAATTAATGTTGATTTAAAACTCTAAAAAATCCTTGAATCTTGCACAGCAAACTCAGAATTATAATGGCCAAAAATACAGCGTCATTAGATGTCTGAATGTTTATTTCTGAGCTGTAATTGTACAGTGAAACCCCCAATTAATGTTCCTCTACATAACATTCCCCCCCTCCCCTCCTCCAATTACTACTGGACTTCAATAGCTCCAATTTCAGTGTTAAATTTTCTCCATTCAAGATTTTCCTCAGTTTCATGTTCAAATCTACTGCTCCCCAGCCAAGCCTTAAATTAGGATTTCATTGTATTTATTTTTAAGCTTTAGAAATACAGAAATTACAATGGTTTAAGCTGCAACTTTCCCTCAGCTCTGCAATACAATTTTAATTCCTACATTTGTCAGAAGATCACCAGCACTATGTTAACTACAGTTAAATTGACTGCTCAGACTAGTACAACTGTAATGCAATTCACTGACACAATCTTACTGTTTCAGACTTCGTCAATATTTTGATGAAACACAATGCTTCCAAAAACAGCTCTGCTTCTATCTTCAGGGAAGGAAAGCACCTAATGTGGTAGACCCCTTAGATAGAGGTATTCTCAGTCACTGGACTTGACCTAAGGGGTCCATCAGAGCTGACGCTTTCCTTGCCTGAAGACAGAAGCACAGCCAGCTTCTGAAACTTCATGTTCCATAAAAAAATTAGACGACTGACAAAGCGAGTGGGGGGGATATCATGTCAGTGAATCATGTACCATTGTCAGAGCCTCCATTGTAAACTGATCATCCAATTTCAAGGAAAAATTAATTAATTCCAGAACAAATTGTTAGTTAAAATTTATGATACATGTTACATGTGAATGTGCTGCAGCATAATATTTCTTTTGTTTAACTAATAAGCATTTTTTTTTTTAGATTCTGTGTTATAATATGAAAATTATAATGTAACTACCTATAAAGTAAATCAGTGGTTAAATCAGAACACAAAGCACTGTTATAATTGCATTTGTAAGTTTTTTCTTAATATTAATATGACATTTAGGTTCTTGTTACATATAATATTAATATGTTCTGTAGTAACTACTGTTATGATGTTGTGTATATATCATGTACATAGTTAGACATGGTGTACTATGACAACTAAGCAAGTGGTAAGGTGTACAATACCACAACTATTGCTAAACAGAATAAGAAGGAAGTCAACCCTGAAATCACTAGTAACAACCAAAAGTATTTCAACTACATTTCAGTATACCAGTCACCACCAATATAAAGCATATGTGTGGGTATGAAACATGCATGGCCATGCGATCTTATGGGATTTCTACAGGTAATGTTACTTACTCCACATGTTAGCTCCACTTGCAGAATTTCCCTAGTTAGATGTCATGCCACTGACAAAAGTGCTTCAAAATATCATAACATGTCCACAAGTACATGCACAAAACCTGATTATTGTTTGTTATAAAGGTTAAACACAAAAACAAATAATGAAATCAGTCAGCCCTTATTACAAAGCTATATCACAAATGTGAAACTTCTTTCCACGCTCGTAAAGAAAAGCATCACTATGTAGCACAAGTCCTACTATTATTATTATCACTTAAAATTTGGATAAACTTTGCTGAATTGCTGGAAAATATGTTACAATGTCCAAAACAGTTTCAGGTCTTGCCTCACTACTACATCACTATTACCCATACTGTAGAAGACAGAGCATTTAGATGAAACAGTTTGAAAGTGTAATAGAAGCTGATGTACACATAATTTACAAGGCATTTTTGTGCTTTTTATCTATGTACCTCACTGAGCAACCTGTGTATTTATTGCTGCTACCAATTTTGTAGTGGAAAAACTAATATTGATTTCTTTTCACAAAAGTGAGTTAAGTCACTGCTTAAATAATATATAGGACAACTGTATAAAATAACCTAAAATTCTTCACTTAATTAGTTTTATTTATTTATATTTTGGTCACTATATCCCATCATGAGTCAATCAGTTAAACACTGAAATCTCAAACAAATATTATATGTATTAATTTACATAACTTGTGAAAATATTTTTAATATACCTTAATAAAGTTCTCATTATCAATACTGTTTATTTTCTTCAAATTACTTATTCATTGTATCTCTCTTATTATTTTCCATGTGTATTGTAATTATATGTTTTCTATGTATAAAAGACGTTCCTTTCCAATACGCTGCAGATACATGTCTATTTTCCAAAGTGACTACGCACATGTCAAAAGTGTTTTTGTACTCTTTTGAATACAGTATTTACTGTGATAACAAATGTTTCAAAGGACTAAAAATTTCTGATCTTAGTATGGTCTATATTACAAATAATGCACAAACATTTTGTGCAAGGAGATCCTTTTGACAAAACTCGTCGTAGTGGACAGAATTTCTCTGTACCACTTACACAGAACAAACAATGTTGTACACAAACTTATATGTTTATATACAGCATGATTTTATGTACTGTATACAAGCACTTACATGTAAGTTTTGGTACATTTGTTGTTGTGTGAGAATGGTACAGAAAAATCCAATCTATTAAGAAGCTACAACATGAAGCTAGTATAAAATTCTACACTAAATCAGTGATTATATTTGACTGTTATAAACTCAGATAAAGTTTTCTTAGAAATGTGTTGTTCCATTATAGGGCAGCAATGTCAAAATTTAACTCGAAACTTTTCAGGAGTTTAGGAGACAAAACTTGGACGGACATGACATCACCATTACGCATTACATCTATGCACTTTTAAGGAAAGAATGTATATTGAAAGTGCATTATAACAATAAACCCTAAAGAAATATCTGATCCAGTAAAATTTAATTTACTTTTATTTAACGACCAACATGAATGGTAAATTACATAAAAATTAACTGAAAGTATAAAATTATATTATTTATTAGGGAAGTAAAGACAAATCCTACTCTCTTGCATTAATCCAGAAAATCTGTTTTAGCTATTTCACACCCCACATTTGAAGTACTGATTTGATATTAAACGTGAAAGAAAGTATTGATTAATACAGATATGAATCATTTAAATACTTTCGTGTTCAATTCTGACTTCATGAGCTGATACGACAGTAATGAAGGACTGACACTAATTGCAGTGTGGTCTTACCTTCAATTACCAAGATGAGTGGTGGAGGAGCAGTGACTGTGGGGGCTACTGGGCAGTCCTGTCTTCTACTGTCGGTGCTGGTCAAATCTGTTGACAACTCAGTTACTACATCACTGACAGGTGTTGATGACACAGTCTCCATAAGGGGTGACACAGATGAGCTGATCAAACCCTCTGCATTTGAAGATTCATCAGTATAATCAAAGGGGGTGCTGTACGTAAAATTTGGTGTGGTTGATGTTTCCAATGTAGTAGTCTCTATCATCTCAGTAGGAACAGTTGTCACAGGCATACCCGATGACACAGTTGAGATTTCATCCATATCTCCTATCAGTATTTCAGGTGTAATACTTGATTCTTCTATTACTGTCACATTTTCACGTATTTGAGTTTTGTCATCATTTTCTGTCTCGTGCCCAGTAAGATTCCCTTGATGTGTTGTAGAAACTGTAACATTCTCTGCAAATACTGACATGTCAGTCGAAACAGGCTCTATATTATCACCTTCCAAGTCAGGGCCAGTTTCGTTCTCTGGATTATCGAGACATGGGCAAGTGCATTCACAAACTCCACCCCACAATGGGAAAGCAGTTGTTGTGGGAAAAGGTAAAATGGTAGTGGTGGCTGGTGGCAGTGATGATGGTGGTTCATGCTTGGAGACTGAAATGTGAGTAACATTGTCATTGCTCAAACCTAGCAGGACAGAGGCAAGTTTCTGGGATGGTGGACTTATGTCAACACCTGCAACCTGTTCACTGTCTCCATTGGTGGGGACAGAGACAGATAGGACATACACAGGCTGATGGTTACTTGAGTGATGGCCGGTCTCATTACTCTGATCAACATCCTCGGTGGCTATTGTCACATTCACAAGCACACGTTTAGCATGTCTAGATGAGCCATTTGTATCAGGTGACAGTTCTAACACATTGACTTTTGGCAAAGCTGTTAATGACATATCTGACACACTTACATTCATAATGTTATGAGACACTTCACTATGGCTGTTAGGATCACTCTCTGATGCAGAATGCAGTATTAATTGCGAACCATGCTCTTGTGGCACATGCTCAGCAACAGACTGAGGATTATATTCAGTAGAAGCGTTGCCCACAACTGTTTCTACTCTATCTGACTGAGAAGGATTCTCTAATGATGTATGGAACATAGAAACATCAAGCTTAGACTCATCTTTGTATTGCACTGTTGTGGCATCAGACTGAAATGCAGAGAGGTAAGTAGAAATAATAACAGATTTTCCAGTTGTATCCCTTTCATGTTCAGCCCTGTCTGTTTTGTCCACTACATCTTGATCATCAACACCGTCACCATCAAATAAGGGGATATCCTTCAGTTCATTATTGAGCCTGTTGGCATCCGGGCTTGTATGTTGTGGGAGACTGCTACCACCTGACTTGAGGGTTACTGACTCATGATCCAACCTAACAATTTCCACCTCATCCTGACCGTAAGAATACACAGGAGGATAATCGCGCTGAACAGTGTCTGCAGCAGAATCATGCATGTTGGCAACATGTCTTCTGGTTGGAACAAAACCACTACCCTCATCTTCTGTAAGTCCCTCAGCAACATTAACATTGCTATTTGTATAATTAGACTTCAGAACACTCACATTAAGCGGGACAGACACATTAGCATGCCGGTGGGAGTGTAATACAGATATGTCTCCTTCACTGGTCAAATGCCCTCCTTCGTCTGTGACAGCAACATCAGCAGTGCTGCCAGATACATTTCCATGCACCAAATTCACAGAAGTTAAATTGTCAGCATGCACAGCAACATCTACATCATCAACATCATCATCAACAACATCACGAGCAGCAACAGGAGTGTCACTGTTTGTACCATGTGTATCAACATTAGGATATATGGCATGCTGGTTAACTGATCTACGCCAACGAAGGTGCTTTGTGGCTAGTGTACTGTGTTGTGATGAGGAAGAAGAAGAAGGTGGTAACAACACAGAATTGCCATCAGCATGTAGGTATTTACCTCCTGAAGGAGGTCGAGGTCGACCGGACGAACGGTTTGTTTCGGCAGATGTCTTGGAGAAAGATTCTGTATTTTCTCCGACAAGAACTGTGCAAGCTTTGGCACTCTGATATGACCAGTTCAGTAGGTTAACCGCTGAAAGAAGAAACACAAATACACAAATATATATAACAAACTGCTGGCAGCTATCTATGTAGTTTAAAGTAAAAATGAGAAATTTAATCACAGTTTCTCAAAAAATGTTCTTATATTGGGTTGTTAAACTGACACACAAACCAGAAATTTTCTGTCATCTCATTTGGTTACAAAACACAACATTTCAGACACTGTTTCTGTGTTTAGTGTGACGTAACATTAGGAACTCTGTCAGCTGGGTCTATTGAATGAACTTAGTCTCTATCTCAGAAGACAGTCTGGGGCCTACCTGAGTAGGTTTTTATACCTGATGATGAAAACATAACAAATTTTCAAAATGTTGTGTTTTTAAACCAAAATGAGGCAATGGACACCCTCTAATACTATATGTAGCAGTTTAATCATGTACCATCACTACAGGCTTTTAGATTTACTTTAGGCTGGATTTTATAGAAGAAACAGCGCTGAAGGGTAGTGCATGTTACTTTAGGTAAATATGTCTCTGCCCTTGCCTCCAAAGTAGCATATTACTCAATGAAGGCATGAATGAATGACTCAGTCAATCAATGAATGCAACAATTGCTACTTCATATAAGAGTGTCTCCACCCTTCCCTCTGCAATATTTTTGTAACAAAGTCTGTGATATTCTTCAAATTCAGAACAAACTCAGAACAATAGTTACCTTCCAAACCATGCTTAGAGGTTTTACAGCTGAATTTTTGTATGGATGACAAATTGCTCACATGTGGCTACAAGATGTCAGTCAACCCTTTGGTGCCGAAAGATAGCTTTACTCAACGCACAGTGTGATGCTCGGGAAACTTAACATCACCTAAAGTCACTGGTCAAGAACATGCAAAGCAATGAGCGAACATTTAAATCCCAGGTCTTTTGCAGATTACACTGGGCACTTAATTCCATTGCCAAAGGGTTAACAAACCAGCATCAAATGAATGTTTTTCAGACAACACAAAGAAAAAAGTATTCATAGTCTCTAAAATCAGAACTTACCTGACATATATGTCAGTGCAGCCGCAAGTACAACTGATAAGATAATGAATACAATGGCTGTACACTTCCAAGTACATTTTGACGTGAGGCCTTTCCGAAACTGGAACCGTGACTGTGGGAAATGGCTTGAGTTGGGGCGGCGCAAGTTGTTACGGACGGGCAGGACTGGAACGGGCGTCCCGAATGGCAAGGAACATCTGAAACAGTAACATGCAAACAAATGTCAAGAGTATTACTCCAGTCTATTTCATATATTACAGACAAGAATGTCAGAAATGTAGAACACAGATTTTACTAATTACTATTATACTAACTGGTAGATTTAATAGTGTTTACAATTCAATTTAACAGGAATTTAGCCTACAGTTTTTACTTAGCTGGAAAGCAAATTGGTCCTCATATGTGGCGAAAGCTGTATGTCTCCTACTGTAATTTTGAATAAAAATTGTGATGGAATGTAATGAAAAGTTACGAAATAACTGATTGGTTCCCCACAATGAGTTTCATAAATGTTTTGAATTATAAGATTTGAAGCCTGTCTTCAGGGATGTGATTCCTGTGTAGTCTGCTACATATGTACAGATGTTTCAGAGGAGCCTGCTGCTGCCATCATCAGGGCAGATGAAGTTATCACAATCTATTCATCTGTCCTGACAGTGGAAGTAGGGGGTTTCTCTGAAATGTTGGCATGTCTACCTACTACACAGCGTCATATTTCACAGCTGTGTAGGTATAAGTATAGTGTACGTAATTAACACCATGTGGACTTCAAATCCAACAATTAGCCTTCAGGTTCTTATAGTGGTCAGTCTTAAGATTACGGTCTTTTAGAATGTGACAGTGTATAGTTTGACACATAGATGCGTACATTTCATAGCAACGTGCTGCCTCCATTGTGAGGGTAGAAAAACCAAGGAAGTAAGTTCCCATGAAATGTTCACACCTACGTACCAAACTATGTGGTACAACATAACACGAAGACTCTGGATTTACGACTGAAATGGATAAGAATGACAGACCAAATGCAGACAGACTCCCAGACAGACAGACAGGCAGACGGACAGACAGACAGATTTCTTGAAATTTTACATTCCAAAAAGGTAGCTGTTCTGGCTTCAGATGAACATGTTTTCTTCGCTAAATATTCAAAACTCTATCACTTCCCTGTCCAGAATAGAATGATTTAATTATTGTCAGATATTATTCAACACCATCCTCAACTGACACCTTGCATATTTACAAAAATAATGATTCACTATTCTGTGTTACAAACAAACTCGAATTAAAACAAGCCATGTCATAGCTCAGGTGTTGGCTTGTCAGCATCTCACCACTGAGGACTGGTTCTGTCCCATGGCAGTCTATGTGGAATCTGTGGTGGACAAAGTGGCACTGGGACAGGGTTTGTTCCAAGCACTTTGGTTTTCCCACTCAGTATCATTGCACCAACGCTCCATACTGATACTTCAATCATCGACCATCGATTTTAACAGCCAACAGCATTGTTAAATTATTAAATAAAATAATAGAATATAAGAGAATTATTAACAGCTCTATTACAGTTACAAGTTTAGAATAACTATACCATATTACAGATTAGTGTTAACTTTAAAACAAAACAGAAAGATTTACCTTTCAGTATTCTTCTGAATGTCCCCTTTAGATGGACTGCTGCATGATGAATTAGACTTGTAGTCCAAAGGAGAATCTTTCGGTACATCTGAAAAAAACAAAAATAAAGTCTCTATTATTAATTTAATTCCAATTCCAGCTTATCCCAAACTGTGTTTTTGACTTGTAGCCTTTTGTGTTTCAGATACAAACACGTGGATCTCAAGACCAAAACCATACAAAATGAAAACTGAATGTGCTGTAAAACATTTACTCTTCTATAACAATCAATGAAAAGTCAAGTCAGATGTTTCAAAGCCTTGCATAATCTAACTCAGTGCAAAATTCAGTTTCTCAGAAATGTGTCTTAGAAGTTTCTCAAGTCTTCGGGGATGTTACACTTTGTTGTTGGGTAAATAATCCCAAATACTTCGAAGAATTGTAATGCCTTCACCTTTGAGGTCAAGCAGTCAAATAAAGTAGCTTAACTGGCCCTATGGATGAAGGTGCTCTGATCCTTCAAAACACAGGGAACAATTTCCTTGACACAGTGTTAACATCCCAGAATATTTGAATCACTGAAGCCACTTTACTGGTTGAAGTGAAGTTTATTGTGTCTTGTTCAGTTTGCGAATCATTACTTCAGCAATTTCCATGCATTCTGTTTCTTGAAGCATTACTGAACAGGGATTTTGTAAATACAGTTCACTAATGGCAGTGACAATTTAATATAGTACACAATGACACAACATTATTCATTCAGGAATTCTGTAAAATAAATAATTAAACTGTCATTTCAGAAGGTATTCATGGATTTACTGGAAATTCTGGAGCAAGCATGCATTGTGAACTACTGTTCTAGGATGTGTGTACAAATAACCAAACAATATAGGTACTTGGAGGCCTACAAAGCAGGAGAGCTCAAAAGAACTTGGAAATTTACAGTAAAAGAAATTTAGCTTAATACAATATATTTTTGCATGCGATTATGTTCATTAATGTTTGCTATAGATAGGCAGTGTTAATCTGTGTCCAAAATATAAATTGTTCTATTATTTTGCAGGACCTACTGGGATGATTTATTTCCTTCACATGCTACAATGCTGCAGCTCTAACATAAATATGAACTATGAGCTGTTAAGAATACCTCAAGCATAACATACTCAACACATCTTTCACATAGTTTCCTAACATATTGGTTAAAGAGATTTAAGAAAAAATAATCACCAACACCTGTAATTTCTTAGGTATATTCACCAAATGACATTCAGCATTAGGTTTTTATCTAGTTTATATTCACTGAAGAGTTTTGTAGCAATTCACCATGTTGAAAAGACTAAAATGACCCAGTGTTCCTGAAAATGGTGCTGCCTGCATGACAACACTCTTATATTCTGCGTAAATACCTTTGTAATATCACTCTTATGTCACCCCATATATTTCAGGACAAAATAAAATGTTATGGTTAAGTGGGTAGCATTTCTGCTTCATATTCTTGGAATCCCAGGTTTTCACCTTGGTGTGGAGACTGGCTATACTGATTTGAGTACTTTTTCCTCAGTTCTTCCGGCCAAAATGCCACGTTAAGACCTCAAATTATGCCACAAACACTACCTTCCAAACCATACCTCAATAACTGTTTACTAATCATCATAATTTGATGCTACAGAGCTAGTAATATTATCCTTAAATAAGCTGTAAATAAATATTTATTGTGGCTTATTTTATTATGCACTTAGTAATCGGAATGTAGTTATCAGCCCATCGCAGATGCCGCTACCTACACAACACACAACAAACACAAGAGACAGACATCCATGCCCCCAAAGGGATTCGAACCCGCGATCCCAGGAATCAGGCGGCTGTAGGCCTTCGCCCCAGACCGCAAGGCCACTTGGATCGGCTCCCTTGAGGTTATCTGACCAAAATATTGTATAAATTTCTCATTTTCGTCGTGACTCCTGCTTGTCATGGAATTTTAACAGCTTGAAGTAACAAGCCATGGTATATTTTCAAGTCATTACATATATATGTGACTCGGGAAACTGATGGAAGCCATGCAGACTAATTACTAACTCACCTGTCGGAATGTACACGTTTCCCGACGGTGTCCTCACGAGGTAAGAAGGTTCGAAATCGCCGTCCCGATCGGGGGGATTCCCCATAATCCCCGTGGCCACACGGCCGTTTAGTCGATTCATCGAAGGGTTTCGAGGTGGCACATCGGGTGGAGCACTGTCCAGCAGCGAGCCTGCGAACGGAGAACAGAGCACGTGAAGTCTGTAAGCAAGCTAAACATTGAGCGAAGACAGGCTGCAGTGTCCACACCATCACTCTGCACAACACATCACACTAGTCTCGTAAATGTACCTAAGTGGCGCAGATGTTCTGTTGGCAGCGTCATAACACAGACGCCGTACAATGTGCACCGAAATAGGACCAACGGTCCTTCAGCCACATTCCTGAAATGTTTCATCACCTCAGTAATGACAGTTATTTTTTTTTTTAGTAGGCAATGCTACTTGACAATTCGACAAAAACTGTACCACGTGTTAACCAACTAACTTTATGGAATCGGATCCATTTTGAGAAGAAAGTAGTTCCACAGCTTGTCAAGAAATTCCCCATATTTTGTGAAACCCGAGGGTTTATTAGCGTATTTATAACAGCACGCCATTTGTCCTTATCCTGATCCGGATCTATCCATTCCACATTCCATTTTTTTACGATCCGGTTTAACATCACCCTTCCATCTACGCCTAGGTCTTCCAAGCGGTCTGTTTCCTTCAGGTTCCACTCAATAACGTACATGCTGTCATATCCCACTACACGTGCTACAAGCCCCACCCCTGTCATCTACCTTGACTTGATCACCTAATAATGTCTGATGAGCAATACAAATGACGAAACTCTTTCTTATGTAATTCTGTCCAGCCTCCAGTTACTTCGCCTTTTTAGACCCAAATACCTTCCTCAGCACCCTGTTGTCGAACTTCCTCAGCCTGTGTTGTTCCCTTAATTTAAGAGACTAAGATTCACACTAATATAAATTATAAGATTATAAATTATATCGATACAGAATTATGCCTCACAATGCAGCAGGATAACTTTCATTAGCTCCCAGCAATAGGCAGGAATAACTCTATATACTGATTTGACCAGGAGCTGGAGGGCCGAAGATCCGGGATTCAGTTTTCTGAGGCATTAGAAGCTTTCTATTCTCTCCACAGCGACCACTTCAGGGGCCCATCCGACTTCCTGTCAAACGTGCAAGAGGGGCATTCACTTCTGGAATTACAGCGGCTAAGACGCTAAGCTGATCACTCACTTCCATATAATACCGAGTTTAAATATGCGTGGAGCAAATCTCCTTTTCCCCATACGTCTTCATGACGTGACGGTTAAGGAAAGGGACAAGTTTACCTTCAAATTTTACCCAAAAATAGGTGCATGGTTGAAATCATTAGTCGTCTTTTAAATGCAAAGTTTTTCTACGTTTCAGCGGGAAGCAAAAAAAGACAGTCGACTTTCGAAATAGCGAAGGTGAATTTTACCGATTAAATGCAACGTAATATAACACACACTGAGACCACAACAACCATTTTGTGTGCTGTTGTAATAATATTCAGACTAACTCAACTACTTAGTTGTTATTTGGTGTTCTAGTGGTGCAAATGCAAGAGTTATTTTCCAGGAAGACGAGCCATACAAATTAATACAGCATTCAATTTCAAAACTTTAAGATCATGGTACGAACTGCTCATTGTTAATCACTACTTGTAATTACACGTATACCTTCCAATTACTTTCTTAGTAACACGAATTACGAACCTTAGCATGATCCCATAAGCATATACACAAATAAAGTTGTATCAAGACGGATAAAGTGCTGAATTTGATTAAAAACCCGAAAACAATTTACAGTAGCTAAAGTGTAATAAGTAACAAAGTACATTACTTACATTTTATATTCTACATCAGCGGTCGCCAACCGGTGGTCCGCGGACCACTGATGGTCCGCGAGAAAATTTTGGTGGTCCGTGGAGAAATTTGGACATTATTTGCAATTCTTATGTTTATTATACTGTTTCATTATATTCAATATATTCATTATATATTGATATCACACTAATAATTTTGTTATAATTAAACAAGTGCATTTCATATTAATAAAATGGAACTTTTATGATCATTATTTTATAGATGTTTGCACCTTTTTAAAAAAAAATTCATGTTAGTGGTCCGCGGGATTCAAAATTGTGAGTTTAGTGGTCCGTGAGGTCCGAATGGTTGGCGACCGCTGATCTACATGAAGAGATTTATTATCCAGTTACCTAAACTGTAGTGTAAAGAAAGGGTGTTCTTAAAGGGAAATTTTATTCTTAACCCCCCCCCCCCCCACGTTATAGACACCTTGCCTTTTTTCACAGTATCACATTTCACACAGCACGACGTCTCCAAACTACAGCTTGACTCGTTGGTCCAAAATATTAGTTTGAAAACATGGTGTCTTCTTTCACCTCTTATAGCAGGCACAACTGCAGTTAACAATAACAAACAGCTTCCAAGACAGGCGACATAAAAATATTCCACACAAGTCCCAAGCTAATCACACTGGGGGCAATGGAAATCAAAACAATTTCAAGAAGTGGGTAGCTGAAATTTCCAAGGGTCCAGGATATAAAATGTGGGATGGCGGGGGAAAGAATGATAAAGAAGGGAAGTGGCAGAAATTAAAACACCAGCTATACAGAAGGGGGTGAGACATTAAGAGTGGGGAGTAAAATAAGGAGGGGGGTTGTTCACGCTTTTGAAGTCACGTGCATAGTATAAAGGAGTCGACGATGAGGTGAAAGGGGAGGGGGCGTGGGGGGGAAGGCTGGAGCGCTTACGTTCTATTCGAGTTATTACTGAGCGATGTTAACTTTGGAGCATGGTGTCGGGTCATAACTCAATGGTGGAAACAGAAGGGTGGTGACTCGTGTTATTAACTGAGGGATACGAAGGTGATAATTTAGCAAATCCTTGTTCTGTAGTAATTAGTCTTTGGCTGCTACTGCTCTGCTGTCAGGAGTTGTGTCTGTTACTTCAATAGCTTGATACCGTCTTTGGTGCCACACAGGGGTCATTTGACTCTTGGAAAAGGAGCATAAAGGGTTTAGAAGGGCAGGCCCTGCTCAGGTTGCAAAATGCGATGACGGATGTTTACAAGACAAACATAACTCGGCTATAAAGAAGCTGACGAGGACGTGCCATGGCTCAGACGGTTAGTCGCCGGCCTCTCACCGCGGAGGCCCGGGTTCGATCCCGGGTCAATCCATGTGAAATTTTTATTGGACAAAGTGGCACTGGGACAGAATTTTCCCCGAGTACTTCAGTTTCCCCCCCATCAACTTCATTCCACCGCTGCTCCATTACTTGGAAAAACGAAAATAATTAATCATCTTCATCGCAGGGTTGCACAATAAGCCTTAAGGCTGCGGTGCGTCCGTAGCATCTGCTGCGGGGCCCTTCACAAAATAAACTGATAACAGTAATGGCGGAATATTCGGATTTGTTTCATTTTAAGGTGGCACACCCCCGTTTCTTTATACTTATAATGTAGAAGGCCGACCCCAGTGGCCGCGCGGTCTAAGGCGTGGGTCTTCGGCCGCTCGCTTGCTGGGATTGTGGGTTCGAATCCCGCAGGGGGCATAGATGTCTGTCTGTTGTGAGTGTTGTGTGTTGTCAGGTAGAGGTCTCTGCGACGAGCTAATCACTCATCCAGAGGAGTCCTACCCAGTGTGGTGTGTCTGAGTATGATCGTGAAGCCTTGATAATGAGGACGCCCTGGACCACTACGGGCTGTTGCGCCACTGGAAAAAAATAATGTAGAAGAATATAACGATGTGGAACGCCTGTAGGGTGTAGTTTGAAGGTGTACAACAAAATAGTATAATGTAGACAATAAAACGGTTTATATCTAACTACATACATTATACTATTTTTACATGGCTCGACAGCCCCTAGTGGGCCAGGGCGTCCTCATTATCGAGGCTTCACGATCACACTCAGACACGCCACACTCGGTAGGACTCCTCTGGACGAGTGATCAGCCCGTCACAGAGACCTCTACCTGACAACACAAAACACTCATAAGAGACAGACATTCATGCCCTAGGCGGGATTCGAACCCGCAATCCCAGTAAGCGAGCGGCCGCAGTCCCACGCCTTAGACCGCGCGGCCACTGGGATCGGCATACATTATACTATTTTATTCAATATTTTTAACGTTTTACACCCTCAAACTACACCCTACAGGCGTCCTACACCTTTCACATTGTTATATCCTTTTACATTACATGTATATTTTTATTTGTAAAGGTTGAGATCTCTAACATATCTGCAGTTGTAAAAAAACCGTTTTTGTATCTTGTAGTTCAAGCCTGATAATGGCTATCCTTTTATAGCCGAAACATGTAGCCTTATTCTTAATAAATGTATATGGTGTGTTGACTAACCGAAACATATATTGTATTTGGATTTGTGTTTGTAGTAAGGAGATGGGCTAGAAGACGCATGACAATGACACGTCCTATAAATCCTATAAATATATATATATATAGATTTATATATATATATATATCTATATACAGGTCTCTATATATGTACATACCCAAAACACACATAAAGTTCACAGTATTCGTCCGCCTATTTTGTAACATGGCGCTTCATATCTGTGGGTCCTCAGTATGCAACTTGCTTCACATCGTCCTTTTGGCGCCTAGAATTTTAAGATGGTTCCTAGATTTTCGAAAAATTTGTGTACCCCTTCCTTTTAGGAAGGGCAATTTTGCTATCATCTACATGGGCCCTGTGCAAATCATTTCGTTCTCCCACAAAAAGCCTCGGTTCAATAAACAATTTGTTGGCTACAGTAAAGATGGCGTCTGAGATATCAAACCTTTAAGGGCTAGGGTTAACCTGATTTGTATATGAAGATTAATTTCGTACCGCGCAGTAAACACATTCCAGCTCGATTATAAAAACAAATCAGTTAATGCTGCACAGTGAAATAATCGCTGTTTGTTCTGAGATCCACACAAAACACATAAATGCAGTCCGTACCGCGCAGTAAACACACTCCGTCTCAGTTATACAAACCAGTCAGTTAATGTTGTACAGTGAAATAATCGCTGTTTGTTCTGAGATCCACACAAAACACATAAATACAGTCCGTACCGCGCAGTAAACACACTCCGTCTCAGTTATACAAACCAGTCAGTTAATGTTGTACAGTGAAATAATCGCTGTTTGTTCTGAGATCCACACAAAACACATAAATGCAGTCCGTACCGCGCAGTAAACACACTCCGTCTCAGTTATACAAACCAGTCAGTTAATGTTGTACAGTGAAATAATCGCTGTTTGTTCTGAGATCCACACAAAACACATAAATACAGTCCGTACCGCGCAGTAAACACACTCCGTCTCAGTTATACAAACCAGTCAGTTAATGCTGTACAGTGAAATAATCGCTGTTTGTTCTGAGATCCACACAAAACACATAAATACAGTCCGTACCGCGCAGTAAACACACTCCGTCTCAGTTATACAAACCAGTCAGTTAATGTTGTACAGTGAAATAATCGCTGTTTGTTCTGAGATCCACACAAAACACATAAATACACTGTGTGGGCAGAACGTAGAATTTGTTAATGTTAAACTTTCTGGTACATATAGTAACCACTGGGCTTTAGAGCGTTGGCAGACTAACTCTGGAGCCATTTAGCTCGTACCGCGCAGTAAACACACTCCGTCTCAGTTATACAAACCAGTCAGTTAATGCTGTACAGTGAAATAATCGCTGTTTGTTCTGAGATCCACACAAAACACATAAATACAGTCCGTACCGCGCAGTAAACACACTCCGTCTCAGTTATACAAACCAGTCAGTTAATGTTGTACAGTGAAATAATCGCTGTTTGTTCTGAGATCCACACAAAACACATAAATATACTGTGTGGGCAGAACGTAGAATTTGTTAATGTTAAACTTTCTGGTACATATAGTAACCACTGGGCTTTAGAGCGTTGGCAGACTAACTCTGGAGCCATTTAGCTCGTACCGCGCAGTAAACACACTCCGTCTCAGTTATACAAACCAGTCAGTTAATGCTGTACAGTGAAATAATAGCTGTTTGTTCTGAGATCCACACAAAACACATAAATACACTGTGTGGGCAGAACGTAGAATTTGTTAATGTTAAACTTTCTGGTACATACAATAACCACTGGGCTTTAAAAGGTTAAACTATTCTAAAAACATGCAAATCATTTGATGGTGTAGCTTATACTCAGCGTAAGAAATATGTGAACAATGGAGAAATGACTGCGGTGAAGAACGCAAATACAACAAGAACGGACACGGGCTGGCACAAAGAGACGCATGAAGACTATGCCTGAAGCCTATCTGATGACGTAAATTGAGAGGATATCGACTAGAGAGCAGGACGATAGCAGGAGATTGGACAGTGCTTCCGACGGTGTATAATGTACGTCGTTAAATATTACCCCACTGATAATGTACCCATAAGTATTACATATAATTCTACATGGCAGAGGCTCTACACTGCAATTAGTTTTAAAGAGTGGGCGTTTGAGGAAACAGGATATAGGGCGAAAGGAAAGATTTCTGAGAGGAAGAGAAACCTGATAAAATGTGGGTATGACAGAAGAAAAGATATCGCTTGGGAAGCTGTACGTGGTGATAGGCGGGCATCCTGCGACCCTCTGGCAAATGAGACAGGAAGACCCCCCCCCCCCGGCCCTGCCGGAAAAGGAGAAAACTCGAGAGATACTAGACTTCTGCACAGAAATGATATGCGATAAGGAAGAAGAAGAAGAAGAAGACGAAGACGAAGGAGATGTGGCTATAACCCCACAAAACTTCCCTCTCCTTAAGGTTATAAAGCTTACTGTAACATTAGTTGTTCTGTTAGTGCCATGGAGACCGTAATAGTAATTCTAAATGCACGGGTTTGTTTCAGCTTTTACAGTAAAGTTACTGTACGCACCATTTAGTTTAAAAATTAAAAAATATTTTTATTTTTTTCCCACAAAATGTAATTTTATATATATATTTAGTATAATTCTCCACAGAAACAAAATTAACCGACTGGTATTTGTAATGGAGAAGCTGTGCGCTTTCTACGAGATGGGAATTCAGTACTTAGTGTCCTTTACATTGCTTTCAAGCTTGAAATTGTTAACAAAGGTAAGAACATTTTCTGTTTTTAGGAGCGTTCGCAAAATTGCGAAAAGCGACTGTCAGCTTCGTCATATCTGTCCGTCCGAATGTAACAACTCGGCTTCCACTGGACGGATTATCATGAAATTTGATATTTTGAGTGTTTTTCGACAACCTGTCCAGAAAATTCAAGTTTCATTAAAATCTGACACGAATAACGGGTACTTTACATGAAGACCTATGTACATTTATGATGATATCTCACTGAATTCTTCTTATAATGAGAAATGTTTCAGACATAAGTTGCAGAGAAAATCAAAACACACATTTTACGTTCAACAATTTTTTTTTTCCTTCCGAAAATGGTACCGGCACAATATAACACAGCGCATGCGCTTTGCATGCTGGATAACTAAGGCTACAGACACACACTCAGAATATGTAATACTTATTGCTTTTCTACGACAACAATGGTTACGCGTACGCGCCTCAGTGTCACGTTATACGTACTTGTTTAAGTAATTCAAGATGATGATACGACTACAGACAGAAGTACTTAAGCTTGTTATAATTTGCCAATATATCTTTATCATTAATTATAAAAATATTTTACTGCTACTTTGAACTTATCTCTCTTCTGCAACGCAACGCCACGTTGTGTAACGTACAGATTTTTGACAATGGTTGTACAAGAGTCATATCAGCAGCATTTACGAGAACTTTTCCCGAATGTCATAAAAATGCTAAAAAAAGACAATATATTTCGGGAGAAAATTGCTTCCTTCTTCAGGAGAAAATTAAGCACAAATCCATAAAAAGGTATGGAAGGATTGAAGTATATCTCTGTGCATTGTTAATATCAGCACTAGATGGAGGCAGTGTTCAGTTTCACGCTCTGGCCGCTTTTTTCCCAGAGAAATATCACCCGGTATCCGCTAGACAGCAATATGATCCACAGATGATGGGGACTCTGGGAAGAAGAAGAGATTTCGCCTCTGCCAGGAGGTGAAGCCCGATTATACCGTTTTCAATTCTGTAGTTTCCTCACTATACCGAGGCAGCTGTTCTTGTATGCTTTGAAGTGTAATGAAAAGTTCTGCGCTGTTCCACGAGTAGATCAGTGCCCGCAACTTTTTGTATAAGAACCACATGTCAGAAAACAATGCCCCAGGTACATAAAAGAGCCTAAATACCACTTCTGCAGACCAAGTTAAACCTGTTTGCAAAATCCTTCATGTAAAATAATTTTCGAGCTTTTATGTACAAAACGAGAGAGAGCACGAAAAAAAGCGGTTAAAAAAAAAGCAGGTCCATTCCACGGCTTAGAGTCATTTTCATAGCAAGTAACTGTGCATTACAAAGTGTGAGGTAAACTTTCTTTTGTGTGACCTTTTGCCCTAGTCTCTTTTACTCAAATCCGTAATAACGTGTGATGTGGCATTACATTCTCCCCCCTCCACCCTCCCTTACACCAAAAACTCAGTGCGTTGGTAGCTGGTGACGTCACGCGATCCACAGTGCCCTTCAGACTACACGACACAACCAAACACAGTTCTTGTACCAAGGATCCGATAAAAGGATACAACACTGATTTTCTCCTTAATGTAAAGTTGGGTTATTTCATTCATTCTGTAGTCTGTCTTACAACAGGTCCGTAGCCTCTTACAAAGCGAGATCTCCACTGAATGCGATCTAGTGCTTCCTCTTTCAATTTCCAGTATCCTTGCTTTTCCTTAAGGTCATCCAGTAGCTGCTTACCTCTTCTTTCTCGTCTTCTCGTCAGAATTTGAAGGATTTGAAAGTAGGTGCTCGTGAAAATCAAGGCATTAACCCAACGTTTGCTCTGGAGGTATGTACGTCTGTAAGGATAGTTGGTGCTGGGATTCGAGCAGGGAATCTCCAGAATACAAGAGTGGAGGGTCACAGCTATACGAGTACATACCTGCTAAGTACTTTAAAACAAAAATATACCTTATTGACTAAACCAGATAATTGTGAATTATTTAGTCCAACATCAATCTGCTCCTTGAATAAAGATATCTCTAAGATTATTAAGTAAATTAGGATAACGTGGGAGAAATGTGAAATGGATAGAAAATTTTGAGCTGAAAAACCATTAGTGCAGGGGTAAGTTTGAAGACCTGACGTCCACAGCTAGTCAAAAAATCGCTTGCATTTCATGAAACCCCTTCTTATTTCCCGTATTCTTTAAATCCCACTACTTGTCCCTATACTAAGATAAATTACATTTAGAACCAATTTTAATATTATACTCCCATCTATATCTAGGTCTCCGAAGTCGTCTCTTTCCTTTGGGTTTCCATACCAAACAACTGTATACATTTTTATACTCCTCCATAGGTGCTACATGCTCCGCCCATCCCATTCTCCTTGCCTTGATCATCCAAATAATATTTGGTGAGGATTAAAAGTAATGAAGCTCCTCATTATGCAGTCTTCTGCAGCATCCTGTTACATCCTCCCACTTAGGCACAATATCTTCCTCAACACCCTATATTCGAAGGCCCTCCGCATTAAATTCTTCCGTGATTATTTGATACCAAGCTCCACATCCATACAAAACAACATGAAAAATTACAGTGTTTCTTTTTTATTGCTAATGCTTTTGGATATCAAAAGAAAGGAAAAATGTTATACACCGAAATGTGGCAGACATTCCCCGAATTTAATTTGTTTGTAATTTCTTCATGCTTTTAATTTCGGGAAGACGACGGCAAAATGACAAGGAACTAACAAGGCTCGGACGAGATGGAAGAAGGAACTAAGAAGGCTCGGACGAGATGGAAGAAGGAACTAAGAAGGCTCGGACGAGATGGAAGAAGGAAGTAAGAAGGCTCGGACGAGATGGAAGAAGGAAGTAAGATGGCTCGGACGAGATGGAAGAAGGAACTAAGAAGGCTCGGACGAGATGGAAGAAGGAAGTAAGAAGGCTCGGACGAGATGGAAGAAGGAAGTAAGAAGGCTCGGACGAGATGGAAGAAGGAACTAAGATTGCTCGGACGAGATGGAAGAAAGAAGTAAGAAGGCTCGGACGAGATGGAAGAAGGAACTAAGATTGTTCGGACGAGATGGAAGAAGGAAGTAAGAAGGCTCGGACGAGATGGAAGAAGGAAGTAAGATGGCTCGGACAAGATGGAAGAAGGAACTAAGAAGGCTCGGACGAGATGGAACAAGGAACTAAGAAGGCTCGGACGAGATGGAAGAAGGAACTAAGAAGGCTCGGACGAGATGGAACAAGGAGCTAAGAAGGCTCGGACGAGATGGAAGAAAGACGGACAAGGATGAGACGAAATTATCATCATCTTATGCGTTCATATAGCTTGGGCTTGATATTCAATTTACTATTTTACGGACATGGATTTACTTTTTCTGGCGAGTGACTTTGATGTAAATTATTGGTGCGTTCGAAATGCTGTACACGTAGGAACTCCGCCCCTAGCAATGATCTTACAAATGTAAGCCTTACAATTTAGGGTAACAGCTCTGCGTTATTACACACTGACTCACAGCTGTGTGACATAGGTACCTAAGGGAAGAAGTTACCCTAAACTGAGCGAGCGGGAGAGTGGGGAGACTGGACACGTAATAACGCATCTGATGATGATGTTACTGGAAGTAATTTCAATTATAGAATGAACCCCTGTTCCCTGTAATCAATCACACGCGTGAGTTTCGTGTAAGGAATTCACTGTAGAAATTTGATGATAGTAATTTTGTGCTGTAACTTAATGAAATGTAAGTGAGAGCTATTTTCATTGGCGGAAAGAAAGGAGTAAATTAGGGATATGGTCTCCTGGACTGTTATTAGTATCCGTGATGAACGACACTACAAACTGCAATACAGACAGAATATCTACATTTATTTTACATTTTTTGAAGCAGTGTTTACAGTTAATTTCTTTTCGAGACAAACTAGAGTCGAACTCGGTTATAACGTCATGAAAGTGACTGACTATTTTGTGTCCTTATAAACGAGTGTTGTTATAACGTAGGAGTGTAATGTTGTGGTTAACAGTGAGGAATTAATTGGTACCACAGAATATCTGACGTTATAGATGAGGTGTCGTATAAACCGATGTCGTTAAAACCGGGTTTGGCTATACTTTGACGTATTTCTTGTAGGCGTAATATGTTGCAAGTTTTCGGGACAAATGCCGGTAACGGAAGTTCAATTCACCACCACCAGTACCATCACCATCATCATCATCATCATTATTGCTGTTTCTCAGGAATCGAAAAGTATGGTCGCCTGATCGCGAGCGGCAACAGGAAAGTTGTGTCTGCCGGCTAATATCACATTCGACATTCAGCAGTTGATTTTTGTGGGAGGAAATGGGCAAATTTCATCCAAATAAATGAAGATCAACATAATTAGTAAGTCATAACAGCTATTTTGAATTAAATGAGGAGCCTGGGCAGCGTATTCTGTATAGCGACTAGACTATGGGCTGACGGTCCGGCCTTCCAATTCCGGCAGCAGCAATAGATTTTATTTTATTTTCCAAATCCGTCCAGACCCGACCGGGGGCACTTCCAGTATGCTATTTAATGCGTATCGGGGTGCTTTCCCGAGGTTGAAGCGGTCGGGGGGGTGAAGTTGACTGTTCAGCTCTATACAGTATCGAGGTTAAGAATGAGTTCAGCTACACCTCTGCTCCCCGTTCATGGCATGTACAGAGGCAACTTTAACTATTACCCATTTTTCTTTTGAATTCGACACCTTATTTGCCATTAGCCTAGCTTATGTTTGTGTTCCAGGAGTCTAGGACAAACAGGACTACACTACCTTGCGTGTCGGTTGGAGACATGCCAGAGTGACAATTTTCTGTATGATCTTCTAGCATTTAAGAGCCACGTCAGTTGGTTCACTTGAACCGACGTTTCAGAGACCGGCTCCGCTTCCGTCTTCAGCTTTCGGTCTCTGAAATGTCCTTTCATTTGAACCACCTGACGCGGCTGTCAGCTTCGGAAAGTTCTGTTGAATTTTGTCAAGACCTACAACCCTTTGCTGGTAACCAAAATATTTATGTGGCTACCAATTTCCAAGGGGGCGCGCGGTGGCGTAGTTGGTTGAGGCACAACGCTACAAACCGGAACGTCGCGGGTTCGATTCCCGATGGTGTCACTGGAATTAATTCCTTGACATAATCGTTTCGGTCGCACTATGGCCCTGGGGTCGACTCAGCCTCTAACGGAAATGAGTACCAGGAATATTTCCTGGGGGGTAAAGGCGGCCGGTGCGTAGGGCTGACAACCTTACCACCTTCATCTGCCGATTGTCTACAAATCTGGGAGCCTCAATCTCCTGGACCCCTCAGGGCCTGTCTAGGCCTGTAATGGGGTTGCTTTACCTTTACCTTACCAATTTCCAAACCATTTTCTACCTTGTATTACATCAACACAGCAACGTTGATATCTCGGCAAATAGCAGTATGTCTTCGCATAATACAGTACAAACAGGCAGCACTGTAAGCTTGCTAACGACAGTGTTAATTGCAAGATAAGTCCCCATACGCACGTACAATTTTCCAACTTAATTCTGAGACATAACGTAAACGTACAAATACGTGGTCTGAGGTTTTCATAGGGTTCTGGGTTACGACACGGTGTCAATTGGCAAATAGTTACCTATAAAGTAAAGGTAAAGTTCATCTTAGAACAGGCCATGAAGGCCGAGAAACGGAGTAGAGGTGTAGCTCTACTCTCTCTTTAACCTCGGACCTGGATAAGGGTGGGTGGTCAACGCCACACCCTGGCCGCTTTACCTCCGGAAGGCAGAGAAACGGAGTAGAGGTGTAGCTCTACTCTCTCTTTAACCTCGGACCTGGATAAGGGTGGGTGGTCAACGCCACACCCTGGCCGCTTTACCTCCGGAAGTGACCCGGTACCCATTACACAGGAGGCTTGGTGGGCCCCAGGGCCAGTCCGGACGGGTGCGGAAAATCTCTCCCCCACCGGGATTCGATCCTCGGACCGTCCAGCCCCGTAGCGAATAGCTACATCGACTACGCTATCCAGGCCCACAAATAGTTACCGATGCTTCGAAAAAGGTGTCTCCATTTTCGGGGCAGTACAAGAAGTGTAACCTACCCTGAAGATGGAGGTAGCAATTTCCCAGAGATATAAACTAATGCCAATCGATATAGCGTCTTATCCCAGAAGACTCCTGATATTGAAACTGTAACATCTCGATCTTTTTAAAACAAAATAGATGCAATTTCGTATATTTGGCCTTAGAAATTGCAATCTGAACTGAAAAATCACGTCGACAGACTAAGTTTTATTTAGTTTCTGATATTCGTAATATTTATGTCCAAATATATATTTTATTTCTTAAAGTCACAAAACATTTAGTACACATTCGTTGTGCCGACTGCATATAAGACCGTTACTACTGAAGATTGTTCAGATGTGCAGTACTTAGGATCCGAATCGATGTATGTCGCATATTTAATGGAGAAGCAAATAATTTGATGACGTACAAAGGGGAACTCCCGTAGCAACTTTTGTGGTGGGGATGTGGTTCCTGGTAGTGAAGAGGGCCTCCCATGATGATGGCGGAGTGATATTGAATTTTCATTACTTCAAGCCAGATTTAATCAGATTCTCGTGCATTGAGTGCTCTAAAATTATCTTCCACAGTGTGAACATGAGAAGGAACTTCATGTAGGTATGTGGCGGTACAGTCATATTTGCGATACTGTAAACTTCATGTAGTTATGTGGCTGTACATTCATATTAACGGCACAATGATTTAAAAATCACAATTACAAATCTGAAAAAAAGAATTACTTAAAGAAATTTGGGCGTTTAGATTCGTTCAGATGTTTCTGTCTACATTGTAGGGCTAAAAGGCTCGCTGAAATTCGAAGGACAATAAATCCTTTCGTATCTTTTCCTTTCAGCCTTTTCATTTTGTAATTTTCGTGATTTTTTCTGGAATCTATACCACCTTTCTTTTTTTATATATTTATTTCAAAGATGATATTGGCAGTATTTACATTATACAAAGAGAAATCACAAAACTGTTCTCTCCTTCTCTCATTTCTCCTTTGACCTTATGGACTGAATTACATCTTTTTCGGTCAAATGGCGCAGTTCACAACAATGCTGCTACCTGCGAAAGAACGTGAAAAGTTTCCAAGCGAACAACGTGAGTATGAAAGAGTCAATAAGTGTGGCCACAAAATATTTCCTATTGTTTATAAATTAAATAAGTTCAAAATTTTCGCGAGAGATATCTACAGTAATTTCAAATAGTACACAACCTTCTATATTAAATTATTCAAGGAGATGCTGAAAGGTTCCCATCGCCGTCATGGTCACGATTTTCAAAATATACGAAACGTTTCGTGCATAAATTTAATGTACATTCATGACATATCACTAAACAATATGCCTAACTTCGAAACACCATGAATACCATGAATGTTTATTTCGGTTATTTTCTTACGAGCGTGTCTATAGGTTTGAATTTCCTTCGTCACTTCGTGATAAATTTCGTGACGTAAATATTCCGTGACGTAGTAGGTCTCGTGTCTGTTGTATAGAGTTGCGTGTTCTTGAGTCACGCCTGTATTTTGTTGAAATTTGTTGTTCTTTTAGGAATATTTTCAGGCTAATTCTGAAAAAAAGTTGGGAAATATATACGTACGTAGCGAAACAATCTTGGCGCGCTCTCTCAATTTTGCTTAATTATCTCGAAAACTGCGAGATTCAAGGAAGAACTGAGTTGGATATAAATGTCATTAAATTTTTCTCTACAACATTTTTCGAAATATTCGTCAGTGCGATATAAACAAAGAGAGTCCCCTTTATCGTGTCACCGATGGCGGCAGCTTTGTCGCACATAAAGCCTGCATCTGCCGAGACATTCCTTAACAATTACCGTGCACAAGAACACGACAAAAAGATCATCCTGTATTTAGTAAATTACATCCTAGATGCCTTCAGACACGTAAAGCAATCCCATTACAGGCCTGGACAGGCCTTGAGGGTTCTAGGAGGTTGAGGCTCCCAGATTTCTAGACAATCGGCATATGAAGGTGGTAAGGTTGTCAACCCTATGCACCGGCCGCCTTTATCCCCCAGGAAATACTCCTGGTACTCATTTCTGTTAGAGGCTAAGCCGACCCCAGGGCAATAGTGCGACCGGAAGGTTTATGTCAATGAAAAATTCCAATAACACCATCGGGAATCGAACCCGCGACCTTCCGGCTTGTAGCGCAGTGCATCAACCAGCAGGTAGGTTTTCATGTAAAATGTCCGGTACATTTTTCTACTTAACCAAAACTTTAGCAGTACCTCCCAACAACAAACGTAATTAAAATCTGTCCAGCGTCTATCAAGATGAGACAAGTAGGTGAATAAACATCCGATCTCTTCTACATAAATATTGACGTTTTGTTGTCAGGGACAAATAATACTGTACTCTGGCAATTGACGCACACAACCTACTATTTTACCGGCGTTTCAGAGAGCATTGCTCCCTCCATCTTCAGGCTTCAACTCATCGCATTCCACACGACAGTATTTGTCAACCTGTAACAAACACAGTATCTCTTTTATGTGTTGACGACTGTACAAGAATCTAAGCCTTAAAAGCAGAGGCGGTGTTTGATCATTCACTTGCACAAGTAGGCTTTGAGGCCCGCCGCGTCGTATTGCACAATAAAATGGCTCAGTAAAGTTCCGGGATTCATAAATGGGTAGAACACGAAATAGGAAGAGGCGCAGGCAGCAGTATAACAGCTGGGAAGACATCCAAATTTACCAGCCGCTGGATGCTTGTTATTTATTTACTCATACATTTGGTACCTCTACATCCTCAGTTATTGTAACAGTTATGCTACGGGCCCAATGACAGGAGAACAGGGGTTGTGTTCCCAGCACAGTACAGATTTTTCGCTTTACACGGGGTCCTCACCGGTTCTGCGGCTTATCCAGCTTCCTGTACGATGGAAACCAGGAAGTCTTAAACCTGCGAGTAAAGGGGCTGGCGCGTGAAATTTATCACTTCACTTAGTGTGGAGGTTAAGAATGCGTGGATATATATCTTCAATTCCCAATACATCTTCAAGGCATGGCGCTTAATTAAGCTTCTGGGCTCCTTTATTTTCATTTCTTCATCCAAGAATTTGTCCACTGTAAAGTGTTCTTCCTTCACCCAAACTAAGTTTCTCCACATGTCACTGTCTCTACAATTCTCTTCAGTCTGTCTATGGCTAGTCACACTCCTTCTTACTCCATCCATCCATCTTTCTTTGGGTCTTTACTTCCATCGTGTTCCCTCTGATTCCCATTCTAGGATTCTCCATGGAAATCTATTTCCTGTCATTCTCTTTACACGTCCAAACCAACGTAACTCCATTTTCTTCAATTACTTCTAATATATTCTTTCACACACTCAAAGTTGCCCTAATGGTGCCTCTTCGAAATTTTCTTTCCTTCATGTCCTTTCGGATCTTCTACAAGAATCCAACTTAGTTGCAAGTAGTTTATTAGCCTATTCTTTATTTAATGTCCAAGTTTCTGCACCATATAACAGAAAACTTGGACTACGGCCTGGTAAACAAGTTTTTGGTTTTATTGAGAATATTTGTAGTTCACGACGCAGAGTTTAAAATGCCATCACTCTTCTTCAATCGCCGATATTCTTTACATTTCTGAAAGAGGTGTATTGTAGGATAGTCAAATAACAGAAACGTTAGTGAATATGGAATTAGAAGTATTTTCAAAGAAGATGTTCTGGTCTAATTTGGAATAACCGATGAAAGCCACTAGTTTAAAATTTTAGCTAACCATACTTCACTTAATAACCCAAGGGCCCACAAATACCCTAAATTTTTTACGGTGGCACCTCATATTTTCTTCCTAATTACTGAAGTTTTCTTACTTCTTGTCACCATTCTGACGCTTAGAATTTGGTAACGGTTTCGAGACTTATGGAAAATTTGTCTATCCTTTCAGTAAAAGACAAAAATAAATTAGACACAAAAATTTGCCAAGTAATATAATTTTTGTTGCCTTTATAAATCAGGCCAGGTTACGAACACACAGGCCTGTGCAGTGACTCCGGCAAACTTACACCCGTAAATATTCCTCTCAGAGGCCTGAAACTTTTCACAAATGGCACATTAACCATCTTGGTGCTGGGCGTCGGGGGTGAATGTCAAGTGGTCACAGAAGATGTTGACCACGTGGTGTAGCTCCCGACAAAACTGCAGTTAAGTTACTTATAGCTGTCAGCTGCAGTATAAAGTCATTCAAAAATGATTTATTATCAAAATAAATGATTGGTGTAGGGCTGAGATATTTTTTACGTATACGGTTAACATATGATTGAATAGCTTTCAACTACGTGCCAGGTAGCAAGCCCCTCATCCTCTACCGTCCATCGCTAACCCTTTGTCTTCAACAGCTCACTTATCGAAGCTCTGAAAGTTCAGAAACAAGACACAATTGAGAATGGAACAAGGTCTATTTCAATCAATACACAAGACTATAAGACAGGAACAGAGCTGAGGTACATATGTTAGTATGTTCCTTCTTTAAGGTAAGGAGATATTACCCCTTCGCCCAAACCCAAGCTGAAGGACCACAACTTGTCCGCGATTATTTAATATATTCGCAGCTATCCTTCATGTCGTCGATCCAAGTGGCCGCGCGATCTAAGGCATGGGTCTACGGCCGCTCGCTTGCTGGGATTGTGGGTTCGAATCCCGCCGGGGGCATGAATGTCTGTCTCTTGTGAGTGTTGAGTGTTGTCAGGTGGAGGTCTCTGCGACGAGCTGGTCCCTAGTCCAGAGGAGTCCTACCGAGTGCGGTGTGTCTGAAGTGTGATCGTGAAGCCTCGAAAAATGAGGCGGCCTAGGCCCCCAACGCGCTGTCGAGCCATTGGAAAAAAAAATTCTTCATGTCTAGAGGCTGTATCTTCCATCTGGAACCTGATACTTATACTTTGTTGACAGGGACCAAATTAACACGGAACTCAAGGGAGAAAAGAAAAATGCATACAGGATTTTGATGCGAAATGTTGAAGGAAAGAGACCATCTAGAAGGTCTAATTGTAGATGGGAGGATAACATTAAACTGGATCTGAGCTACAACGCCACTAGACGGCAGCAGTCAATTGTAAACCTGCGTTACTTAGTGTAGAAAAGCGAGACAGCAGGGTTGAAAAGCAAATGACAGTTTAAGCTACTTAAGCTAACACCACCAGATGGCAGTGTGTGAATATTAGGTTGCCCTGTCTTATGACGGGATCAAGTGTAGTGATTTCATAAATGATGAACAGGAAGGCATGTGAAAGGAAGCAGTCAGCTGATTTGAGGCGTTAGCTTAGAAAGACTGAGGAGAACCAATTAAAGTATATCGTTATGTGCAACGTATCGACAGAGATTCCAACCCGCCACCTACCGAACACAAGTCGAAAGCCTTAACACTTCAGCCAATAACAAGGCAGGCATATGTACATACAACGTAACAATGAGACGCGTTCGCTTAACCTTCGTTACCATGGAAAATCAATAAGTATTACATATTATGAGTGTGTGTCTGTAGCCTTAGTTATCCAGCATGCAAAGCGCGCATGCGACGTATTATATTGTCGTCTGTGGTCTGTCTGACTGTACCATATTTTCCCACATTAGCTCATAAACGGCACGATTTTCGGGAGAAAGTTATTGAACACAAAATGTGTGTTTTGGTTTTCTCTACAAATTTTGTCTGAAACATTTCTCATTCTAAGAAGAATTCAGCGAGATACTATCATAAACGTACACATGTCTTCGTGTAAAGTACCCTTTATTCTTGTCAGATTTTAATGAAACTTGCATTTTCTCGATAGATTTTCGAAAAATTGCCAAATATAAAATTTCACGAAAATTCGTCCGGTTGGAAGCGAGTTGTTCCACGCGGACGGACGGAAAGATGGGGACACATGACGAAGCTAATAGTCGCTTTTTTTGTAATTTTGCGAAATCGCCTAAGAAGCGATTACATTTTCCATTGTTTGACTTTAGGCCTACTCGTGGCACAAAACTCGGACAGACATTGGCTTAATATAGAATACCAATGAGTACAGGTTTAGCGAGATAAGAGATTCTCACAGGGACACCACTGAAGATATATCTTCTGCAGTGTTGACTGTTAGTGACATTCTGAAGTATGTTAGTGACATTCTGAAGGATGTTAGTGACATTCTGAAGTATGTTAGTGACATTCTGAAGGATGTTAGTGACATTCTGAAGGATGTTAGTGACATTCTGAAGGATGTTAGTGACATTCTGAAGGATGTTAGTGACATTCTGAAGGATGTTAGTGACATTATGAAGGATGTTAGTGGCTTTCTGAAGGATGTTAGTGACATTATGAAGGATGTTAGTGGCAATCTGAAGGATGTTAGTGACATTATGAAGGATGTTAGTGACATTATGAAGGATGTTAGTGACATTATGAAGGATATTAGTGATATTATGAAGGATGTTAGTGGCATTATGAAGGATGTTAGTGACATTCTGAAGGATGTTAGTGACATTATGAAGGATGTTAGTGACATTCTGAAGGATGTTAGTGACTTATGAAGGATGTTAGTGACATTATGAAGGATATTAGTGACATTCTGAAGGATGTTAGTGACATTCTGAAGGATGTTATGGCCTTTCTCTTTAGGGTCAACCATTCTTCCTGAAAGTAAAGGGCGGTAAATATTTACCAGTCAACACGGAGTAACATCCCAGAATACATTAATTCTTCAGCAACAATGCCACAAGAACGTCAAATCCTGCACTCTATACTTATATGGGGAGGGAGGGAAGTCTACAATAATCTGGGACTGATAGACCCTGAAGGTAAATGAACTACGTAGTCTTGAAACATCGGTAACTACCTACCAGTCAACACAACGAAACATCTCAGACTACAATCTTTAAAACATGTTTTAAAATCACAATATTCAGTTCAACAAAATGCACTGTATTTTTTCAAGATATTTTGTATTACTATATCTTGTTCATCACTGCTACATGTTTCGATACCTTATGGGATCATCATCAGGGATTCACATTAAAGTAACACTTCAAAAACTGAACTATCAATCCATATACGCAATAGAAACAATTGTAAGTAGTCAATCAGTTAAAATGTATATGGATTGGTAGTTCAGTTTTGTAAAGTATTACTTTAATGTGAAGCCCAGATGATGATGCCATAAGGGATCGAAACATGTAGGGGTGAACAACCAGATACTGTAATATAAAATATCTGAAAACAATATAATGCATTTTGTTGAACTGAGTGTTGTGAGTTGATTATCGACAATGCTCGGTATGAACAATAAAAAATTTGTTTTAAAATATTACTTTCACATGATACCGAAATTTTCCACTACTTCGTGCGTCACGCGTGCCAAGTATACTTCACAGAATGGACAGTGTACAAAAGAGATTATAAAGAGAACAACCACGGCCACAAAGATACACAAGATCGCTTGATTCACCTGTCCGACCCAATTCCTTAACACGCAGGGAATATAGATCAGACTATTCTCAAATTTAAGATTCCTGGGCTCATTACTAAGCAGGCGCAGTCTCTTTATTCACACGGTTCGACGGAGCTTTTCTTTTCCTCTTTCCGACGTCTTTGCTACCAAATACAGCGCCTCGACCCTCCATCTCCGGTTCCAAAGCCACGACTTTACTCAAGTACCTTTGCGGAGTTTGGAAAGTTGAAAAGGAAAGAAAAAAAAAGGTTTAATTGGAATTTCTATCCTACAGCTCTCTTTGTCAATATGCGGGGAAAAGTACGGGTACTCGGATTGAATAGACCACTTCTGTGATTCGTGGCTTAAAGGAAACGAATGCAATTCATTAAGGAATGCAAAAGATGTATAACATTTTATATATATAAAGAAATAGAATGTACATGACATTTTATGAACGTACGAATGAGTTACAAGTGTAGTTCCTTCGTACGCGCTACCTGGCAGTTTGAGGATTGTGTCGATTCCAGTAATGAAATATGTTATGCACGTAAGTGTATTCTGTAAAGGGAAGAAACACAAGGGGTTCAGAAGAACAGCGCCCTAGAGTGCAGAATTACAGATATGTCCTATGTTACACTTAGCTGGTGTTAATTATAAAAGAAATACTCAAATGCAAGTAGCTCATAGGCTACTGCTTGGTATAAAAGAAAGTATTTTATTTATTTATTTATTTAGGTTGTATCTGATGACGTTATTTGATATTTCAGAATGTATAGTATCGACTGACCCATCCTAGTGGCCGCGCGGTCTAAAGCGTGGGTCTACAGCCGCTCGCTTGCTGGGATTGTGGGTTTGAATCCCGCCGGGGGCATGGATGTCTGTCTGTTGTGAGTGTTGTGTGTTGTCAGGTAGAGGTCTCTGCGACGGGCTGGTCACTCCTCCAGAGGAGTCCTACCGAGTGTGGTGTGTCTAAAAAGTGTGTGATCGTGAAGCGTCGAAAAATGAGGAGGCCTAGGCCCCCAAGGGCTGTCGAGCCATAGGGGGAAAAAAAGTGTCGACTGGTAGGAAGATTAACGAATAATGAATAAGAAATAATGTGGAAGGAAGCGGGAGTAGGCAATGTACTGGCATTTTTGAGGGACTAATAAAAACAAAGAGAACTTGTCAGGAAGAACAGTCTGTGAGTTTGATCCTCTGGACCTTCTAAATACGATGGAGGGTAGCTAATTATCGGCCGCGACATCATTCATTATAAGTTTCATAACAGCGACACTTCAACAACATAAACAGTCTTATTTTTTAGCTTTAAAAGAGCGACATTGCATTAAGGCAAGCAGACTTATTTGTGAGAATTAAAATAGTGGAATTGCATTATCATAAGCAGCAATGTACATTTTTGTATGATTTTGTATGTTATGACTTATTCCACATCCTCTTGTCTTGTGACAAAATTATGGACCCATGGAATGTACAGGGAATACACAAAAGAATGGTGCGGATTCAATAGTGATTCCTATTGAAACCGCACCATTATTTTGTGTATGCCCTGTATATATGTATGTATGTATGTATGTATGCCTTACTGTGAGCTTTCAAAGAGCAATAATGAAATACCTTAAACAAATTTTATTTTACTCATACCGTGCATATTCCCACAAATAATACATCAACCAACATAGGCACATAATAAAATACAATTCAAGACGAGTATTAAACTCCTACATGTTTCGGCAAGGAATAAAAGCCCAACACTATGCAATACCTAGATTGGTGTGTTGGGCTTTTATTCCTTTGTTCTAAAAAGCTCCCTGAGAATGGAATTCCGATGCCGAAACATGTAGGAGTTTAACACTTGTCTTGAATTGTACTTTACTGAGTGCATATGTTGGTTGGCGTATTGAAACGCAAGCAATATTCGACGTTAGTGACACCACAGCAACACTGCGATAAGGTCTGTGCACCGCGTGTTGTAGCAATGAAGTGGGTGAGATGAAATGAGGGGGTGAAACACCCAGGCGGGGGGGGGGGGGGGGGGAGGAAGAGGGGGTTGGAAGTCGTTAATCGGGGCGTTTTGTGCCAGAGATAAATCAATATTTGGCTGGTGTGCGCGGGACACCGCGATCCGACGGGTACCATCTCAACTCTGTTCTATATTCTCCCCCGATTTCCATCCTACAGGATGTTTTTTTTTTCGGCGCCGAACACCTTGACTGAAAATTTCAATTAGTCATCCTGAAACTCCAGCTGTGATGTTTCCGTTGCAGTGAATGTTAATCTAGATGCATGTTACTTGTGACACCGCATAGTCTGGTAAGCTGTCACTAACATTTCGCAAGTATATTTAGTCTCCGCAATGAGTGTGGTGAAGACAGTTCCCCCCCCCTCAATAAACGTTAATAACACGTACCAAACTACACGGTGTCATAATCCAGACGGCCACAATATGACACGGATTTACATCGCAAAATAATTACTCTGCACTCGAGGTTTAATACATGTTAATTACTGAAAAATTTAGACTTTAACCATTTACAAGCTACATACGGACTGCTACGTCCATAACTATACGTAATTCTGAAATGGATTTATGCAGGTGTTTTTTTCTTCAGATCAGTGCTTCCGCCATTTCTCTGTTAAAGCTACTGAGCCAGTCTTTACAAAAGGAGGCATATCAGACTGTGGAAACGAACAACAAAAGAAACTTTCTTCCATTAAAAAGACCACATCGAATGGGTAAATTAGGTGTTAATTTAGAGGTTTTTCATAGCCCGGAGGCACCTGTGTTGTTATGAGGGTTTGTTAGCTGCATAAAATATATTTAATGAAAACTGTATCTTAATCAAATAATTAAAAGAATCACAACGAAAAGTCTTACGATGAAACTTGTTAGACTGCTCAGAAACGAGTTTAAAAAAAAAACATACTTTGTCTTCTGAAGGAAGAAAGTAGGGAAATATATTTTTTTTCTCAAATTATAAGATTCCGGTCAAAGAATAAAACAGCTGAAATATAATGTCGAATTCTAAATGGTGTAGATGTATAGAATGGTCATTAAGTTAGAATTTATTGTATAATCAAAAATATTATATATTTATTATTATATATAGTATATTATTAATATTATTGTATAATGTAAATTACTCTGATAAAAACTCAATATTATATATGTGCCGTGCAGTTGTTTTACATATATAAGTTTTTATTACCAACTACTGCACAATAAATTTATACACTACTACATGTTTCGGCTATCTCAGCCATCATTAGGGAGTTATCCTCCACAGACATAAGCAGCGTACAGCGTGTCACTGAATGGTAAAATGCACATTTATCACTGCCGTAGTCACTGATTTTAAAGTTTAAATTACAAATGATAAAATCCAGTCTATTATTACATATAATTTAAGGTATAAAATCTATATAAATATGTACTTTATTCTGTAATCACCGTGCATCTTTTCACAGTCACTATTTACATATACCAACTGGAGGCAACTTTATTTAAAAAAAAACTGTATAGTTTTTTAAAACATATTTAAAAACTTTTTAAAACCAGACATATGTTTCGGCTCTTATAGAGCCATCTTCAGGGGTTTATAAATATAAATAAAAATATAAAATATAAATATGTCTCCAAACATGTCTCTCAACAACTTCCAGTTTTTGTGGGGTGGAGATCTGTAATATTATACAATCAATGCAAGTGATGAATCTCGATACAAAACACTTATTATAAGTGTTGTGTAAACTCCGCGGGGAAAATGCCGATTATTCCAATGTTAGTGTTGGTAGGGTGCATGCGGACAGTAACCACTGTGCTTAAAAAGGGTTAAGTTGCACATATAAATGTACACTTGCAGAATTGTCCACACTATATAGGCTTATAGAGGGAGATATTATTTTATTTTAAAGAAATATAAGTACTTCTGTCATGTCAAGGTTTTGTATAATAACCTGTTAGTGAGAACACCTAAGAATTGCAGCTGAAGCTTCATGTACAGCAGTGTTAGAAAGCTTACACTTATTCTTCGCGGATCTCGTGGCTTTGAGTAACAAGCTTATTGCGATCACTAGCAGCTTTCCCACACCTTATTATATCCATTCAAAATTCAGTGATATTGACAAGAATTAAGTGTCGAAAAGCTTATGACTGGTGAATTGGTACAAGGTGTAGAGACGATTAAATGTAACATGTAGGTTTTTGACAGTGGCTGTACATATTAATATAGCGGCATTTACAAGAACCTTTTTCCAATATCATAAAAATGCTTATAGTATTTTTATGACATTGGAAAAGGTTCTGGTAAATATTGCTCATTCTGCTCATGTAGAGAGGGTGTTGGTGATCCAAATACAACTGCAGTGTTCACTACTTGACCGGAACATTATTATTATTATCATGATTATTAGATTATCAGATGTAATAATTTATTACATTATTTTAAGGAGTTCTTATTAATTATCTAAGCAAGTTATTGTTTGTTTATTTATTTGTTTTGGTTGTGTTTGTTTTATTTTTGTTTTGTATATTGTCCGTTGTTATTTGTGTTTGTATGTTGTGCTGTTTCTGTAATTGGCCTTCTGGCTGTTGATTCGGCACATAAATAAACCAGAATTGAATTGAATGAAATTATTATAAACACAGCTACTAGTAGTACTGCAGATTAATGACATTTCTAATAATTAATAGATTTTCTTGTATAAGTATAAACATATTGTAAATTATGTCTTATTATTTTTCATAAATAAAAATGAACATTTACTGGACTCAACAAACCAAATTGAAATCCGCATAACGATAAGTCTAAACTCATATATAACAAATACAAATGACATTCATTTATAGGTTATATATATATAAATAGAGAGAGAGAGAGACGGGGTACGAGGTGGCCGCAGTTGGTGGAGGCACTGCGCTACAAGGCAGAAGATCGCGGATTTGATTCCCGATGGGATCTTTCATGGACGGCCGCACTATAGTCCTGGGGTCGACTCAGCCTATAACAGAGATGGGTACCAGGCGTAGAGGCGGCCGGTGCGTAGGGCTAACAACCTTGCCACCTTCATGTGACAATTGTTTGAGAATTCTGGGAGCCTCAACCTCCTACAGCCGTCAAGGCCTGTAAAGGGATTGCTTTACCTTCATATATATATAGACGGATGGACAAAAATGTCCTACTTATTATGCATTAATTCACGGACAGACCTGATGAAACCTACGGATTTGTGCCAACACACAAAATCTTAACACAAAGATATATTCGTGCTGCGTCTCCACCAAGAAATAGCACTCTTTCCTTTGTCTTCCCAGCTTTCGGTACTCCTAGACGTACGTTACGGTCGCATTACTCCTGGGAAATTCGGTTCTTGCAGGAGAATACTGGACTTCGCAGTGATTCTGAACGTACACACTGCAGGCCAATGGAACTCGCAGCCTCGTCCCCTGATAGGGCAAAAACAATTGTTCACCGCAGAAGTTAAACTAACCCACGTTCAGAAGCACACAAAAGGAAAAAAAAGTACCATTAATAATGTGAAATATACAGCAAACTCTTGGTCGATGTTGTTGAAGATTACGTCCAGAATAATTTAAAAGCCAAATATTAGATCCATGAAGAAACGTCCGCTATAATGATAACAAAAATACCAGTCAGATTTAACTTTATATAAGAAGATAGACGTACGGGGGAGAAGAGAACTGCACATAAGATTTCGACGGAAAAACGTGAAGGGAAGAGACAACTTGGAAGACCTAGGTGAAGATGGGAGGATAATATTAAGGTAAGTTTTAAAGGAACAGGATGAGTGGGCGTGGACTACGTTGATCTGGCCGAGGATAGGGAAACGTGGCGGGTTCACGTGATCATGGTAATGAAATTTCGGGTTCAATAAAATATGGCGAAATTCTTGACTAGCTGGGGGACCATGCGCTTTTCAAGTAGGGCTCTTCAACATGGAGTCAGTCACGTGAAGATGGAAAAAGCAGGTTCTTCCGAAAGGTTGGTAATTATCTATAAAACCAGACTCTGTCATATTCTTGAAGACAGTAATATTCATTGCATACGGTTTTTTAAGAACTAATTACATTTTTATCAATCATTTTATCCACATACTTCCCAGTGCGTTATTTCCTATTCATCACATAATTAAACACTACACACGGATGAGTGACTCGTTTAGTAAATGATAAATAACAAAAAAAGAAAAAGGTTTTATAAGTTAACAAGACCGACCTGCCATCTAGCTTTGTCCATCCATTTTGATACACATTGCATGTACTAAGACTACAGACAAATATCACGCATAAATAAAACGAATTCATATTTTTAACGCCACGCCAAATGTATTTACATATCTTCTTGTTAATGAGGTGTGTCGCATACGAGATAGGAAGTCACGAAAACCTTAATTAATGTACTAACTAATTCATAACTCTGTATAACAGCTTAACTCTTATAATAAAATTTCATATCTTTTGATTATACTTCAATAGTTAAATTTTTTTTTCCGCTTACCTTTCATTTTCTTGCTGAATAGAGAGAAAAAAAAGGGTTCATTTGAGAAAATTGCCCCAGACATTGGAAACATTTATCTACCATAGGGCGAAGGACGCACAGCAATGGTGGCTGCTGCTCCTGCGTTTTGTGCACAGAACAGCAAATTTTGCAAATCTCTCCCTTCTTGTCTCTCTTTTCTGGGCAAGCGGAATCAGCAGTAATACAGGGCTGGAGTAAAGCGCATTTAGAAGGATTATTGGAAAACTTTCTAGCAGACTGAGAAGAGAAAGTAGGGGTGGTGTTGGTTCCATGGGAATGAGATAGAGGGGGGAGGGGGGGTTTGGTTACTTCTTCTCTTTAGGAAGTCCATATAATGACAACAAAATGAAAAGGAAGAAGAAAGAGAGTTAGATCATAGAAGGAATATTAAAAAGATGTACAGCACGAATTCTGAGCTCCAGCCATGCCTTACAGTGATACAAATTTTATGTCACACAAATATGAACATCTCTTGCAGTTTAATTTCTAGTTTGTAATGGAATATCCCTTTTATGTCAACAGAGAACTAAAACATTAATACCTGCCACTATTTAGTATCTAAGACACGAGAAACTTCTGTATTAGTGGGAGATGATTTGTGAATACCTGGCCAGATTTGTATATCATTCATTCATAGAGGACGTATTCCTCTCAGTGTCTGACAGATGGCGTTAACCGTCAGACGACCTATCTTTCACACAAAGAGCTCAGTGTCTGACAGATGGCGTTAACCGTCAGACGACCTAACATTCACACAAAGAGCTCAGTGTCTGACAGATGGCGTTAACCATCAGACGACCTAACATTCACACAAAGAGCTCAGTGTCTGACAGATGGCTTTAACCGTTAGACGACCTAACATTCACACAAAAAGCTCAGTGTCTGACAGATGGCGTTAACCGTCAGACGACCTAACATTCAAACAAAAAGCTCAGTGTCTGACAGATGGCGTTAACCGTCAGACGACCTGCCATTCACACAAAAAGCTCAGTGTATGACAGATGGCGTTAACGGTCAGACGACCTAACATTCACATAAAAAGCTCAGTGTCTGACAGATGGCGTTAACCGTTAGACGACCTAACATTCACACAAAAAACTCAGTGTCTTACAGATGGCGTTAACCGTCAGACGACCTAACATTCACACAAAAAGCTCAGTGTATGACAGATGGCGTTAACGGTCAGACGACCTAACATTCACACAAAAAGCTCAGTGTCTGACAGATGGCGTTAAACGTCAGACGACCTAACATTCACACAAAAAGCTCAGTGTCTGACAGATGGCGTTAACCTACAGAAGACCTAACATTCAAACAAAAAGCTCAGTGTCTGACAGATGGCGTTAACGGTCAGACGCTCTCTATACTTACATACTTTCACCTACAATATGATGTAATTAATTTTCCAATGTGCGTACGTAGCTATGACGGAAGAAAAAAATATGTTTTATTGTTGAATTTCAAAATTTCTTCTGCTCACTTATCTTTGGCTCGTATATCAACAGCTTATCACAGTAGGAAATTATACTATATAACTGAGGTTTAAATAAATGGCAGTAACAAAGAAGGTAAGATCTTGATTAGATCAGTGTGAAGATAAAATTACCTGATACAGACACAACGACGCTGACTTAAACCGAAAAGTATCGTGCAATGTTAACGAATCTGGACTTGGCCTAAGATCGAGGTAAAAGGTTGGCAATCCAAAGCAACTTCCAGAACTGCCTATTTTGCATAGAACATGCTGGTAACAGTAAATCCGTCCATCCAACTGCACTTAATAACCGTAAAACATAAACACTTGCAAATTAAGGGCGGCTACAAAGGAGAACCTAAAGGAAGCAGACTACTTGGACGATCTGGAGGTAGATGGGAGAGTACAAACACAATGGATCTTCAAGAAAAGAATGGGATGGTGTGGACTGGGTGCATCTGGCTCCGAACAGACACCAAGAAATGAGCTCTTGTGGACACGGAAATTAAAATTCGCGTTCCATGACTAAGGGCATAATCGTTTCTTAATGACAGGAAACTTACTATGAGGATGAGGCACTGCGGTACAAACCGGAAGGTCGCGGCTTCGATTCCCGATCGTGACACTGGAATGTTTCATTGACATAATCCTTCCTGCAACACCATGGACCTGGGGTTGACTAAGCCTATAACAGAAATGAGTACCAGGAATATTTCCTGGGTGGTAAAGGCGGCCGGTGCGTAGGGCTGACAACCTTACCACTTTCATGTGCCGGTTGTCTAGAAATCTGGGAGCATGACCCTCCGGAAACCCTCAAGGCCTGTCCAGGCCTGTAATGGGATTGCTTTACCATAAGGATGAGAGCAGACCTAAGTATAGGACTTTATGTGGGAGAGCTGGAATATACCCCGCCTTTAAATTCACTTTAAGTATATGGAAATATTATAAATATATTCTCCACGAACGGTATATCTCAAGGAAAAATATAAAATCTAATTTAATTTAAGCTAGTAAATAAACATTGATTAAAAATCACGCTGGACTTCTGCTTGCCCGATCAACACCGAGCACTAAACATGACATTATTTTAAGACGCCGTACCGCAGCATATATATCCCCCCACCCCAGTGGCGCAACAGCCCTTAGTGGGCCAGGGCCTCCTTATTATTCAGGCTTCACGATCACACTCAAGACACACCACAGTCGGTAGGACTCCTCTGGACGAGTGATCATCCCGACGCAGAGACCTCTACCTGACAACACACAAAAGAGACAGACATCCATGCCCTAGACGGGATTCGAACCCACAATCCCAGAAAGCGAGTGGCCGCAGACCCACGCCTTAGACAGCGTGGCCACTGGGATCGGCCAGCATATATACATATATATATATATATATAATATAAATATAATGGAATGAGAGACAATAATTTTAGTTTACGTTTAAGAACACGTTTATTTTGTTATCGGTCTGTCCCATAATTCTTAGGGATTTCCGTGTTTTCCCTCCTTTCCCCATCCTTACAACACTTCATTTTAATCCAAACATGTCAGTACTTGCATGTTTTCCGGTATTTGTTTCGCTTTCCCCTTGTAATGTTATAACTTTCGTTATTAGATGCCTTGAAATAGAAATAAAGGAAAAGAACCGCTGGAATATGTTACACAGACTTTGTTCAAACAGCCTACTCGTATACACACACACAATGCACTTTACAAACGGTATTGTACGCAAAGACCCACGCTTTACAAAATAGGATATTCATGTTTTTCCTTTAAAATACAGTAGGCTTCACAACTTACTATGTATAAGAGGTTACGGCTTACAGGGTCAGGATATGAAAAGGAAGCTCCCTAGGTGGTTTCAAAGAGGAAGGACACATGTTCAGAAGCTAATATTTAGAAGCTGAAACGTCAAAGGATTTAGGAGGGTAGAAAAACCAATATGGCTGACTACTCTGACCGGATAACATTGGAGGGATTAGGAACCACTAATCTTTTAGCAATTGAAAAGATACGACCCTTTAATAGGCTCACTGGGAGGCTCATAAAAAGTCTGTAAATGCCATCCCCTTGCAAAACACACACAAGAGAAGGAAGGGCAGAATATAGGTACTTACTGTATGCAGGACGAAAAGATTCGTTCATATCCAACAGTGGAAAAAAAAAAAAAAGTGAACACAGGGAAGGATCGGCAAGATGAAAAGAAGAAAGGAAAGACAAAGAAGAGAAGATAATATTATCAAGGCTGACCAATATTCTAATTTGTTCTGCTTAAAATATAAAAAGTAATTAAACTATATCCTGATTACGGTTTGTCTGGGAAATGACGCTGTTTAATTTGACAGGCATCAATATTTTGGTACAAACTGTTACCTTTACACTCAAGGTAAAGGTGAACAAATTTATACTCTGAATAAGGAGAAAAGAGGTTCCTCCGAAACGTTGGTACATATATGTCAAATTACACTGCGTCAAATACGAGAAATACATATTCTGCACATGCACGTAACCGGGAACAAAAAATTCCATAAAACGGCATTAGGATTGTTCCGATTAAAATATCAAATTAATGGTAAGTCTGTTCAGTGGCGTAACTACGTTTTTTTCGCTCCCGGGGCAAATAATCACAATGGCCGCCCCTAACAGAAATTGTAAACTTTGAAATTATAGGAACTATTTATCGGATTTTCCTTCATTCTATGTCAAAATTTTAAACTCTTTTGAGCCCAAAACCGCACTTTCATCTAAAATAATCATTTTGCCGCCTCTTGGACTCTGCCGCCCGGAGAGGCAGCATCACTCGCACTCCCCCACCACCCCCCGCTCCCCCGATTCGCCCCTGAATCTGTTTAATTGATTTTTGTTGAATTCTGAAGATTCAAAGAAGTAAAATCAAGAACCATAAAACGATAAGTACAAGAAATACATATATAATTTTAGTCGGAATATCTGAAGAGAAGACACGTCTTGGGAAAATTGACGTAGTAGAGATTTTTCTTTTCAATGGCTCGACAGCCCCTTGGGGGCCTAAGCCGCCTCATTGTTCGAGGCTTCACGATCACACTTGAGACACACCACAATCGGTAGGACTCCTCTGGACGAGTGACCAGCCCGTCGCAGAGACCTCTACCTGACAACACACAACACTCACAAGAGACAGACATCCATGCCCCCGGTGGGATTCGAACCCACAATCCCAGCAAGCGAGCGGACGTAGACCCACGCCTTAGACCGCGCGGCCACTGGGATCGGCCGTATTAGAGATTATGATATTAAAATGGATAATAAGAAACAGGATGTGAAAATGTGGACTGGATTTAAAGCAGTAAGAGCAGCGTCCACTGACGGGCTTGTGTGATCCTTCCAATAAAACTTCGGTTTTTATAAAAAAAAAAGAAAATCGGGAAACATTTTGATTAGCTGGGTTTCTCTTTAATTCTCCAAAACGACTCTTGTTCCATGGAGTCAGCCTGTACCAAAATGGACCTACGGTACTTGGCAAACCATATTCAAAACCGCCCTCAAAGAAACTTCGAATTTTCATGTAAATATCGATATTAATGACAATCTATCATTGTAGCAGACACTTTCCACCCCACTACTAATCTAGTCACAATCCATCTTCTTCGAATTACTCACCAAGAGATTGAAGAAAACACAGGACTTTTAATTTGACGCTATCCACCCCGTTGTGTGTATAAAATTACATAAATAACACTACGTATTCCGTCTGTCACAACCTTTATTTGTTATTCATTTTTTTCAACCACTACACAGAACTGTTAGGGCAAAACAACAAACACTTCTTAAAGACTAAGAATGTACACCCCTGTTGTAATAAATCAACCTCTTCCTGTTTAGAATGTTGACATCTGGCGACCGCGCAACATCAAAGTAACTTTGTATATCAACTATAACTACAGCTTGATACGTCATATTATACACAATTCAGTTCATTTATATCCATAACTTTAAGTAGGTTATAAGGGTGGATAGTGGATAAAACTGGTTCTGGATTGTTGTAAAACACTTCTCAAACCAAGCAATTTTTTTTAACATAGTATCGGTTACGTTATTTCATTCTTGACTCAGACTACATCTTCTTCTTCTTCTTCTTCTTCTATGGCTCGACAGCCTTATATGGGCCTGGGCCTCCTCGTTTCGTCGAGGTTTCATGATCACACACATTTGAGACACACCACAGTCGGTAGGACTCCTCTGGACGAGTGATCAGCTCGTCGCAGAGACCTCTACCTGACAACACACAACAATCACAACAGACAGACATCTATGCCCCCGGTGGGATTCGAACCCACGATCCTAGTAAGCGAGCGGCCGAAGACCCACGCCTTAGACCGCACGGCCACTGGGATCGCGACTCACACTACATAGCATTCAATAATAGGATAATTAGTAATTAACAATTTAACTACCATTTTTAACTGTTAGAAATACCTAGTTGTTGGGTCGAATTGTGTAGAAGGCTGCGTAGACTTTACATATAGTTACATAAAAAGTACTTTCGTACAACCCATACTCCAACATACCATCCGTACTTCCAATTTAAAAAAAAATCTCCCCAAGTCCTGTAAAACAAATCTTTTCAAGCGTTGTAACAGTCACATCCTTTCTTTTTTTTCCTTTTTTTTTTTATCTTGTATCTATTACATTCGTTGTCTTGAATTCTGCTCTGTTAGTCTTCTTAACAAAAAATCCCTATTCGCGCAGTTGATTAAATAGTACCTCTGCACCCTTCCAAAATGCAATAATTATTGTACAATTCTCTCTTACATGCATAAAACAATAAACAAAACCTATTACCACCTATATAAATTTAGAATCAAAAGTCTGCATTCCTGAATTTATCTGTACAAAATTATATAATATAACGATAAAAAATAACTTTTGTTATCATCATCCCTTTGTGCTTCTTAATCGACATCTGTTTTTATTATCAGAACGAACACAACACCTTAAACATTATGCATTCATTTATCTTCTACATGTTTCGGCCGTTTGTATCGGCCATCATCAGGTAGAATCACAATAACCTCAGTATACTTTTCCATGTATGTTATTGTGGTTCTAGGTTATGATGACCCTGTCATCATCATTCCACCAATGCTCCGTACACATTTAATCATCACCGGCACTATATAATCTCAGCAACCGACACCATCTTTAAACAAAAATACTTACAAAATTTACGTAACGATACTTCCTAAACAAATATATACGTACGTAAGTAAATTACATTCATAGATATACATATATATAAATTCAGGTGTCATCTCTTATGCTAGCTAGCATTTACTTCCCATAGTTTATGCATTCAATTGGAACTCCATAGCCCTGTACAATACACATTTTGCTACGTTATTACGTACCATATAAACATGATGATTTGCGTTGATCACCCTGTATAAGGAATACAGATGCAACTTAATTTGTTACGTTATCACATGTCCAATAGTACAACTCACTCAAAGAGAATGTAACAGCATTACTCTGCATCATGCACTGTTTACTAAGAGAGTGTCGATATGCACAGTATTACCATCTTTTAGTTGATTAAACCTAATAAATCACCAGGTTTGGAACAGAGCTACAGATAAAGAGCTATATGAAGTGTCGGTTTATATAGCGTGTAATCTGGATCTATGTATTGATGCTATAGAAAATGGCAGTAGCGTGTTGGAGGATCACACCAACCCTGCAGTATCTGCCCAATGCACTGCCCTGTAAATTCACTCCATATTTTGCAACGGTCGTTTGGGAAAGGCAGATCTGTCACGGGTCAAACTAACTTTATCTCATTCGATATAAATAGATCTCTATAGGGCAAACCTATCCGACTAAATGACATACATTATTTCCTTGAACGGCAAACGAAATTCGACAAAAAGGATACATCCACAGAGACGCGTTAAAGATTACTGTAGAACACATAACACAGTCACACGAATAAACGCGACATTTTTTTCCCTAATTCATCTTAAATTAACTTAAATTCGGGTAAATGTGGTATGTAATACTATGCAAAATTTAGACAGATGTACAACGAAGTGCAGTGTCGTAAAGCCCAGTAATTTTCCTTAATATTCAATTCAATTCAATTCTAGTTTATTAATGTGCCGAGTCAACAGCAAAATGACCAATTACAGAAACAGCACAACATACAAACACAAATAACAACGGACAACGTACCGGAAACAAAATTGTGTATGTTTCTAATAAACCATCCTGCGACAGATATATGGGAGAGTAAAGGTAAAATTACAGGCATTTTTATCCAGGTACTTGATGAACTGAGTGCTTAGCTTCACGATCGGGCTGCTTTACCCAGGAGAAGGGAACGTACGCTGGGTGGGGCACAGAGCCGTTCTAGGCGCTGTGGTGACCAGAAAATTCTTTAAGCAGCAGAAGACCGAACTGACATTTGTCAGTTGTTCAGTCTGTATCAAAGTTGCTATACTGAGCTGGCTTCAGGCTTACACTATACACTGCTAGAGAAAAGAGAAAAGGAAATCACAAATTTGTGATCGGTGTTGTATTTAAAAACCCAATCCAGTAACTTTTGACACTTTAAACTTCATTTGCGGTATATTTATTGAACAAATTTCAAGCCTGTCACAGACTTATGATGTTATCAAAAAACCAAGACCAACTAAATGCACAATCACTATTAAAAACTTTAATAGTAGTATTACATTAAACCCGACATGTTTCGTTCAGGTACCTGACCATCTTCAGGGGTACACTACATTAACATCTAGTTGGTCTTGATTTTTGATATATACGAGATGCACGGTGAAAACAATATTAAATATATTATGATTTTTTGTTTGTGCTGGACCACCTATACCTTTAATCCAGCAAACTCGTATAATGGCCTTCAGAAAATTCAATGCCTGCAAAGGTACGCATAGTCTACCTCGCTCAGCAGATGTGCAGGAAAAGTTGCCGCCATCCATAGGCGAACAGTTTGCTAGCAAAACTAAACGTGTGTGACGTGTGCGTGCGGGTGGAGCACAGTTGAAAGTGGCAGAGTAGGAGAGAGGAGGGGAGGTGTCCCTGTTCTTAACTAATCGAAAAGTCTTGAAGACGTATGGTTTCGTAAACGAATAGCTCCACGCTACAGCAGCTTTACTCTCTCGAGAGGAGTAAGAGTGCCTCGCAGAACAGACCTGAACGTTGTCGAGAGGAGAACAATTTCTTATCTCCGCTGCAAATCGATTTACAAATCCTAAGCTGTCCAGCTTCAGCCTAGTTACAGAACCGGGTTACAATAATAATACTTCAATTAAATGGGTATTTCTTAACGTGCAGGATTAACAGCACAAGAGCCTTATATAATATAATATAATATGTCGCCCTCGGTGGACTAGTGGTTAGCGTGCTCGCCACTGGACCCAAGGTTCGCGGGTTCGATCCCGACCGAGGTCGATGGATTTTTAAGGGTGATAAAAATCAGGAGCACCACTTCCTTCGGAGGGGAAGTAGATTTACGGCATGAATAGAAATGTTTCGTAAGCAAAATTCAAACCCAATTTCTCACCCAAGTCTCCTGACTGCCTGCCAGATGGCTCTAGCGGTCACATCAGGATCGATAGAACAGTAGCGCAGCCAATTGTCCAGTCACCAACTGCCACGAATGCGCACGACCCATTAACCTCGGAAAGAGGAGGCCTGAGCCCATATAGGGCTGTTGAGCCATGGTTATTATTATTATATATATAATATAATACATAATAATAATCCCTAACAATAAACTACACATCATAATCCCTGATAATGAAAAAGAAACATGTCTGTGAATAGACATTGCAATTTCAGGGGACAGAAATGTGGTCAAGAAAGAGGCCGAAAAGATTTTAAAATACAGAAATACTGACTGAAACAACTAAATTCCATTGCGATTTACTGGTGCCCGATTCTAACTCTGTGCTATCGCCAACGATCCAAACTGAAGCATAACATACACACATAGTCCACAGTAAACCATATTATCTTATACTATATTATTTTATATATATCAATAAGCATAAAAAAGGTACAATTTCCTAAGAATATACAGGCCTTTACAACAAGTTCGTGTGTGACACCCGTTCATTCTTAGTCTATATTGACTGTGCAGTGACAAAAGCTAAACCAACAGGCGACAGTCAGGCTTCGTAATCCTCACAGTACAAAGCTGCAGTTCCTAGTCAGGTCGTAATGAACTTATGAGAGTGAAATGTATTGATAGCGAGGGAACAACAGGAGTAAATAAAATATAATGAAGCTATACAGAGAAGACACAGTTGGCCAAGTGTTTAATTAAATAAGATGTCATGAAGTCGTAGAGGGGAATGGAGGAATAGAAGGACGGTTTCTTAACCTCGGCACTAGACTGATCGCGTTTCACCTTCAGGCCCCAGAAACATTATGCCGATCCCATGTAGGTTTTGGAGAAGTCTGTCTGGACTCCAGTGCCGGTTTTGACTCTGTGGAAAAGGAATTTCTTTCAGATCCAACTTTGTATATCCTATTATTGTCCCGTTTCATTATCGACCACATCAAATTGTGTAAGCATTTCTTGTATCCCTATCCGAGCTGCTTAAAAACGTCATTATTTCTTCCCTGTATGTATTACTGAAAAATTCTTTCTTTAAATATTGTAACAATTAAAATTATTTAGTATTTTACCTCAACGTGAGGAACTGTTTATGCATTTAGAGAAAACCGACAAAGTACTATTTCTGACACGTTCACCAGCAATGTTTTGAGATTCAGAATAACACTTGAATATTCTCACGTATTTGCCAATTTTATATCAACCTCCTATTTTATCCATAAGCTTCTTAAATTTGTAAAACGTCTCAACGATTTTAACGATACGGTTTCATTTTATTCCTCATTATGGTTCTGTGTGTTGCTTATATATTTAAAATACTACAAATAAAGAACTTATATTCATCTCCTCCGTCTCAGGCATCAGCTGAATTATATATATCTAATTCTTCAGGTAATTCCGCTGCCTGTTTTTGTTCCGCTTACCATCTAAGGTAACAGCACTGAAATAAAAAGAGCCGGGCACGGTAGCTTGTTGTATAGGCAGCGAAAAAACAGGTGGTTATGAACATCGCTTCCCTAAAAATTTTATTGTTTTATCAGCTGTTTATGCTTGTTGGAATATTTTAAATTCCTAATATATCAAAGCTAGCCTTACAATGTAGGCCTGCTGCTTCAGACATCGATAATTTACAGCTAAAAGTTGAAATTCATATCCCTTCAACGTTTAATATACATTGTATGTGCTTATGCACATATTAATGCGTTGTAGTTGCTGCAGCGCATGTTAAAGTGCACATATGTCTAACTCCATGGAGCAGATTACTTGTGCAGCTAACAGTCTCGCACGTAGTGAAGAACTTTCTTGCCTTCTATTAAACTCCAAGGAAGATGGGCGGGTCATGTGGCACGTATGGCAGAGGAAAAAATTTCATTAAGGGTTTTGGTAGGTAAACGTGAAGGAAGAAACCACTTGTAAAACCTTGGCGTAGATGGAAGGATAATATTAAAATGTATTTGAAATAAATAAGTTGGGAGGGAGTGGACTAGATTCATCTAATACAGGATAAGCTCAAGCAGCGGGATACTGTAAACACCGTAATAAACTTTCGGATTCCGTAAGACACGGGGAATTTCCTGACTATAAAGTGTTAGCTTCTCAAGAATGGCCTTGATGGAGTATTGGATTGTCATACTATGACACGTGGTATGTCAGGAAATAAGGTACGATTGTACTGTACCTATTTTTCTTGTATGTAGCATTTGCAGGTATTTAATTAATTTAATTGTATTACTCAGAATTTTATAGGTCATAAAGAGACACATTTTACATGACATTCAAAACACACTTCGCAAGAGCTTGCAAAAAAAAAATTAATTTTCATATGACGTAAGGTTTAAATTCTGTTTACCACAAGAGCAATTAAACAATAATTTTCTTACTAACAATTAATTAAAACCGGTTTAAATTCTGTTTACCACAAGAGCAATTAAACAATAATTTTCTTACTAACAATTAATTAAAATCCTCTTCTTCATGAAGGGAGTTATTTGGGACATTAAGGCTTTAAAAGGAAAAACATTCACCCTGTCCAGTCTGACACAAACTTACTTACGGACCAGAACATGTCAAGCAACAGACACTACATGACTTACACATTGGTTACATATTCGCCAAACTGTTCTTCGCTGTCAAAAATATTTTAGTTTTCACAATGGGAGAAAATTGAAATTAAACGCTTATGGAAACAAAAAAAGAAAACGAGGAACATTAAAAATATTTATCTTAAGGACAGATAAATTAAAGGATGATATAAAATAATGATTTCTTATTTTTGGATGTTATGCCGTGTAGTTTGGTGGAGAGTACAAACATTTCGGTGGGACTTCCTGACTCAATTGTTATGTTACTCGGAATAACATGGCAGCGATTTCTCTCGAACCATAACACTGATGATGGACACGGTTACTCTGAAACGTCGCCAAACTAAATAACGCTACATCCTATAAGACAGCAATCTTAGTAAGTACCGCTGTGAGAACCTGAAAACTCACGATGATGCAGTACATTCGTTATGCTGTACATTGAAATGTCTGCCAGTCACAGATAGCTCCAAAGCGCTGAGCCCTTCAGACGGTAAGTCACACAGCTGGCACAAAAATTCTCCGTAGCTTTTATAAAACCTGAAGTTTCGTTACGAAATTTATAAGACGTGGCCACAGGCCCACATCATAAGCCACACAAATCCAGTCCACACCCTCATGTCTTTTTTTTTGAGAAAATTTTTTTCTTATAGCCCCACCTACATCTGGGTCTCCCTACATATGTGCCCTTCAGGTTTTTCGACTAGTGTCTCAAATTAGCACAAGATCTCTTCCCTCCACCCTACATGCATTACAATTCACGATGCATCAGTCATCCGAACATTCGATGCTATATAGTCTGAGCTATTCACAGCTTCATTAAACCACCATGAATTATTTAAAAAAGGTAGCTAAATGTGTTGGTGTAAAAGCAGTGATTTACACTCTTGAGTAGAATATCGACATGTTATTTTTGCTCCAGTTTCATCAAGACGATGAAGTTTTGTTAAATGCAGTAGATGATCTTAGAACTGGTTTCACTGTTCTTGCTTTGAATGTTCGCAACAAATTTATAGTAGCTATTAATGGAAGAACATGTTCTAAATAACACACATACTTAGTTCCTATCTCAGAAAGGACAAAACATATCAATCGAGAAGTTAATTCGGCTAATGGAGACTCAGGAACATTATCCTTGTTTGTTCTCAGAACCAATTGCAAATCCTACGGCAACATATCGAGTATTTTAACTTTAAACAAAGTGGTATATATGACTACCATTGTCCATTAGAGGGTTAAGAAACCTTTAATAGAAAGGCAGAACTGAGTCATGAATTCTTCATGCAATATCTCATAATAACGTTTGATTGGTGATCCACTTCAGGTACTCAATATGGCTGGCTGTCTGCGTGCCATGAATGTGGCAGTAATAGCTTCTGACATATTGGATGAAGACAACATTAGAAACTCACCTAATGGGTTCTACCTTCAAGTTTGGTTAACTTCTTCTTACTTCACAGACCTGAAAGACCGTATCTAGAGCAAGAAGTGTTGCAGGGTCAGCAGGCCTAGCTTGAGAAATTAATTGAAGTTTGGCTCCAGAATCAATCACGCTAAATTATTTTCAGTGTCATAAAAATTAAAATACTATAAATTATAAATATGTTTACGGTTTTCATGTGCGTTATTTATGTATGTCCTCTCATAAATTTCACATTTCAAATTTAGTTGAGTTTCAAATACATTCCTTTGGATGTGCCTGGCAACACCAAGTTTTTGCCAGTGCACATGCAATGTATACTGCTAATGGCTACAGTTTATCTCTGCTATTTATTATGGTTTGAAATGTTCTTGTCTTATCCATGTTGTTTATAGCTTTTCAATCCAACATACAGTCTCACTCTTGCTCCCCCCCCCCACAACCAAAGTTCTGCATTCTTAGCCTGGTTTTCCCATTTGCATTTAATATTTTATATATTAGGGTACCTACGTTCCTCTGTCCGGTGACATTTTTGACAGTGAGTATCTTCTTGATGTATGTCCTCTCATATTACACGAATTTTAAGATTCAGAGGATTAAATAGTCTGTAGACATTCAGTTCATAGCGCACAATAAACACAACGCGTTTTCACTGCAAAGACTCGTCCTCTAATGCTATTTAGGTTAAAAATTGCTATTATTCTAAGAAGCATACAAAAATCATGGATAAAATGTATGATTTCTGAAAGCTAAAACAGTTGATAATGTCGTAATCTGTACAGTTTTAAAGTGTTAAATAAAAAAAAAACTGGTCGAGGTTTTTCAAGAACTGGTTGCTGAGGAGAATTTTCGACCTAAGAGCCAGAAAGTAAGGGAAAACTGGAGATAATTGCATGGCACAGCAATTCATAAATTACAGTTCCCATCAAACATTACTAAAGTGACGAAATCGAGAATGTGGAGGGCGGAACGTGTAGCACGCAAGAGAGATAAGAATTTCATACGATATTTTGGTCTGAGAATCTGAAAAGAAGAATCCATTTGAAAGATCTGGGCATAGATGGGAGGACATTAAAATAATATTAAGAAACAGGTTTCGAAATTATTGAGTTGATTCTACTGGCTCATGATAGGAACCAGTGGTGGGCTCTGGTAAAAAAGAATAAAGAATATTTGACTTCCGTAAATGGCATGACATTTCTTTCAGTGGCTGAGGTAATGCTGCATTTTTTTTAATATAAAGGACGCAGCTCTATAATTAAATATCGATACCACACTGTTACAACTGCACTGGCTTCATCACAGTGTAATTCTCTTAGGCTCACGCTTATTCCAGTTGCTGCATTTACTTAGCCTTTGATCAGATAAGCGAACATTTCGCTTGTCACAGCTCGCAGTACTTTAGTGCATCTTAGAGACTTCCTTCCCTACAGTATGCCGCTGTACATTATACAACTTCTTCCAGTAAACAGAAAATCGTGTTAGATGGAGTATGAAACAAGGCTAGACGATACACCTAAGTGATCAATAATGTGGCTCATCACTGAGGGTAGAAGCGAGGGTTGGAGAAATCTCTTACTGAGCGGTTGAGGGCGGACAAAACACTGTTAATGGGGTGGGTTCGCAGACACAAATGCACTATCACCAGCATTTGTAGTAGTACGACTTATGTGGAGTACATATATAGGAACCTTCAGGGGTTGGTGGTAGATGGAATGATGGGTTTACCCACCTCCAGAACCTTTATCCCTTACCATCTTGAGAGTGCTGTTGCAAAAGCATAGGCCCAAACGAAGGTTTTATAATCGACCACTTATGGTTAATGGTTCTGAATTCCTTTACTTAAATGGCGGGGAGAGTAAGGGAAAAAAACTATGCTTCGCATTTTATATCTTTTTTGGTCAATTGTAGCCCTCTTTGCTGTTTGCTTTTAAAAAGAAATTGCTGCCTGTGGCTCATACAAAAAAGCTGCGATTCCGATGAACTGATAGAAAGGGAGCACCTAATGTTAACCGAAGCGAAGAATGACACACTCTACACACAATAAAGCTATTCTAAGTAGTGATAAAAGCTTTGTCAACCACAAATCTAAAATATTCGTAATGTTCTCAAGGTATTTTATTGCACGTGCATTTGGATGCAAAAAGTAAATGACTATAGCGGTAGAAATCTAGCACATTCAATGTTGTTCCAATGCATTATAAATTAATAGCCCGTCTAACAAAGGTTCAACATTTAATTACTACTTCATAGTTTTTATCTACTGTACAAGTTTTCCCTTGATTATATATATATATATTATATTCAGGGCTATTATAATAGGCATACTATTAAGAGGTATACATTAAAATGTCAAAATAAAGTAGTATATACAGTCGAACCCGGTTATAACGACATCGGTTTATACGACACCTAGCCTATAGCGTCAGATACTCTGTGGTACCAATTAATTCCTCACTGTTAACCATAACATTATTTTTTTTATGGCTCTACAGCCCTATACGGGCCAGGGCCTTCTCGTTTCATCGAGGTTTCATGATCACACTCAGACACACCACACTCGGTAGGACTCCTCTGGACGAGAGACCAGCCCGTCGCAGAGACCTCTACCTGACAACACACAACACTCACAAGAGACAGACATCCATGCCCCCGGTAGGATTCGAACCCACGATCCTAGTGAGCGAGCGGCCGAAGACCCACGCCTTAGACCGCACGGCCACTGGTATCGGCACCATAACATTATAATCCTCGGTTATAACAACACTCGTTTATAACGACACAAAATATTCAGTCCCCTTCATGGCGTTATAACCGAGTTCGACAGTATATCATATTTTTATATTTCTCTTTGTTACCAATTATATTGTGTTATAATTTCGAAGCTGTTTTCCTCATTTGTGTTTTTCTTTATGGACAGGTCCTTCTTCACGTGTGGACGGACTTCATTAATTATTCATTGTTTCGGGACGTTTAAAATTTGTCTTATATGTCCTGTTAACGCCTGCGAAGCTTGGCTACAATAAATTGCTGCAAAAGAATGTCTACATATAAAATCATTTATTTCAAAACTGGAAGAATACAGGCCGGGATAATTCCACCCATACAGTGACTGAATTCGGAGTGGAAGACCGGCGTTCGATTCCATGAAGTTTAAGAATTATTATCTTCGCAATAAATCCAGACTGATTACGGATACCTCTCAGTCTTCTGAAGTATGAGTAATGGGGGATGATTATATGAGGTTAAAACAGCTGGGGCTGTAACAGACCACTTAACTCCTAGCGCCGGAGTTAAAAACGCTTGGAGTTGCAGTTCCACTCCTATATACATCGTCCTGACGCAGCGCACTGGCAAAATGACTTTCACCCTTTAATGAGGAGAGAAAGGGGAATTAAGCTGACGAATAGAGTGGGTAAGAAACGGGAGGATTACGGACAGTACAGGTGACCTTTTTCGTCCAGGGCACAAAATGTGGCACATAAGGTCACGTCGGTAAATGTGAGGCCAGCAAACAAGGCCACTAGTAAATAAAACGATCGAATTAGTATCGTAAGACATCGTGACAAGATCAGAACAGCTGCGGTAATGGGACTCGGCTTCCTAGTGAGGCAAGGTGTACTGCTTAATTGCTCATTTATTTAAACGAAGGCCTTCCAGCTGCAGTGCTCGTGTAGAGCCTTATGACAGGGTAATTTGTGAAAAAAGTTTTGAAAAACTTATAAAAGGATGCTGTTTTATTTTTCATATCTAAATGTCCCGCACATCCCTGGTGTTAAAGCGCTTAAATTGACCCTCAACTTAAAAAGACGCATGGAGGGAAAGGAGGTAAGTTCCACTTGTTCTTAACCTTGGCACTATGTGGAGGTGAGTGGTTTGTTTTATGCCTCGGCCTTTTCACTAGCGCGGAAATAATCTCTGGTACCCCAATGGATGGGATATATAGATGGACTCCAGAGCCTATCCGAAATGTGCAGAGAACATAAAATTTTACCTTTCCAGAAATCGAACCTCGAACTGCATGTCATCAAGCCCGCAGCTTAAGAATTATAGTTTTAGGTCTGAAATCCATAAGTAAAGAAAACTGCCTTTCGAATCTTCTTTCAATTCAAGACACTCAATTAGAATTTTATATTCATTTCTTGTCTCTTCGATGCATGTTACATGACTCGCCCACCAATTCTAATTAAAACATAGAAGCAGAAATTAACGAACCACATCGGAGCCAGGCACAGATGCTACAGTCCCATGTCGCGACCTTTCTGGACTTGGCTGTCTTTCTCCAGTTACAGTCTGTTACGTCACAATGAGATACAGACGAGAAGTGTGAGTGTTGGTGGGACAGAGGGTTAGAGGTTGGGGGGGGGGGCTTGTATAATTCGTACCTGGTACGGCTAATTAAACAAAGAGAAACACGTCCCAATTATAAAGGTTGCACATACACCCAATGCGGAGAGAGCCTGATAAAAAAAAAAAACTCGGTAGCCCCAAAGAGCAAATTATGACATTTTGTCGTATAGACCTTTTCATTTTGTACCCTTTCCCCGCTTCGTGCAGACACATCATGCACCTCAACATACGTAACACAAGTAGGATTGCAGTACCATTCTTTTAAGAATTTCAACAAAGATGTAACCTACAAACTAAGTTCCCTTACAACAAAATGCAATATACAATTTCAGTATATCCTTAGCTTCCAATCAAAGTCGTCATGTCTTTCATTTCCTTGCGATTGGCACCAGTGTCTTTTCAAAATGGCGATATTATTATGCAAAGTTTCAATAGTGTACCCTGCAAGAAGGACTTAAGGTTTTAATATCAATAAATTTATAGGATACATGGGGGAGAAATATTCCATACATGAAATGAATGGTGTTAGCAGTTTTAATATAAATAAATTTATAGGATACATGGGGGAGAAATATTCCATACATGAAATGAATGGTGTTAGCAGTTTTAATATCAATAAATTTATAGGATACATGGGGGAGAAATATTCCATACATGAAATGAATGGTGTTAGCAGTTTTAATATCAATAAATTTATAGGATACATGGGGGAGAAATATTCCATACATGAAATGGTGTTAGCAGTTTTAATATCAATAAATTTATAGGATACATGGGGAGAAACATTCCATACATGAAATGAATGGTGTTAGCAGTTTTAATATCAATAAATTTATAGGATACATGGGGGAGAAATATTCCATACATGAAATGAATGGTGTTAGCAGTTTTAATATCAATAAATTTATAGGATACATGGGGGAGAAATATTCCATACAGGAAATGAATGGTATTAGCAGTTTTAATATCAATAAATTTATAGGATACATGGGGAAGAAATATTCCATACAGGAAAGGAATGGTATTAGCAGTTTTAATATCAATAAATTTATAGGATACATGGGGGAGAAATATTCCATACATGAAATGAATGGTGTTAGCAGTTTTAATATCAATAAATTTATAGGATACATGGGGGAGAAATATTCCATACATGAAATGAATGGTGTTAGCAGTTTTAATATCAATAAATTTATAGGATACATGGGGAAGAAATATTCCATACAGGAAGCGAATGGTGTTAGCAATTACCGATCGGTAGTAGCCTACTTTTGTTTTCATTACATTTAGCGTGTGTTAGTAAGATTGTGTTTAATTTAGTTTAAGGTGTGTTAGCAAATCTGTGTCTTTAATTTGTTTATCGTGTATTTGCAACACTGCTATTTCATTTTGTTTAGCCCTGTTAAAAACGCCATGAATTTCTTTGTACGTGTTTCGCCTTTGTTCTGTATATAAGATTCGTTCTTAACTTACAACACGCCATGCTGTACGCCCCATCTTTCTTCCCTAGATGAAATTCTAGTCTTACTCATCTCTGGCACCAGGCATTAACTAACCTCATTTAAAAAATAACAAGAAGACTGACAAGTTCCTCCCTCAGTAACAAATTACAAAGGAGATAATTATGTTTAAAACAGTAGGATAAGACTGTGAAATAATTATTTTTGCTACACGTTTCCTACATTCGTCTAGATCATTATGTCTTCGACAAGTTTATAGTTGTAGATTATTTCCTGATGCTGTCAGTAATTTAAAACCTATAGCACCAGATGGTTTGATGACAGTAAATAGTAGGTTTAGTACATTTATGGAAGAGGCCGTGACCAAATTTAACCTACTTTCCCGTCATTTTACTTGAATGACTATAAAAGAAGCCGAAAAAAACCTCAGTCACAGCATTCAGTATCTCGGCCGAGGTTCGAAAAGGCGCATCCAAAATGTGACATTGTTGGAACCAAATTGTTCTCTTGATAAATGACAGACCATTTCACATTTCGTCACTTTGTTACTGGGACATTCCGCTCGTACAAATAACTTCCAAGTACGACTCATAAAAGACACCCTCCTGTTGCATGAATTTTTGTCCTGCAGATATTTTCATATCATCGGTACTGGACATATTATCGATTTCTGACAAAAAACGCTGAAATGTGCAAATCTCAGCTATCAAGAAAACGGGAATTCGAATTTCTTTAGCATGCAAGTAGAAAACCTACTGACTGGCATAAATAGTTAAAAGTTATTAGACAGTTCGCAACTAAATGGGTAAACACACACTGTTACCTTATACCACTCTTGAGTTACACAGTGTCATAGACATGTCTGTTGTTATTCAACATACGACTTATAGGATACTTAACTTACATAGCAGCGACTGGATGTTTTGACGGATGGATGGATGCTTTACATGGATGATGTATTGAGATTTAATGGTGTACACTCACTCACACAAGCATGTATATACCATACACGCGCTAGTTATGTTATATATAGCCCACATCCCTTTACCCCTCTCTACCCACAACGTAGCGTGCAACATGCACAAGAAAACTGCTGTCTCCCTTTCTGTGGCCCTGCAGCATGCAATATACATTCGACCTCCAACTCTCTATCGAAATAAAGCTATCGATTTATTTAAAAGTTCAATGTAGTAATTTTAAACCGGATTAAAGATATGTTAGGTTACCACGCATAGGGGCTTTTATTTTTGTGGTCTCAGAGCGCATAAATTACCAATACGTAATGAAATCTAACCTCAAACATAAAAAAAATCTTGATTTCAGGCTTTCGCCGCGATGTTGATGAAATGTGTGGTCTTCTGGGGTATTACACAGACATATTTCTCCCATTATTCTCACCCCGCCGCACTAGACCATATTGTGACCTTGTATCCACCCCTCTCTCATCCTATTGGCTGCCGTCACATCGCACGTTTCCCCACCCCGCTCATGCTGTCCAGTTTCTTTGTTACAGGCTTTCTTTCCTACTTGGAATCTTGACCCGTGAAGAAGGGGACCGATACGTTGTCCCGAAACGTCGTTAAATAATTACCACACGACGCCGTGCAATAACCCAGAAGACCGCAGATTTCATTAAAAAATATATTTTTTCTTTGTTTAGTCTTCAAAGAAAGCATATCTGTTGATGTAAGAAATAACTATCGCCCGAAACATGGGTTACACACCAAGTGACTGACTCAAGAGAACTGCAGGCCTGACTTGAAAGAGGGAACGTTTAAAAGGCGGAAGAAATTTTAGTATATATCAAATCAGAAACAATATTTACAGTACTAAAAATTGGGCACTTTAAAACCATAAACTTTATCCCATTTATATCCAGTTAGCATTCACTGTCGTTTGTTAAGTGATAACACTGTCACACTGCTATTATGGCTGCTAGATTGCTCTAACACAACAAGGAACATTTACTTTTGTAATCAGAAGATGTTAAATGTAGCTACATTAACGCAAGTTTAACAGTGAGGGTTACGACGAGAAGCGTCGAGGAAAGAGTCAAGGTGGATAGAGGAGTGTTATTAATTATCTATCTTTTAGGTTCGCAACCACTATAACACGTATTGAAATCACAGACAAGACTAATCAGCGTATCCGGACAACCGAAGAATAAAAATTGATGAGTTTGGTTACAATAAAAACCAGACATAGGTCTGACTGGTGAATTAAAAACCATAAATTTCGGGCATGACGTACAGTATTTTCTAAAACATAGAGTATTAATTCTGTTCACCATTATTATATATTAGGGTGGAAATTTACTAAGAGGAAATCTTCTTTAAATAACGACAAATACGGAAAGCATTAAATTCAAAAATGTGGTTTAAAGAGACAAAGAGTGAGGGTAAGCTGTTCATAGGTGCGACTAAGTCCTGGACAATGTGTAATTTATCTCAGGTTAAGAAACCAACAATTCCAACACTGATCGGCCCACGTCTTCAGGTGGAATGGGAAAAGTATGAGACCTTACTCTAATGAGCACGATATTAATAGCTAATCCGAATCTGAGATTACATCAAAAACCCAAAAAGTTGTGAGATTTTATAGTCTTCATATGTAGGGACAATATCCAAAACTCCAGTGACGTCTATAATCATTTACAATTATCAGCACGGGTTTAAAGTTACTTTAGTTCATCATGTTGATTGCACTACAAATACATGTAGTTCGTAATAAAACATTTATTTATTTCAAACACCCTGATAAAGCGGTGTAGCTGACTCAGGTGTTCACACACACACAAAACAAGTATAATTATTTTTTTCCGTATCAGATGTTCACCTCTTTCGCTGTAGAAGGGCAGATTACCTGTACGGATATCCGGACGACTTGCGAGAACTATATCAAACAATCTCTTGGATTATCAAGGTATTGCATTCTTTCTCTCTGCCGCCCACTCAAAGGAGTTTTAGATATTCTTGAATATTCACGCACACTTGTTAAGACAAGCCATGCCAGTTTCCAATCCATCATAATCACAACTTCTGCTACCTCTACAGCACAATACCGAGGTATAAATCTCTGACCACTCTTCTGTACTTCGCTTTAGCAATATTATTCTTGCACTTAACATGATTTCAGGAATTTCACTTCTAGGTAATGTTAGAACATACCTTTCATTTTTATTTCTATGAGACTATGAGACAGAGTTAAAAGAAATCAATTCTTTTTCACGCTTTTCTACAAATTCCAAGTACACAATAATATTTCTATAACCAGACATTAGCTACGGCACATTTTAAACTTTGAAAAGACCGACTAAAGACACAAGAAAAAGAAGAAGAGCAAGAAGCAGGAGGGGGGGGGGGGTTGTAGCGAAAGACACGACATTGATTAGAAATGGAGGGGAGAAAATTTACTGCTCTGAAATTTCACAGGAAGGCACAGTGTTTGGAAGTAAATGTGAAGTGATGGGAATTGGACTGTGGATTATGCAGCAGAAGAAACAAACTGATCATTTAGGCTGAATTTTAAATTTTGTACTTTAAGGGCTATTTATGAAAAAAAAAAAAAAAAAAAAAAAGAACTTTTGTTAAAGTTGGGTGGGGTGCATTTTGGCGGAAATTTTTGAAAGTTAATTTTGTGCAGACTGTGTGAGGAGCTAGCAGTGCACTGTGGATTCTGTGTACAAAATCAGCATTTGCTCTGAAGACTGAGAAGAATGACAACAATAATTGACATCTGGCCGGTCGCAGGACCTTCTGGTCGCATACTGACTCATATGTAGGCAGCAGGCAGGCGTCCATATATACCAGATCCATCGGCAGCAACTGCTTGTGCGCTTTTGTGTCCTAAAATAAAATGCAGGTGCTGAGGACGCTTGTGCATAACGTACACAAAATATCAGTTCCTACCTAACACTAAAAACATTCCTTTTCCGTTTGAAGATCAATCTGTAATGCTGCTTATGGACACGACCCTTTTAAGCGCGTTCGCAAAATTTCGAAAAGCGATTATTAACTTCGCCATGTCTGATTCCAGGCTTCCGCCGCGATGTAGATGAGATCTGCGCTCTTCTGGGATATTACGCAGAGTTGAGTGGTAGTTCTGTACCGACGTTTCGGGACAACCTATCGGTCCCATCTTCAAGGGCCAAGAAGGGTCCTCCGTCCGCAATGAACAACTCGGCTCACACTTAAGACGGATTTTCATGAAATTTGATACTTGATTTTTCCAAAAAAAAACTGTCGAGAAAATTAAAGTCTGATTAAAATCTGACTTTACATGAATATCTATGTACATTATGGTAGTAACTCGTTCAATTCCGCTCAGAATAAGAAATGTTTCAGACAATAGTTGTAGAGGAAATCAAAACACAAATTTTATATTCAATAACGTTTTCCCGAAAATCGTGCCGTTTATGAGATAATGTGGAAAAATATTGTAGAGCCAGACAAGCCACAGTTGACAATATAATACGGCGCATGCGCATTGCATGATGGATAAATAAGGCTACAGACACACACTCAGAATATGTAATACTTACTGCTTTTCAACGGCAACAAAGGTTACGCCAACGCGTTTCAATGTTACGTTTTTACGTACATTGCCTGTCTTGTTTTTATTGTATGAATCATATGAAACACGTAAACACGCTATCGGGCAAATTTGTTTGCTCACTCATTTATGGGTATTTTAAAGACACTGTCAACAGCAGAGACTGGATTACTGTAGAAAGATAAGACGACTAATGAATAATGATTTGGTAGTAACAGTGCGTGGCCTAGTTTAAAGCAAAATTTCGACATTCGCCTGGAGAAAAACGACAAAGCACTTTAGTAGGTATAGCCTGTATGCGGAGAGGGATTTGAACCCGGAGTGTCCCGCATACGAAGCTGCAGTTTTACCAAGTCAACCGCCATCAGTAAATTACAATCAAAGTTTAACCTACCCGTGTTGAATTTATGTGAGGTTTATGGAGGAGGTGACGGAGTTACTCAAGGAACTCTTAACAAAATGACTTTAGGGGATGCTTCTAAGCCTTGAAGGTTCGTATGAAGCGTTGCTTAGCTTCCCATAGACGTTATTTTGAATGAAATAACATGTAGATGCAATAATGTCACTAATAACGTACTTTCTGAAACTAATCCCATTACTTGATATCCAGCAGTAGCAAATATATGGATAATAACTGGTCGAAAGCTATTACATGCTTATACTTATTTCGCCTGTCGACCTCGGTGGACTAGTGGTTAGCGTGCTCGCCACTGGACCCAAGGTTCGCGGGTTAGATCCCGACCGAGGTCGATGGATTTTTAAGGGTGATAAAAATCCGGAGCACCACTTCCTTCGGAAGGGAAGTAAAGCCGTCAGTCCCATGTCGTAGATTTACGGCATGTAAAAGAACCTTACGGGCATGAATAGAACTAGTAGTGCTTGTAAGCAAAATTAAGAGGCCATTTCTCACCCAAGTCTCCTGACTGACTGCCATTCACATCAGGATCGAGTTGAAAAGCGCGGCCAGTCAGCCGGTCCCTCACTGCCACAAATACACAAGACCAAGTAACCTCGGAAAGAGGAGGCCCAAGCCCCTATAGGGCTGTCGAGCCATGGTTATTATTATTATACTTATTTCGCCTGCTTTTCACAAAGCTCACAGTCTGTGACATTTAAGACAGATATTTCATCATAATTCAGCTAAACCTGATAGCCACTTTGACTGATGTACAGAGTTCCCGGTAGAAATAAGGAATAATTGTAGACATTATCCAGTGTCACTTGTAATCTCACATCATCCAAATTCGACGTAAAACAACACTTGGTGTCCGAAGACCGAGAAGTGGCGCTGAACGTTAAACCAGAACGTAATTACATAAAACAAATTACACACTGTCACAAACCAGTAATTGCTATCTTAGGCAGCTGCAACTTCGGGTCTGCAGTTCGGGCAACATTTGTGTGAACTTTGAACCACGGATGAGGCAGAGGCGGGCTAAGGTTACGGGGCAGCCATACAACTAGTAACAACAACTCCGAAACTTCGTCTGCATGGTACAGTCCCAGCAAATAGCACATATATTCTACGTCACTGAACGTTGTGATGAGGTGGTGATTATTTGGCGGGCGGGCGTGGGCGGGGGGGGGGGGGGGGCACCACTTGTGCGTTGTCATGACTGCGGTCTTCGCGGTCTTCCTCAGTATCTCTATGCAAGCGCCAGGACAGTATCGCAACTTAGGCGATAACAGCTTCCTTTCAGATCATTTACAATTCATTTCTAACCAAGCCTTCTATCTTTTGAGGCTACAAAATCTTGCGTTATTAACGGCATCGTAAAATAAATCACAAAAACCAAATAATTTGTGTCATTTTTGCCTTCCCGTCAGTTTTCTATAAACAAGAAGAATAAAACACTTAAATATATTTATCTCTTGTTTTGTACTAGTCTATAACAGTAAGGAACTAACATAAATCACGAGACAACGGGCACATTTAACCTCTGAAGCATAATAATTGCTCCAATAACCCTTTAATTTTAATACGACGTATTTTGATTCAGCCTTGAATCATCATTAGGTGTATATAAAGTTAGATGTCAAACTTTATTGGATCAATTGCATTAGTATCCTAATCTTGTTATCGCTGTAAATGTATGGTCATGCTAAGGAATGAAGTTTCAATAGAAAAATCGTGTATGAAATAAACGGTTACAAAAAAATTTGTGTTGTACGTAAAATAATAATCATTAACTGAAAAAAAAAGGCATTAGGTAGAGGTGAATAGAGTTAAAATAATGGTATTAACACTATTAACAACACAGTTTTCACAGCCCTCATTATAGAACACAGGGATTTTCAAATTGTGACGCTGCGAACATTCTTCTAAAAGCGACCAAGCCTAGACTAGTTCAGCGGTTACATCTGGTTTACTCAGGGACACACAATGGAGAACTTGTATTTTGTGTAATTATTGTGAATTACCCTGAAGATAATCTTGGAATGTTCTAAACATGTCAAAAAATTAATATACATCTTACTTTTGTGTTTATTTAATTTGTATACGATAATGGTATTATAGTGAATAATTTGAGAGATGGTACATATAATTACCATTGTGTTTAGAGAGCTGTAATGTTGTTTGTAGTTTCAGTCAACACCCTATATTTTAAAGGTACAGAATGTTACAAGTTACATTCTCCTTTTGTCAGGCTTACTGCAGTCTGAGCTGTATTGCAGAACCTGTACACTGCCACACGTTCAGACAGTTACTGACTGCTATTTCCACAAATATTTCACCACATTCTTTCACGCCTACATGCAATATTTTTGATAACTTGATTCATTTTCACGTCATCCTTGCAAAGCTCATTAATCAACTTAACTACATTTTAATTAAATTATTTTTTAACAAAATGACAGCAAAAATTTCATCAGATGATAAAAAATGATTCGTGTCTCTGGCATCAGAGTTATTATCATTATTATACATATATATTTATAAAACTGCAAAGGGAACCTTAACACATCTTTTACGTGAAGATATATTTACGTGAATATATATTTTTCTTCAGGCCTGTAAGAAGCGTGACATAGTCGTTTTTCCACCCAGCTTCCTTGTCCTGAAGACACAAAAAATGGGATTCCGTGAATTCTTCTAAAACAGTAATTACATTAATTTAATTAAACCACAGTTATCATCGTGTTTTTGACAATACAGTCAACATGACAAATAATACAGACTTATTTTTATGCTTGGATATACGTTCTGACGACATATGTACCACCTTCTGGGATAAAATATATTTTTATGCTTGGATATACGTTCTGACGACATATGTACCACCTTCTGGGATAAAATATATTTTTATGCTTGGATATACGTTCTGACGACATATGTACCACCTTCTGGGATAAAATATACCCCCTAAGTTCACAGTTATGTTTTCTTAATACTTCACTTCATGAAGCAGAGTCCTCCTTGAGAAGCTAACAGTTCCTCAGCTAGCAAAGAAATTCCGCACACTTAATTGTAAAGAAAGGTTCATTACCGTGTTGACAAAAGCCTAAAACTTTTCCCGATTCTGAGCCAGATCAATCCAATACACGTCCAGATTTTATTTCTTGAAGATCCATTTCAATATTATACTCCCATCTGTGAATATACAAGTACAAATTGTACCTTTTATACATAAATTACAGCAGCAATGGAGCCTACTACAGACTGTGGAACCTTGTAAATAATAGCTTATAACTGGCAATTGGTTTAAAACCTGGCACATTATGCTCACTAAAGATGGTACGTTTGTACCGAAACATGTAGAAGCTACGTGTTTAACTCTCATATGTAATTAATAATGTGCATTTGGTTGGTACAATAAATTGGATACATTTATATAAGAAATGCGTGGATTGGATAAACTAACAAAAAGTAAAAAAGTGTAGTTGTTCCCTTTGCTTAATTAAGCACCATGATACACACGTGATTGAAGGAAAGTTAGAAGGAAGGATAGAAATGACGGGAAGACGAGGGAGAAGACGTAAGCAGCTGCTGGATGACCTTAAGGAAAAGAGAAGATACTGGAAATTGAAAGAGGAAGCACTGGATCGCACCCTGTGGAGAGCTCGCTTTGGAAGAGGCTACGGACCTGTCGTAAGACAGACTACAGATTGAATTGAATTGATATGAAACTATAAGCAGAATGGAGGTGCAGGTCCCTGCATTCCTAATGTCGGCACTAGATGGAGGTGAGTCTTTACCATAGTAAGCAGTCAAATCTCACGACTATAATTTGACAAATATGCCAGTTTAATTAACGTCTAAATAATTGGAAATACATAAAATTTTTGACAGATGAGTCAGAACATTTTGGATACGTCCTAAATATAACAGAGCTATGTGCGTAATTTCAGGCTTCTGCCGCGGTGTAACTGAGATCTTCGCCCTTCTGGGATGTTACGCAGCGTAGATTGGTAGTTATTTACCGACTGCTTGAATGGTAGAGCTATTTGGGGGGGGGGGGGGTTGCTGATGCAGTACGTACGTAAGTGCACTATAATAAATATACGAGGATCGGTCAGAAAATAATTTGACATCGGAAATATTTTTGGTTCTTTATTAAGAACATTTCAGATTAAATTTTAATGCCATTCCACCACTTTTCCACGTAGTCCCTGCCACAAGTGAAGCATTTATCGTATCAAGCATGGGGCTAGCTTTTCTATTCCCTGCTGACGTTAAGTCCGTGTTCTGTGTTATAAAAAATCACGTTAAAACTACATGTCGCCATCATCTTTAAAGTTTTGGCCACCAAGCTTTTGTTTCAGCTCCGAAAACAAGTAGTCGGTGAGGTATTTCCCTGACATAACGATATACTGAAAGGCCCTTACTTACATTACACACCATATAAATTTATTTCCTAACTGACTGTACTATTTAAGATATTCCTGGTGTTTTGAAATTACAATTGTTTGAAATAATAGTCCTGTATTACTATTAATTTTAACACCAAAACCTCCAGCCAATATATGCCTTTAGTATCCTTAAATTAGTACGTTCAGAGACAATTATTTCCGTCTTACGTCACACCACACTTGTACACAATTACAGGTAAAATTTTAACGTCAGATTTTGTTAAAATCTTTATACTATGTAGTTATGAAAGTTAATAACTGGTTTCTACCATCCGCCAGTAAATTGGGAATTATTCGAGTTTAATTAACACAAATGTCTTTGCTAAGACTTCATCCCTCTTTCTCTTATACTTGAACCTTTTACAAAACCCACCCCTTTACCTCTTCAACCAAACTTTCCTTCGCTGTAATTAATGCAGGAGAACAGAACCACCAAGCAACTTTAATTCTGACGAAGCCTCTTCAAAATTCGAACAACTTTCGAGTGATCGCCGGTTCTACAGTAGACTGAGGTAAATATCGAACTGCTCACTAAATCTGATTTAACACCAGTTGTCTGAGTATTCAGTCGACACATGACGTCTTTCATAGTCATGTTTTGGTTAAAGAAACTTAAATTTCTGGAAGCCGGCTTTACGCTTGCGCTATCAACTAAAAGTATTACATTATCTCTGTTGGGTCCACGAAATCCAGTCAATTTCCATTAAAACTCGAGATACAGATAAAACACCGACAACGTAAGACCGACAGTAAATCAGGAAATAAAATCAGGATCTAGATTTCAGCTATATATGATGCATTTAAAACAAGGTAGATTTAGAGACGAAAATTTAAACTAAATTATATTCATAAATTGAGGTTGTACAGAGCAGAAAAAGAATTACTTCTCGCCTATAAGAAATAATCAGTTAATGCTCTGTAGGAATTAATTCGCAACACTCAGACCAACACAAAGCACAATATTGCTTCTTAGATATTTATATTACCTTTCTTTTCCTATGGCTCGACAGCCCTTAGGGGGCCTAGGCCTCGTCATTTTACGACGCTTCACGATCACACTCAGACACACCACACTCGGTAGGACTCCTCTGGACGAGGGACCAGCTCGTCGCAGAGACCTCTACCTGACAACACACAACACTCACAAGAGACAGACATCCATCCCCCCGGTGGGATTCGAACCCACGATCCTAGTAAGCGAGCGGCCACAGACCCACGCCTTAGACCGCACGGCCACTGGGATCGGCATTTATATTACCATATCACATAAATTATTCCTAAATGTTTTGATCCCCAAGCGATGATCCTCAGGAAACCAGCCAAAGCAACACTGCATAAAACTAAATTAATTTTATGCAGTGTTGCTTCTTTGGTTTCCTGATAATGATCCCTTGGGGATCAAAACATGTAGGAATAATTGATGTGATATGGTAATATAAATATGTAAGAAGCAATATTGTGCTTTGTGCTGGTCTGAGTGCTGCGAAAGAATTGCCGACAATGCACGGAACGAAAAATATAAAACTTAAAAAACTTAATAGGAATATAAATGCTGTTTCTTCTGAGACCAATACAAAACACAAAAATGAAATTTGTGGGCAGAATGTAGATTTCTTTAATGTTATAATCGGTGGCACATAATGTAACGACTAAACTTTAAGGGTTAGAGTTTGTGGTGTAAAGGAAATTGTAGGGTTCATGATGGGCAAAGCAAGTAGAATTTAAAAGAGTAAGACAAGTTAAAGTTTTCGCTGTGCTTAAGCCTTTAAACACGAAGGCAGAACGGTTACGATATATGTATATATATATATATGGCCTATTTCAATATTAATGGATACTGCATCCTGGATTTTGCTCACCAAGTCTACTGGTAGGTTTCATACGAGTCTCAAAATACACAGTGATTTTTTCTTAAACAGAATTAAGTGGGTGAATTTTAATCTCAGCACTGAGTAGCAATATTCACGCCCTGGCCGATTTACCCCAGGGGAGACAGCCTCCAGCTCCCAGCACATGGGTGGGCCCCAGGGCTTTCTGTGCAGAAGAGACATTCCTGTCTGTGCCCAGGATCGAACTCCGGTCTCTCAGCCAGGAATCTGGTCTGTACACTAACTGAGCTATAGCACCCGAGTCTACGCACAAATAACATTCTTCTTCTACGTTATTTCTTAAGTCAGTTTTTAGGTCTTCAAAATTACTGGCCGAGAAGCCGAAGCAGAGACCTAACATCGAAAGTACAGTGGTGGCTACGGTACTGCATAATTCATAAGGACTTCCAGCGCTCTTATATAAGGGAAAGGCAAAGAGAGGCAGCGGCACTGCCTAGGAATGTCAGGGGAAAGGCTTAATTTATTAATTGGACCCAACGTGGGAGTAAAACAACCATGGATTGGCTAGGGAGCCAGGCTGTGGTTTCATCTTGGTGGATGGATGGTTGGAGAGAGATGATGGATGGATTAGTGAAGGAATGAGTGGCTTATCGGAGAAAAGGATGAAGGAATCAGGTACGATTTTGATACACTGTAGAACAAATAAATAAATAAGGATCGACAGCGAGGTTTAAATTAAATATATTTTACATTGTTTGACGGTGAAACTAAATGCTATACAGTTATTGACATATTGAGAAGATGAGACAGGCGTACATAAGTTTCTTTCTTCGCCTTTAATTCAGGTTGATGATTTGGTGGGTTACAAGCAGCTTGTAAAATACACGCAAGAGAACTGAAAATGTCGGACAGACTTATATGACTTTCAAGTGAAAATTTAGAAACAATTAAAAAAATTGAATGAGAAATTAAAGACTAGAAATAAAGTACGTGTACAATCTAATAACGAAAAAAACCGAGTATGTATGTATGTATTTATGTATGTATGTATTTATGTATGTATGTACGTATGTATGTATGTATGTATATATATATATGTATGTATGTAAGTTTATGCACCACAAGGTGTGTGTGTGCATACACATAAGTGTCTTTCCCGATCGAACGTACAAACCCGTCACATTAAACCTAATTTACTGCTACAATGTAACCAATATTCGCTTCCATACTTCCCCATAAATCTAACCCGATAATGGGTTCACGAAGAAAATGGTGGTAATTCCTGTTCCTTCCTGAATTCAGATTACGCAGTCTTCCCGTTTGCAACAAAGTACAGTGTAAATGATTTTACAAAATAAAAATAAGCATCAATATGTGAGTGGCGTATTATGTCGATTTTAACTTTCTTCCTTAGTGAAGAGCAAGAATAGAAAGTGTGGGTGTATTTACGTTCCACCTACTTCAGAAGCACAGTATTTACGTTCCGCCTACTTCAGAAGCACGGTATTTACGTTCCACCTACTTCAGAAGCACAGTATTTACGTTCCGCCTACTTCAGAAGCACGGTATTTACGTTCCACCTACTTCAGAAGCACGGTATTTACGTTCCACCTACTTCAGAAGCACGGTATTTACGTTCCACCTACTTCAGAAGCACGGTATTTACGTTCCACCTACTTCAGAAGCACAGTATTTACGTTCCGCCTACTTCAGAAGCACGGTATTTACGTTCCACCTACTTCAGAAGCACAGTATTTACGTTCCGCCTACTTCAGAAGCACGGTATTTACGTTCCACCTACTTCAGAAGCACGGTATTTACGTTCCACCTACTTCAGAAGCACAGTATTTACGTTCCGCCTACTTCAGAAGCACGGTGTTTACGTTCCACCTACTTCAGAAGCACAGTATTTACGTTCCGCCTACTTCAGAAGCACGATATTTACGTTCCGCCTACTTCAGAAGCACGGTATTTACGTTGTGCCTACTTCAGAAGCACAGTATTTACGTTCCGCCTACTTCAGAAGCACGGTATTTACGTTCCGCCTACTTCAGAAGCACGGTATTTACGTTCCGCCTACTTCAGAAGCACGGTATTTACGTTCCGCCTACTTCAGAAGCACGGTATTTACGTTGTGCCTACTTCAGAAGCACGGTATTTACGTTGTGCCTACTTCAGAAGCACGGTATTTACGTTCCGCCTACTTCAGAAGCACGGTATTTACGTTCCGCCTACTTCAGAAGCACGATATTTACGTTCCGCCTACTTCAGAAAGTACGATATTTACGTTTTTACCTACAACGTCTTAGTCACAAATCATTAAATATTACACAACATAAATCATTTATTAATACTTACGAGACAGCCGATTAGATTCAATTTTGTCATAAACATCAGTAATAAAAAGAAAATTCACGTTAAAATATTTCCACATTCCTTTCAGTTCTGAAGCTTCAATTTTGTAACACCTTTAGTGGACTTGGTTTTATTTACAAAGTACTGTATAATATGAATAAAATATGCCGTTCTTTGAGGCTAATTACAACCAAACTAATTAGAAATTACGGATATTATATCGATTAAAATATACGATATCTAAGTGTTTTTTGTCGATATAATTTCAGTGTATAGGTATATCGCATAATTCCTTAGTAGCATTACATTATGTTTTATATGAAAGTACGCTACTGAAAACCATACTTAAATTCACTGCAAAAAGAATAAGAAACCTTTACTTAGTCATTACATAAAAACCGGTACATCTGACACTGCAGTTTGCAAAGAACTCAAACAAGTACAAAGTTTAAAAGAAATTGAACAACGTACCGAGCGATTTAAAGTTCCCTAAACCGAATAACAGAATTTTATATCGACATAAAACTGTGCAATATCGATATGAAATGACGTATCGATTATCACTGAAGCTACAACCATCCAGGATTGGAACAAAGAGTAAAACATTTTCCATTCATCTTTCACCGTGTATTTAGTTTCCACAGTACAAAACCTTGAAACACCCAAAGTAAATTGAAGGGACCGGATACCATCCATCAGACTTAGAATTTCCGTTTGTTTTAAGGGTCAGTAAGCAGCAGGCAAGTTCTAAGTTTACTTTCCAATTATGTGGTCACATTACAGCCCCTAAAACCGCTAGAGGTTAATAATAATAATAATAATAATAAAATACGGACCATATGATACCAAATGAATAACCTTCCATGACGTCACTTCAGTAAATACATATATATAAGTAACACACCTGCTCTGCATCCTTTTGTATCCATACCCTTCACCCCTCTTTGCTGGATTTAGTTTCTATCCCCTCCGTCTCATATTGGGGGTAAAGGCACACAGACCACTGTTAATTAACCGTAATTGGCAAACGATGAAGTGATCTGATACCCAACAAATCCACTCACTACTCTTGCAATCCATATATATAGGTACAGTGTAGCGTATTAATTATATATGCACCCACCACCGCTCGACCCAAAACCCTCTGAATCTCTGTAGCTGTTTTTGCTCTACGAGTAGAGCACGCAGGGGTTTGGGTTAAGACTTGGAAGGGAGACGAGGAGTTCTGATTGATCACCAGGCTGACGTACTTGATGATGTAATATTTTAGTTGCTGCGATTTCATTTCAAGCAGGATACTCAACTACCTAAGAGAAGGGATAGCTCAGTCGGTATGAAATACAGGCCGGACGAGCGGGTATATCATTGGCCGAATCCTGGCACTCGAAAAAATTTCAATCCCCCAAAGTGTCCAGGTCGGCTTAGGGGCCCACACAACCTTCTATCCGAAGGATATTGGAGGCCCTGGTTACGGGGTTAAAGCGGACGGGGCGGGAAGCCGACTACTCACCTGTAACTAGTGCCGACTCTAAAGCCGGGATTAGACGGCGCGTGGCTCGTCCAGTGACGTGACGTCACTTGCTCGGCCAACAGATCGGAACAGAAAAGACAATCTGGCTACAAGACGCGGCGCAGCTCGACAAATGGCGGGCCAGCGGCCTTGCTCGGGTAGGTTCGGCTCGGCTTGTGGAAGTTCTATGAACTTAAAAATGTCATCGTTTGACCACTCCATTCTAGCCAATATCAATTGTGGGACAGAAACTTTCACTCTTCGCGCACCCCGACAGCAGAAAACAAAGACCAGACCTAAGTGTATACAGGCTTGGACGAGACTGGCTTGGCGCGTACACTGCAAGCGCCGTGTAGCCGCAACAGCTGCCCGCGCCGAGTCCCTTTGAGGCTCGTGAGAAAACCGCTTCTGAGGCGATCCCACGAGCCTCGCTTCACCAATCACCCTCCGCGCCGCCCCAGGCCGGTTACACGGCGCATTTGAATACGATTCTTTGTCAGTGACGTCAGTTATGACGTAAGACGAGCCGAGCCACGCGCCGTCTAATCCCGGCTTAAGAATTCGTAAATTAATACCCCCACCCCAGCATATCTTGGTGATATGGTGTGAAATACGTACAGAGGGAACTTTGATGTAATCACCCGAGTCCCAGATATTACTCGGGTAAATCAAATGACATTTTATGCTTTGCTGACACTAACAGCAGTCCTTCATATTTGTTTCCTTACTTCAAAATTAATTCCTCACAGTGAAAAGATAAATTTTCCCCGTACACACCATAAAATCGTATGAGGAATTGGAGTTGTAGCTCCATACATTCTTAACTTCGGCACTAGACGGAGGTGCGTGGTCGGCTTCACGTCCCGACCAATTTATACCCCGAGGAGCAGCTCCTAGTACCCATTCAGCAGGGGAATGAATGGGTCCCATTTCTTTTCTGGACACTTTACATCTGTCGGGGATCGAACCACGATTGTCCAGCATGTAGCCTAAAACAGTAATGTGTAATGTATACACTTAATGGTACATTTAAGCTTCATTCTGTGGTAACAACCGAGAGATTTATTATGTTATACTATTGCCGCAGAAGAACCAGTTATAACAAGTCAGACCCAGAAATAGGGCCTCCTATATGGCGACATACCTACTTAGCGCCCATGAAAACCTGTGAACAGAAATTCCCTATTATACAGTATTTCGATTTACGGCCATATCGACATATCCCTACAAATTATGGTGAAGAAACAGTGGAGCTACATCAGAGTTTGGGGCTACATACATTTTATTTGTTTATGTATTTATGGCTGTCAGTATCTTAGAATTCATTGTGTAAAATTATAGGATGATGAACTGGAAAGTATTTAGAAGGATTCTGTCGTAGCCTAAGGCCCTAACGCGGCATGTGACTGGAAGGACTGAGGAAAATTACGAAAACGTAAGTCAGGGTAAAGGACAAAGAGACGAAGATTGTAACTGGGCAAGTCTCAAATGCAAAACCAAAGGCCTAAAGCCTTGGGCCAAATGTATTCGTAAAATTACACAAAAAAAGTGCAATGAAGTTCTTTGGTGATCAGCAGAACTGATAGGGAATAAGAAGATAAAGAGTGTACGTATAACGTAACATTGTGGCGCGTTCGCGTAACGTTTATACCTCCTCGGCTAGCCCAACAGCCTGATACCATTTCACTCGAAGAGAGTGCTTTTATGGTGATTTATTGTCGCCGGCAACAATAAAATGTACTTAGGTGATCATGTAAAATGTCCGATATTTTTGCCTGATTTTAACCAAATTTCGATTTGCTTAACACATTTTCATAAATGTACCCACTACCAAATTTCACGGAAATCCTTCCAGTTGGAGCCGCGCTATTAAATGTGACAGACGGACACAAGACACACGGAAGGACGGACGAACGCATATATCGAACGTAACAGACGCTTTCGCGACTTTGTGAATGCACCCAAATTCCGTCCCTTTGGAAACGTTTCAGAAAAAAATGTCCTAATTCTATGCAATCCTTTATGTAATAAACATGCATTACTTCTGACTGAACGGTATTTACCAACCTAAAGCCCACAATTAATGCAATTAAATTTTTGGGAAATTCGTGAGATATACATGAGGGAAAAAAGAATTAATGTAAAAAAATATATACATCACATTTTAGTTTACGTCCGAACAAAATTATTATACCACTCGTTATTTGAATTATACGTAAAGAAATTTAAGACATAAGCAGTTTTAGGTTTTCGTAACAATAAGGCTTGGCAGTGTGATATCCTGGATTGTGGCAACTTCCGACGTTTAGGATAAAGCTGCCTCCACGTTCAGTGTAGAATGCAGAGGCAGTATCTTCAACACGGAAGATGAGTGCAGCAAGTACATTGCCTATCTTGTTTACATATATTTTTTGAGGTCCGTTCCTACATATAAGAAAACACAAAACATCCCCGTTATATTCATAAGTATGCAAATAAAATGCAGGAAAAACCATCACACTTCTTTGACAAAACAAATCCTATAAATCAACTACACGGACAAATATATTAAAGAAAGTGATACATATCCTTAACAATGACTTGTCAAAATTTAAATTCCATTTCCAAAGACACTATGACTAGAAACATTACTATTAAAACATTATCATCAGACCATGGGAATTTTTTTATTCTTCGCCTTTATTTGGACTTACTCTTGTATAATGAATGAAATCAATACATCCTACCTTGGCTGAAATCCTAGCACTGATGGAATTAAATCGAAACTCACCTGCAAACAGAAGAAAGTGGTATCAGATAAAATTTTCCCTTAACGAGACAAAACGTATTGTAGTCTGAACTACTTTTTTGTTTTACTGGAAGCTACATTTCAAAGTGCACATTTTATTCTGTATGGAAAAGCAGTGTATTTCAAGAGGTATTGTATGAAGTATTTCCGTAACTAACCTACAGTTTACAATGACTTCTTTAGAGCATAAAACCCTGCCACTTGTAAATCACAAAAATACTCTAGGGTATACTTATGAGAGCACTGAATTTAAACAGGCAATTTTTTCTCTTAGCCCCTGGGAATTTATAAAAAAAAATTCACAATCTCGTGTGGTATAATAACAGAGAAATCAAAGTGATGACAGAATTTTACAGATAAGCAAACTAGGAATGAGAGACTAACAAAACAGTTGTAAATCAAAATGAAAAAAAAAAATCATGGGGCGAAGGGAATATTGTGTCATCATAGATAAGCGTCAAAAGTGCCAAGGGACTTCTCGGTACGTACGGGACTCGAAGGGTATTACAGCACGGGATTCACTTTCATTCAAGCGTTGTGCTTTATTTGAAGGGCGAAAAAAATGATTGATTACTGACGGGTTCGATTTTGCACTCCCTCGCTGGCATCGCACCCTATCAGCCAGTTGCATTACCCTTGTCTCACTTCACCCGCCCTAAGATCTTACGTTTATGACGTCACACGATATCGAGTGTTTTAACTTTGTTCCCATCACTGTCATGCATCATAAAGTCATCACTGGTTTTTGCTCAAGTTAACTGTTGGATAGAAAGAGAAAGTAGATGAATTTTATCACAAAAAAAAATTTATCTTGTGGAAGAAAATCTACGACAATCTAAATTTGTGTTGACAGTTATGGATAATGTGATTACATGTCGCGTAAACGAGGCGGTAAGATCATGACTTCAGAGTTTAACTGAACTGCAGCACCTTGTAATCTGAAACGATTGGCCGATGTCTGTTTTGTTATCACGTGAACTGACTACGGAATATTGCTTGTCTAAACAGGTACTTTTTTTAAAATTAAAGCTTTATTTCCATTTACAGTATACATAAATCAGCCATACAGATTGCAAGTTGTACCAATTTACCAACTTCCGTGAGAATAAAAGAAAGGAGACACGCGCACCGTCCGCTACGTGAGAAATCAAAGAAGAAAGAAGCAGTAACTGTAGTGAAAAATTATGAAAAAAACACTACCTCCTTGCTTGCTCTAGTTAGAGCAAGATATGTTTTGGCCGCTTATGTTTGTAACGTCTATACATGGTATTTAACTCAGTAAGGGTGTATTGACCTATGTGTCCTATTAGGGGATTGGGATGGAACTGGCACGTGTAAAAAGAACCTGGTGGCGAGCTGGCGGACGTAAGTATGAATGTAGTCGACACCTAAGGAGGTGTGGAGACGGAGGATGGGCGTGTTTCGAGGTGAGTTTGTGATAACACGTAAACACTTGTTCTGCATTACTTGGAGAAGTTGACAGTTCGAGTTGCTGATGGAGCATCATACTGGGGCGGCATATGTTAGGGCTGACCGGATGGAGGCCTTATAAATGTGGAGTTTCGTGTTCACTGAGAGCGTGGAGTCCTTCGCCAGTAGTGGAAAGAGATGCATGAGGTTCCCCGAGCGCGGTTTGGGCTGCGCGTTTGACATGCGAAACAGGTACTTCTTTAGTTTTTCGGATTGCTTCATGAGAACCAAATGTAAAACTCAACTGAGTTATTTACAAACATACACATCACATGGCAATGGGAAATGGCGTTGTTTCAGACGGTTTATAGTGTCGACCTTTGCTGAAAAATAAATCTGCAGACCATTGTTATTATATTAATTTATCAAATTTTAAGCGGTAGCTCAGTCGGTATAGTAATTAGGCTACAGGCCGGACCGTCCGGGGTTGCAATTCCGAAAGAGACAAAAAATGTTTCTCTTCTCCGAAAGGTCCAGACTGGCTCTGGGGCCCACAGCGCCTCCTAATTAATTTGTACCGGGGTTTTTTTTCCGGTAGCAAAGCTGCTGGGGAAGGAAGTTGACCACTTGCCTCTATCCAGTGTCAAGGTTAAGAATGTGAAGAGCTGTGTCCGTAATTTTCCTATACGTCATCATGGCATTGACAGGGGAAAAAAAATTACCTTTACTTTATAAAGTTCATAGCTCAGGTATTTAGCGCAATCGTGATGTCAACGTATACTTCAGTGGCCATGATGTATACGAGTATATCAGTGCAGAAACGACGGCTCCAGCTGGGCTCTGTCAGACTTCCCCGTTCATTTTTCAGCGGGTATGCCTTTAATTTCCTCGTGAAGTTGAAAAAGACCCTGATACTATTGGGCTTACTAAAGGGTAACTTATTGACCTTCGAATTACGACAAAAATATTTTCGAAGGATCACGTAATTTGTTAGAATGTTATAAAGGACGTACATTAGTGAAATGTGCATTGCACAGTGTATTCGTGGCCCAGTATGAGTACAGTCTAGGTCAAAAGATAACTCTGTGCTAACGTTTGAAAGGACTCGTCCCCCGCTTTTGTCACGTAACGTAACTTCCCTCTTATATTGGTTTAGACTGAGTTATGTCAAGTGTCCTCTGCGTGGTTTCAGGCTTCCGCCGCGGTGTGAATAAGATCTGCGCTCTTTTGGAATTATACGCAGCGTCGAATGGTAGTTTCATACCGATGTTTCAGGACAACTTATGGCTCCCATTTTCAAGGGTAAAGCAGGCCTGCTACACTGTTTGACCCTTGAAAATATTAACACTGTGGCATACTGTTGGGGGAGATTAAAAGAAATATATTACGTTTGCGAATGTCTCAACATATTTCATTCTGAAACAGTTAAAATGCCAGAATCCTTAAGGAGCTACAGAAAATAGTTTTGTTTTTTGTGTGAGAGAAAATGAATTATTGGTAAGAATGTGACATTCCACTGGTAGATTTACCTCTAAAGCAGGAAGGAAAACACAGAGAAAGGAGAATTACGCCGATGAAATATCTTGAACAGGAAGGAAATATGTCATATAATATACATGTTTGTAATATTTTATCCAAAGTTTTTGGACCTCTTCTAACTATATATATATGCACAGTCTATTACGGAAAAGTTAGTTGACAAGACATTTATATCACGTTCTACACCCTCCTTCCCCTCACGCCAACACAACTCCCTAGAGTTAGAATCAGCTTTGCATCTGCTTGAAATTTTTGTAACAATGGTAGAATGGGCCACTAAATCAATAACTGTTCTTCTGGGATAGAAAAAAAAATACACTGACTATTACTACCACTGGTTTTATCAGATATCAGTACCAGCATCTATTTCTCCCTACATTTTTTTTCCTCCAGTGGCACACAAACCCCCGTGGCACACAAACCAAACGAAGCCAGAAGAATGATTTTTTACTTGTATTGAATTTCCACCCCCTACTAGGCAATCTGACAATAGGAATTTCTCCTATCTTACGTTCTTATGGTAATTTGGCCGTGCATACTCGCTAATAGATATACATATATACAAAGCAGTATAAATAATATTTACACTATTGTAATGGTACATCTTATCACATTTACGATAAACAATGACAAGCCCCTCTTCCAGGCTGTAGCTACTCAGCGACCATCAGCTTAACAAGACGTTTGTTACGAATGACAGCGAGAAGGGGATAAGTAGCTCTTGTGATAGCAGATTGAATGCATATGGGTGCAGATTGAACGTAATTTTTTACCCCCTGATGATGGTCTTTAAGAGGACCGAAACATATGTAGGGGTGAGCTTGTAAATGAAGAAAAGTGAACGTGAAAAATTGCATTTAGTTGGTTCGTGGACAGTGAACTAGCTCTTGAGTAATAAATATATATTATACATATATATATATATATATAAAAGAAAAATTTATTATTTTTGAGTTATATTTCCTGTTACTGCCCTATTGTCGATACATGCTTAATATTTAGACGGCGGGTTCCTTGAGATATGATACCGCGCAGTATCGTAGGTTTGGGCCCAATCTGCTGCCTCCATCTACAAGGTAGAAGACTCAGTAACCATCCGAAAGACTGAAAGTCGTCATAAACCCAGAAGAACACATCCTAAATTTTAAACACCGTAAAAAGCTTAAATATGAAACACTTCTGTGTTCGTTTAAAATATAATACAATGTAGTTTGATTTTCGAAAATTAAGCCTAATATTCTTTATCCTGGCGATTAGTCAGTTATTTTAGAGTTTTTTTTAAAGTCGTCCTCTTCTACCTACTCCGGTTTTCCCGTTTTAGTGTCGAGGTATTTTAGAGTTACAAGTCATAATGTTTTACGATGTAACTAACTAACTATCTAACTAACCCCATGGAGCAGAGTCCTTCTTCAGAAGCTAACAGGTCGTCAGCTAGTCAAAAAATTCCCCGCGTTTTATGGAACCCGAAGGTTCATTACCGCACTCACAACAGCCCGCCACCTGTCCCTATCCTGAGCCATATCATTCCAGTCCATGCCCCCCCATCCCACTTCTTGAAGATCCATTTTAATATTATCCTCCAATCTATGCTTGGGTCTTCCAAGTGGTCTCCTTCCCTCAGGTCTCCCCACCAAAATCCTGTATGCACCTCTCCCCTCACCCATACGTGCTACATGCCCCGTCCACCTCATTCTTCTTGATTTGATCACCCGAATAATATTTGTTGATGAATACAGATCATTAAGTTCCTCGTTATGTAGTCTTCTCCACTCCCCTGTTACCCCTTCCCTCTTAGGCCCAAATATCCTCCTCAGCACCCTATTCTCGAACACCCTCAGCCTATGTTCCTCCCTCAGTGTGAGAGACCAAGTTTCACACCCATACAAAACAACTGGCAAAATTATAGTTCTGCATATCTTAATCTTTGTATTTTTGGATAGCAAACTGGAAGACAGAAGCCGCGAATCTTGTTTATAAAACATCCCCCGATTACACTAACAAATATCTCATATTTTCTCATATTAAAACACCTAGATACCTAGGTACTTATAATGCAGTAAGAGTAATAGGGGTTTCTGATTCTATTTTGTATTTCTCTAATTTTTCCTGTCTTATTTTTTGTTATTTGTCTTATTATGATTCGTTATTGGTAAATGTGTCTTCTTTGCAATTCTTTTTTTTTATTGCTGGATGTTCTCATGTACTGCATTGCTGGGTTTGTGTCCCTCCAGTCGAGGTAGAATGCAATACCTGCTGTGCCGGTGTAGTTCAAAGAAGCTAATCCTTGTTACTGCAGACATAACCTTGAAATACAGATAATGATCCATGTCCATGGAACATCACTGCAGCATTATAACACATACTGTCACAGAGGTTTAGAACTAACTATTATCACAGAATAAGAACACATATCTACATGCCATTGTCATGTATATTTCAAAACGAAAATAAAAGGTTGTCAAAGACGAAAGATGGAGACCTTCTAACAACGCCGCCAGACATTGACAGTTAGTTATAGGTGAAAGTATGTACATATCTAGGAATTCTGAAGATTAACGTCATTTCTGACTCACGCTCAGAGCAACTAGGTTCCTTCTAATCAATCAATCAATTATATATTTTCTTCTATTAAACCTGTACTATTCTCAAGAATTTCCGTACAAATAATGTACATTAAGCATAAACAAAACACAATCGAGTAACATGAGACTGCAGTTGGCGGAAATAGATACAAACTAATTTCGTTTCCTCCAAAAGTTTGTTTAACACAAGCAGGGCATTAACTTTATTACCGCTAAGACATATTTGAAGACATTACTAAAGTGGACATAATCGGCCATATTAATTAACCCCCTCACGTCTAAGACACCGACAAAATGCTCAATTTTGCCTCGTCCTTATCATTTTAATTTCCTGCGCCAAACTGTATCAATCTCCCCCTACCAACCACCCTTTCCGTTCCATCCCTTTCTCTTTTTTATTTTATTTTTTAATATACGTCACTCGCATGTGAGATGATATCTAACCCCCAACCCACCCCCTTACACCAGCTGTCCCCGATAAACCCACCCCTAAACAAGCGAGTCAAGGGTTGGGTCGATACCATACTCTTATCCCTAGAGCCAGACAGGTCTATATCCACCCTGGAGTACCAGGATCAGGGCCCAGCAGCGCCTCATCCTAACCCACGTCGACATTTCAATTAGCAGTCAAGTGGGTTGGATTGGAGCTAACAGCATTGTTAGGCTGTTTGTGAATTACGCTTTACGCAGTGAAGTTTCCTCGTTATGTACTGTAAAACTGCAAGGTCTGAATATGCAAAGCGACATTCATAAGACCCTAAAGACGACATTCTTTTATGGAATAATAAATCATCTAATTACATGTAACGCCGATCCCAGTGGCCGCGCGGTCTAAGACGTGGGTCTACGGCCGCTCGCTTACTGGGATTGTGGGTTTGAATCCCGCGGAGGGCATGGATGTCTGTCTGTTGTGATTGTTCTGTGTTGTCTGGTAGAGGTCTCTGCATCGGGCTGATCACTCGTCCAGAGGAGTCATACTGAATGTGGTGTGTCTGAGTGTGATCGTGAAGCCTCGACAATGAGGAGGTCCTGACCCGCTACGGGCTGTTGCGCCATGCGAAAAATTATACGTAAGACTATTATTAAGAAGGCTGGTGTATTCATAGACTGCGTAGTTTGTTATAGATAGCGACTTTTTGGAGGCCCAGACTGCTTCCATCTCCAAAGTAGAAAAATATGCTTCATAATTCCCTGCTCTGAAGGTTAAAGCAGCAGGTTTTTCCGAAACGTTGGTACGTACCTAACAAATCACCCCGGCGTCATATTTCATACTACCAGCCGTGCGAAATTCAACCATCAATCTACACTGTGTTCAGGTAGTTATGCTTAGAGTTCCAAAACGGGAGATTTTGATCAAATTTTGTACTGGAAATCTACAAAAATTCGTGAGGCCCAAGGCGAAATATATTACTTTTTTTAAAGATTAGTTCACAATACAAGAAATTGGCACTAACTTTTGTATCAATCGTTTTGGATAGGTTCTAGATTATACAGGGTGCTTCTGGAATGCAAAGCACAATCTTAGGGGCGTGTTCTATCCGTACAGGAAACAAAAGCCGTCTATTCAAACAAGGATCGTTGAAGGCGTTGCTCCTGATTTATGACCCATCTTATTTATGATGGGAATGATAAAAAAATGTAAAGCCAGGCTGCGTTTTAAAATCAACATACTGTGAGTCCGGTTCCTACCCAGACGTGTAACCTTATTGTACATACAGCTGTTGTGTTCCAAACATTACTCTGTTTTACCTTTACAGTCAACTTGTGTATAGGAACTTATTTGAATGACAAAATGACCCATGGGGGTAGTAACGTATGGAAACTTTGCAGGCTAAGGTCAATAATATGTAAATGACAACAATTTGAATATCTGCTTTTGACGATGTTGTCTGCCCTGGCATAGTTTATAAAGATAAGCCAAGTTTTTTTTTTTTATCTTTTGACTTTCTCCACTCGCCCCTTCTTTCTTCTTTCCTTGTCTCAGCACAGAAAAGGAGGTTGTCGACAAAGTAATATCCTACACCGAAAGTTTCCTTAGAAGAAGTTCGGTCAGAGCGGGTCGGCAGATTTTAAGAAATGTTTTCAGTTTTATGCATTTATAGTGCATTTTTAGTTTCTTAACTGCCATATCCATAGCGAGACTTCCAAATACCCAAGACAATAATTTTCACATAAAGATGGAGTATTTTATTCTATTTTCACCGTGCATTTTTCGAGTATAGACAACGTTTTTCACCAACTAAATGCACTTGTTACAAAAACACTAAAATATACTAAAACTGTTTGATAAAAAGCCCCGACATGTTTCGGCTCAACAATGAGCCATTCTCAGGGGGTCACAACTGACTGTTCTCAAAACACGTACATATGTTAATCCTCTGAAAACAGGTGACCATATATAAAAATATCTACGTTTCCACAGCAACCAATGTACACTACAAAAAATAGTGAGTGTGTAAGTGACGCAATAATATAGTGCATAATCTATAGGGAGTATTTAAAAAAAAAACATATCGGCTTGCGAAGTGATAAAGTAAGATTGGTGAGATAAGAAGTTGACCGTATACCTCTACAGAGGATTAACATATGTACGTGTTTTGAGAACAGTCAGTTGTGACCCCCTGAGGATGGCTCATTGGTGAGCCGAAACATGTCGGGGTTTTTTATCAAACAGTTTTAGAATATTTTAGTGTTTTTATAACAAGTGCATTTAGTTGGTGAAAAACATTGTCTAAAGATGGATCATGTTTACAAAGACAGCTGTATGTTGCTACTAATGCATTGTTCACTTCTCTAGGTGTGGGTTTATCCATCTAATATCCACACCTCCCAAAATCCAGGATCTGTAAGTTTGCAAAATAAAAGGGCAGGTGTTATCCTGAAGCCACATCCATGAGGCGACACGACGCCTGTTTGCTGTGAATTTTAAATAATCCGGCAAAAGTCTTCGCCTTAAAATGTTACAAAGTTTGTTTTTAGTGCAAGACAATAGGAAAATACGTGACATAAATACTTTAATACATAATCGATACTTCAAGGAAAAAGAAATCCTGTTGGGAAACGAGGGATTTTTTTTCTTTTATTTTCACCATCTACTCCTACTGTAATTAATAAATTAGGAACACAGATTTTTTTAAGTTTCTTTCACTAATTGAAAACGCTAATACTAATTAACGTAAAAGTGATTATCTCTGTTATTCATCAACGTTTTTAATGTTAAAATTTTTTCTACATTTAAAATTTATTCGAAACTTCTGAAGTGACGGGGCCAGCGGGGGGGATTTTATGCATAGACTGGACAATAGTACTAAGACTGGTTTTAAATAGACGGTAATCAGTACAGTATAGTGATAAGACTATGTGCTGAGAGAACAGGGCTGTTGGAAATCTAGAAGCGGAAGTTCCTTTCGCTCTCCACAGTGTCCACACCAGCAATGCGGCCCAATCAGCTTCCACCAAAGACCTACCATATTTGTATATCCGTATGTTCGTCCGCCCTTAACTCGAGAAAGAGCTGAACCGATTTCCATGAAATTTCATATCGGTCACTTTTACTTTTTTTTACACCTATCTGAAGCGTAATGCGCTGAAGACTTATAGAAGTTAAAAATATATTCAAGCAAATATTATACAAAAAAAGAAATTATATTTTTCCGTCCAGTACAAGTACTTTTACCTCAGACCTTAACGTTTTTGTCATAACTACACAGAAGAACTGCTACGTCAGATATATGCAACAGGTATACTTCATAATGTTTTAAATTGTTTTAGCCTGTGTGATTAAATTCTCTCTCGATAGAACAATCCCCTATCTTCGACTTTATTTTTTAAGTAGTTAATACCTTTTAATAAAATTTTGAAAGGAACCAAACAGGGGCGCTTGTGCAGGCAGGATGTCTGTACTGCCTCTCATGAAAGAGAAATGCAGATAAGACTTTGAATAAATATATTTCTTAAGCCTAAAATTTCAATTGTTTTTCTAAAAAAAAAAGTCACCATCTACATTCCAGAAAACTAACTAACTCGATGCAGCAGAGCCCTTTTTGAGAAATTAATAGTTCCTCAGTTACTCAAAAAACGTCCGCATTTTACGAAACAGGAAAATCTCGCCACCTATCCCTATCCTAAGCCAGATCAATCCAGTCCACGTTCCGATCCTATTTCTTGCATATTCACTTCAATATTATCCTCCCATCTACTCCTAGGTATTCAAGGTGGTGTCTTACCTTGAGGTTTGCCCACTATAAATCCTCTGTGCACTTCTCCTCTTCCCTGTACCTGCCACATGCCTTGCCCATCTTATTCTTCACGATTTAATCACCTGTATAATATTTGGTAAAGAGTAGAGATCATGAAGCTTCTCATTATGCAATCCCCCCCAAGTCTCACGTTACCTCGTCCCTCTCTTACCAAAAATATTTTCCTCAGCACCCTATTCTCGAATACCCCCAGACTATCCTTGATTTCAGGCTTCCGCCGCGATGTTGATATAATCTGTGGTCTTTTGGGTAATAACACACCGACGTTTCGGGACGTGTCGGTCCCATCTTCATGGGTCAAGAAACGTCGGTAAATAATTACCACACGACGCCGTGTAATTACCCAAAAGACCACAGATTACCCCCAGACTATGTTCCTTCCTCATTGTGAGAGACCAAGTTTCACACATGTGTCAAAAAAAAAAGACGAAATTATAATTATATTTTAATTTTTATATTTTGGGGAAAGTTTGTGAAAAGTGATATATATATAGAGTAATTTATGTAAAAATGTATTTATTTATATTTCAATGCATCGACAAGTCAAAATATTGATTTGTTGCATCATCGAACACAGTTTAGAAATGTCAGTTTATAAACTGTCACGACTCCAAATATATGCATATATATATATATACGACAATTTATAAATGTAATCATGTTCCAGTTACGTTGTTATTGTTTAGAACATTTCACTAAATGCAACGTGTAATGTACCTTTGTTTCAGAGCAGCTCAAAATGTTATAAATATAAAAAAAGCAAACAATGTATATATTCCTTCAATAATGTTAACGTGTATTTAAAACTAGAAAACTGATCAAGATGAATGAAATGCCAGTCAGTGTGTTGTTATTTAATATTGAATCCCATGTCGTAACATTCTATGAATTATTTATGAGTATACTCTGTTCATATAGTTCTGGGGTCGAAGGCTTACAAGAGGGGTTGGATGACGGACAGGGGTTGTGATGGGTGGTGTCTGAACTTAATTTGTTTCAAAGAGTGTTTTCAGGTTTTTCTTGAATCCTCAATATTCAAGGGAACTCATGAATACGTGCAGGGTGCAGTCTGAGAAATAAAATGATTCATATTGTTAGTAAGGATATATATATGAGATGAGTGGAGATAAACCTCAATGGATTTGCACTGTCACTCATCACTTTTTTAGTATGGATTCACTTCTTCCCCCCATTCATTTCTTTGTACGCATCTCACCTCAGTTTCCCTTCTTTAAAAAAGTGGCTTCCATTTACATTAGGGTGAATAGTGAGTTAGACAAGCAGAGAGAAAGGATCAGAGATCAAGAAATCCCTTGCGTGGGCACGACGTTTCCTTTGGGAACAACCTCCATTGTTCTTCCACGAGCCACAAGTCCTACTGAGTCACCAATAAAATTTGTTCATTCTGCACGTTCATTGCCGCCTCATCAACTCATAATCCACTACTACTTTCGTCTTCCTCGGTCGATATATGCAACTCATGCAAGTAACGAGAATAATTTTAGCTTTATATTTCAGGTTATATGCCTTATTTGTAATGCGGAAACATCCCCAGGCCGTACGGAAGCATTGTGTCGTTGAACACACAAACAAACACAGAGTCGAACCCGGTTATAACGACATCGGTTTATGCGATACCTCGTCTATAGCGTCAGATATTCTGTGGTACCTACTGATTCCTCACTTTTAAACGTAACATTATACTACTCGGTTATAACGATACTCGTTTATAACGACACAAAATATTCAGTCCCCTTCATGACGTTATAGCCGAGTTCGACTCTACATTAATTGAATAACTTCTGAACGATATGAAGGATTTTGTATCAAACTTGGTACAAACAGAATTCCATTACAGGAGAATGCAATTTTCTACTTCAAATTTCATATAATTAATACCAACATCGCAGAAGTGAGACTTTGTGAGATACCAATTAATACAAGAGTTTTGCTGTACTTAATTAAGCACCAAGCAACAAAGGCATGAGGAATAATAGAGGCAGAGCTCCAAACAGGGCTGTACAAATCCAAAACCATGTCGCCATAAAAAATGTAGTCGCCAGGTCGCCGTGGCGACAATTTCTTTTACGGTGGCGCCTAATGCATTTGTGTTGTCAGCGCGAAACTTTCTTCACCTCACCCTTCTGGCACCTAAATTTTTGGCGTGGCTTCTAGATTTTTCGAAAATTTATGTATCCCTGGCTCCATATATTACTATCATTGGGAATAAATTCACGTAAATAGTCAGTTTCATAACCACATCGCAAGAAGCTGGGTGAAGTCCACGACCGGTCTAGATGGTTTGGAGAAAAGACTTTGGCCTCGCTGGGAAGTGAACTTCATTCGGTGGTCAAAATGTAACTTAATCAGTATATTCGAGACACGTTTTGTGGTGGCACACAGTAAACACACACGCAACTCAAAAAATGTTACTTATTTTGTGGAATGTAAGAGAACACGGAATCCGCGAGTGATATATAATTTACATTTTGCTAGAGCGGTGGTGAATAATGGTCAATATAATGTTATAAATCCGAAAGAAAATTAATAAAATATTACAAGTATGATATATACGCTAAGACATATACACACTGTCTTTGAATTATCAAACATGGAAATCGTGGGTTTGAATCCAACGCACAGCAGGGTTGTATGTACATGTTGGAGCCACAGGTCTTTTGAAACTTGAAGCTGTGACCATCATATTCCTCTTAGACTGCTTGACCTTTGAACACGAAGGTGTTATGTTTCTTCCGAACTTGGCGAAACATTGAACGTCTTTAGACACAACTTTTTAACTGCTTCCGACTGTACATTTTCGTAAATCAGGCTTAAAATCTTGCACAAAGAAAGTTCCAAGCGCCTTTATTCTTGGAGTTCACGAACAATCAAAGAGGTCACGCAACCCAACTTTGTGCCCCGACCCTGGGTTTGAGAATCCCTGCTTTAGATAATATCTGAAAAATTTTAAGTAGCCTGTTCTAGTGCTTGATAAAGAAATGGATTACTAAACAGAAGGCTATAATTAATTTACAGTTCCTGAAATACGACAGACATTGAAACATGTATAAGAAAGCAGGCGACAAAAGGTTCTTCAGAGAACTTATTGATTTCAGAGAATACTGCGCTTGTCAACTGTGAGAGACTAGACTTCACATAATTACTAATAAAACCAACATTGCGCAAGGAAAACCTAAAATTTAAACACCACTAACATAAAAGACCAAAGAATATTTTTAGGCGCTTGCGCATAATCGCGAAAAACGTTTATTAGCCCCGTCATGTCGCTACGTCTGTCCGTTCGCACGTAACAGCTCGGCTCCCAATGGAAGGATTTTCGTGAAATTTGATATTGGAGACTTTTCTGAACGTACGTCGAAAAGAAATTGCGTAAAATTGCGTAAATATCTGACACTACGTGGTGACTTAAAGTATGTTTCATTGTTACTGGCGAAATAAAGTCGCCATAAGATCATTGTTGACAATGACATATAGCTCAACAATTCAGAGGGTACACACAGTGACATATACAGCTCAGCAAAACACGGATAACGCATTGTTGTGTTTCCATGGCGGCAATGTATAGATGAAAGTGCCACAATGTTACGTTATATGTACAATGCCTATCCTGCTTCGTAAGTTGACGCTTCTGACATTCATTCGGCAAATCTCCGGTTCAAATCCCGGGTTTGACACAAGATATCCTGCCTAAAGTTCGTGGTCTTTCTCATCCTGTCTTGCCGAGGTGGTACAATTAGACGATGGCAGCTTTCTTTCAAATTCCTTTAAACTACGTTTTAACCATTCTACATTTGAACGTTGCGGGTTCGATTCCCGATGGTGTCATTGGAATTTTTCATTGACATATTACTTCCGGCCGCACTATGGACCTGGGATTGACTCAGCTTCTAACAGAAATGAGTACTAGGAATATTTCCTGGGGGTAAATGCGGTCAGTGCGTAGGGCTAACCTTACCACCTTCATGTGCCGATTGTCTTGAAATCTGGGAACCTCAACCTCCTGGGACCCTCAGGGCCTGTCCAGCCTGTAAAGAGACTGCTTTAACTTTTACATTTGAACGTTAAGTGCATTTGAGCTCTTTACAGCATCGTTAAATAAATCATTAAATAAACAATACTAAAGTCCTCTATAGAACCTGTTACTATATTCAAAATAATACTACCAACAAATGCACACAATCATACTGAAATTAGTTTATATACACAATTAATTGCTACATGTTTCGGCCAACCATATGACCATCTTAAGGAACGTAAAATATAAAGGTTAGATACATTAAAAAGTATAAAATAAAATTACAGAAATATCAAAACCAATCCATACGTATAAAATGACAATCATAAGTACCCACAGTTTAAAACTAGCTAATTATAAGTTGTTACTAATAAGAAATTGTTTATATTTGCTTCGATGATGTACGCAGAAGTTTTCAGTTAGTGATTCACCATCGAAGGGAAAGTGTCGTGATGTAAATAGCACAATGTATTTTTAAACTTTGGGTGCTCTATGATTGTCATTTTGCACCTATGGGTTGGTTCTGATACCTTTATAATTTCATTTTATAATTTTTAATGTATCTAAACTTTGTACTTTACATCCCTAAAGATGGCCACGTGGTTGGCTGAAACATCTAGGAGTCCACTGTGTACAATAAATTAATTTCGATATACTTTTTTTTGCATTTGTCGGTATTATTATTGTATATATTCAAATACTGCACGGATTATGGATCCCATAAATCTTGTTCCTATATTATTTTCAACCACAACTCAACCTCATAACAGATAATCCCAATATTTATCATTACTTAAGTACACTTTAATTAAAGAGAAGACCAGCAAAGAGCAGACAGTGCATCTTAAGACACAAGGCTTCTAAGTCTGTCTGACAACACTCTGTTTGTACTGTAGTCTACATAGTAAAAACAACTTTAAACCACCCTGTAAATTTCAGGAACTTACAAGTCAATCCCAGAAGTAGTTCTTCAGTCGAGAGAATCTTTTCAGTTATACCAATATTTCCATATGAAAAGCACTGCTTACTCTTAAGTATGCAGCAGTTGGCGGTGGTCAAAGCTGGACAGTGCTATTTAAATGGAAATCACAAAGACAGATTGGCAGTGAAGCACACAGCGTCTGTAGGCGATGTGGCGTGGAGACTGAGGGAGAAAAGCAGGCAGCCTCTCGCGCCTTTAGTTAAGTTCGAAATGACGTCCATCATGAAATGAAGAACAATGAGTGTTTTAAGAAGAAAGGACGGACCAAAATATAAACTAAAGAAGCAGAGCGAAAAGCAGACGGACGGAAGGAATTACTGAAGATCTATCTTTATAGCAGCTATAAAGAAAAAATGAATGTGTCCCGTAAGTAATCTTGAAAGGCGTAGTGACATGGTGGCCATATGGCGGTAGAGATGTCACTAAAAAGGACACACTGCTGTAGAGATTAACAAACATTTTATGCTTTTCATATTACGGATACGGGGGCGGGGGGGTTTGAGAAATTTGAGTTTTATTCTCTGTCAAGGCAAAGAGATTTTTCCCCTCTCCAGTGTCCAACGACTATAGCACCCAAATAGACTCATATTTAATAGGCACTAGAAGTTATTTCCTCGAGGGTAAAATGACCGGAGCATTTAGCCTGTCATTCACCACCATCTACCTTCAATATTAAGAATACATGGAGCTAATATCCACTCCGCCATATGGCTTCATGGGGTGGCACTTAATTAAACTACACCGAAAATACTGCCTCTACCTTTAGAGAACAAATCATATGCAGTGAATCTGGAAAAGGCAGGTTCACCCAAAACATTTAGTGTTTACCAAAATATACGACGTCACTTCCCAGATAAGGCTTCTTTAGAGTAATGGTCAAAATAACGTCAAGTGTCACAAATTTACAAAAAGTAAAATTACAGGTCAAATTTTCCCAGTGAGCACTTAAGCACATCACCAATAAGAAGTATCGGGAGTAGAAATTCACTTCTAAAAATTCTTAAAATCTGCTTCCAGGTATAGCTGAGTCGCCGGCTTCAGCACCCTCTTATCTGCATCACGTTTAGAAGGGAATTTTGAAGTTAATATTGTGGGGACATCACGAGAAACATGCAGTGTAATGCGAATTTTGGGTACAAATTTCACATTTGTTCCAGAACCGAGTAAAACCATGGAAAACCTTTATAGAACACGTTGAATTATGACATTGGTCTGAATTATATAAAAAACTATAGTTTCTACACGTCAGGGAGCAATCAAGTGTCCATCCAATGGTTAGTTATTTAACGCTGTGTATAAAAGAATCGGCATTTATTGCGAGAATCCCATGATAAGTGGGTCCCTGTCACCATGATAAGTGGGTCCCTGTCACCATGATAAGTGGGTCCCTGTCACCACGATAAGTGGGTCCCTGTCACCATGATAAGTCGGTCCCTGTCACCACGGCATGGCGTGTCCTCGGGTTGCGGATGGAGAGACGGCCTGCAGATATGCAGGATAGCTGCGAATACATTGAATAAGCAGTCGCGGACAGCCGACAAGGGGTGGCCCTCCAGCTTGGAGGTTGGGCGAGGTGCTAACAACTCCTCACCGCAAATAATTACCATGTTAAGAACCACTATACAAAGCCTCGGACAGCGGGCTCTTGTGAGTGCGGTAATGAACCTTCGGGTTCCACAAAACGCGGGGAATTTCTTGACTAGCTGACGACCTGCTAGCTTCTCAAGAAGGACTGTGCTACATGGAGTTAGTTGCGAGAATCATATGCAGCAAGGAAATGCAGACTGTGTGCAAAGTGCAGAATTTCTTAATGTTACAGTAGATGGTACACATAGACACCACTGGGCTTTGAATGGTTAACGACTAATCCCGTTGTGCTATATATATGTGTGTATATGTATATACAGAGATCGCAATCGTAAATCATACGAGATCTGCGCTCTTCTGGGATATTACGCGGCGTCCTGTGGTAATCAAGTAAATCATATGACTTTCGTTGTTGTACAACGGGCCCTCTTACATAATCTTGTACAGCGTGTATCGGTCCAGTGTCGAGTCAGACTCGACAACGAAAATCGTTGTCGAGTCAGACTCGACAACGATTTTCGTTGTACTAGATCCAATGTGGAGCTCCAATCGCCAAGCAATTTTACAGTTTTTATGCTTGTTTTCCCTCAAGTACATTGGCTGTTTTTAAACCTTGAACTTTTTTTCTGGAAAAATTAATTTGGATGAGACTGTTGAAATTCACAAAAATAATTTTGGACAGCAAAGGGGTAATTAAAAGCCGAAATGTGTAGTTGTTTTTAGGTTTTCAATATCAAATACAGGGCATACACAAAAGAATGGTGCGGTTTCAATAGTGAATACTATTGAAACCGCACCATTCTTTTGTGTATACCCTGTATATGTTGCGTTTGACGGAAGCTGATTAAATCTGTTTAAATTGTTAATGAATAGAACTTGGCAGCTCGCAAAATCGTCTCGTTTTAGGTGATAAAAGGCAGTAATTTTGAAACTCTAGAAATAATTCATGTTAAATGTGGAGACGACATGGTTATTAATGTTAAGCGTAGATGTAATAGCGCTTATGGTGACTTTACAATGATGTAACATTCAGAGGATCAGGCTAAGTGCTACTAGGAGCAATGTAGGACACCCTAGGGCGAGGAACAGAGGATAAAGTGTTGGAGGAAGTATATGGAATGTCAGAAGCGTGACGACAGCAGGTAAGGAAAGGGGAGGGGGGATGGTTGAGATGATTTCACCCAGATGTTGCTAGGACAACCCCTAAGCAGCGGGTGCTGCCTCTCCCTGCCTTTATTGAGGTCTATGCGGACTAGCGGAATTCACACGCGTCACCTACAAGTATTTTCGGTCACGATGCAAAGTGGAAACATTTTTTTTGTTGTGAATGGCCCCGCAGCAGATGCTACGGACGCACCGCAGCCTTGAGGCTTATTGTGCAACCCTGTGATGAAGATAATTAGTTTTTTTTTTTCACTTTTACGTGTAATGGAGCACCGGTGGAATGAAACTGACAAGGGAAAACCGAAGTACTCGGAGAAAAAACCTGTCCCAGTGCCACTTTGTCTACCACAAATCTCACATGGACTTATCGGGGAATGAACCGGGGCCTCTGCGGTGAGAAGCCGGCGACTAACCGCCTGAGTTATGGCACGGCTTTATTCAAAGTGGAAAACTGAGAAGCAAATATTGCGTGTGGAATCTCAACTACAGATTTCTGAATTTTCCTCAGTCACCAAAAACACGTGCCTTTTCAGTATCGAAAGATGGAACGGATACCCAGATTTAATTTCCCATACTGAAATAATCCTTCACCAGCAGCGGAATTCAAGCACCCTTTGAGTCTAAATTAATTAGCATATCCTACCTATTCAAAGGCACCGGGATTCCTCTCCCCGACGGCAATGTGGCCGAAGCGTGAAACTAAACATACGCCATCCGTCAAGGTTAAGGTTGTGTGACGCTTTAACACCAGTCCCCTATACGCCTTTACAGCGTGGAGCTTTTTTAAGCACAGGGCCAAATTTCCCCTTTACGTTTACCAAGTAATGCCAACTGCGGCTTGTAATTTGTGTACACACTTAGAAAGTCGCAGGTGCAGCAAAGGGGTCATCACAAGCATGGTGACGTAATAATAATAATAATAATAATAATAATAATAATTGTCATCTCAATACCGTGATCATCACCAAGGGCTTGAAATCGTGGGTAACGTAAGGTCTTAAATGTATATTTGTCTTCATCCATTTTATATCTTTTATTCTTAGTAGAAATTTTCCTTTGAAAATTCAAAGGGAAATTTATTGTAGGTGAAAGAATGTACATGTCCAAGACCGCCAGACGAATGACGCCGTCTGGCAGTAAGTGAGATTTTCTTGCAGGCGAAAGTATGTACATGTCGAGGCCGTCTGACAGCTATTACCATCTGTCAGACACTGATTCCTACCGAACCCTCTGTAAGTAACACACCCTCATTCAGTCATAAACCGCATATTGTTACACGTAAAAACATACCTTCTACGAGTGAATATTATCTTACAGATCGAAACATCTATACTTTGTTAACAGAGTTACTTGAACTAAAACTGTTACTTTACCAATAGCACGGAACTGATGATGGAACTCAAACACAAACAAAATAGTCTCTTCTGGGTTTTTAATGTAGTCATTTGCCAAATACATTCTTCAGTCATTTTAGCTTTCCATTTGTCCCACGTAGAGTTAACAAAGAGTAACAGCAGTCAAGACGAATCTGTGTGAATCAGGCTTAGAAGATTCTCCGGACTGCGGAGTTCTGTGATCACGGAATATAGATCACAGCCTCACGAAGGCAGGACATAGGACAAGGACGAGAATTCCCTTACCTCAGCCTCACTATCCCCATAAAACAGCTCCAGATCTCTCCACCGTGTATTCTGTACGCTTTTTTTTTCAGAAGCTAGGAGCAAAGATGGCAGAACACTGTGAAAGGAGAGGATAGATGAATGCGCAGGGGTGTATTAGAAAAGAATGTAAATAAGGGCTATACAAAACACTGATATCCACATTATGGCCTTCTGTGTTGCGCCGTTACCTAGTAGATTTGTGCAAATATTTTACTGGCAACTTATGGCCTCTATTTTCAGGGAAGAAATCCTGAAGAGACAGTTAACATCTTCGTAGCGAGAGAGTGTCAAGAACTTACAAGTATACAAACTTTATATTATATATACCGTGCATTTTAATAATTATTTAATTATTTTATTCCAACAAATGCACTACACTTCGATTATACATATCTTATTGAACCATATCGATGTATTTGTTTTATGAAGTTTCTCTTTGATGTTCTTGTAGTGGTATATTAATTTTTCTTGTTGGGCATTAACGAACTTTATATTATAATTAATTATAATAATTTATATTATAATTAATTACAAGTATACATTCAATTCGTTACAAAGAAAAGGAAAGATGTTTTAAAATTTGAGCTTCTTAAGGAAGTAAATATCAGGATTACGGTCTTCTGAGGTATGACCCCGTGTAGTTTGGTGCGTACGTGTCAACGTTTGCAGAAAAATGTCACAAGGCCGTACGAGATAATAACAAGGACACGGTACCAGTCTTCACTGCCGCAGATACTACAGGTTTAAGAAGAAAACTGCATTTTGTGAAACCAACGACTTCATGAATGACAGTTCACATTCCTAGTCATTCTGTGACTAAATATTAAATCTTCAATGACGCGGGAGTTTAAATTCCAACTACTGCACAAGATGGAAAGTTTCAGTTTCATAGTACCCTGTAAAGCATTTATTCAGTAAGGTGCACCGAGCCCGGAACAGGCCGAAACACGTGATAAATTAAAGGTTCATAGAGTGCACCGAGGTTGCAGTTGAAGGATGAATAATAATTTAATTCTTTTGATAATAAAATATTGTCCTACACGCTTTAATTCTGTATACATATTCTAAATACATTAAATATATACAATTACTTTATGTCGAAATAAGAAAAAAGTCTGTCACTTGTCTGTGACATAATTAACGTGCGAAATATAAGACGTTTCGTAAGTTACATGTACTTTCGATTTATACATTATATGGAAATGTTCAAGTAGATAAGCAGAAATGGGATCTCATAACCTAACACCTGCAATGGTGATTTTTTAAAAATAAAATTGGCATTCGTTACATGTTTCTATAGCACATTACAAATTAACATTTTTGAAACCGAAAAATCATCTTAAAGGAATGAGATGGTCGGAGAGGCTAGAAATATACATACATGACATTAACAGTAAAATAGGTCTATTTCTTCTGGAAGAATTTGTACTCTGGCATGTGATGTCATAAGCTTGGGAGATATTCAAGGACGTTTAGGAGGAAGATACTGCCTCAGTATTAAAATTAGAAGAGTCACGTCATATCGGACACCCACCTTCGTATCAAGCTCTAGGAGGTTGAGGCTACCAGAATTTCTATAAAATCAGCACATGAAGGTGGTAAGGTTGTCACCCCTACGCATCTGTCGCCTTACTTCCAGGAGATATCCCTGGTACTCACTGTTTTTAGAGGCTGAGCCAGGATTATGTCAATGAAAAATCCCACTGACCCCACCAGGAATCTAACCCGCGACCTTACGGCTTGTAGCGCAGTGCCTCAACCAACTGCACCACCGCGTACCCCAAGTTAAAGATATAGTGGAACGAAATTAGTGGTAACTTATTTAATGATTTTGCAAGTCGCGTTCACATAGTAAAAACATAGAATCTCCTTCGTTCCTCTTCGAAATACAAGTTTAAAAAATCCAGTGTATGATTTAGAAAGCAGTACTCTCCTGATGAGAGAATACAGCCTGCATGGCAGACATAATGGTCAAGATGAATAGGACAGGGAGAAGGCGAATGCGTTCTGGTCAGAACCACATTTCAAAGGGCGAAGGAGTGATCTACTATGTGAGGAGGATAAGGTGTGGGGAAGCAAATAAGAGGAATGAAACGCGAAGACGCGAGAAAAATAAACTGCGAACATCTGAAGAAATCTAATCGTCATAATGGATTGATCCGGCTTCGAATCTCCGAACAGTCGTCGCATTCGGCAACATTTCTCTAAAATATATTTAGACATACAAAAAAGCAGAGGTAACCCAAAACTTTCTATTGCAGAGCATAGAGCAAAGAGATTCACTTCCAGGAATCGCCTAGCAACTTGCTGTGCGAACAAAACAACCGGGGATATTATTCACTGACTTTTGGAAGCAGGGATGTTGTTGTTAAAGTATCAACGTTGACTTTGAATTTTGAATTTGAAAATTTCTCTTAAACGTATATCACACTTCTTATTCAAAATAATTACATATTTCATTTTTTTTTTTTAATTTGTCGCCGAAGACACAAGACACAGTTTATACTCAGTACTATAACCAAGAGCTGTAATACGAAATTTTGCAGTAAGACTTAAAGACGTATGGAGACGAGAACGTACAGTTTTGAAAATTAATATTTGCAACAGATCAATGTGCCGATCCCAGTGGCCGCGCGGTCTAAGGCGTGGATTTGCGGCCGTTCGCTTGCTGGGATTGTGGTTTCGAATCCCGCCTGGGGCATGGATGTCTGTTTGTTGTGAGTGTTGTGTGTTGTCAGGTAGAGGTCTCTGCGACGGGTTGGTCCCTCGTCCAGAGGAGTCCTACCGAGTGTGGTGTGTCTAAAGTGTAATCGTGAAGTCTCGAAAAATGAGGCGCCCTAGGCCCCCAAGGGGCTGTCAAGTCATTGGAGAAAAAAAGATGAATGTGAGTTGTTAGTTTCAAGCCCCGGCCGCTTTACCCTTGGTATAAGCCCTTGGTATTCACTGCATACAATGCGGAGTGGGAAGCCTCAGAGGATCTGGACACTTTGGACAGAGGAAAATGTCTCGCCCCTCCGGATAATTAATGACAAATCATCGGTTGCCCAGCCTGCAGTCTGTCCTATTACAATACAAAGCATCTCAATGCTAACAGAATCACAAATAAAATAATGCTGGGACTATACTTACGGGTTATCCTATAGGTTTCATTACTGACGGTCAGGAAATAAAACTAAAGAAGGCGAAGATTAAACGGAATGCCTGAACGAAAGAAAATTAATTACGATATAATATTTTCTCCTTTTCATTCTGACAGAGGAGAGGAATTATGAGGGAAAGCGGACTTTATATATAGTATTTAGAAATTGGGCGCATGTTGCAGTGCGGCTAAACGGATCGTGGCCCTCTGCCACCCGTTTCCCAGTCAATTTATTAGCGTACCATACTGCCTATATAGCTGTTGTAATTAACTTCAGTTGCGGGACCTCCTTTTTAAAATATATATGTTGCTTCTATATACACACATACACTCGTAATAACAGTTTCACGTACGAGTTATTTCCTGGCAGTAAGAGGAAGTGCAGGCGTGTATAATGTAGTTAGACTGAACTGTTGAAAATACGGAACTGTTTGAAAACATACCCAGAGAGAGAGAGAGAGAGAGAGAGAGAGAGAGAGAGAGAGAGAGAGTATAATCCATATGGGCAAGCTGCTGTCTCGAAGAATTATTTTCTGTCTGCAGATATTAATAAGAATATCAAAAACTCCCAGCCACATGTCATGAAAATAGAGAGAAGCATGTAAATGGAAGGATGTCTCAGTATTTATCTTCATATAAATTGTGGTAGAAATAGAAAATTTCTAAACATTAGAAGATTACTGTCTTTTGGTATGTGGCATCGTGTAGTGTGGTGAAAGTCTTCCGGTGTTTCGGGGGAAATTACTGCTTCCAACTTCAAGGTTTAATAAAAGATAACGTAAACACCCTCACCCCTTACAGTACAAATATTGCACAAATATGTCGTTCTGGGATATCGCGGTGATTTAAACATTAAACAAACCGAAAATTCAAGTTACCTATATAACACTTTACTTAAGCATCGTACTATGAGGGCATACGCAGCAGTGGAGGTATAGCTCCACGCATTCCGCATTTCGGCACTAGATGGAGATCGTTAGCTTCACGTATCGGGGAAGGAGCCCGCAGTAACTACTGAATAGGTGACTATGGCTGACCCATCGCTGATCTGAACACTTTGGAGAAGAGACAAGTCTGACACGTGACGCAATTGGAACCACATTTTCTAAGTCGCCCAGTGCTTGGCCTAATATTATTCACAAAATCCCTGTCCAAAGAAGATAAGAAAACGGGTTTCATAATTTCAACTGATGTTGGGAATAGAACCAGTGTTAAAACCTTTGATATCTAAAAGGGAAGACGATGACGGAAAGTTTAGAACACAGGAATTTGTCTCTATAAAAACATACTTGCTTTAAGACCTCCAGAGTTAACTAAAGTGTTTAACTTTTCATGCAGTTTAAGAGCGTAACAGAACAGGTACTGTGTGACTTCCACGACTTAGGAAGTAGGAAGAAAAAAGCACCTTGATAATTTCCTGGTACTTACTTGGTCATGGAACTAAGGCAGTGAGTCAGTAATACAGGAAAGAGTATCAGATTTTGTGCACAATGCAAGTAGCAGCCATAAGATTATTTCTGTGAACTTTTTCGTCAAATACACGAAGCAAGGAAACACCAGAAGACGAAACACAAAAAGTTTTTTCAAGAGTAAAAATCTTCCTGCATCCAGACAGATTACAGAGCTCCAAATTTTATGAAAATAATATGACTGAAGTGTTTGCAAACATACAGAAATGACCCATAAAAATACACTGGCTGGTAATTATATGTATGCTGTTTAGAGACAAAGGTCTTGTGTGTGGCCCCACGTGCCCCACCAATCATTTTTTATTTAATTTTTAAAATTTTTACGTTTAGATTGTTTGTATTATCGGATATAATTTGGCGCTATCACTCTTCAATTTTGCTTCGCAATACGCTAATTGAAAGAGTCAACCACATGCCGAGACGGTAGGCTTACAAGAAATATATCCCGATATATCATCACCGGAATGAAGAGGGTAATTATGGTATGAAGTTAGTTAACAAATCATTCGAAAATGTAAGGTAAATCTTACCTTTAGCAAGACATAAAGACTCAAGGGGGGATGGAATTTTGGATTCCCATCCTTAATTTGACATTTGGCACAACTAGGACGGCAGAGCTGTCAGCTCTACGTGCGTACCCCACTTTACCCCCAAGGAAATTCCTTGGTACTCATTTCTGTTAGAGGCTGAGTGGGCCCCAGGGCTACTAAATGCGGACAGAAGGAATAGGACTCTACCGGGAATCGCACCCGGAACCTCCCGTCTTGTGGCGCAGTGCTTCAACCAACTGCGCCACCGCTTCGAAAATGTATCACAGTTAAAATGACTTTAAAAGACAGTCAGTTATAAAAAATATATTCTTGAAGAAGATGAGAGCAGATTCTATTCCGCATGTCTTGCATTTATATTTTGCCGACTCCTACAGTATGCAAAAAATTGGTGTTACACATTAAGTATCCGTCGCCAAACATTATTACAATAATAAAGGGCAAGAGGTCAGACGAACTGCACATAAAACATGGTTAAGCGAAACGAAGTGTCTATACAATTTTTTTTTTTTCGGAATACGTGAAAGAAAGAGACCATCTTGCAGACGCATGCGTAGAAGAGAGGACAAAAATTAAATGTCCGTATAAGAAATATGGCGTGGGACAGTGGATTGGATTAAATGGAGTCACAATACACAAACCCTTATAAGCACGGCACCTTAAATTCAAGAGAGCCACGAAAGGTGCAGAATTTGTTGAATCATTCCAGACTAGCAGTTTCTGCTCTATACAGATGTGCTTATTTAGCATCACTCCAATTAGCACGGTGAGGTGCAAAGCGTGTAACGCCAAGGGGTATCGGGCTCGTTTGCTGTGTGTTCCAAAGTTCGGATATACCACAGCCAAAATACGGCCGCAAATCTCTGGAGGTTTAAAACATTGATCAAAAGCTCGAATGTTGATTTCACATGCCTCTACCATTGTATTTGACACATCAGTTTCCCAGAGGTTGATGTTTGTTACACTGTAATATCACATTTCTAGAATAAATTTGAAGATACTCTCTCAGCTGCTGATACATGAACAGAAAATTAAGACTAACATTACCTGTTTCGTTCCGAAATAACCATAGCAATCATTAGTTTAGAAAGATTAATCACATTAGGTATACAAATCAAAACTAACAGTGTTACTGGGAAAAGAATGCACTCAGAGCCTTCAATACCTAAGGACAATTGGTACACATCGCACGTTCCCTACCCACCTATTGCTTTTCCACACCCGTTTCCTACCCGCTACTCGCCAGTTTCCTTGTCATCGCTTTCTTCCTCTTGGAATCTTGACCCGTGAAGATGGGACCGACACGTTGTCCCGAAACGTCGGTAAATAATTACCACACGACGCCGTGTAATTACCCAGAAGACCACAGATTACAAGGTAAAGGTAAAGTTCACCCTATAACCTGCCATGAAGGCACAGAGGAGGAGTAGATGTATAGCTCTACACTTTGTTTAAGCTCGTGCGCTAGATGGGGGTGGGTGGTCAACGCCACGCCACGCTCCGTCCACTTTACCCCCAGGAAAGAGACCCGGTACCCATTTAACAGGAGGCTGGGTGGGCCCCATGGCTGGTCTGGACGGGTGTGGAAAATCTGACCCTTATCGGGATTCTATCCCCGGACCGTTGAGCCCGTAGCGAGTTCCTATAACGACTACGGTATGCCGGCCCACAATAAATAAATACACAGTTAGAACAAAGTGAAATTGTGTCTACTTCACTGCGCATTTCACGAGTTTCAAAGGTGGATGTCGATTCTGCCCCCGAATACTCCCTGAAACAATCCCCGAGGTTCCTGACTGCAAACGAACTGCCAACTCTTAACCCAGAAGCTACGACATGCCAATGATGAGGTAACAATGCTTGTCTTCACAACCACAACGTTCGACTGGAGCCTACAAAACGCAACTTAATATCCTGGTACTTTACGTGTTCAGAACTTACCTACTTGCACAGAATTACCACATATATTAAGCAGCAAAGCAGACGTTGAAAGCAAAAGCTGAGAAAATGCACATCTAACGTGAGTAGAAACTCTTCATATGCAGAGCGGAAAGAAGAAATAACACCGACAAAATTTTAGGGATGGTAGAAGAGACCAAAAATAAGGATTTGGAGATAAGGAACTTATGTCCGGAAACGCCTTGGTTCGAAGCAGTAGAGCCACAAAGTCGGTAGTTGGGGGGGGGGGGGGGTAAATAAGACAAAATACGAATGTCTGGTGCGATTTTGACGCTCCAGTGGGTTGAAACAACGCGTTTCCGGACACAGGTCCTCATGTTAAAATCATTCTTTTGGTCCTCTCTACCAACCTTAGAAGTTTGACGGTGTTAATTCTCGTTCAACCCTGTATAATAACCACCCCACACCTCAGCTAGACTCTTCTACCAGCTGCGTCGGTGAAGTCGACGAATTTCCATTTGTGAAATTCCCAATTTTAATGCCGTTAAATGTAATGGTTATTCTTCAGGGATGTAACACCCTGTACTTTAAACCTTGAAGATGGAGGTAGCAGGTCCTTTCGAGAAGTCAGTACCTATGTATCAAACTGTGTTGTACCTAATCCCAGAAACCTATGAGCTTCCAGCCTCTTCTAGTGGTCCACATCCGGCCCAGGTTTTAGTCTTCAGAGCCGTTTTACAGTTGGGCGGATAATCCTCCCCCCCCCCCCCGTGGCGCAGTTTGTTGAGGCACTGCGCTACAAGCCGGAAGGTCGCGGGTTCGATTCCCGATAGTGTCATTGGAATTTTTTATTGGCATAATCCTTTCGGTCGCACTATGGCCCTAGGGTCGACTCAGCCTCTTAACAGAAATGAGTACCAGGAATATTTCCTGGGGGGTAAAGGTGGCCGGTGCGTAGGGCTGACAACCTTACCACCTTCATGTGCCGATTGTCTAGAAATCTGGAAGCTTTAACCTCCTGGAACCCTAAAGGCCTGTCCAGGCCTGTAATGGGATTGCTTTACCTTGTACCACATCCCCCCCTCCCGAGCCACAAATACACAGCATATTGTCAGATATGGGCAAAAATTCTAGAACACATTTCATGTAGGTTGAGTAGCCCATACAACTTTAAACTTTACCACAGCACGTTAGAAGTCTTATTACCACATTACAGCTAGACGCTACTGCCAATCCTGTATCATGGCCGCTACATTCTCGATATATGTAGAATCTAGAAAATCCTACACTTCACCCCTCAAAATATCATCCAACTCCGGTACAGCCCCTGCCTGTAATAAACCGTTTCCCTTCGGCGCAATAACTTTGCTACGGCGGGTGGAGTAAATTTCTAGCACTGCAGTTCTCCCTAGAGAACATTCCCACCCTTTCTCTCATATTTCTTTCTCATATTCTCTTAGAAATCAAAATCACGTACAAGCGCGGTGTGCGGGCCGGACGATGGACTTCTATTTCCACTTCTGGTATTCTGGGCCCTAAAATGCGATTTATTTTGTCCCACCCGCCACCCAAATATTACTCTAATAAAAAGTACTAGTTCCCAAGCGGTTGACCCAGCAAAAACAGCTGTGAAGAAGAGGGACATGGATTAATATTATTAAAAAGTAGCCGCGATGTTGGTTTTGGATAATCGGGGAAGTTAATCTAACATAGTTATGAGTCGTCTTTCGTAGTATAATCCTAAGAACATATTTATTTGTATTTATTTATTTAACGACAATGGTCCAGGGATCGAATCCCGGTGGGGGCAAGATTTTCCGCACTCGTCCAGACCGGCCCTGGGGCCCACCCAGCCTCCTATACAATGGGTACTGGGTCTCTATCCCGGGGGTAAAGCGGCCGGGGCGTGGAGTTGACCACCCACCATCATCTAGTGCCAGGGTTAAAGAAAGAGTAGAGCTATACCTCTACTCCCCCTCTGGACCTTCATGGCCCGTTCTAGGGAGAACTTTACCTTTTAACGACAATGACAGTAGCTTACACTAGACTGTCGTGTCAGAAGTGTCCTTTAACTAAAGCAAAGGTGCAGAAAAGGATCGGCGACAGGAAAGCCGATGCAAATTACGATATTTCTTGTAACTGGGCTGTGGTATTTTGAGTCGTGCCACCGTGTATTCTGGCACGTCTTTACCAAAGTTTCACAAGCATATACTGCCTATTTCGCAATCCTGAAGATGGAAACCGATTTCTCTGAAACTTCTATAGCTTGCTACACGACTAGACGCATGCCACCACGGAACACAGCCTTATTTTCTACACAAATTTGTAAGCTTTTATGTATTACACAGTTTTTTGCGCTGACTGTACGTAGAGAATCTTGTAACAAAACAAATGTCAGTACAATATACGTGAAGGAAAATCAGCCATAACTGGGGGATGTAAGGAGACGGTTGTGTAAATGCGCCTCAACCCATGTCACGCAAGGCATTTAAGGGGAGCACAGCTACAGATCCACATATTCTTAACCTCGGCGTTTGATAGAGGTTGAGTGTTAAAATTCACGCCGCGGCCGATTTAAGCCCGGAGAAACAACCCCCGGTGCACTGTTCAATAGGCGCCTTTGTGGGACCTAGATTCGGTTTGGACGTTTTTGAGACCAGAATAATCTATTGCCCCTACCGAGAATGGAACCCCGGGTCATTCAGCCCCTAGCCTGGTCATTAGGCCTATACCGACTACACTGATTCTTGTGTATTAAGCATGGCGTCCGAAATATTAATGGAAGTACAGCTTACGACAGAACCACTATTGACCATATTCATGGAAGTACAGCTTACGACAGAACCACTATTGACCATTAGCTTTTTAGAGTAGATCATTTGTTTTACGGCAACAGCGTTACAACCCTTCACTAGAACTTCACCGCTGACGCTCAAGTACACCATTTACCGAAAGCTATGCATCCGCGGTTGTTAGGTTTTAAATCAGGAGTTTACAGCTTTAAGATGTTATTCTAAAAGTGATGGAAGGCTGGAACATCAGTCATTTCATGTACACGCACTGAAATTTTATAAAAAGCATAAGGTCTCGCACAAGCATGCGGCAGATAAACTTTGCACTGAACTGTATTCGCTTCGTATAGGAGACGTCAATAAGGTGGAGGCAAATACTTTAAGTATACGCACCCCCGGAAACTAAATGTAATTTTTGTGTATATTAGTGTTAAGGAATATCTTAATATTTTTTTTTTCGATCTAACAGACTACGAGCAATTTCATCTAAATTATTTCGTGCAAAACCTTACTACATCTCCTCGCAGTGTCAACAACCGATACCTAATTATTTGGGGATGTTTAAGTAAAGTAACAGCCCGTACTAGACCATTGCTTACTCTGGAATACGAATCCTCCAAAGACGTATCTGACTACGTCATAGTAAATGAAAGACTGAAATAACAAACAAGAAACTATTTCATCCAGCAAAATATCTTACGCAAGATTTGCTAAAGAGATTTCATTCGTTTTGAAGGGAATGTAGACTTTACCTTAAATGACAGCAAGGGAAAATAAAATGTGTGTCAGTGCTCTGAATGTCAGGCGAAGACAATGTTCGAACGCAGAACAAGCGACATGAAGGAATGTGCTTCTAGGCTGCACAAATGACAACGTAGCTGCAAGGCTCGTCCCACGGGTACCCTGATGTGATTTCCAACAAGGGAATACTGACTTCACTAGCTCATACCATCTCCAGTGTGGGGAGAAAAAAAGAAATATGTACAGTAAAGGACAGCGAAAGAGACAGAATGCTTTTAACCCTAATACTATTTCTGTAGAGAATTTCTCTTCAAAACTTCTGACTGGAAATAAAGTTGTAAATTTATGTTTTTTTAAAAGGCTGCCGAACTTCTCTGAACCAAAGAAACTGAATGCAGTGACGAAAGAAAGTTGTGAATTTGTGTGTCCTAGTTTGTTGTTGTTGTTGTTGTTTGTGTCGTGGTCCTCGTCTCCCAATTCATGTCTCATTGATTTCATTATATGCCTTGCTTTCAGAAAATTACACGATTTTACTGCATAGACAGGATGGTAAGTTTGCAGGAGAAGAAAGACAATAAAAAAGAAATGAAAATACAACACATCTGGAAATAATACACACGAATCTTGTATAATACACACGAAACTTGTATAATACACACGAAACTTGTATAATACACACGAAACTTGTATAATACACACGAATCTTGTATAATACACACGAAACTTGTATAATACACACGAAACTTGTATAATACACACGAAACTTGTATAATACACACGAAACTTGTATAATACACACGAATCTTGTATAATACACACGAAACTTGTATAATACACAAGAAACTTGTATAATACACACGAAACTTGTATAATACACACGAAACTTGTATAATACACACGAATCTTGTATAATATACACGAAACTTGTATAATACACACGAAACTTGTATAATACACACGAAACTTGTATAATACACACGAAACTTGTATAATACACACGAAACTTGTATAATACACACGAAACTTGTATAATACACACGAAACTTGTACAGAAGTCTTTGTAATCTTATGAGTAAAAGCATTTCTTATCTTCGCTGCTTCTTTGATATTACACCAAAAGCTTTACCCTGGATATTAAAGGGCAGCATAAACAACGACTGAGGAAAATCATGGAGTAGACGGATTTGGTTTTGGATTTTTGTCTAAGAGTTTCAAGGATCTATAAATTCTAACAATAATTCTAGTTTATTTTTCAATAGGTACATTACAGAAAGGGAACGTAGCACCAAACCAATAATTGAATCATCTCTAAAGGCAAAGATAAAAAAAAAAACTTGGTTGCAGGTGGATTAGAAGCTCCAAGTGGTCTTAATTCCGTCTCTGGCGGAAGTGGGTGGCAAGGTTCATACTTCGTTTTCCGGCGAAATTCTCCGGTACTCACTGACTAGTCGCCATCTGGACGCTGTGAAGAATAAACATTTCATCTACCTTAGGAAATCAAACACTGTCTTCGAGGCCGTAAATGCTTACACAGTATAAAATGTGTAAGGTTTTTTTTCTGAAGGCAGACAACAATCATTCACGTAACGTCTGTTATATATAGCCTTACATAATATGTCTTGCGACAGGTCCATAGCCTCTTCCAAAGTGAGTTCTCCACAGGTTCCTCTTTCAATTTCCAGTATGCTGTATTTTCCTTAAGGTCATCCAATAGCAGTTTACATCATCTTCATTGTCTTCTCATCCCATCTATCGTTCCTTCAATAACGTGTTTTGGAAGGCAGTCGAAGGCCTATCAAAATTTTGTCAGATTGGAAGTTCGCGTTATGAAAAAATGAAGAGTACCATTCTTCTCAGATGTGACGTCGCATATTCTGGTAAAAACTTAGACGTTTCGAAAAAACCTGCTCTCTGAAGATAAAAGCAGCGCTTTCCTGCGATACGGTAGCAAATTTCTGTCAGACACATAACGTCACATTCCAGAAGAGAGTAAACATTTTTTAAATGCTACATCTCACAGTGAACTTAGATAAGTCACATCACACAACAAAACCATCACAGAACACATCAATTCTCTAGGTCGTTTAACATAAACTAAATTTAAATTACTTAAATTACTGGATATGCGAAAAGGGTGTGAAAGCACATACAACCAGATAACAGAAAACTAATATCAATAACATTTTTAATATTTACTTCCCAATATTACTTTTAATTTTGACCTTTCATATTTGTTTTAATGGTTATATAGTGTCAAAATAATTGTACGTTAAGTTTTAATATTAACTTTTAATGTCAATATTGATCACGCATTCCTCTTTTATTGCTCAATCAGGAGAAACTAATAATATTAATGTAGCTACTACGATGATTCGCGCATGTAATGACTTTACACGTTTGGCACCGTGTGTTAATAAGACTTTACACGTTTGGCACCGTGTGTTAATAAGACTTTACACGTTTGGCACCGTGTGTTAATAAGACTTTACACGTTTGGCATCGTGTGTTAATAAGACTTTACACGTTTGGCACCGTGTGTTAATAAGACTTTACACGTTTGGCACCGTGTGTTAATAATACTTTACACGTTTGGCACCGTGTGTTAATAAGACTTTACACATTTGGCACCGTGTGTTAATAAGACCCACCCCTGATGATGGTCGTAAGACCAAGACATGTAGAAAGTCACAATAAACAAGCGACATACAGAATGTATGTGTATTTTGATAGTTTTTCTGTGATAAATGTGCATTTATGTTTATCTGAATGCTTTAGACACTACAGGCAAATCACACTTACAGTGTGTAGGTCATTACGGTTTTATTTACAACTGCCCTCGTGGTGAGTTACGTTATCACTAGGTACTGCTATAAATTGCTTTAACTGTGGGAAATGTCACACTGCCGCGTTTCATGCCTGTCACAGTAATGAGACCATGTAATGAAGGTCAGAGATGTTGCGAAAATACACGCTTCAGCATACCTGCTTGTTTTCTCTTCACTTCCATAGCCGTGTAATGAGTGCAACAGAATGTTTCTTTACTTCACTAAAAGCTAAGTTTGTCCCCCCTGCTTATTTATCCACTGAGCCGTGAAGCCATAAGGGAAAGTGGAAGTACAGCTCCAGACATTATTAACAGCGACAATGAGCGACTTCACGCCCCGACCGCTTTACCCTCTGGAAAGGCCCCCCCCCCCCGTAACCATTTGATAGGACCCCAAAGCCGGTCTGAACGCTATGGAGAAAAAAAATCTGCAGTTTCCGGGAATCGAACATTTTTTAAACAAAATAATAAATTACACGGAATTTTCTTTACTAGCTGTGGGACTATTGCTATCTCTAGAGTAAATCTGGTCCATGGAGTACAGTAAAAATGTCACTGTGCTTAAATAAGCACTGCACTATGAAGGCATATATAGCAGAGCAGGAAGGAGATGATACCTGCGGCGAGTGGGCGTGTCTGGAGCGGTGCGGTGTACTTGACTATAGAAGGGGCTAGACTGCTATTGGTGGGAGGGTCAAACAACTCTGCTACAACGCACGGCCTGAAAATATCCAAGCATTCCGAGTAGCGTGTATTGAGCGGGTGCACTATGCGAATGCTTTCAGGTTGGGTCGTATAACAAATCTTCATTCGCCACCAAACCTTGCGCATGCGCATTTATCGCATTCCCAGCAGGGATCATCTCCTTAGCGGTAGACTATACATCGTGAAGAAGAGGTATAGTGCCAGGCGTTCTTAACGCTGGTATTAGATGGAGGTAAATGGTCAGTTTCATGCCCCGACCGCTTTTATACCAGTGCAAGGATCCCCTTTTATCCACTGCATGGGAGGCTGGGTCTGCATAATTATTTCTGGAGTTAATACGAAAGCCATTAATAGACACACAGAAAAAATTATCTCTTTATGTGTAATATGTTAATGAAGGACGGTAAAGAACACCGGAACATTGAAGCTTTCAGCTGTATTGTAATTCACATTTTTTGGTGTATAGGCAGAGAGACACATTTAAGTTTGGAAAAAATGATGACAGATTCACATCGTGGATTTTTGTGTAATGCTGTTCTGTGGTCTGGTGGGTGGACACAAATGCTTCAGCAGAACATACTGCCCCCTCTCCAGTGAAGACCAAGTACACAGTGTCGCAATTCAGAATATTAAAATGTAAGACATCTCCAAAACGAAAACCTAAAATATATTATAGCATGACAGACTGCATCTAGATCTTGGTCTTCCTCTTGTTCTTACACCCTCAGGTATTTTTATCACTTTAGTAGGGATTATTTTAAGAAAGACGCCGGCGAAAGATGGGCTATTTCACTAGTAAAATATGAAATAATATTCCTCTATTTTAACTCGTGGTTCTCTGGTACATCGACTGCTGCCCTCTTATGAAATATTACGTTACACACAATGGAACACAAATGAAAGAAACATTAAATGAACCCAGAGAAATTCTCCATTATTACCCGCAGAGATTCAATTCCCTGATCCCCAAGAGGCAAGAAGACCTCGGTGACCTGCACTCCACATTCATATTCTTTGTGCAGACACAATCTGCTCACTCCCATCTCCAATAATAATTTTCGCTATCTATTCGACCGGGCGGGATGTCCCATTGAAACTGCGGCCTCTATAATGAAACCACACACATGAATCCGATTGATGTAACAGTTCTCTGACGTGGACGTCACATAGCAGGGGATTACCCCAGCTGGACAGAGACAGGGGACACTACTGGTCGCTGAAAATGCAGTAGCAGATCACAAAAGTTCATTGAAAACTATTAGGGCTTCTCTCTAGACGACAGACTATGGGTTAGCCCGCAGAACCATAAGGCGAACGTGCATAAAGACTGATTATAACGACATCAAATCTGGTAAGCATAGTTCAAATGAGGAGCATCGGCTGACAAACCTGTTACCCCACCTTGAACGACGCTTCTATAAATTATATCTCTTTTGATGAAACGAGTTTATAACCCCGCGAATTGCACGTTAAAATCGGGCTGTCAGTGCGTCTATATGTTTAAGTCATTTGTTAGTTTTGGGTGGGTGAGATTTTCATGCGGAAGGCTGGGAGCGAGTCAGCAGTGCAGTGACAGACAGCGGATTGGAGAAGAAACAAAACAAACACCCCGCCCTTGCCGCCTCAAGTACAGAATAGACCCGTCCGCCAGCTCCGTTACTTTCTTCACTGGCCAGAAACTAACAAATGAGTTATAGGAAACAATTTGAGAAAGATGGAAGTAATTTGAACGATATTTAACCTGTGATGAGGTTAAGAATGGGTAAAGCTATACATCTAATGCCTCTATATGCTTCATGGCGTGGACAGGAACAGCTTTACCTTTAGCACCTCTAACAAGATATATCGACATGTTTCAATTTTGGTTAAAAAGTCGCGTAAAAGTGAGAGCCTACCATAGGCCGTGCCATGGCTCAGGCGGTTAGTCGCCGGCCTTCCACTCCGGAGGCCCGGGTTTGATCCCGGGTCAGTCCATGTGGGGTTTGTGGTGGACAAAGTGGCACTGGGACAGGTTTTTCTCCGAGTTGTCGGTTTTCCCCTGTCAATTTCATTCCACTGGTGCTGCATTAATTGTAAAACTTCATCATAGGGTTGCACAAAAAGCCTTAAGGCCGTGGTGCGTCCGTAGCAACTGCTGCGGGGCCCTTCACCATGTAAAAAAAACAGCCTAACATAACACGTCCATAACTATCTGCGCTGTTCCTGACGCAGTTTTTGTTGCAAACGATTTTCGCTCTTATATTACGTCCTACTCATACCAGCGAGAATTGCTTGCAAAGAAAAACTGTTTAGAAAAATGAACCACACATATAATGCTCAATAAACTTTGCCCATAAATTTAACATGTGTGAGATAATAACGAAAAATCAGGGCAAGCGCCATATCTGTTACCGTTTTCGTACGTTTCCTAACTTGGTGACATTTGAGGTTCTCAAGGAGGAGATACAGAGATCACCGTTACGCTGTGGAATCTGGTATACGTACTAAACATTCAGAAAAACTTGCCGTTTCCTCTCATCATGGAGGCAGCTGCTTCGTCCGTAACGTCGGCAAATATATATACTTGACAGAATAACGTTTCATCCCAGAAAAGAGTTACCTCAATTTTCCAGCTTGTTACATTTCAGCAGAAGGTCTGTTCCATCCATTTTAATATTTGACAGGCGATGTGGTTGAAATAATTACAGGGTAAGTGGGCAGTGTGATGACAGTGGGTCCTGCTAACGTCTCTCTCTGACCCTGTCAGAACTTTCCTCTCTGTAACCCATGTCTATGGGCACAGATCTGAATCCAGCATCAGCTTGCACCATGGTCAATCCCTTATAACTTGACATTAAATATATGACAGTCAGGAAGGGTAGATGGTACATGAGGTGAATTTTAAGATGGCAAAAATAAATTCAGTGGAAACATCTCGCTGCCACAGAAGGATGGGTCACAGGTCACGCCTTCTCTCTAATTTACCACGACTGGATTCAGATATATAATGACATTATTAGTCTGAAATTTCTACTTATAACATAAAGTGTAACAAAATCACTCAGTTTCATTTCATGAATTCTAACAATATTACGAAGGCACCGTATTTTCACCCCAGTCACTTCAGCATGAATTTGGACACATTTTCTTTAGCACTGAACGTGGAAGCAGCATGTACCTTCGAAACACAGTAGTCACTCTACAAAACTACAAGGTGTTACAACCCAGAAAACTATCATATATAAAATTTCCCCATTTAAAACTGAGCATTTTATTGTGTAAGCCCTTACGAATGGGCCAGGATAGCTTAGTAGGTATAGCAACTCGCTACGGGCTGGACGGTCGTGGATCGAATCCCGGTGCGGTGAGATTTCCCGGGGGTAAAGCGCCGGGGCGTGACGTTCACAACCCACCTCCCTCTAGAGCCGAGGTTAAAGATTAGAGCTATACCTCTACTCCCCCTCTGGGCCTTCATGGCATGCTCTATGGCGAACTTTATACTTTTCACCTATATGAACTCATGGGTTGGGGGTCATACGATATTATTAGTGCAGATGTGTCTATGCATCTCGTCGACATGTCTTGCTATTATGGAAAAAGACATAGGAGAAAAAAAACTGTTTTTTTATCTCTTTAGCAGAATGATTATTATAAAATTTGTACCATGCGCTGTAATATCAAAATTTTCCTTTCTCCCACATAGTATGTTAGGGTTTAAATGTGAATCATTATTACTGTACGATGAACAAAGATTCTTGGACACTCCGGAAAGTAGATCAGAAATGCCTGGAAAGGTTTTAAATGTGGTGCTGGAGAAGGATGGAGAAGATCAGTTCGACCGATATGTGAAAATGAATAAGTATTACACACAGTAAACGGAGCAGAAGAACATTTTTTTTCTACGGCTCGACAGTCCTATATGGGCCTGGGCCTCCTCGTTTCGTCGAGGTTTCATGATCACACTTTTTAGATACACCACAGTCGGTAGGACTCCTCTGGACGAGGGACCAGCTCGTCGCAGAGACCTCTACCTGACAACACACAACACTCACAAGAGAAAGACATCCATGCCCTAGGCGGGATTCGAACCCACAATCCCAGTAAGCGAGAGGCCGTAGACCCACGCCTTAGACCGCACGGCCACTGGGATCGGCAGAAGAACATATTACGTACAATAAAACAAAAAAAGACTTAACTGGATTCGTCATATCTTGCGTAAGAGCTGCTTTCTACGAGTAAAATGCGCTATTTAAGGAAAAAAGAGAAGGGAAGACGATGAAGAAGACGTAAGCAGATACTGCCTTACCTTAACAAAACAGAAGATACTGGAAGTTTGAAGGGGAAGCAACAGATCTTACTCTGTAATGAAATCGCTTTGGAAGAGGCTACGGACATGTCGCAAGACAGACTACGTGGTTGTGGTTGTGGTTTGTGGTTGCGGCGGTGGTGGTAATGAACATCAATTATTTCCCAAACCAACACTAAGCCACTCTTGTGTGTAAAGGGAAAGAAGTGTCTTTATTGTGCCTAGAAGGTGAAGTTTTTGATATTATTTACTTGTACTGCAAGCCTGAGAATAAAGGCATCATGATCTTTTGAAACGTCGCGAAAAATCACCCATCGACACATTTTCGAAGACTTAAATCCTCATATTGTATTAAGTCTCTCACTCTCTCTACTTGCTCCCAAAACTCTTAGCCCAACTCCTTTTGTGTTTAAACAAAACGTTATAATTCCACAACAACTTTTACCACAAGGACGAGCGGGCACTACCTGAAACACTCAGAGCAGAGGATTTATGTTTTTCCTATGCAATAATAAACCCAAAATTTAGACTGATTAATACTGATAGAAAATACAACGCACATTCTGATTACAGAGTTCGTCTCCTTCAGTGACATCGCACAATGTTCCAAACCCAGAACCTTAGAAGTACTGAATTTCTCCCTGGGCTACAAAAACTGTGGTGTTACTGGATGATGACTGGAAGAGAGAGCTATTCTGCAGTTGCCATGGTTACAGGAGCGAAGAGAAGGGAGGGAAGCAGAACATGCTGGTTTGTCAAGAGCATAGTGTGTTCCACAAAGAGAGACTTTTAAACTCGAATTTAAATGGATACGAAAAAAAGCAAAGTAATAGAAAAGTTGTAGTGAAAATTTTTAAAATCAATATACGTCTCAAAACAAAGATCTAGTAATGGAAAATATCCTCAATTATACGTCTCAAGTTCAAGTTTTAATTACAACACACGGAATTAGAATGGCGTCTGAATTACAACAGAAAAAAATGAACATCTGAGTAAATAAGATTAATTGCTTTATTTATGACTGTTCCATATTTGCTCATAAAACATAATTACACTAAATTCCATGGAGAAATTTTTATCAGTGTCCGTTTAGTTCATTACAGCTTCCTTTAAAAAGATGTTAAGAAAAAGGAAACGGGAGGGCAATGTCGCAATGGGGCAGAGGGAAGTTGTATACAGGGATTTGGTGGGGAAACATGGAGTGAGTGGACTGAATTCACGTGGCTCGCGACAGTATCCAGTGACAGTCTGTTGTGAACAAGGTAATTACCTGCCGGCCACATAAAAGGCGGAGATTTCTTGACCAATTCACGTTCATAATCCGGCCTTTAAATGCCACTGTAGTCGATGACAGCCGGACTCTAGTTTTAAATGTCCATGCCCGCACGCTAGCGGGACTTCGTATTACCTTTCGGCCCTAAAGAGTGACTTTTAGCGAGACAACGGCGACCCGTTTGGCCGATATTAGCTTCTCAAGAAATGCCCTTTCTCCGTGGAGTTTGTTAAATTTCAGTTCAATATGCCATTGTGGGCAGTGTCATCAGTTTTTATTTACCTAGACCTTTCAATAAAGGAACAGGTGAAGCGTAGTCGATGTAGGGATTAGGTAAGGGTTAGACCGTCCGGAGTTCCAACTCGGGTTAGAAGAGATTTTTTCAACTCCAAACATGTTCAGACCGGCCCTGGGGCCCACCTAACCTTCATTTCAATGGAGAATGAGGTTCTTTCTTGCGGCAAAGCGGCCGAAGAGTGGCGTTGACCAGTCGCCTCCATCTAGTGCCGAGGTTGACAGCAAGTGGAGCTATACCGCTATTCCCCCTCTGTGTCTGTACTGAAAGTAAGGAACACTTTTACGTTTTTATATTCTGTTCCTTTCCATATAATCCTACACGTGTGTCCATATTTACAACACAGCTGGCTTGTATGTAATGACAATGTTGATGTGGTCGAGAGATGATGGCCACTTTGGAGAGATCCCACTAACCCGAAAGATTAGCCGTACGAAGCAAGATCGCTCATCCCTCAAGTGTGGTTGCGCGGTCAGCAAGATCCCAGCTTGCAATCAGCTCCCCCGGCCATTGGGAATACTCCTCCGCTGACGTGAAAAGTTTCGTAGGTGTCAGGGATCCCAACACGTGACTAGTACAGTCCTCGTTCTGCACCTATATGGCACGTGTAACTGCTTCTTCGACATTCAGTGTCATCCCCAAAAAAATACCAAACGTTTATCAAAATGCATGCATATTACGGCTTCTGAGATGTGACGCCGTGTAGCTTTGTAAATCGATAATGATATTTCGGAGAGCGTGTTGTCTCCGCATTAACGGTAGGTGAAGTCTCCTCCAGAACGTAGGTGGCAGTCGTGTTATATGTACCGTGCGCTTCGAAGTACAAGTATGTAACCTAATTCATTGTTTAAACTGGAAAGTAAAGGAAGGAGATAAAGACACGAAAAGGATAAATGGTAAAACAAGCAGGGATAAAGTTCGGAGACAAGAAATAAACAATTCTCTGTTGATCATATATTGCTGCATCGTCACTGTCATAATTTTATTTTATTTTATTTTTTCCAATGGCTCGACAGTCCCTTGGGGTCATAGGCCTCCTCATTGTCGAGGCTTCACGATCACACTCAGACACACCACACTCGGTAGGACTCCTCTGGACGAGGGACCAGCTCGTCGCAGAGACCTCTACCTAACAACACACAACACTCACAACAGACAGACATCCATGCCCTCGGCGGGATTTGAACCCACAATCCCAGTAAGCGAGCGCCTTAGACCCACGCCTTAGACCGCACGGCCACTGGGATCGGCTCTTATAATTTTATACCTTTAGCAAAATTGCCACTGATGTTAATTTTCCTCCCCGAAGATGACCCTGCAGGGCCGAAACATATGAGAGTGGGATAAATTCAACTCAGCATATTTATTTTATTATCCATATTGTGCTGATTTCTTTATCAATTCTCCGCCGCATTTCAAAGGCACTATTCCACTAAATACATAATCATGACATGTGTTAGGTATGCATGTCAGTGCGCGGCATGTTAACTCATCTGATTGTCGAGTGTCACATGTACGCCTATTATTTAAGTGTGAACTCACGGGAATTCTACGAGGGTTAGTGAGTGAGAGAGAGAGAGAGAGGAACGCGTTCCGAATCGCTAAATGCACAGAAACGACGTTGACAGAAATTCCCTGGTACTGAACAGTTTGCGGTTACAAGTTGTTCAGATTCAGGATGGGTGAGGCAGTACATATGAACAACCCGCTCGTCGCTGCACCGAAGTGCCGTCCGCCGACTGCAATGTGCTCCAGCCACCCAATTACCGCCGAGCCCTAATGACAGCATCTCTCCCATTCTCCTCCACATACACACACTAGACTGATAACACAAGAGAATTGAGCATCTTCAATAGGCAGTTCCAATGAATGCCTTCCGTCAGGTGCACAGTCGTTGTTCCCGAAATCACAGGCATGTATTTAAAGCGATCAGGCGCGGGGTTGCAATGTCGTGCGTGCGTGTGTGATTATACACGTTAACAATTTCGGGCCCTCTTTCGGGGCCTACACAATAAATCACGGCAAATAAATTAAGGTTAAATTTGACCTCAGCCAGGATTTCTATGTACTTATATAAATTAAAATCAAATGCGAATCTTCTGGATTGTTATTTCGCGTAGGACGTTTGTTCTGACGTTTCGGACGAATATGTTATATTTTATACAGGGGCTTCTAACGCCAAATAAATTCAGGTTATTTATGACCTCAGCCAGGCTCTTTACGTACTTACATAAATTAAAATCAAATGCGAATCTTCTGGGTTGTTATTTGGCGTAGGACAATATTTGTCCTGACGTTTCGGAAGAAGATATAATTTAGACAGGGACTTTTAAAATGCGAGGCCAGGAAGCTATCCACTGTGATGTTGTGCAGTTCAAACATGAAGAAGATCCCATTTCGGACCGATAGTACAGTGTAATACCAACTTTTCGAAGTGTTCTCTCAATATGCCATATAATTGTAAAACAGGACGAACGTATAAAATTAGTCCTTCCACTTTTCCAGTTTGGTGTATCGTTAAACGTTACGGCGTGCCTAAGATTTTATTTAGTAAACGGACAAGAATAAAAGCAAAGAAATTTGCATGTTAAAGGTTCGATAGTGCTGAACTTTGAACTTTATTACTTTGCAGACTATGGATGTTTATTTTTAGTTAAATATATTACGTACATACTACCGTTCTGCGGCTATTATCGGGGGGGGGGGGGGTTGATTAAATAAGCCGTGCTTGCTTTCAGTTGTACAGTTGTTTGTTTACTTTGGCACGAAACATTCAAAGACCTGTTGTTTTTCAGGTTACATTTGTATCCCAAAGATCACTCGTTTGAACCCGATCGCTGCTTTCCCGTTATGATATCTTCCTTGACAATTAGAAGTAAAAATGTCATGTTAATATAATATAAACATTTAGAAAAGAAACAGAATTACAATTTAAAAAAATTAAATTTTACAAGTTTTCTGCAAAATGATAGTGCAAATGAACCCAATGGCAATCAAAACTTATCGTAATATTCACACTGTCTTAACAGCCGTGGTTACCGGAATTTTTTTATAAGTACGCAGTAGATTTTTGTCACATTTTTGGGTGTTCTGTTAGGTTCGTGACAGGATAAGGAAAACGAAGAGTTGCATGTTTGTATATATTACATTTAGGCATACTGAACGATGTTTTTTCTTCTGCATTAGTTACGTGTTTCAGCTTGGAGAATAATTCCATTAAAAATTCAGATCAACCTAAATTATATTTAACGATTCAGATCTTAACGCGCAGTAAACACACACCGTCTCGGTTATACAAACCAGTCAGTTAATGTTGTACAGTGAAATAATCGCTGTTTGTTCTCAGATCCACACAAAACACATAATACAGTCCGTACCGCGCAGTAAACACACTCCGTCTCAGTTATACAAACCAGTCAGTTAATGCTGTACAGTGAAATAATCGCTGTTTGTTCTGAGATCCACACAAAACACATAAAAACAGGTCGTACCGCGCAGTAAACACACTCCGTCTCAGTTATACAAACCAGTCAGTTAATGCTGTACAGTGAAATAATCGCTGTTTGTTCTGAGATCCACACAAAACACATAAAAACAGGTCGTACCGCGCAGTAAACACACTCCGTCTCAGTTATACAAACCAGTCAGTTAATGCTGTACAGTGAAATAATCGCTGTTTGTTCTGAGATCCACACAAAACACATAAATACAGTCCGTACCGCGCAGTAAACACACTCCGTCTCAGTTATACAAACCAGTCAGTTAATGCTGTACAGAGAAATAATCGCTGTTTGTTCTGAGATCCACACAAAACACATAAATACAGGTCGTACCGCGCAGTAAACACACTCCGTCTCAGTTATACAAACCAGTCAGTTAATGTTGTACAGTGAAATAATCGCTGTTTGTTCTGAGATCCACATAAAACACATAAATACAGTCCGTACCGCGCAGTAAACACACTCCATCTCAGTTATACAAACCAGTCAGTTAATGCTGTACAGTGAAATAATCGCTGTTTGTTCTGAGATCCACACAAAACACATAAATACAGTCCGTACCGCGCAGTAAACACACTCCGTCTCAGTTATACAAACCAGTTAGTTAATGTTGTACAGTGAAATAATCTCTGTTTGTTTTGAAATACACACAAAACACATATATATAGTCCGTACCGCGCAGTAAACACACTCCGTCTCAGTTATACAAACCAGTCAGTTAATGTTGTACAGTGAAATAATCTCTGTTTGTTTTGAGATCCACACAAAACACATATATATAGTCCGTACCGCGCAGTAAACACACTCCGTCTCAGTTATACAAACCAGTCAGTTAATGTTGTACAGTGAAATAATCGCTGTTTGTTCTGAGATCCACACAAAACACATAAATACAGTCCGTACCGCGCAGTAAACACACTCCGTCTCAGTTATACAAACCAGTCAGTTAATGCTGTACAGTGAAATAATCGCTGTTTGTTCTGAGATCCACACAAAACACATAAATACAGTCCGTACCGCGCAGTAAACACACTCCGTCTCAGTTATACAAACCAGTCAGTTAATGTTGTACAGTGAAATAATCTCTGTTTGTTTTGAGATCCACACAAAACACATATATATAGTCCGTACCGCGCAGTAAACACACTCCGTCTCAGTTATACAAACCAGTCAGTTAATGTTGTACAGTGAAATAATCTCTGTTTGTTTTGAGATCCACACAAAACACATATATATAGTCCGTACCGCGCAGTAAACACACTCCGTCTCAGTTATACAAACCAGTCAGTTAATGTTGTACAGTGAAATAATCGCTGTTTGTTCTGAGATCCACACAAAACACATAAATACAGTCCGTACCGCGCAGTAAACACACTCCGTCTCAGTTATACAAACCAGTCAGTTAATGCTGTACAGTGAAATAATCGCTGTTTGTTTTGAGATCCACACAAAACACATAAATACAGTCCGTACCGCGCAGTAAACACACTCCGTCTCAGTTATACAAACCAGTCAGTTAATGCTGTACAGTGAAATAATCGCTGTTTGTTCTGAGATTCACACAAAACACATAAATACAGTCCGTACCGCGCAGTAAACACACTCCGTCTCAGTTATACAAACCAGTCAGTTAATGCTGTACAGTGAAATAATCGCTGTTTGTTCTGAGATCCACACAAAACACATAAATACAGTCCGTACCGCGCAGTAAACACACTCCGTCTCAGTTATACAAACCAGTCAGTTAATGTTGTACAGTGAAATAATCTCTGTTTGTTTTGAGATCCACACAAAACACATATATATAGTCCGTACCGCGCAGTAAACACACTCCGTCTCAGTTATACAAACCAGTCAGTTAATGTTGTACAGTGAAATAATCTCTGTTTGTTTTGAGATCCACACAAAACACATATATATAGTCCGTACCGCGCAGTAAACACACTCCGTCTCAGTTATACAAACCAGTCAGTTAATGTTGTACAGTGAAATAATCGCTGTTTGTTCTGAGATCCACACAAAACACATAAATACAGTCCGTACCGCGCAGTAAACACACTCCGTCTCAGTTATACAAACCAGTCAGTTAATGCTGTACAGTGAAATAATCGCTGTTTGTTCTGAGATCCACACAAAACACATAAATACAGTCCGTACCGCGCAGTAAACACACTCCGTCTCAGTTATACAAACCAGTCAGTTAATGCTGTACAGTGAAATAATCGCTGTTTGTTCTGAGATCCACACAAAACACATAAATACAGTCCGTACCGCGCAGTAAACACACTCCGTCTCAGTTATACAAACCAGTCAGTTAATGCTGTACAGTGAAATAATCGCTGTTTGTTCTGAGATCCACACAAAACACATAAATACAGTCCGTACCGCGCAGTAAACACACTCCGTCTCAGTTATACAAACCAGTCAGTTAATGCTGTACAGTGAAATAATCGCTGTTTGTTCTGAGATCCACACAAAACACATAAATACAGTCCGTACCGCGCAGTAAACACACTCCGTCTCAGTTATACAAACCAGTCAGTTAATGCTGTACAGTGAAATAATCGCTGTTTGTTCTGAGATCCACACAAAACACATAAATACAGTCCGTACCGCGCAGTAAACACACTCCGTCTCAGTTATACAAACCAGTCAGTTAATGCTGTACAGTGAAATAATCGCTGTTTGTTCTGAGATCCACACAAAACACATAAATATACGCAAAACGTAGAAATTTTCCGTGCTAGGCTGGATGATATATAAAGTAAGCATCTGAGCTTTGAGGGGTCAAACAATAAATAATGCATTGGAAAGAACATGGAAATAAGCGATCGTCTTTTATTTTAAAGTAGAAGCAATATTCTAAATAACTGCTTGCATGACTCGAACGAAAAAATCCTTAGTTAATTAGGCCGAATTTCAGAGTCTAGACTAGAACCCGTAACCTCTAGATAACAAAAAAAGGGGAGCGAAGTTATGAGTTTGAAAAAAATACAGAATGGGGAGACTTGTAATTTTTTTACTTTAAGTATATTATTAGTGATTAAATCAATAACAATAAAAAGGGCGGAGTATATGGAATGAATGAGAGAAACAGAAAATACTTCTAAACTTATTTGGGGAGTCTGAAGGCAAGACAGCTCTTGAAAGACTTAGGAGTACACTGAAGGGTAAAATTAAAATTGATCTATAATAAATTGGGTGGGATTTGTGGGCTGTTCATTTGCCTCAGTGTGGGGACCAATAGTGGTCTTTTGTGTACACGGAAATGAACATCCCCGCTTGTATAGAACTGGAAAATTTGAATAAATGAGCAACTGCTAGCTTCTCAGAAACGACTATGCACCATGTCTTATTGTTGAATATATCTTTTTCTACTGCCTTAATCCTTCAGTTGCCTGTCGCCCTACAGCCTTGCTGTATCCATGACTTGGTCTAGACGGAGATGCAGTCAGAATTGAAAGGTCTGATCCAGCGTCTCCATCAGACTGGAGAGAGAGCGGACGAATCTTGATAAGAGGATCTAATCCAAGATCCCTACAGCTGCTGGGAGGAAAAGGAGGGGTTTGGGTTTCGAGTCTTGGCCTCCTTAACGAGATTGTCTGGTCCGGTGGGCTCCCCCCCCCCCCCCCCCCGACTCCCATGTCTCTCTTACTCTCTAGCATTCGGACTTACTGACTGCCGTATCCACAACATCACTTCAGTCTTACCCCATCACTCTCCTGTATTTCGTTCACCCTTCCTCTCTCGTTCTATTCTTAAACTGATGTAATAAATACACTGACAGAAAGTTGTATAGAAAATTCGTATTCCATGCTCATTATCAAGATCTGCTTTTGTGACTTTTGTATTTTTTTAAAAGACAGAAATCCAATGTCCCTATCTGCTACAAGTTCGTAGTACAAACGCTAAATGTACGAAATATGAATTTGTATCTACATTTTAATCCTCCAAACGGCGAAGACAATCTGAATTATACATGAAAGTTACATTCATACCTGCAAGAGAACTCACGCGTACATTTTATTAACACGGCACTCCATCTTGACTTCGTTCAGTGCCTAATTAATTTCTGAGACTGGATCTGCTCCCATATTCAGGCCAAACAGAGGGATTACTGGCGAAAACGAGTTTTGTATAACGGGAAAACTAAGTAGCCTCCCCTGAAGACGGAGGCAGAAATGTTCTGTGAAACATCGTATTGTTAGAAGGTTATTTTAATCAGAAAATGCATGAAGTATTTATAATGATATAGTAGCGTCGAGTAAAACAAAATTATAACTAAACTAGCCACGTGATATGACGTCATATGACGCACCGCCTCAATATCCACGCGCTACTCCACTGCCCATTCATCGGACAATTCTTTATTCGCAGAGCAAATCAACCGCTAATTTTATCTACTTTTGTGCTGCCATCTCCATGTGCTATGTTGAATTATATACCTGATAAACAGCTTTTTCTTCAGACTGAGCTTGCATCTCATAGAGAACATACAGCCTTAACTACAGAAAAAGTGTTTCTTTGGCTGCTGCGCCAACCTCACAGATTACAGTCTTTCTCGCCTTCTATCGTAACCGTGGCAAACAGGATGTGATGTCACTCGCAATTCTGGCAGCCAGGGTGTGACTCACTCTATCACACAATTAAATAAATCGAATTAAGAGATTATATAAGTCAGGCGTTTAAGAGAAACGTAAAAAAAACTGAACATTATTTAATTTCCTGAATATAAATTTTACTTCATTGTCAGTACATAAGACAATGAATTTTCGGACGGTAAGATGTGTGGTCAGTGATGAATTACAAATAATTTGGAACGGATAGGTGTTATCCAAGGAAACTGAGTAAAACTACGAAGAAGTACATCAGGATCGTGGGTGGCTGAACTGAGATTCATACCGGAGACCTTTACGGTGTTACAGCTACGGCAACTTTTTTTTCCCCCCCCTATGGCTCGACAGCCCTATATGGCCTGGGCCTCCTCGTTTCGTCGAGGTTTCATGGTCACACACATTTCAGACACACCACAGTCGGTAGGACTCCTCTGGACGAGTGACCAGCCCGTCGCAGAGACCTCTGCCTAACAACACACAACACTCACAAGAGACAGACATCCATGCCCCGGTGGGATTCGAACCCACGATCCTAGTAAGCGAGCGGCCGAAGACCCACGCCTTAGACCGCACGGCCACTGGAATCGGCGCTACGGGCAACTTACTTGGTCAATATTCCATAATTACTATGAAAGAACATGAATATTTTTAATAAACCATTCGTGTTCACGGATATTAATAGTGTTTCAGGTATAATCCTCTGCTTGCCTGATTTTTAAATACTGTAAAGCCTATAGTCTATTCCACATGCCTTGCTTTATTAAAACAATCAGCAATGGGGATCGCTTGAAAGAGGAAAGGAGTATAAGTGCAGAACATAACTGACACAGCCTTTCGCTTCACGTGTTTCAGAGAGCCATTATGCTGATTACGTACTGAGTACCAAAAACCAAGTGGACTTTATACATGGCTAGCCAGATGGTTCGTTGCTTTCTCGTTCCCAACGTACAATATGGGCGACCAACTACCCCCACACACACACAAAAAAAGGCTACTTCAGAGTTTTGAATTATATGCTTCTCTTACGGCTCTACACACATGTGAACAAAAAAAAAAAAGGACTTACATGCATACAGATATATGTACTTTATACTGAAAATGAAAGAGCAGATTCCGAATGATGAACCTGAAGAGGTATTTCGCGAGATCTCAATTTATTTATTCCTGGATTATTTCATCACTCAGCAAAATGAATGTAGGTGAATAAGGCCTATATAAGCCACACGTGAATTACATACAGAAACACATAGGGAGCCCAGACAGCATACTTTGTATAGCCACTACACTCCGGGCTGGAAGATTTGAGTTCTGATCCCGGCAGGAACAGGAACTTTTGTCTTCTCCAAAACTTCCAGCCCGACTATGGGGTTCACCCAGCCTCCTATATGGGAACAGGGGTTCTTTTCCAAGAGAAAAGCGTAAAATTGACCACTCACATCTAATGTCGAAGTTAGGAATGAGTGGAGGGATAACTCTACTCCCCCTACATGCGTTCATAGCTTGAAAATTACTTGCCATTTTCTTTACAGGAACACATATGTGTATGAATAATCACGACAGGTAATAAGGCGAAGATCTATTAGAAATGTAATGTTGTAATATTTGTTTAAAGTTTTAGGTCTTCTGGGATCTGACACCGTGTTGTTGGGGCATAATTCCAGGCGTTTGAAAGGACGACACTGCCTTCGTCAGGGATAAGCATTATCTGGACTAAAGACAAAAGCATTTCGATTCTTATTCATATCGAGAATTACAAGCTCGAAGATATGTCGCATTCCAAAAGACTTCTTCTTCTTCCACGGCGTTACAGCCCGGGGTGGGCCAAAGCCTCCTTCTTTTGGGATTTCATCCGAAGGTTTCCTGGTAGGTAAGTGTGCATTCTGTAGTGAGTGACCGGCTCACTGACCGCACAAGTTTTTGCTCGATCCTGATGAGACTGCCAGAGCCATCTGGCATCCAAAAGACCTCAGTCTTCAGCAACTTCATGTAACTCAATAACTTAAGTTAACATTCCCTCGATACTTACTGAACATCCTTCATACTAACCACCAGCTTCTAAAGGGTTAATTAGGCAACGTTCTGTATAACACTATTCCAAAATAACACAAACATTTCGGAAGGTGAAACTGCTTCCTCATCAGGGGAAGTGGTGAGGTGGCAACCACTTGCTTCAGAGACTGGGAACAGGGTTTTAGCTCAGACACAAATAAATCAGTTCCTGCCCATTCTTTACCCTGAGGACAATAGCAGATCTAGATCCAGGTTCTAAAACGCTGAAGTGCTCCTAGAAAACCTTACGATGAACAATGTCCAAATACCAAGAAATCCTAATTAAAAGGTGGGTGTATCAACGTGTTTAATTCACACAGACACAGTGTTACTTTCAGTAACGACAACACGACAGTATATTTGGTGGTGTCATGAATTTGCAATTTCATGCAGTCTTCAAACTACATCTGAGGATCAAAGAGGATCCCCATGTGTGTCATCATACCCACCTATTTCCCCTTTTACATCTAAAACATTCCTCTTCGTGGTGGATTCCATAATATCTACTATTATGCAAGCAGACAACAGAGGAGAGGTTTATGCAGATAATTCTAGCATCATGGAGCGAGTAAACCAGGTACAAGGAAAGCGCCGTCTACAGAACTGAATTTGCGATCCACTTCGGTTTATTTGTTGATGCGTGAAAATTCACAGAAACACTTTAAATCTGATAGGTTTTTAACCTACCTCTTCCAACATTATTTTAACAAATTTGTACCTCGCAGCGATTTTCAAGAAAAACTGAAAACATATAGACAAATAAATAAACATGACCATAAAAATGTCATTATTTATATATCTAAAATTTTTTTAACCAAAACAAAACAGTATAAATTTTGTTGTTTTCAAAACGAAGCGGAGGAAGAAGTGTAGTTATGCCCCTACGTTCAAATGTTACAAATACAGGGCATACACAAAAGAATGGTGCGGTATCAAAAGTGAATAAAAAATGTATTTCTCACCTTACACGGGCACAACATACACCGTCAGCGGCGGCAACTGTCCAAGTTTCTCATTTGGTAATTACAATCCTTCAATGTGTGCACCCTGGGTCACACGACACACATCCACACGGTAATCAAACTCATCCCAGACCCGGTGTAGCATGTCCGCTGTAATGGCCTGCAGTGCATGCGTTATCCGATCACGAATTTCACGGATGGACGTGGGCAATGGTGGTACATAAACGCTGTCTTTAACGAACCCCCAAAGAAAGAAATCGCACGGTGTAAGATCTGGCGAACGGGGTGGCCAAGTGAGAAGGTTCTTGTCTCCATTTGCAGCAGCACGTCCGATCCAGCGCTGTGGAAGAACACGATTGAGAAGCACTCGTACATTCCTGGGAAAATGGGGGGGAGCTCCGTCCAGTTGTAGAATGTAATCGTCATAATTGGTATTCAGCATGAGAAACTTGGACAGTTGCCGCCGCTGATGGTGTATGTTGTGCCCGTGTAATGTGAGACATAAATTTTTTATTCACTTTTGAAACCGCACCATTCTTTTGTGTATGCCCTGTATTATTAAAAGAGTTTATTGTACACGGTGAAGTTTGAGGTGCTCAGGGCAGTGGTTGCGAATATTAAAATGATCCCGCGCAGTCTGGTAGTAATTTACCAATCTGCAATGGAGGATGGTACCTTCATCTTCACGCAAGCTGATGAAGACTTTAGATTCCTCCGGAAACATTTTAAAGCTCTATCAGACTACACGGTGTCACATTCCAAACAACATTCTTTAAGTATTTAGAGAATTAATTCTTTTTTCAATTCGATCATGATACCCAATTTTAATTTTTGGTATTCCTCACAAGAAAATAAAATTTTCAAACACAACAAAACAATTTATTACACAAAGCTATACGGATCGGATCCAGTTTTATTTAGCTTGCCATGTTCATGTATCTTTCACTGCCACCTTAAAATATCACAAGACTGCCATATCACTATTAGACCACTAATGAAAACACATCAAGACGTAAGAACATTCGGCGACTTTTTTTGAACGATATTCCCACCACAGTTTATGGAAATCCTTAAATTGTTTAGAACAAAAGTTTTAAATTTTGTTTCTGCCGCGACATACTTGAAGAACGGTGTCCATATGCTCTACACACGTTCATGATAATACCAATATCTTAATGGGATATAGTAAATAAGAGTACAAGAATAATTTCTATTATTAAAATTGTCATACATCAGAGAACAGTTTACGGTGACCTTGTCCTTTTCTCTCCTGCCTATACCCCTTAACTCGGACATGAAATATATTCTTGTTGTAATAATATGAAGATGGGGGTTACCTTTATATCATGTCGCTTCGGGAGCTATGCGGTACTGCGACTGCGCGTGACGCATGCGTACATGAACCAAAAGCTTCTCCCTGTCCTTCCACTTGCGATTAAGAAGTTATAAAGTTCAGAGATCAACAGTGCCACGCTACTAGTATTTAGCTAGTGAATTTAGTTGTGGAAGGTCAGTTTTATCGCGTTACACATAGCATCTGCTAGCAACATATCAATGTATCGGAACAAATAGTTTGAGAGACGCTGGCTTATAACATTATTGGGGCGGAATGAGAGCGGGGGAGAGTGGGAATAGGTGCACAGTTATAATTCTTCCTTTCCTTTCAAATTAAGAAGAGGGCTAAAACCTAAAAATACACTCGAATTCTGCCATGTTTAATACGCAATAAATGGGAAAAAAAAATTATGGGCAATTACCTCTAAACTTAGAGTTCCAGTTGACGACACACGAGTACATAAATTGAAATTCTGAGATTGATGTTATGGCCCTAGTATGGTTTGGCGCATAAAGCAGTTGTAGACGGTTCCTGTCAGTTCACGTTATGATAGAATTAGTGAAATGAAACTTCTAACTCTATCAGTTCATGCTAACAGCTCCGCGCTTATGCTGTTTCCTTCTTTGTGGTCATGAACTAGGTCAAGCAAACATCAGGTTTCATTTCAGACTCGGGTAAATAGCTGCAGAAATAAGTGAAATGCGTGAAACTGTTTACAGCAATCAACCTCTATCTCGTGTGCATTTCTTCAACTGGTTTAAAAAAGATTCAGAATGGGATATGAGAAACTTGAAATTATCCATGCAGTCAACGGCCGTCAACTGCTCGCAATCCGGAACAAGTTACAAAAGTACATGAACTGATGGTCAAATGACCCTAAAATTGATGGAGGATCAACTGAACATTAACAGGGAGGTGATTCGTCACAGTGATCCTGCAAATTTGTGACGTCATAATATTACGGTAAGCCGAGAAGAACTTGGATGAACACAATAAGTCACTGGCGTGTTCATCAACTCACATACAAGAAGACATGACTTCTCGCTTCTTTTATCTTCTGGACGAAGCACGTATTTATACGTAACGTTATCTGTCCCTCATCACACGAGTATTGGAAAGATGCAGAAGCGCTGAACTGTTGGCACTCGGGAATTTGTGGAGCTGAACCTCGACTCCCTCACACACTCATGGCGTTAAAGAAGCAACGGGACAGTTTTTTTTGTGAGTCAGAGTGTAATAATTGTACGTTGTAATTATTTTTTTTACTTTCTAGTTGTTGAACACACGATTCTGTAATTCAAAATTGTGGAAATTGAGTCATATTGATTTATATGAAAACTCTCCCGTTATACAAATGAATCAGTTTCAATTATGGATGCCCCAGTAAACCCCATAGAGGACATAAATATGTACCCCTCGTACATAACTAGAACCAGATGTTGTCCGTCCATAAAGTGTCATACGCTAACAAAGTACAATTGATGGCTGTTGCCTGTGTGAGTGATATGTCCTTAATGGAGGAGATTGCTAGATAAATCCACACTAAATAACGAGCCCTCTTTCGACGAAAAAAACACAATAAAACATACAAGAGACAGAAAACAGGAGTGAAAAACATAAATATGGTTTTACACACGCCGTGTCTGATTAGAGTAAAAATTGAATTTAATTATTATTTTTTTTGTAAAAGGAATGACAATCCTATTGACCCACATTGAAGTGAATTTTGGTGCACATGTGTAGGACGTGTTTTATACACCGAGAATGCAGGAATGAAGAGAGAAAGACTGTGAGAGTCTGTGTGCGTTGGGGCAGGAGGTGGGTAAATGATTTAATTTTTACATGAATTCATTTTCATGTTTTTCAACAAAAAATGGAAAATTGATTTCGAGTACAAACAACATGTTAGTTCGGGAGCGACGGAGAAAGACACGTATTGTTAATGCAATATACAGAAGGCTTGGAACTTGTTCTTCTGTCATTATTCTGTCGTTAGTATGTTATTATATGCGTCACATCTACAGGATGCGGCACAAAGTGTGACATTCTATATTTTAGATAGACGTAAATTATGCACTGAGCAGCTCTCCATCTTGGACCGTTGTGCCATCTGTACAGAATTTCAGTAATCACCCTTGACCTTGGGAAGTGGCCGGCGCGCGAAATTTAAATTCACAACAATTATGGCCTTTTAAAATGTGTCGGTATTTTCTGTCGCACCCTCCTGTTAGTAAGCAGTTAACAAGCAGCAGCAGAACTTGGCAAATAATGGAAGAAGACAACACGCTTGACAGAATGTTATATTGTTTGTTACTGCAGGGAATAGAATGCATATCGTAGTTACCATACTGAGGTTTCCTGGTTCATATCTTTATTTATAATTAAGAAAACTAGTCGAAACAGAGCCGATCTCAGTGGCGGCGCGGTCTAAGGCGTGAGTCTACGGCCGCTCGCGTACTAGGATTGTGGGTTCGAATCCTGCCTAGGGCATGGATGTCTGTCTCTTGTGAGTGTTGTGTGTTGTCAGGTAGAGGTCTCTGCGACGAGCTGGTCCCCGTCCAGAGGAGTCCTACCGAGTGTGGTGTGTCTAAAGTGTGTGATCGTGAAGCCTCGAAAAATGAGGAGGCCTAGGCCCCCAAGGGGCTGTCGAGCCATTGGAAAAAAAAAGTCCAAACGGATTACATTATGGATGTGCAGCGTCAAAGAAAGATCAACGCCAAAAATTGTAACAAATCGTAAGAAAACGTGACGGGTATCCGAGATTATACGAATTCCTTCTTCGCTTCAGAAATTTCACAGGACACAAAATATAGAAAATAATGAGTGATGTTTGAGATCATCAGCATTTGTTGCATCCACTAGTTTCATTTAATTCGGGAAATCGGGTGGGAGTACCAAAACTAGAAAGAATATACAGTCGAACTCGGTTATAACGTCATAAAACGGACTGAATATTTTGGTCGTTATAAACGAGTGTCGTTATAACCGAGGAGTATAATGTTATGGTTAACAGTGGCGAATTAATTAGTACCATAGAATATCTGACTCTATAGGCGAGGTGTCGTAAAAACCGATGTCGTTATAACCGGGTTCTACTGTATACTGATAGTGTAAGTTTTGGAACTATTCCAGACAACCAATAAGGGACCATAAAATTGTGCGCGCGCGTGTATGTTAGGGTGGTACAAAGCCAACAAAAAGAGGAGGGCAACGAGGGATAAAAACAAGTTGATGCGACACAGAATCAAGAAAAGAAGGTAGTATCAACATCAGAGAAAGGAGAAGAAGGGACAGGATCCACTAATCTCAAGATGGCTTCCGTTCCTTCCGGAATCTGGCAACAATTCCCAAAGATCTGGAATCTAGTTGTTCACTTAGGTACAACTTCAAGAAGCTAAGGGGAAAAAAGGCATGCATTTCCTCCTCTCGATCGCGGCGCCCTAACGGAAAGTAAGTTTACTTTTATGACCCATAGGCACATATATTGTGCCAATTTTCTTTTTCCTTCATTGCTTTCTTTGGGGGTAAGAGATAGCTGGCATGTAGTGTGAGGGGAAGGCTCCGTCGTTTCATTGCAATGCGTGTCCTGTATGTTCAAGGGAGATGGACGAGACAGCAGTCAGCGTCTCTCTTTTGTCTGCACGGGAAAGAGTCAGGTATAAAATGGGAATATCACGAAACAACTGAAAATTGCAATTGGTCCGTGGAATTAGAAGAGGACAGACATAGCTTGATAAAACGTTTGGCGAAAATGACTGAAGAAGGAATGCCGAAACATATACAATTATATATTATATCATAATTATATTATATATTATAAACATATGCAGTAAAAACGTAAAACTGTCCCTGTAGGCAAATAGGGGGAGTTGCGGTACTGATCCACTCATTCTTAACCTTGGCACTAGATGGAGGTGAGTGGTTAACTTCAAACACCCGTCCGCCTCACCTCCGGGAGAGAACACCGGTACTCGAACAGAAAGCTGAGTGGGTTCCAGAGACGCGGTTGTTAGAAATGGATATACAGTAGAACCCGTTTATAACGTCATCGGTTTATGCGACACCTCGTATATAACGTCAGATATTCTGTGGTACCAATTAATTCCTCACTGTTAACCATAAGATTATACTCCTCGGTTAGAACAACACTCGTTTATAACGACACAAAATATTCAGTCCTTTACTTGACGTTATAACCGAGTTCGACTCCATTTTAAAACTGCGGATACTTAAAAGAAGGTAACAAATATGGTGGACGAAATTGTCTTGTGCTTTCTTCGTGGACTTAAACACGACAAAGATTAATATTGCTCATAAAATTGTTGACGTAATTTCCGCGCGCAAGAATGCCTCACCTTATTTGGCGCAGGGTCGTGTGAGTCACAAAGGCGTGGGCTCTGATTCACCTTGAGGACTTGGCTACGATCGCGCTATCCTCAGCAGGAGTGGTCCGTGTCGGGTGTCCGATTCATCACATAGTGTGGCAGCAAGTAACATGTGGGCACTTGGATCGTTAAAGTACTGACACTAAATTCCACTGGTTAAATTATGCATCATCAGGTTTAACATTCAAAAATTCAGTTTTCTGCACACAGAGTGGATTCGCGTGTTTTGTACGAATCTCAGAACAAACACAATTTCTTTCACTGTACAGCATTAACTGATTGGTTTTTATAACTCAGACGGAGTGTGTTTACTGCGCGGTACGGACTGTATTTATGTGTTTTGTGTGGATCTCAGAACAAACAGCGATTATTTCACTGTACAACATTAACTGATTGGTTTGTATAACTGAGATGGATTGTGTTTACTGCGCGGTACGGACTGTATTTATGTGTTTTGTGTGGATCTCAGAACAAACAGCGATTATTTCACTATACAGCGTTAACTGACTGGTTTGTATAACTGAGACGGAGTGTGTTTACTGCGCGGTACGGACTGTATTTATGTGTTTTGTGTGGATCTCAGAACAAACAGCGATTATTTCACTGTACAGCATTAACTGACTGGTTTGTATAACTGAGACGGAGTGTGTTTACTGCGCGGTACGGACTGTATTTATGTGTTTTGTGTGGATCTCAGAACAAACAGCGATTATTTCACTGTACAGCATTAACTGACTGGTTTGTATAACTGAGACGGAGTGTGTTTACTGCGCGGTACGGACTGTATTATGTGTTTTGTGGATCTCAGAACAAACAGCGATTATTTCACTGTACAACATTAACTGACTGGTTTGTATAACTGAGACGGAGTGTGTTTACTGCGCGGTACGGACTGTATTTATGTGTTTTGTGTGGATCTCAGAACAAACAGCGATTATTTCACTGTACAGCATTAACTGACTGGTTTGTATAACTGAGACGGAGTGTGTTTACTGCGCGGTACGGACTGTATTTATGTGTTTTGTGTGGATCTCAGAACAAACAGCGATTATTTCACTGTACAGCATTAACTCATTGGTTTTTATAACTCAGACGGAGTGTTTACTGCTGGGTACGGACTGATTGTTTAAATATAATTCAGGATAATGTTCGTCTTTAAAGGGCCGTGCCATGGCTCAGGCGCTTAGTTGCTGGCCTCTCACCGCGGAGGACCAGGTTCGATCCCGCATCATTTCGTGTCGGAATTGTTGTAGACAAAGTGACAGTTCTCATCCATTCGGTGTTACTAAAATATGTATAAACGACATCCAAAACTCATGTAGTGTGTTTTGGAGGATTCATTTGTAACACCATCAGCAAACTTACAACAGAGGAAACTGGTACAGCGGCAATCAAGTGACATTTCCTTCGACTGATCCAATTATCGGATATTTTATTTGATTTATTTTGGGAGCTTTCTTACAACAGAATTCGGATATAGCAAACTCAAATTCATAAGAGTCGCATGAATCTGGTACACACAGAAAAGGACAGAGATACACACAAAATTTTCATGCCTAAACCTAAAGGAAAGAGACTGCTTGGAAGAAAAAGGTGTAGATGAGAGAATAATATTAAGATGGATGTTAATAGGATGAGATGGTATGGACTAGATTCATCTGGTTCAAGACAGGGACTACTTGTTGGGCTGCTGTGAGTAGGGTAATGAACTTTTGTGCTTTATAAAATGCTGTAAAATTTTGACTAGCTGTTGAACTATTACGCTAGAAAATACTCTGTTGATTTTTGGCTAGCTGTTGAACTGTTACGCTAGAAAATACTCTGTTGAACTTTGACTAGCTGTTGAACTATTACGCTAGAAAATACTCTGTTGAATTTTGACTAGCTGTTGAACTATTACGCTAGAAAATACTCTGTTTGACTAGCTGTTGAACTATTATGCTAGAAAATACTCTGTTTCTTGAATTTAGGTAGGAGTCGCGTCCTTCTAAATCCTTACATCAAAATATCCCCCATTTCTTTCGACGTTATGCATGAAAAGAAAACAACACAGGGGCTTAATTTGGATGTTTGAAGGTAAGGATGGTTATGGTGTGAGACAACATTGCAGGAAAGCCTGCCCTCAGGGGGAATATAACTTCACGTTTCTCTAGAACGTCTAGCTACTATCACCACCACCACCACCGGAACGCCTTGAAGTAAATTTTTCCTGTGCATGCCAGTGAAGCATAATGAGGAGTGAAGGTATAAGTCCACTCATTCTTAACCTCGGATCTACATGGACTGGAATGTTCAGCTTCAAGCTCCGGTCTGTCTACCCCGGGGACAAGCTCCCAGTGATCACTTAATAGACTGCTGGGTGGGTCCCAAGGCCTACAGACGTTGTAGAAGAGAAAAATCTCTTGTCTCGATCGAGAATACGACGTTTTGTCGGCCGTTTAGTCGGTAGACCAGTCACTACACTGACTGAGCTGTTCCGCCTCCTGACAGAGACGGAATCGTCTCATGGAAACAGGCCTGCGTGCAGCGGGAAGTGTAAGACAGGGAAAACTACGTAACGGGAAATGGAATATGAGATGACAAATTCGGTACAATAGAAGTGGTCCCTCTTGCTCCTTCCAGACCAGCGGATCGTTAGCAAAATAGGGAGAGAGCTTCATATGTCCCGGATAGGTCTGCAGAAGTCCGCAGCTACATGTGTGTGCCTAAAGTTCAGGTGCCGTGAGGAAGGGAAGATAATATCAGAGACAGAGCACCGTTTATAAATTCAGGGACAGAAATAATAGACCGAGTCTATGGACTGAAGATATGTAACGTGTTTTGTAACAAATAAGGCCAGTCAAACAAAACACTTTAAATTTTATTATATTCATGAAATCGCTACACACTTCAGCCCATAATAGGGCCACATTAAGGCGAGACTAATAAAAAATATTGCAAGTTTTGTACTATTTTCGCCTAAGGATGGCCCTATTATGGGGTGAAATATGTAGCTACTTCATGTAGATAACATAAATTTACTTATAATAAAGTGTTGTATTTGAGTGACTTTATTCTTTACTGTACAGGTACATAACACAACGGGATTTCCTCTCCAAGAATGTAACCTCGTCATTGATTAACTCATCAAAAATAATTGCAGAATGTGGAATATGTCAACTAGTCTGGTAGCATGTTAACAAATGAAGTAAGCTGTACACGTGCAACTAAATCCAGAATTGCCACGACAAAAGCAGCATTCAACAAGAAGAAGAATCTTTTCACCAGCAAACTGCACTTAAATTTAAGGAAGAAACTAGTAAAGTGCTACATTTGGAGCATAGCTTTGTTGGTGCTGAAACGTGGACACTTCGGAAAGTAGATCGGAAGTATCTGGGACGTTTTGAAATGTGGTCTGGAGAAGGATGGAGAAGGTCAGTTGGACGATCGTGTGAGAAATGAAGTATTACGTAGATTCAAGGAGGAGAGGAATATCCTACATACAATAAAAAGGAAGGCTAACTGGATGGTCACATCTTGCGTAGGAAACTGCCTTCTAAAACACGTGATTGAAGGAAAAGTTAGCGGAAAGAAGTCACGGGAAGACGAGGAAGACGACCCAAGCAGCTACTGGACGACTTTAAGGAAAAGACAGGATACTTGAACTTGAAACAGGAAGCACTAGATCGCAATTTGTGGAGAACTCGCTATGGAAGAGGCCATGAACTGTCGTAAGACAAACTACGAATTGAATTTGATTAACTCACATTCATTATTTTTGTTTCCATAATTCCCATACAAAATTCCAACGCAATTCCAGTTAAAACTGATGTTTTCAGGGCTGTGATGCCGTTAATTCCGGTAACTGGTTACCAACGCTTCAGGGGAATCTCCTGGCTCGATCTTCACTGCAGTGTGGGCAGGTTACAACACAATCTGTCCCTCCTGTCGCTATATCTCACTTGTCTCTTTCATACGCGGCTAATTAAGGAAGCAGGTTCCTTTGACACATTGCTAGCTACCATAAGACACGGCGTCATATCCCAGAAGGCAACAATTTTCATGCTCACTGCCGTGTAAACTTTGAAGCTCGTAACGAGGTTTGACAGGGGTTGTTGAGTACCTCCTGAAGACTTCTCTGATACCTTTCTGACACATACCTCGATTAAGCCATCCAGTATTTTACAAGTCAACGTCAGACTGGGTTGCACAAATCCAGGCGCCTGGTCACAACACCCCATATTTTCAGCACAAATACCGAAAGTTTTTCCTTACGTACAAAAATGTATATCTGTTCATAAGCACAAGGAGTAGAGCGCCGGATAAGAGTGAAGTTCTTAGGTTACTCCAGAATAGTGGGTCCTCAGTATGGAAATCGAATTAAGGGACCCTTCTGGCGTCTACAATTTGGACGTGGCTACTAGATTTTTGGAAGGTTTGTGAACCCCTACCGTATGCATAATCTCGTTCCCAGAAGCATGTCCAACTTTATACGTGGTGCGACGTCACTAAATAAATAACGAGCTAGTATATTGTTAAAGAATGGTGAAAGACTGGGGATGTAGGAAGTCAATATGGGCTTATTTTGCTACGAGAATTATGGAAATTTTCTCTCGAAAGACGCATGGCTAAATATAAACTTACACAAGAAGTCTCCGATCCATACAAGACACTTGACTTTCTTTTCGTTCTCTCTGTCAGCGTATCAAGAAAGAAGTTTTATCACCGTATTGTCTAGTCATGAGGCAGCAATGGAACTAGATTACAAGCGAAATAATGTTGCACGCTGATGGCACTAAACCTTCCTAGGGAGATCAAAGGCAAAGGACCAACAGAAGAAAAGCCGAAAGACGTAATGAAGTATGCTTATAATTTAAGGTAAAGGTAAAGTTGTCTCTGCCCACACAATGAAGGCGGAAGGAACCCAGGTACCCACTGAATAGAAGGTTGGGTTAGCCCCAGAGTGGGTCCGACGTTTTGGTGGGAAAAATTATTTGTTGCCTCTAACGGGGATTAGGCTGATCCCAGTGGCCGCGCGGTCTAAGGCGTGGGTCTGCCGCCGCTCGCTTACTGGGATTGTGGGTTCGAATCCCGCCTAGGGCATGGATGTGTGTCTCTTGTGAGTGTTGCATGTTGTCAGGTAGAGGTCTCTGCGACGAGCTGGTCCCTCGTCCAGAGGAGTCCTACCGAGTGTGGTATGTCTAAAAAAAAGTGTGTGATCTGAAGCCTCGAAAAATGAGGCGACCCAGGCCCCCAAGGGGCTGTCGAGCCATTGAAAAAAAACGGGGATTAGAACCCCGGACCGTTGTGTCCGTAGCCTAGTCATTGTACCGACGACGCTTTCCCGGCTCCCTGTTTACGATTTAAGAGAAAATTAAATCTTGAGGACACACACACACGTGACATTTTAACCGAGCAAGTTGCTTCATGCGGTGACTGTTCTTACTCATTGAGGAGAATTCCGTCTTGAATCACAGGAGGGACACAGGCTATCTTGTCTGACCCTTTCCGCTGGTTTTCTCTACTCCTCCAGGCAAAAAACCAAGCTAGTGTCTTAAATGAGTTTAATTCAGCATCCTGTACCACCTTTAAAAATTTATCACTCACATTTCAGCCACTCACTCAAAGCTTCCTTCCTGTGCTGCAGCAGGTCTACTCGGGCCCAGGTCGTCTCATTGTCGAGGTTTCGAGATCACACTCAGACACACCACAGTTGGTAGGACTCCTCTGGTCGAGGGATCGGCCCGTCGCAGAGACCTCTATCTGACAATACACAACGTTCACAAGAGATAGACATTCATGCTCCCGGCGGGATTCGAACCCGCAATCCCAGCAAGCGAGTGGTCGCAGACCTACGCCTTAGATCGCGCGGCCGCTGGTATCGGCCTCATTGAAAGCTACATAATCTAAGTACGAGAACGTCATTAAACACTAAAATACATAGTAATCAATAAGGCACGAAATTTGCTGAGTCTGTTCTAAAGAACTAATCTAAATGTCAGAACCAAAGAAACTGAAGACTGTCCGCCTTTTTTATCTGAGGACGAGAAACTTTAATTTAACGACGCTCTTAATGACTAAGATTGTACAGAGAGGCGCAAAAACCACTTCACACTAGAGGCACCACGTTAAAAATTGAATGTCAAATGACTTTTGTGCCATGTTGTATAGCGTCGATATTAGATGAACTAAATGAGTATGGAGCATTAGGGGAATGACAGTGATAGGGAATTAGAGAAGAACTCGGGGGAAAATCTCTCCAAGTGTTATTTCGTCCACCACAAATCCTATAGAAGGCTGCATAAGATCGAATATGTGCCTCCACGGTGAGAGGCTACTGACTAACCGCACGAGCCGTGGTACGGCCTAAGGAGGCAACAAATCCTTTTTCGGAAATCTTATATTCTGCCTGGAATACTAAATGCTGAGTAAAGTCCATAAACCCAGTAATCCTACGGATACCTTAACATAGACATTACCCTTTGAAACATGACCTTAATTTGTAGGTAAGTTCTTATCGAAATAATGGAAGCAATACATTCCTTCCAAACTTTGGACAATTCCTTCCCATGAACCAAAATTCAACTCATGAATTAAATAGCAATCGCTAAAATTGAGTGAGGTAAGAATAGAAAGACGTACACATTATACAAATACACACACAGAAACAAGGACTGCAGGCATTACCCTAAATGTATTCCGCTATTCAGTACTCGTGCTACTTAATACGTAGGCTTACATAAATCTCTCAGCAGCGGAGAGGAACGTTATTTTGGAAATTGGGTTTCGTTTCTTTATTGCTTTAATGCCTCTGCAGTAGAAGCTTCATATTACAACAGTTCATATCCAATGCAATTATTATTCCAGTTGGTAGTGAAAGCCAAGTTTTCGTGTATCCCATGAGATTTTAGTTATGTTGAAATTTCCACGAAAAGCTAACAGCCACCTAGCATCAGAGGACAAAATCATCTCATTGGCAACACTATGCATTGCCACCCAGCCCTGACGTCACAAAGTATATCCTGAATGTCACCATGTGCCATAATTGAATGTGTACGGTCAAGCACAATAATGAATTTGCATGAGTCAGCTTTCCATTATGGAGAGGGATGGGGCCCTGTGTACTAAAACACTGTATTCGTTAAGTGGTTCGCTCCCCATCCCATCAGCACTGCGCTAGCCAGATCCTATATCAAACATAGGAGAGAAGATTTAGGGCCTGGTCACTTTGCTGTATGCCCTCCAAGCCTTGTGGGCCTGACAGAACTCGATGGCATCTCTCGCCAGAGATATTTAATCATTACAGGCCTCGTCATCGTTGTCGGAATGGCAAAACATCGTTATAAAAATGTGTCAACTATGTGGCTTGTATCCAAGGATAACAAACATGGAGCCAAGGAAACAGAAATGAGTCGACGCTTAAACACATGCAAATTCCATGTTTAACATACCATAATTAAGTACTGACATCGTGCCACATCTCAGGCGGTAAGAAGCTGTCTGCTCATTCCTTCGGGTTCAGTCCTCGGTTACTTAATGTTTAATTCGTGCTGAGAAAAGTGGCGCTGTAGCGACTTTATTTCCGTGATCATTCGATTTCCCCTGCCAGCCACCACTCCACCATTAGCCACATTCATTAATCCGTGCCTCATGCGGTGTGCGATACTCTCGATCCGCCAACACATTATCAAAATCTTCGGTTTTTATGTTAAAGAGGGTGTGCTTAACTTCCAACTTGGCGTCTGGTTACTCGGAGAAAACGAAGTTGAATTTTCAAGGCTTTCAGCAACTTTAATTCCGCGATCTGTAATCGAATAAAATGCTACTGCAGTTAAAGAAAGACTGACGCATGCGCTAATAAATAACAGAGCAAAAATACGTTTATCTAGAAACTACAGACTGCAAGTAACATTTTTGTTATGTATATGACAATGTTGAGCCGATCCCCGGTGGCCGCGCGGTCTAAGGCATCGGTCTGCGGCTGCTCGCTTGCTGGGATTGGGGTTCGAATCCCGCCTGTGGCATGAACGTTTATCTCTTGTGAGTGTTCTGTGTTGTCAGGTGGAGGTCTTTGCGTCGGTCTGATCACTCGTCCAGAGGACTCCTAATGAGTGTGGTATGTCTGAGTGTGATCGTGAAGCCTTCGCAATGAGGAGGCCCTGGCCCACTTGGGGCTATCGCGTCATGATATGGTGGTGGGGGGGGGGGGTGCGACCATGTTGAACGTCAGAAATTCTACATACTACCCACAAAGTGCAGTTATGTGTTGTATATAATTCTCAGAAAAAAAAACAATGATTATTTCCCTGTATAGCATTAAATGTCTGGTTTAAAAATTATTCCTTTGTGAAGGGTCCTACGTTTCTTAAGACATATCAGATCCCAAAATGATGCGTATGCCATCTTAAACTTCACGACTAGAACCCTGTGATTGTTGTTAATTAGAATAAACTATGGGAATACGTTTGTTATACAAATTAACAGTTTTATTAAATACGTAAGTTTTATATTATCAATTAATTTACCTATCAGAGATCACAAAAATAATCATGCTTGCTTCGAAACACGTGAAAAATTGCATGAAGACAAGAGGTAATAAGAAAACACTGGCACATCTGATATTCCCTCATATCAATTCGACGCGCTAACGTAGAACTATGTAGTTCCATAGTGGGATTATATTAATTGTGTCCTTGTGGGGTTTGTATTCATTCTTGACATTTAAACCGAAGTTTAAAATTTATTTAAATTAACGTTTGTAACTATAAGCAAATATCATTCACGGAAGTTAAATATTTTGCAGACTTCGTGTTACCTGAATATTTACAAATTATTTCTAATTAATTTTTACATTCTATTTTGATTACGTATAAACGTCACATATTTTATGGAACAGGTTACGGTTTTGCTTCATACTTCAAGTCTCTATCTACAGATAGCTCTTTTTATCTACAGGATAAATGTTGGCTCATAATACAGATTCCGTTGGAGAACTACTAACTCGGGTTTCCATGGAAACATTTTTTTACCTTAGCGCTACCTACGGTTATAAATCACCTATTGTAGTGCTCTTCACTCACACAGCCGAATAATTCACTAACCTCACACTTGCTGCTACTTTTCTGATGTTATCGATTACCACGTGCACGTCTAAAGCTGACGAAATGTTTCCCTTTAAATTGAATTAATCTCACTCACAAAACGCATAAAAAAATAACGTGTGTAAACGTGATCTAAAACATTAATCCAAAAACAGACATAGAAAAACACAGAAAATTGTACTTAGCGTTGTCTATAGAGCTATGTTTACGTGATGGCGGCGAATATGAATCAGGATTTTGTTATACCCAATAAAGTAGGGTAAATGAACCGAATTTTATAGTACAATACCCTAAATTCTCCATTAAATTAAGTATGTTTTTTATGTTTAGTTTTAATATTTGTCTATAGATGGATCCACTGCAAGACAGCTGACAGATATTTAAATCAGTAATCGCTATTTAAAAACACCAACTGGATGCACTTTTTATTTTAATAAACTGTATAGTTCTTTAAAACATTATAATAAAACCCGATATATGTTTCGGCTCCTCACTGAGCCATCCTCAGGGTTTTTTTGTTATTTATGTATCAATTTTGCCTGTTTGGTATCGACATACTTTATTCTAAAAACAAAAAACCCCTGAGGATGGTTCAGTGAGGAGCCGAAACATATATCGGGTTTTATTATAATGTTTTAAAAAACTATACAGTTTTTTAAAATAAAAAGTGCATCCAGTTGGTGTTTTTTAAAATTGTGATTGTGACAAGATGCACGGAGTTTTTAGAATAAATTAAATCAGTAAGTTTTAAACTGAGTAACATATGTACTTATTTCTCAGTAAAAAAAAAAAAAAAATTCCCAGAAGTGGAGCGGTTGCCCCTGAAGCCCTTTCGAAGAGGGGGTGCCGAAAAATGAACCGGTAATAAATATTCTGTATTACTTTTAATCACAGAAGGACAAATGAAATAACATACATGTAATTAGCAGAATAACTTTTGTTTCTTTATTTTTAATTATAAGCCTAATTAATTTTCGAAACTGAGAAATTACACATCGGTTTTATATGCTTGCAGCCTTAAGACTTCTTACTGACATCAAGAGTCTGCAGACGTGTGGTATTCATTACACTTAGGGTGCCTTCCTCACATACAAAATTTTAATAACATTTTATGTTACACATACCGTGCATATTCTTGCAACTGATACATCAAGCAACATACGTTATTCATGACAAGTATTGAACTCCTACATGTTTCGGCACCAGGGTGTCATCTTCAAGGAGTTTTTTAGAACAATGGAATACAAGCCCAACACGCTAATCTAGGTACTGCATCGCCCTTATTGGAATAATTAAAATTCTAAAATACAAAAAGTTGATAAGCATAAAATTACAATGTTGTTATATTAAAATTACTTGATATGAAACGTTCCAGGTATAACTTCGTAGTTGTAGTCCTTTGTTCTAAAAGATGGTACCCCGGTGCCGAAACATGTAGGAGTTCAATACTTGTCATTAATTGTACTTAATTAAATGCGTATGTTGGTTGACGTATTAAAATTTGAATCAGTTCACATGCACCGAGTAGACAGCGCCAGAAAACAGTGAGGTTTACAGATCACTGCAGAATTTTTGATCCTTAGTGTGGAACTTGCTTCATGTTACCATTCTGGCACCTAGAATTTGGAGGTGTCTGCTAGATTTTTTGGAAAGATTTTGGATCCCCCAAGTACATCAATACTCCAAACTCATTTATTCGTCCACCATGTCTTCACATGTCTTAACGTCCTGCGATATTATACGGTATCGTAACCCATACGACCAAAACCTAAACCTACAGGCTAACACTTATTCTGACCCACATTACGGACACCACAAAATAACTTCTCTATGCATACACGTCATATACCACCAGTAGATATGCGACTCGGCACGCCACGTAGTGGGGAAACTTGGAATGTATGGCGTCGATTCTATAAAGCGGAGCGTTTTAAAGCACAGAAAAGTTAATATTTTGGTACTAAACTTTTAGGAAAAGGTCCGTGTAAGTGTTACACTACTTGTACTTCACATCGTCCCCCCTCTTATTCTGAAAATGTTGATAGACCTCCTTATCTCTGTATAAAGGGTCGTAAGTATTAACAACCCCTACAGGTTAAGTAAAACACCGTTTAACCCCATACAGCAGTTACACATACCCTTTAGTAAAAGGGAGGAATATGCAGAAATCTTTTCTTCCAATCTAAATTATGATCATTTCGAGGGGGCGGGGTATCACCATTTTTAAGTAAACACACACACACACAACGGAAACATAATCCCTTTTCCTTCCCCCAGTACATCAATGCTACGTCTAGGATTCCTGGTGAGAAACTTCCTTGGGTCAGAGAGAAGGGTAAGAGGAAGGGGAGCATAAAATAGAGAGAGGAAGCTTACAATATTTTCAACCCCCTCGAAACCATCCCTAGCCTCTGCACAGTTTCCATAACTGATGTCGACAACTCAGGCAACGCCCCGGATACCTCGACAGAAAAAGGTTTTTCTTACAATTTCTGGGGAAAAAAAGGGCCTACGGGATATGAAAAAATATTTAACCCCCTAAAGCAGTGCCTTCCCAAACCTGGGTAAATTACCCAAAATTGGGTAAAAGTGGTTTTTCTTTGGGTAAAGACACACCTCGGAATACAATTAAAATTTACCGTAAAGGTGTACAAGAAGAAGTACTCTGAAGAAAGTGATCAGTCAGTGTGCACCGATACTCTAAAACAGTCTAACAGTGGCATTATACTCATTAGCTGGGACCTGGGTGATGAAATATTCATGGTGAATAATTACCAAATTTTTTTGTGGCTGCTAAAATGTTTTAAAGATGTTTAAAATAAAGACATTACATCAAACATATTGTTTGCTTCCTATTTTGTACCGATCTCTCTTCACTTGTCAAATATGTTTTCTGTGCAGTTAGTGTTTTACCTACATTGGGTAAAAAGGACTTTCTGATAAGCGGTTTTGGGTAAAAAGGACTTTATGATAAGCGGTTTTGGGTAAAAAGGACTTTATGTTAAGCGGTTTTGGGTAAAAAGGACTTTATGATAAGCGGTTTTGGGTAAAAAAAGGACTTTCTGATAAGCGGTTGTGGGTAATGAAGGAAAAAGTTTGGGAAGCAGTGCCCTAAAGCATACACCTAGCACCTGCCTTACATTAAGATACTTTGTACTTTGCCTAGAGGGTGCTTTATGTGTATTTGTGTAATTCCAAAGACAAACAGAATGAACAGAAAAATATTCTATATGGACAAACACACTCCTAACAGGGGTGCACAAATTTTCCAAAAATAAAAAGGCGACCTCAAAATTCTAAGCGCCAGAAAGGTGACATGAAACTAAGTCATGCTGAGGATCCAAAAATATTAGGCGCCATCATATAAAGTTTAGCCGCCAGGGCGACCTGGCTCCAGGAACTTGTGCACCCCTGCTCTTCAGTATTTATTACGTTGTTATGGGCACTATTCAGGAATTACTGCACCGTCGAAAGAGAGAAAGTTGAGTCTGTGATTAAGCACCACACCATGAGGGCATATTGTGGAGTGGAGGTATGACTACACGCATTCCTAACGTCGTTATTCTGTCGATGTGTGGTCAGCTTCAGGTTCGAGACGCTTTTCTCTCGGGGATAACGCCCAAGACACCCATTGTGTAGGAGGCTAAGTTGGTTCCAGAGCTGGTCTGGGTGCTTTGGAGAAAACAAAGGTCTCTTGCCACCTGCTGGGAATCGAGCTGTGATTTCTCGGGCACCTAACCCGTAGCCTAGTCACCAAACCGACAGAATTAGTCCGGCTTTATGCGAAATTATATAATCTAAAAAGGCGGGAGTATGAAGGATTTTTGTAAAGCAGATTCTGTATCTCTAACATAGCTCACGTGAAGTGTTCCATTAAAGACGGTCATAAGCAATTGTGGAAGTCAGCGACGGTGGATAGCATCAGAACACGAAATCCGGATGTTTATCACAAACAAATGGTTGGCTGAGAATTCTGACATGATAGTAGCTAGAAGGGAATTCACCAAAGGATCCTCCGGAGAGAAGATCCGTTTTACTTTCATTTCTTTATCTCAGATAATAAGATATATCTCCTAAGTACACGCTGCCACAATTTTGGAACATGCTATATCAGTATCAAAAGCCTATTTCACGAACAGAAAGTGAAAGAACAATGTTACCCAAAGCCAGGCCCAGAACATATTCCAATAAGAGTATTTTCATCCATTCAACGCTTTTGACAAGTTCTGGTTAACTGCACTGCATTATGATCTTAAGACATGAGCTGCATCGCTGTGTGAACCAACCGAATAGGTGTTGGTATACCACGCAGTCATTCATATCTGGCTCAAAACTGCATATGTATGAAGGATGAAAACAAATGCCTTTAAAATCCCTGTAATTTCCTCTCTGTAACTGCTGGAAGCTTAAACCATTTGCCTACCGGTATTTGTGTCTGGTCTACATGCTACTTTAGTAGTATGAACATTAGAGATAATTGTGAGATTTCAGGTTCTCACGGCAGTGAGTGTAAAAATAACCGTCTTTTGGGATGTCATACCAAGGAAACTGTACACGTTTACCAACATTTCAGGGGAAACAGCTGCCTCCATCAACAGGGTAGACGACGAAGACGGCAAGTTCCTATGTAAATCCGGAACGATTCTCTCTGCACGGCCTTCAGATGTGACTGTGTTAATATCCGTTCTCATCCATCCTTTTTAATAATATGACTGTCGTGTCATTCATTGTTAAGCGAGCATAACAAGTAACACAAATTGACCTACAAAAATCTGTATACGTTACAAATAAATATTCAGTAATACAAGTCGTCTTAAAACACGAGAAGCCCAATAATTCGTAATTCTAAAGTGTAATTTTTTTTTAAAGTAAGATTCATGCTAAGATGCGTACAAATTGATGCGCCACCGAAAAGTATAGAGTCATTCCATTTTTAGAATAGGAAAATTTCTTCGTGCTCAGTTTACGTTTAAAGCATGCTGGCCAGTATTTTCAACATTTTGGGAAATATATATGACGTGTCTGATGATAAACGACGTACTTATAACTTTATGAAGACATTATTCCTCTTTTACAAGATGTCACTTAAACTTTCCATGGGTTCACAAATAATATGACCACCCTGTATTACCGTTGGCATTATACTAAGAGTACTTAACAAAACCAAGCACAGTTCCCATATCCAAATTATGACCCCGCTGAGCGACTTCGAAGTAATAAACCCACGTACAAGTGAAAGTAAACTATTTGGGAGACCTAGTAGTGGATGTATCGTCCGTACAATCGACTTTCTGCCGAAGGTTTGTTTGACAACGACGCACAATCCAGCTACCTTAAACACATCGATTCCAATCAGTTACTTCTAACAGACCGGATACAATAGAACCATCCGTACAGGTGCCTCTGATGTTGCTTCCCCACGGAGAAAAAAAAAGGATAAAGCGAATGGTATACACGATGAAAAATCAACTAAAGAGGAGAGTAAAGATCTGATTCGCTTTGTTTGACTTACTGTTTGTCAACCAGTTTAATGGTATCTGTTACAGGGTATTTGATCGTACAGAAAACCATTGGAAATATGGAAGTACAGAAAAGTTTGTTTTGTGATATTCAGGAAAAATTATTTAGAAATTTCGAGGTAGATAAAACAATGAACAGCATACTTATTCCGATATGTGACGCTGTATGACCCGGCAGAAATCACCGACTTTTTGAAGAAAAAGAAAACCCTGTCACCTGCATCACCATCAAAATCATCTTCTACCATGAAAATAGGCTTAGAAGTTTTTTTAAATACGACGGTAGATTTCAGAAAATCGCAACGCATGACATTTAAACGTATTATTTCATTAATAAATACGACTATAAGTTAAATTCTCTACTGAAAATCGGATAAAAACAGTTGGATGTAATTATAGGAAAAGTTAAATAAAATTTATAAAGAAAATTTGAAACTTTCAGCCCATTACTATATTTAATTTATATTGTAACATAAATTTTACATGTTAAAATTGGTAACACCGAAACTACCATCATTATGATCATCATCATTAGCAGCACCACGAGAAACAAAAGCTCTGCATGTGGGTCTTGAAAAAAGGCGCACTTACGCACGCACACACACACACACACACACACACACAGATCGTCACAGAAAGTAATGGGTTGGTTGTAACCATACGGACAGGAAAATATATAGGGTTCAGAGTAGGTAACATTTCCAAACCCTGCGAGCAAAACAATGCCAGAACAGTATATTGTGGCTCTAACAACATAGCAACTACGTGTAATGAACCTCAAATTAGCTACCGCTGCAAACGCTCAAAATTGGGCTCGTTAAGTGTTACCAGGCAACACATCGCAAAGGCTTTCCTCTCCAGTTAATGCCTTATGTTCTTATGTCTAGCCTGTTTTATTTTCCCTTACAACACACCCATCGAACGTACCCTTTACACTGGTAATTATATGTACCACTTCTAAGACTTCTCATTGTGTCCACATAATATGATACTCAGAATGAACACCGATACATGTAAAGTTTTCCTACTGCCTAATTAAGCATCACGCCATGACGGTATATGAAGAAGTGGAGGTACAGGTCCATGCATTCTTAAATTCGGTATTAGTTAGGCTTAAGGGGTTAGATTCACGCCCCGGCTGCTTTACACACGGAGAAACAGTCCCAGTACTAACTGCATGAGTGTCAGGGTGGGCCCAAGATTTGGTCTGCCAATAAGGTCAGGGACAGCTTCTCTAAATGTTAACAGAATGGCTTTCGTAGTCGAGATGCGGTGGGTTCTCTGTAATTTACGAAATAATTTTGTAAACATAAGTAAATGAACTACAAAGCGTTAAACATGATCACACACGCAACAGCGTAGATAACCAGTCGGGTCCCTCTTCTCCTCCGTGACTCGATAATCTGGTAGCGAAGGTTTTCTTTTTGTGGTGAAGGGCCCCGCAGCAGATGCTACGGACGCACCGCAGCCTTAAGGCTTATTGTGCAACCCTGTGATGAAGATGAAGAGAAAGATGATCATTTTTTTTTCATTTTTCCAAGTAATGAAGCACCGGTGGAATTAAATTGAAAGGGGAAAACAGAATTACGCGGGGAAAAACCTGTCCCAGTGCCAATTTGTCCACCACAAATCCCACGTGGACTGACACGAGATCGAAACCGGGCCTCCAAGGTGGGAGGCAGGCGACTAACCGCCTGAGCTATGGCACGGCCTACGTTAGCGAAGTTACTGCTACAACTCAAAACAGGGACCCGGCACACTGCCTTCTGTCAGATGAACGGAATCCAGTTAGGATGAACCCCACTACAAGTTTTAGTATTCTATAGGATTGGGGGCCCCCTGACACACGGGTCCGCGTGGGACATTGTCTCTAGAATTATTTTTAATATTGACGTGCCTCATAGAGTTTAAATAAGATTTTACTTCTGTCTGCTGATTATGCAACACCGAGAAGTTACGAAGACAGAGGTCACATAACTGTAGAGACACTTTCCACTGTACAGAGGTCACATAACTGTAGATACACTTTCCACTGTACAGAGGTCACATAACTGTAGAGACACTTTCCACTGTACAGAGGTCACATAACTGTAGAGACACTTTCCACTGTACAGAGGTCACATAACTGTACAGACACTTTTCACTGTACAGAGGTCACATAACTGTAGAGACACTTTCCACTGTACAGATACCCATCTCAAATCAACAATAACACATATAACACGCCTCTAGGATTAAACGTTTAGAATACATTAAATAATGATAACATTCATTTCACGTGTCTCTCGCTTGTTATATCTCCCTCGTGCTTCACAATCTCACTGTCTGTAACCAAAATGTATTACTACATTTTGAAAAATTGAAACCCAAATCACTGTAAGTGCACAGCGATATTCATGCACATTAATGCCCTAATAATGAGCTCTTTCAAATTCCATTACGACACCCTCAATTTCACTCATCTTTGTGATATCACATCTGCTACGGGTGCTTTGTTTTATATGGTAATTATTTGGTAGGCCTGAATGTTAACTGTAAAAGCCAATTCATGATGCGTGTTGTCATTGTGGTTATATCCACTATCAAAACACGACACGTCTAAAATAACACGCAGGTTCTTTCTAATAGGTGATAATAATCACATGAAAATTCTTAGAAATTGTATAAAAGGCAAAGCGTACTATTGTGTCATGTGTGCTTGCAGTGGCGTAGGTAACCGGTCGCCCCTCTCCCGCTACTCAAAAATAGAAGCACCTCCGCCCCATAATTATTAAAGAAGTTACACTCAGATCTCATGAAGGAGATCCAGAATACTGACCTCTGTCACAGGAACAGAAGTCAGTCCGAAAGAAATCACAAAAAATTCTGCCTCTTTGGGGTCCAGTGCCCTAAGGCCCCCAGTGCCATGGCTTCTGCGAGGACCTTATTTATGCCACTGTGTCTTCGGTGTGTATATTAGCATATTATACAGATCACAAGGTTTAATGTAAGAGACGTGAACAGCAAAAGAAACTGATGTTAAACAGTTACAACACTTGATAATATGTACTTTTTATTTTCCAATGGCTCGACAGCCCCTTGGGGGCCTAGGCCGCCTCATTTTTCGAGGCTTCACGATTACACTCAGACACACCACACTCGGTAGGACTCCTCTGGACGAGTGACCAGCTCGTCGCAGAGACCTCTACCTGACAACACACAACACTCACAACAGACAGACATCCATGCCCTAGGCGGGATTCGAACCCCCAATCCCAGTAAGCGAGCAGCCACAGACACACGCCTTAGACCGCGCGGCCACTGGGATCGGCAATATGTACTTTAGATAATAATAATAATAATAATAATATAATAATAATAATTATTATTATTATTATTATAGTTTATGCTCTGCTTCGGGCTAAGCCCAGCTCTTCAGCAGACGTGTTACTGCTGCTAATGCTGTGTGTAGAACAATCGCCATGGTTACCTCGCTAAAGAATATAAATCTAACAGTATTTTATTCCAATTCGTTGTATACATACTACTTGTCACATGGCTCATGCTATTAATCACTGCCTGTATTTCCTGATTATTAATTCCCTCTGTTCTTTGAATGGCTTTCCAGGTATTATCCTACACTGCTGTTATTTCCTCTGTTTCTTTTATATTCTGTACTGTACCACTTCTTGCATTTGTTTCATTGTAAAGATCCGCTTAATACATAATTTTATACATTACGTCATTAATAATATACGTTTTGTGTTTAGATATCTGTATTTTGTCGCTTCATCTTTTTAATGCTATTACTGTTTTCTTTTGAAGTGTTACTGGTGTATACTATATGTAGTTGGCCCTCGGGCTGTTGAGTCAACACGTAATAAACTTGAATTGAATTGAAATATTACATTATATTAGCCAATATGACATCAGTGGAAAGTATAGTTGAGCTGGCAGTAAAATAACTAGCTTGGCCAAAACATTTTCTTAAACAGCAGCACTAGTAAATCCATTTTACTCTAACAAGTCTCGTATGTTAAGATAAATATAATAGCTTTTCCAGGAAAGTTAAACTCATTTTACTTAGACAGTCTGAAGAATTTTCATTTGAAATTTTTTTTTATATGGCTCGACAGCCTATATGGGCCTGGGCCTCCTCGTTTCGTCGAGGTTTCATGGTCACACACTTTAGACACACCACAGTCGGTAGGACTCATCTGGACGAGGGACCAGCTCGTCGCAGAGACCTCTACCTGACAACACAACACTCACAAGAGACAGACATCCATGCCCCCGGTGGGATTCGAACCCACGATCCTAGTAAGCGAGCGGCCGAAGTCCCACGCCTTAGACCGCACGGCCACTGGGATCGGCCATTTGAAAATTTACTGTTGGAAATTTCAACGGCCTTTTATGATGATAATTTTATAAAATGTAAGAAAATATTGGTAAAGTAAATAATCAGTTTGATTAAGATTAACCTTCATTATATAGAGAAAGGACTCCACTTATTTTAAAATACCGAAAATTATCAAACTACAAAAGAATGACGTAACTTACCATAATGGCAAGCCTTAAAACCAATTACAAGCTACTTAATAAGGAGAGGGATGGCATAATACCGCTTTATGCATTGCAGAATTAAAAATTGTTAGAAAATATGGCATAAAAATAGAAAATGGGTACTAACTTTATGTCCATTAGACTCCCTATACACCTAGGTAGAATTATATGCACAACTTAGTACGTAGTTATACAGAGTGGCGCAAAAGTTACTTAACATTCAAAGTTTATGAGGAATTTGTACATACGACAATTTTGAAATCTTTATGAAACCTTACGTGCAAGACTCAGAAAATATTTCTGTGTAAATGTCAATAAACGTAAGTACTGTGTCCACATTTCAATCAACATGTTGACTGTATTGTCAAGTTTCATTTATGGTCTAGCAACGTACAAAATTTCACATGACTAGTTTGTCCTATTCATTATTTACTGACATCAAGACCATAACGAGTATAGAATCGCCTTACAATCCACACAAATAGCACGTAAAATCGGAGGTTCTGACAGTATGTACAGGATGCAGCTTACTAAACACAGACGTGAGCACTGGAAGGTTTACGGAAAGACATTAAATGATCGCCTGTAGCCACCGCAGTACACCATCTTCGCTGATGTTTGTCACTGAAGAGTGCGTGTAGACTTAACGGTGGACATTTCGAACACTTGGCCAAATTCAGCGTGTGTCACAAGCCCTTCTTTGTGTGCACTAGGTACCAACCCCCAATCAATTATATAAGGAGTATTTTTTTGTACATGAAAATGTGTAAAAAATTTTTGAGGCACTCGGTACTAACACTGTGTTCTTCTGGAATGTGACGCCTTGTAACTTCGTAGTTGGCTGGTTACCAACATTCCCGAGTAACAAAACTGCCTTCTGCCTCGGAAACGTTAGTAACAATTTACCAGGATGCACGGCGTCTCATCTTAGAAGACCGTAGCTTACATAGGCTGCATATTTTTGAGAATCTGTCACCATAAAAACATTCGTATTTACGTATTTATATAAAAGCAGCAATCCCATTACAGGCCTTGACAGGCCCTTAGGGCTCCAGGAGGTCGAGGCTCCCAGGGTTTAGGACAATCGGCACATGAAGGTGGTAAGGTTGTCAGCCCTACGCACCGGCCGCCTTTACCCCCAGGAAAGATTCCTGGTACTCATTTCTGTTAGAGGCTGAGTCGACCCCAGGGCCATAGTGCGACCTAAATGATTATATGAATAAAAAATTCCAATGACACCATCGGGAATCGAACCCGCGACGTTCCGGTTTGTAGCGCAGTGCCTCAATCTACTGCGCCACCGCCACCATTATATATAATAAATAAAAACATACTATATTTCTTCATGTTTCACTACCACCTCAGAAGTTCGAAAGTGCACTACGTTGGTTGCCTAATACTAGTCGCAGTAAACTAAAAGAAACAAAGAGGTGTAATTACCTCTAGTGGAACAGTGAAGTACCAAAGTCACTAAAAAGTAAAATTCGTTCAGTTGTTGAGTTTTAAATTTATCTTGACAATAATCGTACTGTCTTCTGAGGTATGACGTTATGTAGTTTACTATATAGGTACCAACGTTTCGGGTGAAATTGCTGCCCCCATCTTTAGGTGAGAACACAGAGACAGGTGAGTTCTCTGAAATATTCCTACGTATCTACGAAACCACGTGATGTCACATGACAGACGAGATCACGTTTATCCGTACGTCTGATTAAAGCCCATTTAAAAAAAAGACACAAGATTTAACAGCCATTATGTACACAATAAACCATATAAATTATGAAACTTGGGTTAAATTTTTCGAGCAAAAAAAAACATACGGTAATATCGTCCCTGCGATTACAGATATGCCAACCTTTCGTACATAAATTCCCATGACAGGTAAAAGCCTCTGTTATATAGAGATCGCACACAATCTGAAAGTCAAGTAAGGATTATAACATCGGGCTAAGTGCAAACAGAATATCGTTGTTATTCAAATCGCTTTACGCTGACAGACTGACCGCACACTTTGACAAATAATATTTTAACATGCCGCTTACGACCTGTCAAAAATTGATTAAGTTGTCAGCCGTGATATCTCTGTCAGTGTTGTGATTATGCTAAGGGCTGGACGACTGATGCATCTGATTTCTGGCACGAACAGAATATTTTTTCTTTTCCCCCAAACGCGCAGATATACTCTGTGACACTCTCAGCCTCCTGTAGATCAGAGACATTTCCCACGGGGTTGAAGCAACCGGAGCGACAAGCTAACCACTCACCTCTATCTAGTGCTGAAGTAAATGACACGCCAAGCTATTCTCTCACTCCCTATATGACAATAAAACTCCATTCATTCTGTAGTCAGTCTTACGACAGGTCCGTTTGCCTCTTCCAAAGCGAGTTCTCCTCAGGGCGCGATCTAGTGCTTCCTCTTTCAATTTCCAAATAAAACTTACACACAGACAAATGTCCTCGTAACTTTTAAATAATTTTTAGTTTAATTTTCATGCTATATGAAACATTATATATTGAATTTCTCTATGTGATTCTTTAACCCTTCAAAACCCAGTGTGTATGTACCACTAGGCTTTACGTTAACAATTTCTACTTTCTGCCCACACAATGCATTTATGTGTTTGCATGCATCTCAGAACAAACAGCGATATAATTCAAGTTAATTTGTATACTTGACGGTTTAGGGCAGCCGAAGTCGCGTCTGGGCTACGGGCTGGGCGGTCCGTGGTTTTAACCCCGGTATGGTCAACAGATCTTCATCTAAATCTACGACATGGGACCGACGGCTTTACTTCCCCTCCGAAGGAAGTGGTGCTCCGGATTTTTATCACTCTTAAAGATTCCTCGCCCTCGGTCGGGATCGAACCCGTGAACCTTGGGTCCAGTGGCGAGCACGCTAACCACTAGTCCACCGAGGGCTAAAAAGTGTGATCGTGGAGCCTCGAAAAATGAGGCGGCCTAGGCCCCCAAGAGGCTGTCAAGCCATTGGAAAAAAAAAAGAGCATTAGAGCATTGATAGCATTGCCCCTTATTTGTTAGTAACTAATTTTGTTTTAACTTATAGTATCAATAAATCACGCAACGTTCCCGAGAACAGCGACTCACTCAAATGTAAGAACTAACTCTTGTTCCACAGCATCTGCCTGTCGATAAATTGTTACCCACAGGCCTCACACTAATTAACATCACCTCGAGTAGGGCCTTTAGTCAGTTGATAAACACTAGGTTAATGAACGCACAGAGCAGCAAGCGATCATTATACTCTACAGAACTGAAAATAAGTTACACGCATTTTGTATGTAATTTAATTAGTCACGGCCCATCTACTTGGTTGGTAATTATCGGAGCAGACGAATATTAGTTAGAAACACAAACAATGCACAGCAAAATATATTTCCAATATACGAACGTTTGTCTTGTTTATTTTGTGGTAATAATTTACACAGAATAATTACAATATTTTGACATTTAGAGTTTCCACGATATTCAAAGAATCCTGAAAACTCGCAGGGATACCAATATTGTGGAGCAAAACATTTCTTCACTCTCCTAAAGATGACGGCATTATGTTCCTTATTTGGATATTTAAATTTACAGATACATAAAATCAAAACAAGAAGCCTAGGAGAAGACACTCAAACACCCCTCATAAAATCCATAACATCCGAATCAAAGGAGTGTAAAATATATTTTACAAACATCTATAAGCAGCATAATTGCCCCTGCCGGAAATCGAACCACGGTTCCTCGGACGTCATGGCCTTATCCTAGTTGCTACACCGAATGCGCTGTCGTGGCTCCCGTTAATCCGGCATATTCCGAACTACTAAGATGTTCATGATATACCGCTACATTCGGACCTTCCAGTGTGTCCTGGGTACAGTGACACTACAGCTCACTGTGACCCTTGACCTTCTTGCGGAGGTGCATCGTCAGTCTTTCTTAATATCTGGTTCTACAGGTTGTTCCACTTAAAACCGGCCCCCTTGTACAGCGAAATCAAGAAAGCGGGCCGTTTCTAAGTGGAACAACCTGTATATCAGGGTCTCATGCTGTCAGCTAGATCCCTCATTGATCTGTTTTCGGTTACAGAGCGTGTTCCTTCTCAATGGCGAGGAACTTTTTCATTTAAAATGTTTTTCATAACGGTTCTTCGGGTTCAGAAAGGTTTTCTGTCACTGGGCTGTAATGCACAGGGTACGTCAGCGGAGACAGGTCAAAAAATGCGATGAAGTTCTAAATTCAATAGTCATATTTTAATTTTGATATTAGAAATATTAGTTGTTGTTATTACTGGTGTGTTTAATTTTATTGAAAGTACAGCGTTTAAACACGTTCGCGTAAGTCCCACCAAGCGCGTATTACGTTCGGCATGTCCGTCCGTCCACACGTATCAACTGAGCTCCGATTGGAAGGATTTGCTCCAGATTTGATATTTGGGACTTTCATGAACATCTGTCGATAAGATCCAAATTTGCTTAAAATCACATAAAAATATCGGACATTTAACACGAAGAATTAATTACGTTTATGTCGTTGACAGTTATAAAAAATTTTCATTACATCGACAACAATGTAAACAGAATCCAATGCATCACCTTTGAAGATAGGGCGATAAGTTGTCCCGAAACGTTGGTAGCAAACTGTCAATCTAGACTGCGCAAAATCCCAGAATAACGCAGATCTCGCAACCCAGTGTTGATTTTCCATGGTAACAATCAGCAACTTTATATTGCTAACAGCAATATGCGGCTCAACAATACGAAGGAAACGCATTGTTGTGTTTTCATTGGAATATTTTCATTACTATTAGGCTATAATGTCGACAGCGACATAGTCGTATCTACATGAACAACAGACATAACGCATTGTTGGGTCTCCATAGCAACAATGGTTACGCGAAAGTGCCACTATCACGTTATACGTACCCTGTAACTTAAAATTGCGTGCGGCCCCCACTGAAATTTCAAAATTTTCCGTTTGGCCCGCTATTTGAATTTGAGACCCCTCTTCTAGATGTGTGTTAGGGTCACGTCTTGGCCGCTTTATCCGTGTATAGAATACTGCGTAGGCAACAAAGCCGGTCTAGACGCCGTTGGAGGAAAGAAAAACTTTTGTTCCTACTGGAAATTAAACCCAAATTTTCAGGTCATCCAGCTCGTAGCCTTGCCACTATACTGAGCCACCCGTCTCCTAAACAATCATCTAAAAATTTCACGACCATTTATAATTTACGTAACAACGCACAATATTGTCAAATATAATGCATGGTATGGTAGCTTATAGTCATCATATGTGAGGGCAGGTTAAGTGTCGCCTTTACAACAAAACACGTGTCATGACACGGTCACCTATCACACAACGCTGAGGAAGATGATACACACAACCTTGTGTTACAAAGTACACTTGCTGGCACTACGAGAGTCAAAATAACAGTCTGGCTTTGGTGTACACAATCCTTGTTGAATCTGTCAAGAGGCATTGGTGTTAATACCAAGCCACCTACTTCGCGCATCAAACTTATTTCTTATATTTCGCCTTGTTGCAATGTTGTACTTCTTTTTTTTTAGGTTACACAGAAAACTGATTTGATTGTTCCAACACAATACAGTTTTAATGTTCACATATACGTTTAATTGATATTCAAAAGGCAAAGCAATCCCTACACAGGCCTAGACAGGCCCTTAGGGTTGCAGGAGGTTGAGGCTCCCAGAAGATGGTAAGGCTGTCAGCCCTACGCACCGGCCGCCTTTGCCCCCCCCCACGAAATATTCCTGGTACTCATTTCTGTTATAGGCTGACTCGACCCCAGGGTCATATTGCGACCGAAAGGATTAAGTCAATGAAAAAGGACACCATCGGGAATCGAACCCGCGAATTTCCGGCTTGTAGCGCAATGCCTCAACCAACTGCGCCACCGCGTGCAATTTGATATTAAGGCGTAATATTTTATAAGAATTGCCTAGAGTTCTCCGTTATTGTAAAATATTTATAGTTGTTTCCTGTTATCTGTATTCAGAGAATAGAGTGAAAATACACAGATATCAAACGTTAGTAACATGATTAACAGTGAGAAATAGCGAAGGGGTAGCTACAAGCCTGTACGAACATACTACGTTCAAACTGTCACGGATTTTCGAAACGTAATGTCAGGCAGAATTTTCACTGTTACACCACAGAACTGGTGACAATTTATGCGTTGTCTGAAATGGTAATGTTGTTCCTCAGAATTCCATGAGGCATATAGCAGAGTAGAGGTACAGCTCCATTCATTCGTTACCTCGGCACTAGATAGAGATGAGTAGTCAGCGTCACGCCCCGACCGCTTTACCCACATTGAAAGAATCCACATTTTCCTACTAACCTTTTAAAGCCTACTGGTTACTTGATGCTCCAACAAGTTTAACATTCACAAATTATATATTCTGCTCACACAGTATTTATGTGTTTTGTATTTATCTCAGATCAAACAGCGACTTTTGTCCTATATAAAATAAACTGATTGGTTTTTATAACGGAGATAAAAAAATGTTTACTGCGCGGTACGAACTGAGTCTTTAAAAATAAAACAGTTTACCTTTCGTCTTTAAAGGGTTAAAAAGGGTACTTGGTTAGCCCCAGAGGTTTGAGAGTCGACTTTGTTTGATATTTTAATTTAATTTGTATAGGAGACCCATAAAAACGTGTGTGTTTGTGTTGTCTAAGGAGATTGTACTCGATCTAACACGCACGAAGCTATGAGCAGACGTTCCCATAAAATTTCGAGAGCTGGATATGTGAGAGTGGACTCGACCAAGTTTTATGCGCAGCAAAAATTCAGTGGCCCCCATAAAGTAACCGTACGGTACATGTCATGCTTTTAGTCTAATCAACACCTGAGGCATATTTGAAGAGAACACTGCTATACAGAGGCCACGGAAAGAAGTCCCATGTCAGAACTCCTTCTCAGCATCTCTCCCCAGATAGAATCCTGTCTGCAGAGCACTCTCTTATACACTTTCTTCCAGTCATCTACCTACTTTGTTCATACGAGTGTCGACAGTGATAAACACGTCACGTTCACCAGCCACAAGCGTTTGGAACTTCTTGACAGAGGAGGAAATTCTCAAGCGTTATCACCCCACCATACATATGACTTATTTCAGTGACATCAGTATAGCTGCAAAGGGTTGGCCAGTATCAGGTGAGTATTTGTAGACATACATTCTAACATCGTGTGACATACCAAAAATAAAAAGCTTTCGTATCGGTATAATTTGATCTAAGTAGAAGGAGAAAGTGATTTGCGATGAGTCGTGTCAACACTGTTTTCTGTCCGTGCCAGGTCTGGGCTGGTACTGCACGCACTCACTTTATTACCAACCTTCCCCCACCAACTTCCCACCTGAAACTACCCCAAAACTATCAACCTTTACCTCCTGCATTAGTCTATTGATTTTGTTTCCACGCGAGATATTTCCCCTGTACGAGATAAATATCGAATGGTTTTCTCCTTAGATTTTTTCAAGTTATTGAAAATTAAGGCTAGCAGGTGGTGACTGTATTTAGTTTTCCATATTCAGAATCCACTACTATGAACCACGTTTTATATTGAAATAATTCACTCCGTGTATTTGCTTAATATTCATTTATAAAACCAACTTAATGAACAAGTTGCAAACACATTTAAAAGTATAGTCCTTCACTACTCCTACATGTTTCGGCACATCTGTGCCATCTTCAGGGAGTGCATGCACCAAATTTATTTTTATATATTTTATACATATTTATATATTTACATATTTTATATCAAATTAAGAAATTAATATATGTATGTAATGCGTTTATATGTCATAATATGTTGTTATATTAACCACACTTAACCTGAAGCTTAGCTATTAAATGCTGTATTTAATGATTATTACGGATATAATCTGTTAAGACAAAGTTTTAAATTAGGTGCATGAACTTCCTGAAGATGGCATAGACGTGCCGAAACATGTAGGAGTAGCTCAAGAACATACTTTGAAATGTGTTTGTAACGTGTGCCTTAAGTTGGTTTTATAACTGAATCATATTTTATTTGTTCAACCCCGCTGTAGGTGGAGTAAAGCTGTTGGGTATGGTGAATAATGAAGGTATAACAATGCGGAATGAAGTATTAGTGGCCGTATTTAAGAAACTAGCCTATAACTTGTAAAGAACAACTTAATAAAACCCGATGATGGGGACTGCAGTGACATCTGTAACGTCAGTACACATCTACCAACGAAACTGCTTCATGAAATCCGTGGTCTTCTGGGTTATTACACGGCGTCGTGTGGTAATTATTTACCACACGACGCCGTGTAATAACCCAGAAGACCACGGATTTCATCAACATCGCAGCGGAAGCCTGAAATCAAGGAACTGCTCGATATTTTAGAAGAAGGAAAATTTCACACTGTACTTTAAATTATTGCCTGAACAAATTTTTGATTTGTTACTACCATTCCAAGATATTTGAACTTCGCCACGTGTTATTTTAAGTATTCACCTTCTATTCTTAATTACTGTTTCCTGCTTCCAAACAAATTCACAGCTTAAGTTTAACATATTTATTGTTTTTTTGCCTTCAATAAATGTGATATCCCTTGAAGGACCAGAAGTTTAAAGCAATCCAGCCTAAAGTGTTCGTGTCTTTTATTCAAATTCTCACGGTCGCCCACTTCTTATGCACACACATTCACGGCGCGAGAAAGAGACAGCGTGAAGAAGCTTATGGAACAAGGCGTGTATCTTCAACTCAAATATTTGTCTTGCGGTGAAAGGTATTACTGCGAGTGGGAGAGATGCAGACGAGAAGTAGAGGAGAAAGGAGACAAGAAGGAAAGTGAATATGTGTGTATGAGTAAGAAAAGAGATAAAATGCTAGAATAAGAAGACTACAACGATGGATATGGGTTATGTAGTGAATAATACATGCCTCTACGGTTCACTCAGAAAATGTGGTTTCTTTTCCTTGAGGGTGCTTTCTGGTGTGAATAGCATGGCAACGCTACAGCAGAGCGAAGGAAAACTTCAATTTTGGTTCATGTATTTTCGTTAAAGCAGAACTGAAAATTCTATGAGAAGGGTGAAAAGTGGATTTCACGAAAAAAGAAAGATAAGATTTTGCGGTAGGGTTTGTGACAGACATGGCTCTAGGAATAGAATCAGCCACAGTCTAGGAATTTAGAACTGAATAATGCTGGCAGCTGGGATAGCTCAGTGTCCATAGTAACTGCACGACTTTAAAGTATGGATTTTATATCCAGATGGGGCAGAAACTCTTCCCCAATGCATCCAGAGCGGCTCTGAGGTTGACGCATCCTACTAGGTCATAACCGGGGCTCTTCCCTTGGGATAAAGAAGGCGGAACGTGAAGCTCTTCACTCTCCCGCATATAGTGCCGGAAGTAAAAAAATCCTTGAGTATCATTCCCACAAGAAAACCAAGGTTAACAGAAGGTCATATTTATCGTCTTAAATACGGAATTAACAACATTCATTTTGTGTGTCTCTAAATATGGACCAGAGGGAGTAGATTTTATAGGTTTTGTATCGAATTCCTTGTATAATGGAGTTTCAATACCGTTTCAATTGAAATAGAGTGGAACAACAACAACAACAACAACGTGCGAATGTTCAACAGCATATTATATATATATATATATATCATTATTTCTTAGTGCATTTTCTGTGTTAATGTGCAAATTATGTTTTGTTATTTAAACAGTCTCCGTTTGCTCAGTCGGCAAGTGCATATGTTGCGGCGTAATGTAATCCGACAGACAGATATGGGGCTGTTGTTCAAGCAATTGACTTGTTATGTTGTGTTCTTGTTTTTATATGTATTATTCTTTAGTTCTATGATTCGTCGTTGTGTATGTATGCTTCATTTATAACTGTCACTTATGATTCTGAGCCAGCAGGTAAAAAGAACTATCGTATTATTAATATTATTATTATTAGTTATCTCCTTTATGCCAGGTATTTGCAATTATATACATTAAACAAACCATATTTCTACGGTACACAACGCTGCAGCTGTTCTGTGGTTACAATTTATGCTACATGTAATGTTACTTCCTATGTTGAATGTTTTGTACTTTTACATTAACACTTTCAAAAGTATTTATTATTATTATTATTATTATTATCATCATTATTATGCCTGAGCTATATCCATCTTTCTGCTAATGTAGTCCTGTGCAAAACACGAGAAATTACAGACATGTTCATACAGGCAGTGTCATTAGTGTCGATGTCAGCAAACAAAGAGCCCCGCTGCTGCGGTAGATGTGTGAACAACCGCAGAACAAACATTCGTTTTGCACAAAGCAAATGTTTTTAATGAGAAATTTCTGCAGGCAAATAACTCACGTTGTCGGATGCTGCGTTGATCAGGAAGAGGAAATACGTTAAACTCACCTGTAAAAGAAGAAAAGAAAAGACAACAATTAATGTAATTACAGGATCCATAAAGGAAAGCTAAATTTGTTTTCCTCAGTTTTAACTATTTGAAATTTTAAACATAGTGGTTAGTATAAGTATCGTCGGGTTCAAGATTGAAAACCCTGCATTTTTTTTCCCCCCACAAACTTTCTTTACGTATTTCATATGATTTTAACAACAGACAGCCATTATTTCCCCATTCAGCATTGAGAGTCTCGTCTTTGTAATGGAAACACACTGCTGTCTGCGTGAGGTATGAAACGAACCTTATGTCAACAGGACAGGCAATGCACGTGTAAATGTAACACTAAGACGCCTTCGCACAACCACTGTTGCCCTGGAAAAGCAGTAACTATTACATATTCTGAGTGTGTTGCTGTAGCCTTAGTTATCCAGCATGCAAAGTGCATCTTTTCTGCGCCGTATTATATTGTCATCTGTGGCCTGTCTGGCTGTATCATATTTCTCCATATTATCTCATAAAAGGCACGATTTTCAGAAAAAAAGTTTTTGAACATAACGGGTGTTTTGACTTTCTATACAATTTTTTCCTAAAGCATTTATGATTCTAAGAAAAATTCAGCGGGTTATTATTATAAATGTACTTAGAGGAAGCAATAGATCGCAACCTGTGGAGAACTCGCTTTGGAAGAGACTACGGATCTGTCGTAAGACAGACTACAGAATGAATGAATGAATGAATGAATGAGGTCTTCACGTAAAGTACCAATTATTCGTGTCAGACCTTAATAAACTTGAATTTTGTTGACAGATTTTCGAAAAATAATCAAATATCAAATTTAATGGAAATCCGTCCTGTGGGAGCCGAGTTGTTCCATGCGGACGGACGGACGGACGGACAGACATGACGAAGCTAAAGAGTCGCTTTTCGCAATTATGCGAAAGCGCCTAAAAATGTTATTCTTCAGAAGTTAAAGAAGACGACATCGAGATGTGGAGGTTTAGTTTCACGCGTCTTTACTTTGAGACTAGATGTAAAGAATGAGCTTTGCGCTCCAGCTGGTTTAACCCTGTGGAAATGCCCCCGGCACGCCTTCCAGCCTCACAGCCGGTGCTGATTTAGCGACGAACAGAACAAAGCTTTATTTTAATATCACCGTGCATTTTTGAACATTAATACTGTTTTACACCAACAAAATGCACTTATTTATTTCAAGAACACTAAAATATTCTTTAAAATATTAGATAAAAAAAACCCTACATATGTTTCGGCTTATCGATAAGCCATCTTCAAACGGTATATTTGTAGAGCGTACAACTATTACGAGGTGCTTTTTAGAACGCATTTGTTCACATAATAAGTGATGAAAGAAAGTCTAGTGAGATATGATGATGACTATACTCCTCAACAGAGGACCAATATGTGTACGTGTTTTTAAAAACCAGCAGTTGTGACACCCCCTGAAGATGGCTTATCGATAAGCCGAAACTTATGTAGGGGTTTTTTAATCTAATATTTTAAAGAATATTTTAGTGTTCTTGAAATAAATATATGCATTTGGTTGGTGTAAAACAGTATTAAGAACAATACTTGTTTACAATCTTCATGAAATGCGACGTGTCTTTGGTATATTCGTGCCAAATTCTCATCAATACCGTGCAGATGGAGCCAGTTGTGTCCCTCGAAACCTTAGTAGCCATTTATCTAAAAGCACAGTGTCATATCCCGTAATAACGTAATTTAGAACTTTAACGGATGTCTCGTCCCGTTAAAGTAAACCTTGATTACTAGTGTCAACTAAAATTTAAATTTGAGACTGTAATTAAACATCACGCTTTACAGACATGAGGGGAGTGGAAGTCATCCTCCACTAACTCGTAACCTACACACCAGATGATGATGGGTGATTAATTTCACACCTCGAGGGCTTTATCTCATGGGAGAGCATGTGGAAAACGCATACAAAAACCCATATTTACCTTACGAGATTTAAACCACATCCATAGAACGACTATCCAGTCCCTTAACTGCTCTAAGCCATTACTAAGTATCAACGTGTAAGCAATATATCGGAAGTACGCAACTCATTACGTAAACAGTAAAACCAAATTTTTTTTTTTATTTTCAGCACAAATCTTAACGAACATCATTATTCGGATATTACATTGTCAACATAGCTTACTAGTTACAACACATTACACTGTTTACTCGTTAAATAAGGACCAGTAAATCTAAACTAGTTTGCAGTAAAATTAATCTTTGGCAATATCAACGTAGATACTTGTTGCAAAAACTGTTCTGTTATTTTACGGTGGCCTCTTGACTGCGAGTGAGGGGAAGGAATAGTTGGGGAAAGCGGTGCAGTGACCTCAGGTATCGGTGGCGAAATTGGATGTGGTCACAGTGCAGATATAAGAGTGCTGGCATATGTTAACTATAAACTATGAGTTTAAAGACTACTATTCTGTTGTTATACATGTAAGCGGCCATCAATCGTGGAGGTAATTACATATGGAGACAAAATTAGATCAATAAACGGCAGACGGTATACGAAGGATTTGCGAGGTCTTAGGTTTTGACAACAGTGTTGTTAAAGTCTTCTGGGTAAAGGTAAAGCAATCCCATTACAGGCCTGGACAGACCCTTAGGGTTCCAGAAGGTTGAGGCTCCCAGATTTCTAGACAATCGGCACACGAAGGTGGTAAGCTTGTTAGCCCTACGCACCGGCCGCCTTTACCCCCCCCCCCCCACCACCAGGAAAATATTCCTGGTACTCATTTCTGTTAGAGGCTGAGTCGACCCCAGGGCCATAGTGCGACCGAAACGATTATATCAATGAAAAATTCCAATGACACCATCGGGAATCGAACCTGCGACGTTCCGGCTTGTAGCGCAGTGCCTCAACCAACTGGGATTTAATGTAAACCATATTCTGTGCTATAGATTACATAGTATTTGATCTAACAAACTGCACAACAAATAATAAATAATCATTTGTCACTTACGTCCCTCCTACATGTTTCGACCTCTACAAGGCCATCATCAGGGAGGTATATAGAAATGCATACAAGTACAGCAAATTCTGTCAATGATGTGAGTATGCAGAGTTAAGATACAATGTTGTCATTTAAAACTGCTAAAAAGTTTAAAATATGAATCAAGTAACAAATACTTTTTTACGATTTTAAACAATATTTTATCTTCCATTGCCGACAAACATCTATGTCAATTTTTGTCATCTTCATTCAAATGTAATATCCCTGTGTTGTCTGGTTGTTGTTTATGTCACGGTGGGTCACTGAGTACTCAAAGATAGACCACAGCGTAAAGAATGCCAAACATTCTCTCAAAGCTTTTCAAATCCTATGAATAGTAGCACCATTAGTGCATGTGGCTATTATATGAAGTTAATGTCTTATAATATTGTGAAATTATCCTCAACATTCGATCTCTGTTGTACGCAGTTATTAGCAAAGTGACGTATAAAACTTCAGATAGTAAGTCTGTGTTTGTGGGCCTCAACAAGTTTACTGCGCACATGAAACTCAGCGGCCTCCACAAAATAACGGAACTGTATTTCCACTTTCCTCTTACTCCATGGCCGTGGTTTACTGAAACATCAACACACTTTACTCCTCCATGCGTGAATGTAATTACAGTTTCGCTCAGGTCATTAACAATTGCTATAAGCAAAAGAGGGTATAATGTCTCTTCCCGAGAGAAGTAAAGACAGCGAATAGGATTGGCTTTCGCTCAGTATGTACATACATGTATTGGTTGTTAACTGGAATCCGCATGACGCTGACAAAATCTCCTTGCCAGAGTCTTAAATAAACCATCGTCTATCCCTCGGAGTGTAACCATAACATTTTTAATAAAATTTTAATTTTCCCCCTAAACACTTTTATATAAATATTGGTAGGAAGAGCCTACTTGAGAAACGTATGTGAAACGCGCGAGAATTTTTCGATAAACTGACCTATGACAAAGAATCAATTGAGCACAATAAATTTATAACGTTGTGAGGTAAAGTCGAAAGATTAATATGCCATTTCGTAATGTAAGCATAAATTATGTACAGATATTTCATGCAAATCCACAAATCAAATCCACCTATTATATATATGCCTATACACGGGCTAGACTGTCCGCGTTTCGAATCCTGGTAGGGGTAAAAGGTTTCCTCGTCTCTAAAAACGTCCAGACCGGCTCTGGGGCCCAACCAACTTTCTATTTAATGGGTACCAGGGTTCTTCCCTGGGATTATAGCGGTCGGGGTGTGAAATTAACCACTCATCTCCACCTATTGCCGAGGTTAAGAATGAATGGAGCAATACCCCCACCCCCTTATATGACTTTATGGCATGGACATCGAAAAAATTTTACTTCACATATGCTTGTGTGTATGTATAACTTATAAGAGGGCACGGTGTATGAATATTGCGTGAATATTATGCATTTACAAAAGACGTAGCTGTGTTCAGTGTTTGACAGATGGGTATAATCATGGCGTGGAAATATATACAATATCACATATAAAAACAATAAAATCGATGGAAAAGGAATAGAAATGAATTTAGGATAGGGTATAATAAAAGCTGTAAGATGTTTCCGGTTTAATTTGGAAAGGGCCTTCTACGCTAATATATGTTAATATTTGTACTCTTTTTCTTCCATCATAATAATTGGCTATATGGTGAAAAGTCTAACCTGTGAAGCCCTTCATGGTGTAAATTTTCTCCATTTTATTCTAACGTTCTCTGATTTACGTTCAAATACATTCTGCTAAAAGAATTATATTCTGAAACAACCACAGTTTATATACCTTTATATACCTTTATATACCTTTCAGTTTTGAATTCCTACGAAAAATCCTCACTCTTATTAGTGATTAGTGAGCGACTAATAATAATTAATCTCGCAATGTAAACTTGTTCAACCGCACTGTCTTACAGCACTAGCCCTTGTGGAGATCCGTAACACAAATAATAAAGTTGTCCCTTATTTACATGGCCATCACGTCGCGAAAAGTTATCGGCGACAAAAAGTCTAACCTGTGAAGCCCTTCATGGTGTAAATTTTCTCCATTTTCTTCTAACGTTCTCTGATTTACGTTCAAATTCATTCTGCTAAGAATTATATTCTGAAACAACCACAGTTTATATAACTTTATATACCTTTCAGTTTTGAATTCCTACGAAAAATCCTCACGCTTATTAGTGACTAGTGAGCGACTAATAATAATTAATCTCGCAATGTTTCTCATACTAAATCATAAACAAACTGAATACCTAACTAACTTGAAAATGCAGGCATCCTTGATACAAAAATAAATGAAACTAATTTACCTCCCTCGTTTATTCATTTGATGCCTGTATACGGCCTACTAGCCTTATTACTGTATTTTAAGTCATCGCCATTTAAGTTATCTTATTCATTAGCGTGTAACTCATTAAGAAATGTAAAGAATTATGAAATCGCTTCCAGTATCTGTCATGGTCGCCTAACAAATATTTGAATGAAAGCAAAGCACAGAGTTGGCAAAGGAAGTAGAAATGAACACGCTGTACTATTCATATATGATTACATATTAAAGAACCAAATAAAACCCAAAAAAGAAACCTATGGAGAAGCAGAAATAATTGTGCAAGGCGGAACATTTTAACAGGCTCAATTGTTTTTAGCGTTTTAAGACAGGGTGAAAAAAGAAACAGGTGGAAATGAGAGACAAGAAATAAATACATATTTACATACTACATACATAAACATATGCGCATACAGAATATGAATATCCATTTTGTCACTCCGGTTTCTTCTTTCACATGTCAGAGACGCTCATTAAGAAACGGCATAAATGTGGAATATGGAGATATTTTTTTGGTTTGCAAAAAATATTAATTTAATGAGGGCGGACTTTTATCTATTCGTACTTCTCTTTCTGTAAAATTATATTATATTGTGTATTAAAATACTGTATATAAATGTACAAAATATGAAGACCGAAAAAAAGCAAAGTACTAAAGCAAATTTCAGAGAAAATAAGAGGAAAGGACGCAAAAATAAAAACTGGATATGGAAAAAATAAAAATTTTATAATATGTTATTGAAATTGTGAAACATAAATGGCATTTTGCTGAGCTTGAATTTAAAAAAAAAAAAAAGTGAAAAACCCCCCAGCACCAAATTAAATATATATATATGAAATTGCTGTCAAAAAATCATTCAAGCATCCCTACATTGCATAACTAGTTGAATCACTTTTCGTTACAAAATATTTACTTACCCAATATTCCCCATTATCTAAGTGACAATTATGCAAAAAACATTTCCGGGTTTAAAATTATTGCTATTTTTAATTAGACTGCGTTTGTCTTGGTTAGAATTCCTTGTTTATTTGTTGTAAAGCAGATTGCATTAACTCCACTACCATGGTTATGTGTCCTAGTTTCTTTAAACTCTAGCGGCCACTATATGAACAAGTGACTGTAGCATTAAATATCCCTGAATTTTGTTTAGGCAATGTCTGTACGTTATTTTATAACCCGTACAGCAAACAGCGGTTCTTTCTCTTAAACATCTGTTACTGCAATAGGGGCACAGGATGTTCTCTGTGAGGTAGGAACAAAATACACTACGTACTTGAAGTCAGGCTTCTAATGTTAAGTATTTTGATACCGGAATATGATGGGGTTTTAACGCCGACAGTGTAAGAGATTATCATCTTCTCCAAACTTCCAGACCGGGGAAATGTCCTCCTTCGGAAATTAAATGGCCGGAGCGTGATGTTGTCCATTAACATCCATCTAGCGCCGAGGTTAAGAATGAGTGGAGCTATAATAATAAATTAATAATAATAATAAATTAATATTTATATATCTATATCACCAATTAATAAATTAAAGCGCTGGAAAAATAATAATAATTATTAATTATTAATAATAATATTAATAATATTATTATTATTATTATTATTATTATTATTATTATTAGAAGAAGAGAGTGAAGTTGTCACTGTCAAAGCCATGAAGACATGTAGGGGGGAGAGAGGTGCGGCGACTTTCATTCTTAACTTCGGTTCCAAATATGGGCGATTTGTCAACTTCAAGCCTGGCCGCTTAACCCCATGAAAAAAAAAAACCCAGTACGCATCAAATAGGAGGCTCGGGGGACCCAGAGGACGTCTGGGCATTTTGGGAAAAGAAAAGTCCCTTGCCTCTGCCGGAATTCGACTCTGGACCGTACAGGGTGGTCCCTATAACGAGTATGCTGTCCCGGCTCATATTATTATTATTATTATTATTAAGTATAGCCAGGTTGCCGATCCCAGTGGCCGCGCGGTCTAAGGCGTGGGTCTGCGGCCGCTCGCTTACTAGGATTGTGGGTTCGAATCCCACCGGGGCATGGATGTCTGTCTCTTGTGAGTGTTGTGTGTTGTGAGGTAGAGGTCTCTGCGACGGGCTGGTTTCTCGTCCAGAGGAGTCCTACCGAGTGTGGTGTGTCTAAAGTGTGTGATCGTGAAGCCTCGAAATGAGGAGGCCTAGGCCCCCAAGGGGCTGTCGAGCCGTAGAAAAAAAATAGCCAGGTGAATAATACCACGCTGCACATCTATCAACCCAGCCACTGCGCCCCTGGGTCTCCCTTTTTTGTGACCATAAATATTATTGATTACACAATCTGTGAAACTCCGTGGATTGATCAGTATTTCTGAAGGCCAGTGCCCATGCAGAGAAATACAGGTAACGACAGAATGCCAATACACTTCCATAACCCAAACCGGATCTAAGAGTCTGAGGGAAAGAAGACAGGATACGCCTTACGGTCAGAATGCTCGGCCAGTCTAAAAGCCCTAAACTCCCAAAAGTAAAGTGCGACGGATCTGGAACAATTTCCCACAACTTGTAATCTTACTGGAATTTCATGGTCTTGAAAAGAAATGAACAAGCGCATTAAAAGTAATTTAACGTATAGGTCGCGCATAGAATCATGAGCTATGATCGGGCGTGGCTGGCAGTAATCCCCCCCTCACCCATCGGTCCTTACACTGCTTTACGATGTTAAATGGCGCGTGAGAGAATACAATGTTAGCCACGCCCGTTCAGAGCTGAAGAGATGATGACGACCTCCTACAAGCTTAATTATGAAATCCAACATCTTTAATAAAGGCCAAGTTAAGAAACAAGATATTCAGGTTGTTAATACGTAAATATCAGTTCCAGTTCTGCATAGTTTAAGCAAGCTTAACTTGAGTACCACATTTAGGAGTCATGTGTTGTTATATTGTATAATAAATATAATATAATATAATCCAATATAATATAACGTAATACAATGCAATATAACATAATATCATATAACATAATAAAATATAATATAACATAATATAAAGTAATATAATATAATATACAATATAACATAATATAATATAACATAACATAATATAAATAATTTTTTTTTTCTTGGCTCAACAGCCCTGTATGGGCCTGGGCCTCCTCTTGCCTCCTCTTGTCGAGGTTACTAGGTCACATGCGCATTCATGGCAGTTGGTGACCGGCCAGCTAGCCGCGCTTAGTGTTCTATCGATCCTGATGTGCACGCCAGAGCCATCTGGCAGGCAGTCAGGAGACTTGGATGAGAAATGGAGGCAATTTGGCTTACGCAACATTTTTATTCATGCCCGTAAGGTTCTTTTACATGCCGTAAATCTACGACATGGGACCGACGGCTTTACTTCCCTCCGAAGGAAGTGGCTCCGGATTTTATCATCCTAAAAAATCCATCGACCTCGGTCGGGATCGAACCCGCGAACCTTGGGTCCAGTGGCGAGCACGCTAACCACTAGTCCACCGAGGTCGACAATATAATCATATAATATAATAAAATAACCCCTCGTCCAATTCACATACATACAATTTTGCGTCTTATATCTTACGTTAAAATGTGCAGCATTTTAAATGTCTTTTGCATAAGGAACTTTGATTGTTTCTGGGAACAGCACCTACTTATGCGATCGTATTCTAACGCATTCCAAAAATTAGCCCTCGCTCGAATTCCATCATCTCACTCTGTCCTCTCGTTTAACCTGTTACTAAACAAGGGATGTACAAATCGCCTATCTGATATCAAATCACCGATAAGTTGGTTCAAGAAGCAAAGCTTCTAAAATTAAGTTGGAGGCGTCCGATATAGAATCTCGGCAGAGACACCAACTATTCTAAATAAAAATTTTCACGGTCTTCCTCGGTCTCCCCAACGAATTCCTGTATAGTTGTCCAAATTATCCCACTGCTGTTTCCTTCCAGATCCTTTTCCAATTCATTATTCATAAGTCATACTCTCATACGACACTACATAAACAAAGCTACTGACCACGTCGCTTAATAAACCGCAAACAAACAAACAAACAAACAAAAATGAAATTTTAAAACTCCTCGCACGAAACAGTACTTGTGTTTCTCAGTTATTAGTTAATCTTGAACATTCAAATTAATTTCATCTCGTTTCTTGTACATGGGTAAACTTGTTCAACCGCACTGTCTTACAGCACTAGCCCTTGTAGAGATCCATAACACAAATAATAAAGTTGTCCCTTATTTACATGGCCATCACGTCGCGAAAAGTTGGCGGCGACAAAAAGCATTGCTCCACGTATTCTAAACTCCAGTCCTACAAGATGCGTATAGTATGTCTATTCAGCGTCGCGCTTTGCGCTCTTTACACCGGGGAAAATCCCTCAGCGCAAAAAAGTAACCCTGCCCATGTGTTTAATAAAGAACCACATTATGAATAAATGTGAGGGGTTGAGTATAGCTCCACAGACTCCAGCGAACACAGTAAACGGGTGGTTGATATTCCTGCTCCGTATTTTGGAGGTCTGCACCTATGTCACGTCCAGGTGATTGGTTATGCTAATTTTGTTTTTGTGGTTTTACGCAATTATTCCCGAAAAATTGGAAAATACCTGAAATCAGACGAGAACGTTTCCTTCCAAATCTTTTACAATTCATTATTCACTAACCACAATGAAAATCAACTCTATGTATGAGTTACTGTCAACGTCTTGAGATAAGCCACAGATAAGTAAAAGTGCTCTGTACCCACAAATGTTCAGCCTTGGCACTAAATGTAATTACATGATAAACATGACATTCTAGCCCCTTTGCCTTAGCAGATACACTCCAGTTTACGAATAAACCTCCATGTCCTCCAGTCATACCAAATGTCCAATATCTCCGGTTCGTAACGTCAAAATAAGAACGAGTATTCGTTCAAGTAGTGGCTAGCGTGCTCGCCACTGGGCCCAAGATTCGCGGGTTCGATCCCGACCGAATGCGATGGACTTTTAAGGGTGATAAAAATCCGGAGCACCACTTCCTTCGGAGGGGAAGTCCCATGTCGTAGATTTACGGCACGTAAAAGAACCTTACGGACATGAATAGAAGCAGTAGTGCCCGTCGGCAAAATTCAGCGGCCATTTCTCACCCAAGTCTCCTGACTGCCTGCCAGATGGCTCTGGCAGTCACATCAGGATTGAGTGGAACTTGTGCAGTCAGTGGGCTGGTCACCCGCTACATCAACGCATATGACCATAGAAACCTCCGAAAGGAGGAGGCTTTGGCCCACCCCGGGCTGTAATGCCAATGGAAGAAGTGCACTGTGTTAAAAACGAATGACATATGCTACTTATGTCAAAACTCTGCATAATAATTGCCAGATAGACGAAGAACTGCGAGTGTTTAAGTACGACAGATCTTCGAAAGTTTTTTTTTTCAGTAACCGCGTTTATAGACAGTAAATGATTGATAGCGCTGTGGCCTCTTCTGTTCGAATACGAAAGTTAAACATCGATCTTGGAACTAAGGACGGCCACTGAACGTATCAGGCTGATAGATAAGCTTAATGCATTATCTACAGGCTGCGAAAGAAGCGGCAGGAAATTAGGAAGCTGCGTGAAAGGAATGTAAAAAGTTGGTGACGTCATCATGTACTTTCGCACGAGTCAAATAAAGCAGGAGTAAATTAAGGTTGTTCCCGTCGACACCATGAAGGCTTATGGAGGAAGTTCTGAGTACAAATCAAGAAGCCTAACAGTCCCCTTCCATGGAATTACAGCCCTAGAGATCCATTATTATTATTATATTATTATTATTTATTAATTATTATTTATCGCCTTTATACAGGGTATTTACAATTATATACCTGAAACAAGCCATATTTCTATGGTATGTAATGTTCTAACTATGTTACAATATAGAGTAATGGTATATTTAATATTAGTTCCCAAGACAAAATTTTGTCCATTTACTTTAGTACTTTCCGGAGTATGTGTCTAGTGCCCAGTATGGCTGTTTCAGGTTTACATTATTATTATTATTATTATTATTATTATTATTATTATTATTACTCACAACTTAAGAAAAGTTTCTAAGTAAAATTTCTCGAACAATCTTAAAGATTCTTACTGTAGCCAAGTTTGTACTTTTTCTACTTAAAACTTTATTTTATACACAGAGTATAAATAAATTTATGTTCCATGTTGTTAAGAAATAAAGCAACCCTAGGTCTAAAGGTTCATCAATTTTCACAACCACATCTGAAGGCAGAAAGTTTTCGGAACTACGTCACTGTGTTATGCCTCAACAAATGTTCCAATTTTTTGGAACACCTGTTAACTTTCATAATTTCAGTACTTTGCCGCTCGCATTTTGATTAAGAATTACGAAGCTTGGGTGGCTTAGTATCTTAACACCAAGTTTCGTTGAAATCTATCAGCTTGTTCAAAATTTGAAACAGGGGAAAATCCGGACAGCATTATGACTTCACAAGCCTACCTTTTTTATCCTAAAGCAGTTGAGTGATCTAAAAGTGAATTTCCCACACTTTTCACGGTACTGCCAGGAATAAAATTGGAAGCAATGATGGTGAATTATTTTTAGTTTCATATTACGCAAATAAAAGAGAGGAAATTATTCCTTTCTATAACATCTTGTCAATTGCAGTCATTACAATTCATGTGCTAACATTACTACTGATACTACTACTACTACTACTACTACCACCTGTTGCTGCTACTACTAATATTAATTTGTGAGGTTTACACGAAAACAAATTAATTAAGGATAATTTATAAACACCCTGGAAGAGATGTGCGTCTAGAATTAACACATAACAATCTACCTACAAATTACGAACACATTTAATATGAAAAAGTCTCTCTTTTTTTCTTAGTCTGACCTCTTCTACCTACTCACTGTAGTGTAGACGGTTATTGTTGCACCTGATCACACTCAATGACACACACACACTCGGTAGGACTCCTCTGGACAAGTGATGGGCCCGTCGCAGAGACCTCTACCTGACAACACACAACGCTTACAAGAGACAGACATCCATGCCGCCGGAGGGATTCGAACCCGCAATCCCAGTAAACGAGTGGCTGCAGGCCTACACAGTAGACCGCGAGGCCACCGAGATCGGCGAAAACTACAGTTTTATGTTATACGTTGAGTAATGAACAGAGTAACTGGTGCCTGAGCTTCGCCTTCCATGACGAATGTTAAATCTCCCACCTAATCCGTGACCTAAGCACCCCTAGACACTACCACCTAATGTCACATCAGCATCCGTGAACACTGCTTCCTAATCAGTGACATCAGCACCCGTGAACACTGCCACCTAATCGGTGACATCAGCATCCGTGAACTGTGCCACCCAAACCGTGACATTGACATCCGTGAACTGTGCCATCTAATCCGTGACATCAACATCCGTGAACAGTGTCACCTGATCCGGGACATCAGCATCCGTAAACACTGCCATCTAATCGGTGACATCTGCATCCGTAAACTGTGCCACCTAATCCGTGACATCGACATCCGTAAACCGTGCCACCTAATCCGTGACATCAATATCCGTGAACAGTGTCACCTGATCCGTGACATCAACATCCGTGAACACTGCCACCTAATCCGTGACATCAACATCCGTGAACAGTGTCACCTGATCCGGGACATCAGCATCCGTAAACACTGCCATCTAATGGGTGACATCGGCATCCGTAAACTGTGCCACCTAATCCGTGACATCGACATCCGTAAACTGTGCCACCTAATCCGTGACATCAATATCCGTGAACTGTGTCACCTGATCCGTGACATCATATCCCTGAACACGCCACTAAATTTGCGCCATGCACAGCCCTGGTCCAATTCCTTCTGCCTCAACCGTTACTCCAGACCTGCCTCTTCCAGTTTCGCTACAGCTAGCCAGTTGTTACGCGAGCTCAGATTGCTAATTGCCACAGTAACTATCTTGGTATTTTTCGCGCCTTCCCTCCGCCCCCTTCTCACATAAGCCCTTGCAACCAACCTCTGCTTTCTCCTCATTATTCCAAACCTCTTTCCTCTCCTTTCTTTCTTTTAATACTCTGAAGAGTAAAAGCATCAAAGTACTATTACGCAAGCTTACGTTTGCTTGCTCTTCGCACCGAAGCAAAGCAAAAACACTTCTCTTTTCAACCCTTATTTTTCATATTAATAACTCACAGGCTGACGTACATGGAGCTGCTATGCTTTTTATTATTTTTCTTCAACAAACAGAATTTTACTTTGCCTTGTAGGCTTTCTTTTTCGGCTTGATATTCAAAATTCAGTAATTTAAGTGAAGTTTCAATCTGTTATAAGCGTAATTGTTTAATTAATATTTTACTTTCAAAGTGGAAACGGAGACCCTTTAACTCTTACATTCATGCAGTTCTATGAGGGCTCGTACCCTGGCTTCTTACAAAGGAACATAAGTTAACTTCTGGAGTTTCATAATAGTCTTATTCTAATCAAAAAAAAAAAACACAGTTCGTTAAACAACAGCTTAATATCCAGTTCAGTTCTTCGTGGTACGTAACATTGGGTTAAACAAACAAAAAAAAATGCAATCGAAAGGGCTTATATGCTTCAGTTAGAAATAAATCACGCTTTACGTATGCGTTCTTTAAAATTCTGCATAAATTTTTAGACTATCTATTTACTTACCGCACACTTATTAATACGCTAAATGCGTAAGCTAACAAATAAATACTTCAAAATATAGTGAAACATCTTTTGCTACAATTAAATCCCCTTTAGATTATTCATTTCATCGAGCTGGCACTGCCCTAAATTGTTATATAGCTAATGATGGGTGCTGTATCCTTACCCAAGACAAATTATTAGATAGCTAATGATGCGTGCTGTATCCTCACCCAAGACAAATTATTAGATAGCTAATAATGCGTGCTGTATCCTCCCCAAGACAAATTATTAGATAGCTAATGATGCGTGCTGTATCCTCACCCAAGACAAATTATTAGATAGCTAATGATGCGTGCTGTATCCTCACCCAAACAAACTATTAGATAGCTAATGATGGGTGCTGTATCCTACCCAAGACAAATTATTAGATAGCTAATAATGCGTGCTGTATCCTCACCCAAGACAAATATTAGATAGCTAATAATGGCGTGCTGTATCCTCACCCAAGACAAATTATTAGATAGCTAATAATGCGTGCTGTATCCTCACCCAAGACAAATATTAGATAGCTAATGATGGGTGCTGTATCCTCACCCTAAGACAAATTATTAGATAGCTAATGATGGTGCTGTATCCTCACCCAAGACAAATTATTAGATAGCTAATGATGGGTGCTGTATCCTCACCCAAGACAAATTATTAATAGCTAATGATGGGTGCTGTATCCTCACCCAAGACAAATTATTATATAGCTAATAATGCGTGCTGTATCCTCACCCAATACAAACTATTAGATAGCTAATGATGGGTGCTGTATCCTCACCCAAGACAAATTATTAGATAGCTAATGATGCGTGTTGTATCGTCACCCAAGACAAACTAATAGCTAATAATGTGTGCTGTATCCTACTCAAAAGAAACTGGAAAAAGAGGCAGTAGGTTTCTTTCAGACAGGGCTGGTCTAAACGGCGAGCCAGCCGGGCAGCCCCCCGGAGCGCCAACCTATCAGCAACACTAAGACGTCACTGGAATATTGGAATAAATACAGGTTTTCCACACGCAAAAGAATTTCTCCGAAAATTATCCGCAACTTGGGCACGTGCCCTCCAAAATATTCGACGTCCCTGTTCGAGGAAGACAAATTTTAATAAATATCGGTTTTAGGGAGCGCCAAATTATTAGCTTACCCGGGACGCCCACATGTCTCGTACCGGCCCTGCTTTCAGAAAATAGTACTTTTATACCAAACTACACGATGTCACAAAACGTCAGTGATGAGGTCCATTTTATTTTTAAGAAGTCAAAATGTAAATACTCGTATATGCTCAGTGTGTAACCAATCAGCATGTAAGTAAATTTCCTTTAATTTTTCAAAACACAGCCGTCTGCTCTAACTAATGTTGTCATACGTTCACGTACATTATTAATGAAAAGTGTCCTGCAAATATGAAATAAAAAGACCTTGGTATTACCATAAATGCCATGCAATTGACGTTGAACACTAAGTTCCCATTTTATTTCGTACTTCTTGAATTTTTCTTTATTTCTTCAGAGCAGGTGATTATAATATCGGCGTTTGACTTGCTAAAATTTAATTAAACCTACATTTAATGGCGGATACGGAATAAATCTAGATAAAGGTCCAAAATGTAGTTAGAATGACAGTGTTTGCTTTTCAAAAGGAAGTAAATTATACGAATAGTCTTTTTTAACACCTACAGTAGAATATCCACTTTATGGAAGTCTTACAGTTGCAATGCTTACCATATATAAGTAACTACCTGGCCTTGAGAAGCAGTGAGACTCAAGTGCGAAGTGTTTACATTCCCAGTCTCCTGCCTTCTCTCAGACGCCTGTAACTGTCTCAGCGACTACTTAATATTCCGATAGCATCCCCAGCCATATTATAATAATACTGTAAGCTTCCTGCACAACGCGACTAACAGAAGTGTGAGAAGTGTTTAAATCTGTCTCACGTATACACTCTCTCTCTCTGTCTGTCTGTCTGTCTGTCTCTCTGTCTGTGATGAAAGTGATGAATATGCAGCAGCTCATCTTTAACACGCGGCACTAACAAATAGGCGTACAAGAATTTCTTGGAAATATTATAATCTGTGTAAGTTTTCATATTTTAACGGATGGGATCTCTCAGATTGTAAATCTTCAAGGTTTTGATAATCTTCGTCTGTCTTGAATACAGTCCAGGGTGGTCCAAGGTCTCCCATTTTTTTTTGGTTTTAAGTCAGTCATATTTAAGAACTCAGAGGGTGTAGGATCGTCGACGTCGCAAAGCTTCTACTTCCAAAAAAACTAGTGAAAGTCACAGGAAATAATGCTTTGCAAAGACAGTTGTATTCAGGATGCTGACGTCATTCACAAAATGTATTAAAAATTAAAAACCAAGTGGATCAAGGGACCAAGGATATACGGTATAAGACCCGAGTATAAGGCAGTTCCGAATATAAAGCAATTCATCTTTACCACTGAGGTATTTAAAGGTAAAACTCATAAAATGAAGAAATACAAAAAAAAAATCACAATATGAATTAGACAAAGAAGTTTACTTACACTGCAGCTAACATAAAAGCTGTTACTGAAATTCTGAGAACAGCCCTACAGCTTGCTTCATTATCCAGTCTTTACCAAGAAATGAGGTGTCCCGAAAATGTTACTGGGAAATGCGGTAAGGCCTCGCTTATAAGTCGACCCGTATTTTTATGTGCGGTTATCTTTAAAAAAAAAATCGCCTTTATATTCTGGCTTGTTTAGTAGACAGCACTGGGCTAATAAGGTCTGAAAGTAACAACAACTGTTAAATGATGACGATGATGGTGGTGGTGATGATTTCTGTCCGTTTTAGTGGCTTGGTGACCCACTATTAACAAGGTGCGAGGATCAGGCACTAACCAGAATACTGGCGATTAAAAGCAAGTGCACAAGTCACCACGTGTCATTGCAAGTACATATGTATCATCATCATCATTTAACACGCCACCTGGACAGAGTAATTACAGAAGGCGGGAAAGACACGCCTCGCTTTATACTCTTGACTCTCCAAGGGTCTCCTCCCCTCCAGTCCCTTCTGCCACTCCTAACTCCTACTTCCAGAAGTCAATTTAAAGCTGAGTTACAATCAGAGACTGTAGCGGTAACATTAGCTTCTGCAGCAGCGCAAGGCGCATGCTCCAGACATTCTCCATCTCTGTCGCTGGCTCGATTCCTCTGCAGAATCGATTTAGACCATCATCCACCCGCCTCAGAATTTCCATTGGTTACAGTTGTATGCACTGCTAGTGAGAACTAGAAATGAAAACGTTAAATTTAGCAGTCGTCACCACACACCACCCCCCCTCGCCCTTTCCCCAGCACTCGAATATCCATAGAAAGTTATGACACACCATGCCTTTGTCAGTGCAGGGTTGTTCAGAAATTCAACTAGGCATATCCTGGTACAACTCCTCCTTTGGCTGTCAAAATCCCAACAATCGGTCTGTATTACCACAAATATCTGTGACAGACATTTTTGGTGCATCAGCAACTCAATTTTCAGACTTCACTCATTAGCTTCATCACATCCGTCAGTCTGTCTCGACAAGCGCTGATTAGATTTTCATGAAATTTGATATTGGGGGGAGTCTTGCTAAATTTTGTCGATGTATTCCAATTTTGGTTCAAATCTGAAAACAATAAAATACACTTTACACGTAGAGATACATGTACAAGCGCTTCTGCGCTCATCTTTTGTTTCAACCCCGCAAAACTGGCTTTATAGTTAGCAAGAAAGGGAAACGGTTCGAGAAAATTTGTAGAAAAATTAAATACGCATTGTTGACACACATTTTCCTTAAGTATCTAGGTATTAAATATATATTGAAATAAAATTGAGCGAAGGCGCCCCTTTCAGAAAAAAATCATTCGGGAACATTGGAACCAGTACAAGTCAGTGGGGTCTGGAGAATACAGTATAATATACAGAGGTGCTGAGTGTATAGAGACATTGACCTGGCAACGTACATGCGAGTTAAACGATTAAAGTGAGCTCGGCATGTAGAAAGAATGTCCGACAACCGAATCCCGAACTGAAATCTGGAAGGAAGTCTCGGAAAAAGAAGGCCCCCTGGGAAGCTGAGGAATAGATGGGGCGACGAAGTGCGGAATGGTGGTGTCAAAATGCTCAACACGAAAAATCGGAAGGCAGCAGCAAGACATAGGAGTGGCTGGAGGAAGAAAAGAGGGGAGGCGGACCGAGAGCCATAGGAAGAGGAAGGAAAAGAAGAAGGAGGAGGAGGAGGGGGATGAGGAGGAGGAGGGGGAGGAGGAGGGAAGACTCCAAGATGTTACTGTACGTGTACACTTCGGGACTTGCTGTTTTTCCTCCACATGGAGGCCAGAAACGAGAAGCACCCATCCTGCTCTTCAGCGGGTACCCGGGTTTGATGCTAACAACCCACCTTCATCTACTAAAATTAATACCTAACAGAAAGCTGAAACAAGAAACTACAAAACACATTTTTCAATGTTTTTAGAACTTTTTTTTTTTAAATCCTTACTCAGAATTTTGACTGACAAATGTCAGTCGAAAACTTTGAGCACAATTTTAACGTATCTAAAAGTTTTCATATTACAGATCCATACGATGGTTTCTGGGGATTGGCTTTAAGGGGAGAGTTAACATTGTACCAAATACACGATGGATGTTGGAATATGTTGAGGTTTTGAACGGCAGGGAACAGATAGACAGGCTGTGATGGATTACCCCTCACCCTAGCCAGCCCGACTATTCATACGAGGCGGAATTGCAGTATAGGGGGTCTGCATCTGCCTCACACATTTGCGTACTGACTCATTCTTTGACGCAGCTTGGAATTATGCGCGTTATATTGGACAGTTTTTTGTGCCTAGTGTTATTGATAGTGCAGCTAAATGTACTGAAGGTTCAAATACACAAGCTGCTTAACTCAGTGTATTAAGCGCGTTGCAATCCGGAAGATATTATGATTTAAACCAGGGGACTTTCAACTGCACTAAACATTCATTCACATACCCAAACGGCCATATCATGGTAAGTGATACCGTCAGCTGTGATTCTACCATGAACTGTATAGTATTGGATGTTTACTTATGCAGATTATAGGTTAATAAATAAGGCAGGTGTAGGTAACAGTTTCCAGTAGTTTAAACTGCTGCGATATGGTACAGCGGGTTACGTACAGTTACAAATACATCAATACAGGAGTCTTACATTTCACAGTGTGGATTTCTGTGTCTACTGGTTGTTCACTAGCATTTAGCATACTTGGAAGTAGCGTACAAGAGAACTGCAAAGGCTTGAAGCAGAATAACATAAAGCAGGGGCTCATTTGTGTTCGCAATGTGAACTTGTTGAAAGCATATCACAAATAATGATGCATAATCTCACTACAAGGCAATAAAATTGGTACACATACAGACGGAACTGACAGGGATAAGCAAAGTGTGAAGGAGGACCCAGTAAGACAATGCTACGAATAGCAGGTTGGACAGCCAGGGTACAGTGCAGGGCACGGAGACTAGAGTGCAGGGCACGGAGGCTAGAGTGCAGGGCACGGAGACTAGAGTGCTGGGCACGGAGCCTAAAGGAAGAACTAATTACGATTGGACTTGGCTAAATATGGCAAAATGCGGGAGAGACACAAAAACGGACAACGTGCTACATTATCAAAATCAGATGCACCGGCATCCAAAGGCAGAGGCGGCTAGCCGAAATGAGAAAGATGATATCACTATCACTATGCAGGGAACTGAAACACGTGGGGAAGTGAGGTGTACACGTCCTGTTGCACTATGACAGAAAGAAGTGGTATAGCATGGTTGAGGTTGGGAATTTGAAAACACAGGGGGGCGAGGAGTGTACGGAGAGGGACACATGCTTCCTATGCGTGGAGGAGAGCGAAACCCATCTATTGTTGAAAATCCCTGAAACGCAGAAGTGGAGAAAGGAGCTCTTGAACAAGAAATGGCCACATATCGACGAGGCAATGGCACTCAGGAAGATCCTGTCAACACGGTTACTGAACAGAGAAAATTAGGTACCCTCGCATAGAAGATTAAATGTAAGTGGGGGAAAAATAGGTGAATAAAGCAGAATTAAGATTGGGGGTAGAGCAAGAACGAGGTTGTATATAGGATCGATAGGCTATAAATAACTTGGACGAAACCAGAATTTCTCACAACATATAAATAGTACAGATAAACTTTAGTCGCTAGTAATATAGTGTATGTGCACTGGCTAAAACGTGGTGTTACCAGGCACATCCAAAGGAATGTATTTGCAACAGAACTAATAAATTCATTATCTTCACCATAAGATAGAAAAAAAAAGAAGTATAAATCATATAAAAATGTTTCAAGATTTGAGTATTTGCGAGCTAATAACGAAAACAGAAAAGAGATTTGTACTAAAGTACGGTTAGGGCGAAATTCTGTAATATCTATTTTATTATATATTAAAATCTGTATCACTTCACACCCCGTTCAACAAGACAACGAAGATTTTGATATAAAAAAGGGCAATTTTCTAGTTTTCATGTGTGGGTATGGAATGTGAAGCTTTTAAGGGATCATTAGTTACAAGCGCCCGAAAAAATACCAAATAAATTAAGCAAAATTTTAAAAAATAAGGGAAATGAGGTTATGAAATACTTGACAGGGAGATTAGTGGCTTATGCAGATCATCGATTGTTGACAAGGTAGTGAAACGTGGGTTACTGGAATGGGCGTCTAGCTAAGACGTGGCAAGGAATGCAAGAATATCATTGGGTTAAATTATTCAGTGACAAAAAAAAAAACGTTTGAACAACCCAGAAGAAGAAAAATCTCGGAAGAAGTATATCGGTAACGACAGTACAATTAACCACAACGCCCGACACGACACACGTCACACCCTCTACCAGGACGTTTGTATGGCTGCTCCATACAGTGTGTAAACAACTTAAACTTCTACCTGGAACGGCTCACTTTAAAATTTGAAATTTACAACATTGTAATTTTATGATTATTAATTTTGAGTATTTTAGAATTTTAATATTTAATCATTTTAATAAGGGCGACACAATACCTAGATAAGCGTGTTGGTCTTGTACTCTTTTGTTCAGAATAACTTTCTGATGATGGCGCCCCGGTGCCGAAACATGTAGGAGTTTTATACTTGCTTCTGAATGTATTTTATTAAGTGCGTAAGTTTTATTTTTTTATTTTTTACCATGGCTCAACAGCCCTATATGGGCCCGGGCCTCCTCTTTTCGAGGTTACTAAGTCGTGCGCATTCGTGGCAGTTGGTGACTGGTCAACTGGCCGCGCTTACTGTTCTATCGATCCTGATGTGCCTGCCAGAGCCATCTGGTAGGCAGTCAGGAGACTTGGGCGAGAAATGGAGGCAATTTGGCTTACGCAACATTTTTATTCATGCCCGTAAGGTTCTTTTACATGACGTAAATCTACGACATGGGACCTCCGAAGGAAGTGGTGCTCCGGATTTTTATCACCCTTAAAAATCCATCGACCTCGGTCGGTATCGAACCCGCGAACCTTGGGTCCAGTGGCGAGCACGCTAACCACTAGTCCACGTGCGTAAGTTGGTTGATGTATTAATTATAAGAACATACACGGTATCAATAACTAAAAAGGTACATTTAACTGTTTAAAACCTAACCAATTTACGTAACACACACTTCCTACAATAGAGAAAACACACAGCGTCTCCTATAAAAGCACAAAGCTGTTAATAAAGTTTAAGGAAAGAAAAATGTGTTTATTTTCACAGTCATAATAAACACATAAACACACTCTTTATAAACACTGCAGAGTATCTGAATATTAAAGCACGTGATACATGTAGTAACAACTGTAGTTTCAGTTGTTAAGTAGATTCAGCATATATAGAAAAAGGGTCTGTGTCAAGAACTTAGATTCTTACAGCCGATGGCTTAAACAGATTTCTGTCTTGTAAAATGAAATGTTAAAATAATGAACACGATTTCTCGACAGTGAGGCACTTTATCTGGCGACTAAGACGTTTGGAGTTACAAGCCATAATTCCAGAATTCCAATAAAATTTTACAGACCATGCCTACAACACTCAAATTAGATAACACGCAACACTGCGCCGTTGGAGAAGTTGCCGCATGACAAAGGGTGGCAGCTCCTAATCCCAAGTCCCTTTCTTACTGTTAAATAAAAGTTTCTGTTCTGTCTTGGCAGCTCAGACGTCTGTTTTATATCTATGAGCAACGCAAAGTACGTAAAAATCTCTAATGTTACCAGACTGTACATCACTGTGGGTAAGAAAGAAGCCACTTATTTTGGAGATTTAGTTTTTAGGTTCCATTTCTTTGCACCACACCAAGTATTAAAGCGTAAAACCACAAAACTTTATAATCTACAACTAAATATAGGCTTTATAGCTCTGTCAGTATAGAAACTAGACCAGCGGTCGCCAACCGTTCGGACCTCACGGACCACTAAACTCACAATTTTGAATCCCGCGGACCACTAACATAAATTTTTTTTTAAAAAGGTACAAACATCTATAAAATAATGATCATAAAAGTTCCATTTTATTAATATGAAATGCACTTGTTTAATTATAACAAAATTATTAGTGTGATATTTGTTGCTGCTTTTTTGAAATAAGTATAATAAACATAAAAATTGCAAATAATGTCCAAATTTCTCCACGGACCACCAAAATTTTCTCGCGGACCATCAGTGGTCCGCGGACCACCGGTTGGCGACCGCTGAACTAGACTGTGGGCCCAGAAGAGTCGACGGTATTATTCCTAGTAGGGATGAGGGGGGACGGAAACTCTTGTTCCCACCACCGCTTTGAGACAAGATCTGGGGAGTCTTCTCTGTCAAGAGTAAAGTGGGCTCTGTGTCTGGGTAAAACGGCGGAGGCGTTTACACATTTACGTAAAACCTTCTAATAAGGAATTTAATGTAACAGCATTCAACGGATTTCAAGTTGTTGTGTGTAGACACAAAACGCGATCCGAAGACAACAGGGGTGTTTCGGCAACTCTTCGTTACTGAGGTACAAGCAATCGAATTTAGTTTCAATTACTGGAAGCGACGAATACAATAAATTAACATTTTTAAACTCCAGTATAACGTTAAACGATTAAAAAAACAAGTTCTTTTATCGGATAAGACTCCCAGTCATTATCCTTTTTGTAGTCACTCATTTTATTCTTCTTACATAGAAATGAAAAGGAACAAAAACTTTCACATGTTTCTAAAATTTTTATACCCAACTGTATTTCTTTCTTATCACTTTAAATTTGTTACTTAAAAGGTGCTGCGAATGATACCTGATGTTTTCTCCTATGATTATAAACTTTCCGTTTGTTCTTGTGATAAGGCGGATGTTTGTAACATGTGGAAATGAGATTCGTTTTTAATTTGTTTCCATCTCACGCCTTTTCTTCTGGAAGGGTGGTGGCGCGTGGGATGGATGTCTTCTGTAGTCTTGTCTCTGGGTCTGAAGGTAGTAGTAGCAGCTAGGTCTAACAATGATTGATGGTTGCTGGCTGGAGAAATTGTGTACCGTCTATTGACACCGAGAGTCTCCACATTAATCCTCGGGACAGAAAGTAGCCGGGCGACATCGGCTGAGTGGGTGTCTGCTAGAAGCTTCACTGTCTATGGTTTATACAGCTGACAGTGTTGAAACCGGATGGCTTCATGGGAAACGATGCAAATGACAGCATTCGTGGATGCTCATGCATTTGTTATCATACTAAAGTATGAAGTTCGCCTATATAATGTTCAATACGGACTGGACGATCCAGGATTGTAACCCCTGAAAAGAAAAGATATTTTTTCTCTTCTCCGAAACGTTCAGAGTGGCTTTGTGGGCTACCCAGCCGACTATTTAATGGGTTTGGGGGTTCTTTTCCGGGGGTCAAGCGGCCGGGGCGTAAAGTTAACCACTCACCTCCGTCTGGCGCCGAGGTTAAGAATCAGAAGAGCTATACCTCTACTTCCCCTGTAAGCCTTGAAGGCGTGGACAGTGAGACCTTCATCTTTTCTTTTTTACTTCACCTACAACACAGATAATGCACGCCAACTTACAAACACCGTAATGATGCGGGAACTTTGAGGTTGCTTCCGAGAAGTTTAAAGCGTACTCAATCTGTGCTTGAGAAATAAGGTTACGCAAAGGAAATGAAACAGGAATAAGCCTAAGGAATCTATTTTTTCTTTCAATGGGTCGACAGCCTCTTGGGGGCCTAGGCCGCCTCATTTTACGACGCTTCACGATCACACACTTTAGACACACCACATTCGGTAGGACTCCTCTGGACGAGTGACCAGCTCGTCGCAGAGACCTCTACCTGACAACACTCAACACTCACAAGAGACAGACATCCATGATCGCGCGGCCACTGGTATCGGCAGGGAATCTATATAACTATAAATCTATACACTATAAATGTAGGCTTTGAGTTACGCTCAGAATTTCCTGTTAGTGACATACTGGAACTGAAAAGTAAGAAATCTACGTACAGCTAGCGTAGTGCCTGTAACATACGACAGGGTATAGAAATATACTGCGTTGTCCAAACGACTGGTGCAATGCGTGATTTCAGGCTTGCAACGCGATGTAAATGTGACCTGCACTCTTCTGCGATATTACGCAGATTTGAGTGGTAGTTCTGTACTGACGTTTTGGGACAATCTATCGGTCCCATTTTCAAGGGCCAAAAAGTCCAAAAATTCTGGACCCCTAAAGATGGGATTGATAGGTTTTCCCGAAACTTCGGTATAGAATTATCAATATACGTTATGCAATATCGTAAAAGACATCAGATATCGACTGCGAAAATGGTCTCCAGATGCACAATAAACATTCATATGAATTGTGATCCTACGAAATGAATATAATTACATCGTAATTATAGCTGACTTTCTGCTATATAGTAAGTTCTGTCCAACTCCAACGGCCATTGGTAACTCTCGATATCTCTCTAAAGCGTGTGCAGTTGTGCCTCGACTCATCTCTCTGAGTACCCGAAACAAAACATGTTTATTCCGAGCCTCCCCCCCCCCCCCCCCACCAGTTCCACCAACTCTGACGAACGCTTTTAAGTGGCAATGCATGATTTAGTACCACAGTGTTAACAAATTAATAGTATCACTTCATTAAAATTATATTAAGGACCATGTTTGAGGTCAATTTTACTTTTCTGCCCGTTTACCTACACGGAGCTGTGTATATATTATCCTAGATAGAGCTGTTTCAATGAAGCTGGTCAATACTTCTATGCGTGAGATTTGCTTACGTGAGATTATGTTCATAATATCTTCAGTTTTGTCATCGTATCAACATAGGTATCATCAAGTAATCAGGACCAATAAAGCATATGTCGAATTATGTAACAAAACGAGAAATATGACTTAATTTTGTGTATTTAATATTTATATTACTGCTCTCCTGCCTCTTTTTTATGTTCTCATTCTATATCTCTTTCTCTTATTTTTTTTTTTCCTCCTCCGTTTATACTCCCCCATTTTCATACATCTACCAACTTACGTGACTTTAAGCTTCCTTCGCGATGTAGATAAGATCTGCGATCTTCTAGGATACTACGCAGCGTAGAGTGGTAATTATGTATCGACGTTTCGGGATAACCTATCGGTCCCATCTTCAAAGTTCAGGAAGTCCAAACTTGCTTGACCATTGAATATGGGACCGATAGGTTGTCCAGAAACGTCGGTACATAATTACTACTCTAATCTGTGTAATACCCCAGAAGAGCTCAGATCTCATCTATCCACTTCTTATCTTTTTCTTGCCTCTTTCTGCGCTTTGCAATAAAATTTTAGACCTGGACAATTCTTATAAATCTTGTTTTCGGTTTTGGATTGCAGGTAGCAAACCTCAAATAATCCTCATATCTCACCCTGCCTTTATCCATATACAACATTAGTATCTTAATATAAACTGGTCTCATGTACTTACCATCTGTGGCAATTCATATGGATTTAACATTTCTCTGCAGACTATATGTCCAGAATTTACTATTGCTACTGCTGCTGCCTATGTTTTGGTAACCCCTGGTTTCTATTTCCCACAGGCAAAATGGAAGACTTCCTCGCACCCAGACTCGACGCTTCTACACTTGTTTTATTCATGCAAATGAGACAAAAGGGGGGCTCAGGGACTAGAGGAAGACCGATAACAGGGGTGAACAAAATACGTAGCCATTCTTATTCAGCAATATTAATTCTGACAGAACATTACAAACTTCAATTAAGAAACTCGATCAAATTATAATTATATTCCAGCTCATTCCGTAGTCCTCTAGGCACAGAAGTGCGTTAAAACAAAAATTCTACAGTCCTTTCAATAGGACATCTTGCCCTGTTCGTCTGTGAGGTTATTCATTGTTTTAACTCATGAGTATGAAAGCGTCCGGGGTAATAAAATCAATACACAAGCTGTGTTCAGAAAACTTGCTGGTTCCAACATCAGAGTCTTTGAAATATTTTCATCATTTTTATTCTTCCTATGGTCATGTGCCCATATGTAATTCAGTCCATGGAGCACACTTCTTGACAAGTTGATAATTGTTCAGTCAGTCGAGAAATACCTCGCATTCGTGGAACACGAACGTTCATTACCGTGTTCACAACAGTCCGCATTTAGACACAGTCATGTGTCAGACACACCCTGTCCAAAAAAACACACACCTCATTTCTAGTTTCACTTGTTATCTCTTTACCACATACGCATACGTCACACAAACCATATTTTTCTTTTATGTTGGCCAACTAACGTTTTCTATATATTGGCTGCAGGAATGAAAAAGACGCATTTATATTTCTGGCAAAGTGGGCCTTACAACTGGGCCTGTCAAACTTACTTATATGGATAGCATTATGCCCACATGGAGTCTTAGAATGGCTCCTTATAACTGCATTCAATCGTACTGCTTGATTCCTGAAATGTATGTACCATTAATTGTAGAATTACTAGCCTACTTCGCATTCAAAATATAAAGGCAAATTCCAGAAATTTCAATTTCAGAAACTTTACACAGTATACATTTTATTTTAGCCTGTAGTTCATCAAAATAGAATTTAAAATTTCAGTTCCGACATCAAAACACAGTACATCTTTAGTACAACGCACAATCGCTTGGTGTTTCTTAGAAAACAATTTTTTTTTATTTTATTACGAAAAATACGTCTTGTGTGCTAGATTAAGACTCGTTTAACCTTTAATGGAACATATGGTAGGTACATCGTACTTTTAAGGCTGCAACTCATGCAAAAAAGATTTTAAATATAAAATAAATATCTTTAAAAACTCCAGTAAATACCAGTCGAAAAGGCGTAACATGCCAGAAGACTTGAATCTTCAGTAACATCGCTTTAAAAATAACAAATATCAAATACAGGGTATACACAAAAGAATGGTTCGGTTTCCCTTTATTCACCATTGAAACCGCACCATTCTTTTGTGTATACCCTGTATAGCAAATCCAAACTTTTTATTAGAAACACAGAACAACAAACCACATTTTATTCTCTTTAAGAAACATGAGAACCTCCAGTGCCATCCTCCAAATATCCCTTACAAGTTTTAAAATCACGTAAAGAATATATAGAAATGGATTATTTTACGTCACGTATATTAACTGTGACTCAGTTGCACTAACAGTCAGTTCGTGACAGTTATTACAAGACTCATATGAAACCCTTAAACATGAAAGGGTGGGAAAATGCTGAGGTTTTTAATGTTAAACCAGACGGTAATTTTTTGAACGCCACTACCTTAAAAGGAAAAGTACCTAGGGGGTTTGATCATACAATATGCATTTAGTTTCTAGGCAGCAGTGATTTCAAATTTAACAACAGGATTATTCAAGCGGTGACTGCCTTACCTATCTTGTAGGAAAGACAATTAATGTGCAGTTAATTGAATCCAATTCCAAGGACTGGAATTCCGCGTCAGTTTTGTTCATCACTACTGTGCTGTGTAGGCAGGCACTTCGCTCGGAATGCAGCAACATTATAATGAAAGCACATGGAATGTACAAAGTATCTCGGGCTGAGGTATCAAGCCAAGTCTAAATAAACTCTTCTATCATTTTATTCAGTCCAACGGTCTCAAAACCTGTGTGGAACAAAACATATCATTTTTTTTGTTTCAACTATACAATTCCACATTCTATAATCACGTATAGAGTTTAAAACAGACATGTTCTGGTGGTTATATAATTCAGAAGCAGGCTCTGTGGCTAGTGGTGTATTCTGGAACATGACGCTGCACAGTTTACTGGATAAAATCCAAAGTTTCGGAGAAATCTTAGTCTCCATTTTTAAAGTACTCTGAAGATGAAGCCAGCAGGATCTCCCCCCCCCCCCCCCCGCAACGTTTGGTCTATCTAGCAAAGGACAAATCATAACATTTCAGAACAGACTATCAGCGCATTAACCTCCTTGGTAACCTCTAGTCTCACAGGCTTCATGATACAGACTGTAATGCGTGGAGTATTACATAGAACTGCAGTATTCTGCTTTACCACAAAAATGAATAGCATTACATTTTGGGAAATGTAATTTTAAGTCCTTGTCCAGAAACCCGATAAAATTCGGGATGCCAAAGCCCACCAAGGGTTGTAGTGCAAGAGAAGAAGAAGAAGAGAAGATAATTTTAAGTCCATGTCCAGAAACCCGATAAAATTCGGGATGCCAAAGCCCACCAAGGGTTGTAGTGCAAGAGAAGAAGAAGAAGAGAAGATAATTTTAAGTCCTTGTCCAGAAACCCGATAAAATTCGGGATGCCAAAGCCCACCAACGGCTGTAGTGCAAGAGAAGAAGAAGAAGAGAAGATAATTTTAAGTCCTTGTCCAGAAACCCGATAAAATTCGGGATGCCAAAGCCCACCAAGGGCTGTAGTGCAAGAGAAGAAGAAGAAGAGAAGATAATTTTAAGTCCTTGTCCAGAAACCCGATAAAATTCGGGATGCCAAAGCCCACCAAGGGCTGTAGTGCAAGAGAAGAAGAAGAAGAGAAGAGAATTTTAAGTCCTTGTCCAGAAACCCGATAAAATTCGGGATGCCAAAGCCCACCAAGGGCTGTAGTGCAAGAGAAGAAGAAGAAGAAGAGAAGAGAATTTTAAGTCCAACAGTCATATAAAATGTCACCGCATATAGAAAGCTGCAGAATTCTATCTCTACGCCACAATATTGCCTTAAAATGTTATGAATAGTAAAATTAGTAATGAGGAATTCTTTTGCGAAATCTCTACGAAGGGGCTAAACGGAGTTAGATTTCTCAATTTATCCTCTAAGGTAATAGAAAAACAGTAACATTTCCCAAAATGGTAGGTTTAAAAAGCCTCGAACGATGGTCAATATGTACAACATCAAATAACGCTGTGTTTATGTACAGTATACAGAGTGTCAAGAAATTCACGCTTACGTATTTCATCCTGCGAGTCTTTCATTAATACTCTGAGATAGGTGACCCTTGATAAAATTTTGACCATCGCCAAATTCCCGCAGAAGACGCGTGTTGACACAACAAATTCCAAATAACATCTTTTTATGGGAAATTTGAGAAAGGAATATCTTCTCCCTAACTGACTGAGACTCTAGACGCAAATATCGCGACATCCTGTTGCATTCTGCAGCACTTGGTCATTGTTTCATCACTCAGAAATAGTTGCACGGCTCCGACCAGGCATTTATTATTATGTACATTATATTGATTGTATCGTATTATCATTTACTTGATTGCAATAAAATATGAATGAATCATGGGTACATATAGTGGAATTCCACCCCCAACCCTCCCGGGCCCCTTCTCCTAAAGTTACCTCTGTCCATTAATGGGATAATAAACTGGTAGGCAGGGATCAAATTTAATTCTGTTTCAAATGTGTAATTATCGAATGCAATGAAGCTGATCCAATGTTTTGTCTATGCGTAGGATTTCATTCGTGGTTCATTTGTTACAGTACACGCATCGCGGCCATATTGAATGAGCTTATGTACTACACACATTTGGCCCAGGCTAGTGTTCCGTAGTCAGATTTGAATCGACTTGTGGCAACATTTCCTCTCAGATAAATTAAGATAAACTATTCTATTTATTCTTCCATAGTAATGGGTCTAAACGTATAAGCCACAAATCCATTTTGGAGCAGACAATATTATGAAAGAGTATGAAAAATATCACAGCCAATTTTTACAATTTAAGCCAATAATTACGTAAAATACATTGAAACTGAAACATACACTTCTTTCTTTCTTTCTTAATTTTAACCTCCTTTTATCTACTCATTGTAGGTGTAGAGCTTATTGTTACACCTGATCACACTCAATGACACGCACACACACACGCACACACTGTAGGACTGCTCTGGACAAGGGCTCGGCTCGTCGCAGAGACTTCTACATAAAAACACACAACAATTACAAGAGACAGACATCCATGCCCCAAGCGGGATTCGAACCCGCAATTTCAGCAACCGAGCGGCCGCAGACCCAAGCCTTAAACCGCGCGGGCACCGGAATTGGCTTGACACATACACAGTGTGATAACTATAATATTGGGAAGTAAACAACATACATAAACACAATTTTATTAAATGGCGGCGACATTTGGTAAGGCACACCACTACTGAAATTGAAGAAATGAAACACGGGTTTTGTTTTCAATTTGATATTATTACAGCTGTGTTACAGAATGTGATACCACGCATTTCTGTAACTGGTTACTAGGCTTCTATCGTCAGTGTAGAAAGAATCTCTCACACTAGACAGTAACGATATGGGATTACAAGTTCTCACGGAAGCAAGCATTCAGATTGCGTTTTTCTATCATATGACAGCATATAATCTGGTAGGCAGAGACAGTGACTGTCAAGTTTGCAGTTGACTTTGGCAGTGGTTTTCACTGGGGAAAGCCGACCAACCCTTGTTTGTGACCAGCAATCCGTGTTTTCCGGTTAAAAATACTTTGGGCTGAAGTGCAGTCGTATCTTGTGCGTGTGAGATAATATAGGTAAAGCAATCCCATTACAGGCCTGGACAGACCCTTAGGGTTCCAGGAGGTTGAGATTCCGAGATTTCTAGACAGTCGGCACATGAAGGTGGTAAGGTTGTCTTCCCTACGCACCGGCCGCCTTTACCCCCCAGGAAATATTCCTGGTACTCATTTCTGTTAGAGACTAAGTCGACCCCAGGGCCATAGTGCGACCTAAAGGATTATGTCAATGAAAAATTCCAATGACCACCGGGAATCGAACCCGCGACCTTCCGGCTTGTAGCCTCAACCAACTGCGCCACCGCGTGGCGTGTGAGATAATACATTTATTTACTTAATGTCACACAAATTCCGTGCAGTTGTCTTACACGTACAAGTTTTATTTTTTGCAGTGTTCTGTGTGTTTAGCGTAGCGCATAAATTTGACTTTAGGCTTGTTATAAAGGAAACACCTAACAAATGGCGACCATTATTTGTGAAAAAATTACGTCATACATTGATAGAGACTCATAATTTTGACAGGATTCACATGTTTTCCCCAGACCATCGTCGTGAGTGTTAAAGGACTCTACCCACGCTGTGCAGTTCAACTGCAGTCTCTTGAGTAAAGGACTTTAGTTACCACTTCTTTGAACCTGAAGCTAAATGCAGGATTCCTGTCAGAAAAGATGGTACACCTACTAAAGTACACGGGATCGAGCCCCGGCATCTCACCAAGAATATTCGTTTCCTCCCAGACTAGTCACGAATGATAATGAGAAAAAAGTGGCACTGGGAGAGGTTTTCCTCTCAGTATTTCAGTTTTCACCTATCAGTATCATTCAACCAATTCTTCTTAGGTGTATTTGCTTATCAACCCGCGAACTTGCAGCTTATTGACCTTATCTTGAAAAGCCCAACAGTTTCTTTCATATGTATATATATTTTTTACTTTAAAATTTATTAAGGAGGGAAGGAAAGGTACAGGCAGATAAACAGATAAATGTCTGCTGAGGTTGTGGGTCTGTCTGTCATAAATAAATAGGATAATCCAGCTTAAATTTATACAAAAAGAAACAGACATGTTTTAAAAGCCAAACAAACGCATGAAATCAGGTCCTTTAGGCGAAGTCAGTTTTTAGTCAGCCATATTGCCCATACTTTATCGAAACCAAAGTTCAATACCGTCTTCACAGAAATCAGTAAATGGTCCCAGTTCCAAGCAAAATTTAACCATTCATGGATTCGTTTATTCAAAAAAAAAAAAAAAATACTCTTTCCAAAAATTTATTATATCATAATAAACAACAATGAAATTCAAAACTTACTATTCTGTGTTAACGACAGAGATATATTGGCATAAAGACACTTTCAAGGGCTTTTGAAATTGCTATAGATTTAAGGGTAACGTATTGTAATCCGTTACAGAGAACAACAAAGCCACATCCCGAGCTTCAGATTGGAAATGTTGATGGAATGGTAAGTTGAGGCTTTGTTTCCATTAGTTACTAAAATTTAACGACCCACAGTATGGCTGAAACGCTTGTGGTAGGACAAAGCATTAATTATTGATTACTGGATTGTGAACGGAAGCGGAATTGCAGAATCCCAGTCTACGCCTGCAGGACAACAAAGTTCAGGTCACCAAATGAAGGAAATCGAGAAATCAAATGTCTCGATTGGGAATCAGAAGGTATCGATCGACATATTTCGAAAAGTGTAATAAAACAATGGACAAGAAGAGGCGACATGTTGGTATGCCTAGCAGTGTAAGAAACTTAGATGGAGGTCCTGGTTCATGTTTTTAAACATATAATACAAACTCTGTGGCTTCAAAATTTCGTGGAATAATCCACTGTTTGCCACCAGTTACATATTTCACCGAGAAATCTATCTCAAACGGAAAGGCTTTTGAATTTTATTCGGACGTTTCTGCTCGAATATCGACCGGAACTCCCAGCCCATCCATGAGATCGTGCCGATCCCAATGTCTGCGCCGTCTGAGGCGTCGGTCTTCGGCCGCTCACTTGCTGGGATTGTGGGTTCGAATCCCGACGGGAGCATGGATGTATCTTTTGTGAGTGCTGTGTGTTGTCAGCTAGAGGTCTCTGCGTCGGGCTGATCACTCGTCCAGAGGAGTCCTACCGAGTGTGGTGTGTCTAAATGAGTGACTGTGAAGCCCCAATAACGGGGAAAGCCATGATCCGAAAACGGGTCCAAAAGTACCACATGAAAAAATAATCCATGAGAATATCACACTAAAACATCAAATTAGCCCAGGACCGATTCCTTACGCATCCTTTTCAAATCCTTCTTCATTAGTCATCTTACAGTCAAAGCTAAGCAAGGTTGTTCCTTTTCACGCCTTGAAGGCCTATATGGGGAGTAGAAGTAGCCTATAGCACCGCTCATTCTTAACCATGACATCAGATGAAGGTGAGTGGTCAACTTCACGCCCCCGCAGCTTTATCCCCAGGACAGACCCCAAGTACCCACTGGATACGATGCTGCGTGGAACCCAGAAACTGTCTACACCTTTCGGAGAAGAGATAAATCTTTGGGCCCCTGCCGAGAAATGAACACCTGACCATGCAGAATGTAGTCTAGTAACTACACTGACTGAGCTATTCAACTCCAAGTTGTTAACATCGAGTTACTGACATCCCAACAACAAACTACAAAATACATTTTCATTTATTAAATCTCTACTTCCGTAAAGTTTTCATTGAGCTTATTTAAGCAACACGCCACAAAGACGTATGGGGAAAGGAAGATACAGCACCATGTATTCTTCACCTCGGTACCAGATCGACAGGAGCTGCACCGAGTAGGCACGAGTAGGCATTGGATAAAAACTGCGTGGGAACAAAGGTCGTTCTGGATGAAGCGGAGAAAAAAAAACTGTGACTCTGCCGGGAATCGACCTTCGATCCCCGACGTAGGATACAGAGCCTAGAACAACCCAAATTTAAACACTTTTGTTTTGCCTTCAGAATTTAAAGTTTCCGCTCCACGAAGTTCTGTTTAGCTTCTATAGATGATGTTACTTTTCCAAACTATGGGCACTTTACATTTCGTTATAGACACAGAAGTTAAAGCGTTGACAGACTTGGGCGAGGGCGTGCGAGAAGGAAAGCAAGATACTTGGCAACTCTCCCGAAGTCTGTCTTATCATCTGTGTAAATATCATCAACAATTGTGTGCCAACTGTTACTGTTGTTACAATTTCTCCTCGTGCTAGTTAATAAAGCTCAGCTGTGGAAACTTTATGTTGGCTGCTTAGCTCTTTGTTTACTCGTCTTAACTCTAGACTCTATTTCTTTATCCACACAAAATACAGAGTCCTGTGGCCATTCTGTTCGAGTGTAAGACGATCATAAGATACTGTAGCGTGTACACTAAGGCGACAATTTGGTACGCCAGTTTCAAGCACGGAAATCACCCAAGCTGTAATCAAAGCTGATCAGCGTGCGTCTTCAGATAAATTACGAAAATGTTATGTTCTTAGGCGCGTTCGCATAAGTAGCGAAGAGGGCCTATTAGTTTCGTCATGTCTGTCCGCCTGTTTGTCTCTCTGTCCGCACCTATGAGCGCGGTGAGTCTCTCTGCCCGCACGTATGAGCGCGGTCTGTCTCTCTGTCCGCATGTATCAGCGCGGTCTGTCTCTCTTTCCGCACGTATCAGCGCGGTCTGTCTCTCTGTCCGCACGTATCAGTGTGGTGTGTCTCTCTGTCCGCACGTATCAGTGCGGTGTGTCTCTCTGTCCGCACGTATCAGCGCGGTGTGTCTCTCTGTCCGCACGTATCAGTACGGCTCCTACAGAGAAAAATAGGTAGAAGGACGGATAGATAAAGCCAGTACACATACTTTCTCTTTTCCTCTGCTTAATAAACAACGCATAACTGATATCGTTATGAGAACACAGACACTGAATACTATTCTATGACCGATATAAATGTAATTACAAATCTAAAGCTCTATTTATCGTTTACCTGGTGAAATACGTTTCAATAAAATTTAAACAAGAGTTAATATACACCACTTAGGATCCCTTACCTCGCACTATGTAAATAGGTAGCTATATAACACTTACACGCCACTTTTAGTGTTACTTGTTTGTTTGGCTGCCCTGTTTGTTTGTTTGTTTGGTGTATAGCAACGCATAAAACTTTCTGTAACTTGAAGCGAAATTCACTGCATGATATTCAAATAATATTATTTACAACAACTTTAAAAGAAAATTGAAAAGAATACCATAATTTGTTTATCTGCCTTTTTATACACCCAGTTCAAACAAAGACATCTGCGTAAAGCACAGTTTGTAAACTGTTAAAATATTTTGAAAATATATCATGACATTCGTTATTCGTGTTCCTGACGATTAAATTACGCAAAATAAATACGTCGGTGTTGTGAAACAGAGACTATGGTAATGCCATGGGTGTATGGGATAGTAGATGGTTGTATGAGGGGTTTTGGTGGGAAAATGTAAAAAAAAAAAAAGACGCTCGGAAGGCGTAGGCATACAGAGAGCGTCTGTCCAGTAACTGCTGTGCTTCCAAAGCTTACGAAAGACGCTGCACAACTGCATCGGCTTAGTTCACGTCCAATACGCTATATCTTTTGCGACCCAGCAGTTCAGCCACAAATGGCAGAGACGCAGCAAACTCAATTCTCTCTTATATGGATTCATGTTTATACATAATTAACAGGAGAGTAAAAAGATAAAGCTCGCCATAGAACAGGTCATAAAGGCCCAAAGGGGGAGTAGAGGTATAGCTCTACTCTTTCCTTAACCTCGGCGCTAGATGGGTTGTGTGGTCAACGGCACGTCCCGGCCGCTTTACCCCCGGGAATGACCCGGTACCCATTGTACAGGAGGCTGGGTAGTCTCCAGGGCCGGTCTGGACGAGTGTTAAAAATCTCGCCCCCCACCGGGATCCGATCCCCGGACCGTCCAGCTCGTAGCGAGTAGCTATACCGACTGAGCTATTCCTGATTAACAGGAGAGTGGAGAAGAATATATAACGAGGAACTTAATGATCTGTACTCATCACCAAATATTATTCGGGTGATCAAATAAAGAAGAATGAGATGGCTGAATCATGTAGCACGTATGGGGGAGAGGAGAAGTGCATGCAGGATTTTGGTGGGGGGACCTGAGGGAAGGAGGCCACTTGGAAGACCTAAGCGTAGATGGGAGGATAATATTAAAATGGATCTTCAAGTAATTGGATGTGGGGTCATGGAATGGATTGATCTGGCTCAGGATAGGGTCAGGTGGCGGGCGCTTGTGAATGCGGTAATGAACCTTCGGGTTCCATAAAATTTGAGAAATTTCTTTACTAGCTGAAGAACTGTTAGCTTCTCAAGAAGGACTCTGCTGCATGGAGTTAGTTAGTTAGTTTAGTTTGCACAAAATCCACAGTATTACAACTGAAAAAAGAAACTGTTTTGTTTGGTGTGTTTTATACATAAAATATTTCAGCTCATTAGTAATTTCGTTTTCGAAATAAACAGTCGCCCTTTAATACTCATCATTTATTGCTCAGTTTCAACGAGTGGTAAATTATCTGCCTTCCCTTGCCTGCCTTTGGTGCAATTTACCGACGTAAAACATGACAGCAATAATAATGTTTCTGCCTTCCTCATTCTCTTCGATGGTTTTATGACGAGTCTGCTGACATCAAAGCTTTTGAAATTAGATCGTGATATATGCCCACAGGATGTTCAAGAAAACAGCATTTTACACTTTATATAAATTTAATTAATTCTGAATTCTCCATATTTTAACATCGGCGATTTTACATACTGTAATCTTGTGAGTTTCATTACAGTGTTGCCTTGTTTGGCATTCTGACGTCTCTTTAAGTCTTGAAAAGAGGAATGTTCTTCCGAAACGTCGGGATCGAAGTACAAAAATACACGTTGTCAAAATCCAGAAGACCACAATCCCAGCTTTTACTCCTATTTACATAGCCATGTCCAAAGAAATACCACAGTCAACTGCATAAAATTTTGGGGTTGTGATGTGAATGTTCAGGGTTCACTCACTCTGCGCATGCGTACCATTAGTTTAAAAGCTAGTGCTTTCCTGAAAATCGTGTAGCCCATTTGTAAAGTTACGTACTAACCACGAATTAACAAAAGCAAGCAGCCTGATATGGCACCTGCTTCTCTGCATAAAATTCAAGGTGTAAATATTGTACGTATTTATACATGATGGAGATGAGAATAAGAAGAGAAAATATGGAAACATTTGCAGTGTGGGTATTGGAATTGACACACTGTGGACCTCACCTACGACTCGTTGTCTTGACTAAAGCATTCATTTGTCATGAAAAAAAAGTTACGGTTTATTATTTCAAGATATCCTGAATTTTAATTTGTAAATCATCGGCAGTTACATAAAAAAAGATTAAGGATTACTACTCCGTCAGTAGGCATGTCAGGAGCTACAGGTTATGACAGTTGTGAAGAGGAGAACTCGACGGCAAAAGTTAAAAGTAATAATTCTAGATCATTACTTAGTTACTGTGAAGCATATTATACTTAAAAGACACTGTGATCGCAAAATGTAAACACCAATAATTTTAAATTACTACCTTCTACCAAAAAATAATGTTACTTTTTCGTTTATTTAACGATACTGTCATTAGCTCAAACTATATAATGTCGAATATATAAAAGAATTAACAATTAATTAGAGAGGATAAAAAAAGAAAGCGGCCGTGGCCTAATTTAAGGCAAATTACACGAGTGGCCCCTAGTGTAAGAAAACCCATAAAAAACCACAACACCCACAGGCAGCAACAGTCGGTGTTCCGGCAGCAATTGGAGCTCCCAAATATGAGTCACGACCATTACGGCTTGAGCCAACATGGCCGATGACACCACAGATGAAAATCAACGCCATATTAAAGCAGAAGTGATGTCCAAGACAAAGAGCCCTGAGACAGTATTCAGAACAAAATATGTTTGTATTACTGACCCTCATTAATTGTTGTGCTGCCTGATATGCCCACTACAGTCCACCAATACATAAAGGAGACGAGGAATGTGGCGTGGTACTGGAAGCACATAGTGACATGTCACCTGTACACATACAGAATATGTTGTAAATCCAGAGGACTTCTGCCAGATGACAGGACGGTAGCAGGGTCTTCGGCAAGGCCGTATAACTCGCATCCTGCATGACGTCATGATAATATCACAGATTTTCTGGAAATCAATAAGTTACGTAAATATAGTGTGAAAATTTACAAGCATATTTATGGATTTTCCGCACATATTTTTTCTCCTATGCGAATACTTAGAAGTTTAGACTAAGTACAGTTGATTTTAAAGTACATAACAGAGAATGTAAACTATAGGGGCGCATAGTATTAATTGTATTATACAGGGTGTTTTATGTCACGATTAAATATATGTTAAAAACTCAAATAATTTATATGTAAATCTTGGTTTTAAGTCCATAATTATAGCGACAAGGCGAACTAAAGGACATATATAAAAAATTTATACACGATAATATTCATATAACAATGAAAAGGCAAATCAGGTTTTATCAACGTTCCGACGTAAGAATTATTTAAGCAATTAGATGTTGCCAGCTTTGAAGTAACACTAAATTAAAATAAAAAGGGCCAGGAAAAGTCAGTGTAAATAAAGTACTATTTTTCCACAAGAATAAACCTAACAGGATGTTTCAAATATTATTCAAAACGCATCTACACACGTGCTTTTAGACAGAGGCCGCACGTGTGTATAGGCCTACAGAGGTGCAGTAAAAGTAACTTGACACTGCTTTTCTTTTCTTAAACGTCGCGTATCGAGTGTCTTGCGCCAGCCTGTAAATGGACATACATGTATGTATGTATGTATGTATGTATGTATGTATGTGTGTATGTATATATGTATGTATGTATGTGTGTGTAAGTATGTATGTATTTATGCATGTATGTATGTACGTATGTATACATGCATGCATGAATGTGTGTATGCATGCATGTATGTATGTATGTATGTATATATGTGTGTATGTATATATGTATGTATGTATGTGTGTGTAAGTATGTATGTATTTATGCATGTATGTATGTACGTATGTATACATGCATGCATGAATGTGTATATGCATGCATGTATGTATGTATGTATGTATGTATGTATTTATGTATGTATGTGCATGCATGTATGTATGTGTGCATGCATGTATGTATGTATGCATGCATACATGAATGTGTGTATGCATGTATGTATGTATGTAATGTATGTATGTATGTGCATGCATGTATGTATGTATGTACGCATGCATGTATGTATGTATGTGTATGTACATATGTATGTATGTATGTATGCATGTATGTATGTATGTATGTATGTGCATGCATGTATGTATGTATGTATGTATGTATGGACGTATATGTATATATGTACGTACGTACGTATGTATGTATGTATGTTTGTATTATGTACGTACGTATGTGTGTGTATGTGTGTATGCATGTGCATGTATGTATGTGTATGTACGTGTGTATGTATGTATGGACGTATGTGTATATATGTACCTACGTATGTATGTATGTATGTATATATGTACGTATGTATGGACGTGCATGTATTATGTACGTATGTACGTATGTATGTATGGACGTATGTGTATTCATGTATGCATGTATGTATATACCCGTACACATACATATTCACAGTTTTCACATTACATATGGTGTCCACCGGAACAGATAATTTGATATGCTCGTAGCCGTGCTAGAAGGTATTAATATGTAGGTTACACAGGACACACCTCCGAGTAAATCCTCTGATGTATCGAGCTGAAGACAGAGGAAGGCCGGGCTGGCAAACGTTGCGACTCGCACAGCTTGACTTCAGCCCACGTCGCCGCGGGCGACAGTCGGCCACCGTTGCACTCGTCGGTTGGTTTTGGCAGCCACATCACCGCCCCCGCCTTCCCCGCGGTGACAGGATATTGCAACCAGTGGCACTACCCCTGTACTTTTATTGCTCACCCCGAGCTACCTCTCCCTGGCTTGAAGTTTTCCTTTGATACTCACTGTTTAAAGGCATGACTTTGGTCCGGGAACAGTCAAGAAAATACCGGATGAATGGATGGATGGATGGATGGATGGAGGAATGGGTGTGTGTGTGTGGTTGCGTGGGAGGATGGGTGGATGATAATTAAGAAGTACATGAATGAGTGAATGATGTGTTTTGCCTGGGTGGGTGGGTGGGTAGGCGTGTTTGCTAGTGGTTTGATAAATAGTTGTGTGTAAATTGTGAGATTCTGACGGCGTTGAAAATTACGATTATATTCTGGAACAAAAGCACCACACGGATTTATAAAGAGGAACCTACTTCCTCTAACTTCAGGGTGAAAAATGAAACAAAAAGGCTGTTTTCGTTCAGTATCTTCAATTAGTAAAATTTTGAATTTCGATCAAGTAAGATGGGTTTTAATTCTGATCAAAATATTTTCATTGTAGAACACTTCTTTGCTAGCAAAAAAGTTTGTGTTGTAAAGTACGGTACTGTACAATACTGGATACACTAAATATTGCACCGTGAACAAATTAAAATTGTTGTAGATGGGTTAAAAAAAAAGCAATCCCATTACAGGCCTGGACAGGCCCTTAGGGTTCCAGGAGGTTGAGGCTCCCAGATTTCTAGACCATCGGCATATGACGGTGGTAAGGTTGTCAGCCCTACGTACCGGCCGCTTTTACCCCCCAGGAAATATTCCTGGTACTCATTTATGTTAGACGCTGAGTGGACCCCAGGGCCTTAGTGCGGCCGGAAGGATTATGTCAATGAAAAATTCCGATGACACCATCGGGAATCAAACCCGCGACCTGCCGGCTTGTAGTGCAGTGCCTCAACCAACTGCGCCACCGCGTGCTCCTTGTATATGGATTACATTTTAAAATGGAACGCCCTGTATTAAATACTCACAGGCTAAAGAGTTGGTATTTTGTTCCCTTTTCTATTATAACTCACAAATATCAAGTAAAATTAAGAATTTATTGAATACCTTTCAGTTCCGAAATCGGTCTGGCTATTCATTTCGTCATAAACTTAACGAAAAGAGGGGAAAAAAATGCGAAATAACATTAATTGTCCGCATAGACTGCTGATACATTTGGCGATCAGAAACAAATAGACCTGCCGTGTGTTATTAACAGACACAGTGCAGTCCTTTTATGTCTCTAACCGTTGGAATGGTTAGGGTAACGCGTTTTAGTAAGAAGTGAAGCTGAAAATAGGACATTTTACATGCACCGGTGATCTTTCAGGTGAAAAGGTGAAACAGGAACATCACACTGCGCAGCAAAGCATAATGTTTGCAGGAGATGATCAGAAAATACTGAATACAGTTCGCAAGGCAGAGCGCTTTGACAGGGGGGCCTATTCAATCACCAGTTTAAACACCCCAGCAGCTTCGGAAAAGGGGGAGCGATGGTTTATGTCTAGTAACTCCTAATCATTCTACACGTTATACAAGGTATACACAAAAGAATGGTGCGGATTCAATGGTGACTAAAGGGAAACCGCACCATTCTTTTGTGTACACCCTGTACATTGGTATATTCGTATGTTCTGCAGATTTGACACTACGTCATGAATAAAATTTACTTACAAAACAGAAAAGGAACTTAGGTGTCAAATATCTAAAATTTATGTTTCCGGTTCTGCAGATATTGGGTTCTAAGCCTCGTCTCGGAAATTGGTTATTATGAATAAAATTTCTGATTTTTTCCTCAGTCACTGCAGGCAAGCGTCAAAATAACACCTCAAAGTATGCCGCAGCCGCTTCCTTTACAATACATGTGCTTATACATCAGGAGCTTGGTTTGTAACACATTACGTCACATATTCTTGTAGTTGATGTCACTTATGTCAGATGGCAGTAATTACTGAAAAAATTCTCTCGTTATGAGGCAGTAAAAAGTACCTACGCTTCGGTCGGTATTGCAGCTTTGTACTATGCCGATAAAATCTATCAAGCCGTCTGTTAGGAACTTTAAAAAAATCTACGGCGAGTATACTCGGTGAAAGTGAGATTTCATATTGTCTTTTTACGATACTCACAAACGGGCCGACTGCGGGGTTATATGTGAATGAAAAGTGTTTAACTTTCTTTTCTTCGACATATAGGATCCGGGACAGCATAGTGAATATAGTGACTAGGATACAGGCTGGACCATCCGGGGTTAGATTCACGACCGGGTGCAAGACATGCATTTCTTCTCCGAAACGTCCATGCGACAAATCCAGCCTCCTATTCGTAGAGTACTGGGGGGGGGGGGGGCTCTTTCTCAGGGGTAAAGCGGTGGAGGCGTGAAACATATCATTCGCTTCTATCTAAAGCCGAGGTTAAAATGACTGAAAATACATAACTACTTCCCCATACATCTTCACAGAGTGCACAGGGATATCTTTTCCTTTACGTTCCGGGGACATATAACTGTCTTGTTCGGAAGCTGGAATAGTCCGACGCGCCACACCGCCGTCTGACAAGACTAAGAGCATGCCCTCCTAAAGTATCTACATCTTTGTAGACCTTGAAATTTGCAGAGTTCTCAGTGAGATTAAAGAACTTATCAAAAGTTCTACATCAAGTTTCTTTAATAAAGTTAAGAGCTCTTAGGGAATATTCCTTTAATACGAAAAGATGATAAAATTTTGCACAGCAGGAATACGTAAGATGCATATTTTGCAAACGGCTAACCGACATGTATCGAGTGTAGGTTGGAGAGACTGAAATATTTTCATTTATCAGCTTACACTTAAAAGATTTTTATACCTGAATTCAATATCAGAGAATAATTTGCCTTTAAATTGTGTGATTTGAGCAGAGTTTTTATATGTAAGTTGACAATGTAATGTTATACCTACACAGGCCTCGACAGGCCCTTAGGGTTCTAGGAGGTTGAGACTCCCAGATTTCTAGACAATCGACACATGAAGGTGGTAAGTTTGTCAGCCCTACGCACCGTGAATTCTTAAATCTTTTATACGAACTTCATATTTTGAAGTATTAAGACATGAAATTCGTTTAAACAATTTTGACAAATTAGGAATTATTTTCCTTTCTACTTTACCGGTGTTTGTGTTTGTGTTTTCTACAATAATGTACATCCACTTTCTCCCTCCTCCTCGTCCTCCTGTTTATCATCATCATCTATAAACACCAATTTCTGCTACCCTACGTATTTCAGCGTCATAGGAATGCCATCACTGGAACTCCATTATATAAAATTAAATATGAATTACATCCTTACGTTCTTATAAAATACGGAGATTTTTTGTATTCAGAAGATAAAAGCATCCGCATATATGACCTGAACAGCAGGTAAAAATATCTTGTCTACAATATTAGAAATGAGTGAACTGTAACTTTATTTAAACTTGGAACATTATTTAAGTCCCACACCATCAATACACACGTATTTTGGTACAGACTATTTCTTATGTTCCACCAACACTCATGGAAGTGTGTGAGATTTGAGATTCTCACACCTTGACTGTGAAGTTAACTCGCTTCTGACGTGTAACATTGTGTATTCTGGTAGGTATATACCGACGTTTCGGAAGGCTGCTCTCGTCTTCAGGCTAGGGAATTGTTTTACTCTGAAGATCGCTACAGTCGTTTACTCCGAAATGTTATCGGTACATATTTACCAAACTGTACTATGTGACTATTTTTTATTTATTTTATTTATTTATTTTTATTTATTTATTATTTATTAAGGTAGTAATTTTACATGAAGCAAGCCACACAGCGTGGATAAAGCCGAACTTCTCTATATGAAGTTTCATCTCCCTTTCTTGACATATTACCCTGAATGTGGAGGCAGTATACTCATCCGAAACTTCGGTAACCAGTAAACGGACTACGCAGAAAGTCAAAATACACTACGATACTCTTTCCTCTAACATTACGACATTTTTATTCTTCTGTCGGATATATTTCGCTCAGTCTGTTGTTGAATACTTTTCTGCAGGGTACCTTAAGGCCACGCAAGCAGCCAAACGCCGTTAGCGGCCGTCCATACAAACCAATGTCAGTGCATGCCCTAACACATACGAAGAAGTAGAACAGAGAGATGGTGTAAGAAGAAACAAGAGTGTGCATTTATGTGAATACGTGGTAGCAAATAAAATATCCTAGGGGAAAGGCGATGTTGGTTTTGCGACCCAAACTGGCTCACAGGCGAGGGATATGGGGCACTAACAATGGCCATCATCCAGCGGCATCTTACTTTTTTATAAACTGAGGTATTCGCAAAATTTACTAGACATCTTTATAACAGTTCCTTTCTCCAGCTTTGTGGACAAGAAATAAAACCGTAAGACGAGATATTTTAGGTTTCCACAGAGGTTAATATGGAAATAAGTTTTTGTAAAATGACGTCGTACAGTCTGGTAGATATTTAATTCCACATAGTCTGATGATGTAAGCAGTAGGTTTGTATAAAACGTCGGTAGACTTCTAGTAGACTACGACGCATCTCAAGCGCCAAGACTCCAATCTTCATTAATTTTCTTCTCCTCTGTTACTAAGCTAAAGGCTTGTTCCCTAAAGAGCATGAGACACTCCATCTTTTATGTGTTCTACAAGATCTCTTATTCGATTCAGGTGAATTATTTCCTCTTAACCGGACAATCCTTTCAGATGTTATGCCTGAAACTTCGCGGTTGAATTTGTCTCTTCTTTTATTCACCAATTCTGCGAAATCCTAGATGTCACACCGAGGTCTGACGTCTTGTCTCGTTGCTTCGTTCAGCCTAATTAATCCCTGAATAATTCTTCCCTTACTTTACGACGTTCTCTGTAGCTTAAATTACATAACAGCGATAGTTCGAAGAGTGAAAGGTAAATGGGAAAAGAAATTGGAATTGGACTGTCGTGTACTAAACAAGAAACTCTCAGGGCAATTACACGTATTTGGAGGAAACTGGGTAAAAAAAATCACAATATCTGTGTTTCGGCACAGATTAGAACAAAGTACCTCCAGAATAAAGTCTTTACAGGGTGAGATCTGCGATCTTCTGGGATATTACGCAGCGTTGAGTGGTAGTTCTCTACCGACGTTTCGGGACAAACTATCAGTCCCATCTTCAAGGGTCAAGAAGTCCAAAAAGAAAACTTTCTTCTCTGACTCCTTGACCTCTGAAGATGGAATCCGATACGTTGTCCCGAAACGTCGGTAAAATAACTACCATTCTAACGCTGCGTATTATCCCACAAGATCGCAGATCTCATTTATATCGCTGCGGGAGCCTGAAATCGTCTTACAGGGTGTTTCGGCTACACCAAACTGCTTCGTTCCGAAATATTATGCATGTAAGTAATTAGGTATGGGACGGATTTTAGTCCTCTTGCCACCTTCTTACTGAAGAGTGAGTGTATTAAAACTGGAAGCTAGACATTGGACATACATCAGTGTAATGCTGTCTCATTATCCTGTAAACACGATAAATTACCAAGTAATTTATTTACTGCATTCCGTAACCCAACCTACAGCGACACATAGTATTATAACGTCATGAAAGGGACTGAATACTTTGTGTCGTTATAAACGAGTGTTGTTATAACCGAGTAGTATAATGTTATGGTTAGCAGTGAGGAATTAATTGGTACCACAGAATATCTGACGTTATAGACGAGGTGTCGTATAAACCGATGTCGTTAAAAGAGTGTTGTAACCGAGTAGTATAATGTTACGGTTAACAGTGAGAAATTAATTGGTACCACAGAATATCTGACGTTATAGATGAGGTGTCGTATAAACCGATGTCTTTGTAAGAGTGTTGTTGTAACCGAGTAGTATAATGTTACGGTTAACAGTGAGGAATTAATTGGTGACACAGAATATCTGACGTTATAGACGAGGTGTCGTATAAACCGATGTCGTTATAAGAGTGTTGTTGTAACCGAGTAGTATAATGTTACGGTTAACAGTGAGGAATTAATTGGTGACACAGAATATCTGACGTTATAGACGAGGTGTCGTATAAACCGATGTCGTTATAAGAGTGTTGTTGTAACCGAGTAGTATAATGTTACGGTTAACAGTGAGGAATTAATTAGTACTACAGAATATCCGACGTTATAGACGAGGTGTCGTATAAACCGATGTCGTTATAACCGGGTTCGACTGTATTTTATTATCATGAAAAGTAACAAATATTCAGCATTACTATTCCCTTTACTCCCACGTTTTATCCACTTTTTTACTTTATATCACCTCCTTTTCGGCTATAAACTTTGATCTCATTAACGGTTTTCACAGACTCACTTCTAAACGAGTTTTGGCCCACGTTACGTCACACTCCGAACCGTATAATTTATTCACTCTCTTCGTCTGATGTGTTTTGGCCCAGGCGTTTTATGCTGTTCTAACGTGAGGCATTACTACAAACACCCTCACCCTCGCCCTTTCAACTGTTTTCATCACACCCTTGCACCCTTTTCCTTTTGTTACCTTCACCCGTCACGTACGCGTTTCATGGTTCTACCGCTTGAGGGCGGTATTTGCGCCCTTACTGGCGGAGCTGTCCAATAACAATCAAAGTGAATAAAAACAGTTAATTCATTTCTAGTCTTTTGATCCATACTCCTCAGTGGTGCAAGAGCAACATTCAAGTATAATCCAGATCTATTATTAGTATTATATTTAATATTCTTTATACTGGGAGACGTTAGAGAACAGGAAATAATTACAAAATTTCGACTGGAAAATTTCAAGGGAAGGGGTTACATGGTGCGAAAATATGAACACATTGGAGGACAATATTAATTAGCTGAACACTAAAATTAAACTATTATATATGAAGCCTTAATGTGATAAGTCGGTCCCTGTCACCACGATAAGTCGGTCCCTGTCACCACGGCATGGCACGTCCTCGGGTTGCGGATGGAGGAACGGCCTCCGGATATGGAGGGTAGCTGCGAATACATTGAATAAGCAGTCGCGGACAGACTACAAGTGGTGGTCCTCCAGCTTGGGGGTTGGGCGAGGTGCTAACAACTCCTCACCTTAAAAAATTACCAAGTTACGAAACACATGACAAAAATACAAAGATTGAGATGTACAGATCTATAATTTTGCCTGTTCTTCTGTAGGGGTGTGAAACTTGGTCTCTCACACTGAGGGAGAAACATAGGCAGAGGGTGTTCGAGAATAGGGTGCTGAGGAGGATATTTCGGCCTAAGAGGGACGAGGTAACAGGGGAGTAGAAAAGACTACATAACGAGAAACTTAATGATCTGTACTCATTACCAAATATTATTCGGGTGATCAAATCAAGAAGAACGAAGTGGGCGGGGCATGTAGCACGTATGGGGGAGGGGAGAGGTGCATACAGGATTTTGGTGGGAAGACCTGAGGGAAGGTGACCACATGGAAGACCCAGGCGTGTATGGGAGGATAATATTAAAATGGATCTTCAAGAAGTGGGATGGGGGCATGGACTGGATTGATATGGCTCAGGATAGGGACAGGTGGCGGGCTCTTGTGAATGCGGTAATGAACCTTCGGGTTCCATAAAACGCGGGGAATTTCTTGACTAGCTGACGACCTGTTAGCTTCTCAAGGACTCTGCTCCATGGAGTTGGTTATATATGAAGCTTCGATTCGTACATCGCAGAGAACAGCGCGTTCCTTAACCATTTGTGTTGTACCGACAAACAATCGCTCTTCATCGTCAAAATCATAAGGTACAAACAAATACACTGCACGGGCAAAGCTGGCTGCCCAAATAGAACCCACTGAGCTTTAAAGACTTAAAACAGAAGTCAGGGAAATAGGGTGTGAAAATAAGAACTTGATTGAACACGAACCGAAATGGCTTTTTTTGGGGACATGGTGATTGATCTATTTATTTATAGTCCTGTAATAGGAGAACTTCCCCAAAATTCTCCTATTAGTGAAAATACATCGGACGCCACATAAATTCACCGGCATGAGATATTAAAATCATGATCACTTAAACAAAATTGGAAACCATTAGGCCCCTTCGGAGTGCATAGTGCTTCCGCATACATTATTTGCAATCTCACAGTCTGAATTTATATTTCTTAAAGATCGACATTTCGATACTGTTGTTACTTTACTTGCTGTCATAAAAGTATGGTTACTATCGTTACCGGCGTTATAGTCTTGATATGGTTGGTAGGTTTCCTTTGGTTACGATAGACATCGCATCGTACGTCAGCCACGTTGTAGTTGTTACGGAGCACAGGGAATTTAAACCATGGATCTGAAGCAGCAAAGAATAGCCTGACGTAAGTATTAAATTTTATCATAATCCGTCCAGAAATTCTCGTGTTTGAAAGATACAGAAAACAGGACAGACAGATAAATCAACAACAGACATTTGAGTTACGCTCTTGAAATACGTGCAAAGAGAGCATAATTAGGAATCCGCGAATTAAAATCGTTTCTCGTACACAAACACCGTCATATATTAGAAAATTATGGGACTTTACCAAAGCAGAAAAATTCCAAAAACAAAATTAAGTCAGTCTGTCTGTAGCAGGTTTATCAAAAGAAGAGAAAGGTGGGGGGGGGGGGGGGGTGAGTGAGAGAGAGAGAGAGAGAGAGGATGATGTTAAATCCACAGGTATGGCGCAATGTATATGTTTCGTTCTGACACGTAGCAAACAAATCATCCTTGATTCCTGTACAAAGTTTCAACATTTGCTTAACAAGGTTCTGCTGAAGGAATTTGCTCCGTAGCATTAAATGATCATGAGATTCCAACGACATTATCACGAGCTCAGAACAAACACAAAAAATGAATTACTACCAAGTCTCTGAAAATGAAGAACCAACCACAGAAAACAACGTTACAAATGCATTCACAAACATTTCATATCAAGACCATTCATTCAGTTCCCTTTACATTTCAAAAGGAGACAGCGGTCTTTGCTTCCAACATTGCAATTAATGTTCTATAAAATTTCCTAGCCATATCTCAGCAAATTTAATATATAAATGCGCTTTTAAATTATTCTTCCCTGGCGTTTTCTCTGTGCTTGCTCAATTATACCAAAATTAAAGGAACACAAAGGCCCAAACATCCCCGGTATAATACAGATAAAATGTTTCTTTTCAACCCTCATGTAGAAGGCTGGATACAGCTACAAAATGCGGGTATTATCTGTCTGAAAGGCTGCATATCTCTTATGCATCCCGATTCGTTTAATTTCCACAATTTCTCCTCATAAAATACCAACTTTATGCAGGGTGCATATGAATTAAAATTCATTGTCACTGGAAGTATTCCTCAATTCAGAGTCATGAAATAAAATAAGATTTCTCATTATCTTACAAAATAAAAATTTTACGTAACATCACTGTTTAGAATAGTAATTGTACAGTACATTACAACGATATCCGGAGTGTTACAGAAACCTGTTTGTGCGCGAGTTACAATTTAAAAATACCCGCACAAACGAAGATTTCCATCTCCAGACAACACTGAACCAGTTAGCTCCATAAACAGAGTCCTTGAGAAACTGAAATATTTTTCCCGCACATATTCAAGGAATTTCTCATTTTATAAAATCCGAGAGCTCATTCAATAAAATTCAAGGTCAGTCTAAACACAAATTTTTATTAAATACCAAATTGTTAAGCAGCTACATGTTTCGGTCCTATACCCGGATCACCATCAGGCTTGCATAAGAGCAGTGGGTAAAAGTTACAAAGGGCGTAATGTGTTAAAAGCTGTAAGATTTAGTAATTTAAGAGTTTGTAGATACTAAAGTTTCTTTTCATTACTGTTTTTACCAGCGCACCTTACTGATCTCTCTTCTGAGCTACATTAATCATGTCCAAACCGTCATATTCGATTACTGTATGATCGATTTTAATATTATACTCACATCTAAGCCTAGGTCTTCCACGCGGTCGCTTTCATTCAGGTTTTTCCACCAAAATCCGTATTAATTTTTCTTGACTCTTTTGCATGCTACATGCCTCTTTCAAATAATTCTCCACCTTTTAATTACAATAAAAGTATTTTTCGACAAGCACACATTATGAAGCTCGTTGTTATGAAATTGTCTTCGACCCCCTATTATTGCCCCTGTTTTATGTCCGAATGTTCTCCTCAACACAGTGTTCTAGAAAACCCTCAATTAACCTTATTCCTTCAGGGTAAGAAACCAATGTTTATAACCATATAAAACAATAAACATAACTGTTTCTTTATATTTTATTTCTCGGTTTTTTTGGGTCACCAAAGGGCAAGAAAAAGGTTTACGTACAGAAAGTCAACAAAAATCCCAAAATTTAATCAACTCTTTAATTTCTTGTAATTACATCGAAACGTTGTTTTTAAGTTAAAATGGGATAATGTAAAAAAAAAGTCACTTTACTAAACAAATATATGTCAAAAAAGGAAAACCCTTGTGCGGGAAAAACAATTTTTGTCACGTGGAAGACGCAGCATTTGTAGATCGAGTTCGACCGGAATGATACAGCGGGCAGTGAATATACAGAAAGATGTATGGCAATCCTAAGGCTTAAAACAAAAGAAAAACCGGAGATCAGGAAGAGTAGAATGTACAGACAAAGTTAATTACTGAAAAGGGTGCGCAACACGTCAGATTAATATGAAGGAAGGGCAGAAATAGTGCCCTTTAACCTTAAACTTGGCACAGTGTTCTGTATCTAACGATTAACACTTCATTAAGGCACTTGATAACCTGTCAAATTTTCTCACCCACCGAATAATTAGAGTTAACGATGATGTGAAATTACTGTACGTTGCCCCCTTCATATAACCATTGTGTTATTATACGGCAAACTTACCTCACCCCACGCCCCTCCCTCCTACCTTATCCATCAACTGACAATTTTATAAAACAAATCAAGCTTACATATTTTACCATCCCTAGGCGACATATAACTTGCCCGAAGTGTGTAGATTATAAACGAAATAGCTTACAGTCTACGTCAGGAAGAAGTAACCACTACTAGTGTCTGTAAAAAAATCACGTGGCTTGTAGTTAACTGAGGATATGTCTTGGTATTATTTAATAACTAGTAAATAATAAATTGTAAAGGATGCTACAGGAAGTGACTGTGTTCAGAGTCTAGGTATAGGATGATTAATTCCACAAAGTCTCCAGCTTAAGGCGCAGTAATGTTAGCGAGTATAAGTTGATGTCACAAGTCGCAGGGGAGTGCGCACAGATCAGTTTGTTTCTGCAACCAGAGCGGTGGAGGTGTCAGTATTCGTCTGTTTACGTAGCAGCTGCAATCGTGTGACAGAGAGAGGAAAACCGTAAAGGTCGTGAGACTCGCGCTGGAGGTTGTGATGCAAACTGACGGGTACTTTGTGGATGTAATTCTGCTATACTCTATCCATTTTGTTGGACGGACTTAGGAAGGCCGTCATGCAGGGTAGCCTATCGAGATTTGATGTGGGGACGACGAGAGTATAAAGTAAAATATTTTGCCTCGAAATCTACCTTCTTTCACTCTCTATATTGGCAGCTTAAACAGTCAGTCTTACCCACGCCAATTACGTAGAGAACGTATGAATCTGATAGATTATTTACCACAAGTTTAGTAGGCATATTTGGCTGTTGTCTGTGTCGGCCAAACGGGCAGAAGAATTGATCAAGATTGCTAAAAGGAAAACAGAATATTGGCTACGAGCAAGTCAATTCATTTCCAGCTCGCCATTCTTCTCCTTACTGAAACGTCGCGGTCGGAGATAAGTAGTACTGGTTCGATATTCGGACGCCCTGTGTTCAAAATTCCCGACCTCGAGACAAAATCTCGTTTCTTCCCTTCCGCCAGCCCAAGGAGGCCGTAATACCTCAACTTACTGCACAAACTCTTACTTCCTTGCCCCTTGAAATTCATTATTTACTCGTACAAATCAGACAACCGTGGCAGCTCAGTCGGTTTAGTGGCTTGACTAACGGACTCGAAAACCGAGGAATCGTATTTCGAATCCTGGGCGGCGCAAGAAATTTTTCTCTCGCTCCAAATTGTCCCGACAAGTTCTGGTACCCACTCAATGGGTACCAACATCTATTTGCCCGAAGGCATAGCTGCCGGGGCGCGAAGCTAACCACTCACCTACATCTAGTGCCAATGTAAAACATGAATCGAACTTTTCTCTCCTTCCTCCATGTGGCCTTCACTACATGATAAACGAAAGTCTCCTTCAAACCCTCGTTTAATTTTAGTCTTAAGTTTGAATCTGACATAATCTTGTCTTGGACTTTGTCCGCCTGTGATGGTGGTATACGACTCACTGACATAACCTTCTCTTTTTTTGGACTTTGTCCATCGTCTAATTTTTTAATAAAGCTTAACGTTTCGGAAGCCGAATTTGCTTCCGTCTTCAGGCAAGGAAAGCACCTAATCTAGTGGACCCCTTATGTAGAGCTATTCTCAGTCACTGGACTCTATCTAAGAAGTCCACCAGATTAGGTGCTATCCTTGCCTGAAGACGGAAGCAAATCCGGCTTCCGAAACGTCAAGCTTTATTAAAAAATTAGACGATGGACAAAGTCCAAAAAAAGAGAAGGTTATGTCAGTGAGTCGTATACCACCATAACAGGCCTATAGAGTTGAATAAAGTTTGAATGTATATTGCACGATCTTATCTAAGTAATTTATAGCAAAGCCCTTCACCACAACAAAACGTGTAATAAAACAGATTGTACCTTACAAAACCCATACTGCAGTTACCATCCAGTGACTGTTTTTGCGAGAATCATACACAACATGTGAATACACTATGGAGAGAATACAGAAGTTATCTGTGTTAAAGCAGGTGGCTTGTATAATAAGCACTGTGCTTAAATGCTTAAACGGAGTCATATACAAATCATGACCATACGTGTTTATAACATAAGTACCAAGTACAGAGGAAGTGTCCTGTTTTTGCCAGTGAGTGTATTATCCAGCAAGTCCAGACAGTTTGCGTGCTCAGGTTCGCGCGATTTTATCGGCAGGTTGTCTGAGCTACACATAGGGTCTATTCCATAGGGTCAACTGAAGGGAAAAGAGTGAAAGCCCCTCCCCTACCGCTTTGTAAAGCTGGCATCATATACAATCATACAAAAGAGACGACAATTACAAACAGCCAAGTGTTAGTTGTACCCAAGTGAAAAGCATGCAGCCATTACAAAGAACAGAGGCAGTACTTGACATGTTGACACATTTCAAATTCGTATGCATATGCATACAGGGAACTCTGTCCCTTAGTTTTCAGTATGTATATGGCTTGTTATATACACACATAACGCTTATAGCGACAGCTATGAATAACTTACAGAAACCTAGAAACTTGAACACAATGACAAGCCACTATTTCCGCAGACAAAGACTGTGAAATTCGACGTTGTTTGTTCGTTGACTGAATTCCTTAATAAGTAGTGTCTCTTTATTTATTAATGTAGCTTCAATAAGCTATAGCTGTAATGACGTCAGCCTTCGTATGGGATGAATATATGACAAAGTTATAGGCTGATTTCCCATACAAGCATGAACTACAGATTGAGACGGGTTATCAACATAATGTGCCTGTAACCTTTCGAAGCACAGTTATTACTCAGATTCGTTAAAATTAACAACCTGTCAAATTATGCCAAGAACTGTTTCCGGAGCCGATCCCAGTGGCCGTGCGGTCTAAGGCTTGGGTCTGCGGCCTCTCCCTTACTGGGATTGTGGGTTCGAATCCTGCCGAGGGCATGGATGTCTGTCTGTTGTGAGTGTTGTGTGTTGTCAGGTAGAAATCTCTGCGACGAGCTGGTCCCTCGTTCAGGGGAGTCCTACCGAGTGTGGTGTGTCTAAAAGTGTGATCGTGAAGACTCGAACAATGAGGTGGCCTAGGCCCCCAAGGGGCTGTCAAGCCACTGAAAAAAATTGTTTCCGGCAAGGTTCCATACTTTAGCTCTCGGACTGAGCTACCACAGATGGGAAGACAAGCTGGTGATTTTTGGCTATTATCCGGTTCCAATAACGTCTAAATTAAATCAAAATTTTACTCTTCAAAATTCAGAGTGTGCGCCAAGGGTTCATAGATCAATCCGTACTTAAAGAATTCATGTCATGAACATGGTAAGTAACAAACCCATTTCCATTAAAGGTAAAGGTAAAGTTCAAATTATAACAGGCCATGAAGGCCCAGAGGGGGAGATATAGCTCTACTCTTTCTTTAATCTCGGCGCTAAGTGACGTCTGCAATTTATGATGTCCTTCGTGTTTTCCGTAGAAATCACACAAAGATTTCGAAACTGACTTTTTTTTTTCATTTCATGAAATTTCAACGCTACGCAACTTGCTGGACTTTACCCCATTGTGCTTCAAACGACCAACCAACAATTAAGTCACCATCGATCACAACTAATATTTGTGTACTACAAGCAACATACATATTTCAGTCACTCCGGTCCGTCATCAGGCTTGTATACACAAAGTTAAAGTGTAAACTTACTTATAGACCTATTTCTGTGAAATGTCACATTACATGTTTTATTACAATATTTGTTAATTATACAAAAGCCTTCATAGTACCTTAATCCGTAAAGCTGTATTATTATTAAACAGAGTGGCGCATGAAAAAGTGGCCCCATCCCGGTTTCAGCAGCAAGCATAGTCACGTGATCACGGTAGCCCCACGGACAGCTGGGATGCCCGGGGACTAACATGCTTTAATAACAGCAAAACAACTGTACAAATGTAACATAACATTTGTTGTTCATTAATTACCAATAAGGGACAAGGGCTGATGATTGGGCAAAACACAGCCTCTCTCAGCCAAATGTCAAACTAAATCTTCTCGTGGTGTTCCCTGTTACCACAAACAGTCAATGACGACCGAATACCGGCGGGGTATCCGAAGTATACACTATTAAAGAAGAGAGGAAATGCTCTTCCTTCCTTATAAACACGAACGTCAGTGTAAAGGCCAGTGTCTGGGCCTCAAGGTGGCAGCCCCACCAAGGCACTCGGGGTTCGTGGGCTAATAACTCGCGAGGTCTTAAACAAACCTTATTAAACAAACGGAAATGAAGAATAGCCGGACGGACAAAAATTACCAATAAAACTCTTATTGCCACTGATACTAAGACCGGGCTACTTTTCCGTGCGCCACCCTGTATCTCTTAAAATATCGGTTTCTTCTTCTTCAATGGCTCGACAGCCCCTTGGGGGCCTAGGCCGCCTCATTTTCGAGGCTTCACGATCACACTTTAGACACACCACACTCGGTAGGACTCCTCTGGACGAGTGACCAGCCCGTCGCAGAGACCTCTTACCTGACAACACACAACACTCACACAGACAGACATCCATGCCCTCGGCGGGATTCGAACCCACAATCCCACTAAGCTAGCGGCCGCAGACCCACGCCTTAGACCGCGCGGCCACTCGGATCGGCAAAATATCGACTACTGAAGCCAAATTTTTATCCGACACATTAGAATCCAAATGATTAGTCCCATTTTTAAGTTAAAAGTTATGTAGTTTTCAAGTGTGTGTGTGATGCATATGCTGTTACGTCCCTATACTTTCACTGTGTTTAAAATGACGACATTTCTGTTTTTGTCGTAGATATAAACGTTGTAAATTTTCAACGACAATAAAGCTGAAGGTCATATTTGGACAAATTTCAAATGTAGGGTTACTATTTTTAAATATTACAGCGTTATGTCAACCTGCGGCCAGGACATGTGGTGACTACTAACCCTCAATTCAGTGCCAAGGTTTATGATGAGTGGAGCTATACCTCTACTCCGCCTATATACCTTCATGGCGTGGACAGGGACATTTTACCTTTACCTCTGCAGAAAGAAAGGGGAACAAATGCCTGCCAGATCGGACATGTTTAATTCTTAGACACCCCTTACATGCCACACTTGTAACGAAGTGTTTAATTGTTTCAAAATTTAAAATAATTGATATTTAACGAGACGTGTATTTAACACATGTGCAACCTTCAGCTACTTGGTCTTAACTTCCCTGTTGTTTGTATCTACAATTATTCCCACTATAAAGTTGTACCTGCACGACAGTCATGTTACCTTTGGAACTCTTGCTATGGGCGGGTCTGTGCTACATAAACACGGATCTATATTTTAAGTAAGTCTTACATATAGGTGAAAACTATCGGTGGGGTATAATTAGCACGCAATAGCGAAATAATGTTACAAATTTCCAGCCACTTAACCTTCAACTTCCAAGAATTTACATACTAAATACTTGAATATGCAGTAGGAAAATCTAAAGTTTGACATGTTTTTGAACTAGTGCGTTAGAGGGAGAGTGAGGTAAAACCTCATGGATTTTGAATCGCGACAATAGATAAATATTAATCCACTTTTTTTTTTATCAAAACCGTGAAAATATTTTCTTCTTTCAGGCCGTGAAAAGAAACCTTCACATCCTAACTGGTAAAATTACACTTTTAAAGAGATTCTTTAATCTTTCCGTCTACTTTCTTAAAATGACATAGATATAAACGATTCTAAATTCTTTATTACTGATGATTGTTCAATTTCACATTTTTTTAATTCTTAAATATGCCGTACACAAGAAGGTAAACAGTAGTATATTTAATTGCTGTTTAAATTTTATTTGTCCATTTACAAGCAGAGCAACTTTAATTAGGCATAGCGTTATTCGACTTGTGAAGGGGTCATGTGTGCTGCGCTCTCTATGCGTAAATCTACTACAGAAATATTGAGTTGTGTCAGTCTCTTAAAAGATCCGCTGTGTTGGGACGTCGTTTCTTTCAGCTACTGGACTCAGTACAAAATTTATCAATGTGTCAGATACAGCGGACCCGTTACAGAGGTAAGGGTAAAGTTGTCTCTGCAACACGCCATGAAGGCGTATGAGAGACTGGAAGTATAAATCCACTCAATCTTAATCTTGGCACTAGATGGAGATGAGGGACACAAATGGCCGGTACCCATTGAACAGGAGGCTGGGTTGGGCCCACAGCGGGTCTCAACATATTGACGAATAACATATATTTTTCTATGCCGGTACTCGAAACGCGGGTCGCTCAAATGGGGGTTACGGTCTCCAGGATATTTGAACTCATTTACGACCTTCAATTACGTCACGCGCACCACGTGACTTACACCATTATAACGTTTAGCTATACTTTCCCTTTCTTAGTACCGTATCTACAATGGGAAAATACACAACCTGCTCTAAAAATGTGATATGTACAGACAGCTATCGTTACAATTCATATATTTCATATACTGTTACTATTGATACTTAACGTGGTGGTGAGGCTTGTGTGTACCAATGACCCAGAGAGCTATGCCGGCGGTAGCGTAGCTACTGGTAGGGCCTCCCAAGCCGGACAGGTCAAAGGGTAGGTACCAGACTAAGAGAGGCACCTTCCCAGTGTGGTGACCAGGGAAAAGAATAGTCCCACTGCAGCCCATGCAGGTCGTAAAAGGCGACCAAAATTGGTACCCAGTGCCTGGGGGTATAGCTGGGCCACACTGCCCCGGGGGATATAAATTCGGCGGACTGGCCCTCCAGGTTGGGGGTTGGGCGACAGGCTGACAACCTGTCACTGTAAAAAGCTAACCGTTAGAAAACCTAAAATGTAAGGCGCCAAGGTCCGCATTGGACTGTAGTGCCACCGAAGAAGAAGAAGAAGATTGATACTTAATCTTTGTTATTTTAGTATTATTTCAGAATGAATACAATACTGTATATAAATATACAAGATCCATTTCACAAGGAACAGCTCGTCAAACTTTTTCTTCTGCAGCACAAACTTCAAGACATCAAAAGATTTTCATATAATTTTTACTTATTTCATCTATTTACAATCTACTTTTATACATATATTGATATACACTCCTTGAGGATAACCCACAAAAAGGGTCGAAACATGTCAGAGTTCTAGAGTTTTAATTGTAAAAACTTTATATTACAATACAGTGCTTTTGTTGGTATTTCCTTCAATTTTAAGTTGAAATAAGTTAGCTTTGGGACTTGCGTCTTTAATTTACTTCCTGTACACTTCCCTAGCTTCTCGAAAAATAGTTAAAAGAAAAATATATAGTATAAAAGTGAATAATATGGAAAAGAAAATAAACCCTTTTAATTACTTGCATTCGGATCTACAATTCGGCAAAATTCTCCCTCATTTACTTAGTTCTTTTCCTCGCGCTCTCTCTCTATCTCTCCTTAAGCTTGTCTGTGTTTGTGTGTGTGTGTGTGTGTGTGAAGATTTTTCCCTTGTGTTCGCTCCACTTATCAAAGTCTTGGTCCTGTCAAACAAGCAAGCGTTTGAAACAAATATATGCTTCAAGGAAGATGATGATGGCGACAGAATTTATGCCAGAACACACACCAGAATCACTGAGAGCCCAAACCATTATATACACCAAGCAAAATTATTCAAAAGGCTTTTGAGTCCTTTAATTTTCTTCACGTTACACTTTACAGAATTTTGAAGGTGAACAAATACATTCAGCATACAGAACCTGGTTTCTTTTGTATGCGAAGCATTTAAAGACGTTCGTGGAAACAGAAGTAATTTGTAAATAGGATCTTTAAAGTCTGTATGTAATACAAACATCTTCCAAATGTAAAAACATACAAAAATTTTTGGATGTCTTGATTTTCCGATAAACAAAATAAATTTACGTATTATACATGTTTATTCTTGAACGTTGCATTAGATTTTTAGGGCTACATAGAAATCTAATGAGCATCAATGGGAATTTCGTGTTATGGGTAAATTATAATTAATTCTTACGCGCAGAAAAGAAAAACCGCTCAACATGCTGTTATTCTTGATTCAAATAATAAATTTTATCCGTTTTACAGAACACAAGAACGAAGCAATAAGTCAAGATGGCTCCCAAAACCTTCATTAAAAATATCAGGTACAATGAAGATTAATGAAATTATGAGACGTACAAAAAAAATCGCTACATCCGAAAAGCACTTAAATGCATAAAATTTATATTCTGTTGTGTGGCAATATTATGCTATTAAAAATTTACGACTTGATAAAATAATAATAATTTTTTCTTCCGTTCTAAATTACTCGGGCATGTGTTTGTTGAAAATTTCCACGGGTGTCTCAAAACACATTTCTTACAAACACCAATTATGAAGTCTCTTATTTTTCTGATTCCTAAACAAACATTTCATTAAGAGCGTATACTGGCTGAACTAGCCCAGATATAATTAGCAATAAATAATCGCTAATTAACTCGCGAACTAAGTAACAAACTATACAGAACACGGGGCTTTTATAAGAACACTAAGTTCCTGATATAGTCAAGAAATTCCCCACACATAATGGAATCCGAAGGTTCATTTCCGTATTTACAACAATCCGCTACTTGTTACTATCCTTAACCAGATTAATCTAGTCCCCGCCCTCCTATTTTTTTTCTCTAAAAGACTACATAACGAGGAACTTAATGATCTGTACTCATCACCAAATATTATTCGGGTGATCAAATCGAGAAGAATGAGGTGCGCGGGGCATGTAGCACGTATGGGTGAGGGGAGAGATGCATACAGGGTTTTGGTGGGGAGACCTGAGGGAAGGAGACAACTTGGAAGACCCAGGCGTAGATGGGAGGATAATATTAAAATGGATCTTCAAGAAGTGGGATGGGGAGACATGGACTGGATTGATATGGCTCAGGATAGGGACAGGTGGCGGGCTGTTGTGAATGCGGTAATGAACCTTCGGGTTCCATAAAACGCGGGGAATTTCTTGACTAGCTGACGACCTGTTAGCTTCTCAGGAAGGACTCTGCTCCATGCAGTTAGTTAGTTAGTTACACTTTAATTTATCATCTTATCTATGCATAGGTCTTCCGAGTGGTCTCCTTCCTTGAGTTCTCCTACCGAAATCCTGTAAGTATTTCTCTTCAAAATCGCACGTGCCACATTCCCCACCCATGAAGATATATAATGCATTCAGCAATTTATTTTACAGCATTCGTTTGTGTGTTAACTTTAAGTTAATTCCTCCTGCAGCACATACACGCCAAAAAAAATTTGAGTTCGTTGTCAAACAGGAGATTATTAAGTGAGAGAAATAATGTACGAATACACAATAACTTAAGGAAGGGAAAAAATTAGCCACGAAAATGACATCTGACGGCTAAAAATGTGACGATGCTGCAGCGATAGTGTACAGCAAAATTATCAGACATTGCCTGCAAAACGTGACACGCTCAGGTTAACATTCTGAGTGAGGCTGACGGCATAAAGTTACAGTGCCTCTTGAGTGTCGCAAATGTACACAGTTCTTGGCTGACATGTGGTTGTACAAACAAGTTAACAATACACAATACCATTCGAGAGAATATTAGCGTGTTCAACGCAAAATTAAATTCTGGAATTTCATTTTTCATCAGTTGGTAATGACTGCGTCATTGCGGTTTTGTGGATTTTGAATTCCGCAGGATTGCGGCTCATCGGAATTCGTTGCTGGCCACAACACGTCACTCAACGTGAATGTAAACTGAAATGTAACCGTAACAAAACCAAAATTAATATGAAAACATGTTTCCAGCTAAGGTCATGAATTGCTCATGCTGTTGTGTGTCCCGTCGAAAGCAAAATGTCCCTCTTCCGAACAGCAGTTAATCAATGCTGTGCCCGCTTCTCATATAACACCTGCAGGGAAAGTGCCGTTTGGGAGACATGTAAATAGATGTGGATATAATATTAAAATGAATCTTATATAAATAATATTTGAGGTCGTGGGCCGGATGTATCTCACTGTGGACAGAGACAAGTGATTGGCCATTGATAACACAGCAATGCATTTTGGGATTCCATAAAAGTTTGAAAATACTGTCCAACGAAGCAACTGTTACGTCAGCATTAATTTTTCTGAAGTTGCAAATCCTAGATTCAAATGAAATTTTCCGAGTGATACTGGCTCAGGAATGTGTTACTGGCCTAAGCTAGTGTCAGTATTTACGATTCGTGTCTTCTGAAACGTGACACCATATAATTTGGTAAATGGGTAACTCGTTTCAGAGGAAGGTAATTCCTTCTGTCTATGCCCTGAATATGGAGGCAAAACGATCTTTCGAAGCAGCAGAATAGTTAATGCTGTAAAAACTTCATTATTTCTCAATATCAGTACTCGTTTGGACAACATCAACTTCGTTATAAACACGACTGTACATAGTCTCGGAACGAGTAAAATAGAACAGAAACTACTGATGCTTAGGGTATGTTACGAAATTGCCTATTATATCCTAAACAATCTTGAAACCTTACACTTAATATTCTAAAGTATTCGAAACTCCGAAGGGCCTGAAAATTAATGGAAGTCTTACGCATAAACATTTGATCTTTATAATTCTCAGTACCAAAGAGGCACTTTCTGTCATGACGATCCAGAGATTACTATGGAATATTTCACTAAGCCACACACAAGAGATTTCAATATTCTTTAAGAACATCGATTACAAAACATGATAAACACAAAGTATTTGTGAAGAGTACAGTATTACAAGTTTACACTAGCCAGCTAGGCACACAGGCTCCAACGAGCAGATTCATGAGAATAAAAGCTAAACCCCCCCCCCCCCCGCAAATTTCATGGCGTTGGTGGGGATTTGCCTTAAGAAGATTACAGAAGAGACTGGTGTGTTAGAGAAACGGAAACAAAGAAGAGAGACAGATACAGCGAAAGAGAAATGGAGAGAAAGAGTTAAACAACAAGATATAAGACAGAGATAGGAGGAAGGATACTGACTGCTAGAGATAAAGCAAGCTTAAAAAGAGAAAGTCTAATAATGAAAAGAAAGCAGACGATGGTATAAAGAACATGGGAGTGGACGCATACAGAAAGAAGCCTTCAACATTAAAGCCACGAAACGAAGGCACTAGATAATGGTGGCGGCAAAGGAATAAAAATCAGAAAAATAATTTAGGAAAAAATAAGTCAGGCAGAGATATACAGAGGACCTTTTTTTTTATTGGCTCGACAGCACTAGGCAGCCTCATTTTTCGAGGCTTCACGATCACACTCATTTAGACACACCGCACTCAGTAGGACTCTCTGGAGGAGGGACCAGCTCGTCGCAGAGACCTCTACCTGACAACACACAACACTCACAAGAGACAGACATCCATGCCCCCGGCAGGATTCGAACCCACAATCCCAGCAAGCGAGCGGCCGTAGACCCACACCTTAGACCGCTCGGCCACTGGGATCTGCTGAGAAGGACTTAACAATTTAAAAGAATTCATAAAAGGAATGCAAGTGTGCGATCAAAATGTAGTCGTGACTCTGGACGAAACTCTTTATGGTGGCTACTAATATTTGTGCGTCCTCAGCGTGCAAATTAATTCATGTCACCATTCCTGCGCAGAGAATTTTGAGATGGTCCATATGTTTGTGAAAAATTTGTGCAAATCTTGTCTGATAGGTAATTACCAACTTTTAGGAGAAAGAACCCCTTCTTCCATTTTCATGGTATAAGGAAGTGGAAGCAGCAGATTCCTCCAAAACGTTGGTGACAAGCTACCAGGGTAGAGAGAAACACGTCTCGGAAGATGGTAGTCGCTAAAATCTAATATATGGACCGTGTGACCAGTAATCACTTAACACTTCATAATGTAGAGCGTGAGAGTCTTGCCTGAAGTGAAGAGTGAACATGGTGATCTTATCGCTCGACAGAGTGACATCACGTTGCACGTAACGTAACGTAACGTAACGTATCAAACTAGTTATAATTTGCCGGATACTTTCTTCTTACAAGGCACTTGATGCACTACAAGTGATTTCACATTTCCACATACCAAGCAACTTTCGGATAGCAGATATTCACATTTAAACCCAAAAATACTGTGCACAGATGTCAAATTCAAGTATCAACAAGACAGGCAACATACGTATAAACGTAACAATGAGGAGCGTTCGCGTGATCATTATTGCCGTGAAAAGGCAATAAGTATTACATATTCTGAGTGTGTGTCTGTAGCCTTAGTTATCCAGCATACAAAGCGCATGCGCCGTATTATATTGTCATCTATGGCCTGTCTGGCTCTACCATATTATTCCACAATATCTCACAAACGGCATGATTTTCGAAAAAAAAAAGTACTGAACATAAAATGTGTGTTTTGAGTCTCTCTACAACTTTTGTCTTTAAGTATTTCTCATTCTAAGAAGAATTCAGCAAGATATTATCATAAATGTACACAGGTCTTCACCTAAAATACCCGTCATTCTTGTCAGATATTAATGAAACTTGAACATTCTCGACAAGTTTCCGAAAAATTCTCAAATATAAAGTTTCACGAAAATCCGTTCATTGGGAGCGAAGTTGTTCCCTGCGAACAGACAGACACACGGACGGACGGACGGACAGGCAGTCAGACACGACGAAACTAATAGTCGCTTTTCACAATTTTACGAAAGCGCCTAAAATTATCACATGTTACGATTTAAATCCACAATTCTATCAGTGAACCACTTTAATTTTCATGTACAGGCTTTTCACTGCAGTTAAAATAGCCAAGGTAATCCACTAGGCAAGAGTCTCATACTCCTCAAAATATGTCAATGATTTAACATTATTGTAGAACATTTGTTTAAAAGCGAAAGGCAGATGCAAGAAACGTATTAAAAATGTAATAAGACAGTGGATAAGAGCACTTGGATACAGACCCAGAGGACCACAGTCCAATGATTTAAGGAACTTGGAAGCAAGTAGCAGTAGTTTAAACTACAGTAATACTGTAGATTTTAAATGGCATCGTACCCTCGCAGTAACCACAGTGTTTCGCAGGTGGAAGAAACATATTATATGCAGACTAAATAAGTCCCTCATAATTCTGGACTGAGATTTGTAGTCTTAGAAGCCGGGGAATTGTAGGAGGTATACGAAGGATAAGCATGATTCGCATTCCTTATACAGTCACAACATTGAGTCCCATTGACACATGTCACATAACTGAATTTAGTGTATGAAATTAAGTTTTAAAGTGTGACGTATTATCGTTAGGCAAACAAAGAGAGAGATGAGTACGTCTTACCAAATTTAGACTTTGATCTTACCGGAATGAAGAGGAATATCATCGACAGAATATCACGTCTTGTGCGATGAGACTTACCTGTAACAGAATACAGAGAAGAATATTAAAAGAAATTGTCATCTGAATTGAAAGACATTTTACAACTTCACAGAACATTTATTTCTAACATGTCCTACCAGATTAGCTTCTATGCACACCAATCTATGGTGACATAAACAACCACAGGAGACACAGGGACAAATCCCTGTAAACGAAGATGACATTCTAGGATAGATGTTTGCAATCAAATTATAAATATTATGATATACTCACTATTTCACTATATTTTTAATCATTTTATACAATTTTAACATCTGTCTTTTAACTCTACAATTGCACATCCATGTCATAATTAGCCAACGTTGTGTTTTTTTCTTTTCTTTGCCGAATAGCTCGCTGATGATGGCCGAAAAAGGCCGAAACATGTAGCAGGATGCTGTATGATTGTATACATTTTTGTATAGAACTATTGAGAAGTGAAGTTGTTGAAATAAACATTTTAAAAAAGGTCTACTTATTTAAATTATTGTTTTCTGCAACATGTGTTATAAAATGTCTTTACATTACCACTACCACCTATTTATTCATTTAATCAAATTATAAAAAAAATTTGTTTTAATCAAAATTTGAAATTCTCGTGGTGGTGAAGACTGATGCCAAGCTGCTCTGTGGTTTGATAAGGTGTAGGAAGGTAGGTGGGGTACCAGACATCATTGAAATACACTGCTTCCCCCTTCAGGGATCTGGAGTCGTTATTCTTCCGAAAGGTCTCAAGCCATCTATCAGATTACAAGACGTCTTAATACAGACGGCGCTAGTGAAATTTACTTGTTGCCCTACATTATTACAAACAGACTCCTGCGCAGCGACAGCTCAAAGCCTTTGCTGCCCTAGGCGAACCTTAGTTTTGTCCCCCTCCCCCCCCCCCCCCCACCATGAACGTGTTCTATACACTGTGACTGCACAATTACAACATATAACAATCGTAACAACAGAATTTATTATCAGTTTTGTACAGTCATCTAGGTCTTTATCCTTGCTTATTTAAATTCTTGCCCTAAGCAAATATTTAGCCCAGATGGTTAAGCTGGCTCTGCTTCTACACTTCATTCATTCTGTAGTGTGTTTTACGACCGGTCCATGGCCTCTTCCAAAGCGAGTTCTCCACAGTGTGCGATCTAATGCTTCCTATTTCAATGTCCAGTATCGTCTCTCTTCCTTAAAGTAATCCAGTAGCTGCTTACGTCCTCTTCCTCTTCTTACCCAATGGAAAACAATTCTTTCTAAGGAAACTACCGTCGCTCAGATAAATAATCGTTTCGTAATTTATAGAACCCGCGGGTCGATACCGTCTTCAAAATAGGCCAACACTGAACCCTATTTTGAGCCACGTGAATACAGTCCACATATTCAAAATATATTTCTTTAATATCCATTTTAATATCACCCGAATTCTAAAGTCAACGACAATAAAATCACGAGGAACTCTTTTCAAGGAATAAACACAATTTATGCACATATATTTCGGGAAATGAACTCGGTATTCCAACCCATATCCTAGTCACTAGCGTGCCTGAATACCCTGGCTCCCTTTTAGAAGTACAAGTTACGTGAAAAATAAATTATTTCGAGGTAAGCAAAGGTATTTTTGCAAGTTCGTGAGGGAAGTGTGTTGTAAATAAGTAGGGAGCTAGTAAGATCACGGAAAGCCTAAAACTAACTACAAATTTCAGACTTAACAACATAACACTCATTTCACTGAACTTCGTAATTATCTCTACGCTAGAAATAAAATTAGAACTGTTCTGATGACGTAATAAACCCCTTTCCTATTAAAACCCTCTATTTTCTCCTATTCTACCCTCCACACAAATAACAACAGTACCCTTTGTTATATTAGCAGAAATCTAATAACAAACGTTCCCTTGGCAACGAAAAAAACAAAAAAAGAACTGGACTGACCTGAACAAAACACCAGAATCATCGCTTTTTTTTTGGTTCGGTTCAAACGACCTCAAGCATTTTACATAATGTAGAAAACTCTAATAAAACTAATGGAAAATGAAGTTAGACTGTTCCCATTAATGATGGCCGTTCCGCTAGGAGTAACTGTGGAAAGCTTACAGAGAAACAGCGGATTTATTTTTGTTTGTCTGCAACAGATGATCTGATTTAAACAGATCGGCTTTGAAGAGACTACGTAAGAGGCTAATTCCTGAGTTACAAATTATTTTTATTCGCATTTTAACACTTCAAAATCCTTTCTCTCTGATAGTCTATTTCAAAGTTCAAGCTGATTTGTTCAAATGCAAGTCTTTACTCTGATCATATCAAGCTGCCTCGTGGAATGTGACGCTTTCGGTTGTGTGTGTGTGTATGTGCGTCACTTCCGGAATAAAGCTGGCACGTGCGTATCGAACTGGTTACACAGTGCGTATGAACAAGAATCTATCTCACAAAGAATACTTGTTTGTAACCTATGGGTTTCTATTTTTAAAACACCAATATGGTCTCGGGGTGATATATCACTGCCGTGTTAAGGATAGGGATATCGATATGAAGCATCGATATATATCATACATCTCTAATTAACAAATATGTCATTCGAGTCTTCCCAATTATCTTTCCCAGCGTTGTTTGACTATTAAGCATTAAGGAGAAGAAGAGAAAAATTTTGGAGGGGCCCCTAAATTTCAATGGTTGCGCTACCACCAAGTATAACACTTACAAACTGCATTATTTCAAACAGTACAGTTGTGTGGTTTGTAAGATACAACAAACATCCATCATTTTTCCTAAACAGCAGTAACTGATTGGTCTTTACAATGAAAACAGAGAGTATTCTGTTAGAAACTAATCATTTTGTATATAATTTACATGAATTTAGCTTTAAAGTTCTGAGGATATAAACACTTAAAGACTAAGAATAACCTGATATGTGTTTAAAGACCCAGTTCGTACCGCGCAGTAAACACAACCCATTTGTGTTATAGCAAGATTGCAAATTGTTTGTTCCGTCTTGTAGTCTTTACTTTCTAAATATCGTACTGTTTGCTGCACAGAGGTAAAGCAATCCTTATACAGGGCTGGACAGATCCTGAGGGCTCTTGGAGGCTGAGGCTCCCAGAATTTCTAGACAATTGGCACAGGAAAGAGGCAAGGTAGTCAACACTACGCGCCGGTCGCTTTTACACCCCCCTCCCCCCCCCCCCAGGAAAGATTAAGTCAATGAAAAATCACAACGGCCACATCGGGAATCGAACCCGAAACCTTCCGCCTTGTAGTGCAGTGCCTTCACAAATTGCGCCAACGCGATCCCCGTTTAATGTACAAGCCTAATGTATCTGCATTTACGCCTGCGCCGATATGTACGAAACTCACAAATGCTCAAATTTCTTGTAACAAATATCATCCAAATCAGTCAATAAATGTGATAAGTGCAGTAATTCAATACGTCTTTCGCCGCGCCGATTTTCATGAAACTCGTATTACTCGCCTTCGTTATGTAAAGAAATTCTATACCGAATTTCACTCAAATCGGTAAATAAATACGAAAAGTAGGAGTGAAAATTCATTTACGCCCTCAAATAAAGTACGACTGTCACCGAGTCAATTTTCACGAACTTCACATTTGCGTGACAAATTTTTGTGAAAACTCCCGTACCAAATTACATAAAAATCCGACAAACGCTTCAGTCGCTGATAATTGGTCACGGACGAAAAAATGTGGACTTCACAAAAGGCATTCTTTTTTTTTTTACTTCATAAATAAAGTCTAATAAGTGGTTTGTGGATTTGTCATCTTAGTGTGTTGCAGTTGAGGCTCTCACTATGGCGAAAAACGAAATTATAGCATCTGTGATGTGAGGCCATGCAGTTTGGTACATTAGGTAAGGAGCATTTCGGACGAAACTGTTTCTTCAACTTTCTAACAAGACAGGCAATGTACCTATAACGTAACATTGAGGCGTATTCGCGTAACCATTGTTGCCGTGGTAAAGCAATAAGTATTACACATTCTGAGTGTGTGTCTGTAGCCTTAGTTATCCAGCATGCAAAGCGCATGCGCCGTATTTTATTGTCGTCTGTTGCTTGTCTGACTCTTGCCACATTTTTCCACATTATCTCATAAACGGCACGATTTTTTAAATAGAGAAATTTATTGAACACAAAATTTGTGTTCTGACTTTCTCTACAAATTCTGGCTCAAATATTTCCCATTCTAGAAAGAATTAAGCGCGATATTATCATAAATTTACACAGATCTTCATATGGAACTACCCCTTATTCTTGTCAGAGTTTAATCAAACTTGAATTTTCTCGACAGATTTTCGAAAAATCCATAAAATATCGAATTTCATGAAAATACGTCCAGTGGGAGCCGAGTTGTTCCTTGCGGATGGACAGACAGACATGAAGAAACCTAATAGTCGCTTTTCGCAATTTTGCAAAAGCGCCTAAAAATTGGTGTAACATTTTAAATTTAAACTTTTAAAATTTAGAGAAAAAACATTTTAAAAATTACGCCGACAGCAAATTCAGATTTACTGAAATAAAAAGTCGACATGTTTCTAAGGCAGTTACCGTCTATGAAAAAATAATAAGTATTTTTTATTTCTCTGGTATAGATATATGAAGCGAAAGAGTGAATGTGGGAAGGAGAATACAGAGAAAAGCAGAAGACAAGAAATAAGAACTAAACGCCACAGTAACTTAGGAAATGTAGAAACGACGACAATGGGCAAAACCTTACACTTTCTCCCATAAAGACACTAACAAATATACTTTGTTGTGCTTAAGGGTTTTGTAGAAGTGTTAAAGAAGTAAGTTACACAGAGCGGGCCATGTCGTCAAGGGAAACACATTTCTTGTTTTCAGCATTTATGACACTAACACAGGGCAAGCGGCAGAAGAAAGCCAGAGAATACCACCGATGTCTAAAACAGAATGGTTACATTAGTGACACATGAGGAAGCTGAAATTAAATTCCCTTCCCTACTGTGCATTTCCTCAGTACTACAAGAGGGCAGGCCAGTATTAAAATTGAAAGCACATAGTCGGCCATTTAAATGTACAAAGAAAATAAGGTTAAGAGATGCGGCACAGGTGAGAGTTTTCTGACCTTGTTTTTGAGTTAAAAATTTGAGATGAATTAAAATAAAATAAAAATAAAATAAGCCTATAACATCCCATGAGGGCAAAGGCCTCCTGCTATGTGCAGGGTGAGCTCTGAGTGTGCTCGCTAGGTGAGCTAGTCATAGCAAGCTGTTGGGTACTAACACGTGATCCTACCAGATCTGGATTACAAGTGGCCATGAGTTAAAACTAGTTGGGGACTGAGACTGACCACAGAAAGTAGCTTGCATAATTTTCTTTTCAATTAGTGTTTGACTTAATCCTAGAGTCTTTTCTAGCATGATCTGCTTCTAGCCTAATATTTTGCCATAGCTTGCACAGTTTACATAATTAGAGTGTCTGAACTGTTCTTAGTGACTTCTCAAGTCTTCTCCATTCAGTCCTATTCCTGGCCACACGTGTCCAAAAATAAGAATATGTAGGAATATTATAAGCTGGCAAATAAATTCTTGATTTCAAGAGTGCCTTAAATTGTTTTAATAATTATAATCCTTTATACTTAATATTATTTACACCGTGCATGTTTATTAACACTAGTAAAACTGTACCAACACGTGCAACTTTTTATTAAAACAATAATAGTATTAAAAAACAAGCCCTACATATGTTTTGGCCAGCTAACTGGCCATCCTATTATTGTTATTATTATTGTTTTAATAAAAAGTTGCATGTGTTGGTACAGTTTTACTAAATATAATCCTTTATATACAGGGCATACACAAAAGCATGGTGCGGTATCAAAAGTGAATAAAAAATGTATTTCTCACCTTACACGGGCACAACATACACCGTCAGCGGCGGCAACTGTCCAAGTTTCTCATTTGGTAATTACAATCCTTCAATATGTGCACCCTGGGTCACACGACACACATCCACACGGTAATCAAACTCATCCCAGACCCGGTGTAGCATGTCCGCTGTAATGGCCTGCAGTGCAAGCGTTATCCGATCACGAATTTCATGGATGGACGTGGGCAATGGTGGTACGCAGTAAGCATGAGAAGCGAACTGCTGGTAGCGCATGAGAAACTTGGACAGTTGCCGCCGCTGACGGTGTATGTTGTGCCCGTGTAATGTGAGACATAAATTTTTTATTCACTTTTGAAACCGCACCATTCTTTTGTGTATGCCCTGTATATAGCCCACATATACAGGGCATACACAAAAGAATGGTGCGGTTTTAATAGTGTTCACTATTAAAACCGTGCCATTCTTTTGTGTATGCCCTGTATATTCTAACTACACATCATATCAGCCTTATATAGATCATGATATAAAGTTGCCCATTATAATGATTTTTTTACGATCGAAACATTTTGGGCTTGAAAAAATAATGATTTCATGAGTTACGTATATTGATGGCCACATTTTGATAAATAAACCTAATACGGTTACATGGTACATAGTCTGAAAAAGTTATAATGAAACAAAGAAGTCAACATACGTCACAGCCATGTACACACAAAGCGCACATGAAACTCTGCATATTTCAATCATGCTTACATGTTTCGGCCACTAAGAAAAGTAACAACGGCTTACGTAAATAAATTTCAGGAAGCTGTCTTTGGTTTTACTTCTCAACCAACAAACTTATATTAAAATATTATCTAACAGTTCTGTGTGGAATTAAGTACTGTACGAACAACACACACTTCTTCGGATTTTCTCTGCCTCATTGTTAACAATTAGTGCATAAATTTTACTAAATGCTTTTATGTGAATTATTTCAGAAGTTATGCATTCGTTTTTAATTCTTACGCATATGTAAGGAATTTCAAAATTTTTGTTTGCTTAATTTGTAATGCACAGCATCCTACGTCCTCCCATAAGGACGACTAATTCCTCCCTTAATACCGGCTAAGTTTAGCGAAGTTGCATCATGTCTATTGTTGTCTTCACACACTGAAGTATACTTCATAAATACGAAGTTACTCTGCATAAGCAAATAGCTGTATTACCATGCACATTAAAACCGGGATCGTCAATATTTCTTGATGATGAGAAATCAGGTACATCCTGAAATTTATATCGTTCCAACCTAAGAAACAATTGTAGAAAGTTTCTGATTGAAAGATTTAAGAAACTCTAATTATATCCACGCAATCTGCATCCTCGCATCAAGATATTTTCCAAAGATTTTTTGGCATACCATGTAACAAAAATTTTGCAATAAATAATGGTTAATTTCATTAAAAAAAAGACATGCTATTGACATCATAATCCGCTACTGTGATAACATAATATTTTCTAAATTTTTGGAGCTGCTTCGCAGACCAGAAGTCATCACGCAGTTTGCGATCTTCAGTGGACAAATAAATTACTACAAATATTCCAAAATTATCGCGAAAAATAAAATCCTTCCCAAGGCACCTTGGTGTTCGAAGCCATGTGCCGTTAACTACAAGCATACATGAGCATGAAACACACCGTTTTTCAGGTCTAAATTGTTTGTTTGATTTTCAGACCTGTAAAACAGCTCTGTGACTTTCTGAACGAAATTTTGTCAGAGAATTTAGTAATAACATAAGAACCAATTTATATGCATTTAATTATGTGTCAGTTCCTTCGTTTCTTCTGTGTTTTGGGGCTGTAGATCAAAGTTTGACAAAGAATTGGAAAGGGATAAAAGTAACTGATATAAACCCAAAAGGAAACAAATATTTCTAGCCCATATATATATTCGCATATGTAAGAGAAATAAACAATACTTCACAGAATCCAGTAGAATTGTTTCACAGATTAAGTCCACTCCCATGTTACGCTGGGTGTAAAATTTATAATTCCCATTTCTGCACTAAACACTAGCATTTTAAACACGGGGTTTATGTCCACAAAAATAGCATTTCAGCATGACGTTAAGTCCGGTTTAACTCTGACAACATTTCACCATAGGTTTAGTAACTTAAATCTATCACACATGCAAAACGAATGGATGTGTTAATTCCGCACTTCCGAGAAACAGTAATGTAAGTCCATATTAATTATTATAGGAGAAAAGAGGAAATATTAAGTTCAGATATTTTCAGAAGTTACAAATACAGTTTTCATTACCTCAAGCTTGGTAAGCCCGGAGTTAGCAGCCTAACTAGGCCAGACTGCTCGCTTTTACAAACATATTCGCAGCATCATAATTTGAAGGCACCGTAAACTAACAAAATATACACGTAACGTTGGCACTCCTGCGTTCGCTAGTTCCATATCTAATTGTGAAGGCTGGATTGCTACCAGTAGGAATCTCAGTAATCTTCTCATTGCAGTCAGGGCGTATTTTGAATGACAAGATGTCTATAAGAATGGTACGTGAATTACGTTGCTCTGTCGTAGCGGAATACAATTAGAAACAGTTGAAATGGATAGATTTACGGTTAAGAAGTAGGCCTAATATCATTAACATTATTAGACATCTTTGCAAAGTAAGGAGGACGACTTAACTTGACATCAGTAAAGAGGACGACTTATGTGGAGACCAGCGAAGAGGATGACAAGAGGAGATCAGTAACGGGGACGACTTACGTGGAGATGAGTAAATTAGACGACTAAAGTGGAGACCAGTAATGGAGATTTCAGTTGAAATCAGTAAATTTGGCTTTAGTGAAGATCAGTAATGGGGACGACTTCAGTGGAGATCAGTAATGGGAAGACTTTAGTGAAGATCAGTAATGGGGACGACTTCAGTGGAGATCAGTAATGTGAAGACTTAAGTGGAGATCAGTAATGGGGACGACTTCAGTGGAGATCAGTAATGTAAAGACTTAAGTGGAGATCAGTAATGGGGACGACTTCAGTGGAGATCAGTAATGTGAAGACTTAAGTGGAGATCAGTAATGGGAAGACTTAAGTAGAGATCAGTAATGAGGACGAATTAAATGAAGATCAGTAATGACAACTTAGTGGAGATCAGCAATGCCGACGACTTATGTGGAGATCGACGAAAAGAATAAGAAAATCAGAAGACTTAAGTAAAGCGGTCGACTTATCATTCTGCCCTTGACCTAGATAATACCTGATGTGGCAGCCATTAGTAGACGTCGAAGAGTACTTCAAATTTTCAGCCATACTCACCAGCAAAAAGTCCTGTTAATTTACTACCATAAATGTTCTTTCTGATATAAAGTATTTGTAATTCAGAAACAATTAACAAGATTTCTTTTACACAGAAGGCAATTACACTTAAGATTAAGGAACTGCAAAGAACGCCACGGGGATATTTTATGTAACAGTAGTGTAATGCATAATCAATTACTTTTAAATCAGTAATAATAAACATACAGGCTCCCCGCACGTTATTACGAAAAATTAACCAGCAGTAAGAAAGGAAATTAGAATTCCGAATAAAGAGACTTCCGGATCGTTACATTGCGGCCGGAAAGGGCCACGAGGCCTGAACCTTAAACGTGTAATGAATAATAGTAATAATAATAATAATAATAATAATAATAAATTTAAACGTAATAAATATCTGTACTACAATTTCCCTACTTACAGACTGCAGAGTGGACAATTTTGCAGTCACTATCTGCTGTTAAACAAGCTTGCAAATGACGTACCATGTGGCATAATGCACCGACTGTACCCAGGCGTTCTTCACTTGAAGAATGTCATACGGTTTCACGTAACGTGCTTACATTTAATTTCACTTACACCTAAGAGAAAAGTAAGCTACAGGAAATTGCCGAAGCCTCATATTACGTAAATTGTATCAAATAATCTTCCCCAAAACCAGAATCACAAGCCTATATGAATAAAGGTTTTGTACAAATTTAATTAATTTAAAATGAAAAGGGGCCCTGTTGCAATACCGCCAATATTCCTCCCAGCCACCAGGTTCAATTTATTTTATTCGTCACTTTAGAACAGGAGGTACATAAGGCATTGTGTACGACACATACTTTGTGCAAAGGGCCACAGATACAGGATCAAATACAAACAGGTGGAAGGCGTCTCTGGAAGCACAGGATGTTATAAACAGCTATATCACGTGTAAGGCTGCAGTGAGCGACCTCATTTAGTGTAGAAGTGTAGGAAAATTAAGTATTTTTCACCGAAATGTTGGTACTCGCCTACCGACAACACCAGATCATTATAATGTGAAAAAATACACACTCCTGTATTCCAATAAAGCCGACACACCAGTAAGTAGGTTATACTTGTCCCTGTGCTTAATTAAGTACCATGGAATGAAGGTGCCTGTGAGAGTGGAAGTTTAGATCAACGCATTTCAACCTCGTGGCGAGCTGGTTGTCAGCAGTCAAGCTCACACCTCGGCCATTTAATACAGGGGCACAGCAAAGAGCATGTATTACCTAGAAGAACTGGTGGGCCTATAAGCATGGGCCGACCGTGAATAGAACCCTGATCCCCTGGTCGTCATTCCCGTAGCCTGGTCAATACACTGACTGAAAGGTCCAAGTTCCGTCGCATATCTGAAAATCACTAATTACAAAACGGAAGTACCAACAGCTCAGTAAACGACATGAAAAACCAGCGAAGGATTCCAGAGGCTTCTAGTTTGAAATATCAGGATCACAGATACAGCAAAAGAAGAGATTCAGCTTTGCATCTCTGTAGGGTGCGGACACAGAACCCCGACCCTGTTACGGCGTGATGGCGGGTGGGGGGCGGGTGCAGAGGAAAGGAAGAAAGAGGGGCAGAGGCCCAACGAAATACAGAGTGAAGAGGAATGGGAGAGCGGGGGTGGAGGCCGCGGTGGGTGAGGGAAGAGGAAAATCAATAGAGGACACCACTGGTGGAAGCAAGGGTGAACACCGCGATGGTTTTAAGCTGAAAGCACGGGAGGAGCACCGAAGGCCGATGGGAAAGGGTTTCATGGTCTACAAGAATGGTTAGAAGTTAACACAGTTCGTTAAAGTAAGCAGGAAGTGTCATGCAACTTATAGATTCAAGCAGATAGACCGACGAGCAGTAACACAACAGAATCAATCGCACATAAACAAAGTATTTACTGCGAAATTTGAAGTTCTCGCAGCGGTGTTACTGAAGGTTCAATTCTTCTGAGGTGTTACGCCGTGTCGACTGCTGAATAGTTACAGACGTTTCGAAGGATATCGCTGTCGTCACTCTCAGAGTCAATCCAAAAAGGGCAAAATGTGCCAGGTTTTTGGTTTTTGAAGCGGTATAGCTGAGGTAGCCAGTGGCCGCGCGATCTAAGGCGTGGGTCTGCGGCCTCTCGCTTGCTGGGATTGCGGGTTCAAATCCCGCCGGGGGCATGGATGTCTGTCTCTTATGAGTGTTGTGTGTTGTCAGGTAGAGGTCTCTGCGTCGGGCTGATCACTCGTTCAGAGGAGTCCTACCGAGTGTGGTGTGTCTGTGATTGTGAAGCCTCGATAATGAGGAAGCCATGGACCACTGGGGGGGCTGTTGCGCCATGCAAAACAAAAATATTTGAGGTAGAATTCCTTCTGGGATGGGAGGCCACGTCACTGGGTAATCGGTTCCCGAACTTTCGAGACAAAGTGGTGGTCTCGAAATATCGGGAACAAATTACCCAGTGAGCGGCGTTAATTCCCAAAATAACGGATACTTCAAGAGTTAATGTATTTACCATTTAACATGGCTTTACATTTTACAGGACTTGAAACTTCAGCAGCGCTGTCAAAATCACGAATCTCGACACTCAAAAATTCATTACGGCGTTCAAAAAAAACCCCCCCGCCAATTGTCCCTATCTGGCGTCAGACAAACCCAGTCCGCAATATCATATTATGGACCTTTCAGACCCATTTTAATATTATCCTCATATCTGGAAATATATATCTTGAATAAGTATACAAGAATATCTGTTAATTTTAAATAAGAAATGAACTTCTTGACCCTTGGAAGATGGTACCGATATGTTGTCCCGAAACGTCTGGTACATAACTACCACTCAACGCCGTGTAATATCCCTGAAGAGCGCAGATCTCATCTACATCGCGGCGGAAGCCTGAAATCACGCACAGAACGCACAAAATTTAACCTTAACAGAAGTGATTTCATTACGACAGAAAATATACTCATAATCCCAAAACAGCAGATGTTTTTGGAACAGATATAACGTCGTCTGGCCATTCCGATGTGACCCAAGCAGAGGCCGGACCGTGCCGACTACAGCTGTGTGCAGTGCCAGGGAGTTCAGGTATCAAGTTATCTGATTATACCTGTACTGTAAACACTAAACACCACAGTCTTGCGTTTCAGAACACCCTGTATATAAAAGTCACAATAGACACATCGCTTTCACGCTCTGTTACTCGCTTAGTGGCATGTCTTACCAATGTGGCTCATTGCTCCCGTGTTTTATCCTTACCCTCTGTCCCTATTTCTTGAAAATCCCTTGTTTGCTGTGTTGTTCTTAACATCAATCCCTCCTTCCCTTCCTGGCTCCATAAGCCAGCCTATCTTTACTTACAACTAATCTGTGCATGCTACCTCCAACCACGCTTCGAGTCTTCTTTCCCTCGATTCGCCAGCAACCTCACTACTTCGGTAGGGTTGCACACAATATGACGACAGCTAATGTACAAATGTTCAATAAGTTACTGAAAGTAATGGCAAGCTTTCAATACAAGGGCAATAAGCAGCAGCTTTTGAATTATCGAAGTAAACAGAAGTGTAGCGATAAGACATATGTACACAGCTTAATGGCAGTATAGCCAGACACATTCTTTTCTCCACAGTTAAATATTTTTCTTATCTGGGGATTAAGAACACATCAGCAAGCAAGCATACGCTCGATCCTCTAGATGTACAAATACCGACAACGAACACTCAAAAGTACGAGCGGCTATTAAATAACGAGACTTGTTTCAAGAAAGTCACTAATGAGATGATCGTTACACCATTCAAAGCTGTCCAATGCCTATCAGGAACTACACCCAATTCCATACGAGAACAACTCGAAACCCAGAAGCATCCCCTGAACTCATTTTGTGCAAGTTCTTTCAATAAATCTGCCGTATTCTTCACACCCCTCACGTGACAGACTTCGGCGGCAATTTTCCTCAATTTGACAAGAAATTTAAAGTTTACCGTTTGCTCAAGTGTTTTTGTCAAGTACCAGAAAGGAAAATTAAAAAAATATACGTTTCTAAAAGTTTATTACTCAACACTACCTCGACATGACAGAGCGCGGTTCGGCATGCAACTGGGGATGGTTTAGCAGTAACTGGCATATATTTGCTTTGGCGATCAACGGTCAAGTTCAAGAGCTGCGAACGCAGTCTCAGCATTTAGTAGCAAAACCTCCTATAAATGCAAATATAGTTGAACTAATTAACTAACTGCGTGGAATAGATTTACATTATCCATATTCCGTGCAATAAACTATTTCATAGTATTTATTCCACAACTGCACATTAATAAAAAGATAATATTTCATTTCCGGCTACCGCCGCGATGTTGATGAGATCTGCGCTGTTGTGGGATATTACGCAACGTTGAGTGTTAGTTCTGTGCCGACGTTTCGGGGTAACCTATCGGTCCCATCTTCAAGGGTCAACACCTGAACTTCTGGACCCTTGAAGATGGGACCGGTGTTGTCCCGAAACGTCGGTAAAGGATTACCATTCGATGCTGCGTAATGTCCCACAAGAGCGCAGATATAAAAAAGACAATAGTTGATAAATATGACACTCCGCCTACATGTTTAGGCCTACAATTGCCATCTTCTGGGAGGTGGTAACAAATGAAAGCGTAGTTAATTAGTTAATTTTGCTAATTATACACGTACAGATATGAAGCTAAAATACATATGTTGAATAAAATTATATAGTGAAATATTTGTAACTTGGAACAGATTACATTTATTCATATGTATCGTATTACCATGTAATTTTATTCTCAACACATGTATTTTAGCTTTATATCGGTACATGTACCATTAACCATAACTACTATTTCCTTTATTAACCACCTCCATAAAGATAGCCAATTTTGGTCGAAACATGTAGTAGAAGTGTCATATATTTTTAAACTATTGTCTTTACACTGTTGTGCAGTTGTTGGAATAAATATTTTGAATCCATGGTACAGAGTCAATCTTCGAGAAGCTGATAGTCGTGAAGCCCATCATAAATTTCTCTGCTTATTAGTACACAAATTCATTACTAGGTTCAGCAAATGATTATTTGTACCAACAAATGCACTAAGACAGTTTTTTCACTGTTTTCTTTATTATAAGGATGCCCCAATACGCATTTCGGTAATTATTCTGCCATTATCAGGGGTATAATTGCCGAAATGTGTATTGGGGCATCCTTATAATAAAGAAAACAGTGAAAAAAACTGTCTTAGTGCATTTGTTGGTACAAATAATCAATTATAAAAAGATGCACGGTGAATATAAAGTGAAGTTTAGGTTCAGCAAGCCCTGGCATTTGGCCCTAGCCACAACCAAATAATTCAGTCTACATCTCCATACCGCATTACGTTCAGGCTCAATTCATTATCACTTTCCGAGCTTTATTCTTCACCTGACCTCGTCCCTTCACTTGAAGTTTTCCAACGAAATATTTCTACCAACTTAATTAGTATAATTATATTTTATGATGATTATATGAGTGTGACACGTGACCTTTCACCCCAAATAAGAATATACACTGAGAATATTTAAAAAGTTATTTGCTGAGAACATATAAAAGTGGAAGGATAAGGGGGATGAAGAATAATGCAAAAGGATGAAGGATATAATTTGAATTCTGCACCAAACACTTGTCGTGTTTCCGAGCATTTTCGAAATTTAAAACATTATCTACTGTACATAAAACTCAAAACTTCACAACATTTGACATTTCAATAAATTTTATATTGTTCATTCCTTGAACTTTCGGTAACCATGATTTCAGGCTTCCGCCGCGATGTTGATGAAATCTGTGGTCTTCTGGGTAATTACACGGCGTAATTACCACACGACGCCGTGTAATTACCCAGAAGACCACAGATTTCTGTAACCAATTCACAACAACAGACCAACAAAATGTACAATACTGTTTCTTAAATTTTTATATTACAATATCACACTGAATATTCCTACATGTTTCGATCCCCCAAGGGAACATCATCAGGGAATCAGATAAAAGTAAAACCGCAAAGAAACAAACTAGCAACCTTTGTGTACAGTAGAAAGATGTAAAAAAGTTAAATATTTAAAATGTAGGCATTTCTAGTATAGTTTTATAAGTGTAGTGGATCCTGGTAAACAGTATCTCAGAAGGAGTCTACGTACTTAACGAAGGGTAACACGGTACAGTTACTTTGATTTGATTCCCTGATGATGATCGCTTGTGGATCGAAACATGTAGGAAATGTTCAATGTGATACTGTAATATAAATATCTAAGGAACAGTACTGTGCATTTTGTTGGTCTGAGTTGTGAATTTGTTTGAAACAATCTTTTAACTTTAACCTTTTAAAGCCTACTTCTTATTTGATTAAAAAATTGTACATTCTACCCACACTGTATTTATGTGTTTTGTAATTATTTTAGAACAAACAGCGACGTTTGCCCTATGTAACATAAACTGATTGGTTTTTATAACCGAGATGAAATGTGTTTAAAGCGCGGTACGAAATGGGTCTTTAAATAAAATGGTTTACGCTTCGTTTTTAAAGGGTTAAAGTCATATCCTTCTACAGCACTGACATTGAACCTGTTAACGTATAACGTCAATATACGAAATAAACAGATTCATTACTATTCATGTCACAAGAGTTTGCTGTTAGGTCACAGGAGCGTTTTCCCGGCCGATTACACATGCTTTCCCTTTTCTCTATTCCTGTTACTTCTGCAGCGGTCAGAACGTGTAAAACATTGTAACAAGTACCAATCGCTGACTGCAGTGTTGATAATAAAATATCGTTTATGTTCCCTTCCGGTATAAGTGTCCGTCACTACAAGAATTAAATTATGACTGGCGAGAATATAACAAAGCTGATGTAGTTGTGGTGAGAGACGTAAGGAGCAGAGGAGGCAATAAAGAGTGTGGAATATTTTGTTATTTTATTGATAGAAATGCCAGAAGGATATTTTTCCGTATCCGCATTTTAGCATCAATAAGCAGCCGGCTGTTCTATTTACGTACCTTCCCCCTGTTCTATCTCGTTACCTTTCTCACAGTGTAACATTAAACTTCTGTAAGGTAAAGGTAAAGCAATCCCATTACAGGCCTGGACAGGCCCTTAGATTTCCAGGAGGTTGAGGATCCCAGATTTCTAGACAATTGGCACATGAAGGTGGTAAGGTTGTCAGCCCTACCCACCGGCCGCCTTTATCTCCCAGAAAATACTCCTGGTACTCATTTTTGTTAGAGGCTGATTCGACCCCAGGGCCATAGTGCGACCGAAAGGATTATGTAAATAAAAAATTCCAATGACACCGTCGGGAATCGAGCCCGCGACCTTCCGGCTTGTAGCGCAGCGCCTCAACCAACTACGCCACCGCGTGCCCCAAATTTCTGTAAGAATTATATTAAAATATTTGCTTTCAATAATGTTAAAATTCAATAACTTGTTAATGAAATTTACTTCAATGATTAGTAATTGTCACCATTTATCTCCCCCTCCCCCTCCCCAGTAACATATTTACTATTTCACAATCACATCATCCTTATATGTATGTTCTTCCATAAGTGAAATTGTTCCTGTCAATGCCATGAAGGAGTGTAGAACGGATGTAGGCAGAGTTCCACGCATTCTTAACCTCGGCAAAAGATGGATTGAGTGGTTAACATTACAACCCGGCAGCCTTACCCTCGAGAAATAACCTCGGTATCCACTGAACAGGAGGCTACGTGTGTTTCCAAGCCTGTATGGACGTTTTAGAGAAAAGCCTCTTTATCACAGCCGGGATACCAACCCGGAACGTCCAGCGTTGTTTTTCCCCGTCCCTCGAGGTAAATGACGGTACAATGCCTAAAATCATGTAAAGATCGCTTTCTCTGACAAAAATTTTCAATTAATTCTTCACTAATCCTCTTAAAATTCTATATTATATCGTATCAACATTGACACACGTGCTACCGTCAACAAAAAATTTTATCAGTTTTGTCAATATATGCTACATGTTTCGGTCGTGCTGACCATCCTCAGGCATTTAAATACATGACTTTAAAACTCAAAATAAAGTGCATATATATATATTCATTCATTCATTCTGTAGTCTGTCTTACGACAGGTCCGTAGCCTCTTCCAAAGCGAGTTCTCCACAGGGTGCGATCTAGTGCTTCCTCTTTCAATTTCCAGTATCTTTTCTTTTCCTTAAGGTCATCCAGTAGCTGCTTACGTCTTCTCCCTGGTCGTCCCGTCATTTCTATCCTTATATATATATATATATATATTACATTTGTAGATCTCACAAATTGTACAAGCCATTGCAATTTTTATGTATCATTAAAATGTAAAAATTTTATACATTCCTCGTTTTGTGTTTCTCATTTGTTATATCCTCCTATTTGTTTACAACAGGAGTACAAGCAATCAAGACGCACAATACCTGAAATTATAAAATGTTTACATTTCAATGCTACATAAAGATTGCAATGGCTTGTAAAATTTCAGATTTCACAAATTAAAAAAAAAAATACTCATATAAATATGCATTTTATTTTGAATTTTTTTAGTCACATATTTTAATGCCTAAGGTTGGTCTACACTATCGAAACATGTAGCATATACGATTTATTGACGAAACTAATGACATTTGTTGTGATTGGCGGTAGTACTTATGTCAGTATTGATATACCACAACATGATGAGATCCACAAAAAATTATACTAAATCACCTGAGCTACAGACATCATCGGTAATAACTAGGAAGTGCATAAAAACTGTTCTTACTTTTACACCACAAAATCTACTGGGTCAGCATCACGTCGTTAAATTTGAAACACCTTACAATTGCATGAATATTAGTGCACGAGGGAAAAGTTATATACACAAACACGCACGCACACACACACGCACGCGCACGCACACACACACACACAAGCAGAAGCCTTTACATGTGTAAAGTAGGGATGCGGTCTAAAAATTTGAATACTGTTTCAACGTGGGACAGAATTTTGTGAACCTTTTAGACGGTTTCCTAGGAGAGAGATTCGTACGTTGCTAGATACAGGAGTATGGGAAAGTAAAAAGTTTTCCAGTAACATGCAGAGTTTTCTGGAAACAAATTGGCCAGGAAGCAATGTGGTGACATTCAAATATATGAGGATTTAAAAGTCAAATTAACCTGACACAGTGGTGCTCTTGGAGCAGAAATCAGCTCTTCAAAGAGGCCCAAAGAGAGATGGTCGTGGAAAATATTATAGTTTTTTTCCATCTTCGAACGTGTAAAACAGCTGTACAGACAATCAAGTAGGTAAATAGAACAGAGTTAACAATACGAGTAACATCCATATAACCAACTTCATATGCAAATAAATGAATGAAATTTTCCCACATTTTCGGAGTTAACTGTTGATGGATTTCATGGACTACAAATGCCGAAGAGGTAACCGGGACCATAAAAAAGAGTAGACTGCGGTAGACTGCAGAATTGTTTATAAGCCAAGAGCTTTGAGACTGTTGAATTATACAACTTACGCACGATGTAGCGAAAGTTTTTTTTTTTTTAACACAACGAATTCTCAGAACCTCCACAGGAAGTGACCAAAACCCGCCTCATTAAGTACACGTATTTTAATAATTAAGAAAACTGGAAACTTCTACTGAATATAACGTAATGAGAAGAGAGGCAAATATTCAATTTCACATATATTATCAGATACAAAATAACAGTCTGAGATTTGAAAAAAATTAAATTTATTTTGTCTCTGGCGTTCCCAGTTTCCGGAGTTACACTGCTTTATTTAAAGGTTTCCAAGCTTCGCCCGCTTGTCCTTCTGATAAGAACAAAAAAAAAGAGGCATTTGAGAGTGGAATCTTGTTAGAATGATACTGACAGATGTACATTCAATTAACCAAAAAAAAAAAAACCCTGTCCCAGAGCCAATGAGTCCGCCAAAAATCTCACATAAACTTGTCCATTATCGAACCCCGGACTGTGTAGTGACAGACGGGCGACTAACCGTCTGAATTCACTGAAAGTCTTTGAGGCTGTAAATACACGAAAATAATACACAAACACCGAGTTCATATCACAAGGGGTAAACAGAACTTGTGCAGTTTGGGATTCTCACGGTTGTGACCATGATGAACACACTTTCTGGATGTGACACCGTCTAGTCTGAAATAAATTCACTTACGATCCACAGACACGTGTTTTCATTCTACCAAATCACAAAGCGTCACATCTCAGGACACAGAATCCTTCGCATTGCTTGCACATAAAGTTGACCCATCGGTTAACCTATACTACGTATACAATCGCTCTTTTTTCTTTGAGAGTGACACCAAACACATACATCCTGTGGACAAAACGAGCATGTATTTAACTTTAAAGAGGATGGTACATAGAGTATTCACTGACATTTAACGGATTAACCACAACGTGTCGCTGTTTGTATTATCACATGAAATGCTTAAATAAATTACGAGCCAACTGCAGAAGTTGCGAAAATTCGAGCAGATAGAAAAGAGTATATATATATACAGAGTATACACAAAAGAATGGTGCGGTTTCCCTTTATTCACCATTGAAACCGCACCATTCTTTTGTGTATACCCTGTATATATATATATATATATATATATATATATATATATATATATATATACCACTGCCCTTTGAGAATTGTCAGGGATATAAATTTCAAAGGTTTCTACGTGATATATGGCTACATATTTTCATTATATACTGCAACTCGTGTATCCCACCACGTAAAAAGATACTAGACATATATTGGCGAGATCAGCACTGAGAAGTTAACACTGAAATTTGTAACACAACTTTTTAATTACTCCAATTTCAATACATTTGCTCTTTTTTTCAATACCTCTCTTCACGAATTTATTGAAGTTCAGAAATTTTCAAACCTTACTTTCTGAGAGTTTGTTAGGTTTATTTTTAATGTAAAGTGAAATCTGATTAGATTCATATCACTGTCTCTCTAACCCTTTGAGACCTTAAATTCAAACACGAAATTAAATTCCTAACTCACAAAAGACGAGATGTTTTCTTACTATAAATGCCAAACCATCTAGTGAAGAAAGATGACCTCTGATTTCTTTTTCCTATGGCTCGACAGCCCTATATGTGCCTGGGCCTCCTCGTTTCGTCGAGGTTTCATGATCACACACATTTGAGACACACCACAGTCGGTAGGACTCCTCTGGACGAGGGACCAGCTCGTCACAGAGACCTCTACCTGACAACACACAACACTCACAACAGACAGACAGCCATACCCCGGTGGGATTCGAACCCACGATCCTAGTAAGCGAGCGGCCGAAGACCCACGCCTTAGACCGCACGGCCACTGGGATCGGCGACCTTTGATTAATTTGATAAATATAAGACAAGTAAATACACCCTGTGATCAAACACTAATATCTCTTAAATATTCAAAGTTAGTAGTACATGAAAAAAGTACTGAGGTTTAAGAGTTTAACGATGTTTCCTCAAATGCAAAGTTAGTGTGTAGTTGAGATATTTCAAACCCTTACCAAGTACCTAGTTACAGCAAATTTGAAACGTGGCCCATAAACGATAAACGGTCAAGGTGTTCCTCAACAAGCCATGAAGGCATATGACGAGTAGAGAAAAATCTCCATTCAATTTTAACTTCTTCACCGTTTGAAGTTAAGTGGTAGGTTTCAAGCCCCGGCCGCTTTATCTGCGGGAAAAGAGGACCGAAACCCTCTGAATAGGTGGGTAGGTTGGACCCAGAGCTGGACAGAACGATTTTCAAGAAATACCCCTTGCTCATGATGGGAATAAAATCAAGTATCGTCTAACCCACAGTCTAGTCACTATACTGACCGAGCTATAAATTGTGCAATTTCAGATTATTACAAAATACGTAATATCAATCATCACCGGCCATCCGTTGCTGAAAGCTACTGTCTTTTATCCATCGTACGGCCACTGAGGCAAGATGTTATTGAAAATCCTTGTTTCATCTTTTCCTTCTTCTGGCTCGTCTTCTTCCTCTTCTTCTGGCCCTAGAAGGCAGGAGCAAGGATCTGAGCAGAGGCCCGGACTTCTCCGAGGGATTTACTTGCTAACGATAATCGAAACGACGCACACACTCCATTCCCACGACCCCAGTAATGCAGTCGCAACACAAAGAACACTTCCACTTCCACTTTCAAACCCTTCCCTAGCACACACATCCCCTCTACTGTTTCACACACACACACACACAACGTTTTCCACAACCTCCAACCCTCTCGCCCCTTCTTGTTCTAACAAACGTACCGCTACTTTATATGCCCAAAAATGAGTCAACATGAATTTAATATCTTAGATGTCGAGATCTGCATTCTTCTGGGATGTTATGCAGCGTAGATGGTGGTTTGTTACCGACGTTTCGGGATAACCTCTCGGTGCCATCTTCAAGGGTCAAGCAGTCCAAGATCCTTGAAGATAAGAACGATAGGTTGTCCCCAAACGTCGGTACAGAACTGCCACTCAACGCTGTGTACTATCCCAGAAGAACGCAGATCTCATTTAAACAGCGGCGGTAGCCTTAAATCATTTTTAGATGCCTGTTTTCAGGTCGTGGCACTTTGTACTTGCGTATTTATTTTCAACGTAAAGACGGTTTCGATGTCTTTTCCGTGGGGCTCAGGCCATCTTCAGAAGCTAACTTTTCCTCAGCCATTCAAGGAATTGGCGGCATCGTTTGGCAGTCGACGGTTAGTTACTCTTTACACAAGAATCCACAACCTGTTAGTTACCAGATATATCCAGAGCAACCTTTCCAATCCATTTCTTTGACCCATTTTTATATCATTCCTAAACCAATGTTTTCAAAATAGCCTGTTTGCATCAGGTTTCCCCACCAAAATTGCATATATACTTGCTTTCTCTGTCACAAGTTCCGCAAGTCAGTCCAGTCTCACCTCCATCATCTGATCAAATTAAGAATAAGTGAAACTCCTCATTATGCGAAATTCAAGCCACCTATCACTTGATCCGAGTTTCAAATATTCTCCTTACAACGCCCCCCTTTCCTTATCGAAAACGCAATGTACAAACCTATACATACAAGAGCATGCGGTTCGTTACAGATTGCGTTGCTGCGCGATTTGCGTGTAAAGAGTTTTCACACACGTATTTAGGCATGTAGCATGTCTAGGATCAAACCTGCATCAGTCTGGAAGATAAAGATGTAAGTTGATTCACTCTTCTCACGTAATAAGAATCAGAGGAAGGAAGAGGCAATTATGAGCGAAAAAGGAAATGAAATGTATGAAGATAAAGATATGAAAAAAAAAATTTTTTTAATTCAATTTCCCCGGTATACTATTAAACTACATTGCAATCGAAATGCATTGTAATGTTTTTAAAGGCTGTGTTTGTAACGTTTATCCTATCTCGAAATTTAATTCGAAGGATTAAGGAAACAACGCAAATTTTGTGTCAGAATATCACCTGGGAACCGAACTTGAAGCAAAGATCTCCACAATACAACAGACCTTTAACCCTCCGACTTTCCGTAACTAGTATAGTCTGGTAAGCAAATTCACGGGTGAACAAACAACACAACAGACTTAACTGACGGATATCAGATGATTATTCAGACATTGGCTTTCGTGATTTTCTTCATAACTTCAGAACGATGTTGAAGTTTCAATCACCGTTTCTAGTAACACGGACAGGATTAGAGCTTATACAGTCGGTAGCAAGATGGCATGAACAGCAGTGTAGCGACACACAGAGCCACAGACTGTGTGCTTTACTCTAGAAGCAGATGCAACGTAGCATTTTGAAGCTCAAGGAAAGGAAGGTGATAAAGAACAGACGAAAAGAAGATGGAAGAAGAGGAGAAATGTTATAGATGGCGTCAATCGATGAACCGCCTTCTTCACGTGTTACAGGCAGCATACAAGTATACGCTAGGAGCGCCCGTCCAACTGGCACTTGTTTATTCCTTTGGCCGGGTGCACGTTGAAACTTTAGAAAAATCAGTAAGAAGACCTCGCAAGTCAAGAAACATTAACCATCTGAAGCATGAGGAAGACAGATATACGAAGGGAGCTGGGAGAGGGTTAGTGGGCTAGACTGCATTTATTACAGGGAAGGCGAGAGAACACTTTTAAGGCTTTGAAAGGAGGTGAAGCTTTGGGGAGTGAAAAAAGAGTTGATGCAAGTGGAAAAGTTTTTAATATGCAACAGTGGATATAATTGCTACCGTAACTGTACTTTTAAGAGAAGTTAAGATGTTTGTTCTTATTGGATGGTTACGCAGCGTAGATTTGTAGTTAGTTACTGACGTTTCGGTCAACCTCCCCAAGTATATTTGTGATATTAGCGATAGTGGACAGGGGGCCGCATTAGTTATGAAAGTGGATTATATTTAAAAATTCTGTTCCTAGTTCACAGAGAACACAGCCCATGTCTATTACAAAGACAGACATGTTAAACATGTTTAGAGAAATAATCGTTCACCATTGTGATAATTGTATGGGAGACATAAATAACACTGTGGGACACTGCAAAGTGTTTCTAATCTCAAAGGAAATGTATCATATATTTACTGTACCGGGTTAAACGGGGGCACGCGGTGGCGCAGTTGGTTGAAGCACCACGCTACAACCCGGAAGATCGCGGGTTCGATTCCCAATGGTATCATTGGAATTTTTCATTTACATAACTTTCGGTCGCACTATGGCCCTGGGGTCGACTCAGCCTCTTAACAGAAATGAGTACCAGGAGTATTTCCGGGGGGGGGGGGGGGGGGGGGGGGGTAAAGGCGCCGTGTCGTAGTCAAGACAACTTTACACTTGTCATCGTCCCGATTGTCTATAATGTATGGGAGACCTCAAACCTCCTGGACCTCTAAGTGTTCTAATCTCAAGGTAAAAGATGCTTATATTTACCTGTATCGGGTTAAAGGGTAGCAAGCGGTGGCGTCAGTTGGTTGAAGCACCGCGCTACAAGCCGGAAGATCGCGGGTTCGATTCCCGATGGTGTCATTGGAATTTTTCATTGACATAATCCTTTCGGTCGCACTATGGCCCTGGGGTCGACTCAGCCTCTTAACAGAAATGAGTATCAGTAGTCTTTCCTGGGGGTAAAGGCGGCCGGTGTGTAGGGCTGACAAACCTTACCACCTTCACGTGCCGATTGTCTATAAATCTGGGAGCCTCGACCTCCTGGAACCCTAAGGGTCTGTCCAGGCCTGTATGGGATTGCTTTACCTTTACCTTACCGGGTTAAAGGGTTTACCTCTGTTATAGAGATAGTTGTTTGGAAGCTGAAGACAGAAAAGACTGAAATGAGAAAGCAAATAAGGCGGAGAAGGAATTTGAAGTGGCAGCAGTAGTTCTCACTACAGAAAGTCGGTCCCCATTACACATGGCGGATATCACAGTAATGTTTTTTGTCTATCAGACAGGCACATTTAAAGACAAACTGGTCCTCTTCATGAACTATAATGCCATTCCATAAATGTATACAACGGAATGGAGGTATAACTCCACGATTCCTTGATTCCTTGATCTTGGCACTAAATATACGTAAATGATCAGCTTCAGGCCTCGGACGCCTTTTTTTTTTTAATCGCTCGAAAGTCCCTTGGGGGCGTAGGCCGCCACATTTTTCGAGGCTTCACGATCACACACATTTTAGACACGCCACACTCGGTAGGACTCCTCTGGACGAGGGACCAGCTCGTCGCAGAGACCTCTATCCTGACAACACACAACACTCACAACAGACAGACATCCATGCCCTAGGCGGGATTCGAACTCACAATCCCAGTAAGCGAGCGGCCGTAGACCCACGCCTTAGACCGCACGGCCACTGGGATCGGCCTCGGCCGCCTTAACTAGGTAAAAGAGACCCCTCTACCAGTTGGATATAAGGCTGGGTGAACTGCAGAGCCGGTATGTATAATCTGTTATAAGTTATTACTTAAATTCCATTAGCAGAGTTACATGCTTCTTGACTGATGGTTGCTTATATTATTGACCTAAAAACCGGCCCTCTCTCTCTGGAGTTGAGATTTTTGGCATTTTCAACAGAAATTACCCCCCCCCCCCCCCCCGCAAGATCTATAACAAAACGTTGCTGGCATGAAACCAGCAATTACAAGCCATGTTTCATTTTCAGCACCAGTCGGAATCAACGCATCACAACCGGCCCCAACAAACACTGTGCACTGCACAAGTTAATACCTGCATAACACGCAGTGCTTACTCAACATCCCTCTGTAAATAAACAGTATAAAGATAAGACAGTATTCCGAAAGATAGTACACAGAAGTATTCTATAAACCATTTTAAAAGTGAAATTCATTCAAATAGCATTTAAAAGTCCAGTTCCTATACCACGGTCAACACTGCAGTCTCTATTAACAAGACCGGTCGGTTATAGCTGTTTATGTACGAGATACGGAACACAAATACAATGTGGGTAAAACGCAGACTTATTTCGTCGCTATATACAGTAGCCACTGTGCTCAGAACGATTAGCACTTCGAAGTTTAGAGATTACTGCCAAAATTTTATATATTATTCAGACTGCCTTTGCTTTTTAAGGAATTAAAATAACATCAAAATATTATGTTTAAGTCATAAACACACGGCTGAAAGATATAGTAAAGTAAATTGGAAATTGCCGATCCCAGTGGCCGCTCGCTTGCTTGGATTGTGGGTTCGAACCCCACCGGTGGCATGGATGTCTGTCTCTTATGAGTGTTGTGTGTTGTCAGGTAGAGGTCTCTGCGACGAGCTGGTCCCTCATCCAGAGGAGTCCTACTGAGTGTGGTGTGTCTAAAGTGTATGATAGTGAAGCCTCGATAAAAGAGGCGGCCTAGGCCCCCAAGGGGCTGTCGAGCCATTGGAAAAATAATTGCAAATTAGAAAGAATACGAGTATACATAATCTAGACTGGAGATAAAGGAAAAAGTCACAGTTATAATTAATTTATTTCGCGTTCTCATCTCTACTGCTCACTATTTAGAGCAGTCACAAGATAATGATCTGAACAGATGGTACAAAAGATATAAAACACAAACGGCCCAAACACTACATGCTGTGAGTAGAGCTGGATGTTAGGTAGTGTTTTTATGCTGATATGTAATTTTTCACTACTTCTACCAATTTTTGACTGTCATGTAAATACTTAGTGATCAGGGAAAAAGTTTCCGCAAATGTATACAAGTATGAACGCTGGTAAATGGAAAGGCTGAAACAAAGGTTATGTTACGAATTTTTGTACCTGTAATACGATAATAAAGCTTTCTGTCTTGAAAAAAAAAAAAGTCACAAGATCTTGGGTAGGGGGGGGGGGGTTTCGGAAACAAGCTTTACCTCCTCTAAGTGCCCGATGAAATAAGACAAGGCACAACATCAGAAGAGAGTTGGCCAGAAACAAAATGGTACAAAAGTAATAAGAATACAGAAATGTGCAGGTCAAGTTTGATTGGTGGAGAGACATGTATTGACTTGGACCGCTCTATCACAAGAATTCTGGTCTTCAGTGTCACACCTAGGCTTTCAATAGTTACACAGTTTTATCTGATGCTTCAACAAGTCGCACTGCACTCCTCAAGGTACTGGGCACAAACATGCAACTCCGTATATAAATTACATAACCCAAATCGCACATCATACTTGTAAACACGACGCTGCCAATCCACAAAGAAAACAAGTACTAAAATCTGAAGAATTTAACTCTATATCTCCACATATACAACAGCACCGAAACCATCTAATGCAATTACCTAAATTCTCCTACACAATACACATAATGTTGTTTGTGGCACAATCCACTTCACACATTCAATCAGCAGTCTGTCTTACGACAGGTCCGTAGCCTCTTTCAAAGCGAGTTCTCCTTAGGGTGCGATCTAGTGCTTCCTCTTTCCATTTCCAATATCCTCTACTTTCTTTAAGGTCATCCAGTAGCCGCTTACGTCTTCTTCCTCGTCTTCCCGTCACTTATATCCTTCCTTCTAACTTTCCTTCAATCACGTGTTTCAGAAGGCAGTTCCTACGCAAGATGTGACCAATCCAGTTAACCTTTCCTCTTTTTATTTTATGTACGGTATTCCTCTCCTCCTTGACTCTATGTAATACTTCTTCATTTCTCACACGATCGGTCCAACTGATCTTCTCCATTCTTCTCCAGCACCACATTTCAAAACTTTCCAGATATTTCTGATCTACTTTCCGAAGTGTCCACTTTTCATCACCATACAAAGCTATGCTCCAAATGTAGCACTTAAATAGTTTCTTTCTTACTTTTAAGACCAGTTTGCTGGTGAAAACAGTCTTCTTCTTGTTGAATGCTGCTTTTGCCACGGCAATCCTGGATTTAATTTCACATGCACAGCTCACGTCATTTAGAAGCCACTTATGATTTTAAAAATCAGTTTCTTGTAGTCTAACGTCATATGCAACAACAGTCATACTTCCTTGAGCCCAACGGAAACTGCATTTAGATAAGACACCATACATCGATGTCACAACATATGTACCCTCTATGTTTTCATCTGCTACGTTACCGAGATCATTATTTCAATATCAGTGACGATTCCTCCGGGATTATTCGGAGTGTACTGACAGCAGTTACCGTGTAGGAACATTCTGAATGGCCGGTTTGATTTTGTAATTAATATGAAATCTCTGATGTTATCTTAAACGAAAAACTAAATTAGCCTGAACTTCCATAAATGCAACAAGAAGCGACTAATTGTTGTCACACTCTTATATTAAGCAAAGCAGTTTTAACAGTTTTTTCCTTGAAGATTTAATCCTTATTGCACACAGAAACACAATATTAAAGCTGACCTGAAGCCAGACAGAGTGAGATCGTTACAAAACAAATTCAGGTACAGACCAATCTCAAATTCCACTTCAGCTTTAATTCATATTTTAGCCCTTCCATGTCAAAATACTGGACAATTCTAATAAAAATCATTTTTACGAATATAAACCCCTACCATTTTCAGATGAATAGATTCTTATTTTGTTGTACGTATTTCCTGTTTCTTTTTCTTTTCACAAGAACTTTATCCCAAAACTCCTATTGTTGTATTCTCTTTTGTGGGAATGATTACATTTCGTTGCCCTACCCTTACATTCGCTTTCTCTGCAGCACCACCCACTACCACACCCCATCTCTCTTTATTGTACTTTACTTTATATCGTTCTGTTTGTCGTCGAGGCAAAACCTTGTTCGTTCGGGAGTCCCTCAGCTAATTTGCCTTTCATGTTTATGTATGACGACTGATTGATAAAAGAGAGGAGGCAGCTAGCACAGAGCGAGCTATGCCTGTTATGCCGCCCTCTCCCACGGTGGACAGAAGGGCCGATGGTTTGTACCGCAGAGGACGAAAGGAATTGGAATTGTCATAGAATTTATCTATTCATATGCAGCAGTTGAACATTTATACACAGAGTATGATGGAATTTCGAGTTTAATTTGTAGCCCAGGAGGCTCTTTCCATAAACAAAATTTAATACGAGATTACGGCCGTCTGGGATGGGTACTTAGATTAGGGCTACGTGCATTTTCCGGATGAATTATCTCGATTTTGCTGACGTAGTTGGCCTTGATTTGCATATACTCGTATTAACTAACTAAATATATGCTGCGTAGTTCTTGTTGAAAAGATAATGAAGTGAAAAGATTCGCGCCCTGTATGGAACCCGGAAGTTCATTACACTATTCACAAAACCCATCAGTCGACCCAAAACTAAAACAAATTAATCCAGTCCACATCACTCAAATATATTACTTTAAGACTAAATTAAGACTAAAAATATTACTTTAAGATTCATTTTAATATCATCTTACAATTTAGGTAAAGTATTCTGTAATACACATTACGAGCCCAGTTTACATTCAAATTTCTCAGTCGACTCTGTATACCGTGTAGTCCTAATTTCAACCACTCGTCAATTAGCATCACAGTCTACTGGTATATGACGTCATGTGCTATGGTAGACAGTTTCGGAGAAAATTCTTGCCTCAGTCTTTAGGAACAGAATTTCCCTGACCTGAATACGGAGACGCCAGTTTTCTCTACGATGTTGGTAACACCACAAGACAAGGTGTCACATCCCATAAAACCCTGAATATTTACCTAAGAACGTCACAGCTCATTCTGTGGCCACATTTTTATCTATATATCCAAATTAACACGAGTTTTTCTGAATTACACGTATTTCTGACACAAATCACTCAAAACACTCGTAAAATGTTAAATAAAAATAAGAAAATGTGCGGACTTGATGCTTTCAGTCGGTATGGTGAGGAACACTTTCTCCTCGGACCTCTCAATCCTTGAAGATGACGGCAATATGTTTCTTCGAAACTTTCGGGAAAGTGTACTCAGTGACACGTCGTCGCATGCCAGAAAAAAAGGAGTTAAATTTTAGAATATCTCGGAAATTCGTCACAAATACCGGGATGAGAAAGGGGATACGTTTATTGAAGTGAAATGAATTCACGAAGAGAAACGAACAGGACAGATGTGTCACAACGAGAAAAGGTTGAAAGTAGTAAACATTATGCATAGCCATTACCGGGTAACACAGGAAACGTTATTTCAATCGTAAAACGTTACAAAAATTACGTACATTCAATTTAAGTATCCTGGTGGTTACTGTGTTTTATGTAGACAACGCTTTTAAGGCTCAGAAGTCCAATAAATAAAGAATGTCATTAAAAATTTCAGAAGGAAATCTACAGTTAAGATGCTTTCAGGAAATGGAATTGCATCCTGAAGAGTCACAGAAATTTAGTTCTGAAGTAACTCTTAATATTAATGGCTGTAAAAGTCACCTGTGAGAAAAGGGAAAGGTAGAACAGGTGACGTATGGGGGGGGGGGGGACACAATTCTAGCTGCGGCCACAGCGCTCTGGTTAAACTAGCATCACGCAAATAGCTCTCAGGTGATTTATAGCAAAATGTCTTTATGAATTTTGGTGAAAAACTTACGAGTTTTGTTTTTCTGGGATATTACGTCGTGTCGACTGCTAAACAGATACCGACGTTTCGACGGAGCCCAGTACCTTTACTTTGAGTGCGAAGAAGAGTAGCACTTCACTTCTTGTACGGCTTAAACTTTTCATTCGAAATGTCCGTAATTATTTACCAGCCTAAAAGGCTTAGCATTCCAGGAAAAATTGTTTCAGCTACAACGTTGTAAAAAAAACTCAAGTCGCGCTTTACATTATTATTATTATTATTATTATTATTATTATTATTATCCACATTCCTTATTTCACAGCAGTTCAGCCAGTTCTCACAACAGTACGGATCTCACTGACCAATCACTTCATATTCACCGTTCTGCCAAAAACTTTCTGACTATACGACATGTATTAAGTATTAGTGCTTTCTGCATTAGAATATATAGAACAGGGCGGAGGTTAAGCAGTTTTAAACTTTCGTGTAATTTGTTTGGAATAATACCCGTTGTGGATAGTACTAGTGGCATTATATAGGCCGTTTTCAATTGCCATATTCTTATAAGCTCTTCTTTCAAGTCTGTATAATTCCGTAGCTTCTCGGTGATGGTGCAGTGATGGTTGTGACTTTTGGGAATTGCTACATCTATTAAGTGTGCTTCTTTGATGGTGTCGCCAAGCATAACTATGTCCGGTCTATTGTTATGGATAGTTCGATCAGTTACTATGGACCTGTCGTAGTTTATTTATAGTTGGATTCCCCTAACACCCATTGCGGCTATCACTTATTATTATTATTATTATTCATTATGTATACTAAATTTTATCACCAATTCATTCTGACGAACAAGAAATCTGGGAAAAATATAGTATCTTTCAAGCAGTGGTGATTTTGTAATTCGCCATTGCGCAGTTGAGTCTGCAAGTAAATAAACAGAACTAAACTCAATAATAATAATAATTATTATTATTATTATTACAACTCGCACTGACTTATAAATTTCACACTGTTGACACCGTGCATCTTCGTCATATTAAATTAAGTTATAAACCAACCGATGCACACTAAAACCACTTTTTAAGTAGCTTTATTATAAAATTGTTAAAATTGTACCCCTACACGTGTTTCGATCCTAGGATCAGCAATAAACCCCCTGACGATGATCCTAGGATCGAAACACGTGTAGGGGTACAATTTTAACAATCTTATAATAAAGCTACTTAAAAAGTGGTTTTAGTGTGCATCGGTTGGTTTATAACATAATTTAATCGCACTAACTTAATTTGACATTCATAATCACGGCAGCGGTCTACGAATTTTCCAAAAAAAAAAAAAATCTAGGCACCACTGCCAAATTCTAGCAGCCATAAGGGTGACATGATCAAGTTCAGTAGTGAGGGCCCAAAATCATTATGCACTACCGCATAAAATTTAGTTGTCCGGGCGACCTGGAGCTCGGAATGTGTGCATCCAAGTAGTAAGATCAATCTAGCTTTATTTAATGGGCCCAAAACCGTAGGCAGTCCTATCTCACCCCATATTTAATTTACCTGATGAAAAAGAAAAAGACAGTCTGATATGTTGGCTTATAGAAGGTTACATTTGTCAAGTCCAAGTAGAATGTCTTAGTAATGACGACGAAATATTTCGGGACTTAATAAATTAATTAATTAAACTAATAAATACGCAGAAGTAAACATACGTGGAAGACTGAACACATAACTCGGTACTAGATGGTGGTGTGGTGATCGGCTTCACGCTTCGGCAGTTTTATCCTAGGGCAAGCAGTTCCTGGTACCCATCACGGGAGGCTGGGTGGGCCCCACGAAATATCTGAAGGCAGTCCAGCGTGTCGAGCCAGGCGGTGTGGTACACGACACGCTCTTTTCGGATCATAATAGACCGAGACAGATGTTTGTACACACGCACCATACAGAGTGTAAATAACTGGAAACTTCCACCTGGAACGGCTAACTTTGACATTTTTTAAAAAAAAATTTAAATTTACAACATTGCAATTTTGATTATTAACTTTGTATATTTTACAATTTTAAAATTTCAATCTTTTTTAATTAGGGCGACCTAGATAAGCGTGCTGGCCTTATATTCTTCTGTTCAGAATAACTCCCTGATGAAGGCAACCCCTTTGCCGAAACATGTAGGAATTTTTATAATTGGTTCTGAATGTATGTTATGAAATGTAAGTTGGTTTATGTATTGTTTGTAAGAATACGCAAGGCATGAAAAACATAAAATGTGTTTTGTGTTTTTTCCACATTATCTCATAAACGACACGATTTCTGGGAAAAAATTATTGAACACAAAATGTGTGTTTTCATTTTCTCTACAAATCTGTCTGAAACATTTCTCATTCTAAGAAGAATTCAGCGAGATATTATCACAAATGTACAAACGTCTTCATGTAAAGTACACGTTATTCTTGTCAGATTTTAATAAAACTTGAATTTTCTCGACACGTTTTAGAAAAATCGTCAAACATCAAATTTCATAAAAATCCGTCCAGTGGGAGCTGACTTGTTCTATGCGGACGCAAAGAGATGACGAAGCTAACAGTCGCTTTTCGTAATGTTGCAAACACGCCCGAAAAAAAAAACGACTCGCCCTACTGTAATTTCACAATTATTATTTATGCTCTCTAAAGTTTTGCTATAAATCTCATTTTAAATCACGCTGGAACAAAGAAAATCAAGTGAAACGGATACAAACCATTTCCGTTATTGGATCCGATATCACAAAGAGTTTGAAAGTCCGTAAAACCAATACAAAATACACGGGTGAAGCACGGGATCTCTTGGGAGCCCCCCAAGTTTCCAGAACCTGCAAGATGGTATCTCTCTGAAACCATGCGGCTTGTTAGTTATAAAAAGTATGGAGTTCGGGTCTACAGGACATCAATATTTATTTGTTCGCAGTTTTGCTTAGCATTCAAAAGTATCCGGGTTCGAATCTCAGCAACGACGGACTACTGTGAGAAGTTTATCATGGATTTCCGGAGTCCCTCGAAGCAAACGTCAGACCATTAGGTATGACCGATGATGTGCTTCAAGAACTCAATCCCACATCATTAAAATTCATTATTCACTAATAATCTTACCATCATGTTCATCATCATAAACTGGTATTAGGTCACATAATCTTTAAATGACAACATTAAAATTGCAGCACTCATTCTTCTGGGATTTGACATTCCACCATTGGGCATTTAATTTGCGACGTTTCGACACAACGTATTTATCTCACCTTAAATGGTCGAAACGTCAAAGAAGGAAACTTTCACATTCGACATGTGAAGACCACTGATTTGCCTCGACACGTCGGGAACCAAACACCCAGTGACGTAACGTCGTATCCAAGGTGAATTGACACTTCACCAAAACAGCTGCGAAAGTCTAATTGTTGTTTGCATCTCAGTATTTGGCGCCCTTGACTGAACCTTCCATGTGGCTTTTGGGTCTGTACGTCTTTTGACAGACAACACTCAAGCACTCTGATATGCCCGTGCTATTTCTCTTGATACGTTCTAATTATTGATACCAAAAATATCAAGGCAGGACTCTATAATGCCTGAACTCTCGAACTCTCCACCTTATCAGCCAATCTGTAACGTGCCATAGCCTTGAGAAAGCGTATTCTGGCCAATTGTTTTTTCTCCGCTTGTTGTCTAAGCCTACAGCAATATGGCCCATCAAGTGACGTAGTTACAACAGTATTAACAGGATATCTTTACTACTTTCGCACAGAAGTTTTCGTTCTTTTGTTCCACGGAGATATTGTAGATTCCGCAATTTTATATCCACGTCACAAACTTCTTTCAACAACGTAGCTGAAATGCTAAATACCAAAACTGTTTAACCTGTACATAAGCCTATGACATGCAAACACTTTTGCTCGCAGAATTTCTGTACATATAGATGCCACAATTTTCATATCACACTTATTTACCTTTATTTATTGTTTAACGACGCTGTCAGTTTCCTAACTACATGGCCTCACAGAGAGTAAGCTTGACGAATAAAGATTTTGAATATGAAAAACAAGCAGTTTTGTCTAATGCGAGGCACTCTTCTGGTCCTTGCTCGGAACGACTGGAGAAAACCGCGGAATATTTCGGTCAGGATAGACTGTATAAGGGTCCAGATATAACCCTGGGATCCCTGAATAACAAAGAGGAGTACTATCAACGTATCAGGCGACGTTCGCCCTGCCATTCGACGTTGTGTCATGTGAACTACTGACAGTATCGATCAAACAACCATAAATACTAGATGCACTGTTGATGTACCCTAAGTCATATGGGATCTTACAGATCAATGCTGGAATTAAGTACTGCATCAGATGGAAATCAGTAACCATGACAACACTGTGCGCCGGTAACCCGATTATCTGTCTACTGATGGCTGTTGCGGGAAGCAATCAGGCTTTAGGCAGGTAACCGCTACAGAAGCTGCTGGACACAGGCTGCCCATGTTGTAGCAGACTGGCAAAATTGCATACATACTGCCTGAAGAGACTAGATTGATTTACACTGCATTTCATATTAGGCAGTGTACTTGGAAATGTGAGAAATGCAGTGATAAAGTACAGTAGTGATAAAATCATAGCAATTACGTATCAACGCTGCAATCAAGCCATAAGATCCATGGAGAAATGTCCTTCTTATTAAGTTAATAAATTCTTCATCTAGGAAATTCTCTGCATTTTATATAACTCGACAGTTGATTACCGTGTTCACAAGATCACGTCACTTGTCCCATTTCTGAGCCAGATTAATCCAGTCCACATCATCTCATATATTGGAATCCTTTTTTACAATCCTTCCTTCCACGCCTAGGACTTACAAGTGGCGTAATTCCTTCAGGCTACCCCATCAAAACTCTGTATTATTTCTCTTAACCTCCGTTCGTGCTGCATGTTTCTTCCATCTCATCCTCCTACACTTAATTAGCCTAAATCTATGATAAAACCACGTAGGAAATATAATAAGAAGAATGGCACTGTATGCATAACGTTAACACTGACAAGCGTTCGCGTAACCACTGTTGCCGTAGGAAAGCAATAATATTACATATGATGAGTGTGTGTCTGTATTTTTGCCTTAGTTATCCAGCATGCAAATCGCATCTTTTGTGCACAGTATTATATTTTCATCTGCGGTCTGTCTGCCTCTACCACACTTTTTTACACATTATCTCAAAAAAGGCACGATTTTCGGGGGGAACATAAAATGTGTGTTTTGATTTTCTCTGCAACTTTTGTCTCAAGCATTTCTCATTCAAAGGAAAATTCAGCGAGATATTATCACAAATTTATATAGGTCTTCATGTAAATTACCCCATATTCTTGTCAGGATTTTAATGAAACTTATTTTCGAAAGATCTTCAAATATAAAATTCCATAAAAGGCCGTCCAGTGGGAGCCGACTTGTTCCATGCGGAAGACAGACAGACAGACAGACAGACGATGAGGAATCTAACATGCACTTTTTGCAAATTTTGCGCACGCGCCTAAGAACTGCAACTAAGCACTATACAGCACAAAACCGATACAACACGCATATTTCCATAATTAAAACATTTTTAAATCACCATAATCATCACCATAATCACTTATTAAACTCTTGTTCAGTCCCAGTTGCAGAAAGTGGATATCTTCCCGCCCGAACTCCTAGTCTCAACTCCCCTGCCAACCCCTGCTAATCACTTTGTACTGACAGAAGGGATAAAGTATTCGGTTTTCAGCAATTTTTATCTAAATGTTCTAAAAATTTATTTGAACAGATATTTTGTTATTGTGTTACAACATATTATTCCCAGTTCCCTTCTAATATCTTCTTCACGCTTGTAGGCAGCTGCTTTTCATCTCGCCGATGTGTGCATAAGTAATGCCATCTGCACGGCTTTCTTGCGAATGTAAGAGCCTTTACTGACGTATTGCATACTTATATACGTGATGTACATACGTATATACGTAAGTATATACGTATGTACATCACGTATATACTTACGTATATACGTGATGTACATAACTACAAGAGCAAGGATAAAAAAGGTAAAGTTCGACCTAGAACGGACCATGAAGGCCCAGAGGGGGAGCAGAAGTATAGCTCTACTCTTTCTTCAACCTCGGCGCTAGATGGGGTGGGTGGTCAACGCCACGCCCCGGCCGCTTTACCCCCGGGAAACAGACCTGATACCCATTTTACAGGAGGCTGGGTGGGTCCCAGGACCGTCTAGAAGGTGCGAAAAATCTCGGGATTCGATCCCGGACTGTCCAGCCCGTAGTGATTCGCTATACGACTGAGCTATCCGTAAACCAAGTGCAAGGATATAAGTATTATATTTATTTGCTGAATTACGTATACACGTACTTACGTATGTACTCAAATGTACACATCAGCATATATAAATACATGTGTGTATATTTACGTTGTGTGCCGGAGTTGTCCCAGCACGCCCTGCGGTACTCGAACCACGGACTTTCGTCGCGCGCTCAATCCCCTCCTACTTGGTTCCCCTCCATTTCCCCTCCTCTCCTGAGTTACTTCAGACCTGTGCGTGATTGTGGAAAGCACTCTGAACCTGCCGTCTACTATAACATCTAAATTTCGTCTCGCCATGGGGGCAAAATTCTGTCCAGCAGTGATTGGTGAGGTCGGAGTCCTTGGCGTCGTCGTGGTCCGTCTTTGGTTTGTTGGTTTAGCCCACGACGACGCCAGTACATTATTTTGGTATGTATGTGCACAAGTAATTGCTTGATTAGTCTCGTCGGTATTTTGTATTATTGTTTTATTGTATGTTGTTGGTTAAAATATATATTATGATTTGTTCGATATATTGTATTTTGTTGTGTGCGCATCTCGCTTATCTGCGGGCCAGCATAGTAGAGCAGATATACAGAGAGGGTAGCCCAGAAAAGAGAGGGCCCGTGCAGATGGTAGCACTGAGCGTGGTTTCGTTCCTTTTGTGCCTGTGGTTGTTCATGTCGCCATGGGTAAGAAGAACTCAAATGAATATGTGAGCGTGCTACTTCGTAGTTGTTTTTCGCTGCTCTTCACTAACAAATTCTCACACAATTCAGCGTCAACTTGTCTTCACCGCTGTAGCAAGAATGTACTCGCATTCTGAGGAGCACACAGACCCTAGTCTGTAGCAGAACATGAAGATATCCAGTACGTGACAACATGCAGGGACACTGCGTAGAACTCACAATATAAACTACTTGAGATAAGCAGAAACCCGCCTGCGGGCTCCTCGTATCTGCTAATTCTTCCGTGCAAAAACCATATCTTTACACTTCGCGTTTCAAATGCTCCCACAGTGACGGGAGCTGCTCTCCTCACCCCGCCCCCCGACACTCCGCATGTGACTCAAGCGCTATATCGGAAAGCACGAAATTTTCCATTCTTTTTTGTTTCTATACAAGAGGACTTGTTGAACCATATATACTAAATTCGGTAGGTGGATACTTGGGTAAATTGCACATCATATCAACTGAACTGCTTATTCGCTTCTGTCAACGCGTAACACAAAAAAAAAATTCGTTAGAGCTTAGGTTCTTCTGGCATGTAACACCGTGCTGTCTGGTACATAGGTGCTGCGTTCTAATAGAATGCACTGACTCTAGCGTTAGAATGTAAAAAAGCTAAGGCAGTGGTTTACTCTGAAAAGACAGTTACCTATATACAAAACCACATTGCGTCACAAACCATATACTTACCTTTCAAAACCGTAAGAACTTTATCATGGATTGTCTCACTGTTTGTGACTGCGGATGAATCGCTATATCAGTGTATTGTATTATGCCGTATAGTATATTATACGATGACAGGTATGTAGGCTACATGTACACAATCTTCAGAACACTACCTCTATTTTCATCTTCAGGTAACCATAATGATATTTCTGCTGTAATTTTAAAATTAGTTTTGGTCCTGCCACTACTCCAGCCAGCCTCGAGCCGCGGAGGATGGATTTAAATCTCAGGGCAGTCTATGTAGGATTTACGGTGCAAAAAGTGGCACATAGACAGACTTTTCTCCGAATACTTCTGTGTTCTTCTGTAAGTATTTCTTCTTCTTCTCTTCTATGGCTCGACAGCCCTATATGGGCCTGGGACTCCTCGTTTCGTCGAGGTTTCATGATCACACACATTTGAGACACACCACAGTCGGTAGGACTCCTCTGGACGAGGGACCAGCTCGTCGCAGAGACCTCTACCTGACAACACACAACACTCACAAGAGACAGACATCCATGCCCCCGGGGGATTCGAACCCACGATCCTAGTAAGCGAGCGGCCGAAGACCCACGCCTTAGACCGCACGACCACTCGGATCGGCCTTCTGTAATTATCATTCCACCAAAGTTCAATACTCATTCACTTATCAATCACCGACGTTAAGTAATCTTATTAAATGACAGCATCTATAAGTAACACACTTAAGGAATTAGTTTTTACAATGTGCAGCAAATTCAGGGCTTACAAAAAGCTAACCATTGGACCACCAGGCCGCATACCGACTGTAACTAACATATTCAGTTTTCATGCATGAATTTAGATGTTAACGAAATCTGTGGTTTAATTACTGTTTGTAATATGGTGTAATTAACAGACGACACCCAGACTACGTTCCGCGCTTAAATAAACATCTCACGGAAAACGGTTCAAAGTGAATGTAAGAACTGTACACTATAATTCTCAGAAAATGGTGTAACATGCGAGATATCACTGATATGTATTTGGACTTTTTTTTATCGTCACTGACTACACAGACACGACGTTTCGAAAGCAAACTGCTTTCGTTTTCAGGTGCACTACAATCCTGAGAATAGCAATCTAAAAGAACCAAAAACCTACAAATTCATACGTAAGAGACAAAACAATCCAAAACTCTAAATATAAAAATAGTGTGTACAAAACTCAGTCTACAAATTGTAATAAAATGAAATGAATTATTCCTGATTAAAAATTAAAATCACATGATCTGAACATTACGTTTAGAGGTTTGGATCGTTTTGTCTCTTACGTATGAATTTGTAGGTTTGTGTCTTATATTATTACTTATTCTGAGGATCGTAGTGCACCTGAAGACGAAAGCAGTGTGCTTTCGAAACGTCGTGTTCGTGTAATCAGTGACGATGAAAGAAGTCCAAGTACACATCAGTGATATCTCGCATGAATGCAAGAAGTTGGTACATGTCTACCAAACCACACTCTGTCTTAACCATCAAAACCGTATTCTGAATATAATCTTATTGTAAGAAGCAATTTTAACAAAAATATCTTACAGCAGAGATTTCGCATTATTTGTGTCAAAGCATTCGTTGGCAAAGTGGACGGTTTTTGATTAGGCCTAAGAAACTCTTAAGTTCGTATTTTATTTTTTGTCAGGTTTTATACAGGCATATATATATATATATGTCACTGGGCTCGGTTTGTTATGGTTTATTGAGGAGTAAGAAACAAAAGAGTGCATATTACACACTCGTCTACTTCGAATGGAAAACAAAAGCACAAACACTATATATAAAAAAGAATCGTGCAAAAGAACAAAATTGGCAACGGAGGGGGGAAAAGATGAAAAGAAAACAAGAGAAAACGACTGGTAGCGAAAGTTGAAATCTGGATGGTACAAATGTCACAAACATCCATGATAATAAAGAAACGACTTGATTGTCATGGGTCCAGTTCTGCACCGAATAGCCTCTTCATAAAAGAAATAAAATCGGATTCTTAGTACTTTAACAATGTTGTACTTCCCCCACCCCTAAAGATATGCAGTATATTACACTCCTCGAGACAGCAAAACAGTAGCAAATATTTTCAGAACTCAAAATGTGCTCTTTTTTTCCCCCCCTTTACATTGCAAAAAATATCTGTAGGAATAGTGGAGTCAAATATCGCAATTTAAAAGAATGTCTTAACATAGTGTTTATTTATTTTTTCCTGGAGAAACGTACATTTTTAAATTAAAGAAGCCGAAAATTTTTAATTTAATTTATGTCCAACAACATATTATTCAAGATTTCCAATTTATTACGATCGTATCGTACACAGAGTCAAGGAGGAGAGGAATATCGTACATACAATAAAAAGAAGAAAGGCTAACTGGATTGGTCACATCTTGCGTAGAAACTGCCTTCTGAAAGACGTGATTGAAGGAAAGATAGAAGGAAGGATAGAAATGACGGGACGACGAGGGAGAAGACGTAAGCAGCTACTGGATGACCTTAAGGAAAAGAAAAGATACTGGAAATTGAAAGAGGAAGCACTAGATCGCACCCTGTGGAGAACTCGCTTTGGAAGAGGCTATGGACCTGTCGTAAGACAGACTACTGAATAAATGATCGTATCGTATCTCAAAATATATTAAGACTTTTTGAGAAAAGGGTGTTAAAACGAAAACTAAACCCATTTTAATGCAGGGTTTCAAAATCTTGTCTGTAGAAATGAGTGATAACTCCCTCGAAAGAGCATCAGCTAGTCTCAAGGCCTATACCTACATGGGACAAGACAAAGATAGGACAGAGAAAGCAGAAACACATTAACATGACGAGACCAACGACAGTGTGTATGGCGGCAGAAGACTACGTGTCGTTGACGGCGCAATCATTACCATCAGTACAGAATACCGTCATATCGAGATGGATGAGATATGTGTGGCACGGAGCACACATGAGAGAGGTCGAAAATATTTACAAAATATTCGCTAAATATCTGAAAGCAAGATAACACTGTGAAACCCAGACATTGCGGGAATGGCTTGAAAAATGTATAACACTTGTCTTAAATAAGGAAGATGTGAGAGTGAACACGAGACAACTTGGCTCAATATTGGCTCTTGTGGACAGGGTAGTGAAACTGCGGGTACATATAAGGCGAAGGAATCACTTGAAAATACAAGCTTCAAACTCTGAAACCCTCAGAATATACTGAAAAGAAGTATAGTTACGAAACCAAGTTTTCGCTATCATTTGGTAGTGTGCCAGTTTTGTTCACATTTGCGAAGAAGGCGGTGGGAAGTGTAAAAGAGAGAGAGAGAGAAGAAAAGTTGCAAGAGTGGAAATTTACCGCCTCGAAGTGCAAGTAACTGTAGTTGAACAGGAAAGTACAGAAGAAAACTGTTCAACCAGAAACGTATGAGGTTAAGTCGTTTAGAAGGAGAAGCAGAACTGCCCACTTGAAAACTTGCGTTCTTACTTATAAGGCGAAAACGATCTGGGAATGAAATGAGAGGCATGGGTCACATTTTGAAATACTGCAGTCGCAAACACACCTCCCATAATGCCTCAGTATGTAACTAAATAGTTATATGAATCGCAGTTCTTACTGGAAAGCTAACGTAAAAATGGGAAAGCAATCCCATTACAGGCCTGACAAGGCCCTTAGGGATCCAGGAGGTTGAACCTCCCAGATTTCTAGACAATGGGCACATGAAGGTGGTAAGGTTGTCAGCCCTACGCGCAGGCCAACTTTACCCCCAGGAAATATTCCTGGTACTCATTTCTGTTACAGGCTGCGTCGACCCCAGGGCCATAGTGCAACCGAAACGATTATGTCAATGAAACATTTCAATAACACCATCGAGAATCGAACCCGCGACCTTCCGGCTTGTACCGCAGTGCCTCAACCAACTGCGGCACCGCGTGCCCCGAAGCTAAGAGTCATTTAATCACAAAACATCCCTTATTTCTTATAATCAAGCAGTTTATTACTCCGCTGACAAGTGTCCGTCACTGGTCCCTGCCATGTCAGGCCGATCAGTTTATTATATTTCGCACTATTTCGCCACGCTTGCAACCAACACGCTGTGTATATGTCTCATATATCCCGTACGTGTTACAGATACCGCGAAACTTGTGCTTTTATACTCTTTGATTTTATCGCCCTGATAATATTTGGAATTCAGCACACATCACGGATATCCTGACAATGCCTTCTTTCGCGGCCAAGTCTTCGCTACTTACGAACTATTTTAATATTTTGTCGTCTTCGTCTAACTAACCAACTAACTCCATGGAGAAGAGTCCTTCTTGAAAAGCTAACAGGTCCTCAGCTTGTCATCTTAATTCCAGGCATTTTATGGAACCCGAAGATTCATTACCGCATTCACAACAGCCCGCCACCTGACCCTATCCTGAGCCAGATCAATCCAGTTCGTGCTTTCCATCCCACTTCTTGAAGATCCATTTCAACATTATCTTCCCATTTACACCTAGGTCTTCCAAGTGGTTTCTTCCATCAGGTTTTCCCACCAAAACCCTGTACGCATCTCTCTTCTACCCCATACGTGCCACATGCCCCGCCCATCTCATTCTTTTTGACATGATTACCCGCTTAATATTTGGTGATGAGTACAGATCATTAAGTTCCTCGTTATGTAGTCTTCTCCACTCCCCTGTTACTTCATCCCTCTTAGGCCCAAATATTCTCCTCAACACCCTATCCTCGAACACCATCAGCCGACGTTCCCCTCAGTGTGAGAGACCAAATTTCATACCCATACATAACTGGCAAAATAATATTTCTGTATATCTCAATCTTTATATTTTTGGATAGTAAACTGGAACATCTCCGTCTAGGTCTTGCAACTGTCCTCTTGCCTGTTAGTTTCCTTACCAAAACGTTTAATGTGTTCCTCGTTCGTACCTTGGCTGTTTCAGATCCAACTACTCCCATCCATCCGGTACGTACGTACACATGCATAGACTATAAGCAGGTCGCACGACCTCAAGACGGAACCTGCAAGATGCGAGTTTTGTGGGCTGCGCGGATGGCCACTGGAGGGCGGAACCCCCAAGGGAAGGAAGACACGAAGACTACGTTACAGGAAGTAAGTGACAGCCCAGTTGACATGCAGCTCACTGCGTAAGAGAGCAAGCAATTCTGTAGTCACATAGTAAGTGATGTAGCCTCCAGCAAATCTGACGCCTAGGCCACACTCATGTTCTGTCACCACACTCACGCCCTGCTCGCTACACTCACAGAAGACAGGCAAGCAGAAAGGGGGTCAATAAAGCTAAACCATAAATGAAAATGAAATATAGTCGAACTCGTTTATAACGTCATGAAAGGGACTGAATATTTTGTGTCGTTATAAACGAGTGTCGTTCTAAACGAGTACTATAATGTTATGGTTAACAGTGAGGAATTAATTGGTACCACAGAATATCTGACGTTATAGACGTGGTGTCACTTAAACCGATGTCGTTTATACCGGGTTCGACTGTATATCCCGTGGCATTTTGGACATTGTCGAATGTTCCAAGATTTCCAAATCACAACGTTTAAGAGAGGGAAGATTTAAAGATTCAGAAAATATTACACGAAACTCTAAATAGAGGTTCTCTTAATAAGAAGCGAAAAAGTAAGCCCTGAAACCAAGTAATCTTTAGTAGAAATGTTTTCTTGTTCGCGTGGTGGGATGAAGTAAATTCTCTACCTCACTGGCCCCTTGGCTGAGCTAATCTCAACCTCTTCTCTAGAGCTACAGCTTCTCCTACTGTTAAGAGAACAAACCAAATCATGACAGAAGCACGAGATCTACTTCCAGTTTTACACGAAAAGGAACACCAGTTTTATCTTCACATAGTATTATCACTGTGACAAGAAATTGTAAGTCACTTTATATTACAGTCTACGAAAACACTGAGGATGAATGTCTACTCAATCAAAAAGTAATATATATCCATGTTTAAATTTGTAAATATTACAATGTAACATAAATATTGAACAAGGATATAGGATCAACATATTATTTAATTGCGATGTTTTGAAGTAAAAATCAGATTTCATGTATACGAAAACATGCTGATCCGAACAGTAATAACCTCTTTGCCAAAATACGTTAATTTCCTTCATTGTAGTGTAACGGCAACAATTGACAAATATCATCGAATAAGTTATTGTCACATAACAATGCAAATTAATTTAAGATAATTTTATAATAAAAATATCAGGTTAGCGACAGGTGACGGGCTTTTGTGAATGCGGTAATGAGCCTTCGGGTTCCATAAAATGCGGGGAATTTCTTGACTAGCTGAGGACCTGTTAACTTCTCGGGAAGGACTGTGCTACATGGAGTTAGTTAGTTAATTATATCAGTTAATTTTTATTTTCACATTTTAGAATCCTGTAAAGGTAAAAGGTACAGTTCTCCCTAGAGGGGGAGTAGAGGTATAGGTCTATTCTTTCTTTAACCTCGGCGCTAGATAGGGGTGTGTGGTCAACACCACGCCCCGGCCGCTTTACCCCCGGGAAAGAGACCCGGTACCCATTGTATAGGAGGCTGGGTGGGCCCCAGGGCCGGTCTGGACGGCTGTGGTTCCGCGAAACACAAATTAGGACACATATATCAGTTTCATTTCTTAAAATACGGGAACATATCCTTCTCAATTAGACCATAAAATGTACTCGTACGTTAGGAGCTACTTACAAACTCCGAAACTTTGGTACCAGCCTGTCTTACAGAAAAGCATCCAAACGCAGAATTCGAACAACGCAAACATTTAGAGTCAGTGGAGCAACTCCGAGATCACTGTCAGCATGTGAAAGGAGAAACCTGCAGTGTCAAAGCCTGAATACAAAATAAATAGCGGTAAATACTCTTGACGTGAAAGAGCGCGGCGCCTACCCACGCAAATGCGGCAACTTCTCTGCCACCACGGTATCGCGTGCAGTCTAAACAGCTGTCTGCAGGCTGTATAGTGGAGAATCTGTATGAAGCCATGACTGAAAGCCCTTGTAATTGAAGAGTATGTAGGGTGTTGAGTAAATACAAACGCCTTCGTTCCTGTTTGTACTATGTAATCGTTTACAAACACACGTTTCCCCCTCATGTAGTGTTGCGGGATTAGAAATAATGTATAAAACGAGTGGTCACAGTACAATTTACATCGACTGTTCAAATAAAATTTAACACAATTACGGTAAAAAAAAGGCTTTGATAGCTGCAATTGCGCTATATTTGCAGTAACGATTCACTGACCATATATTCCAGTAACGTAGTTACTGTACCTGTCAAATCTTTTAACGTTAACAATACTCTGTATTTTCCCGCAGATAATAGACTTCGTACGAATCTCAAAATAAATAGCGATTATTTCCATCGAAGTATTAGACGACTAATGTTTGTAATGTAGATGGGTTGTGTTATCTGTGACGTAGAAATTGGACACATTTAATATTTCACATCTTCCATGCAACTGATACTAATAAACAAGGTCATCACCAACACATTGCACTATTTTTTAAACATAAAGCACTCATACCTTTTTCTGCCACTGTCCGTAGCCAAGTTAAGGTAGTATCAGTACTTGATACAGAGTACTCGTTCATGACGCACGCACGGAGTGTCGACGTGTAGAATTTAACACTCGACAGGCTCGAAGAATTTTCATTTTTCAAAATGCCTGAATGCAAAACTTTTTACTAATTGCCTTACATAATTTTAACATAATTTTAATACTTTAATAGCTTACTGATATTTTGCCATTTATTACTGACAATCTGCAATAACGCTTTCCATGTCTTTAAGTACTGATATTTCCTGAAGATGGCTATGGAGATTGGCCGAAACATGTAGGAAAGCTTTATATTTAAAAGCTACTGCAATTTGTTGGCGATTAAATTATTTATTGGCAAGAATTAAATTCTTAAATTTATTTATATATATATATATATATTAATTTCAGGTTTTATAGAGTACACATGCTTATTGATACATTTACTAGGAAAGGTACAGGTAAGTCAAAGAACATGTAAACATTTACAAAAATATACGAAAACCGCCTCCCGTACTTCAATTACAATCAAAGTTATTAAAACAAGCCAGGTTTGGTCACAAAACTTTTACTACCGAATTCCATGGAACAGAGCCCTCCTCTGAAAAGTTAAGTTCTAAGTTCAAGCCATTTCTTCACGATCTGCTTTACATTGTCGCCTACACCTACGACTAGGCCTCTAAAGTTATCTATTCCTTTGACAGCAAACCGTTCAACTTTAAGGTCACAATAACTTAGCTACAGACGCAAACAGGGCGAAGTCGCAAACCACGGCACATGCCTTACTCAGTCGATAACGGACACCATAATTACAACAAACAGACATCACAGACAAAGCAGGAGAAAGCTACTTGTGAATAGACTTAGGGACAGGCAGTGACCCAAAACATACACAAGCCACTCTCACAGTAATTTTAACAGTCAATAAATCCATAGCAATAAAGTATAACAGTACAAGTGCTTGTTCTGCAGGCCATAATGACGACTAGCCGAGTTGCAGTGCAGGTGTACATATTTCACCTTCGGTAATAAATCAAAATGTGATACCGACATTTAGACCAACCCCATTGGTAAGCACTGGGATAGCAGGTAGCGGGAAACCCAGACCGTCTTTCAGGCCAGTAAATAAAAGGGTTCATAGGCCTACTTGAAAGTTAAGTTCCAGAATGCAACCTGTCGCTTTGATCATTGATCTAGTGTAGATTATAAAATAATAATAATATTATTATTATGAAAGAAATATTTTTCTCTCCTTCACAGCGTCAAAAACAGTTCTGAAGCCCATTCAGCTTCCTATTTAACGACAACCGAGGTCACTTCCCTTAGGGAAAAAGCAACCGGGCCGTGAATTGGACCACTCACCTCCCTCTGGTGCCGAGGTTAGGAAAAAATAAACTTCCACCTCTACTCCGTCTATATGACTTCAGGGTGTGGATAGAGACAAATTTACCGATAACATAAAAGAGTAATAATAATTATAACTAACTTTGCATCGTTATGATTTAATCTTTGTTCAAAATGACTGAAGAATCTACGAGTACAAAGGAAGTTGGTTCAGTCGATAAAGATCTGTTTTCTAGAGATGCTGGGATAAAATCTCGACCACAACACCAACTACTATGGCTCAGTTTCTTCACTGTTTTTCCACACCACCACCTACTTACTATGGTCCAGTTTCTTCACTGTTTTCCACACCACCACATACTATGGATCAGGATCTTCACGGTTTCCCACAACACCACTTATTATGGCTCAGGTTCTTACGGTTTTTCCACAACACCACCTATTATGACTCAGTTTTGTCGCCGTTTTTCCACAACACCACCTATTATGACTCAGTTTCTTCGCCGTTTTTCCACAACACCACCTATTATGACCCAGGTTCTTCACGGTTTCTCCCACACCACTACCTATTATGGCTCAGTTTCTTCACTGTTTTTCCACACCACCACCTACTATGGCTCAGTTTCTTCACTGTTTTTCCGCAACACCACTTATTATGGCTCAGGATCTTCACGGTTCCCCACAACACCACTTATTATGGCTCAGTTTCTTACGGTTTTTCCACAACACCACCTATTGTGACTCAGTTTCTTCGCCGTTTTTCCACAACACCACCTATTATGGCTCAGGTTCTTCACGGTTTCTCCACACCACCAACTATTATGGCTCAGTTTCTTCACTGTTTTTTCACACCACCACCTACTATGGCTCAGTGTCTTCACTGTTTTTCCACAACACCACTTATTATGGCTCAGAATGTTCACAGTTTCCCCACAACACCACTTATTATGGCTCAGGTTCTTACGGTTTTTCCACACCACCACCTATTATGACTCAGTTTCTTCACCGTTTTTCCACAACACCACCTATTATGGCTCAGGTTCTTCACGGTTTCTCCACAACGCCACATATTATGGCTCAGATTCTTCACTGTTTTTCCACAACACCACCTATATGGCTCAGGTTTCTTCACGGTTTCTCCACACCACCACCTACTATGGCTCACGTTCTTCGCGGTTTTCAGACAATACAACCTATATTGACTCAAGTTCTTCACGGTTTTCCTGAGCCAGTAAAGGCAAGCTCCAAGAGAGAATATACCCTAAATTACTGCTTATTCACTGCTTTCTAGCAATTTAAAATTATGTCACCTGAGTTGCTAACATTGCCTTTACAAATCCTGAGAGAAAAATCCCATTCATCAAACATCTTAATATCACTATAATACTTGACATATTCTTACTTGCAGAGTGCCCAGAGAGCTATACAACCAGCAGCCTTCTCCGGCTAAATTTTAACATGAAACACTCTGCGGAAACGTATTTTTCCTACAATCTTAGTTGAATGCTTATGTGATTAAAACCGAATCAGCCAAAACCGATTACAACATTTGAAATCAGAATGCGAGGGATGTGAGAAAAAGGACGAATGTTAAAGTGTGAGGTTAGGTGACTGGAAAAAACTCTTTCCAATTTGTGAACAGAGAAAATTGTAAATGGGTGGTGGAGTAAACGGAGCAAGCTAACCCCAAGGTGTAGGAGCAGATGGCTAATTTTGAAGCGAATGGATAGAAGACTAAGAAGGTGTGATCACCTATTTTACGAAGGGTGGGGAAAGATGCTGTAAGGTTTAGTAATAGCGATGGAAAAGGGGTTGGCAGATAGTAGAATCTCAAGACTGTAGGCGAATATACACCCAGGAAAGAATTAGGGAATGTTAAAAGAAGGGGAAGAGTTGAAGCAGAGGGGTGGGAAGAGAAAAGGGAATCAATACGCATTCCCTTCTCTTCCACCCCTCGCCATTCCGCGCTCAATTTGCAGCCCATCATACGACCACGGAAGAAGCAATTTCGAACTTAAATGAAACTCTGGATGCTGAGGCAGACGCAGCGACGCTAACTACGCTCTGCTCCTGTTAACTTGCTGCCAACAAGACAATTTTTACCTCGCACTTCTATGTAAGTGTGGTACAGACAACATCATTTTGTTCGTGACGCGAAGATGAGACAAAACCAACCGGACCGACTCGTGGTAAGGTAAAGATCTAAACTTGTATTGTGGAGATAAAGGGTTCGTGTCTCGGCCTAGCCATCTGCTCTTTGGTGGGTTTCCATTTTTTTTAACTAGGCCAACCAAACACGAGGCCAGTACTTCAATTAGGACACGACAGCTGCCTAACAAATCCCTTTCTAGGTTTTCATTATCAATCAGCCAAACACAGGATAAAAATTGCCTTGGATTTACTCATAGTGTCGTAAAATAAGCCATAGGACCAAACTCCATCTATAAAATCGAAAATCAGAGCCAGTCTGTAAACTTGCATGAAAAAAAAAGTAGGTTAATCTCGAATAAACTTCGGTATTACAAAAAGTAGATAAATTACTCGCGACTGAAATATATTTAAAGAAAAGGTCTTTCCCTGTCCAAGCCATGAAAGCATATAGGGTGGAGTAGATGTATATCTGCATTTATTTTTACAGCACTAGATAAAGGTGAGTGCCAAAGCTCAGGCCGCGGCCGCTTTACCCCAGAAAGGAAAACCGGTACCCATTAAATAGGAGGATATGTAGACCCCAGAGTCTGTCTGAGGTTTTGAAGGAGAGAAAAATGTCTTGTCCCTGTCAGGATTGGAACCCCGGATCATCCAGCCCGTAGCCTAGTCGCTTTACCGACGGAAACCGGCGGAAACCAGAGCTGATTTCGTCGCCGTAGAAGAGAGACAAATCTGTCCCTACTCAGGATCAAACTTCGAGGACTCGGTCGTCTTAACCCACAGCTTCGTTACTCAATGTCCCTCAACTCCACATTCCGTAAGAACTAAAAGTTTATTTCTAGTCTGAGTCCTGTAGTGTGGTGACTACAAATGTTTCGGAGGTACATATTGCGCCCGTCTTCAGGTTAGAACTGAAGCACGTTGGGCGGGGTTTGTTCAGATAAAACGGCCTTTATATTATCCTGCATACTGTTCTGTTCCACTGAGGCCGGTTAAACGGGGTTCACTGTAATATATGAAGTCCATAAGGGTGTTCGATAAAAAAAAACCTGAAGTTTGTTTATAGATTTAACCCTGTTTTACGGTACATTTGTGGGCTGTGAATATAAAGACTGAAGGAGGCAGTGCAGCTGTTATATCAGTACTCACACGTTTGACGTGATGGATTGTTTACACACAGTAGCAGGGCTAAAAGATACAAAGGTTAGAACAAAGTCATCAATATCTTATGCATAATGGAACACACAGGAAATTTGAAATCCCTTTTCAGTGTACCCCTCTTGATATCCAATTATAACTAAATTCGGCAAAAGAGAAAGTATCTCACTTCCTGACAATGTGTAGCTGCTCCAAACTGGGTGCTCTAAGTATATGCAAGTAGACGCAGCCCAGAGACAGTTTTACACGTTAAGTATCGAAACGTATACTCCGTTACTCATAAATATCTTCAAAATAACATTTAAAATCCAGTTCCGCCTCACACAAAACTGCTCTTTCGTTAGAAGGACTAGACATTTAATGCCGTTTATGAAATTGATCGCTGTTTACTACAACGATGCTGTGAAGCAAATATGCCTTTTGTAAAAAAAAGAGAAGGTACAGGTAGTGTTATGGATTTAATTTAAGATGCGCACTGTATTTACAATCTAATTTAATTTATAAACGCTGTAAAGCTTTAGCTGTTCAGATATGGCAAAAAACTTTTATTTCAAAAACCTGATCAAAGAGATCACACAAGACAATTGCTTCTGAACGAGACATGTAATGAGTAAATTTCAAGAGGTAGGGCTTTAAAATATTATTCGCGGTTGGTCATACAGCACGAATGACATATCTCTTTCAATAAATGGGAGGTCACAGTGACAGAAATGTAGGTAAGGTCGATTACGTAATTTTGAAATAACGTTCTTTGTGCTGACTACAATGAATACGTCTAACATACACGCATGTATTTATTCGTGTTACAGTTGCTTATATGAAGTTTCAGACAAATGACAACAAAGTTCATAAAGGTCAAAGCAATCTGCATGAAGTGTAATAAGGAGATTAAAAAATAGTGTGTCACTGAAAATAAATACGTGTTCGTTTTAGAATATGAAATTAAAACACACTCTCCTGAATTTTGTCCACTCCCTTTGATTTAGTTCAAAATAAGAAAACTGATAAGACACTTAGAGACAAACTTAGCAACTCGCTTACTAAATAACTCCATGGAGAAACTGATGGTTACTCAGCTGGGCAAACAATTCTCCGCCTAGTACGGTAACCTGCAGTTTCAGTGCTCCCGTGTTCACAACAACCTTCCATGCGATCCTATCTTGAGCCAACTGAATCCACTCTACAGTCTTCACACCCTAATTTTCAAGATGCACTTAAATAACTCTCGCATATGTGCCTACATTTTCCAAACTATATTTTTTCGTCGTGTTTATTTATAGCATGCATGTTAGATGTCTCATGCGTCATTTCAATCTTTAATTAATTGCTCTAATTACGGGTGGTGGACGGTAATTACCATACTCATTGTGTAGCTTTCTCCGACTGTATGATTACGTTAAAAATGTTGTTAATGTGCAGGTCATGAATATTATAAGAAGGTGAAAATACAGTAAACGCTGCAAAGGTTGTTGGTCTGGAGGAAGAAGTATATACATTCATGTTTCGTCATCATACAGCAGGGCACATGACCAATCATCATGAAACGTGCTACTCTCAGACACTTAGGAATGACCGTCGAAATCAAAATTACCCTCAGTACGCAATTGAAGGAAGATTAAATTCGCGGAATGCTTGCTACATTCTCTTGATAATTTTTTTTATCTCCTTGTCTGCTACCTTAAAGCCTCAATACACAAAACCAGAAATATGAGTATACGAGTATTTGTGAACATGAGGGCAAAACTTGGGCTTTCGCCCTAACTAAGACGTAAAGATAGAAGGCGTTTTATAAAAGGCACTCAAACCTAAGACAGAGAAATATTATAAGGGGTTTTTCGAGGTAAAGAAGCTTTATTATTATTATTATTATTATTATTATTATTACTATTATATTAAAAGTCCTACCTGAATTAAGCTTCATTGTATTCTATTCATAACATTGTGAAACTCCAGGCAGAACTCTTTGAGAAGTAACAACCGTCGTTACTAAATTAAAAACTATATTAATTAATCTGCAATTGAAAAACCTGATAAGTTTTCATTTTCACCCCAAAAAATATAGAAAACCTTATTTACATTTCCCTGTGTGAAGCTTACGAAAAAGTAACTTGTGTTTCTAAAAGAAAAATACATAAAACTTGGGTAAAAGAAAATAGGGTTTTATTCTTACCACTCGCAAGACACCCATTTCTGGAAACCCTCTACTGTCATGTTCACTTTTTATTATCCTCTCTCTCTCTCTCTCTCTCTCTCTCTCTCTCTCTCTCTCAGGTTTGATAGCTCGCTTCTTCAGCAGTAATATTCGCACAGACATTCAAGAAATCTTTCAAATCAGATACAGGATACTTTAATGTGTCTGTAAGCAGTAGACTTAATATGAAGCGTTTTGTTATGTTTGTTTAATGGTTAAGAAAAAAAAACATTTTAAAAAAAGGGAGCAAAGTTCATGAAAAGCTCCACGTTTCAAACTACAACTCTTGACTGATATTAAAAATTCATCAGTACACAAAAACTTTAAACAACTTTCATCCATACACTGCCAGTATAATAACTGCTAACAACGACCTAAGGACAAATTGATAGCTTTCGAAAGAAATAATGATAAAACTTAGCGTGTTAACTTTTTTTATATTGAAGGAAAGTTAATTGTTTCCGGAATGTTAAGCTACTAAATTCGAATAAAATTCAGTCTGCTTTTGTTCAATTTGAAAGGACGTCATTAACCTTTCTCCGTATTCCTTTCTTAAAGAATAAGTTGTCTTAAACGTAAAACATGAAGCTATAGCGCACAATATGCTGCTGTGTGATATGGTAGTGTAATGCAGTGAGATGTAGTGTAATGTAGTGTAATGTAGTGAAATGTAGTGAAATGTAGTGAAATGTAGTGTAATGTAGTGTAATGTAGTGAAATGTAGTGTAATGTAGTGTAATGTAGTGTAATGTAGTGTAATGTAATGTAGTGAAACGTAGTGTAATGTAGTGTAATGTAGTGAAATGTAGTGTAATGTAGTGTAATGTAGTGAAATGTAGTGAAATGTAGTGTAATGTAGTGAAATGTAGTGTAATGTAGTGAAATGTAGTGTAATGTAGTGAAATGTAGTGTAATGTAGTGTAATGTAGTGTAATGTAGTTAAATGTGGTGTAATGTAGTGAAATGTAGTGAAATGTAGTGTAATGTAGTGTAATGTAGTGAAATGTAGTGAAATGTAGTGTAATGTAGTGAAATGTAGTGTAATGTAGTGTAATGTAGTGTAATGTAGTGAAATGTAGTGTAATGTAATGTAGTGAAACGTAGTGTAATAAAGTGTAATGTAGTGTAATGTAGTGAGATGTAGTGTAATGTGGTGAAATGTAGTGTAATGTAGTGAAATGTAGTGTAATGTTGTGTAATGTAATGAAATGTAGTGTAATGTAGTAAAACGTAGTGTAATGTAGTTTAATGTAGTGTAATGTAGTGAAATGTAGTGTAATGTAGTGTAATGTGAAATGTTAAAGCGTCATTCCTTATTAACGTTCTGTCAAAATTTCCTGCATAACTGAACTTACACTGTTCCCGTTTTTATACCGTAACACCAGACGTCTGCCGTTTCATAGTGATACTGATGTCCTATCAGGAATGTCAAACAAAACAACCAAAGTTCCAGTTTAAAAGAGTAGCACGTACTTATTGGACACATATGCAAACATACAAACAGTCCACATTATGTGCAACTTGGTCCGCAATCCGTGGGAAAAATTTATGTACAGGAACAGTGCAGTGTTTACAAGAAAGTACCATTCCAAACTAACAATAAATCAACATGCCACCTTAGACCACGATTCTGCCACTCTGTACAATCTTCATAAGCGTTTATTTATTTATAATTTAACAATGCTGTATCTAGGTCATATTATTGTACCTAGAGCTACGGATGGTGTAATAGAGGAATGGAAGAAATTCCATAGTAAGTAGCTTCGTGATTTGTACGTCTCTACAAAGACATATTATGAGGAAGAAGAATCAGATAAGTGGGGCATGTGGCAGGTATGGGGAGAAGAGGTGTGCATACAAACGTTTGGTAGGGAAACCTGACATAACGAGACCACTTGGAAACCCTAGACATAGATGGGAGAATATTATTAAAATGGATCTTAAAAGAAATCGGTTGGAACAGCATGGGCTGGATTCGTCTGGCTCAGGATGGAGACAAGTAGCATGTTCTTGTGAACACAGTAATGAATTATTAGGTTGCATGAAATTCGGGGAATTTATTGAATAACTGAGAAATTATTAGCTTCACAAGAACGACTCTGCTCCATGGAGTTCCATAGTTATAGCTTGGGATGGTGAACTGGGTGGTCGCCAATGATGCGTGAAGGATGTGAAAGAAAGTATAAATGGCTTAAACTGAAGCTTGATGGAAGTGAATGTGACTTAAAGTGAGATAACTGTGTACCGCCGTAGAATTTACCTGCACGGACTGAGGAAAATAACAAAAATCCTGTCTGGACAGCCTGTTTACGGACCAAGGTTTGAAAGTGGAAACTACCGAATTTGAAACAATGTGGCACAACGTTAAGGAGGCTGATTATTCATGACAAAGAACACTTTCACACATGGCACACCCGCTATAAGCATGTTTTATCATATACATGGGAACATGAAGAATCACAGCGAAGACCTACATATTCGCTGTACAACTATCACAAACAGGTAACGTTTGATGTCACTTAACCTTTAAATCCCAGGTGTTACTATACTTACCACCTGCTGTAATATTAAAAATCAAGTAATTTTTTCCACACAGTCTATATGCTTAGTTTAATTCGCACAGTTAAAGAATATTTTTGTCTGTACACAGCATCGAGAGATTGGTGTTTCTAATGCAGATGGACTGCATTCTCTATGTGGCACGAATTAAATGTTCACATATTATCCAGATGCGCTGAAAACTTCAAATAATTAAATTCTTCCCGAAAATTAGCACTGCCTCACATAACAAGAAGACGAATCAGGAAAGGACTTATGAAAGAGTAGATCAGAACACAACACGACGATGTCAAATAGGTAGGTCAAATGTTCCCCAAAAAGAGAAAACTTGATCTTCCGACATAGAGAGCAGCACCAGCGTCCCTCTGAAGCTTACTGTAATCCGCTTATGCCTACATTTTCCCTTGGAGAGATGGGACTAGCTCATTCCAGCATTTGTGGTAGTTGCTGCTGGAGTTTCCACACATAGCTCTAGCTGGATACTGGAGGGAGGGCAGTTAGAAGAGCAGGTGGACTGGACGCTCACAAACCAGGCAGATGCACTTAAATACAAACCTGTTATAACAGCGATAGAGAAATGGAGGCAAAGAATGGTAAACCACAGTCAGTTTGATTGCGTTCTGGACACTGGGCATCGTCTTAGAGACATTAACCGTACACCGTTTCGAATATTGTTCTTGTTCACGTCTTCAAGACATAATTTTCCAAGTCTCTATCTTTAATTTCTAGCAGTAGACACAACCCCCACACACCCCAATTTTTGAAACGTTGCGACACAATAAGCCCAAGACAATGGGCAACCAGTACAACAATATTGAAGTTCAGTTCACATGTACATGCATGCCCGTTGCCACTCTGATGTCATATTGTCCTGGTAACATTCCATAGCGTGTAGTTACAATCGGAAACACACAAAATGGAAGCTGGATCGAATTGGGTGTCGGGGGTCAATTTTTAGATTCATATGGATCTGACGTCTCCGCTCTATTCCGAAATAAAATCAACAAATCATTTCTCGAATCTAAAGCGTCCGATTGGTCGAATAATACATCGCTTCCCTGATCTTATTGTTGTATACGTACATACAGCTCATGCTCTAATGAATGAGTGTAAATTTTGTAACTGCGTGACTTCAGCCTGGGTTAGCATGCTTCGTATTGCGACAGCACATTTCGAAATGTGTAAGCTTGATTTTGATTTACAATATAGGGAAACGTTCACGGTCAGATCACGATAAGATCACAGTCAGATCACGGTCAGATCACGGTCGGGTCACGGTCAGATCACGATTGGATCACGGTCAGATCGCGGTCAGATCACGGTTAAGGAAAATATTCTCTGCCTGTATTCAAATACATCTGTTCATACCAATGGCTCACACGTCACGGAGTGCTAAAATAATATGTGTTCTGTGAGTACATGTGACCCACAAGTAATATGGTTATTTCTACATCTTTGTTGTTTAAGTTTTTGGACACGTTTAAAGCAAAATGACCTGCGGTCTAGTGCCAAAAGAAATTTCAGTGTGAAAAATCCAGAAGAGCCATCCACAACCAGTGCTCCGCGGAAGCATAGTGTTTCCGGAATAAACCTCGTTAAGGATTCCGCAAGAAATCCTAGAATAAATGCACAAACATTTTCAAATCCCTCGGAATATCGCGGGAATTTATGTCCGGTAATTGGCGATCCTGGTGTAACCTCCGAGCGCGCTACCAACTGCCTCTTTGTTTTCTGGCCTGTAAATTTTATTATAGGTAGGGATTCTCGGAATATGAAAATTATTTTAGGAGTTCCTATATGAAAGAAGGGTTGTAAAACGCGGCTCTAGACAAATCCCCGACCACGAGCTTACGATGAGCTCAGCAGCAGTGTACCGTCGTGGTGAGAGGCTCTTACATGTGATTGGATTAAGATATTTGTGGCGTCAAGTTCTTATTGGTTAGTTTGCTGCATGGAACACAATTTGGTTGTCTCGGTCCTCAGACCCAACTAAATAGGTACTGTCCCTTACTCAAGAGAACGCAACCGACTTGAACAACTTGCGCACAATCCCTCAACACTCACGACGAATGTCAGAGAGAAAATATATAGATCCAGTCGAAAACACGAGTCTCTATCACTGCACGACCTATTTTTTTTTCGTTTTAACAAGCCTAAAGTCAAATTTATGAAATGCTATAACGACAAAGAATACTACACAAAAAACTGTATTACCTCACACGTAAAACCACGATTACGCTTCAGCCAAATGCATTTTTAACTGCACTACATGGGCTACAACGGACGGTCGCCTTCCCCAGAACAACCATTACCAAGGTCAAACGCAAACCCCGCGATAGAGAAATGGAGGCAAAGAATGGTAAACCACGGTCAGTTTGATTGCGTTCTGGACACTGGGCATCGTCTTAGAGACATTAACACTACAACGTTTCGAATATTGTTCTTGTTCACGTCTTCAAGACATAATTTTCCAAGTCTCTATCTTTGATCTCTAGCAGTAGACACAAACCCCACATACCCCAGTTTTTGAAACGTTGCGACACAATAAGCCCAAGACAATGGGCAACCAGTACAACAATATTGAAGTTTAGTTCACATGTACATGCATTCCCGTTGCCACTCTGATGTCATATTTTTCCTGGTAACATTCCATAGCGTGTAGTTACAATCGGAAACACACAAAATGGAAGCTGGAATCGAATTGAGCGTCGGGGGTCAATTTCTAAATTCATATGCATCTGACGTGTCCGCTCTATTCCGAAATAAAATCAACAAATCATTTCTCGAATCTAAAGCGTCCGATTGGTCGAATAATACATCGCTTCCCTGATCTTATTGTTGTATACGTACATACAGCTCATGCTCTAATGAATGAGTGTAAATCTTGTAACTGCGTGACTTCAGCCTGGGTTAGCATGCTTCGTATTGCGACAGCACATTTCGAAATGTGTAAGCTTGATTTTGATTTACAATATAGGGAAACGTTCACGGTCAGATCACGATAAGATCACAGTCGGATCACGGCCAGATCACGGTCGAGTTACGGTCGAGTCACGGTCGGATCACGGTCAGATCGCGGTCAGATCACGGTTAAGGAAAATATTCTCTGCCTGTATTCAATACATCTGTTCATACCAATGGCTCACACGTCACGGAGTGCTAAAATAATATGTGTTCTGTGAAGTACGTGTGACCCACAAGTAATATGATTATTTCTACATCTTTGTTGTTTAAGTTTTTGGACACGTTTAAAGCAAAATGACCTGAGGTCTAGTGCCAAAAGAAAAATTTCAGTGTGAAAAATCTAGACCAGCCTTCCACAACCAGTGCTCAGCGGAAGCATAGTGTTTCCGGAATAAACCTCGTTAAGGATTCCGCAAGAAATCCTAGAATAAATGCACAAACATTTTCAAATCCCTCGGAATATCGTGGGAATTTATGTCCGGTAATTGGCGATCCTGGTGTAACCTCCGAGCGCGCTACCAACTGCCTCTTTGTTTTCTGGCCTGTAAATATTTTCATAGGTACGGGATTCTCGGAATATGAAAATTATTTTAGGAGTTCCTATATGGAAGAAGGGTTGGAAAACGAGACTCTAGACAAATCCCCGACCACGAGCTTACGATGAGCTCAGCAGCAGTGTACCCGTCGTGGTGAGAGACTCTTACATGTGATTGGATTAAGATATTTGTGGCGTCAAGTTCTTATTGGTTAGTTTGCTGCATGGAACACAATTTGGTTGTCTCGGTCCTCAGACCCAACTAAATAGGTACTGTCCCTTACTCAAGAGAACGCAACTGACTTGAACATCTTGCGCACAATCCCTCAACACTCACGACGAATGTCAGGGAGAAAATATATAGATCAAGTCGAAAACACGAGTCCCTATCACTGCACGACCTATTTTCTTTTTACGTTTTAACAAGCCCAAAGTCAAATTTATGAAATGCTATAACGACAAAGAATACTACACAAAAATCTGTATTACCTCACACGTAAAACCACGATTACACTTCAGCCAAATGCATTTTTAACTGCACTACATGGGCTACAACGGACGGTCGCCTTCCCCAGAACAACCACTACCAAGGTCAAACGCAATCTCCGCAGTCCTTATCTGTATTTTCTCCTCTCTCCTTCTTTATGCAGGTCCAGTGTCCGGAAAATCGTATTCCTATACACTTGTATTTTAATAAGAAATATGATGTTGTGGATTATGCTGAATTATCTTCAGGTAGACCCATCAGTTCCTGACAGTAAGACGTCCTGACAGTAAGACGTCCCTACGCTTGTAGAATATAAAAGAATCACTAACGAACTGTACGCGTTGATTTTTATTCATAATGTATTTAAGATAAAACACCAACAAAATGCACAACTTATAAGGTGCAGATTAGCTCCTTATATCATGATATTACCCTACGCGTTTCAGCTCTTCGTGAGCCATCATCAGGGGTCTTTTACTCTTATAAAAGGTGCTTTACAAATGCTGCATCTGTTGATGGCACTTTTTTAAAAATTATGCACTATCTGGAGCATAAAACACTTGTTCATAAGTTAAAAACACACGAGTCATAAAACACAGTTAAAATGATGGTTTGTTAAAAATAGCTTGTTAAAAACACTGTTCACTGCGTCTATTATATAAAGGATGTTCGCACTTCTAAAGGTTACAGGAGATCACACACTGCACTGTGCTGGTTGCGATGGACTTTGATGTAGCACGGCGATAGACATTCGTGCTGTATGTAGTGTTGTCGTTTTGTTTACTTCACGTTGTAGTGTGGTCTTCCTGATGGTGTGGTATATATAAATTGATAGGAAGAAGAAGTGGTTCTGGTGCTAGTATGGTGTGGGGTTGTGTCTTGAAGTATACCCGGTGAGAGTGAACTGTGTTATCACTTTGATAACACGAAGAGCTGAAACGCGTAGGGTAAAATCATTATATAAGGAGCTAATCTGCACCTTATAAGTTGTGCATTTTGTTGGTGTTTTATCTTAAATAATAAAAATGCACGGTGAATTAAGATTAAAGTTTATTCATAATGGTTTCGGGTCCTGCATTCTATTCCAAAATGTATTCGACAAACCATTCCTCGAACACGGAGATTCTTTATCGGTAAAAGCCGCGCCTACCTTAACCTCTTCACTGGTCCGGCCATTCTTAACTTGAGCGACACTCGAGGGAAAGATGAGGAATGTATAGATAGGTTTGAAAGGGGAAAGCCGAAAAGACTATGTAAAATCCTATACGTAACCGGGACGATGATACTATAGTGGATGAAAAGATGATTTAATTCCTATCACACAATAAAGAACATAATATCGCTTGTGGAGTTGATTCAGCTTATGGGTATTAAGGGAAATTATGTTCATTTATACCGAAAAACAATTGAAACTCTGTGGGTAAGACACAGTTCTTTTTTATTTTAAGCCAAGTGGCATAAATGAATACCACTAAAAATTTAAGGGTGAACGAAACTGAATAGGTATGGCGTAGAGTGGATTCAGCAGGCTCAGGACAACAGACAAGCGGATGGCGCTTCTTACACACGGCCATGAACTTTCACGTTCCATTCGCCCATGAATAGTTTGGCTACTGTTAGCTTCTCGACAAGCCAGTTCTTTTCGTCACCCTGTTTCCCCAAGCTGCAGTTGACAGCAGACGGTATCATTTTTCCGTGTTCGCCCTAACACGTGTCATTTGTTTCATGTCGGGGTGTTTCGCGTCAAAGACAGCTAAAACACGACACTTCTTGTGCAGAAGTCAACAGGACCTGATGAGCGTACATTTAAGGTAAGAGAAAATTAAATCTGCAGAGGTGTTGAAGCTCAGAACGCTTCTGAGACCAGTTTAAAATTACACTAATTCTGCTCTGTTTTACATGACGTTTTACATTTAGAAGTGTTACTTTCACTGTGTTTAACCCAGTCCATGCCACGTAGAAGGTATCGCGTGTGAAAGCACTAGTCCTTCGCAGGCATCTATTTGATGTTTGAGAAGATTAGTGACACAAGCCTTTGTCGCCACCTACCTACATTTAAAAGCAACTAATTACGACGTATAAAAAAATGAATTCATACTTCACTGTGGAAATGCAATAGAAGACACTTTATTTGAACTCTGCAGTAACAATTCCGCGTATTAACATGATGTAAAGGACCACATTCCTAAATTTTTATCTGGTAAATTATGAAATTTCCCAGTGGCTGTGCGGTCTAAGGCGTGGGTCTACGGCTGCTCGCTGGTTGGGACTGAGGGTTCGAATCCCGCCGAGGGTATGGATGTGTCTCTAGCGAGTGTTGTGATCCGGGGTTCGAATCTCTGTAAGAGCAAAAAAAATATTTCTTTCTCCAAAACTTCCAGACGGCTGCGTGGCCCATACAGCGTCGTATTAATCAGTAGTGGGTTACTTCCCGAGGGTAAAGCGGCCTGGTACTGAAATGGACCACTCACCTTCTTCTAGTGCCAAGGTTCTGAATGAGTGGAACTGTACCTCCACTTCTATAAATTATCATGACGTGGACAGAAAAAAAAATACCTATTTTCAGTGGACTTCATTTTACAGATGGGTAACATAAATGAAACGAACACATCAGGGCAGATCATGTAAGTGACCCTGAGTGACACACCAACAGTAACTAAAGCCGGGCATCATCTGTTAAAACACTATGATTATCGCAAAAACATCTGTCTCAGGGAAGCACAGATGGCTGCAGGAGTCGGCAAGCCGGAGCAAAAGAAATTCAAAACAAATGTGGCTTTTCTATGAATGGACAGCACGCAAGTGGCAAAATATTTCGCCATCCTATATGGAAAGTCGATATGTCCATTAAAAGCATTTTAATATTACGGTTCTTTGGAATGTGACACCGTTTACTTTGGTAGATAGCTGCGTCCTATCAGCACTTAGGAACAAAAAAGGACGCCTCTATTTTCAGAGTAAGATACTAGAAAACTGAGTTATCTATGAAAGATTCCATACTACACAGTGTCGTAGGGTCTATTCAGAAGACAAAAGAATTAGGACATCGTGTCCCAATAAAATATTAACAGAAGAATTCTATCACCTGGGTTGTGACGTCTTGTAGTCTGCCAGGACTTTCCACCATATTACAAGGCTTTTAATCAATACTCACAATTTGTACAATTATAGAGCTTCAATTCCGCGTCTGTAAAAAAAAGTGCTTGACACAGGCGTTTCGACTTGCAAGATATCACCAAAGCTATCGTCAATGCCCATAAAAGTATCACATCAGTACCAATAAGAATTTATCTACATGGTAGAACGCTTGTAGGTAAAACGCCTTATCATGTAACCTTGTCAATGTACAACAAAAACTACCCGTTTTAAAAACTGTGAAACCATAAAGTGTCACACCACAGAAGAGTTCCTCTAAGTCACCTTAGTGGGAATCTAATAATTAATTATTAAATTAAGATAATTAAAAAATTTAAATAATTTAAAAAATAATTAATAATGCAAATATCTTAAGTTGCTTAAATCAACACAGCGTTTTAAGTCGATGACAATAAACGACAGAAGCATAAATATTTTTAATCCACAGCACTTCCTTAAGAGTCACTCTTGTTAGCTGTCACTTCACAAATCCTTTGCTACCATAATTTAAATTTAATTTTTCATCGCTATCCTAGGACCTATGTAATACCGCGATCATCACGCGCGAGCTGAGTTTGTCAGACACAGCAGTATTTCACAAACTGTGGGTAGAGGAATTAAACCAGTCCATAAAGTATTTGGAAGACTTTACGTTACTTGTACCGTACATTTTTATCTTATGCAGACAAATGTACACAGTAAACATTTGTCTGCATAAGATTTATATATATTTGGAAGACATTTTCGTTAAATAGAAGGATAAAATGTTGTGTCATTTTTTTAAACATATTACACCGATAATTTGTTTTGATACACGCCAAGGGTGGACACGACGCTGCTTGCCTATACCACTGGTTTCGGCTCAGGTAAACGGCACGTAACAAATAAATAATAGAAATTTCTCATACGAGCACTCTAGAACATACTACTAGCGCTTCTAACGGATTCCCCAACAAGCTGCAGTTTCGTTTATCACCAACAGAAAGCGCTGTTTTCTGTCCTCATGCAGTGAGAAGTGTTGCTACAGTACGTTTAGCTTAATGTATAAAGACCCGGCTCTCCTGTCCCCAAGGCATCGAAAGCCAAAGACCTGGTCATCTTTTATACATGTATTTGTGCCCACTGACCGTTATGGCGTCACTAAATAGCTGTTATGCTTATGGCTTTGTAGAGGATTCTGACAATACGTGCTGGTCTGAAGAAATTTTAGACATATACAGTGTGTCCACAAAGTCCCTTCGGGGTTTTGAAAAATTATGGCACGCAAACAAATTGAGCTAGCCACATGCGGTTTGCGGCAGATTACACTAAAACTCTGGAAGTTTTTTACTGACCTCAGTAGACCTCGATGTGGGCTCCCTTGGTAGCACGGAGAACGTCCAGAGATATTCGAGCTCTTGCCAAGTTCTGTGGAGCATGTCCGCTGGAATAGCCGAGATCGCATTCCTGATACGGGTCTTCAGGTCATCAAGTCCGTTAACTGGTGTTCGGAACACATTGCTCTTGACATAACCCCACAGAAAAAAATCCAGTGGTTTTATGTCTGGTGAACGTGGAGGCCAAGGCATTGGACCGTCTCTGCAGATCCATCTTCCTCGAATATCGTCTGGACGTTCTCCGTGCTACCAAGGGAGACCACATCGAGGTCTACAAAGGTCAGTAAAAGACTTCCAGAGTTTCACTGTAATCTGCCGCAAACCGTATGTGGGTAGCTCAATTTGTTTGCGCGCCACAATTTTTCAAAACCCCGAAGGGACTTTGTGGACACACTGTATACGGTTCCACAGTGATGTTTCAACATACGTACCGACCCTGAGTATCCAAATCTGACAGACACCGACCTAATGGCTTCTAAGTCTCCCTCAATAAGTCACCCACACAAAACCGCTAGCACAAAACGAAGGCAAGACAATAAATAACTTACCGTTGTGGACGAGGAGCGTGGAGTCCCGCGCGAGAGCCAACTCCGAATCTGTCAGCGTCGCGTCGGATGCATTCTCTGACGTAGGCGTATCACTTAGTCCTGCAGAATGCTGCTGCAACTGCTGCTGTTGTGGCTGCTGGTACTGGTGCTGGTACGGCTGTTGGTATGTATGTTGCTGGTATGGGTTTGCTAGCAGCAACTAGCGAGTGCTGCTGTTGACGTCTCAAAGATCTGTAGTGGTGTGTGTGGGAGAATCAGCCTCACCCTCCGAGCCGCTAAGGCTGTAGGCAGGGTAAAAACGGCCTTTCCCTGAAACAAAACAATAATTTCTCAGGAGGCGAATACAAAGTCTATAACGCTTGCTATTCTTTTATTATGAAGCAGAAAGTAGTTACGAATAGGAACAGAATGTGTGAGCAAGTGAAAAATGTGCTGCAGAGTCCACTTTTACTGGAAGAAGTACACACTGCACGTCTAGATGGCAGCATCACTCAGTGTATGTTGTTACTCTATCAAGTTTGTAGACGTATCACAACAATTTTGAAGTTCACATCGAGAGGATTCAGTGAAATTTTTGTATCAAAGGGCTACGATATATAAGAATGTATCCCACTGAAAAGCGTAGTGTTTGACCAAATATAATGCTGACAATCACAACATGTTTGATGATAATGTGTGATATAAAAACCCCTCGTATGCCTCCGTTACTCCGTCTCTGGAATGGATGATGGGCGTTTAGAGGCCTACACAGTTTTAAGAACAGTAAAATTTATCAAATTCACTGCTTCTTCTTAGTAGCTTAGCTACATTTTAACGTACCAATAATCGCTACGCCTCATCATTTCAGTGAACGGTCACCATAAACAAAGTAGTAACCACCAAACGCTTAATAAACTTACATGAAGAAGAGTACTGACAGGGAGACCGATATTTGCTTAGCTGGTAAAGGAATTTCACGCATTATACGGAACCCACATGTTCACTACCGTCTTTATAAGTGCCTATTTTGAGCCAGATTAATCCAGTACACACATTCACATCCTAATCTGTTAAGACACACTGTCTACAAAATATAGTGTACACACATTCACATCCTAATCTGTTAAGACACTGTCTACAAGATATAGTGTACATACATTCACATCCTACATCTGTTAAGACACACTGTCAACAAGATATAGTGTACACACATTCACATCCTACATCTGTTAAGACACACTGTCTACAAGATATAGTGTACACACATTCACATCCTACATCTGTTAAGACACACTGTCTACAAGATATAGTGTACACACATTCACATCCTACATCTGTTAAGACACACTGTCTACAAGATATAGTGTACATACATTCACATCCTACATCTGTTAAGACACACTGTCTACAAGATATAGTGTACACACATTCACATCCTACATCTGTTAAGACACACTGTCTACAAGATATAGTGTACACACATTCACATCCTACATCTGTTAAGACACACTGTCTACAAGATATAGTGTACACACATTCACATCCTACATCTGTTAAGACACACTGTCTACAAGATATAGTGTACACACATTCACATCCTACATCTGTTAAGACACACTGTCTACAATATATAGTGTACATACATTCACATCCTACATCTGTTAAGACACACTGTCTACAAGATATAGTGTACATACATTCACATCCTACATCTGTTAAGACACACTGTCTACAAGATATAGTGTACACACATTCACATCCTAATCTGTTAAGACACTGTCTACAAGATATAGTGTACATACATCACATCCTACATCGTAAGACACCTGTCTACAAGATATAGTGTACAACATCACATCTATCTGTTAAGACACTGTCTACAGATATAGTGTACATACATTCACATCCTACATCTGTTAAGACACACTGTCTACAAGATATAGTGTACATACATTCACATCCTACATCTGTTAAGACACACTGTCTACAAGTAGTGTACAACATCACATCCTAATCTGTTAAGACACACTGTCTACAAGATATAGTGTACTACATCCATCCTAATCTGTTAAGACACACTGTCTACAAGATATAGTGTACACACATTCACATCCTAATCTGTTAAGACATACTGTCTACAATATATAGTGTACATACATTCACATCCTACATCTGTTAAGACACACTGTCTACAAGATATAGTGTACATACATTCACATCCTACATCTGTTAAGACACACTGTCTACAAGATATAGTGTACACACATTCACATCCTAATCTGTTAAGACACTGTCTACAAGATATAGTGTACATACATTCACATCCTACATCTGTTAAGACACACTGTCTACAAGATATAGTGTACACACATTCACATCCTAATCTGTTAAGACACTGTCTACAAGATATAGTGTACATACATTCACATCCTACATCTGTTAAGACACACTGTCTACAAGATATAGTGTACATACATTCACATCCTACATCTGTTAAGACACACTGTCTACAAGATATAGTGTACACACATTCACATCCTAATCTGTTAAGACACACTGTCTACAAGATATAGTGTACATACATTCACATCCTACATCTGTTAAGACACACTGTCTACAAGATATAGTGTACACACATTCACATCCTACATCTGTTAAGACACACTGTCTACATATATTAGTGTACATACATTCACATCCTACATCTGTTAAGACACACTGTCTACAAGATATAGTGTACATACATTCACATCCTACATCTGTTAAGACACACTGTCTACAAGATATAGTGTACACACATTCACATCCTAATCTGTTAAGACACTGTCTACAAGATATAGTGTACATACATTCACATCCTACATCTGTTAAGACACACTGTCTACAAGATATAGTGTACACACATTCACATCCTAATCTGTTAAGACACTGTCTACAAGATATAGTGTACATACATTCACATCCTACATCTGTTAAGACACACTGTCTACAAGATATAGTGTACATACATTCACATCCTACATCTGTTAAGACACACTGTCTACAAGATATAGTGTACACACATTCACATCCTAATCTGTTAAGACACACTGTCTACAAGATATAGTGTACATACATTCACATCCTACATCTGTTAAGACACACTGTCTACAAGATATAGTGTACACACATTCACATCCTAATCTGTTAAGACACTGTCTACAAGATATAGTGTACATACATTCACATCCTACATCTGTTAAGACACACTGTCTACAAGATATAGTGTACACACATTCACATCCTACATCTGTTAAGACACACTGTCTATAAGATATAGTGTACACACATTCACATCCTACATCTGTTAAGACACACTGTCTACAAGATATAGTGTACACACATTCACATCCTACATCTGTTAAGACACACTGTCTACAAGATATAGTGTACATACATTCACATCCTACATCTGTTAAGACACACTGTCTACAAGATATAGTGTACACACATTCACATCCTACATCTGTTAAGACACACTGTCTACAAGATATAGTGTACACACATTCACATCCTACATCTGTTAAGACACACTGTCTACAAGATATAGTGTACATACATTCACATCCTACATCTGTTAAGACACACTGTCTACAAGATATAGTGTACACACATTCACATCCTACATCTGTTAAGACACACTGTCTACAAGATATAGTGTACACACATTCACATCCTACATCTGTTAAGACACACTGTCTACAAGATATAGTGTACACACATTCACATCCTACATCTGTTAAGACACACTGTCTACAAGATATAGTGTACATACATTCACATCCTACATCTGTTAAGACACACTGTCTACAAGATATAGTGTACACACATTCACATCCTAAATCTGTTAAGACACACTGTCTACAAGATATAGTGTACACACATTCACATCCTACATCTGTTAAGACACACTGTCTACAAGATATAGTGTACACACATTCACATCCTACATCTGTTAAGACACACTGTCTACAAGATATAGTGTACACACATTCACATCCTACATCTGTTAAGACACACTGTCTACAAGATATAGTGTACACACATTCACATCCTACATCTGTTAAGACACACTGTCTACAAGATATAGTGTACACACATTCACATCCTACATCTGTTAAGACACACTGTCTACAAGATATAGTGTACACACATTCACATCCTACATCTGTTAAGACACACTGTCTACAAGATATAGTGTACACACATTCACATCCTACATCTGTTAAGACACACTGTCTACAAGATATAGTGTACACACATTCACATCCTACATCTGTTAAGACACACTGTCTACAAAGTACAGTATTTAAGACAGAAAGAAATCTCGAATATGAAAACAGCAAGACATTCGGAAGCCAGAACAGGCAAGAAGAGGATGGAAAGAAGAACCGAAGGAGAAGACAAAAGTAGGATAAAAACAAGAGAAGGAAGAAGAAAAACAAGACAAACACGAGGAGGAGGTGGACAAGAATGTAAAAGAAGAAGAAAAAGAGAAAAACAATAAGAAGAAGAAAGCTGCTACCTGCACGACGGAGTGTTGCAATCCACTATCACTGTCTACACTTAACCTTGTAACATGACACCAATTTCTCTCGTACCCTCATGTGTGAGATAATACTCGTAGTGCTTTGTGACAGTGCTGTCTGAATCAACGGATTACAGTCCCTGCTGACGGTCTAAACCACTACTAGTTACTGCAACAGACAAAGTTGTGTGAAACTTTACAAGTTACCCGCTATTAACGTACTACAGTAACCTGGGCAACATTCGGCGGAATGCACTACTTACGCATTTCAAGCTGAACACGGTGTAGTTTACTGAAGATTAAAATGATGAAGTACTGACTGTAACACAGGTGACAAGGGGGTTGTAGGAAATCAAATAAACAGCTTTCGGAAAATGTCCGTTAATCAAGGCGCTTGCCAAGGACAAATAGAGTCGAAACAGCTTGTTCCAACCACGGAAATGAAGAAATAAATTTGGGAAGTCTTATCTTTAAAGAAACAAAGAATTTAAAACTTTAAAAATGCACGTTCACCGACGTTTCAGAGGAGCCTAATACATTCATTTTCAGGGTTAATGAGCCCCCTTCTTCTACTGCTGGACTCTGAAGATTAAGAAACACGAACCTTGAAACGTCGGTGACTTTTCACCAGGTAACACGGCGTAGAGTCCTGTAAGAATTGAATCTTTATCAACAAGATAGAAGGAAAGATAGAAATGACGGGAAGACGAGAAAGAAGACGTAAGTAGCTACTGGATGGCCGTAAGGAATCGAGAAGATACTGGAAATTGATAGAGGAAGCACTAGATGGCACTCTGTGGAGAACTGCCTTGGAAGAGGCTACGGACCTGTCGTAAGACAGACTGCAGAATGATGATAACAAAGGTAGGCCTCTGTTGTTAAAATAATCAGTGTTATATTGAAAATAGATATGGGTTGTTAATAAGAAATAGTGTCTTAATAAACTATATGATATATGAAAAATTTTCTCCCATGGCACGACAGCCCCTAGTGGGCCAGGGCCCCCTCACTATCCATGCTTCACGATCACACTCAGACACACCACACCTGGTAGGACTCCTCTGGTCGAGTGACGGCCCGACGTAGAGACCTCTACCTGACAACACACAACACTCATAAGAGACAGACATCCATGCCCCCGGCGGGACTCGAACCCACAATCCCAGCAAGCGAGCGACCGCAGACCCACGCCTTAGATTGCGCGGCCACTGGGATCGGCGTTAAACGAACATACCATTTCTTAAAAACAAAAGAGGATCACGCTGAAGATATATGTTAATAAACAGTGTTACACTGAAAAAGTCAGTTGTCAATAAATGATGAGTATTACAGTGAAGACACCTGTGCCCAGCAGTAGAAACCGCTAGTTTGAACATATGTTTCTGCATCTAATTACTGATTTGCTAAACGCACCGTTAAGTTCAACAGCCACAACATCCTATTGTTTCAGCGCATCCAATTGCGTTTCTCGAATTTTGAATCGCAGGAAAAGACAAGACTGGGAGAAAGAATGTAGAAGGACGGAGGTATAATTATGTTGGTTTCCTTGCAATAGTCAAGCAGATTTCCTCAATCTAATTACGTGCATGTGGGTGGGTAGATGTTCTACCTACAGTACACCCGTCCAATTATCACACAAACACGTGCAAAATTACACCATGTAGCTGCAGACTGCTGCTACAAATTCATATTGGTCCCTACATGTTAAAATTCCTGTTTGTACTCGAACTCATGCCAATGTTTCTCACACGCAGTGACTTAATAATAAACGGTATATGTGTTAAGGTGCCCTGGGGTGTGATACCCCGTTGTATTGTATAAAACAGGGGTGGCCAACTAGTGGAGCTTCGGAAGCCGCATATTAATTGGCAACTTTGGCAAAACCCGTGCATTAATCAAACAAAATATATTTGCCATATTTTATGGCTTATTATTTCTGCTGATCCAATTAAAGTTCTCAGTTAGGAGTCTTCTATACAATTTTTTTTTTAAATCCCCTACTCGCTCAGCCTCGTGTGCATGTTCGGTACCTGAATACTGTTAACAGGCAACAGGCACTGGCCGCACCAATCAAGTGCAAGTGCTGCAAGTGTCTCGCGAAAGGCGTTGTGGCCTTGTATTCCTTTGTTCAGCTAACAACCTGAAGATGGCACCTCGGCGCCGAAACATGGAGTTTTATACCTACTTTTGAATGTATTTTATTAAGTGCGTAAGTAGGTTGATGTATTGATCCATAATCATTCACCTGTCATCCAGGGGCTTAACACTGGTCCCACTAATTCGGCCAGTGTAGTAACTCTAATACAGCTTCATGACGTGGTCCTAATTAAAGAGGGCCCAACTTAAAATAAATTTACAGTTTATGTTGTTCATACCGTGCATTTTCATTCGATCACACATTTATTAAACCAACAAATACACATCTTTACTGTAAAAAATTGTTTTTATAATAAATAAAAGGTGTGCCTTTGTTGGTTTAAGAAATGTGTAATTTTTACAACACAATGTGCGTGGGTATGTGTGTGTAGTTCTATAACAGTATTGTAATTTTACGCCGATCCGGGGGCCGTGCGGTCTTAAGGGGTAGGTCTGCAGCCGCTTGATTGCTGGGGTCGCGGGTTCGAATCCCGCTGAGGTCATCGATATTCGTCTGTTGTGTTTCTTGTATGTTGTGTACATAGTAGCCTCTGCGATGAGATAACTCGTTCAGAGGAATCCTACACGGTGTAGATGTGTGTGTCTCACTGTGTGTGATCCAAAAACCTCAACAATGAGGCAACCTAGGCCGATTTTGGGTTGTTGCGCCATATAAAAAACAATTTTATGCCACTAACAAAAGACAACAAAATTTGTAATTTGATTTTAACTGAAATTGTTACATTGTTATAAAACAAGATATTCGTATGTGCCACGTACCATACAGGGTGTCTGACGTCAAACGCGCGTGAAGAGCGTGGTGGTGACCAACTAGGTCTCTACATGTCTCCATGTGACTGCAGTTAAAAAGGGATAATATATTTTATCGCATATGATATAAAGAAGATATAGTAAAACACTGACTGTGAAAAGAGAATCGAATGTCTTACAAAACTCTTCCACTTCATCTGATATTCTTGCAGTTGTTACAGATGAAGAAAAGATACTTAGAAGTGCCGCCTCGTTTGCAGTACCAGGTGACGTAGGCTCGTCGTCTTACAAGTCGGCCCATAAATTATATACAGGGCGTTTCGCTCAGAGAGAAATAAAAAAACAAAATGAAAAATGTAAGCATGGATGACGTGAAACCAGAAAGCTTGCCTTCCGGATATCGAGTTATTCGATTACCTGCTCACTCCAGCCCAGAGTATGGCTCTTTGGGATTATAAGTTGTTATTCTCCTCATCGTATTTCTGCGCATTGTGTGGTTGCATGACAGATCGTTCCACCTTTAAGTTACGATCCATCTGCGGAAGAAAATTCCAAGGGCTGCGCCCTCTCTATCCAATAAAGGCCTTAAATATAAGTAAAAAATAGGATGGATCAGGACTCAGACAAAGGAAAAAATTCATGTCCTAGGTACAGTATTTGAATAAAGACACTTCCAATGCTGTTGCGGAATTACACATATTACACACACTATACAGGATGTAGACTGATGATATAAAAATGCAAAGACGATATTTTATAAAAAAAATCTGCAAAAATATACTGTACTGCCTCGAGCCTTGTGTAAACAATTTTACTGTTGCTACTGTCGGAATATTGGCAAATCGATCTCATACACAGTGCATACTGTAGGGTATATGGACAGTCAAACCAAGCGCTAATTCCAATGGTACACATCATGGGGGAGGAGAGTGAGACAGCGAATGATGACGTGGGGTAAGGTATGGAATGGGGGGGGGGAGTAGATTTAGAACAGAGTCCACAGACACAAATTAATATAAAAAAAGTTCTTGCTACAAAGAGACCCTTATGCAGACATATCTGTCATTTGGACTCCAAACAATGTCAACGTCATAACTGATAACGGAGGACTGAGTGTCACAAAATATAATTCTGAAAGCATTAATTCTGAAAAATGATTTGCGAACATTATAGTGGTTATTGCCAATACACTGACAGAAGACTGTGACATCTGATGTTACCGGTCAGTGTAATGACTGCGAAGAACACTGCCTTGCAACAGTAGAAAGCTTCACGACCGACCCCAGCTGTGGCGGTTAAAGGCCGGCTTGTCACAGCAGAAGTCTGGATTTGGAACAACAGACTCCACATGCGTCTTTAGTGGACAAAGCGGCACTAGGGAATGTTATTGCCCGAGTACTGTGATATCCCAGGCAGTTGTCATCCCACCACTGCTCCATACTCGTATTTATATTCCACCAACGAGACTATATAGTCTATAAACCGACAGTCTCGCTAAATAAACTAAAAAAAAAGAAAAAGCCAGGCAATGTGAGTATAAATGTAAAATTGAGGCGCGTTCGTGTAATAATTTTTGCGGTGTAAAAGCAGTAGTTGTTACATATTGTGTGTGTCTGTAGCCTTAGTTATCCAGCATGCAAAGTGCATGCGCCGTACTATATTGTCATTTGTGGCATGTCTGGCTGTACCATATTTTCTCACATTATCTCGCAAACGGCGCGATTTTCAGAAAAAGGTTACTTAGCATGAAATGGGTGTTTTGAGTTTCTCTACAACGTTTGTCTAAAACATTTCTCATCATAAGCAGAAGTAAGCGAGATACCATCAGAAATGTACATAGGTCTACAGGTAAAGTACCCGTTATTCTTGTCAGATTTCAATAAAAGTTAAATTTTCTCAACAGATTTTCGAAAAATCCTCAAATACTAAATTTCATGAAAATCAGTCCAACGGGAGCAGAGTTGTTCCGTGCGAACGGACTGACAGACGGACAGTCATGACGAAGCTAATGGTCGCTTTTGACAATTTTGCGAACACGTCTAAAATATTACACAGCTTCACACACACAGACACACACATATTCGTACCCAGTTAGTTTCTCTTCCGAGATAAAGGCGGCCGGTGCGTAAAGCTGACCACTAATCTCAAACTAATGTCCACGTTTAGAATGCGTCAGCTACAAATTCACTTCCTAATAAATCGCCATGGAGTAATGCTTAGTTAAGCACACGGACAATTTCTGCTTGATTTGCGCAAGAACACAAAATCGTGTAGGATCCCAGAGTAGAGCAATGACGAAAGGGGCTTTCAACAAGTCGGTGTAGTGAGCAAAATCCTTCGAATATAAATTTCAGAGTCCCATATTATCGATATCCGCCATTCCTATGTGATATGCACAATGTTTATCTTCTGCTTCCTGTCACATTGCATGGTGAGATTTATCTATAACAACAGTACTTAAAAATATAACATCCAAAATTATTGAACCATAATATTTACAATAAACTTTAATCTAACAAACAATTGCGAAGGGGCAGGGTCATCGATAGAAATTGTAACAAGCAACGTAAATCAGGTTAAAAAAAAAAATCTAACAAGCCCAATCTGGTAACAGTGCGCGGGACAACATTTGTTAGTTACACTGTGCGAGTGTTTAAATAAACAGACAGCACAGTTACGGTGATCTAATTACTGCAATTAGTGATAATTGTAGCGCGCTGAATCAAGTAAGTCCACTTCCTATATATATTTATGTAACATTCACAACAAAAAAAAACGACAATTTAGTCGCATCGATGTAATTATTACTGACAGTACAAAAAAATATTATTCCGTTACGAGGTTTTTGAAAAGTTAATAATTGAGGCGGAAAATTTCTGAAGTGGTTAAATGAAACCAAACATTCAGAATATTGGTCATATTCAGAGTTTTCACAGACACGTATTGGATCATCTGCTTAAAAGTAACATTTAAGTCACTTAAGGTTACTAGATTGGTAATGAATCTTGATGTAAGGTTATTATTACGTTTTTATCAAATTTAAAAAGATATCATTGCCTATCCTGATAAAAGAAATTGTGTTAACTAGTAGAAATTTCTTTAACGCAAGGATTTAAAATGCCTGTATTTTACAATTACGTTACTTTATGATAGCATCCATAAATCGTGACATGGTAGAGAAGGCAATATTCATAGAGAAATCAAGCCTGTAAGGTCCAGTAGCTACAATAAAAAAAGGCACTGACGGTCTAGCTAGACATATACAAGATATTTACTGTCGGACCCTACACTTCTAATGGTCATTGCTTCTGACTTTACTCCGCATTTTTTTTTCTATTTTCACCGTGAATTTTTCGAGTATAGACAATGTTTTTCACCAACTAAGCCCTGGGGCTTTTTATCAAACAGTTTTAGAATATTTTAGTGTTTTTATAAGAAGTGCATTTAGTTGGTGAAGAACATTGTCTTTACTCTGCATATTTGCCTTGTAGTTTCCTAGATATAATCTAGATATAAAAGTTCACCTAGAACAGGCCATGAAGGCCCAGAGGGGGAGTAGAGGTATAGCTCTACTCTTTCTTTAACCTCGGCGCTAGATGGGGGTGGGTGGTTAACGCCACGTCCCGGCCGCTTTACCCCCAGGAATGACCCGGTACCCATTGCCCAGGGCCGGTCTGGACGGGTGCTCAAAATCTCGCCTCTAGATATAAAAACGTATATTTTAATCACCCTAAAATGATCACATTTCACCTCTACTGTACGTAGATATCAAACTGACCAACACACAACTTGTAGGGTGATTACTGGAAGTGGACTCGACCAAGCTTTGTGCGCAATAGAAACTTATCGGCAACCATAAATTGACGAGGATATGTCATAATGTGGCCGATCCCAGTGGCCGTGCGGTCTAAGGTGTGGGACTGCGGCCGTTCGCTTACTAGGATCGTGGGCTCGAATCCCACCGGGGGCATGGATGTCTGTCTCTTGTGAGTGTTGTCTGTTGTCAGGTAGAGGTCTCTGCGACGGGCTGATCACTCGTCCAGAGGAGTCCTACCGACTGTGGTGTGTCTAAAGTGTGTGATCGTAAAGCCTCGAAAAATGAGGCCTAGGCCCCCAAGGGGCTGTCGAACCATTGGAAAAAAAAAATATCATAATGTAAATGGGATGATTTCACGATAGGCCGACACGACATCTCGGCTCTCAATAAGACATGCAGAAATGTGTACAAACGTGCACAAACTATTCATTATGAACACTAATTTCTTTCCCCGATCAGCCGCTTCGCACTTCACACTATGCTCAATGTTCAAGCACGGGGGGGGGGGGGGGAGAGGCGAGGGGCGAAGGGAAACTTGAGAGATATCTACTGGGTCTCAGATCCTTAACAAACAGACCGCAACGAGAAATGAACGCGCAGCATGGCTCATTTATGCTCGCATCAAACCAAACAAAAAATCGAACACACCCTACACGATCAGTGACTATAAAATACGGCAGAAATGGGCTGTTAAATTGGAAGCACACTTTTGGAAATCGTACACTATAATTCTTAGACAATGATGTAACATGCGAGATATGACTAATGTGTATTTGGACTTTTTCCATCGTCATTGATTACACATACACGACATTTCGAAAGCAGACTCCTTTCGTCTTCAGGTGCATTACAATCCTGAGCATAACAATCTAAAAGAAGCAAAAACCTACAAATTCATACGTGAGAGACAAAAACAGTCCAACCCTCTAAATATAAAAATAGTGTGTACAAAACTCAATCTACAAATTGTAATAAAATGAAATGAATTATTCCTGATTGAAAATTAAAATCACATGATCTGAACATTACGTTTAGATGTTTGGGCTCTTTCGTCTATCATGTATGAATTTGTAGGTTTTTGGTTCTTTTAGATTATTACTTATTCTCAGAACTGTACGAGTAGTTCACCTGAAGACAAAAGTAGTGTGCTTTCGAAACGTCGTCTTTGTGTAATCAGTGGCGATGGAAAAAGTCCAACACACATCAGTGATATCTCACACTTTTGTAAATGTCCATAAAATTTCATTTGCTCGCACTATTTCATGATTAGAGACGAATTAAACAGGAAGATGGACACAATGGTTCTTATAGGTAAACCTAAGGGTTGAGAAAGCATCTAAGAGACTGTGAAAGTACGGGAGGGGGGGGGGCATGGCGGGTAAAGCACAGTGAAAGTGGTGTGGTAGAATTTGTTTGCAATTCAAATGCTCATTCTCCATCTCCATTTAAAATACATGATTACTATAACAGACTTAATTAATAACTTTCTAACATACTTTATTACATTTTAGCCAATGTGGTACTCACATCTGTAAATACTACATTACGTAACATACTTTAAACCTACGTGGTATGAACAAATACTTTGTTATGCTTCCTTCCTTAATTTTACTACTAATTTTTCTCTTCTCCAAAACCTCTAAGTAGGCTCTAGGACCCACACAGCCTCCAATTCAATGGATACCGAGATTATTTCCAGGGGATAACGAAGAGGGCGTAAATTATCTACTCAATTCTAGTGTCCAGGTTACGAATGAGTGTAGCTACACCTGTACTCTCACTCTATGGCTTCATGGCGCGGACAGAGATAACGTCGCCCTTTATCTTTACCACTTTTTCTACATTAAGACGTTTTTCAACCGAACTGTGATATTTACATTGATAACAAAGACATCCAGGGTGTCGAACTTGTATTTCTGCTTGTAAAATACACTTACCTTTCCAGTCGTCAGTATGCAGAATATACAGCTAAGGAGCATCGTCAGATGAAGAGAGAAACAACTGCAGTCAGACCTCAAACACCTGAAGTAGGAAATGATTTACAGGAGGGAAATATAGTGATACTGATGCAAAAGTTTATCGAAAATTGTGCTTCCGAACTTGAAAGTTACACTGTAAAAGTAAATGTGTTTTTTTTATGATGAAGAGCCCCGCAGCAGATGCTACGGACGCACCAAAGCCTTGAGGCTTATTGTACAACCGTGTGATAAAGATGATTAGTTTTTTCGTTTTGACAGGGAAAACCCGAAATACTCGGTGAAAAACCTGTTACAGTGCCACTTTGCCCACCACAAATCCCACACGGACTGACCCGGGATAGAACCCGGGCATCCGCGGTGAGAGGCCGGTGACTAACGCACCTGAGCCATGACACGGCCCAGTGATGTGCTGCTCATATAATTAACATCCCACACGTGGCCAGTAGCACTTGTCACGTAACAGGTAAAGGGGTGACATTATTTTTACAGGGGCGTGCTTTATTAGTCTCCCCGGCACATCCGTGACTCAAGCACTCCAGTCCGGTAGGCACCATAACGACGGATGTAGTGTTAAATGAAATGTCGAGTTCTGCTCAACTTTCGTATCAAAAATAAACTAGATTTTAGCTTTATCTATTGCATGCTGTGCTAGTGGCATACTGGCTAGATGTAACGTCATATGTCTGGTCAATGCAATACTTTGTTGTCGTATAAGCCTAGAAATGATTAGGAGATTCTTGATAGCAAGACACTGATCACATAAGTTTTTAAAATGGAGCGTGATTGTATTCTCTCTGGGGTACGGTCTACAGAATCAATCTCAGGGGGTTCCAATTTACGGTAATAATAATAATAATAATTCTTGGCTCAACAGCCCTGTATGGGCCTGGGCCTCCTCTTGCCTCCTCTTGTCGAGGTTACTAAGTCATGCGCATTCATGGCAGCTGGTGACCGGCCAGCTAGCTGCGCTTAGTGTTCTATCGATCCTGATGTGCACGCCAGAGCCATCTGGCAGGCAGTCAGGAGACTTGGATGAGAAATGGAGGCAATTTGGCTTACGCAACATTTTTATTCATGCCCGTAAGGTTCTTTTACATGCCGTAAATCTACGACATGGGACCGACGGCTTTACTTCCCCTCCGAAGGAAGTGGTGCTCCGGATTTTTATCATCCTTAAAAAACCATCGACCTCGGTTGGGATCGAACCCGCGAACCTTGGGTCCAGTGGCGAGCACGCTAGTCCACCGAGGTCATTTACAGTAAGACTAGAATATTTCTGTTATCCAAAGCGTACAGGCTGGCTTTGGGGCACTTACTTTATCCTACCAAATTTGTACCGGAGGCTCCTTCCTGGGAGAAAAGCATGCGGAGTGTAGCTAATAATTCAACCACAAATAGTCTCTTGATTTTAAAATGCGCTGAACTGCGCCTATACTATCCCAAACGTCCTTAGGATATGATGTTTTAGCTAAGTATAAGTCAACTGCATTTTTAAACTTTTAAATTTATGTTACTAATGGAAGAGATGCCGATCCCAGTGGTCGTGCGGTCTAAGGCGTGGGACTTCGGCCGCTCGCTTACTAGGATCATGGGTTCGAATCCCACCGGGGGCATGGATGTCTGTCTCTTGTGAGTGTTGTGTGTTGTCAGGTAGAGGTCTCTGCGACGAGCTGGTCCCTCGTCCAGAGGAGTCCTACCGACTGTGGTGTGTCTAAAGTGTGTGATCATGAAACCTCGACGAAACGAGGAGGCCCAGGCCCATATAGGGGCTGCCGAGCCATACAAAAAAAAAAATGGAAGAGATATACGAATACTTTAACAAACCAAAATATGATAATACAGTCGAATTTTAAAGTAACATTATTGAAACGGGCATTGAGTTAGGTACAGAGTTTAAATGCACACAAACGTGGGGAAAAAACCTACTGTGCACTTCATCGTAGAAATATCCTTTAAAAATTCTGTCACATTTTTACTAATTAAACCCAGCTACATCGGGACACAAAATATTAAAATTAACGAACTCAATCATGACAAAATCGATTGGTAATTAAATGGCTAAACTCGTTTTTGTGTGATTAAATTCTGTATCAGTTTAATAGGCACCTGTCTAAATATGAATGATCGATTGATCTTCATCACAATACATTGGTCCTCATGAAGCATTTACATTCCAGTTTCTTCCGTTAGGAACCAATTTGCTGATAGCCTTGTAGCAGTTTAATGTCTCAGTCCAAATCTACAAACAGGCGAGGCAAGTAGAGTTACTGTTTATGGACAAGGTAAGTCAGGGGTCTTTTCCGAGTGAACTGCGCGGGTTACGTTTGTGACAACACTGCAAGATTGACAAATTATGGGAAATTGGCAGTTACGGATAGAGTAAGAGGGTTAAAACTGATCTAAATACATATATGTTACAGTGAAAACCCGAAATCCGTTAAAAACCGATCTTACTAGGTAAAACTAGCTCCAACGAAGCCTAACGCAAAGTAATCCAACTTAACCTAACCTAACGTAACGTAACGTAACCTACACTAACCTAACGTTACCTAACCTGTCGGTTATTACTAGATTTTACTAACAGTAGACAGACAATTCTAGAAGTAACTACTTAATAGTATTGACGACAGGGCTTTGTTGGAACTAGTTTTACTTAGTGACTTGGGGGTTTTAACGGATATCGGGTACTGGAGATGCAGTGGCCAAGCAGTTCACAAGTATTGGGCAAATTTGGAAAACACCTGTTACCTGCAGAAGTGTATTTGACGGTGAATTGCTAATCGGTAGACAAACCAAATTTATGACTACCAGTATTAGAATATGCAGCTTCATTTACGAGGAAAGGTACACCGTATAAACTCGAATGCAATAGGATACTATCCTACCGCACTTTCCAGAATCTACGTTATAGGCTGCTTTCTTTCTTTCCTACTCGGACTTTTGATCCGTGAAGATGGGACCGAAACGTTGTCCCGAAACGTCGGTAAACAATTATCACACGACGCCGTGTAATATCCCAGAAGAGAGCAGATCTCAATAGCACGCTAGTTTGTGTCAATCGTCCCACTATAGAATATCAAAAGTCTATTTCATTCAGTGTTAAAAATTCGTGCCCACAAATAAAATCAACAAAAAGATACCCAATGCTTAACACCACTCAAGTATTTTCAATATAAGGAGAAGAATTCAACATCTGACAACGTTCGTTATACATTTCTGGCCTTTTTATCTGTAGTAGAAACACACTGAACCATTTGAGAAGAAACCTTCTTCTAAATTCACGTAAAAAATTTAAAGTCCTACCTCACGGAGAACACGCTACGCTTACATTAGAAAAAACCAACTGGTTAATAGAGTTTAGAGAAATAATCGGTGTTTGAGAACCATAACACATAAATACACTGTGTGGAGAAGGTACAGAAATTCTTATTAAAACAGGTGGTAAATATAGTTATCATTTCGATTTCAAAGGTTAGTGACCACAGTTAAGTGTACCTTAAGACAAATGCAGCATTTTATTCTGAAATTTCGGTAATCTCCTACCAAACTGAACGGTATCACAATCCAGTACTGTAACCAAATTTCATCGCCGCCGTAACTTAAAACTTTACTTACATACAAGATATTACGTAACACATCTGCTTCATTGTTTTTCAGAAATTCTACAACACTGGCAAATAAAACAGAACTTGTAAAGAGCAACAATTATATACGTCAGGTTGGCAAAACGCGTACGCCCATTTCTTTGTATCCTTTCTTCAAGTTATAATAAAATTATGTATACATCTTTGTTAAAGCTAGAACAGTCAGTGACAAACACTCATGCCTTAATAAATGCGTAAGACTATCCGACATATAATTTCCAAGCAGATGGATTTGCAAACAAAGGAAATTTCTTTTTTGTCCTTTTGTTCATAAAAGTAATATAACAACATGAATTTTAGAATTTTTTGTCGCTGTTGACGATATACATGAAACAGAACAAACAACTTGTTCAATACTTCCATAAAAATGAAGGAAATTCAGGTATAACGAACCATTATACATCAAAATAAGATGGACTTCCAAAAAGAAATATAAAAACCCTCTGATGCCGAGAACTCTATTCTGACTTCGATGTCTACATGGCACATGTGTAGCAGATGGTACACATGGTCACCATTTACTCCATCGTGGTACCAAGACACACACACCGACGTACAACAAATCAGTATCAAGTGACTGTAACATAGAGATGAAGCTTTTCTTCACGTCGGGGTCTGTTCGAAATCGCATACAAGTCAGATGCTTCTTAAGATATCCAAAGAAGTTGAAATCACTGGCCTGGAGATCAGGACTTATAGGAAAGCTGGCCCGTAAACCCCCAGCTGTAACACCATAAACAGACCCACGCCCGGGTGGCAGTATGGAGCCTGGCATTTTCGTGCAAAATAATGGGCCTTGGTGCAATATCCAAGGTTTTTTTTGGACGAATGGCCTGCCGTAACCTTTCAAGTTTACTACAATAAAGCTCAACAGTTTCAGTGTCACTAAGATCAACTTCTGTAGTGCCAAAGACTGTTGGCACAAACTTCCTTGCTGACGGCTCTTTGAATTTCTTTGCTTCGCGAAGCGAGATAATGGGAGTTTCCACGTCAAGTATGCTTTTTGGTTTGGCTTGCTGAGTGATTAACTCATGTTTCATCCCCTGCAACAAATCACTGCAGAAAGTGATGTCCTTGATCGACGTGACGTGCCAGGTGCGTGAGACAGTACCATACGACGAGCTATGCCATCGTCTTTGAGGTTCTTTGGCAATCAGTGAGCACAAACTTCTATTTTCTACAATCCAGATGATCGTAGAAAATGCTGTGACCTCAGTTTAATGTGTCTGTCTTTTGTGACAAGATAAGGACATCATTCATAGTGGATGTGCTTGTGAGTGTGTGTCGCTGCTTGTCATCAAAATCTATCCCGCCGTTATCGTAAGCATTCCACACCTGTTTCCGTGACGCTGCACGTGCTGCGTATACCTCCACCAGCGCGTGCCCAAGATGCGTCACCCTTCACGTGCAAAAATCGAAATCACGCTGTGTACTTGGACACTACAATGTTTCAAGCACGCCTGCCATCTTTAAACTGTGATTGTATGAAGATACAAACAATATTCACCTTCTCTTCACATGGTGATATCCGCCGTCGGATAATGCTACTGCACGCAACGCATGACGTAACCTTGCTTTCTGAAACTGACTTTTACATTTGCGTGTTACATTTTGTATTGAATTACGCGCACCCTACAATCACGAAACTTTTGTGGCGTGAAATTTATATATTTTTTTCATGGCGCAACAGCGCCTAGTGGGCCAGGGCCTCCTCATTATTGAGGCTTCACGATCACACTCAGAGACACGACACTCGGTAAGACTCCTCTGGACGAGTGATCAGCCCGATGCAGATACCTCTATCTGACAACAATATTCACAAGAGACAGACATCCATGCCACCGGCGGGATTCGAACCCGCAATCCCAGCAAGCGAACGGCCGCAGACCCACGTCTTAGACCGCACGGCCACTGTCATCGGCGAAATTTATCTATAAAATTCCTAACATTTAGTTCTTTCTTCGTATTAAACACACTCCATCGCTATTAGAAAGACGAAAGTTTTAATGACAGTTTACCGTCAAAACAGTATGAAGCACACACATGCATCCTATGAGCAAAATTAATGGTTACTGAACATTAAACAAGGTGGTACCTGTAATTCTCACCACTTTATAAAAGTACGTAGTGGCGCTCAGGCATCTTGTTATTGGACGTGCTTTCCCAAGCTTTGGTACATAATAGAGTTATTATTTATTATTATTATTATTATTATTATTATTTACTGCAATTGGGTTTTCACCCGGTGGCAGTAGTCCTTACACTAGTACACACAATACAAATGTTTTCACCCGGTGGCAGTAGTCCTTACACTAGTACACACAATACAAATGTTTTCACCCGGTGGCAGTAGTCCTTACACTAGTACACACAATACAAATGTTTTCACCCGGTGGCAGTAGTCCTTACACTAGTACACACAATACAAATGTTTTCACCCGGTGGCAGTAGTCCTTACACTAGTACACACAATACAAATGTTTTCACCCGGTGGCAGTAGTCCTTACACTAGTACACACAATACAAATGGACATATAATATACATAAAAATAACAATACAAAACAAACTATACACAATTACAAAACAAAATACATACAGTAAATACACGTACACACCTTACAAAAACATCCACACCTTACAAAAACACCCATACACAATACAAGGAAAAAAACACACACACACATTACAAAAACACCCACACATTAAATAATCTCAATACCGTATGAGACACCACTGTGACGCCACCTAAAGGCAAACACAATACACGATGTTCAGAATTATAAAATTATTTCAGTAGCTTTCCATGTGCTCATGTCATATATTCACACACACACTATATTTCCTGATCCAACCCCCCCCCCCCCAAGTCAAATTCCATTACAGTACTTTACGTGACGTCACGAAAGAAAATGTTTCTAATTCATTATTCATTAATGATTATGATGATTATGCTGATGGTGGTGATGATTATGTCACTGTAAGTTGCATTCTGATCTGTACAGTGTCCCTTAACTAACAACAAGAAGTAAAGAAATAAAACGAGATGCCCATTCCTTATTTTTTTTATATATTTAGTGATTACAGTTACCAATTTAATTTAACCCGTTAAACTACAGGTACCACTTGATTCTCTGCTTCAGCGTTCAGATATTCTACACTTTACCAACAAAATACATTTTTCACAATCAGCAGCCATCATTAGTCTAAATAAAATTAACCATCTTTAGGAGAGATATCCCCTTGTGATAATTCGAACAGAAAAGTGGTAAAGGCCGTCAATTGCAATTAAGTTTTTTCTTATATTGTTATATAATTTTAATGCTACATGTTTCGACTTAAGTGCAAAAAGCCATCATCACGCGAAGAGTACAAAATGGAAATGTAAATTTGACATCTCAACTATATACACCGGCACGAAAAACAGTTTAATGTAATTTACATGACAATTTTTCTTTGTTACTCTAATTTCACCTGATGATGGCTTTTTGTACCTAAGCCGAAACATGTCGCATTAAAGTTACATAACAATATAACATCAAACTTGGCTATGATAGACTTTTTAGCCATTTACTCTATAAAATTAACCAATTGCTCCTTTTAATGGACAGTTATGAGTTTTCTGTGAGGCGGGAACTAGGGTTTTAAAGGCATTTAGTTTAAATTTAGGCTTTGAAGAGTCAAAAGAAGCCGTGGCAATTTCAAAATCTCTATAAATGTCTATTGCTTATTCCGTACGTATTTGTCTGTCCTTGAATTCAGCCTTGAAACAGCCTGCAACAAAAGTTATGTGACTTACTGTATACATCATGTGTCACTTTTCCCAGAAGGCGATACAGGACAAAGAGAGAGAGAGAGTGAGATGCTCTAGACCTTCCTACATTATGCATACTGATGCAACGTTACAGGACCCAATGGGACCCTTGGGAATTATCACATGATTCAAGCTAGATGGAAACAGGAGAAGAGAAATAGTGTTAAAATGTCACGCCAAGTATCATGATATGAACCAAACATGTTGATGAAGGCGTGACTCCCACTGAGGCAGAGAAAAATCCAACAGAATCCGAAAGTAACTCCCAGTAATTCTATCGACATTATCCTCTTCACTCAACAGTGTGTACCACGTTTTGTGTACGAATGTACAATCACACGATAGTGAGGCACTCTACCCTGTGCCCCTTCCATCATCATCCTATCTGTAGCCTCCAGTTTATCCGACAACATCCCCTCTCTTTTTTGTCGCATATTCCCCCCTCCCTTTCTCAACGTGTCCCGTTCACTCATTCTGCCAGAGAACGCCACTACGAAATACATACATATATATATATATATATATATATATATCGTTCATTTCCCAGAACAGCCATTAGGGGCCTATGATGGCACCCTTGGGATATAAGTGAACATGATCAGGAAGTCTATATGTATGGCTTTACAGGACTCTGGCAGTCTGGCACTATGCAACCCTATACACAGCGTCACACAGCGACGTCTGTGGGAGAACCAAGCCACAGCTTTCGCTCTATGCTCTGTACCACATCTTACGTTCAACTGTGGATGTCGACTTACAGATTCTGTCCACTTGTCACCATGATCTTCCTCGTAACAGGCAGAAACTAAAGAAATCACACACGTTTTAACCGATTCTCTGGAGCAAAGGCCTCCACCAGTTAATAGTCTTTCAGATGGAATAAAAAAGCCCTCTACACCTTTCACAAAAGATGAGGTTCATTACCGACATAATAGCAGTCTTCTCCATTTCTAAGCCACTTTAATCTAGGGGTGTATAAATTTTACAAAGAATTTAGGAACCGCTTCAAAATTCCAGGACCCAGATTAGTGACAAGAAGCAGAATCTGTTATGAGGACCCAAACATGTCAGGCATCACCGTAAAAATTCAGTCGTCCGGGTGAACGGGCGCCCGGGATTTGTTTACACCTGGTTTAATCCAAACCATAAATTTAGTACCTATTTACCTGAGATAAAATTCAGTAACATTCGTCCATCTACAACCTAGGTCTGAGGACCACCTGGAGAAATTTCACGAATTTATAAACATCGGGACGAAGTAGTTAATTACGCTAGTCGTTTTAGTTTTATTTAACAAGGAGCTGAATTCGTAAAAAAAAAAATACTTGTTATTGCATAGATATAGTCTTACAGATTTAGAGATGTATTACTAATTTTTTCAATATTTTATTTAATTTTTGTAAAGATCTTGCTGTTATAAACAAATACTGTCTACGTTAAATTCGTCCATGATAAACTCAAAGTTTCGTATCGTCGCCATATTTGTAAATTTTGACTCACACTGTATTTCAAAGTAGTAGTTTAGTATGTACATAACATTACTCAATTCATTACTCATCAGCATCGAACCTGAGGTGAAAAATATTTTCGTACGGCCATCCTGCCATTGTACATTCGACAAAACAAACATTCACAAGAAGAGTTGAAAACTTTTCGATGTCTTAGCACGCATTGTTTCATGGCCCTATTTAAAATGTCCAGTCTCGCTATAGCATCATATTTTGACGCTATGCTTGGTTATTATTGACTGCAGAAAATAAGGGGGGGGGGGGTTATAAATTTCAATTGCATAACGCTCATACCAAGTTTTGTAAAAATCGACAAAATGGTCCAAAAGTAGAAATGGCCGTATCCAACCAGCACGGTGATCACAGAAATTTACTATTTATTTCGTTAAGGAAACATGCAGAATAATGATTTAAAAATTATAATTAAAATCATTGAGATAAATGTTTATATCATAAATTCAGCTTCCATCATAATCAAATGACACCACCCTGCAGAAGGAGGCAGCAGTTAACCGCGAAACTTTGAAATAAACTTCCTCTATACGGTGTAAGGATACAAAAAAGACGCGTCCTTTTAGCAGGTCAAATATTAATTCCTGCCTAACTGTATTCACACACACGTCCTCCCACATCACAACACTGACTTCCAAATTTAGCTCAATTCAGTTCTGTAGCGGCTGTAGAGGTGTCCAACTTACATACAAGCTTAGCCTACAGCTGCCCCACAAGTATCGATCTGAGGTACAGACATGGCGGTGTAAGCTGTACATTAACTGTTCGAATCAATTAGCATTTATGATGACAGTAATGTTAGACAACTCGCAATACAACAAACCTTCACAGCTAGCTGGGTAACCTAAAGGAAAGAGACTACTTGGAAGACTTAGGTATAGATAGGAGAATGAGATCAATTTTATAAGAAGTAGAATATGTGTGTAAGTGTAAGTAGTGATGATTGTTAGATTTACGATGATTTAACATTGCACTTAGGGTTACTTGATTTCTGGACTCTGTCCGTCGCCGCCTCACTTATTTTAAAACATATGGTACATATAGTTACCAATCAGCTGTAAATGATGGAGTGATGCGTAGGAACACAAGACGGGAATGAAGAGCTGTGGATGATTTGAAAGAGATAATTGCAGAAACAAAATGAGGGCAAAGAAATAAGTGACTGTACTAAAACCTGTCAATATCCTTCCTATAACGACTATGCATTTGATAGGACTATATCATGCCCCAAAGGTTTATACTATAATACCTGCATTTTCAAACTTAGAATACATTTCCGCGATTGAAAATAAACAAAAAGGCATGGCTTCTAATAATTCTATGGGAGTTGATTTTTTTACATTTCCTAACAAAGCCAGTATTTTATTTTTACGTTTGTAGAAAACGTATATATATATATACATATAGCCAAGCTATATGTATATATATATATATATATACGTCGCATCTCAAATGCTACATTCAGGGAGTAGCATAAAATACAATGGCTTAAAAACATTTCTGTAACTATATTTCACAAAATATTAACGTGGGCTTTAATATGTAGAAAGTTACAACACAGAGGCTTGTAACAATCATGGCGCGAGCAATGCGAAAAATTACCACGCTCTCTGCCATCATGTCATACAATACGCTTGGATTTTTTTTTTTGTTCTAATATGTTAGTAGTGCCATCTCTCTCTGCAGTACCTCTTAACATGTTTTATGTCATAGCCGTATACAGTAATGCCACAACGTAGAGTTTTCTGTACTCGATAGTGCATAAGTGGCATCAAGTCATCACTGTAATACGAATTACCTACCTTTAATATAAAAAAAAAGCCGATCCCAGTGGCCGTGCGGTCTAAGGCGTGGGTCTTCGGCCGCTCGCTTACTAGGATCGTGGGTTCGAATCCCACCGGGGGCATGGATGTTTGTGTTGTGTTAGATGTATGGACGATAGCATGAAACATAAGGTGACATGCAGGACAAAAAAAGGACTTCAAGAGTACAAATGGATCAAAGGGGAAAACCCAGGAATTAATAGAAAAAAAAAATCCCACCGGGGGCATGGATGTCTGTCTGTTGTGAGTGTTGTGTGATGTCAGGTAGAGGTCTCTGCGACGGGATGATCCCTCGTCCAGAGGAGTCCTACCGAGTGTGGTGTGTCTCAAATGTGTGTGACCATGAAATCTCGACGAAACGAGGAGGCCCAGGTCCATATAGGGCTGTCGAGCCATAGGAAAATGTATATATATATATAAAATAAAAATATGTATTGATTTTGCCTTCATGTTAATAATCAAATTCTGTCAAAGGAGGTCCCTCATTTCATACTGACTGCAACATTAAAAAAAAGTTAAAGCACAATGGTTGCAATATATACCACATAATTCGATATTAAAAACTCTGAATTTTACAAGCAGGATATATTTATGAAATTTTGTTATGTGTCTTAGAATATACGACTGTCTCCGCTCTAAAGACTGGATTTAACCTGAATTATTTAGGGACACAGTTCGTACCGCACAGTAAACACACTCCGTTTCTTTTATAAAAGCAAACAGTTAATGCAGCCGATCCCGGTGACCGCGCGGTCTAAGGCGTGCGTCTGCGATCGCTCGCTTGCTGGGATTGCGGGTTCGAATTACGCCAGGGGCATGGATGTCTGTCTCTTGTGAATGTTGTGTGTTATCAGTTAGAGATCTCTGCGACAGACCGATCCCCCGTCCAGAGGAGTCCTACCGAGTATGGTGTATCTGTTTGTGATCTCCAAACCTCAATAGTGAGGCGGCCTAGGCCCACTAGGGGCTGTTGCGCCACAGAAAACAAATCGGTTAATTCTACATATAGAAAAAAAAAGCACAGAAGTACACCCTGTGGTATCAACGTAAACTACATGAAAGTTAAACGTTAGTCCATAAAGAAACTGTTGGGCCTTGAAGGACGAAAGAATCGACAAGTATTTGTAAGTAGCAACTAAAATTTTAAACATCATTCAAATGAACTTAAAAAGGTTTGAAGAGTTTTATAAATAATAATTCTAACGCTTCAAGGGACTGCAGTTATAGGAGACTGGAGAAAAGCGCATAATGGGGAGCTTCACCTTGTGTCATGAGGCCCGTATTAGGGTGACCAAACCCTCGAATATAAGATGGGTAGGACAAATAACACGCACAGGGAGAGGAAAAATTACTGCAAAATTAACAGACGAAACACTTGTGAAGCCTGAAAGTAGACGACAGTGTATGAAAATGTAATTCAAAGAAATGGGGTTAGAAGACGTGTAATGGATTGAGTTGGCTCAAAATAAATTGTAATAGAGGGCACATGTGAACAGGGTAAAGAATTCCGGCTGTTTCACACGAGACGGAAAATGTCACAACCAGCTAAGCAGCTGTTAAATTCTCAAGAATGCCCCAGTTCCACGGACTTCGTTGTAGATTTTAAATAGTTGGTTAAACCGACCTCTCACTCATAGCAGTTGAGGAGAACTCAGTAAGCTGAGCCTGAGACTAGGCAAGAGGGTTAACTACCCAGAAAACCGAATTCAGTTTCGGACAGATGCGAGAGGTTATCACTTTCTCAAAAGCGTCCAGAAGGGATACTGCGTCCACCCAGCCTCTATCCAACGGGTACCAGAGACTTTTTCCTCCAGGGGTAAGGGAGCGATTCCTGGAGGTCACCCAACACATTTCCGTTTATTAAAGATAAAGGTCGCCCTATAGCAGGCCATGAAGACCCAGAGGCGGAGTAGAGGTATAACTCGTACTCTTTCTTTAAACTCGGCGCTAGATGGGATTAGGTGGTTAACGCCACGTCCCGGCCGCTTTACCCCCGGGAAAGAGACCCATTATACACTGTACAGGACCGGAGTTAAGTATGAATGAACTTCTAAGCCCACTCTTACCCCACACGGCTTGGTGTTTAATTAAGAACAGTAACACATTTACCTGCACTACACTGCATATTCCTTTAACTGTAACACATGAAGACGTGAACGCTGCACAAAAATGTGTCCCTTGTGACATTTTTACCTGAACCTTGCGTGCATCAGTAACTCGTAACAGAACAATAGGAACGAGGGTATCTGGCACTACAATACAATGTCTAGTATATCACTATGCCAACCGACTAACACTAACACAAACACTACAATGCAAGTGAAACACTACTAAACGCGTTGCCAATTATACCACATGCAATGATGAATTATGCCCCGTCTTCAATTAAGATTTAATCACCTAGCTACCGTAATGCTCTATTATCTATTCCAATAACATTTATTGTTGTACATTATGTGAGATCTATGATATATCGCAAATTATGCTTAATACAATGGGAAGAGAGTAATGTGAAAACAACTTGATATGCCGATCTGCATTAGGCACTGAATAGCGCAACTAACCTTCCGGTTTGCGGCTGAAGCATCCTTGAATACATCACGAAATAAATTCATGAAGAAATGTCTGTCTTCAGGAAATAATATCCCCCGATCTGCTCAAATTTTTCCCCTTCTCTTACGGTAGCAGAATGTTCATTATACTCTTCACAAAAGCCAAACATCTGATCTCATCCCAAGCCAAATAAGACTAGTCCACAAATGCACATACTATTTGAAGATTCATTTTAATATTTTGCTGTCAACTATGACCAGATCGTCAAAATGATCGATTCAATTCAAATTCCCGTAACTAAATTTCTATGCATGATTCAGGAGTGGATGAAGTGGAAGAACACTATGAAAAATTAATAACTACGTCAGGTAATGAGCATGAAACGCCACTGGACCCAAGGTTCGCGGGTTCGATCCCGACCGAGGTCGATGGGTTTTTAAGGGTGATAAAAATCCGGAGCACCACTTCTTTCGGAGGGGAAGTAAAGCCGTCAGTCCCATGTCGTAGATTTACGGCATGTAAAAGAACCTTACGGGCATGAATAGAACTAGTAATGCTCTTAAGCAAAATTCAAGCGGCCATTTCTTACCCAAGTCACCTTACTGCATGCCAGATGGCTCTGGCAGTCTCATTAGGATCGATAGAACAGTAGCGCGGCCAGTTGGCCAGTCACCAACTGCCACGAATGCGCACGACTTAGTAACCTCGGAAAGAGGAGGCAAGAGGAGGCTTGAGCCCATATAGGGCTGTTGAGCCATGGTTATTATTATTATAAGGAGCATGAAAGAACGCCAGTAAGCCTAATTAATTATAATTTGTAAAACAAAATTATTAAAGAGAAAAGCGATTTTACAGAACATACAGGATCAACTTCAACATGTTTCGGCTCTTATAAACAGCATTATAAACAATGGCACGAAAATAAATCTCTTTATCAACAATGGTCATAGGTTTGTTTCTTCCCTTCAGAAAAAGTAAGGCTCTCCGAAACGTCGAAAACAAAATTTACTTACAAAATTACCGCAAAACGGAATAAACGATACAAATGTGCTGATATAGCCTGATATAAGACAATTCTAACATTACTTTTCAACAAATAATAAGAAGGCAAAAAGTTTCGGGAAAATGTAACACCCCAGTGGGCTTTAAAACACAGACTTATCCTAAGAGCGCAATCGTAAAACGAATTTAAAAGCCGACTTGACGTGGAGAAGTGTCCGACTCTTTCGCCCGAGGCTGCAATTCTAAAAACGAAACATATTTACAATGTCGCTATTTCATTACTGAACTACCTTCTTGCAAGATATTTCGTAGAATAAAAATCATGAGAGAGATGTTTTTAACCAAACATCACACAAGCCGATGTACTCAGAATAGTGTGTACAGCGAGCAACAATGCCAATGTATTTAGAATTTTGTGTACAGCGAGCAACAATGCCGATATTATCACAGTTCTAGAAATTCCGCGGTTAGTAACAGTTTAATGCATGACCGCAGTGTATCAAATTGCATTACACGTAACACGTACTGGTGTCATCATTATCATCAGCATGTGTGGGTATGTAATGTCTTTCCGTCTGATCTCCGACTGACACAAATATGCAAAACAATGTAGGTAAATGAAGGCTAGTTTACTGCAGATAAATTCTTTTACAGCTTTGTCATTTTTCAACATATTGCCAAATGCACCAAACTGTGTACATGCTGATGACTTGCTGTGCCTACAGCTGCACACAGTACGGTTTCCATACACAGTACATGCTTCTAACCCATGCTGATAAATTTCTGTGCCTACAGCTGCACACAGTACGGTCTCCATACACAGTACATGCTTCTAACCCATGCTGATGACTTTCTGTGTCTACAGCTGAACAGACTCCATACACAGTACATGCTTCTAACCTATGCTGATGACTTTCTGTGTCTACAGCTAAACAGTCTCCATACACAGTACATGCTTCTAACCCATGCTGATAAATTTCTGTGCCTACAGCTGCACACAGTACGGTCTACCACACACAGTACATTCTTCTAACCATGCTGATGAATTTCTGTGCCTACAGCTGACACAGTCTCCCACACAGTAATGTTCTAACCTATGCTGATGACTGCTGTGCCTATGAACACAGTCTCCATACACAGTACATGCAACCTATGCTGATGACTTGCTGTGCCTACAGCTGAACAGTCTCCATACACAGTACATGTTCTAACCTATGCTGATGACTTTCTGTGCTACGCTGAACAGTCTCCATACACAGTACATGCTTCTAACCTATGCTGATGATTTCTGTGTCTACAGCTGAACAGTCTCCATACACAGTACATGCTTCTAACCCATGCTGATGACTTTCTGTGTCTACAGCTGAAACAGTCTCCATACACAGTACATGCTTCTAACCTATGCTGATGACTTTCTGTGTCTACAGCTAAACAGTCTCCATACACAGTACATGCTTCTAACCCATGCTGATAAATTTCTGTGCCTACAGCTGCACACAGTACGGTCTCCACACACAGTACATTCTTCTAACCCATGCTGATGAATTTCTGTGCCTACAGCTGCACACAGTATGGTCTCCATACACAGTACATGCTTCTAACCTATGCTGATGACTTGCTGTGCCTACAGCTGAACACAGTCTCCATACACAGTACATGTTTCTAACCTATGCTGATGACTTGCTGTGCCTCTGAAACAGTCTCCATACACAGTACATGCAACCTATGCTGATGACTTTCTGTGTCTACAGCTGAACAGACTCCATACACAGTACCTGCTTCTAACCCATGCTGATGAATTTCTGTGCCTACAGCTGAACACAGTCTCCATACACAGTACATGCTTCTAACCTATGCTGATGACTTCTGTGTCTACAGCTAAACAGTCTCCATACACAGTACATGCTTCTAACCTATGCTGATGACTTTCTGTGTCTACAGCTAAACAGACTCCATACACAGTACATGCTTCTAACCTATGCTGATGACTTTCTGTGTCTACAGCTAACAGTCTCCATACACAGTACATGCTTCTAACCCATACTGATGACTTGCTCTGCCTACAGCTGCACACAGTACGGTCGCGATATTTTTCAGCCAAGGTTTAATTTCACTCACACTCCTATTCTTTCTTTTCCTGTTTTATGTGGCTGTAAACTTGGTACCAAGTTCTGTAGGAAGCAAATCTCACTTTTCCAAAATTACAAACCATACCCTTCCTAAACCGATGTAGACATTTTGAAGAACCGGCTGCAAAAGTGGAGTCGGGATAGGTAACCAAGAGATGTAACTGTCTCACTGCCATCAATAATTAAGATCGTAATCATAGTTGTAGGCTAATGGCTTGCACTGCCAGCGCTGCAGACTGTACAGTGTCAATTAGTGTTGGTGTTGTAAGTTAAGTAATGAACTGGAAGCAATACTGGAGTAGTCGGCAGTAATCTAAGTTACTATTTTAACATTTGTCAGAAGGCACTGAGGAAGATAACGAAATGCCTGTGAAGGCAGTAGGTATCTCAACCAGTATTCGAACTGCGCACCTCCAGAATCCTAAGTCAGAGGCGTTACTGCTTCAGCGAGTTTGCTCGACTGCTAGATGACAACAGTTGATATTGAAGTACTTTTTACAGTTTGTGTGTGTGTCATTTTCTTCGGACAGTGCTGCTGTGTCCCTCTGCTGTGGTCTTGTGTAAGCAGGTCAGTGCACTCTCTTCTCTGAAGCAGCATGTGAATAGCCACTGTCAGAATACGAAGGACTTGTAATTAAGTCCTTCGTATTTTCAGACGCAGTGTTAGTTATGTGTGATGTCAGATGTCACCTCCCGCTGTCTGCTAACTGTAGACCGTGTTTCGGTATTATATTGTTACAACAAAGAAATGTGTTACTCACCGTATTAAAATAAGTTCTGAGTTGCTGATTTAATCAAAATATCGTCTTATTTAACACTAAATCCACCTTACGTGTAATTTGACATCCCGTGATGAATTGTATGAATTGAGGACAGAATACAAATATTGATTTGAAAGTGCAATAAAATCTGGTGTTACGGTTTTGGATGTACATCCAGGTTGCAAAAGGAAGACGAAATCCATTAGTCTACTAATTTGGTATTGTGTCGCTAGACACTTGAAAACTGCTAAATCAGCAGCGCCTTTATTTGATGTACCTAAAAATTCTGAAAGAACTATAGGCCCTTCATGTCAATGTGGCTGTCATAACAGGCTCTGAGAAGAAGGTACAAAGCAGTTTCTTGGATTACAAAATTGATTGGAACTAGTGAATGCCAACGAAAGATGGGTTAACTTCAGAAGGATTCTCAAGAAATTAGTATCTTTCGAAATTAATGGTAATTGTGACGTCAATAATAATAATAATAATAATGTCTACGGTGTCGATCGTTAGTTCTGGCCGAACATTCGTATTAAGGTTTCGAAGTCTGCTCTATTGAAGGTAGTGTCAGTGGATATTTGTCTGGGAAATTTCGTATTTAGTGAAAAGATAAATTTGTATACATTTGAATTAGATAGCTCGAAATAAAGGCACACCTTGTATGTTTTATCGTAGGAAAAAATATTAAAATTAACTTTGAAGTAATGAGAGGGTGTGGTCTGCCTTTATCGTGTTCAGGACAGGGACCACTGGAGGCTGTTTTGAACACTGTTTCGGTTTCTATAAAATGGGCGAGGGAGCAGGTAATTTGTTTATTATTTCAGGAATATTAGCTTGTAATGGAGAATTCTTGCCCGTAGGGTCAGTTAATGTCTGTCCCCTCCTACGAATACGTCTACAGAACTTATTTTAATACGGCGAATAATAAATTTGTTTGTTGTTGTAACAATGTAATACCGAAATACGGTCTACAGTTGGCAGACAGCGGGAGGTGACATCTGACATCACACATAACTAACACTGCGTCTGAAAATACGAAGGACTTCATTACAAGTCCTTCGTATTCTGACAGTAGCTATTCACATGCTGCTTCAGAGAAGACAGTGCACTGACCTGCTTACACAAGACCACAGCAGAGGGACACAGCAGCACTGTCCGAAGAAAATGACACGCACACAAACTGTAAAAAGTACTTCAATATCAACTGTTGTCATCTAGCAGTCGAGCAAACTCGCTGAAGCAGTAGCGCCTCTGACTTAGGATTCTGGAGGTGCGCAGTTCGAATACTGGCTGGAATACTTAATGTCTTTACAGGCATTTCTTTAGTCTTCCTCAGTGCCTTCTGACAAATGTTAAAATAGTAACTCAGGTTACTGCCGACTACTCCAGTATTGCTTCCAGTTCATTACTCATTCACAACACCAACACTAATTCACACTATACAGTGTGTGGCGCTGGCAGTGGAAGCCATTAACCCAAACCCAATCATATAAAAATAATCAACAGACAGCAATGAAGCAGTGAAGTCCCTTGTTAACATATTTCGACAACTTTCTCCAAGCAGGCTCTCCAAAAAGTCTAAAAATATCTTGTTAATTCACGTTATTTTGAATTTAGAATAAGTAAGATTTGGATTTCTTACTTTGGCGAATATAACATTACAATCTCTTGTCACGTGAGGCCGTGTACTTAAGTAGATGTGCACCAACGTTTTCTTGTAACCTGAAGATGGAGGTAAGTTCCTCCAAAACCTTTGTTTACTTCTACAAAACTACACGGTGTCACACTGCATAGTCATTGCCGTGAGAACGTCAAATTTCACATAATTGAATTTGGTTTCGGTACTGTCTGAGTCTGTTAAGTGGAATGGTGAGAAACGAATTTGCCTTCAGAGGAGGTCCTGTTTAATTCACAAAGTTATTTGGAATGGAATGAGAAAGATGCATAGATGAAGCCATAGCTGGAAATGGCGGTACAGTCGCAGCCTTAAATGGCGGTACAGTCGCAGCCTTAAGTGACAATACTACAACTGGATTTTAACACACTGTCGTGTCTAGTTTTCACTTCTGCTTTCGTTTTTCTCAATTCCTTTCGCTTTGTTCCTATGCTTTTTTTTCCCCTATGGCTCGACAGCCCCTAGGGGCCTAGGCCGCCTCATTTTTCGAGGTTTCGCGATCACACACTTTAGACACACCACACTCGGTAGGACTCCTCTGGAAGAGGGACCAGTTCGTCGCAGAGACCTCTACCTGACAACACACAATACTCACAACAGACAGACATCCATGCCTCCGGCAGGATTCGAACCCGCAATCCCAGCAAGCGAGCGGCCGCAGACCCACGCCGTAGACCGCGCGGCCACTGGGATCGGTCTTCCTATGCTTCACTTTCATTTTAAATACAATTCATACTTTACGTTTCCGTGCGCTAAGCTCAGAAGGAAGCAGTTTACTTTACTTACGTTACAATTAGTAAATTATCTAAAGAAAGGGTGCAAAAATTTTCCAAAAATCTAGAAACCACGTCGAAATTCTAGGCGTCAGAAAGGTGGCATGCAGCAAGTTCTATCCTGAGGGCCCACAAATATTAGACACCAGCGTGCAAAATTTAGTCGCCACGTCAACCTGGAGTGTGCGCCCCAGTCCTGGAGGCTAAGTATGTAACACATGAGTAATGCGAACTAAGCTGTCATTAGATTATTCAGCAAAATAAACACGTCGATTTCAGGTTTCCGCCTCGATGTTGATGAGATCTGCGCTCTTCTGGGGTATTACGCGGCGTCGAGTGGTAATTGTTTACCGACGTTTGGGGACAACGTATCGGACTCTTGACCCTTGAAGATGGGACCGATAATTTGTCCCGAAAAATTGGTAAAAAAACAATTACCACACGACGCCACGTAACATCCCAGAAGAGCGCAGATCTAAAAATAAACAGGCTTTAACGTATATACGAATGTATAATGCTTCTAATTGAAAATGGAGAAGCAATGAACAAACCTTACATGTATATCATACAATGTCTAAATCTAGTTCTATATTTGTTACGTGCCTTTGTAAACGATGACTCTAAGAGTTATACACAACAAGTAGAAATAGTCGTTCTTCGTCTGAAACATGATTTATTTCCTCAACAATACCACAAAATTAATAAGGCCGTGCCACGGCTGAGGCAGTTAGTCGCCGGCCTCTCACCGCGGAGGCCCGGGTTCGATCTCGGGTCAATCCATGTGGGATTGGTGGTGGACAAAGTGACACTGGGACAGGTCTCCCCCCCCCCCCGAGTACTTCGGTTTTCAAGTCAATTTCATTCCACCGGTGCTCCATTACAAGGAAAAAGGAAAAAAATAATCATCTTCATCACAGGGTTGCACAATAAGCCTCAAGGCTGCGGTGCGTCTGTAGCATCTGCTGCGGGGCCCTTCACCACAAAAAAAATGACGATTCGAATCACATCCAAAACTCTACCAAAATATTTGCATATTGTTCTGTACTGCATGCCGAGTAGACTGCAACCAGCAGTGAGGCCTAAATGTCGTAATATCTTTGTGAATTTCTTATTAGGTCCGCAGTAGGTAACAGTCAAGTTATAGATTGTACATAATAAATATGCTTACAACTAACGCCTAAGCCACCTCGTCTACAAGAAAACAGAGCGCCGGCATGTGTACGTATTCCCACCCTTTCAACCCCATAACATTTCTCGACATGTGACGCTTGTACAATGCATGTGTGACAACTACACAGGCTTAAAAAGTAATCTACAAGCCTAAAGCCAGCAAAACCCCACCCTTTCTATTACATCAACAAAGGAAGCAAACACGCTGATATTTGAGGAAACAGAGGTTAGAGGAGTGTTTGGAAGTGAGGTAAATGTACAGTTGACTTTGCACTTAATTAAGATGTGTGGGGAGGTATACTTAGGAACATTCTTAATGTGTGAACCAGATTGAAATGAGAGGTCAGTTTTAGGCGCAGTCTCCAAACTATCCCCCCCCCCCCCCCCGCACTGAACCCAAAGGAGGCTGCGTGGGGTCTGGATTATAGGCCTACGTAGAACAGAAATGTCTTTGCCTCTACTGGGAATCGAACCAGGTAATATTCGAAGCCCTTACATAAAAAGGTAAAGCTGTCCCTGTCAAGTCATGAAGTCATATAGGGGGAGAAGAGATATGGCTCCACTAATTCTTAACCCGGGCAATAGACGGAAGTGAGTAGACAACATCACGCCCCGGCCTCATTACACCCCGGGAAAGAAGCCCTGTGCCCATTGAATAGTAAGGTAGGTGAGCCCCAGGGTCGGTATGGACGTTTTGGAGGAGAGTAACGTGTATTTTGCCCCTGCCTGGATTACAAACTCGGATATTCCAGTCCGTTGTCTAGTCACTGCACACACTGAGCTACCCCGACTGTCGTGCAGCCTATTTCTCAAAGAAATAAATATTAGACGTGCCTCCACAAGAATTTCCTCAGCAAGAAATGAACAACAAAACCGAGAGGAACATCCAACAATACGTATCGTAGAGTCAGTACACATGTCGTCTGATATTTAGTGTTATGTGTGTGCACACTCAACAACGGTGTTATGTGTGTGTGAGAACACACTACGGTGTTATGTGTGTGTGCACACAAAGGTGTTGTGTGTGTGTGGACACTCAACGGTGTTATGCGTGTGTGAGAACACACTACGGTGTTATGTGTGTGTGCACACAAAGGTGTTGTGTGTGTGTGGACACTCAACGGTGTTATGCGTGTGTGAGAACACACTACGGTGTTATGTGTGTGGACACTACGGTGTTATGTGTGTGTGCACACAAAGGTGTTGTGTGTGTGTGGACACACAACGGTGTTATGTGTGTGTGAGAACACACTACGGTGTTATGTGTGTGGACACATAACGGTATTATGTGTGTGTGGACACACAATGGTGATGTGTGTGTGGACACACAACAGTGTTGTGTGTGTGTGGACACACAACGGTGATGTGTGTGGACACTCAACGGTGTTATGCTGTGTGGACACTCAACGGTGTTCTCAGGCGACTGGAACTCTTCCGTCTGTAATAACACGCCGCCAGATAGAAGCGTACAGAGACAAAAGAAATGAACACACGTCAAATAACGTAACTCTCCGAAGCCCAAATAATATTCAAAATTTCAGTTGCTGTTTTGCAAAAAACACAGTCAGTATTACAAAGACCAACAGACCAATACTGTTACGGAACTAAGCTCTGTTTGTAATGAGACTCATTAAAACAAACAAATACATTTCGCGGAAATAGTGCAGAGGTTTAATAGTTAACACAAAATTTTTTCTCTCCCTGTAACATAAGCCTGAGGAGAAGAACCTGAAACATTCTTCAGCACAGAACACTGACGGACTAAACGAAATAATGGCGTTTGCTGTTGTAAAAGTTCGTCTTTCTATAATACGCTTTCATTTTCCAAATCAGAACTCGTATCTCTTACACCTAACAGCATTAAGCGACTCGTCTTTATACTTGAGAAGCAGATGTTGGAGATCAAAATTACTACATAGAATGGCCGTCTCACATATCTATGGTTTGTTAGGCGCTTTCGCAAAATTGCGAAAAGTGACTATAGTTTCATGTCTATCTGTCCGTCCTCATGGAAAAACTCGGCTCCAACTGGACTGATTTCCATGAAATTTTATATATGTGTATTTTTCGAAAAGATGCCGAGAAAATTCAGGTTTCATTAAAATCTGACAAGAATAACGGGTACTATACATGAAGACGTATGTACATTCATGATAATATCTCGCTGAATTCTTGTTAGAATGATAAATGTTTTAGACAAACTTCGTAGTGAAAATCAAAACACACAATTTATGTTCAGTAATTGTTTTCCAAAAATCGTGCCGTTTATGAGATAATGTGGGAAAATATGGTACAGCCAGACTGGCCACAAATGACGGCGCATGCGCTTTGCATCCTGGACAAATAAGACTATATATACACACACACACACTCACAATGCAACACATACTGCTTTTCCACGGCAACAATGGTTACACGAAAGCAACTCAATGTAACGTTATACGTATACTGCCTGTCTTGTGTTCTATATATGGCGTATGGTCTGACCAACCGCAATATAGAACAACAACCATGCTTGTTTAGACCGCCATTCTATTTATTAATTTTGAGAAACAAATTTTTTACTTGATGTTATGAAATTAATCCTTGATACCATTTACTTGGGCTTCAGGTTTCAAATGCTTTACTGTAAGTAAAATTTATTATTGTGTTGGCCTCTATTTAATCGCAATCTAACTACTACATTAGAAGTCAGCAGAACAATTTACGTGAAATATACTTATTCACTGGTATAACGCAGCCAATAACGAAGCCATTCAATTTTGTACATTGTTCAGACTTCACGATTAACATCCATCTAGTTTCGTGATTCTTCCCCTTAACTGTGTGTATGTATTAATATTTTATATAAAAGAGAAAAGGAACTTTAATTATATTATAATACAAAGAGAAAGATTTTTTCAATTCTTGTAGCAGGGTCTTTACGTCTCACACAGAAGGTGCTCTTTGATTCCGTCTCTTGACGTGTTTTTTGTACCGTTTATAGAAGTAGCAGAGTTAAGAAATGTCAGGTAAAATTTACTGTGCATAAATGATGGCTTTGTTGTTAGCACGCAAAGGCTAGGGGTTGAGGGGGGGCGGCGCTTGTTCACCCTTCGTCGTTTCCGTACAGGCACCCCGTCAGCGCCTTGTACATATCAGAAGCCCAGACAATGGACTGCCAGCCAGCTATTGTACTGGATCGGTCAGCGACTCGGCAAATCGATCATTCATGCACTGCATTCCTTCGTCACGTTCACATGCACTACCCCTTGCCAATCCCGCATTCCTTCAATCCACAGTTTTAAAATTCAATCCACAAACCTTTTACTCAATCCACTACACAATCACTGACTCATTCAGTACAGTGCCAACTTTAATTCCTACCCTTTGAAGCCACTAATTTCATCATAGCTCTCTTCTTATATCGGTAAATAACACAAGCGAAAAGTCCCCCAAAAATGAGTCTGATGCAGGAAAAAATTCCCTCCAAATATTTATCGGCTACGTACTTCCATTTCTTACACAATTTATATTTATTACTTTCTCTTACTTGGGGGCACGCGATGGCGCAGTTGGTTGAGGCTCTGCGCTACAAGCTGGCAGGTTGCGGGTTCGATTCCCTATGGTGTCATTGGAATTTTTCATTGACATAATTCTTCCGGTCGCACTATGGCCCTGGGGTCAACTCAGCCTCTAATAGAAATGAGTACCAGGAATATTTCCTGGCGGGTAAAGATGGCCGGTGCTTTCGGCTGACAACCTTACCACCTTCATGTGTCGACTGTGTTGAAATCTGGGAGCCTCAACCTCCTGGAACCCTCAGGGCCTGTCCAGGGGTGGCTTTACCTTTGTACTTTTTCATGCATGATTATGCCGTCTTGTTTATAAACGTAACTAATTAAAAATATAAATTAAAATTATATTAAAATAACATATTTTGAGGTTCTCGTAAGAGTGTGTATTAAGATTCCGATCTTACATGATCTGACGCCGTGCAATTTGGTATACAGACACCAATGTTTCATAATAACATGCTGCTCCCTTTTCAAGGTACAAAAAATTTGGTACCTCTCTACCAAAGGACACGGCATCACATATCAGACAACAGTACTACAAACAACACACGATCACGTATTTATACAGAAGCGTACATAAACCAACGTTTATGCTAACGTGCGAAGTAGTTGAATGAGCACCCCCGCTCGGTCATCTATATCCACACGATCGTGTTCATCGGCCTAAAATTTGTAAGTATAATGAAGTGGCGATAGTCGGAAGTGGGTGGAAAACTAGCGGTGCTTTTGTTACTGAGGAAAGACGATGCCAGGACGTGGGGTGTTCCGGGGAAGAAGGTGGAGGCAATAATATGACGATGAATGTTGGCACGCATATACCATAATAAGGGGAAAGACAGTATATAAGAAGACAGTAAAAGGAAGGATAAAGTATATTCTATGTGGGAGTGAGCGACATGAAAATTTCGTTAGGAGAAATCTTTTTTCAGATTATTCCTTATTTCTGTCATATGTTAATGTCTGTTGGCATTGTCAGGGTGCAGGGTTTGAGCTTGTGCAGTAAGGTTGCAACTGCTTCTTGCTGCCGTAAAAATAAGTTGTCCCTGTCCAAGCCATGAAATCATATACAGGGAGTTGAGGTACAGCTCCATTCATTCTTAATCTCGGCACTAGATGTCAGTGGTCAACTTGATGTCTAGGTTGCTTTAACCCTAGGAAAGGACTCCCGTGGGCCCCAGGGTGTGTCTGGAAGATTTTGAACAAGAAACAATACCTTGCATGGCTTCAGGCTTCCGCCACGATTTAGACGAGATCTACGTTCTTCTGGTATATTACGCAGCGTTGAGTGGCAGTTCTGTACCGACGTTTCGGGACATATCGGTCCCATATATCTTCAAGAGTCAAGAAGTTCAAGCAGAAAGCTTTCTGCTTGGACTTCTTGATTCTTGAAAATGGGACCGATATGTTGTCCCGAAACGTTGGTACACAACTAACACTCAACGCTGCGTAATATCCCAGAAGAAGGCAGATCTCATCAAGTAATACCTTGCCTCTGTAGGATTAAAACCCCGGAACCCCAGCCCGTATCGTATTCACTTACCTATTACGCCATTCCGGCTCTGTCTCGCTGCTGTAAGGTTAGTGGGCGGATAATGAGCGCAGGGTGACAGTTCCTACTGATGGTACTTTCTGTTATGGTCCCACCACTTTAATATTATTGCCTTCTGGGACGTGACTGTCCTGATGTTATGCTGGTAGATAACGACATTTTGAAGGTTATGACTATATTCAGGTTCCTGGACTGGGGACCATGATGATGATGAAAGATGTATGACATTCCGAAACGTCAGGAACTACTTGTCTAAGAACCAAGCTTTACATTCCATTATACAGTCGGCAATACGTCTGTGAGGACCTCATATCTCGCACGGCCTTCCCACTTTCATTACACCAACCCAGTCTATAACCATCACTTCCCATTCTTACACATTCTGTTAACCGAAAACGACATGCTAACTAATCAACTCTAAGGGATATAGTTAATCAGGAGATGAGATAGTCAAAAAATTCCCGAATTTCATAAAACCCAAAAATTCATTAATGTTTTCACAAGAATCCGCCACTGGTCGCTGAGCAACATCAATCCACCCCCATTTCATATTGCTTCTTCAAGGCCCATTTTAATATCATCCTCTAATTTACGCATACCAAAGACCATAAAGCCTATGTTTGGTTCTTGTCATGAAATGCTAATATCACCAATTAAGTCCCATCTTTCAAGTAGCCGACTGTGCCTTATTAATCCTTACGCCGCACCATGACTCAGCTCTACAACTTTCCACAGTAAGTCACGGTCGGTTATAAATCCTACTTTGTATTCTGGATGACCGCCTTTCCAATATCAGCGCCATGACCCTCTACACGGACAATTTTTACGTGTTCATCCCAAGGTGACCAAGGAAATTGCCAAGACAGTATCTAAAATTACGCCAGAACCTCTTCCTTCCATGCCATTTTCTGTCATCTAATATGTGTCATTTGACGCTACATAATCTGAAAAAAACATGGCGGTTGAGCGGGTAACATTTCAGTTTCGTACAAGGAAGGCCAAGGTTTCAAACCTCGACGAAAAACCGATTACGCTGAGGCAGAATTACGTCATTTTGCCTCAGTCTATCGAAGTAGATGCCAAAATAACGTCTCAAAGTAGTCAATAAACACTTAATTTATATCCTTTCCGATTCATTATTCACTAATAATCCGATCATTCGACGCCATGTAAGTAACGTGACCTACTGACAGCATCGTTAAATAAACCATTAATAATAAATAAATACATAATCTGAGGCACTGAAAGCTTCGTTAACTACACCATAAATAAGCAGTTCCCAGCTTTTTGCATGACGCTCTCTCACTCTCTTGTGGATATTGCTTTCGTTTTGTGCTATAGATACAGAGAGCCAATCGAGATATCGATCTCATCCTGCGCCCGGGTTTCACGCCACCAACACAGCAAGCACATTAATCAGGGAATGATAAATTGCTCAAAAACTTTGAACCCAGTTCACTCTCTCTCTCTCTCTCTCTCTCTCTCTCTCTCACTCACTTGCTACCATCCTAGTAACCCCAACAACCTATTTTCTCTCTTCCCACACATCCTACCAATCTTGCTTTTCTACCGTGTAGAAAAGATTACGATAGATTCAGACCTACTTTAGGCACCTCGCCTCCAATCGCTTTTACCATGCAGCCTACAAATAAAGCCTACCCAAACATTTCCCTGTTTCTCTTAAAAGTAAGAGCAGTAGGATCACAAAAACCAACAAAGAAAATAACAGGAAAGATGAATCTTTATTCACAGCGCAACAGAAGGACATTCAAAAGTCTTCAGAATGTAAATCGAAACAATGGAAGATTAATTGTTTTTAAAATGTGAAACTAAAACTTCTGAACTTAAGGATATTTTCAATTCCTATGTGGGAATTTTAAAGTTCTGGGCCATATAGGGAGATATTTACTGCAACAATGCCCAGACAGTAAGGAATTTGTTAAGACAACAATGGATCATCAACCCAAGGCCCTCCGTGCGCGCAAAAATGTTATAAGTTACAAATATAATAGCAAGGGACAAACACAGGTTAGTACCGCATGTGGAACATTTGTATATGTTGTACTTACAATAAAAAAACTCTATATCATTTTGCGCAAAAATTACACATGTGCTATGCAATTCAGTTTTCTTTGCACCGCAACACAGATGTCACCACGGTATGATTTACAAGGCACATTATATATAAATCAATTCTATTAAAACAATACTGATGCTGGATACAATTTCTTTAACATTTCACCAATTTGTACAAAATATGAGTTCGATATCGCAGAAGCGTCTTCTTTGTGCGTTTAGACAGCAGAAGCAGCAATGATGAAAATATATTTGATACGTCAATAACCCAGTCCTACGAAGCACACACCCTAAAGAAACAATAAAAATTAATCTAATTTAAATTTTGATAACAATATGGTATCCATATACTGTAGAACCTCGAATTAGCGGACCTCTTATGTACGGATTTCGAAAATCGGAAGAAATATTTTGGTTCCGAAATTTTCGTCCGGAATGGGAATATGTGAAATTAGCGGTCTTGACTGTTAATTAGCGAAGCGGCCGCTACGTGGCGGGCATGGACACGAGCTCAGTCATTGTTGACACTCACGTGGAGGTAGTAGTGTATTGCTGTTTAATAACCTGGATCGTGGATTTATTATATTTATCTGAAATGTATTAAATTCCAATTAACGATGGCTTCCAGAAAAGTGATAGTGCTAACAGGACAGATGTGTACAGTATTGTGTGGATGCACTGTGTTATATATACAGTACTGTATTACTGTTTTGGCGACTTTGTAGGCTATATATATACATAATTCGGAAGTACCGGACAATCGGCATTACCGGACCACCCACTCCCCCTAACAGTCCGTTCATTCGAGGGTTTACAGTATTACAATTCTGCTATTAGATACTTAAGATCGTCCATGTCGCAGCCATGTTGAATGCGTTATCCGTAATGTGTATGACGTAATATTTTGCTTTTGCTCGCTCTGTCTTGGAAATCGAGTCGAATGGACAGACGGAGGGAGGCAGTAGAGAAGGGGGTCGGTGTATTGTATAATTGTTCAGCCACGAAACTATAACTATAACCTCGGAATTTCAATATCTCCTGCCATCATTAACGGATTATCATAGATCAAATTTCAGAACTGTTTGGGTCCGTGCGTAGAAGCCAAGGTTATGTACTGAATGGCGTCACACGGCGGACAGGACCGACAATTCAAGTAAATATTCCGACGTCAATTCGAAACAAATGTAACACAGCAACACAGATTCATACTATTCCATGCAATATCTCCGCACATCAGGCCTATGTTACTTCGAGGTGCGTGTTTCTTTATTTACGGCTTACATAGTCAACATTTTATCTGCGAATTATCGAATGTAACTTCCTGTCGGCTCGCTTGTCGTACTAATGTGGCCTAATCAGCCGAGCGCTCACCCACACGTGCGAGAGCGGCTTTAAATGACAAACAATATTTGTCACATAAAATAATGATTCTGATTGAAACGTTGTTAATACCTCTGACTATATAGCGTCAAACAGAAGAATGATGAGTGAAAAGTTTTGGGAAAAGTGTGAAGGTTTCTTTCCAGATTTTTCGTACCCCAAGCTGAGGTTACGTTCGGAGGGACTGAGAGAAAAAAAATGTTTTTGTATCAACCTTACATATCGTAATTCATATAAACTCACGCAGTAGTCACGAAGAACAACGCACCACGACCTCAAAATGAACGCACTTTCATAACTCTTTCTGCCAGAATAAAATTGACACTTAGAATTTTAACTCTAACGCCACATTAAAATTGACTGATCATGCGTAGCATACCCATAATTGTCTGTCTCCCTCTTTAAAACACGGCCTTACTCAATTGCTATTAACTAACAAATTTACTGGACATTCTTTTAGCCAAGCGCAGCTGATCGTTACATTGGGACGCCTTCATAAAGGTCAAGCAGATTTTATGCTGTCGTGTAACTGAAATTTTGTGGGTGAGAACAACCAAGGTCAGTCCCGAATGTGTTCGAACAAATTCGATTTTTTTTTAAGTCCATTCTTGACACAGGATACAGACCGGCATTAAATAGGGCTATAAATTATTGTACTGACTGCAGGAACGGCCACCTTCAGTCCCCAGTGTTTTGTATAAAGATTGACAAAGCAGTTAAGTGTTGCTCCAGTTCTTTTTTATTTAACGTCAAATTATTTTGGATCCATTCCAACGCAGTCTTTTAAAAATTATTTTATTACTAGTGGAGAGGCCTGTTGAAATTCAACGGACAGTTTTTTATTTCGTGACTTATCCCTCTCAGCATTTCTGTATTTCTTTTCTTTGTCGTGTCCCTTCTCCACACTTCGTAACACTCAACTGTGCTACAGTAGAATAAGTCAGGACTTCAGGTTTCAAAAGGCACAGTTCGCAGAACAGTGCTGCCATCTAGTAACAGTTACATTTCTGTAGTACTCCGACACACGTCTTAATTTAGATAACATATAAAATACATAGCCATTAGCTACATCATATTTTGAATATACACACATAGTACTATATACAATACATATGTATATTGTATCTTCATTATATGCTGTGTAAATATATGCTGTGTATATATATGTAAAGTGCAGTCTGTTTGTGTTTTGACAACGACATTAACCTTTGTTATATGCAAAGGAACACTCACAACCAAAAGTCAAACATCAGTTTATATGGTTCGTTCCGTACACTGTCGTTAACCAATTCACAACATTCAACCAATAAAATGCACAATGTTCTTCCTTACATATATATATCTTATAATATCATATTCAGTATTCCTATATGTTTCAATCCACAAGGGATCATAATCAGGGAACCAATATAAAATTATTTATTTATTTTTACACAATTTTAATTATGTATAAGAATAGCTAATTTAGTTTTATGCAATATTATTTGATATTGATTCCCTGATGAATGATGCCTTGTGGATTGAAACATGTAGCAATACTCAATGCGATATTATAATATAAATATGTAAGAAAGAACATTGTGCATTCTATTGGTTGAGTGTTTTGAATTGGTTATCAGACGTCAGGCTCAAGGCATGTTATATATGCATGTATAACAGAAGACTACTATTTACTATATACATAGGTTTTGTCATTTTCGCTACGACTCTCTCTTCAGAAACATATACTCGTAGTTATCACACACAGTACACAGTACAATACACAGTAAGATTCTTCACAGCCCTAAAGGCCTCAAGTCTTAAACATTTTACAGAGATGTAAAACCAATATTTTGCAGAACACTATCGTGTATTACTTAATTTCCCTGCGACATCGTAGGTCCACTTTTATGTTAAATTGGATACAAAATAACAATCAAATGCGTATTTCGTAATGATACAGTCACACACAACATCACGTTAAAATCAAACAGGCGATAATCTTCGGCTTATTCCAAGCCATCACCAGGTCTTATCTCTTCACAAAAACTTTTTCACTGCAACTAGTTTTTAATGATGGTTCTTGAAGAGGTAAGACCTGATGATGGCTTGGAATAAGCCGAAAATTATCGCCTGTTTGATTTTAACGCGATGTTGTGCGTGACTGTATCATTACGAAATACACATTTGATTAATAACACAATGGGGGATGAATCACCTTAAGAAAGTAATATTCTCTCATAAATTCAATGTAGTCTTTCACAAAGTACGATGGCAGGTGTACTCTGTGTGTTATTTGTTTGGATACACTCGCATAGAGCAACTAATATAATTAAATGTAGCCCAACTTTTTAAAAGAGTTGCTCTAAGCTAGAACCAACCACAGCAACACGGAAGGGTCCTGTGGCTTTGTTCGCTCTACCACCGGCTGTACGACACGGTAATGTAGAAGAGTGCCACTTAAAAAAGAATACTCCGCAGCTGCCAATTGGTTTATGTTCTAACTTTGTTTATCGGCTCTCCATATTGAGTCGATCTTTAGTCTAGTCTGTTTAAAGAATTTCCAGAATCCGGGAAATCTCTGTCAGTACATGACTGTCTCCAGGCAAAAATACTTTGATTCGATTTCAGGAGTGGGCAAGATTGTTTTGTGTTCAATAATACAAATCAATGTAAATGGAAACAAAACTGAAGACTGCCGTGTAAAAAAATGATCTGAAGATGGAGGAAGAATTTGCCCCTGTAACAGGGATAAGCACCAACAAATATACATTATTTCATGACAAAGAGGATCACAAACTCAGTTTCCACATTTATCTGTTCGTTTCTTTTTCTCTTCCACCATATTCCCTCTTATATCTCTTATTCCATCACATTTCTCCGCTTCTTTTATAAGCTTTCTCCTTCATATTTCTCTCCCCCCGTCCTTATTTTCTTCCATCATATTATCCACCTCTTACTTTTCACATTTCTATCAAACTTCCCTCTTTATTCTTCTTATTCCTGCATCATATTCGTCCCTCTTATTATAATTCTCCTTCATCATATTTCCCTCCCTACCGTTCCCGTCTTTTACCTAAATATTATATATCCTTTATTCTCTTTGTTCAACGTCCTGATCCTCTCAACAGCGCCTTTCGGTTCCGAAAGCGACAACACATACGATATGAAGTGACATGCCACACTGGGGCCACTGTTCGCAGGCACAACAATCCAGTGCTATGGAGCAGTTAGCTCAGAAACAGACGGAATGAAAATGGGAGGCGCCAGTCGACTAAATTGGCACCATTCATCAGACCTCTTTTCTTGTCTTGTCTCCTCTGTGGGTTTTGGCTCATTCCTTGCTACCACCGCCCCCCCCCCCCTTTCTTGGTCTCTCCCCCCCATGGGACCAACGCATAACCCACCATCACTAACCATCCATCTCTTCCTAACTTATCACAAGCCCTTATCGTGCATCTGCTGGCTCAGTAACTGAAATACAAGAAGTGCTTTATTCCCATAAAAACCCAGACCGTATTATAGAAATTCGTGTCATTAACGAAACCTACAGGAACAATATTTAGGAAGTTCTGCTACTTCATCGACACAACTGTAGTGCCAGGCTGAAAGACTTCCATTGCCGTTTTCATGAAGCCCGCAAATACATCAATAAAAGAAGTTGTTCATGTGGTCAAATTTATCTGTAGTCCATCCAGTGGCCAAGATTTGGTAAATACTGAGCTATTCCGGCAACTAAATTATACTGTCACCATAAAGACACATATGAAAATGCACGGCGTTCGTTCGGAAAGTTGGTAGCTCTAGCTCTGCACTAACCATCTCAGAAGAAACAACATGCAGTCATGAATTCTTAATACTATTCAATTGATCTTAAACTGTAGGATATAGATCCAAGTAGCGGGTACTTCCGATAAGGTACGCATCTGTCAAATACAGGCTGTTTTTTTTTTTCCAATGGCTCGACAGTCCCTTGGGGGCCTAGGCCGCCTCATTTTTCGAGGCTTCACGATCACATACTTTTTAGACACACCACACTCGGTAGGACTCCTCTGGACGAGTGACCAGCCCGTCGCAGAGACCTCTACCTGACAACACACAACAATCACAACAAACATCCATGCCCCCGGCGGGATTCGAACCCACAATCCTAGTAAGCGAGCGGCCGCAGACCCACGCCTTAGACCGCACGGCCACTGGGATCGGCATACAGGCTGTTACCTCCCACAAAAGGGTGATTTCTATTGTAGTAATACACAGACCAATGTTTACGCCTGCAAGGCTTTCACACGATCACACAGTACTGTGGCATCCATAGGTAAAGTCTGTCCGAAATTTCACAAGTCCTGTTTTAAGAACTGCATTATGCAACTTTGGTACTTGTCTTGAATTCGTGACATTTGGGTCATGAATTTGTTCACTAATAACAAAACGTGTTTCCTGACAGAATTACATGTCTTCTACATAGTCTACCTACCGTTTGAATGAGAGGGAGAAGACCAATGACATTCAGTGCAATACCATTACATCCCTCTGTACTGAACACCTACCATATTATGTAATTATCCTTTCCCGGACAGTAATGAATGGCACATTACACCAAAGTATCTCAAAAGTTGGGACTAACTGCACGTGTCTAGGCTATGACTTTATACAGTATATTAATCTATTTAATTAACAACTTATACATTTGAAACTATTTTGTTTAACACTTTTACTTACGAAGTAGTCCTTGTCCACGTAATAAAGGCATATAGGTGGTGTAGCAGTGCAGCTCCACTCATGCTTAACCTCGGCCTTAAATAGAGGCGAGTTGTCAGCATCACGCTCCGGTCGCTTTTTTCCCCCAGAGAACGAACCACCTTTACCAACTGAATATAAGGCTGAGTGCGCCCCAGATTCGATATATAGAAGGAACTGAGAAGAGAAAAATGTCTTGCTCGTGCCGGGATTCGAATCCCGGATTCTGCGATCCGCAGCCTAGTCACTATACCGACTGAGCGATCCAGGATCCTTACTTTACTCATTAATCTCGTTAATTTATGGATCATACAATCAGTGTAAATAGTAATTAAAAATTATACACTTAACAAAACCTGATGTGGGCAAGATAAAATGACTCTGAATGTTAAAGCCAGTAGAGCACACAATTGCTACTGTGCGTTAAACGGTTAAGATCTAATAACATGCTACAAGTATTAAAAATATTACAGGAACGTAGCTCAGCGCGGTAGAGTGACTACGTCATGGGTTGCAGGACAGGAGAATAGGAGTTCGTTTCCCGGCAGAGGTAGTTATTTTTCCTTTCCACTTCTCCAGACCGCCTCAGGGCCCCACGCAACAACGTACCAGACGGGTAACGTAGACCGACTTACCTCCATCTGATGCCGAGATTAAGAATATGTCGACCTAAGCCTCCACTACCTCATACATTTTCATACCGTGGAGCTGAATTAAGCACAGGGACTATACCTTTTACATATGTGCATTAACTAGTATTTCTGTATTCACCTAATACATATTTACGCAGTTTATTCCAATACGATTTACGTTATGTTTTAAAATTTCAAAATTTGCCTCAGCATCAATTCCGCAAATCTTTGTGATGTCTCATTAGAAATCACTTTGAGCAAACTTCTCCCTTTTCAGATGGACTTCATAAACTATGCATTTAAACAGTCTTTGCTCCTAACAGCATGTCCTGTAACGTGACGGTGCTCTCCTCTGTAGCCACGTGACGCCTGTCAGTGGGAGGAGGGCATGTAGGGACTTGGTGGGAAAGCCTATAGGAAGAAAGCACTTGAAAGACCAAGGATTAGATGTAAGTATAATATTAAAATAGATTTTAAATAAATAGGATTAAAGGAAGTGGAGTGGGACAGGGGCAGATTGTGGACTTTTGTAAAAACGGGAGAATTTCTTAAATAGCTGAGCAACTATTAGATTCTAAAGGAGGAATCAGTCCCTTGGAGTCATGTACGATTCATCGGTGACAAAATTAAGTTGGCCCTTAATTTGGTAACACCAAACAGTTAAATATAGTGTTTTTCTCCAAACGTATTAAACACTTTGAATATCAATAGTTCGTACACATTATCTGTCCAAAATATCTGGGCGAAACATTTCGTCTACCACAAACTACACCTTTGTAACAGATTTGAAGTTCTCACAGTAGTGTTGGTAAAGAGTCAAGTTTCTGGAATGTTAAAAAGTGTCGATTGGTAGATATATCTTTCAGCGTTTAAAAGGTTAGTAATGCCGCTTAGAAGGACTGTAGTGTCTTCATATTCATGGCGGAGCAGACCAAGAAAAATTAACTACTTGATACTGAAGACGAAGACATGATGCTTCTTTGAAATGTCGGAAGCTATTTACAAGTCGCCACTACGCTCCCACGAAACATCGGTCTGTTCTCCAGTGAAAAACACGTAAAACCCCCAGATGAATTTAAATCTTCAGAAATAAAACTTTTCGCCCTGAAAGTCTGGCTTCTTCTTCGACAGCTATGTGCAGCGCGCAGTATATCCTACACTATGCAGGCGGTTGCTATATACGAGGTTTCTGTTTTTCTTTTCACTTTTGAAATCTGACGTCATATTTTATGTAACGCAACTGATCTACATCAGTATCTATCTCAAATACGATACATTTTCTTTAACAGTTTTATGTACTTGTGTGTCTGTACTATACTCGTATCCTGTCTCTCTTACAAAGCTTTCAAATTTTAAATGAATATTACATACCTCTATGTATTGACTACGTTAACATTTCAATAAAACTTCAATTACGCGTCACAATGTACGTCTTATCAAGAACAAAAAAGTAAAGAAAATGAGAGTCAAGGGTCAATCTATTATACGTTTCAGACACAAATTCACTTTTGGTAACCTCTACACATAACACAGCAGCAAGAAAATAATTCTTGGTGGATATCGTTAAATATGCATAATATCCGAAAATAACGTTCAAATGAGGTCTGTATTTCATGTAACCTTGTACTTCTTTTTTACGGTCAGCTATTTCTGAGAAAATCAATTACTTTCTAAAAGAGCTTCGAAAAACGTTGAGATTATATTTAACGTACCGGGTGTCCCACAATTCACTATAACGAGATCAGACACGCTTTTCAGGGAAACATTACTTTATTTACAGCCAACCACAGGCAAGCAAGTGACAATGATGGCCTACACAAGTTGTTAAAATTATATTCCACTAAGTTCAACACACATTTCACACCTCCTAAGCCCCTATTCCTAAATAAAGTGTCGTTTACATGGAAATGTGTACAATCTCGGTAAATCGACTTTCATAACACCCGGTATATATATACAGGGCATACACAAAAGAATGGTGCGGTTTTAAACACTATTAAAACCGCACCATTCTTTTGTGTATGTCCTGTATATAAAGTAACATTCAGTTTCCTCCACAGTTTTGTGTGTGGACTCCAAATATCGTGTCTCACTGAAAACCCATAATTTATTTCGCAATACAGATGCCTTTTTTTTCGCTAAGAAAGCATGTAAAATCTTCGGCTCTCACAGCGGTAAATGTGATAAGCCAGATTTTCTGGGACATGACACCTTACAGTTTGGTAGATAGGTATAAACCTTTCGAATGAACCGCCTACTTCCATCCTCTTTTACAAATGAAGGTGGCCTTCCCTATACAACGTCGGTATTGATCTACCATTCTACAGGGCTTTATATACTGATAATTAGTTTCTCTATTACTTGATGGAAAAATAATTGGCAGCGTGGATCTAGACAGTATTAGCAGAGGATAAAGCCCAGCGTAACCGTATCATTTCTTCGTTAGGATAACAAGACAGGCAGTGCCTATGTGCCTGAGCATGAAATATTCTTGTACACGTATCTGCTAGATTTCTGATCACATATTCATCCCAGTCTGCATTGTATAAGAAAAATCCTGCGCTATATTCATCGCACCATGCAGCCATTAATGGGGATGGCAGGGGTAGATTGAGGGTACAACCGAAGGGAGCCGAATTTTCCCGAAGTGTTGGGTGCGGGCTGGAGGATCAATACGTTGGATGGTTGGTCCGTCGCTTTGCGACCCGGGCCAAAATGCAACCCACCAAAAACTGAAGGAGTTCCGCCCTCCCCAACGCTTGCAGGACTAGAAGTCAGGCTGCTTGCAGGCCTGCTGCGATTAGGGGCGTCCAAAATAAGCATCAGATTTGTCAATCGCCAGTACTCTTTACCCCAGCACACAGCACATTCAGTCAGCAGTATCTGCTCAAATTCTTTGGCTTCTCGTCACCAGAATTTAAAGTATTGCAGCGTTAAAATATGAACATAATGTAATGCATTCAAATTAGGACGGATAATAATCATTTGATATTCCGTATGTAGATCTGAGGTCGCAGACATATTTGTGGGAGAGAATGTGGTTATATTTATTTGACGAATGTTAGTCTTTGTTTTAAAAAAGAGATCACTGCTTTGATAAAGAATATATTTGGGTTTAATTTATTCATCAGATAAACTGTACTAAATTATAACTTATAGTCACCATATATATATATGCCAAAAACTGCACCATAATTAGACACAATGATAAACAACGTGTGGCAAACCTCCTCCATGTTTCGGCCTTTCTCGGCCATCATCAGAGAGGCATTCAACAAAGAAAAATATATATCGTACTAATTATTATTTTAATTGAAATCAAATATCTATTGCAGCAATTCATCTTCCTTATCAGGGACATGTCCATCTAGTGCCGAGATTAAGAATGCATGGAACCGCACCTCTAAATACCAACACGTCTTAATGATGGTAAATAATTAAGCACAAGCAAAACTTTTATTTTTGGCGGGTTTTCCGGCTATAAATTTGCACTCATTTATCATTATATGCCTTCATTCTACATGTCCCGCCTAATTGCTCCTCAATTGTATTAACCTGGCAATATTTTATAAAGACTACTGGCTATAAATGTCCTCATGCACAGCTAAAAATAATTAATAAACGCATTCGAAGTTAGAGGATACCAGTTGGTACCCGGTACCTGAGTCAATGATGACACATTTACCCATGTTTAACATAAAAGTAAATGTGATATAATTTTTGGTCACCCGTTGATGGCGATGCCAGCTGCTACCTATCTAATGGCAGTGGGTGGCGGAAGCTGTACAAATCTTGCTTTACTGTGTGCGAAATTTTCGTTTATCTTCCCCCTTTCCACCCCCTTCCCCCCCCCCCCCCACTTCTATTCCCACAACAGCTCCACATCTGGGTGGTTCTTAGAAAATGTCACAAAGCGGAAATTACAAGGGCCATATCCACAGAACCAAACAGCCATAGCTGGCAGGTCATCACAAGTTACAGAGGAACCCCTTTTCGTCTCATCCTCAAATCCTACAGGCATTCCCTTCACACCACTCCGCTATAGACAATCTTCTATGAGAGTTTAAGTTTCTACAGGGTTATAAGAACGGATCAAAGACGTGAGGATCCTTTTCAGCTCTAATCCGAAGGAAGATTTTTTCCCTCCATTTACCTTGGGTACGTAACCTAGCTCATCACTCAATATGTACGTGTAGTATTCTTATGGTAATATAAATAGGCTAACGTTACGGATTTATTTAACTTTGGATAGCATACAGTGCCTAAAAGAGACCAACCCGCATGTACCGCTCTTTTTTGTATCCCTTGACATAGGCACACGTGTTTCTAAGTCCGTGTTACTGTTACAGAGATAAGACAATCGTCTGTCTGTGTTTTCGTAACACCTCAGGCATAGCCTAACACAAATAATGTGCTTGTATATACTCCATGACGAAGCTTCACACACGTAAAGGTAAAGTCTATTTTTAAAATAATCCCACTTAAAAGTTAAGTGGGTTAAAACGTCAACTATTGAAAAATGTATTAATTGCAATTAATATGACCAGGAATGAACACATGTCTGTTCTTTTGCCTTTAGATTCTGATACATTTCCAACTTATTACTGTTTATATACTCCTCCGGTAACTGTACACAGCACATATTTTAATGAGAAACTAATAGTTTCTAAGCTAGCTAAGGAAGTCACTGATTACTTTTTAATCCAAAGGTTCATCACCGTGTTCACAAGAGCCCGCCACTTGTCCCTATTCTGAGCCAGATAAGTGTAGCCCACACTCTCCAATGTTATTTCTTCTATTATCTATTTTAATATTATACTTCTCTCTGTGTCTAGGTCTTTCAAGTAATCTATTTCCTTCAGATTTTTCTACCAAAACACTGCATGATTTTCTCTTCTCTCAAATACGTGCCCCATAACTCGTCCTCCACCTGAGGTACACATGTGCGACACCGTGTTTTGCACCCATAAAAATCAAGTAAATTATAGGTTTGTATATTTGAAACCTCATTATTTAATAACCCCCCCCCCTCAGAATAGTAATTCCAACTCAGAAGTTTACGTCGTCTGTGTATCACAGAATGCTCCTGCCGAGAATGTAACCGCAACCCACGGCTAGTTCAGTCCGTAGCCTAGTCACTGGTCACAGTTCGATATATCGATGTAATGGGACGATATCCTAAATGCTTATATCTTACATGAGACAGCTTTAAGAAACCAGAAGCTTATGTACTTAAGCCACAAGAACGAATCGAGTTTTGGAAGGATACAGGAAGAAATCGGCTTATGACTGGAGAGTTTCATTTCGTGACGTTCTGTTCTGGTGCTTTATTTCTCTTTCGGTCTCTCTGTCTGTCCTTTCACAATTTCACGCGCCTACCCGCATACACAGCACAGTCCTGTACAGCATACACTCCAGACTAAACAAGCGCAGACTCGGTACACTAAATACTGGCGCCAGATCTACAAGCCCCAACGTTATCCAGTGAACTCGGAGACAGAAATTTCGCTTTGTAAGTAAAAAGCGGTGGAAATGAAAACTTTGGGTAGGAAAATTGGAGAAGGGCGCAAAAAAAGGAGAGAGAACACTAAGATCAGAGTGGCAGAAATTACCTCGCCCTCATTCTTTTTTTTTTTTTTTTGCAAACTGGTGGCTTGATAGGATAGTTCCTCATTTATATTCATAATTACCACGTCTATATGCAAACAAGATGAGTTGATCGCTCCTCATTCAACCAACACGCACTGTCTTTCCCTTGCTGAACCACAGAGATGATAAAAAAAAGACTCCACAGACACGTTTGTTTTGAGCATAAAGTGTCTATGTCCATCAGACAGTTTTAAAAACTTTTATGTATTATAGTTAGTGTAGGCAGAGTATTACTTGTCGGTTCCATAGGTGCTAATAGTTACGAGTAGGACAAAATGACGGCACGAGTAAACTTCAGTGCATGTTACCTAACGTATAGCCAGTATTGCGATCTCAGAGCTTACTGAAACAAGTTATCTATACACAGGAACACTCTGTATTATATCAGGCTCCCTTTTCAGAGCGACAACTTTTGTACTGAGTGAAATGGTAATATCAATGCTCCCCTCAAAGTTTCCAATGTATAGTAGTTGACCAGTGGTAAGGTTTATCTGTGGAATTCTTGTGTAGTATAACATAGCGATAGAATGAAGCCGTTTTCAAGTTGATTTGCAGTCAGGGTCTTCTGTGTTGCTGCACAGCAGTCTTATGTGGTTACCATCGTAGCCAAGATCACAAGTTTAAAGAATGCAATTCAGAAAGGAATGTGACCTTTCATTCACGCTTGATATCAAGTGTATTTCACTTTCGAAATAATACTCTCAAAGATCAACCCTTTAATTTCGAACATCGCATGTAAAATAAAAAAAAAAAGAACAAACGAAGATAACAGAATGAAATTTGTAATATGAAGTACAGTTTGAATTTTTTAGACAAAAAATTAAAATTAAGAAAAAAATAATAATTTGAGATTCGAGTTCCTTACAGCTGTGGCTATGTAGAATGTAGGATTTGGGATTTTAGGCAGTGTATTTTGGTATATATCAACATTACTACCTTGAAGGAGGAGGAATCAGGTTCTTCCGAAATGTTGGTAGATGTTTACCAACAGACCTACGTTAACCAGTAACTAAATAATCAGGTGCAGAGAAACTTCAACTACATACGCAACTAACTTCATAAATGTACACCCTGTAGTTGCCTACAAATATTACGGTATTAACATTGCCGAAATAAATCTTGCATCCTCCCCTTCTGGACTGTTTATTTCCACTTAACACGCAAGGTGCTTCAGATGCCGAATTATATAAAATCTTCATTTCACCGGTTTTCGGCTTAGCAATGCACATAAGGCAGGATTATTCGCACGAAAGGTATTGCTTTCATCATTACCATCCATATGTTTTTGAAGAGAGTTTTACTTGTACTTGTCTGTTATTTGGCTTCGTACCCTTCCATCCCTATTAAATTTTGAAACATTTCTTCCACTTTAAAGACACAGTATGAAGTTTATGCCAGTGAATAGCCAGCTACCACCTAACTACCCCATAATTTCTTTGTTTCCTACTATAAATAATGACTACACCACGGAACTGCCAGGGCAGAGGCGCACTAACTGTATATTATTTAGAATCCTGAAATATTATATCTTACTATACCTACAAAATATGCAACTTCTATTAATATCACTGCCGTAGATTTACAGTAACAGGAACTGTGACAATTTTCGGCGCTTCTCTCGGTACTTTACGGCTTTCAACAAATATGTAATACGGTGTTCATCATAAGTTAAATAATCATTCTAAACCTCCCTCAAATGTTACATTGGTAACTGAGTGAAAGGATTATCTGTAGAAATTTGGTTAGAGGCTAAGTTTTTTTTTTTAATTTTTCACTTGAATTACTAAAGGAAGTTTCCTAATAGTAGCCCTGATTAAGGGGAAGCTGGAAATATATACCTTGAAGTGGGGATCCGTGGAAAAACGGGATGCTGTTACAGGCTTTGGGTTGAAAAAGATTTCCCCAAACAACTACATTTCATGTCAGGTAATATACTGAGAATTAACATGTAGTTAGTATACGTGGTAGCACAGTGGGAGTTGGATATTCTGCTTGTAACACGCGTGTTACTGTGTTTTGTGTGTGTAGCTAACCTGCGTGTTTAGAGACCACAAGTCTGTACACAGCTACAGCTTTTGAAACACGACATAATGTTTATTTCTCTTTCATTCGTCCTCTTCCTTCATTCACTTCTTCCTCTAATGTTTCGTCCCCTATTTCCTCCTTCCTTCCCCTTCCTTTGTCTTCCTGCTTCTCCTTTTCCTACCTTTCCTTTCACTCATGCATACTCATTTACGTTTACATTCCTCTGCTACATTACTTCCATTTCCTCCTCCAGTCCTCCGTCTATCTATCAATCTATCTATCCTTTCTTCAATCAATCTATCTATCCATCTTTGTACCCATCCATCTATCGATCCATGTATCCATCCATCCATCTATCGATCCACGTATCCATCCATCCATCCATCTATCCATCCATCTATCCTTCTATCCATCCATCTATCTATCTATCCATCCATATATCCTTCCATCCATCCATCTATCTATCCATCCATGTATCCATCCATCTATCGATCCATCCATCTATCTATCCATCCATCCATGTATCCACCCATCGATTCAAGTATCCATCCATCCATCATTTACCTTTCTGCCTTTCCCTTTCTCTCTTCTCTCCTACACTTGTCTCTTCTATTCCCATTCCTTCTCTCTCGGCCGTAATCTCTTCCAATTTGTCCCATATTCTCTTCATAACCAATTTGCTCTATGTTAAACAACCTTGTCAAATGACAGAAACAAAGATGTTTTCAATTAGCAGTTTAATGTGCCCCCAGAGAATACAAAGAATTTTTAAAAAAATCTTGTGGCACAATTTGCTTTAGTTTCTAGGACTGGTACTTGCAATTGCCAAGAGATTATACATTGTTAAATGAGTATACATGTAAACAGAACTCTTCAAAAATCTAATGTACGAGCTTGCCAATAGAATAACCATCGTAAAGTAACAATTTTTCACAACTTAATATATTTTTTTATCTGAAAACAGATTTTTAAAACTAAAAATATCAGAAACATGTTAAAAAACGTTCCTGCTCTATACTGAAATCACATGCTTTAACGAAGCAAAATTTATTATAGTCAAATGCATAAAAATAAGATAATTATTACACGGTACAAAATAATTTAAAGTGCAGATTTGATGCATAATAGCAGGTACCGAATTTTTTTTGAAAACGAAGCAAATTCCAATAAATTAAAGCAGCATGTACAAAATATAACACTGACAATAAAAAACATTTGGCATAAAGGCGCAAAACACAAATGTCACCTACAACGTACCTCATTGTAGTGACACAGCACGATATTCTCTGCAGCAGTTCTTTTCCTCATCAAAACAAAGAAATGATGTACAGGTTGCACCACGATTTTCCACAATTGAGACAAAATGGTCACCTCTGTTAGCCCAGTCGTACATCACTTGTCACAAAGTACTCATATCTCGTCCATCTTCATGGATTTACTGCGTTCTATTCCTGAGGGCCACATTCGGGAAGGGGTGGCTTTGTTTTTTATTGGCAGTTCTGTTTATGTTCATAAATCCTTGTAAAACTTGTCTTATGATCTCTAACGATCATATTCTTTGGAATGGTTAGTGGTAAATGGCACAGACATTGACAAATGCCATTTCTAACATACCCCAAGTGATTTCTTAGGAAGGTGATGTAACCCATACACAGCTCGAGGGCGATCTGCATGATCTACTCCACGTTCTAAAATAATCGACAAATGACAGGGAACAGAAATATTGGACTCATTCTTTTGCTTCCATAAAAACTGGAAGAAATGCATACTGCCTTGTCTGTTGCTGATATCCATCGAAGACATTTTGTAACAAAGCTGAAAATTTTTTCTTTCCTTGCTTGGTAGGCACTTCTATTTATTAGTATCTTACCACTGGCAAGTGTTTTCTCAAATTCTAGCCTCCAAAGAAGAGAACACGACGTGACCAGTTATAAAAATAAATTTTGTTTTGTACTTACATAACAGCTGCTGGTTGTAACCAACAGCTCTCACGTAAGCAAAGCACACAAAACCAGAACTTCATCACGTTATAGAATAAACCTGAAGATGACCTACACAGTTCGAAACATTTTGTATTTAATATCATCTAGTGTTATAATTATTATATTTACATATAATCCTAATAGTAAACCCAATTTTTTTCAATGGCTCGACAGCCCTTTGGGGGCCTAGGCCGTCTAATTTTTCGAGGCTTCACAATCACACACTTTTTAGACACACCACACTCGGTAGGACTCCTCTGGACGAGTGACCAGCCCGTCGCAGAGACCTCTACCTGACAACACACAACACTCACAAGAGACAGACATCCATGCCCTAAGCGGGAATCGAACCAACAATCCCAGTAAGCGAGCGGCCGTAGACACACGCCTTAGACCGCGCGGCCACTGCGATCGGCATAGTAAACCTATACTTCTACGAGTATTTAACTACCGCTCTCCATTCTTTCCTTGACACACTTCAAAATTTGAGAAATATCACTTTTGATATCCTACGCGTCAGAGATTTTAAGCCTCGTTGTTGGGTGTCAGGGATACTCACTGATGCTGCTGTGTCCTTTGAACAGAGTCGATAATTCGTCAGTTCTCAGCTTTAATTGTAACACTTTACATTTTTGGAAAATATTTGTTGAGAAGAGGCATTGCAGGCGGCATTGTAACTTAACTTCATTGTCTCCAATAGCTGTGAATTATCACTAACATGTAGGCTTCATGTACTTTTTCAAACCTGTAATGGTTCGTAACTCTACCAAATAATTCTTCATCTACATCTTCACTAATATAAAAGTCATCCAGGGTGGTTACTGGCCTGCTTACTGGACACAACACCTCAGAAGACACCTCCACATCATGGGACTGAGTGACAGTCCCTTGTGTAGGAAATGCGGAGCAGAGGAAGAGACCTCAGCTGATGTTTTGTGCGAATTTGAAGCTTTGGCGACACATTTATCTGGGTTCTTTCTTTTTGAACCCTGAAGACGTCAAAGAACTGGGTCTAGGGGCGATCTGGGCCTTTATTACAAGGGCAGGGCTTCTGTGACTTTGACTTAGTTAAGGGGCACAAAGGGCCTGTCAAAGGCCTACGTGCATCGGGACCGTAAGGGCCTGACCCACATTTATACTCATACTCAATAGAAAAGTCATGTCCCTATGAAAGAAGTTTGTGGTACCCCATAAAGTAATTAAACCCAAGAAAAGTTCAAAATTCTTCTCTCTTCAAGCTGTTCTGCAAAGACGCTGTTCTAAAACAACAAATATCCCGCTACTGGGTGCGACACGACTGACGTAACACCAGACGCACAAACGTGCGACACGACTGACGTAACACCAGACGCACAAACGTGCGACACGACTGACGTAACACCAGACCCACAAACAAACCTAGATAAGCATACGAACTGCACATTAACAAAATTGTAAGACATGAATTTCACTGTTGTGTGCTTTGTAAACACGAATCATACACGCCTTCATTCAAAACTTTATCTCTAATTTTTAGTTTCCATTCCTTTCCTTCTCAATTTTCTCCCAATTTCTACACGTGGCAAGGTGGAACACGGCGACGGTACTGTCTGAACGTAATGATCCAAATTCAATTCAGCTCCAAACATATCTCAAAACTGGCAACAAAATTATACTAGCACTATCATTACCATCACATCCATAATATTAATTTTTTATATCTACATTTTCTTCTTTATCATTGTATATACTTCAAAAACCATTTCAAACTTTTCCTCTACACTCATATTCTTCCAAGAGGTGATATTTTCCCCCATTTTCTGGCATTTTAAATTCCTTCTACATACTAATAAAATAATGTCTTATTACTATAACATTAGATGATAGCGAAAACATTAATTAAATAAGCGAGAAAATTGTATTTAATCTTAATAAAATAACATATAATTTAGTTTACGTTTTCGGGTTATGAATAACATGAGGATTTTCTTTCTATAGCCTGTTGGTACTTTGCAGATCTACTCGAATATTGTTATATATTTTAAAACCTATTAGATATTTAGATAATACTGACGATCATAATTAAATAGAAACATAATCAGATGTACATAAGAACAGAGAACTTTTCTTCATAAACAAACTTCTGTGATGTGTGATAAGAAATCTTCAACACCCCAGGCTGTAGCTCGCGCTAAACTGTACACATCCTCCTCTGTAAGAGGCGTAAGTACAATTCCTTTGCATCAAAACACGGTGCTTCAGAGTAACATTTGGCTTTAAACAACACAGACTTTTGGCAGCCCACAAAGCAGTAACATATCCCAAGTTACACCTACGTAAAAAGGTAAAGCAATCCTATTACAGGCCTCGACAGATCCTTAGGGTTCCAGGAGGTTGAGGCTCCCAGATTTCTAGACAATCGGCACATGAAGGTGGTAAGGTTGTCAGCCCTACGCACCGGCCGCCTTTACCTCCCAGGAAATATTCCTGGTACTCATTTCTGTTAGAGGCTGAGTCGACCCCAGGGCCATAGTGCGACCGAAACGATTATGTCAATGAAAAATTCCAATGACACCATCGGGAACAGAACCCGCGATGTTCCGGTTTGTAGCCTAGTGCCTCAACCAACTGCGCCACCGCGCGCCCCCAGTTACACCTACGTACCTTCTGAAAATAAAGGGTTAAAACAACGTGGCAAATATTTATACCACCTAAATCATTTCAAATTTTTTTTTGCTTTTTCCCTAAGTATTTTATTTGTGTGTTTCGTAAGATTCTCGCAAGAAGTAGAGATTGCTTTATTAAACAGCATTCAGAGATTGTTCTTTTTCACCGAGAAGCAGCGTGCTTTCTATAAAGTAGGAATTAAAATCTTCAATACCACTGGGATAAACGTCATGTACTAAGAACTGAAAAATACCTTAAAAGTTTTTCTTTCCTTCCAAAATCAATATACAGTGGAACCTCGAACTTCGAACACAATCCGTTCCAGGAGACGGTTCGACTTTCAAGTTGTTCGACTTTCGAGTTAAATTTCCCCATAAGAAATAAGTGTAAATTGAATTAATCCGTTCCAGACCCCCAAAATTTACCCAATATAAAATATTTTAAGTGTACCACTTTCCCACTTAGTGATAAGCTCCTTTTTCATTTCTACCGTAGAAATTACGATTTTTCTCTTAGGCTTTTCACCTCTAGTAACTTTCTTTGGTGCCATTATGAATGGGTATTATTAAAGATAATATAAAAATAACCCAAAGAAATAAATAAAACGCTTAAAAAACAGACTGAATTTGCGAGATGCTCACTGAACCAGTCACGGGAGAACTGACCGAGCAACTGCGCGTGCGACCAAGCAGAGAGAGAAGGCAACCACGTGATTCTTTGTTCGACTTTCGAGTTGTTGTTCGAGTTTGAAAACCGGATTTTCCTCGAATTTTTCGTTCGAGTTTCAAGTTGTTCGAACATCAAACCGTTCGAAGTTCGAGGGTCCACTGTACTTTGCTACGAACGTAATAACACTGATTGATTTTATGGTTACATTTTAGCGTTCTGTACAAAGAAAACTCTCCAAATCTATTACAAAACAGAATATACTTTATCATCAGGCACTTTAATTTAGACACATATAATTCATACGAGTACAAGAATAAGAGAAATAAAGGAAACCAAAAAGAAAACAAAGGCGTAAATAAAATGTAATAAAACACACGGACAGTGATGTTTGTGGAAGCGCTGAAATATTCATTACATTTTTTTAAAACCATTTCTTTTTAAAACTTGAGGGAACAAACCTGTATGTGAATATAAAATAAAGTATGGCTGTGTAGTCCACGTGAGGTCGGTGTACATCGGGCGGTTTCCAACTTTTTGTATTCTTTCACACTCAGCTGTATCCCCTAGGTTTATGGAGTCTACAGGACTGGTTAACTGGTTAACATCACCTCTACATCGCACTCTAACGCCCACAAACTCTGTAACACGCTCAAACTTCAGGCATTACCAGAAGCCCAACTACTGAAAATATGAAAGTTTGATACCACCTTGAGCGAAAACATAGGGGGTCACACACAGAAAGTGGTATAGGACGAGACAGCTCATTTAATATTCATATCAGCGCGGGAGGTTTAAATAACCATATACTTAAAACATAATAAGTACATACTTGAACCACAAATCATAAACGACACAGAATAGTTACAATAAAGGTAAGGGTAAAGGTGTACCTGTGCATAACATATAAAGGCATATAGGGGAGTGGAGGTTTAGCTCCACTTTTTCTTAACCTCGGCACTAGATGGGAGGAGTGGTGAGGACCACAACACAGAAGCTTTAAACACAAGGAAAGAGCCCGTAGTACCCGTTGAGTATGAGGCTGTGTGGGCCCCAGGGCCGGTCTGGGCGCATTAGACAGAACATGATTCTATTTTCCCTGCCCGGAATAGAACCGTAATATATTTGGCGCCCGACTAGTAGCCTAGTCACTATACTGATTGAGCTACTCCATCAATTTTTTTTTACCCATCAACGAAACAACTGCTTTATAAGGGATTTAGGTGCTGTAATTATACCGTGGGTTGGTCACAGACTAATAAAAACACAATTTTTAAAGAATTAATAATGATAACTACTAAAGAAAAGTATTACTTCGGGTACTCTCCATCATCTTTAGGTTTTTTTAAAACAATGGCGCGAAAAGTGGAGATGTTTCTGTCATCGTGCATACACGTCTCTACACAAATAGGCCCTTCATAAAGATCTAGTGTCAATCATTGGACTGAGAAAAATTTAAATGAATTGACAAATTTTCATAAAATTCCTCAATATCAAAATTTATAAAAATCCGTTAAACTGTTCGCGACTTGTCACAGGCGCAAATACAAAAAAAAATTACTCTAATTCGTACTATTAATAAAATTTTAGATGTAGTATACCAGTGTGAAAATTAATTAATTAATTAATTAATTAGTTAATTAATATTTTGGTCTTCATAACATAGCCGACACCAAGAAGAGTGGAAATGCATGGATATAGAAGTAAATAATTACGCTGTTAAGACCCAGTCGCTGTTATTATTGAAAGGGTCAGCGCATTGTGTCCACCGTGGACACAAACTGATTCCCTAATAAATGGGCTAGTGAGAGGATGAAAATGAAATTAAATAATTAAACGTGTACCAACATAACCAACTAATTAACTAATTTTGTGATGGCATAATACGTTGTTTCAACGCCCTTAATAACAAATTTCGACCCTGAAAATTACGGTGGGTAAGTTTCATCCATTAACCTTCTTTCAGCCTAATTCTAAGGACGATTTTAATATTATCCTACTACTTCTCTGTTGAAATTGAAAGAGGAAGCACTAGATCGCACCCTGTGGAGAGCTCGCTTTGGAAGAGGCTACGGACCTGTCGTAAGACAGACTACAGAATGAATGAACTTCTCTGTTGTCCAAGTTGACATTTCCCTACCAACAAACTACCAGCATTCATAAATCTGTAATAAAGCGCAAGTAATATATAATATATATATAAGGTTTCCTATTATGTCGTTAAATACGTTTGTTAGCAGTTAGATTTGGTAGTTACGGATAAAATCAGAAAATGTTAGCAATAATCCTACGTGTAAAGTAATTTATGCTCTAACTCTTAACCTACGCTAAAATTTCTCTCTGGATTTTTTTTCTTCAGAAGTTTAAATTCTTCTATCAGTGAAGTGTTATCCACCCCGTGCCCATCAGGTGTCACGTGGATCAGCAACAATGTAACACGTAAACTACACAGTTACAGAAGGCATAAACATGCTTTTTCCTTCTTGGATCTCGACCCGTGAAGATGGGACCGACACGTTGTCCCGAAACGTCGGTAAATAATTACCACACGACGCCGTGTAATCACCCAAAAGACCACAGATTACATCAACATCGCGGCGGAAGCCTGAAATCAAGGCATAAACTTATTTTAAATTTCGCAATTATAAAATTTCATCGGTCTCTATGTAATGAATGTTACAAATGTGTTCCTTTTATAATTTGAAAGCCCCAAAATTTTCGCTGCCTCCTCTTTAAACACGGAAGACTCTGATTACGAAAGTAAGATAACTTATCTGGAATATTCCCCAAATACAGTACTAAAGAAAACAATGTAACAAATAAAATTACAGATGTTTTTAGCATGTAGAAGTCGTTTTGAAACTCCTCTGCCAAGTTTCCTTCCTGATAAACCATCAGGTCAGTAGAGCCAACACACGCACTGTGATACGGTTATCTAGATCTCGCGACCATGGCTGCATGCATATAGCACGTTTTATCCCTCCTCCATAGCTAGATAGCTTTATTCTGTTAGCTACTGTAGTTCCTGCCAGCTGAATCACAGGGCATTGTACAGTACAACCGGGAAGTACTGTAGACAAGAGATAACTGCAGTAATGTGTATATACCTAGACAGTTCACTTACAATTGCACAAGAGACAGTAGGGTGAGAGCAATAATATATACCGTATCCGCTGCCTTACCCCCACGACCGAACCTCACCCACCCATACGGAAATGTGGTAAGGGGTGTACGTTGACTGTTAGGGCACGCGTTCTACAAGCTCCAGGGGAAGGTTATCAGGAGAAGACATTTGGCAACATGATATGGACCAGCTCAATTCCATTCGCGAGTCCGGAAATGAAAAGATGGGAGTTTAGATACTGACATGTGTTACTCCTTCTATCCCTCTAACATATCCCCTCCTACGGAGCTTTAAGTAACAAAATCTCACAAAATTCTATCACTTATACTGTTTCAGAATAGTGAAATTTTTAATCGTATTACATGCGACGGAAATGTCGAAATTCCTTTTAGGTTATGTGCCTTGTGTGTAATACCCAGTTATCGCGTGACACTTAAAGTAGCCTTATCAAGCTGTAAAATCAACATACAGAGTCCAGTTTGTCAGTATACAGTATTCAGGAAACACTAAAAGATTTAATTCAACTAAGTAGTTCCTTTTAAGGAAAATGTGGGTTGAAAAGTCCCAGTGTGTAAACTTAAACAGTTCTTCGCTAGTCCATGGTATGTAAGTGATGAATAACTTCGTGATGCATAATCCTTTAGAAGCTGACAGTTCACTTGGCCGGAAGAGTCCGCCACTAGTATTTAAAAGAGGAAGCACTAGATCGCACTCAGTGGAGAATTCTCTTTGGAAGAGGCTATGGACCTGTCGTAAGAAAGACTGTAGAATGAACGAATTTCTGTATGCGCTGCTTGGAGAATGACTATAAAAGAGAGAAAGCCAAGAGGATTGGTCACTTCTTGCACAGGAACTGCCTTCTAAAACACGTGACTAAAGGAAAGATAAAAGGGATGGGAAGCCGAGGAAGAAGAGGTAAGCAGCTATTGGATGACCCTAAAGAAACGAGAAGATACTGAAAATTGAAACAGGAAGCATTAGATGACATTCTCTGGAAAACTTGCTTTGGAAGAGACAATTGACCTGTCGTAAGACGGACCACGTGACGATGATGTATGTACGGGTCTATCAAATTTTACTTTGCTTTCTGATTTTCGACCAAAATTTGAACACATTTTTCATTCCTTTACTTTTCTATATGGCCCTTTTTGCTACCCTGAAATTATCTTTCTACCGAAGCGCATGAACTGTAATTCAAAACTGAGCAAAAATGTATCCCTCCCTTCTCACACACATCACAAAAAATAGCTGATTCTATCACAATTAATACAGGCCTAATCTCCCTAATTAAGCACCACACCATGAAGATATATGGAGGGATAAAGTGCATATTTACACTCATATTTAACCTGGGCTCCCTTAAATATAAGTCAATTCACACACTTATACCCTGGCCGCTATAAACTAGGAAAATAACCCTTGATAAGACGCTGTGTGGTCCCTATACACCGTCTTGACTCTGTCGTGAATGGAACCCAGATCCCCTGGTCCTTCAGCCCACACAGTGGTCACTATAATGCCTGAGCTATTTTTGCTCCTACTGGCAGTACAAAAATTGTATTCAGGATGTTCATTCTTTGGCTAACAAAAGCTTGACTCTGCAGTCTACAGTTGAGAGACGAGATACAACATCAAAAATTGAATATCTGGAGGATATCTTATATCTAATAATTTAATGCATAGTTGTATCTATTTAAATAATCAACACAGGGATTGTTTACACGGCCGTACAATCTATCCGCACGTAGATGAGGCCCCAGAATAACGTCGTATAGGAATGATGGAATATCTTTCAAAATTCCCATTGGACGTAATAACACTGGTCAGTATAAATTCTAAGAGTCATGACACATCATGCCCTCGAGACTTTTCTGAAACTAATACGCTCGTATCTGAAATATCAACCCTTAATGCTACCCATTAATTTAGTAGCCTTAAGGGTGTGACCCTAGTCGAAATTTGATAACATAGCCAATCGGGGGTTGTTGATTTTCATTTGAAGAGATAGTATTTTTTTCAACCAAGAATTCCAACTGTAGATTATGTGCGAAAAGAGAACATATATGTAAGCAATAAACATTGCTTTATGAAGACAGTTATATATATTTATTAGTGATCCCTTACGAGACAAATTGCCACTTGAGAAGCTATATAAAGAATCAGAGAGAAGGAGTGACTAAAGTTGACATCCGCCTTACCTTTGGATGTGTTTAGGTCTCAGAAACCATGCACGAGACACTAAATCAACGAGATTAATGTAAAAAAAAAAAAAGTAATGACCTTACAGCTTTATCTCAGCTCACATCGACAGGTCATTTTCTATTACATTCCTTCTAACATTCTTCGTCAATTACATACAATATTTTGAATAAGTGAAGCTAAGAACTCCTCGTCAGCCAAAATTACAGAGATTACCGCTGCGTTCGTGAAATTTATCTGACAGTATTATAACTTACAATGAAAAATCTTCAATTCCGGTCTCGGTGCACTGTACGGACATTTAGTTCTTCACATGTTGCCGACGTCCGTGCACGGTACGATCACGAATGCCTTCAAGGATACTAACGTCATGAGCAGTAGTTGGAAACTAGAACCGCAGGCACTGAAGGCTCAATCGTGAAGGTTAGTTTTAGTAAATTAACGCATGTTAGTGATTATAACTGTCAGACGCAATGAGTTTCATAGAGAGCGCAGACGTAAAGCTCACAATTTTACGGAACGGCCCGACTTGAATGGAGGATGGTCCAACTCTAATGCCTGAGTGCGAGCTCGCAGGAAACGGGGGAAAAAATCTCATCGCACTTGGCCAATATATAAGGTACTCAGATATACTTACGTGTGAATTAATTGTAATGCTGAAATGTCCCAACCCGTACTTACCTGTAATAAAAGAGACAAAAATTAGTCACTGCCTTCCGTGTTAATTCAACCAACATAATTCAACCAACAATTCAAACTAAACTTCTTACTGATCACCGTGAAAATCTCCAGGTTAAGTTTCAACTTTGTTGAAATTTATTTTACTTTACCAACTTATGCACAATATCTTACAATAGTATCAATTTACCCCTATACGTATTTCGGCTTGTTAATAGCCATCCTCAGGGGGTCACAGTGTTAAAGCATAGGATGGCTATTAACAAGCCGAAATACGTATAGGGGTAAATTGATACTATTGTAAGATATTGTGCATAAGTTGGTAAAGTAAAATAAATTTCAACTGTAATAAGATGCACGGTCAATACAACGTAAAGCTTTCAACTTTGTATTATATTTATGATATCTCTATAACGTTTAAAATGCCGGTAATACGTAACGTGATGACATAATAGTTAGTAGTTAGTTAGTCCCCTTGTCGCTCCAATCGCGGAGCATTGGGGGCCTCCTTTCGGAGGTTTCTATGGTCATGTTGCGATGATGTAGCGGGTGACCAGCCCACTGACCGCTACTACACTGACAACTACTGACGTACAATAAGAATATTTGTTGTACTGACAAGATAACGCCCAAGCATTTTCACTTGGAATTTCATTATACACACAACAGGACACCAACAATGCAGATAATGTACAGTCTTGAGAAATAAGCTGCAATAATATTATAGCAGTTCAGAAGGTATGTGCAATAAAGCATTACACAGTGCTATCTAAATATTTTCCTTGATGGCAGAGATAAATCCTGATGTGACTGCCAGAGCCATCAGGAGACTTGGGTGAGAAATGGCCGCTGAATTTTGCCGACGGACACTACTAGTTCTATTCATGCCCGAAGGTTCTTTTACATGCCGTAAATCTACGACATGGGACCGACGGCTTTACTTCCCCTCCGTTATCACCCTTAAAAATCCATCGCCCTCGGTCGGGATCGAACCCGCGAACCTTGGGACCAGTGGCGAGCACGCTAACCACTAGTCCACCGAGGTCGACTGATGACATAATAATACAAAGTAATTCAGCGCCTTCACTTCCGTCATTTCTCCTCGGCAGCTCCAAACAAACCAAAAAAGGGGAGAGCTGTTTTAAGGTCATCTTGATCTATGAGACAGCGCCGGGTCCAGCGTCTTGGATGGCTCAGGAAAATATGTCTGCCCTTCTTTCTGAAGTGTTATTCATCTACTTAATGAAGCTGTTAATTACTGAGCTTATTTAGTGTCGAAGATACATGACTGAATAAATACGGAGTATTTGTTGAATGGCAATGAGAAGGAAAAGAACGGAAGTACCCGGAGAAAATCCCGTCCTAATACCACAAACTCCACCAAAAATCCTACTTTTGAACTTAACTATAACTTAAACTATGTTTTTAAAATATTTACGTCTTTCTTTTATTTCAAACTGCAAGAATATATAACTACTGTTATGGTCAGTATAAAACTTACAAAACGTTTACACATAATTTTTCACTTTTTTTCGTTCAATAAAAATGTGGTTTTAAAATACACTAATTAAAAGGACTTTTTACACACGTGTCGATTACTTAACCCAAGTTAACCACACCCAGATGTCGCTTCATCCGTAATAAACCCAACATGCTTGTGTCTGCACAGCTCTCTCGTCTTCAGGCACCAGCAAATGAATATTTCCATCTTTAATACAGAATTTACAGAGTAAAACTCATACCATCATCTAACAGGTAAGGGAGGAATAAAATAATGATATAACACAGACAAAGGCACGTGTAACGAGATCTTCAAGTTACAAGCATGACGATTCCTAGAAGTTCTGAATTCTCTGCAGAGGTGCTGCTAATGATGTCACAACCCTCTCTGTTCCTCACACTAGAGTCACCTTTTCTTCGTACTTCTCTATCCCATTACTGTTCACGCATCTATGTTCCTGATCGAGGTTTAGGATATTCACAGCGATGAAGGTTATTAGAATAATGTGTGTTATGACACCGTGTGGTTTGGTAGGTGGGTGCAGACATTTTGGAGGAATCTGCTATCTTCTTCAGAACAGATGTGAGAATACATGAAGAAAACCACAATATCTACATTTTAGAAAACTTGTTAAATGTTTATGTTGTGACCCTACTCTTACAGTTTTATGCAGGTAATACAGAAACGTAAGATATTTAATTGAAGTTTGGAACGATGCAGATGAATTACTTAATGAACTGCGCGAATAGAAATTTTGTTTTATTAAGAAGACTAGATAAAGGTAAAGCAATCCCTGTACAGTTCTGTAAATGCCCTGTAAGGTTCCAGAAGGCTGAGGCTCCGAGATTTCTACACAATCGGCACATGAACGTGGTAAGGTTGTCAGCCGTACGCATCGACCGCCTTTACCCCCAGGAAATATTCTTGGTACCCATTTCTGTTTGAGGCTGAGTCGACCCCACATCCATAGCGCGGCCAGAAGGATTATGTCAATGAAAAATTCCAATAACACCATCGGGAACGGAGCCCGCGACCTTCCGGCTTGTAACGCAGTGCCTCAACCAACTGCGCCCTACACGAAACTGAAATCCTACCTGCTTCAAGGCTACGTGAGTTAATAACAGTGATTATATCAACATAATACTGTCACTTAAGTAGTGAAACGCACAAACTAAGTTTTTATAACCTAAAAAAGACGAATTATTCAATACTCCCAAGGGCCGGAATAGCGTAGGCGGTATAGCGACTAGGTTATCAGCTGGACGATCAGGGGTTCGAATCTCAATAGGAGCAAGATATTTTTCTCTTCTCCAAATAATCCAGGCCGGCTCTGTGCCTCACCCAGCCACCTATTTAATGAGTACTGCAGTTCTTTCCCGGGTGTAAAGCGGCCGGGGTGTAAAGTTGACCATACATCTCCATCTAGTACTGAGGTTAAGAATGAGTGGAACTGTACGTCAGCATCCCCTATACGCCCCTATATCGTGGACAGTACCTCCACACAATATACCCATCACACTTATTACTTCCTGAATTACTTGTACCAACAAATGCACTAAGACAGTTTTTTCACTGTTTACTTTATTATTACGATGCCCCAATACGCATTTCGGCAGTTATTTTGCCATCAAAAAGGTTAAAACAATCCCATTACAGGCCTTGGCAGGCCTTTAGGGTTCCAGGAGGTCGAGGCTCCCAGGTTTTTAGACAATCGGCACATGAAGGTGGTAAGGTTGTCAGCCCTACGCACCGGCCGCCTTTACCCCCCAGGAAAGATTCCTGGTACTCATTTCTGTTAGAGGCTGAGTCGACCCCAGGGCCATAGTGCGACCGAAACGATTATGTCAAGGAAAAATTCCAGTGACACCATCGGGAATCGAACCCGCGACGTTCCGGTTTGTAGCGCAGTGCCTCAACCAACTGCGCCACCGCGTGCCCCCATTTTGCCATCATCAGGGGGTATTTTAAGTGAGTTTTTACATAGACCAATTCTTTGGGTTACGTCATAACAGTGAGTCAGTATTTGTTACCACATCGTATAAAATTTTGTATAATTAGTGGTATTATTAGGCTGCTAAAAGTTATTAAATTTTAAAATTACAATAGAATCAAGTAGTATATTATACTACCCTCTATAGTATAATTATTAATTAATGGCAGCGTGGTCCTATTTTCAGCGTGTATTCCAGTTATCTGTGTGTTATGTTGTTGGTAGGACCTCCTTCCCTCCTGTCTGCGTGGTTAGTGGTATTGATGTTGTGTCAATGCGTATTGGGGCATCCTTATAATAAAGAAAACAGTGAAAAATCTGTCTTAATGCATTTGTTGGTACAAATAATCAATTATAAAAAGATGCACGGTGAATATAAAGTGAAATTTATTACTTCGTTTATCAAATCAGCAAAGTAGACATGATTGAATTAGTTTCCTGCTAAAAAGAAAAAAAAGGAAATCAAATGGTTGTAAAATTCAATAAAATTTCATATTAAAACCTGCTTTAAAAGAAAAAGGAAAAGATATTTTATTTGAAAACGCGGAACAATAAATGGAATATGTCTGTGCACAAAACAATAGTACAAATGTAAATCCCATCAGAGGGTTTTCTATGGTCAAACAGGGAACAAGAGAACGCAATGCAAGATTAAGTCCAACTGAGCGCCGTGACTCTCAAATGCCACACGTATGAATTTTGTTTGACTACTGGGCTCGGGGGATAGGACAAACACGGCAGGTTAACCTATATAATCCATTGTTACAACACCGGTTTATAAATGTCAATTAGTTGCGTGGTACATAAGTACGTAGCTGTGTAGACAAACCAACATATTCCAGAGGCTGGCATAGCTTTTAATCGTTACGTGGTTTTACTATAGATTGTCTCATATCGAGCAAGAATCCGGGCTATTACAACAGCGCCTATTACAAGTTCAGTATCTCTTAGTAAAGACAGCCCCTACATACATAGGAGCTAGATGAATAAGAACATTTTTAGGCCCCAAGTTTCTATACGTAAATACAGCTCATTCGTACACATAAGCGTTGAATAGGAAATTGTGTGGGCCCCAAATTTCTACAAGAAAATGTAGCTCATTCATATACATAGGCGCTAGTTAAACAGAAAATTGTGTGGGCCCCTAATTTCTACAAGAAAATGTAGCTAATTCATATACATAGGCGCTAGTTAAACAGAAAATTGTGTGGGCCCCTAATTTCTAAAATTAAACATAGCTGATATATATACACAGGCGATAGCTGAATAGAAAATTTTTTTATTCAAAGAATAAACTTCTTGGATATCTTGACCCGTGACGATGGGGCCGATAGGTTGTCCCGAAACGTCGGTACATAATTACCAATCCACGCTGCGTAATATCGCACAACAGCGAAGATCTCATGACTTGCATTGTTTTAATATCAAATCAGGTGGTACGTGTATTAAACGCGTGAGTCACAAATTTCTTCAAATATTTTTAGATAAAATACCTGAGTAAGTGCAAGATAATTTCTGGTTTAAAAAAAACTGTAGTGCCAAAATGATAATGGTGTGTTATGTTAGCATGTTGTTATAACATGACATAACCCGCACGTCACTGAACATGGGGGGGGGGGGGGTGTCTTACGTCTGTCACACCGCCTTATCATCGCTTAGCAAATATTTATTTTTAATGGCTCGACAGCCCCTTGGGGGCCTAGGCCGCCTCATTTTTCGAGGCTTCACGATCACAGACAGACACACCACACTCGGTAGGACTCCTCTGGACGAGTGACCAGCCCATCGCAGAGACCTCTACCTGACAACACACAACACTCACAACAGACATCCATGCCCTGGGCGGGATTCGAACCCGCAATCCCAGTAAGCGAGCGGCCGCAGACCCACGCCTTAGACCGCGCGGCCACTGGGATCGGCAGCAAATATTATAGCCTTCACAAATACAGCATTCTCTCGTCATTATGTTAGCCTAAAACATGACAGAGTTATGTTTCTGGTGAACATAACACACTCGTACCAACTCGACACCACAGTCATCATGTAATATGTAGTTTAATCCATATGGAAACCCTAGCCGCTCTATAATCTACCATCGTATGCATTGCCACTAATTAAATGTGCTGGTGGAACACACACAGGGTTCCCAAACAGATATCGGAGGGCTTATTGCCATATCTAAAGCCTGTCGTGGTTTCCCGAAGTTACTCCCGGCAATCTGTGGTTCAGGTCAGATAAGCCATCTATTCTAATGTGCTGAACCACATGAATGAAAACAATGACATCCATATCATCGCTGTGGGCTTACGAATAAACCAGAACCACGTCAGTCGCTTTGAACATTTTACTAACTTCAGGGATCAGACTCCTTACCTAGCTAATACTAATCAAATATCCAAGTCTTCTGGGATGTTATGAAGTAATGGACGTTTCGAAGGTTGGTAGTATTTTGGTTTTAAGGGCCATGAAGTCAACAAAGAATGATTTATTGACCCTGGATAGGATAGCATTACAACACTTTTAAAAGTCGGTAAGGATTTAACAAACAATGAAGGAAAATATAGCAGGATGCTTGGAACTTCAGCCGCATGATTGTGATAGCTTCATAGCTATCTACAAATGGTCAAAATGTGATAGCCACATGATTGTGATAGCTTCATAGCTATCTACAAATGGTCAAAATGTGATAGCCACATGATTGTGACAGCTTCATAGCTATCTAAGAATGGTCAAAACGTGATAGCCGCATGATTGTGATAGCTTCATAGCTATCTACAAATGGTCAAAATGTGATAGCTGCATGATTGTGATAGCTTCATAGCTATCTAGAAATGGTCAAAATATGATAGCCGCATGATTCTGATAGCTTCATAGCTATCTACAAATGGCCAAAATGTGATAGCCGCATGATTGTGATAGCTTCATAGCTATCTACAAATGGCCAAAACGTGATAGCCGCATGATTGTGATAGCTTCATAGCTATCTACAAATGGCCAAAACGTGATAGCCGCATGATTGTGATAGCTTCATAGCTATCTACAAATGGCCAAAATGTGATAGCCGCATGATTGTGATAGCTTCACAGCTATCTAGAAATGGTCAAAATATGATAGCCGCATAATTGATAGCTTCATAGCTATCTACAAATGGTCAAAATGTGATAGCCGCATGATTGTGATAGCTTCATAGCTATCTACAAATGGCCAAAATGTGATAGCCGCATGATTGTGATAGCTTTATAGCTATCTAGAAATGGTCAAAATATGATAGCCGCATAATTGATAGCTTCATAACTATCTACAAATGGTCAAAATGTGATAGCCGCATGAATGTGATAGCTTCATAGCTATCTACAAATGGCCAAAATGTGATAGCCGCATGATTGTGATAGCTTCATAGCTATCTACAAATGGTCAAAACGTGATAGCCGCATGATTGTGATAGCTTCATAGCTATCTACAAATGGCCAAAATGTGATAGCCGCATGATTGTGATAGCTTCATAGCTATCTACAAATGGCCAAAATGTGATAGCCGCATGATTGTGATAGCTTCATAGCTATCTAGAAATGGTCAAAATGTGACAGCCGCATGATTGTGATAGCTTCATAGCTATCTAGAAATGGTCAAAATATGATAGCCGCATAATTGATAGCTTCATAGCTATCTACAAATGGTCAAAATGTGATAGCCGCATGATTGTGATAGCTTCATAGCTATCTACAAATGGCCAAAATGTGATAGCCGCATGATTGTGATAGCTTCATAGCTATCTACAAATGGTCAAAACGTGATAGCCGCATGATTGTGATAGCTTCATAGCTATCTACAAATGGCCAAAATGTGATAGCCGCATGATTGTGATAGCTTCATAGCTATCTACAAATGGTCAAAATGTGATAGCCGCATGATTGTGATAGCTTCATAGCTATCTACAAATGGTCAAAATGTGATAGCCACATGATTGTGATAGCTTCATAGCTATCTACAAATGGCCAAAATGTGATAGCCGCATGATTGTGATAGCTTCATAGCTATCTACAAATGGTCAAAATGTGATAGCCGCATGATTGTGATAGCTTCATAGCTATCTACAAATGGTCAAAATGTGATAGCCACATGATTGTGATAGCTTCATAGCTATCTACAAATGGTCAAAATGTCCCAGCATATCACAAAAACCTATATTTTATGGCCGTGTGAACAGGGCCCGGTCACCCGACATAATCCTGAGCCAGGTATATCCAATCCATAGGCTGACAATTTATTTATTTACTTATTTATTAGCCCTAAGTATCCCGTATGATCTCTTCCTTCAGATTTTCTCACTAAAGTATTGTACGATGTATCACTTCCTACATGATTGTTTCGTGTACCACATATCTCTCTCACCATCTGACGGCCGAAAGTTTACAGTCTTTTGTGAAACTTACCCGTGTTTGCATTTCCTGCCTTGACAACTTTTACCGCATCCATCCGCTCATCCAATCACCCTCCAACTAATGCACTAACACGCCACTGACCCATCCCACTACCCCTATATCTATTCATCCACTGCCACATCCACTCATTCATTCACCCACTTCCCTGTGACACACTAACACATCATTCTTTACCCATCTACCCAGTCAAACATCCTACTCCTATTTAGGCATCCAACCAGACATCTTATGCAACTATTCGCTCACATAGCCAGCCATCCGTATGTTTAGTGGGTTTGTTGAAACATTCATCCTCATATCTACTGATACAATCTTCCAATCATCCACCCATTCAGCGATCAAATCATATATCCAACCACCTCTTCTCCAATTCGCCCATCCATTCATCCACACATCCAATCATCCTTCCACCGATTAAACCATCCACCCGTCCCAATATCTACCAACGTAATCATTGCAACTAAAATTTTCACATCTCGCTATATGCCGTAAATACCTGTATGCAACTTTACAGCCAAATCACACGGTCCCAAATGGCCGCCAGAGATGTCACCCACCAATAAAGTACTTTGGCTTCACACATCGTCTAACCCGCAACGAAAGCAGGGATTTCGAATTTGGGAAAGCCCGAGGGCTAATTTTGAATCGGGAGCCAGCAGTACTGCTGCAGCAAATAACCCAGAAAGCCGTGAAATCTCTCTCCCTGGTGCTCTGAAGTGCGCACGCGGCATAACGATCAGTAAATGAAGCGACTCGGTGAACCGCACACGTTCCAACACCAACTTCGCCGCAGGTCAAGACGAAAGGCATGAATCAATAACCATCAACTGTTTTAATATCTTATCATTATTAACTTTGCGAGTAAATCCGTGACTGCAGGATCAAATACTTTAAATTCTGTGCCGTGAATCGAGATGTCATTACAAGTATGAAAGTAATGAAATGCATTGAAATTATGACGAAAGAAAATGATTATTTGATATTCTGTATTTACGTCTGAGGTCGTACACACATTTGTGGGACAGAAGTTGACTATATTTGTTTGAAGGATGTGAGTCTTTGTTTTAAAGAAAATATAATGTAATTGATGAAGAATACATTTGGGTTTTAATTTTATTCACACTACAACCTGTACCAAATTAAAATGTATAATTATAATTTGTGTAAAGAAATGGCAAAAAGTCATCCCTGTTCGCGCCATGAAGTTATATGAGGGGAGCAGAGGTTTAGTTCCACTCATTCTTAACCTCGGCACTAGATAAAAGTGAGTGGTCAACATCACGCCCCGGCCACTTTTCACCCGTGAAAGAACCCCGATACCCACTGGAGGGTGTTTCGGCAACATAGCCGGTCTGAATGTTTGGAGAAGAGAAAACATTCTTTCGCCTGTCTGATTCGAATCCCAAACATTTCAACCTATAGCCTATTACACTGTACCAACTAGGCTATCAAAGCTCCTAATACATTGGTATTAGATTAAATAAACTACGTAGGGATTTTCCAGCGGTGGCTAGTAATGCAAGCACCTTAAACATCAGTTTGCCTAACGAACGAATTCACTTAAAGGACTACAGATTTTAATAAGGCTGCAACCACTAAACTATTCAAGAAATTCAACTGCCTTTTAAAATCCGAAGATTTATCATGGTATTTACAGGGGCAATGCAATACACATTAACACCACATAAAAAAGAAAAGTGTTTACATATTTTAGACATCTTTTCCCATTCTATCTCAGTGAATGCAGGTTGCTGTACTGCTTTTTTGCTCCAAACTTACCACAATCCCAATAAGATTTAAGTCAATAACAAATACACTGCGAAGACCTCTATAAAGTATCACACAGTTGTCTAATTATGTACTTCTATTTGCACTTTACCGCCTCTAAGTTTCCCCCTAACCCAGTTAATTCTAATATATATACCGCATGTCCGAGAAGTTCATAAATCTAGCCCAAATTATTTCCCAACAGTGTTCACAGCAATATTCTCATACACTAAGATAAAAAGAAATATCCTAATATACCCATAATTATATTACATCTCCCACAGCTACACGCGTTTACATTTTCTGCTGCCTAAGTTTCGAAGTGATAATAACTCTATTAACGTCCCTCGTTCCTTCACAAAGTTTTACTCTCTATAACCCCTTAACCTTCCATACCAGGCCTGTAATTCTTCTGCTACGAGAAATAAACCAGACACCAAGTATTGAAGGCAAGAACAAAGATAGCGCAGGGGTTAGAGGTGATATCTGGGCACGTTAACACGTAATTAGAATTGAGATTAACTCACAAGTAAAGTGGCGACGTCGGTATACCAAACAGGTAAGTCATTTGCAACTTCTTAAGCTTGTGTTTGTGCCAGCCCACCCCCGCCATCAATGACGTACTACGACCACCACAACTATATGGCGTCCTTCTTCTGTCTACTTCGTTTATATTTTATATGTAAATAAATCGAGAATATAAAGAAAAGCCTCTTTAACTTTCATAAATAAATCGCTTTTACTTAGCGAAAGCAACTTAACCAATCAGCAGCGATTTATAAAAGAAAAACTAACTTCAGTGAAATGAGTTATCGACCTAGAATATACCAGACATTGACTTCATAATCTCATTTGTTTACATACATAGCGAAGTTTATCGATTCTGTCGCTACCTTACAGCGGATTAAGCAAGTCGTTACGTGAAAAAATTAAGAAACTTTTAACAAGGTTCACGGTAACAGAACGTCACTGTACCAGTCACTGGATGATTTAAAACAGTGTCTCTCAGACTTCCATATCGCCGAGCGTTTCATGAGTCTAAAAGCCTGTAGTCCGCTAAGTACAGGGTGTTTTTATCCCACTTGACCGACGCTCTAGTGAGATTTTATGAAACTTTCTAAAGGTTATTATCACTGCCTTCTTTCGTCTAGCTCCCGTCATCGACTGTTAAACCTCCCCGACACGCGGCATACGAGGCAATGCTCGCGGAGCGTCGGGCTAGCGCTTATCGGTCAAGCAGGAAAACAAAACCCTCTATTTTTTTTTACTTTGTGTTCACCGTGCATCTTAGTATTAGTATTCACTCACTCAAACAACGAATGTACTATTATAATTAAACTCTCACTAGTACATAACCGAAACATATGTAGGGTACTAGTGAGAGTTTAATTATAATAGTGCATTCGTTGGTTGGTTGGTTGAGTGAAAACCCCTCCATATTCAAGAATCGCTGCCAACTAGTACCCAGTATTTTCACTCAGCTACTAACAAATTTCTTTGAATGCTTTACCTTTGAAAATAAAGGCATTGTGTTCCTTCGAAACACCGACAAGCACTCACGAAACGACCCAATCTCAGTGACACTACTTTGAGAAACTCAAATCTCGCAAATCGAGTATCACAGAACTGCCACATGTGAAAACAGAGTTTAATACACAACGGGGTAAAAGGTTACGACGGATTTTTTTAAACTACTATCACAGATCGGAAAACAAATGAAGGGAAAAGTTTTAAAGGAATAACTATGTAATGTTTGCTGTTTAGTACTTTTCGAAAATTTCTTGTTCAATATGACTTCCATGAAATTAGATTTATTACTGTTTACTATTATCTGAAATTCAGCAGTAAGGCAACCCGAACCGCAAACTCTCAGCTCGTGCATGCACTGGAGACGAGTACGATACATATTAGACTTTAGATAACCCCAATTGGATAAAGTCTGGGACTCTCAAGTTCGGCGAAAATGGTGGCTAAGGAATGTCACCAAATCGCGAAATTAAGCGACCTAAAAATATTCCGCTGAGAGAAGACATGCCTTCTCTTGCCTTCTGGGCCAATGTACCACACATTTCTCAAACTTTTCCTCATTCTTGTAAGTTCCGTAGCCGAAAATATTTGCGGCGCCAATGGCGCTCAGAATATACGTTAAGAGCTTGGTTATTTTCCTCACAGTAATAAGGCCGGATCATATAATACATGAAACTACCCCAAATTATAATGTTTTTATTAAAAAGGGGTAACAATTTGGTGTAGTGTTGCTGAGAGAACTGGAAAAATTGATCAGTGGCGAATCCTGATCCGCGGGTCAGCTCAAGCGGGAAGGTGCACAGAGTCTTCCAATTACCCTTCCGGCAGAACTGACCTACAGATCAGAATTTGCCATCGAAATTTATAGTGCTTCATTGCGGCGAGTTATGCAGACATTGAGACGGTGATTACAGCATTGTATTGGACGGCATGAATAATCAGTCTTCAAGAGAGATATGCGTGGAAAATTGCAGCAATAATTATAATAAAACTATTGAAAGGTTTCACTTTAATGTGTTGCGCGGTCTCTCACAACATTGGACTGTGACCAGTCATGACATCTCGCCCCACTGTGTATGAAACAAAGTATCTATGACGGAAATGTTATGAAAAGGGTAGAGATATATGCAGAAATACGATACAGTAATAGAAAACAAATTTTTCACACGTGCCCACCATATTAGGACCACCATCCTTCTCTTCTTCTTCTTCCATGGGGTTACAGCCCGAGGTGGGCCAAAGCCTCCTTCTTTTTGGGATTTCATCCCGAAGGTTTTCCTGGTCGGTAAGTGTGCATTCTGTAGTGAGTGACCGGCTCTCACTGACCGCACAAGTTTTTGCTCAATCCTGATGAGACTGCCAGAGCCATCTGGTAGGCAGTCAGGAGACTTGGGTGAGAAATGGCAGCTTGAATTTTGCTTACGGACATTACTGGTTCTATTCATGCCCGAAGGTTCTTTTACATGCCGTAAATCTACGACATGGGACCGACGGCTTTACTTCCCCTCCGAAGGAAGTGGTGCTCCGGATTTTTATCACCCTTAAAAATCCATCGCCCTCGGTCGGGATCGAACCCGCGAACCTTGGGTCCAGTGGCGAGCACGCTAACCACTAGTCAATCTGACGACACACTGGCTACCTACCTACACACCTACCTACGTAACTAAATAAATAACTGATTAACTAACGAAATAACAAACAAATTGAATAACAAAATGACTAAATAACTACGTAATTAACTAACCAACTAACCGACCAAACAACGAAACAAACCAACTCAATGGAGCAATGTCCTTCCTGAGAAGCCAACAGGTTTTAAGCTAGTCAAGAAATTCCCCGCATTTTATGGAACCCGAAGGTTCATTACCGTTTTCAAAAGAGCTCGCCACCTGTCCCTATTCTGAGCCAGATCAATCCATTATCTGTCCCTCCACCCCACTTCTTGAAGACCTGAAGACGGAAATCGAACTAAATTGGAAGAGGTGTGGCACATAAAGCAAGGTAATGATCGATGTCCAACAGAGTAGACAAGTTTAATGCAGCACGCCGACATCAAAATCCTTAAGACTGAACTACATGACAGCAAATCACATCAGGGCATAAAGTACGCCTAAGCACCAACATGCAATGTAAGACGTAACACTTATGAGGCCGTTAGACGGGCGTTACTCAAATGATGGTCTTCATGACTATTACACAGTACAGGAGAATAAATCTTTCCCGACGTTTCGTAGGAACACGCTAGTAATTTGTATATACTGCTGTATTTGGTGGCACTAAATACAGCCTAAGTATGTCGAAACACGTGTGCAGAAAAATAAAGTAAGCTGGCGAATTTTCACGATATATCACTGCGAAATTTCCCGAAAATTAATTCAATTAGAAATTGTGCTTAGTAGATCCGAATTCCCCGTGATAGGCTGCAACTTCTTCGGCACGTATGCTACGCGGGCAGTCGTAACATGTTCGTGCAGGTGGGTTGCGTGCAGAACACATTTCAATCACTGTCGGAGCACATGGCCAGGAACTGCGATCGTGATTGGATTGTTTAACATCCGTTTTTACTACCACAGGGTTAAGTAAACCATGTGACAGTGTAATGATGCTGACAACACTACACCAAAACCTGCGTTCTGGTTTTGCAGAAAACAACAGCGGTCATTATTAACTCATTACATGCTAACATTTATCTGAAATATATATATATATATATATATAAAATTCAGTTCGTACTTCGCAGAGAACACAGTCCGCTTCCAACGAAAGGTCAAGCGGTTAATGGCGTTAGGAAAATAATCACGATTCAGTGGGAAAATCACACAATACATAATTTCAAAATGAAGCATTTAGTGTTATTAAAGCAGACGTTACATAGAATTACCATTAGGCTTTGAAGCCCGTAATGAAATATTGTAATTCAGAAAATCATCTGGATCTGAATTAGAAATAATACTATTGGAAAGACAGCATCAATCACATGTAAATGTAAAACACTTCAATTCTTACGACTGTCCAGGTCAAAACAGTATTAGAATTGAATATTCTAAATTATTCGAATAAATTTATATTTCGTGTTTTATTTACATAATTACAGGCAAGGGTGTACCACATTATCCAAAAATCTAATAGCCACCTCAGTTGCATTAGCAGTAATTCAGTTACTACAGTTGCTACTACTACTATTACTGCTACCATCACCAGCAGTTGTAGCAGTAGTAGTAGCTACGCTATTGCCATTACAGACCTGTAAGAACCTTGGCCTTCTCGTGGCAGTGTAGAATAGCATTAGTGTTTCTTAAACTTACGTCATTAGATGAAAGTCAGTTGCTAACATTATGCCACAGACGCTAAGAACCAAAATATGATAACCACAGCAAAACAATACGAAAATCAATCTATGTAACTTTCATTCCTTCCACCGGGAAAAGTAAAGGTAAAAGTGGCTGTGTATTATAAAACAAGTCACGAAGACATATGGGAGAGTGGTGGCATAACTCCACGCATTCTGATCACCTGCACTAGACGGACGTGGGCACGTTCACGCTCCATTCAATTAATACATGGTATTGGAGGGTTGGGTGGACTCCGTACTCGGCACAGACACTGTGAAGAAGATAAAAAATATAACGTACCCCTGCTTGGAACACAAACCGATGCCTCATTCACCACACCCTTAGCTTAGACATTACAAAGTGCAAGATACTACATCTGAAATCACAACCGGCTGTTTGTAGACGGCGAAAACTTTATAAATGAGATACAAGTTATCGTTAATGCCTCATTTAAATTTTACACTACAAACTCGACCCCGAACATCACGAGCAAGACATTCCTCTGGGCACTGCTGATTAATGTTAACCTCTGACCCTTCGGTTAGTAAACAACGTCAGCCGTGACACGTGACAAGTGTCACTAGTGGTGCAGTAAGAGACAATGAGCCTTGAACGTGTGACTGCAGCTGATTGACACTGTGCACACACAGAGAGCAAGTCTATATATATTTCATCATGTAAATGCAACCACGAGACTGCGAAGCCCTAAAGGGTTTAGAGTACGGCGGGCGGTTGGGGGCGGCTCAGCGTCAACATTGACCGGAAAACGACGACAAAGCTCAAGGCACCACGCACATACACACAGAGAGGAATATGAGCGGTGACGTACATCCGGTAAGCAAACAGGAAGTGCCATTTGTTGTTTTAGAGATTATCTCAGAGATGGAGTCATCTGACTGCCAGAAGCCTCATACTGTTGCTTCTAGTTTAGTACAAAAAATTATATATTACAAAACGAGGAACCACAGGATGTCATGTGGAAGACATAGGGGATTTCAGCAACTAAAGTAGCATAAAATAATTATTACATTTTTAACAGTTTCATGCTTTTGAACAACCGTTTTTTAAGGTTATAACAGTTGATTTAGTGTGTAATAATACTGCAGATATTTTGGAAGTACATAACGGCGGCTAAGAAAGAAATCTTGCTTTCAACTTACACATCCATTAGGAAATAATGATTATGAATCAAAATTTGATGGTCAAAAACAATTATTTATCTCCACTTATCTCAATGTCTGCTGTGAAAAATTAAGACATACCTTGATGGGATTATATGCGATCAGTTAGAAAATACGTTTATAGTGATTACATTGAGGTTTCCTTCTTTTAAGCTCTAACAAACAATTAACATTCAGTTCTACTACTATCCCACTACTTTCCACAGAGTCCCATTCAACTGGGTCTTTGTCGTAACCTAGGACGAGATTTTCTATTCCCTGCTTATGTCAGTCAGTGTCCTGTCTCCTCAGCCAATTGTAACTAACGTTTCTTTCTCGCGATTATCTTTAAATTTTTATTTTTTTTAGTCGTCCTCTTCTACCTACTCCGGTTTCCCGTTTCAGTGTCGAGGTTTCTAATTCCTTTTGATCACACTTTAGACACACCACACTCGGTAGGACTCCTCTGGACGAGGGACCAGCTCGTCGCAGAGACCTCTACCTGACAACAACACACAAACACTCACAACAGACAGACATCCATGCCCCCGGTGGGATTCGAACCCACGATCCTAGCAAGCGAGCGGCCGAAGTCCTACGCCTTAGACCGCACGGCCATTGGGATCGGCATCTTTAAATTTACGGACGCCAAAAATTTGTTGGATGTCCTGGAAACGGGTGATAATACTCTGACGACGAATTACAATCGGTATAGGTTATTTAGTTACGAAATTATACGCCATGTAAACTTATTTTATGTTGGGCCCTTGCATGTGAAATTGATGCTCCAAACTCTTTGTTCATACATCTTTCCCTACACGTCTGCCAAGGCCTATTACAGATATATCTTGGAGATCAAATGTATTTTCTGAATCCAAAAAGGGTTATAAGGATGGAGTCTGACCTTTGTACAACTTCATCTATTTTGAAGAGAACACAGGTTTTTCGGAAATTGGAACTGTTGAGGTCACAAGAAAACGAATTTTCGAAGCATCTACTCAGTTTTGTCAATAGGGAGAGCCAATTTAATTGAAATGAGTTGGATTATCTGCTTTTAAAGAAAAAACTAAGCAGGTGTTTCCCAAAAATTTGACGTGATGTCGGAAAAAGGTGGAAAGTTTATAAGCTGTGTGATAACTGATAACACTTATCTGGTAACTATGTACTTTGTAAGTATCGGTGTCCCTTTTATCGTGTCCTTTAACACTGTAGCTATACTGCACAACAGCCTGCATCCACCGGGACATGCCATGACATCCTGGACTCAGGGACATGCGGACACCATAAAAAAGACACTCTGTAAAATATAAATTTTCCAGTATCTACAAACATTCCACGAACAATTCCTAAAAATTTGCATATGTATGAGGTGAAAAGAGATACAAATTTCTAAGAGACATGTCTGTAGCATGTTGAAATTTCTAGCTGTCAGTCAGATATCTGTACTAAATAAACACAAGGGCTTATGTAACTCTCAATAAAACTCTTTTAAAAAATCAGGTACAGTAATTTACAAAAGTGACATGACGCTGTGTCAATATTGTCGTCGTCCGATTTGTAATATATCCTACAGCCTTGATAATTTGTTACCAAAGTCTCGAAAGAACTGGCCTTCACCCTCAATATAGAGGTAGTATATTTCTCCGAAACAACACTGGTGTACACTACCAGTCTCTACGGTGCCGTAATTCAGAATCCCTTAAACAGTATACAGGACTAGCATTGGTAAAAGCGGTTGACATTACAACAACTCCCATATCGCTGTTCGAATAGCTGATAAATGTTCCTTGTTTTACGAAAATATAAAGGGAATTAAAATTTACGGTTTTTATTTTCACCAACGTCACGCGCTACTATCCCTCTAACAAACAAACAAACAAACTAACTAAATAAGTAACTCCATGGAGCAGAGATCTTGAAACGCCAATATTTCGTCAGCTAGTCAAGAAATTCCCCCCATTGTGTGCAACACGAAGGCTCATTACCGCGTTCACAGGAGTCTAACAACTGTACCTATCCTCAGCCAGATCAATCCAGTCCAAGTCCTCCATCGTACTTCTTAAAGATCAATTTTAATATTATCCTATCTACGCTTTGGTCTTCCAAGTGGCCACTTTCCTACAGGTTTCCCAAACAAATCCTCCTATGCCTCTCTTTTGCAAGAACGAAAACTTCCCTGAATTAAATTTAAAAATTCTTTTCGTACCGCGCAGAAAACACCCCGTCTTTGTTATAGAAACCGATCAGTTAATCCTTTACAGTGAAATAATCGCTGTTCGTTATGAGATCCATAAAAAAAACACAGGAATACAATATGTGGGGAGATCGCAGAATATATTAATGTTAAACCTGGAGATACACAAAGTAAATTTCTGGACTTTATAAAATAATTAATAAAGTTGGCAGTTGGTACAGACTTCATAATCACAGAAAACTTATGTATTTATTTCTTTAGTCATTTATGGTTAGTTTCGCCACGCTATGTCAGTATTTCGCATTTTATAGGGTTAAAATTATATAGAACCGATCCAGTGGCCGTGCTGTCTAAGGCGTGGGTCTGCAGCCGCTCGCTTGCTAGGATCGTGGGTTAGCCGATCTCAGTGGCCGTGCGGTCTAAGGCGTGGGTCTGCAGCCGCTCGCTTGCTAGGATCGTGGGTTAGCCGATCTCAGTGGCCGTGCGGTCTAAGGCGTGGGTCTTCGGCCGCTCGCTTGCTAGGATCGTGGGTTAGCCGATCTCAGTGGCCGTGCGGTCTAAGGCGTGGGTCTTCGGCCGCTCGCTTGCTAGGATCGTGGGTTAGCCGATCTCAGTGGCCGTGCGGTCTAAGGCGTGGGTCTTCGGCCGCTCGCTTGCTAGGATCGTGGGTTAGCCGATCTCAGTGGCCGTGCGGTCTAAGGCGTGGGTCTTCGGCCGCTCGCTTGCTAGGATCGTGGGTTAGCCGATCTCAGTGGCCGTGCGGTCTAGGGTGGGTCTCGGCGCCGTTGCTAGGATCGTGGTGCCGATCTCAGTGGCCGTGCGGTCTAGCGTGGTCTTCGGCGTCGCTTGCTAGGATCGTGGTTAGCCGATCTCAGTGGCCGTGCGGTCTAAGGTGTGGGTCTGCAGCCGCTCGCTTGCTAGGATCGTGGGTTCGAATCCCACCGGGGGCATGGATGTCTGTCTCTTGTGAGTGTTGTGTGTTGTCAGGTAGAGGTCTCTGCGACGAACCGATCCCTCGTCCAGTGGAGTCCTACCGACTGTGATGTGTCTCTCAGTGTGATCAAAAGAAAATACAAACCTCGACACTGAAACGGGAAAACCGGAGTAGGTAGAAGAGGACGACTTAAAATAAAATATATATATATAGAATGATTTGTGAAAGATTAATTGGAAAGGATTTGTTCTGATATATTCCGGAATTTGACCGAAAGGACGAGTGGAAACCACAAGAAGCCTGAGGCAGTATAGCAGGTGTACTGGCCTAGAATGCAGCAGAGGGCCTCCGGAATACGTTACCGCTAAGCTAAACTGTCCGATATAAAAGCACTGATCACGGCAGTAAGATTCATAATGCTTGTCCAGTTACAGGCTGCCGATACTCTCACGGAAAATGAGGAACTACTGGCAAATGCATAATGATTGCCAACAGGCACTGTGCAAATCATTAGGTCACTCGTGAAGTGAGATCCACATTGCTGCATTCTGCAGGGCGTGCTACACAAACAAATGACAATCACACATTAAAATGAAACACTGTACACTAATTTAGAATAAAACAGGGGGACATTGCAGTTCTGAGGTTTCGCGTTTCGCCGTCGTCATTAACAGTGCAGGTTGGCACTTGAGTTTTGGAATTGGGGTTGGGAAAAAACAACACAAAGGTAGGATTTCTATTAAAAGCACAATCGATTTACAATTTGAGACAGATATTGCTGGCAACTATCCAACAGTATGTAAGCTGGGAGGTTTGGTTGTGGGTGGAGCATGGAGTGTGTTTGAAAGGGTGGTTAACCTACCCAACCCCAAACCGAAACTACCCCTCTTCTGGTACAGCAAAGCAGCATGAGTCTGCCTGCAGTATTATACGTACTTCAGCACATACAAATGAACAGCGACAACAAAACCCATGCGTGTTACAGCCTTAGAATTCAGCTTCTGATAATGCATAATTCAATTCGTAATCGTTACTAGAACTGCGAGATTTCGGGCTTGCGCTGCGATGTAGTTGACGTCTTCGATCTTCTGTGGTTTTGTGCGGCGTAGGTTGGTACTTGTTTACCGACGTTACGGGGGGGGGGGGGGGGTGGTGCATATCCGTACCATCTTCAAGGGTCAAGCAGTCCAAAAAAAAAATTACTTCACCCTTGAAGAATGAGACCGACAATATTTCCCGAAAAGTCGGTAAGGAACTAAAAACCTACAGCATGCAACATCACAAAAAAGCGAAGACCGTTACTGCAAGTGTTTATGTCGTCAAATGGGAAAGGAGAAAAGCAATCTTAGTCTGGTGGATCCGTTAGAAAGGGCCGGCTCCCTGTGTTTTCTGAGTAGTCCTCCGAAATTCTGGTATCCGCTTAAAAGATTAAGACAGTTTCGCATCCTCGAAAACTAGAATCCAAAATCTATATTAAAACATGGAACGCTTTATTTCTGTCTTTCCTGGGCCAGAGTTAAATCTTGTTACACACACACAATTCTTTAAGAAGACGTATACTGCAATTTAACCACTCTTCAGCCACGATTTCTACCAATACTTACGACTAAGCTAGACACAAGTACATAGACGAAAGAAGTCAATAAACCAGCATCAAAAGACTGCATATTCCTTGTGGGTTGGATTTTTATAGACTATAAAAGCAGCAGTTAAGTTAAGGAAATCCAATACTAGACCTTATGTATACTAACACGACCGGCTGATGTTACATTAACGTTGCATGGTGTTTAAGATCAAGATTCCTTATCGCACTACAATTTCCGTGATAAACAGTAAAGATTCACGACAACATTAACTTAGTCTTAAACTAGTGACAGGTTGCTCTGCCGTTAGACAAGTGTAAAAATGTGGGATATTAGGAGATAAAGAACATCTATAGGATTAAGTTGGGGTTAATCACAAGATACATCGTGCTGCCTCCTGAAATAAAGACTTCAAAATGAATAGGGCACTTCCCTTCGAAAATTTGGTAAGCACGTCACGACTGACGCTGCATCATAGACCAGACGACCAAACCTCTCGATTGCAACTCAAAACACGGAATAGTAAAAAAAAAAAAAAAATCCCTTTGAAAATTTGAGAGGGAAATTCTGACAATTCCAAATTTTAGCCATTGTTTCCGAAGACAACCCTTCAAGTAATCCGGAGCACAGTTTCACTGAATATGCGTGCCATAAATATATAAATACAAAAAATATAAATATATATAAATGTGTATATATAAAATCGGCTTGCTAACACGAGCGGGCCTGCTATCAGCGCAAGCAGTAGCGTTTCTGAATTTTATTCGGGAGGTACTTGGTTCGAATATCGGCGGGGACAACAACAATACTCTCTGAAAATTTTCATCGTTTTCCTCATTACCTCCACGGAAATCCCAAGAGAACGCGATCACTTGCTATTACGTCGTTTCAAACCATTCACTAAACATCCTAGTATCAGACACTATATACCCTGAGCTAATGACGTCTTTAAAAACATAAAATAAGCGTCTGGCTGAAAGTCTGGAAGCTGCATTACCCACCGAAGTATCGGTACCTCTCGACTGCTGTATAAACGCAAACTGCTTGTGATTTCACATTACGTATCGGACTGTAGGCTATAAGAATAAACAAGGGGGGTGAGAATGAAAATACGAGCGAAAGAAGAACACAGGAAAGAAATTACGGGAATGCAATGAGAGACACTACATTTATTACAGGAGTACACGGCGGGGGGGGGGGGGGGGGGGGGGTAGTCAGGAAATTTACGGCTCTGAAGTTTCCTAGGCAGTGAATTATACGCAATGCTTGTGCCAAGTCGCAGACGTCTCATACGAGTACCAAAATTCTACGACTACTGAGCGATTTATAGAGGGCCCAGGAAGCGTAGTCGGTGTAGCGGCTCGATATGGGCTGGAGGATCCGGTGTTCGAACCCCGAAGGGGGCAAGGTATTTTCTCTTCCCCAAAACCCGTCCAGACTAGCTCTGTGACTCACAAAACCTACCCCACCAAAAGTAACAGGACTCTTTTTTCCTGGTAGTGATGATGACCAGCCAGCCCATCTACCCCCGTCTAGAGCTAAACACCTACCCCCACTTTGTTATAAGGAGAATATTTACTATGTGATCTCGTCTTACCGTGTCTTCCTTTATATAATCTAAAGTACAGTCCAATTTTGGTACAAAGTGTGATCCTCATAGTCGCCACCATGATGGCCACAAACATCACGACAATTATTTGTAACAGCAACATAATTTTATAACACATATTACTGAAATACAAGTGAAACTATTCAAATTTCTAAAAGTAACAACGGCCCCAATTAATTCCTGAAGACAAAAATAATTTTAGGTAAAATGTTAGCCTCCTGTGAACGCGGTTATGAAACGTGGGGTTCAACAAAATGAAGATAATTTATTTATAAATTAAGGAACTCGTAACCTCTTAGGAAGGAATCTTCTCCATGTAGTTAGTCAGTCAGTAAGTCAGTTAGTTAGTCGAAAGTAATTTAGTTTGTATTTCAGCTTTGTCCAACCCTGGTTTCATAAAAATCGATAGCAGACAGCGCGCTTGGTGGTGGTGCGGTGGAACAGAGAACGAAAGAGAAGCCTTAGGTTTATGAAAAATCAAAACCCATAAATTCCTGCTACACAGAACTTCAACTACGAAATCTTTTCACATTTAAAAGATAAAATTAAATAACAGAGTTACTTAATAAAGATAGACCGTAAATATCATTTCGCCCTTGTAATTGCGCAGTCACGTTCTTGAGCCCCCTAATGATGAAAATTAACCTGGATTATATATAAATATTCAGTCCGTACCGCGCAGTAAACACACTTCTTCTCGGTTACAAAAACCAGTCAGTTAATGCCGTATAGGGAAATAATCGCTGTTTATCAATACATTAAATTTATACTTTCGATAAGACTCTTCTTTTTTATAAAAATAATATTTGTCTGTAAAATCGCTACATGTTTCGACTCTAAAAGGAAATAATCAGGAGAAAAAAAATATAAAATATAAAAAAGTATATTATTAAGCTAACTAGGCAACTAACTCACTCTCTCACTCCCTCCATGGAGCAGAGTCCTTCCTGAGAAGCTAACAGTTCCTCAGCTAGTCAAGAATTCCCCGCATTTTATGGAACCCGAAGGTTCTTTACCGCATTCACAAGCGCCGCCACCTGTCCCTATCCTGCGCTAGAACAATCAAGTCCATGCCTCCCCATTCCACTTCCTGAAGGTCAATTTTATTATTACCATCGTATCTACGCCTAGGTCTTTCAAGTAGTCTCTTCCATCAGGTCGCCCCACCAAATCATTTATGCACCTCTCTTGTCCCCCATACGTGCTACATGCCCCGCCCATATCATTATTCTTGATTTGATACCCAAATAATATCTGAGGAGTACAGATCACAAGCCTCCTCGTTATGCAGTCTTCTCCACTCCTCTGTTACCTCGTCCCTCTTAGGCCCAAATATCCCCCTCATGCACCCTATTCTCGAACACCCTCAGCCTATGTTCCTCCCTCAGTGTGACAGACCAAGTCTCACACCCATACAAAACAACAGGCAAAATTACAGTTCTGTATATCTTAATCTTTGTATTTTTTGTATAGCAAACTGGAAGACAAAACATTCTGCACCGAATAATAACAAGCATTCCCTGACTTCAGTCTGCCCTTGATTTCTTCACGAATGGAATTTTGATTATTCAGGGTTGTTCCCAAATATCCTATCTGAAGTGTTCCACCATTTCAATAGGTTTATTACCTACATTTATGTTGTGATTTGTCCTGCAAGCTGGTCTCGAGCCATGACCATATACATAGTTTGCTCAGCATTTACGTCTAGACCAATCTCCTTACTAAATAAATAAATAAGCCTAATTAATCCCATGAGGGAAACGGCCTCCTGATGGAACCAGGGAGACCTCAAGTGTTTTATCACTAGGTTAGCTAATCCTTACTAGCGACTACTAAAGCTTCTGTGTTTTTCTTTATAGCATGTACGCTTCCGCCCAATATATTAACATCACCAGCATAAACCAGAAGCTGATGTATACCACATAATTTTAAGCCCTCCTGGTTTGCCTGAACCCTCCTAATGGCATATTCTAAAGCAAAGTTGAAAAGCAATGGCGATAAAGCATCTCTTTGTTGCCAACCTTTCTTAATAGGAAATGTGCCAAGCTGATATTTGCCTACCGGGGCTCTGCTACATGGATAGTAGTTACAATATTTATAATCTAATTATTGTGAAAGAGGTCTCTTCCTTAACGTATGTTACTGTGTTAAAATTTGTACCTAGATTATTACATAGACCTCTGCAAAACACGCACGAAAAGCCCATAGCAAAAATAAAGATCCATCTTCATTATATCAATAAAAGGGCTTTATAAATCCTAATTAGCACATCAATAAAGAAGAAAAAAATAGAAAAATACACTCGGTCCCAGCAGTTATAAAAAGTCGCTCTAATATCTCCACTTTAACGGAATAAATAATATACAATTATATACAGTATATATGCAAGGCCAACGTATTCCATTTTATATGTCAAACAACAAAAACACAAGTAAGAAAGAACTGATTTACTCCCATCATGAAAAATCTATGTGAGAAAGATGCTATTGCTTTCACAGTTCCTATAACATAAATATCGAAATACTATTGATTATAACACACAACCAAACGTACAAGAAGGTTTTACATTAGATATAATTAGATATAATCTAGACTACGTTGTGTGTAAGTTTTAATAGAATAGCATAATTTGTAATAAAATGAATTGTAAGAAAGAGATCACTTTCATAATAACCAGATTAGGAATGTTTGAACTAAAAAATAAACCTAGAATTTTCACCCTTCTCTATATTCTTATATTTTCTCTTCTGATGATGATGACCCTTTAGGGTTGAAACATGCAGCGATTATAAAAACAAATATTGTTTTATAACACAGAATAGTTATGTTGACTTATCACATTTTTATACATTGATTTAATGGAACACAAAGGAAATCCTTTGTAAAATGGCTGTTTTTTTTTGCTGAGAAGTGCAAAAAAACACATAACTGTACTCTGCGGGAAGAAAGCAGGATTTTTAAACGGTAAACCTGGTGGTACATAAAGTAACTAGGCTTTAAAGGGACAATCTTAATTAAAACACCGCTTCCAGCATCATTATACCGCCAACATGGTACTTATGCAGCACAATTTTTCCTCGTCCAGATATATAAGTTAAGGCTAAGTACGTTCAATCTAAAAATGACTGTACAACAGTAAATGAAGAGGCCAGATAATCAATTATGTATGAAATGTAGCATCTGCTTAACAATTCTAGCACCTTCTCTCGATTTTCGTAATTGCCTATATAACCGCAAACCTCAAGGAAAAACAGAATTACACAAAATACTCTCAGATTTTTCTCTGCAATGTTCGATCTAAATATTTGTCACTCCTATAAATATTTAACTAGTTAAACTGGAGGTACACACACAGATGTGTTTAGGTTTTCATGTAACGCGTCCATTAAGTTTTGTCCGAGGGTACTAAAATTAGAAGGTGTCGGCAAATTTCAGTAAAACTCTCTAATATAAAATTTTATGATCATGCACGCACGGAGCACAAGACCGTTTTGTGCATGTTACTTCTTGAAATACACCCCACCCCTCCCCAACCCGCCCCAATTCTGTGTGACAGTTGCCACTACCTTGCAAAACGTACCTGCAGAGTGTATATGTTCGTTTTTGGCCAGTAAAGCACCCAGCATTGCTGGCGGGCGGGCCTACTCTATACGCGAGGGGTCAATGGCAGGGTATGTGTATGGTTTCGCCCGCCAATCGCCTGTCGCTGACACTATGCAAATGACTCGCTCCTAGCCTTCCGCTTGAAAACTGCGCCGGCCAAAAGCAAATGACCTACATCTTCCTGATCCTCAAGGTATATCTGACTTACGTACCCCAAACATTCTTTCTGAATTCTTCAGAATACACACATTCTTACCGAATTGTTGCTCCGTGAGCTAAATTCCCTACACAGTAAGACTTACAGAAGACGCCAGCAAGCAGTGATACTTTTCATGCCTTCTGTCGAATGTCTCACGTTCCTGCGAAACTTTGGTACATTCACATCAAACTACATGACGTCACATCCCACAAGACGATAATCTTAATAGCTAGGTAAAGGTAAAGCAATCCCATTACAGGCCTGGACAGGACCTTAGGGTTCCAGGAGGTTGGGGCTCCCAGATTTCTACACAATCGGCACATGAAGGTGGTAACGTTGTCAGCTCTACGCACCGGCCGCCTTTATTCCCCAGGAAATATTCCTGGTACTCATTTCTGTTAGAGGCTGAGTCGACCCCAGGGCCGTAGTGCGACCGGAAGGATTATGTCAATGAAAACCTTCCGGCTTGTAGCGCAGTGCCTCAAACAACTGCGCCACCGCGTGCCCCAAATCTTAACAGCTACCACATTGAAATCATCACATATCGTGATTTCAGACTTCCACCAAGAAGAATTATTAAGACTGCTTGATCCTTGAAGGTGGAACAGATAGGTTGTCCCGAAACAGCGGTAACTAAATACAAATAAACGCTGCGTAACATGCCAGAAGAGCGTAGGCCTCAACATCAAATATTGCTCCATGCATCTACGTTCTATGCTAAATAAATCACAAGAACATAATAAATATTTGTTGTAAGTACTGTCGAAAGATGTGAAATGCTCCATGCTTACGAGTGACAAACTCCTTTGTTAAAACACCGTGTCAGGACTGTAAATTCCAATTCGACTAGGAGTAAATAAATAAAATCTTACTCATATACAAAAATCAGTAATTTACAGTGTTGCCGGTAACATATCACGTTATATATCACTTTTATCACGGTCTACTCATTCATCACAAGACGAAAACTGTGCGCTTTTGACCATACATCACTTTTGCACGGGGCGGATAGTCATATCTAGGCGCAAGCCGAAGACAGATGGATTATGATAGATAATGTGATCACATGTACTAACGCTACAACAACTAATGCTTGCTGTTTAACGATGCGTTTATGCAATCCAAGAGCTAATTGTGTCGATGATGAATTAATTAGATGCATTATTATGGTTAATGACGGCGGGATTGTATAAGCACGTTAGGGGTGCTTGTGACGTAAGGTCACATGACGGGGGTGGTCGCTGTGGGGTTACCATGACGGCTGGACAGCTCTTAGTTACTGAGCCTATTAGACGCATGTGATTCGGTTCCACAGAGCGTGAAATGAATCGTATCATAGCCGGTTACTTGAATTTAGTGACATAATTTTTCTTCCTTTTATGGGCAGAAGACGAGAGATTTATTTTTAAATTCTTCTAACATGCATCTCCAAATCATAACTTTTTTACCCATTCTGACACAATACATTAGTATAGTAGTAGTAGTAGTAGTGTAGTATTAGTAGTAGACCAGTGACCTAAAAACTCACTTCACACTAAAGAAAGGGCAAAGAAAAGCCATTAATCTGAATACGTACGGTATGCTATTTAAAAACGGTATTAATAGATTAATCTCTTTTACTATGGCTTCCATAATGGTTTTTTTTAACTTACGAAGCAAATTAAATTAAGTTTCAGACCAACTGATGCACAACTAAAACCACATTTATTGTAGCTTTATTATAATTGTTGAAACTATACCTCTACACGTGTTTCGATCCTAGGATCATCGTCAGGGGTTCTTTTTATTGAAAGCTACTGTCACTTCAATCACATGATTTTAAATAGTCCAACAGTACATTAAAACTTATGTATTATAAGTTAAAATCTTGTTAAAAGTCTTTGTTAAAAGTTGTATAATAAAAGACTTTTAACAAGATTTTAACTTATAATACATAAGTTTTAATGTGCTGTTGGACTATTTAAAATCATGTGATTGAAGTGACAGTAGCTTTCAGCAAAAAAAAAAACCCCTGACGATGATCCGAGGATCGAAACACGTGTAGGGTATAGTTTTAACAATTATAATAAAGCTACAATAAAAGTGGTTTTAGTTGTGCATCAGTTGGTCTGAAACTTAATTTAATATGACGAAAATGCACGGTGTCAACAATGTGAAATTTACGAGGCAAAATTTTCAAGTAATTCATGACGTAGTATAAAGCACGAAATATGAATTCCGACAAAACAATATTACGTATAAAAAAATCAGTTCGTACCTCACAGAGAACGCAGCCCTTTACCATAATAACAACCAGTGAATGTCATTTAGGGAACTAATCGCTATTTATTGTGAGAATCATACGTAAAAAATATGAACGGGACGCCCTGTGAGCAAAACACATTTGTTTAGTGTCAACCCAGATTGTAAATATTGTAAGAATTCGCTTTAGAGGGTTAAATCTTCTTCTTCTTCTTCTTCTTCTTATGGCGTTATAACCCTGTGTGGGTCTTAGCCTGTTCGATGAATTTTTTCCATTCTGTCCTATCATTCACAATTTCTCTCCAGCTTCTCACTCCCTCCTCCTCATATCCTCTTCTACATCGTCTATCCATCGTTTACGTGGTCTCCCTCTCATCCTCCTTCCCATCGGTTTCCATTCCATCACTCTTCTAGTTACCCTATTTCCTTCCATTCTTGCAACATGTCCGAGCCAGGCTAACCTTCTGCTTTTTATTAGCCTCACAATATCTGCTCCCTGTATAAGATAGTCTAGTTCATGATTCATTCTAATTCTCCAGGAGCCATCACTATTCTGTATTGGGCCAAAAATTTTCCGTAATATTTTACGTTCAAATATTCTAAGTTGTTGCTCGTCAAAGCTACTTAATGTCCAGGTTTCACAGCCATATGTAACTATTGGTCTTATCAGGACTTTATAAATTCTTAGTTTAAGTTGTCTCCCTATTATTATAGACTTCATTAAATTCTGATAGGCATAATAACATCTATTTCCACTCACAATACGGGCTTTTATTTCATTAGTTACTGAGTTTATTGTGTTAATCTGTGAAGAGGGTTAAATCTAGCAATGCAAAATTATCATTACATTCATACAAAATGCGATGTACTTGTACTCATGGCGTTTACTACAAAAACCGCCTCAGTTCATAAGAGCCTTAGGCTTGAAATTAAATTAGATCTCCACTTAAGATTAAATCACTTTAATTAGTTTACTAGACACGTCTTTACATTCCACATAAAAGAGAAACGGAGAGCCCTCATTATTAAGGCGTGTTTAAAACGTCAAGATATGTAGTCATATTCACTTTACACTGTCGTAACTTCTGCCTCCACTTCGGATTGCACATCAAAGCCCTTCAGGCATCTCTTCCGTGCGTGCTACATATTCAGCATATCCCCTTACTTTGGTATGACCACCCTCATGATAATTCACAAAACATATAATCTTTTTATTCCTCTCTTCCACCCAGGCGTAGATGGGAGGATAATATTAAAATGGATCTTCAAGAAGTGGGATGGGGGGGGGGCATGGACTGGATTGATATGGCTCAGGATAGGGACAGGTGGCGGGCTCTTGTGAGTGCGGTGATGAACCTTCGGGTTCCATAAAATGCGGGGAATTTCTTGACTAGCTGACGACCTGTTAGCTTCTCAAGAAGGACTGTGCTCCATGGAATGAGTTAGTTAGTTAGTTCCTCTCTTCCTCCTCTTCTTCCCGTACACTTTTTCATTTCTTTCTCCTTTTTCTTTTCTTTCTCTTACAATTCCTCCTACTAGTCCCAACTATCATCTTACTCCTCTGTCCTATTCCTTCCTTATTCCTGTTCCACACGTGCAACCTGAGAATTTGCAAGACTGGTCTTTCCATCTACTTCTGGTTCTTCACCACATCCTTTTATATTATGTTATAAAAACAACACAGCAGCAATTACTATCATATTTTTATTAATATAAAATATATTTATATGATATAATTTAGATAATTCTGTAAGAATGGACACCATTTAACAGTCGGTGTTACGATTTTCAGACCCTAACTAAAGAACTGACGAATTAACTCCATTTGGCAGATACCTTCTTGAATACTTCCGCGGCTAGTCAAGAAATTCCCTCCCACTTCGTAGAATATGTATGTAATTTTAATTTAGAGTATCGATTGAACCGCTATTGTGCGTCAGTGACCACGTTTCTCTCCTATAATATTACTTGTTGACGAATTCTTTCGCCTACATATTGGTAGTCAGTCTGTGGGTACTGCACATATATAGTTCTGGGTTCCGACACAGTACAGCAGCACTGCAGGTTCGCATCAACCTTTTTATGAAAACTTGTTGCCTCCATCTTCAGAGTGACTGAATTACGTATTGTGCTGTTTCTTATGATGACACCTTGAAGTTATATGCGACTTATTCTCTCACTTCGTACTGTACATGCGTATAATTTTGCAGCACAACTGTACGTCAAATAGGCAGAATATGGCTGCTAGAGAGGGGAACTAATGTCTTGAATGTACACGAAAACTTCGTGATTTGTGGACAATAAAAATATCATTATGGGAAGTAAGCTTGAAGCCGGAACAGAGAGCCATCTCCCTTCCCCTTTCATTTCCTTTTGGTTTTTATGGGTTTTATGGGTTTCAACACATGAAACGGCAGTAAGGAATATAGTGGCAAACGGAATAAAAAATTTCCTTCAGGCAACCTCGCGTACTGATCGACTCCTTTCTACAGTACATCGTCTGCTTCGGTAAGCAGTGCCCAGCTGAATAAATGGTGACATGGATGTGGCTGGACTGACAGAACGCAACATTGGATCCCATTGAAGGTAAGATAAAAATAGGTAAATTTACCACTGTCAAACCATAAAGACAACGACAGTAGAGGTATACATCCGCTTACTCTTAAACTCGGCGCTAGACGAAGATGAGTGGTCAACATCAAGCTCCGGTCGCTTTACCTCCGGAAATAAACCAGATACCCCTTTAATATGACGCTGGGTGGGCCCCAGAGCCGGTCTGGACTGTTATCGGGTGGAGAAAACATCTTTTTCTTCAATCGGGATTCGAACAACGGACCCTCCTTTTAGTAGCCTCGTCACTATACCGACCACATCGTCCCAAATTCCGGCAGACCACAACGAGCTTTCCAGCCGACAGCAATCACGACTTTCCTCACCACTTTTTTGACTTGACCGAAATGGATCAAGTTTCGAAAAAGAAAAACCGGTCGCGTTAGGCTACAATAAACAAGTCTAGAAACCCAAAAATACTAAGCAAAGACTAAAGGTTTCCCGGAATTCTTAAACGAACGCACTGACACGACTGAAATTATAATAGGCTTGGAGTTTCATGCCAATCAACTAAATTCTCTGGCCAGCTTTAATTAAAGCGTCGGATCATATTAAGCATTCCGTACAGGTATAAGAACAGCAACATCAACATTCATTACAGTCACTAATGACCAGCTGCTTCTGCAGTAGCTCTTTATTTGAACCTTGATTTTAGGTTATCTCTGCGATGAGTCGAAGTGACTGTCTTCATGGATGTGACACCGTGTATTCTGGTAAAGATTCAACGTTTCGGAGGAACCTGCTGCCTCCACCTTCAGACGACAGAAGGAGATAGCAGGTACTTACGTAAAGGTTTAAATGCTTATCACCTTACATGGCGTCATATACCATAAAACAATCTTTATAAAGACATTTGCAATACTTGCGGTTTTCTGATTTTACATTCTGTTAAGACAACACACTTATAACAACATACTGTGTTATATGATCCTAATATTGATAGTTCCTGAATGAAAGAAAGGGAAGGCAATATAAATTTTCATGTAAATTACTGGTTTAGTCTTAATTCAGAAATTATCATTTTTATATATACCACGTAGAGTCGAACTCGGTTATAACGTCATGAAGGTTATTGAATATTTTGTGTCGTTATAAACGAGTGTTGTTATAACCGAGTAGTATAATATTATTGGTTTTAAAATGAGGAATAATTGATATCACAGAATGTCTAAAGCTATAGATGAGATGTCGTATAAACCGATGTCGTTATAACCGGGTTATACTGTAGTTTATTTCTATTCCATCAACCACCCACGCCCCTAAACTTCTTTCCCAGCTCTTTAAATAACTTGCTTCTCCCCCACACTCCTTCATAATTTTGCCATAAATTAGTGATGACGTCAAAGTTAAGTCGTATCTAGTAAGGAATTTCCCCCCCCCCCTCACCCCCTTCTACATACATATTTCTGTCTTTTCTTCAGGTCCCTAGGCCACACTAAGAGTTCTAGGGAAGAAGTTTTACAAACTAAGAGAAGCCGACAGAAAGAATTTTCAATTTACCTGTCTACAGAAATAGAAATCGAATTGAAATATCAGGTTTCACAATCGATACCAATAAAAGTTGAACTTTCTGTGCGTAGAACAGCTCTAAAGGCAATTGATTCGTGCCGCAGCGAACCCTTTACACTGCCAACGACGACTGTTCCCGTCGTCATCCCTAAACAGAAAACAATGTAACTGTCGCTTACTGTCAACATCTCATTTTCTGGTCTCCTTTTGTCAAGCAAAAGCCATGTAACTCTAGTCGAAACAAACCGTTCTGTTTGTCCGTTAACGTGTTTCCAAAGTGAACCTTGTTAAGATTTTCAGTCTTTCGAGTTTTAACTTCATGCATTTGTGTAACACAGCTGTATTTTAAGATGAATATTTTGCCTTCTTCTTCAGGCTAACAGGAAACGAACCCATGCTTAAAGCTAAGGTAATTAAGGAAGAAAGTCTCTCGTATTTTATAAACGGTTTGTAAGAACTGTGATCGGTCAGCAAATATAGAAGGCGACATAGAATACAGTGCGGTACCCTGCTCTTACTGTGGTTAGATCGGCCACATTTCTTGCAACCCGGTTATAACGACATCGGTTTATGCAACACCTCGCCTATAGCGTCAGATATTCTGTTGTACCAATTAATTCCTCACTGTTAACCATAACATTATACTACTCGGTTATAACAACACTCGTTTATAACGACACAAAATATTCAGTCCCTTTCATGACGTTATAACAGAGTTCGACTGTATATATGTATGTATGTAACCAAGTAACAAAGAATAAGGCTCAGAGGACGGACACACACACATACATACACACACACAGACAACGTCCGTTGATCTGAAATCTAAATACGAGGCGTAGTAATTTCAACATGTACAAACTTTTAACGTGTTTTCACATCTGCCTCGCGGCTTTGCACGTCAAATTATAGCACGGCCAACGTAATGCCTTTTAATACAAAATAACTTTAACGAATTTTAGAAAGGAAACATTAGTTACAGTGAGGGGTTGAAAAATTACCTCTTAAGAAATTAAGCGTATCCCACACTAATTTCAGCGACATAACGTGACTATACACAGTGATAGAGCCAGAAGAACATTTCAGGGGGGTAGTAGAAGGGGTCGAGACTGAGAACACGAAGCAAATAAAACCGTTTGGGTAATCCTACCTAATAAAACATGTTAGTGCACACTGGGGTATGAAATAGAGTTTCTACAGGTTGGCAGTGTGGAAGAAGTTCCGCGCATTAGTATAGGGCAAGAGAAAATGAATTTATACGAAATGGGTTTCAAATGTTTTAAAAATCACACCCCTCCCATATAAAGATAGCAAAGGGGTGAAAATTTCCGGGCGTTTAAATGCATATAACGTTGCGAATGAATTGAAATGGTGGTAGCTGGGCTAGTTCATGAAAATCTACAGGTACCATGAAGATTCCTTCGTTGTCATTAAGGAAAAATTTATGTGGAGTGGTTTGATGACTGATAAATAAATTCCGCGTTAACAGATTAGACCGCAGTTTTGTTTTGGTCAAATCTGTAGCGATGGAATGAGAATTTGTACGGGGAAGAGAAATCAAAGCCGCCTGTCGCCGGAAGAACAGGCTTTGTTCCGAAAAGTTAACAAAAGTTTTTTAATTTAATGATGAAAATCATTCAATGCAGCCCGCATAACACGACGCACGTAAAGAGGTGCATTTATTCCAGAGTCTACTGTCAACAGACAGACGTCGCAAATGTACACCACTCTTAGCCTAATTTCTGTCATCACGCCTACTGATTGCTACCCCGCCGCACTTTCCAGAATCTATGTTATAGCTTGCTGGCTTTCTTTCTTTCCTACTCGGACTTTTGACCCGTGAAGATGGGACCGATACGTTGTCACGAAAAGTCGGTAAACAATTACCACACGACGCTGCGTAATACCTAGAAGAGCGCAGATTTCAGGTGACCGATCTTCACAAAATTTATTACGAACCTTATGGCACTGGAACACAACAAATGTTTCATGATTTCGGACAGTCACCATTAAAAATAAGGTCGAGGCACAAAACTGTAACGTGGAAGCGAAACTAGTGCGAAGTTTCAGGATATTCGAATAATATACCGTAACAGACCTTGAAAATTATGTAGTTTGCTAAGGAAATATTTATTTAGAATCGCAGAACGTAATTTCTCTTTCGGTATAAGAGTATATCCTAGCATCCTAACTTTAACTCTCATAACAACAATAAGTAACTCATATTAATACCAAACTGTGGGTTATGCAATATCCTCCACAGTCGGTATAACGACTTGCTACGGGCTGGACGGTCCGGGGATCGAATCCCGGTGGGGGCGAAATTTTCCGCACCCGTCCACACCAGCCCTGGGACCCACCCAGCCTCCTATACAATAGGTACCGGGTCTCTTTCCCGGGGATAAAGCGGCCGGGGCGTGGAGTTGACCACCCACCCTCATCTGGTGCCAGGGTTAAAGAAAGAGTAGAGCTATACCTTTAATACTCTCTGGGCCTTCATGGCCTCTTGTAGGGAGAACTTTACCTTCTTACCTTTACCTTTACCTCCACAAACCTGACATTATTTAATCCAGGTAAAACCATTTTCAGAGTAGATAATTTTCCAACACAATTTATGTACTTCCCTGTAAGCCAATAACCTGCAAGACTATGCAAAAATAATTTTTCTGTACTTGCTTCTTATTCTCACCTCACAACGCACAGTGTTGCATACAAATAGACTTTTATAAGACCAAAAAAAAAATTAGAGACATATAAAGTGCGTAACACGCAACATTTACGTAATTACATAAGTTTTAACAAAACTTCTTTCAGTTTTATCAATACATAATGACAGAAACACAAAAGTTTATTTTGGACTTCGTAGAAAGGCAAATTACCTAAATTTACAACTTCAGCTTTCTATTCACCTTGACATCTTAATATAAAATTCACCCACGTGTTTTAACAACAGGATGTAAAACAGAATAAAATTACACTCCTGAAAGGCCTTGGATGTTATTCTATTCCCTTATAATTTACGTCAGGAAGCCAAGATTTTGAATGAATATCGTAGGTTGAACTTTAAATTCTAATAACATACACTACACATGTGCTAGCTTCTGCCATCATCATTAAAATGGGCCTGTGTAACAAAGTCGAAGAAGAAATATAATATTAAATAGAAACCATCCTTATAAAAGGTTACACATTGATATGTATTCGTTACTTGTTCAGAAAGTGTGCGAGTAGCAGCAGAAGATTGCAGATATGAACTTCTGTCAGAGGTGAGCTGAGTCAAAGTGCCACGTACATGTATGACGGAAGAAGTTCAAATCGTGCGTCTAGATGGCAGCATCGCCTACTGCGTATCGTTTTTCTATCACTTGAGTATCTTAGTATACATATCTGCCTTCACACAACTTCAAGACTAGGGCATGCATATTCAATGAGATTGTGATATCAGATGATTCCTAAATGACTCTAATATATAAGACTGGGTCACAGAGAAATACAAGTGTATGGTGTCCGTAAGAGGGGCAATTTCCCGTTAAAATTTTACGGATTTGGTATTATTACAATGTAAACTGCATGTTAAAACAGATGTCTTCGTTGTTGGCGTCCACTTAGTCGAAGGTTGCTTATTGATCCCAGGCTAAAGGCGAAATAATATTCCATGAATCCATTATCTTTGTACATGCACATGCCAAGCATGATAACTGGCAAACTCATTTCCCAAAATAAACCTGCTCAGAACTGTCTTATGTTACGTTGCATCACAACAAGAATATCACCGACAATTCCAGCCTGGTATACGTATCTTTGCGACATTATTGGAATACTTGACCCTCAAAAACGGAGGCGTGAAATTCCTCCGAAACATCGGTACATCTTTTACCACTCTATAAGACGTAACATCCCACACAAGACGTTTAGCCTTCATCAAGTAAAATGTGACAGCCTCCGGATCTCGTAAGTATAAAAAAAAAAACTTCTGAAATCCTCCGCGGACCAAAACGAAAACCAAACCTCGAACCAAAATTTGAAAAAAAAAAAAAATCCAGATCTGAACAGCGTCCACTTACATCACAAAGGGACAAATTTATGGTCCGCTGACCTCAGACGCTGCATGGCAACAGATTAATCTGCGTCTGTTGCCCAATCTATAATAATTCATGGAAGCTTTACGACCGCAATAAATTCACACAATGCACAGTGTCTCGAAACATCTCCCCGATCGGAGGTCGTCCGACGGACATAACCTTTGTCACCTTCAATGCGGCATACAAATAGAGACAGAAGGGGACAAATTCATTAGCAAGGCAGATGCAGATTAACCCCACGCTGCAGTCACGTCTCATCTGACGAGCTGGGAACTAGTTCCGTTAACTGCTGTTCAGCCAGGTATTAACTTAACGGAAAGCCAAGTTAATCGATTACCGAAGCAGTATTAAACTATACTAAGATTAAAAAAACGGTGGTTAAACTATACTAAGATTCAAAAAATACGGCGGTTAAACTATTCTAAGATTAAAAAAAGACGGCGGTTAAACTATACTGAGATTAAAAAAAGACGGCGGTTAAACTATAATAAGATTAAAAAAAGACGGCGGTTAAACTATACTAAGATTAAAAAAAGACGGCGGTTAAACTATAATAACATTAAAAAAAGACGGCGGTTAAACTATAATAAGATTAAAAAAAGACGGCGGTTAAACTATACTAAGATTAAAAAAGACGGCGGTTAAACTATAATACGATTAAAAAAAGACGGCGGTTAAACTATAATAAGATTAAAAAAGACGGCGGTTAAACTATACTAAGATTAAAAAAAGACGGCGGTTAAACTATAATAAGATTAAAAAAAGACGGCGGTTAAACTATAATAAGATTAAAAAGACGGCGGTTAAACTATAATAAGATTTAAAAAAGACGGCGGTTAAACTATAATGAGATTACAAAAAAGACGGCGGTTTAACTATACTAAGATTAAAAAAAGACGGCGGTTAAACTATAATAAGATTAAAAAAGACGGCGGTTAAACTATAATAAGATTAAAAAAAGACGGCGGTTAATCAATTCGATGCGCAGTGGCCATGAATGTCACATGATCAGAGTTAAACCAATCAGCGCCGGTTACGCTTCACACATGTCACTACAAGCTTTCAGGGTCTAATAACATTGTTTTTGGTAAAATAAATATTTCTATCTTAATTATTGTAAAACTATGGCTATTTAAAAATGGAGGAACACGAAATGTGTTGTCAAATTTCGTACAAATAAGGTAAAAGGTAAAATTCTCCCTAGAACGGGCAATGAAGGTCCAGAGGGGGAGTAGAGGTATAGCTCTATCCTTTCTTTAACCCCGGCACTAGGTGGTCAACTCCACGCCCCGGCCGCTTTACCCCCGCGAAACAGACCCGGTACCCATCATATAGGAGGCTGGGTGGTCCCCAGGGCCGGTCTGGACGGGTGCGGAAAATCTCGCCCCCACCAGGATTCGATTCCCGAACCGTCCAGCCCGTAGCGAGTCGCTATACCGACTACGCTATCCCGCCCATAGGCTTCATTTTTTAAGACCTTTCATTATTCCAAGAGGAAGTCAGAGAAAAGCAGCAACGTACACCGTGTTACCACGTCGTATCAACGCACTGATATTTAGAAGTTAGGCAACAATGCACGTTTCAGTGCCAGGAAACAATAACCCATTCACCATAACGTTTTAATGTTATTATGGTCAAAAGCCGCATACATCAGGCATGACTTGGTTAAAAATGAGGCAGCTAACGTTTTCAAAGGCCAGTGGTTACTTTATGTACCACTAAGTTCACCGCTAAAAAAAATTCTACATTCTGCCTACACAGTTTAATTCAAATGTTTTGCGTGGTTCTTAGAAAAACAGCGATTATTTGCTTATGCAGCATTAACTGATTGGTTAGTATAACCTAAAATGATGGTGTTTACTTGTGTGGTACGAGCTGAATGTTTAAATAAAATTCAGGCTAAGCTTATTCTGTAAAAGTTTAAAAGACACATTTTTTAAACATAATTGATTACACAGCGTCCAACTTGTTGTAATTGTAAACAGTCAGAGGTATTACAACAATTTAAGAACTAAAGAACAACGGTTTTCGTGAACTATTATTTGCCTATTTCAATATTAACGTAATGCCTATTTCTCAGTGATAATATTAATTTTAAACACCCCAGTCACTTTTTACTAATTTTCATTCGCTAGGTTTAGTTTCGTCTCATGCTAATTTGCACTAATCTAGAGGCTCTTTGAGTCAATTTACCAAACATTTAGCATGCAGTTGTATATCTCGCAGACATCTTGAAACACTAGCCATTCAGTCAGACATATACAGACAGAGCACTACTCATATCGCTGGGCGGGTCCTTCTACTTCTATACTTCATACAGTGTAATTATCCTTTGCTCTGCAGAAGGGTGACCTAGCTTCATCTATACAGGGGAGGAAGGAAACGGCGCAGTGATATTTAATCAGCAATTCAATCTCGAGTGCCCATCTCCTCCTCCTCCCGTGTACTATTTTCTCTTCTCTCTCTCACCCATAAGCTCTTCCAACCCTCGCACATTTCTGCAAAAATTGCATTTCATGCAGGGATATGGAAGAGTAGTAAAATAGTCCCATATAAAGGTAATAGGTGGAGGGGTGCATTCGAATGGGGGAAGGGGTGGATAGCAGTACGATAACTGCTCGGATCAGCATATTAAATCTTGCACGTGGAAATTACATGTTCGAGCGCAGTAACGGCAAATTAGGCAGAAATGTAGGTGTGTTGGATCCGCCAGCGATGCAAGGCTGACTGGTTGACTGTAACTATAGACTGATTGACTGGAACTATAGACTGGTTGACTGTAACTATAATCATTCCAAGAGATGTGATACGATACGCTACGGGTTATAATTTTGCAAAAAAATTGCCTTTTATTTTCGCATTAAAACAGTCTATATACCTTCAACATTATCAGGTCAGAGCGAGTTCTGTAGAAAAGGACAAGTTTTATTTCCCGTAATGACTAAAGGTAGGTAGGGGGTTACTGCATTTTAGGGATATGGGACGGTTGGGGGAGATAAGACATGCAAACAAAATTTTAGTCGAACAACCTGGAAGAAAAAGGGCCACGTGGTAGACTCAGAAGTAGATTGGAGACTAATATTAAAATCTAACTTAATGAAATAAGGTATGAGGGAGCTAACTGGATTTAGGTGGCTTAGGATGGGACCAACTGCCGAACTCACATGATGTCTAACACGAATATTATTCGAGATATCGGGCTTCCGACGCCGTGTAGGTGTCCCAGAAGAGAGAACGCTTCAAGCGGTCCGTGTATTTTGAATCTGGCAATTAAGTTGACAATGAGAAAACTACATCGAACCTCGCAACATTTGCTTTATTTTCATTTAATTCACTTACGTATTTGTGGTCCTTTAAGGACACTGCTCTTCTCTCAGACTATATAGAGTCGAAGCCGATCCCAGTGGCCGCGCTGTCAAAGGCGTGGGTCTGCGGCAGCTCGCTTGCTGGGATTGCGGGTTCGAATCCCGCCAGGGACATGGATGTCTGTCTCTAGTGAGTTTTGTGTGTTGCCAGGTAGAGATCTTTGCGTCGGGCTGATCACTCGTCCAGAGGAGTCCCACCGAGTGTGGTGTGTGCTAAAATGTGATCGTGAAGCCTCGATAATGACGAGGTCCTGGCCCCCAAGGGGCTGTTGCGCCATTGGAAAAAAAAAATATATATATATATAGAGTCGAATGTTATGACGGTTAAATGAATGGATGGGCAAGGATATGGAAGGAAAAGGTCATGACCCAATTAAAGGTAATATCCCAGCATTTGCCTTGAGCGACTGAAGAAGTCACATAAAATCAGGATATATGGTCTTCGCGCGAGGATCTGTCATCACCACCTGCCACGTACGAAGTACGACTATTATCCGCTCGACCGCAAAGGTTGGTAATATTGTGACAATTTTCAGCAACAACGACGAAGTTCTTGTCTCGTTCGGTGACCAAGACGGTTCATGCCTTGCATGTCCGTAAAAATTCGGATGACAAGATATTTTAAGTGTTTATTTAACGACGCTGTCAACTGCTAAGATTATATGACGTTGATAATAGCACTGATCGAATGATATTGACAGAGCAGAACCGTTAAGTGTTTATTTAATAACGCTGTCAACTGCTAAGATTATATGACGTTGGTAATAGCTCTGATCGAATTATATTGGCAGGGCAGAACCGTTAAGTTTTTATTTAACGACGCTGTCAACTGCTAAGATTATATGACGTTGATAATAGCACTGATCGAATGATATTGACAGAGCAGAACCGTTAAGTGTTTATTTAACGACGCTGTCAACTGCTAAGATTATATGACGTTGATAATAGCTCTGATCGAATGATATTGACAGGGCAGAACCGTTAAGTGTTTACTTAACGACGCTGTCAACTGTTCGTTGATAATAGCACTGATCGAATGATATTGGCAGGGCAGAACCGAAGTATGGGGGAAAATCCTCTCTCTCTTTCTTCTGTCCCTTCTTCCAAAATAAAACCCACACTGACTGGTCTGGCATTGAGATGGGCCCAAAACATGGGATATTAAGCAGACGCCCCGTCTGTTTATTTCCTACTTAAACTCAGAATCATGCTGGTTGAAAACCTGAATGGGTAATTTTTTTACACAGAAATGGAAAAGTTTTCTTTATTTTGTATTTAATTACTCAATGACAAAGACGAAATCACAATTCTGGTTTTGACAGGATGGAGAGATTAATATTTTGATTTTATATACAAACCACACAATAGTGACAATTTACCATCAAAGAAATAAAAACAGAGAAATCACAACTTCAAAGCAATCAAGATCTGACCTTTAAAATATGTCACATAAGCCCAAAAAAATATTAATATCATGAATGCCTTACATACAGGGTCAACCTATCAAATTTCGTCACATAAGCCTCTCTTAAACCTCTGAAGACTAAAATGAATCTACATTACCTACACGGATGCAACTCATAATTCATCAAAAAACACCGACTGCTTCCATTTTAAATACCGATCGGTAACGGCTATATATATGGACATAACGGTTGGTGTTAGGTATACGAAGGCATGGGCTTTAGAGGATCCATTTCGCCGTAAGATAATCCATATTTGCCAGAAAATTAAGCAAGCTTTCCGTATTTAGTTTTAAATGCCCACAGACGACCTCTCAGTGGGGATTGTTAAAGCCACTGGAACACACAACTAGCTTTTTTGTTAATTTAAACGTGTCGTAACAAGACATAAGTAATGTTATGGAACTGTGTCGTTTTGCGACAAACCATAAGAGAAATGTTGGTGCATAGAAGCTTGTCTTTTTACATCACAGACTTCTTCTGAACAAGATAAATCAGCACAACGAATGAGAAAGGAGAAAAAATAGAACAGATGAGATGCAAATCACGAGAAATGTATCCGCGGATGTCAACTGATTTCATGTACCTTAGGATAGAAGCGAGTGGCAGGCTCTTGTGAAAGGGGTAATGAGTACGTATTTACGGTTCCATACGAGGCGAGGGATTTCTTGACCTCAGCGTTAAGGACTCTTGTCTCATAAAGTTGGTTTACTCTTAGGCATATGCAAGAAGGTAAATTTGTCCCTGCTCATTCCATGAACGCATACATGGGGAGCAGAGGTATAGCTCTACTCATTCTTAACTTGGGCACCAACGGGAGTGGTGAACTTCATGCCTCGGCTGCCTTGTCCGCAGGAAATAGCCCCGATACCCATTAAACAAAAGGTTAAATGGGCCCCGTAGCCGGCATTGGTGTTTTGGGGAAGAGAAAAATTTCTTGCAAGTGCCAGGATTCGATTCCTCTGTCGCCTAGCCCTTTGGTCGCTATACCATCCCGACTCCCTTAAGCACGTTTATGGTTACATAAACTCTACGCTGCATTATCGCGTATCCTACACGGCTGAAATGAAAGTGTCTTTCCTGCAGTCCGCGTGATATACATTCTCACACTCCGTAACACAAATAGAACTGTTAAAACTCAACATCTAACTACACAGAGCAATGGTCACTTTACACAGGTTAATGTTCCTACTTTAATACTACAGATTCTTATGTCTTCTGCAACACAAAATGTTACAGATTTAAGGTTGAATTAATTCCTAACTGTAATTAAAGACAGACATTTGTAATAAATCAAGTAACATACTTCATATATACTGTTAGGAATAGGTGACTTCCGAAAGGTAACCTAAATACAGGAGACGAGTTAGTTAGTTAGTTACTTCCTGTCGCTCCTTGCGGAGCATAGGGCCTCCTTTCAGAGGTTTCTTCGTCTGGAAGTGTGCATTCTGTAGTGGGTGACCAGTCCACTGACTGCACAAGTGCTACTCATCCTGATGTGACTGCCAGAGCCATCTACCAGTCAGTCAGGAGACTTGGGTGAGAAATGGCCGCTGAATTTTGCTTACGAAACATCTAAAGGAGACGAAGGAAAGAAAATATGAACCTGAATGTCAAATTCCTTGAACATCTCACCTTTCTTGATTTGACCAACCGAAAAATATCTCGCGAGAACAGCAAACCCCGAAGCTTGTCTTTACGTAATTCTCTCCACTATCCTGTTACTTCACCCACCTTTTATCTCAATATCTTCCTCACTCCTGTGTTTTCGATCACTCTCTTTATATTCATCCACGCTCTGTGTGAAAAGACAATATTTGACACCCATACAAAATAACAAGCAAAATTATAGTTCAGTGTGTCTTAATTCTTAAGCTCCTAGATATCAGACCGGAAAACAAAAGATTCTGAACAGCATGGTGGAAGAATTCATAGAATTTAATATCTTGTTAATTTCTTGGAATGTAATTTTCATTTCATGTTGTCTTTCCCGAAATTAGAAATAATGTTAAAAATGACAGTATTAAGGAAGGCTATTATAATTAAAATTACAAGAATTTTTATGCTTCTTCAAAGTCTAACTGCGACCAAGTAGGCAAAATTCTCATTCCTTACCAACAGATGACGTCAGTGCAATCCCTTTCGGGTCCACGTTCGAATGGATGCTCCCATCAACATTTGAGAGGCAATCTTTTTTAAACGCATTACAGTTGGATGATCGCAATTCTTCCACATTATGCATACGCACCTTGCTCACTTGCTCCTCTACAAACGACCAGTTAAATTGTCGCACGTCGCCAAATCTGGGCTACATGCAGACAACGGAGGGGAAAGCTAACACACAACCAGTCATGGCAATGCTGCGACAAATAATGCGCACTTAAAACTGAGTACTTTGATGACTCGTCGTCTTGATTAAAGAAACTAGCCATTATCTGTATCGTATTTGGGGTTCTAGGCCTGCTGTAAAAGAGAAAGATCTCTTTTCCTTGCTGGGAATTCAACCCTAAATCTTTGGTCATGAACCCTATATCCTAGTCACTATACCGACTCGCAGGAAGCGCAACATAGAATTTCAAACTTTGCGTCTATCAGTCTATGTTAATATGTGGCTTCGTTGTTTTTGTTAAAGGCGACGTTCTGGAATAGAAGGTACTTACCTGATCCCAGTGCTTGGCGCGTCAGACGAAACACCCTGCCAAAGCCAATGTTTTATTTTCAAGCAGTAATTTAACAAGAGCTATCATTCAGTATCGCTCCATGTTTCGGCAAACTATTTCCCAACAGTAGGTAAGGCGTATTTATAAACCGGTAAACTGAATAGGCCTTTAACTTGTAAAATATTATATTAATCAAAATTATTTAAAACTATCAAACGCAAAAATACCATGTGTCAGTTTTGTTACGTTTATATTGTCAAGTGTTCAAACCCTTTGTGATTAAACTATAAATAAAAGTAGATCTATTTATATGGTTATTTAATACACAACCGTAAGAAATAACCACATAAATAGAGTTATAATCGCCGATATACACCTTCATTTCTAGTTTGTATGCTTCATAACTGGAAGTACACAACAAGTTCACTTTGCTGTTGTATACTGACGCTTGTATCACGCGTTCATTTAGCTCTTAAGAGAAGTGCTTCAACAGCTAATCGTCAAGATTTTTAATTTCTATCGCGAAGTTGTGTTGTAAGTCCTACGATGGAAGGTGTTCACTGGTATCCACTGTATGGTATAGCGACAGTGTTCCTGCTTGGTGCTACTCTCCCTCATCCCCTAATCTGACTTACGACAGGTCCAAAGCGATTTTCCCCACACAGTGCGATCTGTGCTCCTTTTTCAATTTCCAGAATCCTCTCTTTTCCTTAGGGTCATCCAATAGCTGCTTACGTCTTCTTCCTCATCTTCCCGTCCATTTCTCTCCTTCCCTCTATCTTTCCTTCAGTAACGTGTTTTAGAAGGCAGTTCCTACGCAAGATGTGACGAATCCATTTAGCCTTCTTTCTACTTAGTGTGTGTGTAGGGTATTCCTCTTTAATTCCAAATACCCTCCCTGTTACACCTCCCAGAATGGAGAACTGCCTGATTCGGGAGAATCGTATGCAGAAGGCGTACTTGGAGTGGATGGAAAGCTCTAAGGCCGGAGTGTTTGCGTGGACTGTATGAAGCGGCAATGGTCTAAGTCTTGTGCTGCCGTCACACGCCGTACCTTGTGGGATAGCTCTACACTAAATGACTTGAGGGAGAACGAGGCAAGAAAAGAGGGCTTCAAACCCAGGAGTAAGATATTGCAGTGCGGAGTGCTACAGGCCATAAAGGGAATTTTCAGAAGAGCATCTGTGATAGCAGAACTACTGTAGTGTATAAAGCGGTTACCTTACAGGAAGGAAGGCAGACAGATGGGGGAAGAAGAAGCATGCTGCGGAATCATCAGGAGGAAACCATGGGAATTCAAAATGTGATTCCCTTTGCATGTTCTTCTTACACAAAGTTTCTACGTCTGTAAAAGTTAACTTTTACTCTACCGCTGTGTACTTTAATGAAACTTCCCCGACGCTGGTGTAACAGGAAACCATGTGCTGTTTACAACTTATTATATATCTGACGTCAGAAGAATATTCCAGAATATGTAATAGGCCCCAACAAAAGTATCGGTCTTTCATATATCGCTTTACGGAATGTCACGTTTGTAACATTCTTGATTCTTGTTCGAAAGGTCTCAGATCAAAAAACGCGATCGGCTATTAACTAGCTGTCAAACTACAGGGAGTCGCATTTCATATTTAATACAAAATAAAATATCGTAAATTTTATTATTAATAAACACTTTCAAAACAGAGAATATTCTCTTCTTTGGTGAATAATAATTTTCAATCCACTGTTTACAAACCAACGAAATGCACTAAACTTTCACTTTTATTATTTATTCATCAACCCCCTACATATGTTTCGGTCTTATATAAGGCCATCTTCAGGGGGTTCATAAACTACGTTCATTTTACATCCAACGTTCCGTCTGCCATTATAACCAGTCCAATCTCTTTGCATATAAATTACAATCACTTACAAAGTCAGTATTTGAAGTACATATAAAAACCACAGAATATAAAAAATCTTTAAAATATTCGTCAATATTTGTGTTAAAATGGTAAGGTGCAACAATGTGGATTTATTATGTTACATCTTCATCTTTGGCTAGTTTTTCGGTTTTGGTCTTGGTTTTGTATATTTGGATGGTCATTTAAGTAATTATGCTCTGCTTTTTTATGTTGTGTGTGTCCCGTGTTGCGGTGTGTAAAAAATGTACAGTGACACTAATATAAAATTAGCATAAAATAATTTCCAAGTTCTGAAGCAAAATAATCTCTGTAAAAAAATTTGCATCTTTGAAGCCTGTGAGTTTTTTTTCATTATTTTTTTATCCACAAGCAAAAGTGTACGGTTGTTTTCTTCGGTACACTTTGTGAGGGAACAAAGCATCAGCCGGCGACACCTCGGCTGATTGTGTTGCACTCCATCAGGTCTAGTCCGTGGCACAGATCTGACATTAACACAGAAATAGAAGGCAACGAGTAAGGGCAATCAGAGGCAATGGAGAGGGAACAGAAAGAAGAAGGGACAGATGTGGGTGAAGCCAGGAAACCAAATGCAATTACTCGTAGTTGGTTAGTGGCAACGGCTGGATTCCCAGTTCAGAGTTCCGCAAGCGGAGTGGGTTGGCAAGCCAGTTGCCAGCTTCATTTCCACCGATTCTGATTGGTACAGGGTAAACCTACCCAATTTCTTTATATACCTTATTTCGTGGTAGGACGATCGAAATTCCTCGTGAAATTGTATTACACAGTTAGCTTTAACACTTGTCCATGAATGGCTGAATAATAGAAAAACACCGATAGTAAGAACGGGGAGGATCAAACGCTGCGAGCCCTGCTGACTGTATCACGTACCAACACCTAACTAAGCGCCTTATATCGTATCACAACCCGTATCTTATACAGGGTGGCGCACTTAAAAGTAGTCCATACCCTCGCAGTATTTTCGTACTGTGAGCGTATTTTACGAAACTGGCGCATTCGCATACAGTGAGCAGTATTACAACCAACAAATGCACTTTTTTGTATTTCTGTTACACTTTTACCCTACACATGTTTTGGCTGTGGTCCAGCCATCATCACGGTACACTAGTAGGTTCACTTCACTGGCACTGGTTCATTTGGTAATTATCACACGTCATCACTGTATGTATTGTTTTACTGTATGTATTATTTTGTAATTGTGTATAGTTTGTTTTGTATTGTTACTTTTACGTAAATTATATGTCCATTTGTATTGTGTGTACTAGTGTAAGGACTACTGCCACCGGGTGAAAACATTTGTATTGTGTGTACTAGTGTAAGGACTACTGCCACCGGGTGAAAACATTTGTATTGTGTGTACTAGTGTAAGGACTACTGCCACTGGGTGAAAACATTTGTATTGTGTGTACTAGTGTAAGGACTACTGCCACCGGGTGAAAACATTTGTATTGTGTGTACTAGTGCAAGGACTACTGCCACCGGGTGAAAACATTTGTATTGTGTGTACTAGTGTAAGGACTACTGCCACCGGGTGAAAACATTTGTATTGTGTGTACTAGTGTAAGGACTACTGCCACCGGGTGAAAACATTTGTATTGTGTGTACTAGTGTAAGGACTACTGCCACCGGGTGAAAACATTTGTATTGTGTGTACTAGTGTAAGGACTACTGCCACCGGGTGAAAACATTTTATTGTGTGTACTAGTGTAAGGACTACTGCCACCGGGTGAAAACATTTGTATTGTGTGTACTAGTGTAAGGACTACTGCCACCGGGTGAAAACATTTGTATTGTGTGTACTAGTGTAAGGACTACTGCCACCGGGTGAAAACATTTGTATTGTGTGTACTAGTGTAAGGACTACTGCCACCGGGTGAAAACATTTGTATTGTGTGTACTAGTGTAAGGACTACTGCCACCGGGTGAAAACATTTGTATTGTGTGTACTAGTGTAAGGACTACTGCCACCGGGTGAAAACATTTGTATTGTGTGTACTAGTGTAAGGACTACTGCCACCGGGTGAAAACATTTGTATTGTGTGTACTAGTGTAAGGACTACTGCCACCGGGTGAAAACCCAATTGCAGTAAATAATAATAATAAATAATAATAATCACAATGTCTTTGGTTTTTGAACCTACTAGTGTACCGTGATGATGGCTGGACCACAGCCGAAACATATGTAGGGTAAAAGTGTAACAGAAATACAAAAAGTACATTTGTTGGTTATAATACTGCTAATTGAATCAAAATGCACGGTGAAAATAACGTGAAAATCGCCTACAGTTCTCATACCAATTATTTCACTCCTTCTGAATTCCTAGTGTCTGCGTCGGTGCTAAGGGCGCCCTCTTGATAAAAACACCTTTCTCTATTCCCGAAGGTGTCGCAGTTATGGAAGTAATACCTGCTACTTTTAATGGCACCACTCTGTATATAACATTAACATTCTATATATAACATTAGCATTCTGTATATAACATTAACATACTATATATAACATTAACATTCTATATATAACATTAACATTCTATATATAACATTAACATTCTATATATAACATTAACATTCTATGTATAACATTAACATTCTATGTATAACATTAACATTCTATATATAACATTAACATTCTGTATATAACATTAACAATCTGTATATAACATTAAACCAAAACCTATTCTTACTTCTATTTTTGCACCATACCCTTTAGGATTACAGAGCATTAAACATCTTATAAACTTCTTATCAAAAACCATACGTTAAAACGTGTCCCAAAGCTTAGCATATTTGGCAAACATTTGTCACATGCGGATACTTGTGAAGTCATGGGAACGGTGCACTTGTCTGTTTCTTGCTGTCGATATATCTGATACAATTCAATCCTTTCAAGTGTACCCGAATAGGAATACTTGAAAAAAAATCCGTGGAAAAAGAAACAATTATTGACTTGGATTTGTCGACAATTCACATTTATTTGCAAGTCTACAAGTACGTACCAATAAAAAGTGTCCTACACCTGTATGACCCATTCAACCGTATACTATAAATACCGTATATACCTATCTTCTTCTATGGCATTACTGTCCTCTGAGTTTGACCTTGGTCTCCCTTGTGATTTTTGCCCATTCTTGTCTGTCTTGAGCTTTGTACATCCATCTCTTAATTCCTAATGTTCTTATATCAGTTTGGACGTCATCAAACCATCTTAATTTAGGTCTACCAATTTTTCGCTTTTTATCCAGTTTGGTATTCAAAATCTTATTTGGTAAACTAAAATCCTCCATTCGAACCACATGTCCCAGCCACTCCAATCGTCTGATTTTAATATCCGTTATAATATTAGTGTCCTTGTATATATTTTGGAGTTCCAAGTTAGTTCTAATTCGCCAAACTCCACTGTCACACTTGGGACCATAAATTTTCTTTAGTATTTTCCTTTCCCAAGTCATCAGGATAGAAGCTATTGTTAGTAATCGTCCAAACTTCACTGCCATAAGTTACGACTGATTTAATGATAGTTTTATATATTCTTATTTTTTTTTTTTTTTTTTTTTTTTGTTGTTGCAATGTATCTTGTCTTTAAAACGTTTTTCAGAGCACGGAGACAGCGGTTTCCAGCTGCAAGTTTTTCTTTTATATCAACCATAACATCATTATTATAAGCAACCATAGATCCTAAATATTTAAAACTTGAAATCCCTTCATAGGGTTGTCCATTTAGCATGATGTTACTTAACCCATTAGTTCTATTCTTGCTGATATCCATATATTTTGTTTTTGTTCTGTTAATTATCAGTCTGGCTTCTTTTACATCTGGGAAACAACTTTATTTAAAGCTTCAGTACTTCGAGCAATTATTACTATATCATCAGTATATAACATACTGTTTGGATCTATTAAAAATTATCCCACCAGTGTTCGTATGTACCTATACCTAAAATTAAACCTCAATCCATTCCTGTGACTAACATTAAACTGTACGTTTCGGCAATGTAAACATTATTATGCCGAATGTAACGTCAAATCCCCGCCACTATATATTGCGGCTAGGAGTTACCAGCCTTCGGTTTCACGAAGGGAAATGTAGGCAGAGGGGCTGACCTTGTATGACCACATGGTCGATAACCACAAGACCATTCTCTCTCCCTCTAATGAGGGCGACATTTCCAATAACTCCAGTTCCACGTATCTTATTGCAGTGTGGAACCAGATGTGGATGATAGGCGCTATTTGTCCGGTCAGCGTGTCTGTTACAAAGGTGGTTCTGCTGCTAATGAACAACTCACCATAAGGATTATTACTGAAGTACAATGAGTTATTTATACTGGGTTTAGTTTTTATCTTTGTGGAAACGTATCTCACGAGATGTTAAGATTAGTTTTTCCTTTCGTGAACAAAGTAAAGGAAAGCAAGCGTAACGATAAGATGCTTCCCCATCTCCCCCCCCTCACCAGTAATTCCCCCTGCAGCTTCAGGGTAAGCCTGTTACGTTAATACTCCTGACATCCCTCTGTGCCGTAAGTCTGTTCTTCGAGTCATTGCCACATTATTTACCTTGCATAAGGTGTCAAAAATCTCATTTATGTACTGTTACCTACTTCAAAATAAACGAAGTTATTTGTTGCTCATTTCAGTTATCTCACAGCGAAACAGCTTTGTTAAATTATGTAAACGGTCTTCAAAGTTTATTTGATCTACCTGGCGATCGGAACTTCCAATTGCAAGAAGTGATAATGGATTGTAACGTCCGTGATTGGTTCGCCGGAAAAATATTGAAAAAAGATGTAGAATTCAAAATCTGAGCTAAGTCCAAATTATACCATTTTGTAGTATTGTGGGTGTCGATGCAGTTAATGTAGATATTTTCAAACTCGGTGATCTTCGGCCAAATCACGCATGACTAGCGGAAAACTGCCCTTCCACGCAGTAAGTCTTACCTTTCCGCGTGTCCTACGAGGCAGGCAACATAAAAAGAAATGTACTGAGTGCGGTGTTGTCCTGTATGTAGTATCATGCCACCAGCTCAACAGTGCGGTGTTGTCCTGTCTGTAGTATCATACCACTAGCTCAACAGTGCGGTGTTGTCCTGTCTGTAGTATCATGCCACTAGCTCAACAGTGCAGTGTTGTCCTGTCTGTAGTATCGTACCACTAGCTCAACAGTGCAGTGTTGTCCTGTCTGTAGTATCATACCACTAGCTCAACAGTGCAGTGTTGTCCTGTCTGTAGTATCGTACCGCTAGCTCAACAGTGCAGTGTTGTCCTGTCTGTAGTATCATGCCACTAGCTCAACAGTGCAGTGTTGTCCTGTCTGTAGTATCATGCCACTAGCTCAACAGTGCAATGTTGTCCTGTCTGTAGTATCATACCGCTAGCTCAACAGTGCGGTGTTGTCCTGTCTGTAGTATCATGCCACTAGCTCAACAGTGCAGTGTTGTCCTGTCTGTAGTATCATGCCACTAGCTCAACAGTGCAGTGTTGTCCTGTCTGTAGTATCATACCACTAGCTCAACAGTGCAGTGTTGTCCTGTCTGTAGTATCATACCACTAGCTCAACAGTGCAGTGTTGTCCTGTCTGTAGTATCGTACCGCTAGCTCAACAGTGCGGTGTTGTCCTGTCTGTAGTATCATGCCACTAGCTCAACAGTGCAGTGTTGTCCTGTCTGTAGTATCATGCCACTAGCTCAACAGTGCAGTGTTGTCCTGTCTGTAGTATCATACCACTAGCTCAACAGTGCAGTGTTGTCCTGTCTGTAGTATCATACCACTAGCTCAACAGTGCAGTGTTGTCCTGTCTGTAGTATCGTACCGCTAGCTCAACAGTGCAGTGTTGTCCTGTCTGTAGTATCGTACCGCTAGCTCAATAGTCCAGTGTTGTCCTGCTTGTAGTATACTACTGCTACCTCAACAGGCAAGTCTTGCCTCTACACTGCATGAAGACCAAAACACAAGTGTGTACTTGTCAAAGTGCGTCTCTGTTTCAATTGCAACGCTGTGCTTCAAAGATCACCTATTTCGAAAATATCGTGTAGTAAATTGCCGTTGTTTGCTGCAGGGCAAGACTGTCAGCAGAACCTGAAGAATCAACAGCAACTGTAACAACTGCTCGCTTCCACGGTATTACCCACCAATTCTCGTTTGCATTTGTATTGTAATTATAATACATAAAAGACCGGCTCTGGGACCCACTACCTTTACCACTCAATAGGTATTGAAGGTATTTTCTCCGCTGGTAAAAGGGCCACAGCGTAAAGCAGATCACTCAATTTGATCTAGCGTAGAGGTTAGCAATGAGTGGAGTATACTGACAATTTCCTGTATGGCGTAGTGCCTTCATTAAGGACAGAGACAAACTTGATTCAGTAAGTCGAAACAGTGTGCTCCTTCACACATTGATGTGACGGTATCAAAATACGTCTGTTTATGTCTTGTCGATAGAGGACATCTCTGGTCCATGAATAAGAAATCCACTAAATGACAACCACTACGTTGTGTTCTTAAGCGATACAGAATAAATGCATTGGAAATTCGACCGACAGCTTGTGGGTCTTCAGAAACATGAAATATTCAGCCTTTTTTTTCTGCAGAGGCAGAAAACACAGGGGTACGAAATTCAAAAGGAACTAGTGCTGGCTATATTATCAACGCTGACGTGTTGCAATATCATTATCAGGAAATTAGTTTCGAAACATAGTCATGTGACGTAACACGCAGTTCTGTATTTTTCAAGAAGTCAGTACGTTTAGAAGGCAAGTACTTCCCATATGCACTGTACACAAATTTATATACTACGGCAAGTAAATCAAATTAACTTATCCTTTCTCAGAAGCTAATAAATACCACCTAAGTAGACAAAAATTTCCCCGACTCTTACAGAACTCAAAAGATTTTTATAAAGTTCACATAATTCCAGTATTATCCTTATCACTAACCAGATAAACCCAGTCCTAAGTTACACCTTATTAATTCGCGAGCAAATTTAATAATACATTAAAATCGGCACGTGTCTCCCACGTGGGCTTGTACCCTTCAGATCATCCTCAATTTAAGTTGAAGTATCAGCCTCCTTTAAAATTAACAATATTCTGCGCTTTTTTCGAACAGTATATTTGCGTTTTTATCTCACAATAAATAACAATTACTTCCACAAATACCACATATCGGTCTATATAATGGAGAAACTATTTGTTTTCTGCGAAGTAAGACCTGAATTTTAAACACTATTTATATAAATCACTTTTCAAAGTATTAATCGAAGCACAAAGAACAACTGTAAAACTTATTTATGTGACTTTGTATCGAGTCTTGTTTAAAATTAACCAAACTAAAGCCTGAAGGTTACATAATCTGTTCTTAATTCGAAAGTTATGATTTTATACAGTAAACTCAGAAGGAAATGTGTACGGTTACACCTGATTAAGAATTCCCCGTTTCAACTCTGTAAACTGACACATCACTCCTCCTCGACGAGTTGCTAATGTTTCTATTAAAACTACGCTATCTATGTCTATGATGCGGAAATAACTCCCCTAGACTCTAGAGACGACATCGAAAATAAGCTTTATACAACTTAACTGTGATATAGTTTCTAAAGTGTCTAGAGAGTAAACTAGAATGTTAGAGGGTAGCTGTCTGCTGATGGTGGTGGAACAGCAAGTACCACCAGCACCATCTACTGCGGGATAGAACTGATTGCAATTCCGTTCGTCCTAAAGGCACATGGGCGGAAAATTAACCCATTTCCCTGTTACAAAGGCAGGGATTTAATCCTGTTACGTCCCACCTATATATATATATATATACATATATATATTTTCAAGCTCTCTCTCACTCGCATAGTGCCATACATATATCCAAGACCCTATGTATGCAGGCAGCTAGCGAACTCCCTGTATATGTCACACCCCAAACCCCCGTCTTGATCGAAACAGTGAATCACTACATAATCACATTACGGACTCTAAACTAGCTATGCAAGCATTGAACCATTCCTACCGTAGACTTGCAGCCGAGGATAGACACACTACATCGCCTCCTCTATTCCGACGGACAGGGAAGGATCTGATGGCTGGATGACACGGGGCGGATGGTAGATATTGCAAGAAGCGAAGGAAAATGAACTGATGGAAATGAGTAGGTAAACGCTACTGAAGAAAACGGAATAGGAATGCACGAGGAAATACACGGCAAATTCTCCAGTTTCGTTGGAGAAAAATTTCTGACAGGACTATGAAAAGACCGAGGTGGATCCTGGGCAAGTTGTGGTCTTGGGGCCGCTCGTCCTTTCTGATTCTTTCATTAAAAACAAAACCCTAATATCTGATATCGGTACACAAGCTCTTTATATTAGAAGCTGAAAAGAATTTGCAAACATTAAGAACACATGCAATAGTCTAAAAATGAACGTCATTACAAATTGTTTTCCAGTAGACAGTGCTTATTAACTCACACAACCAAACCAGAAATATAAAACCTTAAAAACTAAATACTCTGTATTCACTCTGTGTCTATTTTCCACATATAAATAACTAAATGCAACTAAATAGCAGGGGCACGCGGTGGCGCAGTTTGTTGAGGCACTGCGCTACAATCCGAAAGGCAGCGGGTTCGATTCCCGATGATGTCATTGGAGTATTTCATTGACATAATCCTTTCGGTCTCACTATGGCCCTGGGGTCGACTCAGCCTCTAATAAAAATGAGTACCAGGAATATTTCCTGAAGGGTAAAGGCGGTCGATGCGTACGGCTGACAACCTTACCACCTTCATGTGCCGATTGTCTAGAAATCTGGGAGCCTCAACCTCCTGGAACCTTCAGGGCCTTTACAGAACTGTAATGGGATGGCTTTTTTTTTTTTTTTTACTAAATAGAAACACCACATAGGCCATACCGTTCCCTATTTCCTACGCAAGTCTTTGTCTTGTATACAAATTTCACACAGGTATCAAAACACTTCCTTTTACCAAATTAAAATTTCCATATTGCAGTACAACGTTTTTCTCTGCCTTCTGTTATGTTCCCCTTCAGCGTATGCCTACCAGCAACAGAACCATCGCAGTTAACACACCACTGCAACGTCAGCACAGAAATTCGTGTGTGGAATAACAGCACATCATTATCTCTCTCACACCCTATAGAGTGTGACCAGCATAAAACCACAATCATTCAATGAATGTGTCCTGTTACAACAGCAACATTTCGGTTTGTTAGTATGGGAAAGTTATGGCACAAATAACTAAGGACATCGGAATGCTGCACAATATCGGAGCGTCCAGAAATTTGGTATCCTCAGGGGTGTCCATACCAATATCAACCAGATTTCAACACGCCTTTATTACATAATATAAAAGGTAAAGGTAACAAATTAAAGGTAAAAAAAGGTAAAGGTAAAAAATATAAAATTCGCCCTATAACCAGTCATGAAGGCACAGAGGGGAGTAGAGCTATAGCTCTACACTTTCTTTAACCTCGGGGCTAGATGTAGATGGATGGTTAACGAAAGGCCCCAGCCGCTTTACCATGGGAATGGCCCGGTATCTATTGTATAGGAGGCTGGGTGGGTCCTAGGGCCGGTCTGGAAGGGTGAGGAATACCTCGACCGTATCGGGATTTGATACCCGGACCGTCCAGCACGTGCCGAGTCCCTACACTGACTACGATATCACGACCTACTAATAATAAATAATAATAATTCTTGGCTCAACAGCCCTGTATGGGCCTGGGCCTCCTCTTGCCTCCTCTTGTCGAGGTTACTAAGTCATGCGCATTCATGGCAGCTGGTGACCGGCCAGCTAGCCGCGCTTAGTGTTCTATCGATCCTGATCCTGCAGGCAGTCAGGAGACTTGGATGAGAAATGGAGGCAATTTTGCTTACGCAACATTTTTATTCATGCCCGAAGGTTCTTTTACATGCCGTAAATCTACGACATGGGACCGACGGCTTTACTTCCCCTCCGAAGGAAGTGGTGCTCCGGATTTTTATCATCCTTAAAAATCCATCGACCTCGGTCGGGATCGAACCCGCGAACCTTGGGTCCAGTGGCGAGCACGCTAACCACTAGTCCACCGAGGTCGACATCACGACCTACTATTACACAATAAATGTCTGGGTCGAATATTTCTTTCTGAGATACAGAAAAATGACGGGAAGACGAAGAAAATGCGAGGAAGATTTTCGTAGTTTGTATTAAAGTAAGAGTTCGTCCATCCTGCACCTGTTTAGGGAAAGTTGCTTTTACCAGCAAATTTTCGCCTAAGAGTTAAATGAACTTTGCCCTCTTTCCATGCTCCTGATAAATTTAAATTTCTGACCAATATTGAACAATTTATGCCAACAAATGCACACAGACATATGATGTCAATAGTTTCTTTTATTAATAGCTTTCCCCAATACGTATTTCGGCGTGCTTACATCGCCATCTTCAGGGGGTCGTTGAAGTTTTCTAACATAGACCAATATTTATAAAATACATCGTAACAGCCATAGTTATGTATAATAATGTTACAATGTTAATCAGTTTTAATAACTAGTGGTCTATGTTAAAAATACTTCAACGACCCCCTGAAGATGGCGATGTAAGCACGCCGAAATACGTATTGGGGCAAGCTATTGATAAAAGAAACTATTGACATTATATGTCTGTGTGCATTTGTTGGTATAAATTGTTTAATTAAGCAAAAATGCACGGTGAATGCAACGTAAAATTCTGACCAATAGTTAACACGTGTATTTTTCTAATACGCAGTAAACAATATGCTGTGCAGACCCTATTTTATTGTGTGTAATTAAATTTCAGTTTATTTTAACCAACGAATGCATTCGTTGGTTAAAAAAAACTGAAAATTAATGTCAAGATGCACGGCGAACGCAACGTGAAATTGTGTGTAATGTTTTGTAAGTGCATATATGTTTCATTCTTATGTTACATTGCTTCATGTCTGACATAAAAATTGCTATCCTGTACGTCGCCAATCTATCAGCAAAATCTGGTAACCCCTGCATTTGACTACACAGTACATAGTGTGTATGTGTGTGTGTGTGCATTACCTCCAATTTTCTCTCCGCAACTCTCCCCCCACACATGATTTTCTTCAAACAATATCCCCATAGCAAACATTAGCCTTATAAATATTTCATTTTCTTGACTTAAAATTATTTATTACATACACGTAAGCACGGTGCTGCTATTCTTTTTTCTAGTTACAGCGCTGTACATGTATACACATTGCTGTACTGATTACAGTTCACTATTAATTTTAAAGCCCAGTTTTATTAGATGAAAGGGCTGAAAACTCTCCCTTCTGCTGACAAATACGATCTCATTCATTCATCCCTTTATCCGCATCATACATGTCGTGCCCCTGAATACAAACTCTTGAATTAAAATTGAATTATATTGCGAGGAGGCAAAATATTACATATAACACGACGTTTACAGTATTCTAGCATTTAAACACGAGTATATGTGGTGACGCAGTTAAATTAGGAACATCATACTCCGATAACCGCCGTGCAGGATATGACACCTTCTAGTCTCACACACATCGAAATTTCAGTGGAAAATACCACCACCGTCATATGGGTAGGCATCCTACTAATTCTTATATCTCCCTGATGATGGAGGCAGCAAGTTACGGTGAAACGTCGGTTACTATTTACACGTTTACACTGAGGTACTTTCCAAAAAAGTCCATATTTATAGTCACCCTCGTGAAAACTCCCCGTGAAAACTTCCTAGTCTCAAAACAGAAAATTTTCTTTTACCGAGCGATTACTTCCAAATACATTCTTGATACACTGGCAAACATCTGTCACATTACACGTCTCCAGAGCGATTAGTTCCAAATACATTCTTGATACACTGGCAAACATCTGTCACATTACACGTCTCCAGAGCGATTAGTTCCAAATACATTCTGATATACTGGCAAACATCTGTCACATTACACGTCTCCAGAGCGATTAGTTCCAAATACATTCTTGATACACTGGCAAACATCTGTCACATTACACGTCTCCAGAGCGATTACTTCCAAATACATTCTTGATACACTGGCAAACATCTGTCACATTACACGTCTCCATAATCCAGAAATGCCACAATACAGATCAGCACTAAAAACCTCAAATCTCAGATAAATATTTCTGTTCCATCTGCATCCCAGTTCAATTTACGAAAGGCAGCAGGCTCGTTAAATTTTCAGAATGGCTTTCCTATTTATACCGAGAAGGCCGTGGGGCGTTTGATTATTATCATATTCAAAATGTCTCGTCACGGTATCCTATGGTGTGCCAGATAAATCCAATCCGAAGACTTCCGTCTCATGTCTTTAAGGATCAATTTTAATATCGTTTCATCAACGGCCGGGTCTTCGAATTCGGCTTTTCCTTTCACGTTTCCCCACAAAAAATTCTTATCCAAGTTTTTTCCTCTCTAATGTGCCACATGCCCCACCCACCTCATCATTTTTTATTTTATCAGCCTAGTGATGTTTGGTGAGGAAACAATGCCGTGAAAGTCACCATTATGTATTTTTCTCCAGTCTTCTGTTACGTCAATAAATAATTAATATCACAACGGAAATTTTGACGGTGATGATAAAGATTTATATTGAGATTGTCGGCCAATAAATACTACAAAATACAATACACGATAAACAAACACGCAGTAATATTAAGCTAATATAAAGTCACAGTAAAGTTGTGCCTGTTCACGCGAAGAAAGCACATATGGAGAGAAGGCGTGGCTTCATTCATTCTTAACCTCGACATTAGACGAAGGTGACTGCTCAGTGTCAGGCTCCGACCGCTTTAAATACAGGGAAAGAGCTTCCCGTGCCCTTTGAACAGGAGGTTGTTGAGGCCAATATCCAGTATGTAACCTTTCGTCATGAGATATATCTTCTCTCCTTGCTGAGAATTAATACGCATTTCCTCGGATACCCAGCCTTTAGCCTTGTCACTACACTGAGACATCGCGGACAGTAGAAACTACAAGGCGTCGTAATTGAAAGAAGGCGAGCACGAAGAAGGTATCAGAAGGCGTTAAAGAAAACCGAATGCCATAAAATGGGTTTTGTTACTATAAAGGTTTTTGTTGCAAGATACGTGCCAATAAATTTGTTTTCCTTGAGGGGCACAAGTGACATCACAGGCACATGCGCACCTGAACACCTACATAAAGAATGTTGGGCGGAGCCGGGGAGAGGGTGAGAATGTTGTTTCGCCTTTCTACCCACAACTGCTATCTCTACAGTGTTTTTGGAAGGGAAAATACAGGGCCCTGTCTATTCCTCCTCCACCTCAAGTGTTTTATTATTGTAGAAGCTGCAAAGCCATATTCTGTCAGTGGCTATACAGTTCAGTTCACTTCGGTGAAATATTGATCCTGCATATGGGGGGTAAGCGAGTCAAAGAGCCACTCCATTTCAGTCTAGCAGAATGTAACACACTCAGAGACACACACATCACATTCTAGGTTCCAATCTAGCTACCGTGTCAAGTCATCCTCTTCTTACTTTCGTATTATGTTGAATATTTCAGAGTCAACCGCTGCCTTAACCCAACTACTGTACCACTGGCACTACGACCACAGCTCACACAACTTCCACTTCATGTGAATGCATCTCTCTGCACTGGCAAACAACCATACATCCTCTTTTTTACTTTCCCTTGGACCCTCTTTGTTGTTGTAAACAACATGAAGACCTGTTCACACTTACGTCACAGTTTTAGCTGAAGAGTAATACAGTGAGATGTTTTATGGGCGCTGGCTCCGAATGTTACAGAACATGAGACTTTTTAGAATAGCCAAAAGTTTGTCGCAGCTACGCATTTGGAGATGTGACCTTGATACGACCTTGAATGGAAAGAGGATTTGCACAACATACTACATCTTCTTTTTTTAATGGCTCGACAGCCCCTTGGGGGCCTAGGCCGCCTCTTTCTTCGACGCTTCACGATCACACTTTGTAGACAGACCACACTCGGTAGGACTCCTCTGGACGAGTGACCAGCCCGTCGCAGAGACCTGTACCTGACAACACACAACATTTACAAGAGACAGACATCCATGCCCCCGGCGGGATTCGAACCCACAATCACATCAAGTGAGCGGCAGCAGACCCACGCCTTAGACCCCGCGGCCACTGGGATCGACATTACATCTTATTCCAATACATAATAAAGAATTATTCCCTACCCCTTAACAAACCATACACAAGAAATTACTTTTAACTGATTTATTTTAAGACAAATTGAGCTAAATATTTTATATAATATTTCATTTCATACCTCACAGAGAACACAGCAGTATGCCTTATAAAGACCCGTCAATTAATATGCTTCCCTGTGCAGACTCTAATTCTGAAATTTTTTTGTTATGTCATTGGTCCCTATACTTTTATGCAGTTTGCGAACATTCGACATAGCCAGTAAGATGTAACAGTTTAGATTTGCACTTACAGAGGCAGGGAGGTAAATGCGGACAGACAAATGTACGAAGAGATGACGTCTGATTTACATTCATGTTACTTGACAGGGCTACGGAGGAACGGAAAAACTGAGAGATGCTAGAGTGAAGGAACAGAATGCTAGGAACAGAGAAACTGCTAAAAAAAAAAAAAAGAGAAAGAAACGTGTGATTTCCTATCCAACAATTTTATACTGCCAACGTTAGTTCCATGAATCGAAAAGTTTTTATTTTTTCTTATTCCTCATGTATTTTCTTTTCAGCCATAGTGTATATGTATATCTTCTCGCGTCTGTGTGTGTCTCTCATATCCTCTCGAATCTTTTCTTCACCCATCCCGCTTCTTATGATTCTTATTCAAGTTATTGGGCCGCCAGTTGCAGGACTGTTCCTCCTTGTCCGACTGCACATGAAGAGTAAAAAAAAAAATAAAATAAAATGGGCAACAAATCTGAACCTGTCACGAACAAGAAAAACGTGATGAGGGATGGGGAACCGAAAGGGGGTTTTGTGTGTGTGTATTTGGGAGGGGGGGGGGGCGGTTGCAGTATAGAAACAGGAAAAATTAGGCTGGGCTTTCTGGCAAATACTTTTCTTTGTACGTGAGATTTTGGGTTTTCTTTCTGGTGTTGCCACCAGTAAGATTGATATAGTCTGGGATGTGACGCCGTGTAGTCTGGTAGAAGTTTATGTATGATTTTATTTACTGTCATAATACAGGCAGCAAGTGAATAAATTCCTTTACCCTGACAACGGAGGTAGCAGGTTACTTCGAATGGACAGTCAGTGAAGCTCCACAAGCCTGCGTGTCACAAATTCCCAATACGCTAATTCTCGCGTTTCCGCGAGTTACTGATTTTCTCGCTTCCGGTCTTAGAACTTCTACAGAGTGTTGTGTGAAATTATGAAGAAAGAAACAAACTGCATAACTGTCGTATTCAAATTTCACTTCAGGTCACAGCACACTGAGTTTGAAGCTTCCTAAAATACAATGAACTCACATGCAGCTATGTATTTCTGGTTCGCTAAATCTTCTCCTTTCAAGAAGTACTTAATAAGTTTCCTTACAATTCAGTGTAACTGAGGTTTAGAATGTGCAGTCATAAGAATCTGATGGAACTGCACGAAGAAAAGTGATAAATTTATTTTAAATTCAATGAAAAATTTTGCTGAATTTTACTGCCCAAATTTTCTCACAAAACAACGTCAAAAAACATTTCAATTCCTGGCCCCAGAAGTGGGGCAGGAGTATATGGTCTGGGCAAGACAAGATAAGACCCCTTGTCAAACGGTAATCAACTTCTGGCTCTGTATGTAAAGTAAGAAGTGACCAAATAAAGAAGACAGAAATTACTGGAAAAAAAAACAGTAAATGAATGATCGGAGAACGTAACCACAGTCGCTGGTCCTATCCACGGCTCTCTCTAATGTTTCATAACATGAAATTCAGGACCAAATTTTAGACCAAACAGACGATTATCCTGATTCAGCCTCATGTGGTTTTTTTCAGTCTACCCTAACAATGTCGTACACAATTACATAACCTGGAATTATATCGGTTTTTTTTACATGAAATTCTTCCTTCTCTTCATAACAAGTGTAACCCGGTTATAACGAATTCGGTTTATGCGACACCTCATCTATAACGTCAAATATTCTGTGGTAACCAATTAATTCCTCACTGTTAACCATAACCTCGGTTATGACAACACTCGTTTATAACGACACAAAATGTTATGAATGGTTAAATGACGTTATAACCGGGTTCGACTATATTTCATAGGTCATGTTTGGGTATAATCTCCGTGTACATCACGGAGTATAACGTATCGCGGAAGTTACGCATTCCTTTCAACCAAGATTTCCCGTTGCATGAAGTAAGGCCAATTAGGAAGTTTCCCAATACATGGAGACACAATGAAGTAACTTACACCCTTCATACTATAAAGTTTGTGGTTGTGGACCTAATATTGAGGCAAAACCAATGAACGAACAATGCGACATCTGGTGTGTAGAGAGTGACACACTAATTATAGTTCCAGAGTTTCAAAACGAACCTCCGAGGTTAATCTGAAATACTGTGTCTACATAACTGTCAATATCACGTAGCTTCTTGTATTGTTTCACGGAGATGGTCGGTTCAGATATTGACCTGGGCACAAGCTATCATTAAATTAGGATTTTTCTTGCGTGATTTCAGACTTCCGCCGCGACGTAGATGAAATCTGCACTCTTATGGGATATTACGCAGCATTGAGTGGTAGTTCAGTAACGACGTTCCGGGACAACATGTCGGTCAAGAAGTCTTGGACAACCGACAGGCGTCGGTACAGAACTACCAATCAACGCTGCGTAATATCCCAGAAAAGCGCAGATCTCAGGAATTCCCTTTGTTCCTTACGAAAGGAAGAGGATACTACAGGTTGTCCTTTTTATCTTGTCTCTGAGGGAAGCATCTTTATCGAATAAAAAGCCTGCATCTGCCGGCAAGTCATGTAACACTTACCATGCTCAGGGACGCTATAAAAGGGACACCGTATACTTTAAGTAATGTCATAACTACAACCTGCTACATCCATCCCAATTCGCTTTTCACGGTCTTCCTCTCAATCCATATATATATATATATATATATATATTATATGGAAGGTCCCGTTAAATAAATCATAACAATAAATTGATAACAACGTTCTTTATTCTATAATCACCGTGCATTTTTCACAATTATTGTTAAGTCACCAACTGAATGCACTATTTATTTTAGAAAACACTATATGGTTTCTTAAAATATTTTAGTAAAACCCTACATATGTTTCGGCTTCCTCATGAAGCCATCCTCAGGGGTGTCAGAAAACTTGCTTGTATAAAAACACGTCCATACATTGGTCAATGTATAAATGCATTTATACAATGACCAATTTACTAAAATATTTTAAGAAACCATATAGTGTTTTTTAAAATAAATAGTGCATTCAGTTGGTGACTTAACAACAATAAATTGATAACTCGTGCCATGTCAGTGCCTGGTCCATTAACATAAGTGAACTACTTTAATATTCCCTGTACAAACTGTAAGATCTTACTACGTAAAATATTCGAAAATGATCCTGTATGAAGAAAGAGAGGCCTAATGCACTACTCACGAGAGTTACGTGATGTCTTCTGTCAATGTGTTGTTGAAATGATTTCCTTTAATCCTGCGATTCTTATCGTCGTGTGCGCGTCCCTCATGACGGTGTGAGATACCCTTTCTAAGGGTGCAAGACAACAAATTATCCTTAAATTTCACGTTGTGTTCACCGTGCATCTTGACATTAATTTTGAGTTTTTTTTTAACCAACGAATGCCCTTTTTATTTTCGTATTTTGTTCGATTCACCCTACATATGTTTCGATGATGGCCGAGTGACGGCCGAAACATGTGTAGTTTGAATTGAACAGAAATACGAAAATAAAAAGGGCATTCGTTGGTTAAAAAACTCAAAATTATTCTTAATTTAGCTGTGAAATGAAAAAAATAATTACACCGCTTTCATTTTAATGTTGTCCTTCTGCTGAAGTTTAAAAAACTGACTTGTTATTTTGGATGTGGGCTTGAGACCAAACTTCGAGAACCACAGTTGTGCGTGCTGCAGTAAAGGTTACAAACAAACTGAATCCAAACGTAAGGTTAAATTTGTCTGTGTGTTTAAGTAAGCAACACGCCATAAAGATAAATGGTGAAACGGAGGTCAATGTACCTGCACACATGCTTAAACTGGACACTAGATAAATTTCAGTGGTCATTCTGTCGCCAAGTCCGAAATACCCCACGGAAACATCCCCCGATGTCCACTAGATACGAGGCTGGAAGGAATTACAGCCAGGAATCACAAGACAGGTAACGTACGTATAACGTAACATTGAGACGCGTTCGCGTAACCATTGTTGCCATGGGAAAGCAATAAGTATTACATATTATGTGTGTGTATGTGTGTCTGTAGCCTTAGTTATTCAGCACGCAAAGCGCATGCGCCGTATTATATTGTCATCTGTGGTCTGTCTGGTTCTACCGCATTTTTCCACATTACCTCATAAGTGGCTTGATTTTTGGGAAAAAAAAGTTATTGGACGTAAAGTGTGTGTTTTGATTTTCTCTACAAATTTTGTCTGAAACATTTCTCACTATAAGAAGAATTCAGAGATGTATTATCACAAATGTATATAGGTCTTCATGTAAAGTACCCATTACTCGTGTCAGATTTTAATAAAACTTGAATTTTATTAACAGATTTTCGAAAAATCATCCAAGTATCAAATTTCGTGAAAAACCATCCAGTAGGAGCCGAGTTGTTTCATGCGGACAGACAGACGGGCGGATGGACAGGCAGGCACAACGAAGCTAACGGTCGCTTTTCGTAATTATGCCAACAAACTTAAAAACGGCCCCGTCTTCTAGCCAATTGAGTATTCACTATTAGCAACTGAGCTATTCCTAATCATGCACAGTTTAAGAAAATTTCAAACTGCACAAACACATATATACACACACATACAGCACACACAGTCAGATTATGCTGAAATTCTTCACGCATGTTACGTCAAGTACAAAGAAAACGAATGACTTCTGAGATACGACGCCGTTTAGTCTGGTAGCAATTTACAGAGGTTATGGTTGCACGTGCTGCCCCCGTCTTCAGGGTGAAGGAAGAGGCAGCACATTCCTTCCGAACGTCAGTAAATTACTACCAGGCGACACGGTGTCACAGCTTTCGGAACTTCGGAGTCCGAAAATGAATCCAGTTTTACTTAAAGCCGACTAGCATTTCAAAATGTTTTTATCTTACCCTAAGAATAAGAATTATATACCTCTCACAACAGCGTGTTGGTACACTTACTAAATTCAGGAAACTTACACTGAACGAGGTTCCTATTTATGGAGAAAAAGTTACCGGAAAACACATTAATTAAAAATTTGTTTCAATTTAGTTACGGATTACATGAAACTGACGTTAGATATATTAAGTTAGCTCAGGCATTTTTAGTGTAAATTCTAAGTAGCAAATGTATTTAAATCAGAACCGTAATTTCGAATAAGAAATGTGAGGAACAACTAAAATAAGGGACATCTCCATTATGCATTCGTTTTGTGTTTCCTTGTAAAGTACACATAAAAATTCATATGTCAGCACTGGAATTATTCTACAGAATAGCAGTAGTTAAAATGCTTATGCCTCATAAGCTTTCTGCACGCAAATGCGTTTGGATTAACCGCTCATACGTCAAATTAATATGCTCACTTACATAAATGCATGAAGATATTCCGGGGGCACGAGATCATTGCGCTGTTACTTAAGCCTGCATTAGTGCGCAGAACAGCGTTTGGTATAAAGAGCTTATATTTCAACGTTAAGCCATTTGTACCTTCTTTATGGTTTCGAGTAACAGCCGGGATATTTCGGTCACTGAAGTCACTTGACTACGGACTTGAAGACCGAGGAATCGAAGTTCTATTCCAGGCAGATGTACGATTGTTGTCTTTCCCTAGCATCCATAACGGCACAGGGGCCCAACTAAACTCCCATTTAATGGGTCACAGGGGGCTCTTTCCCGAGGATCAGTGCAGCTAGTGCGTGAAATTGAACACTCACCTCCACACTAGGTCGAAGTTAAATAATGCGTGGGCCTACACCTCCAGTTCTCCATACGTCTTCAAGGCATGTTACTCGAGCACAGGGAGTACATTTATAGTTTCGATCACTGTTAGGAAATATTCAGAACTTACTGAACATTCCAGTTCGTAAGAGAAAATATGCCAATTAAAATCTACTGGGTAACTAAAGTTACACAATATTTATAATGTTGTGCTCCGTGACGCGGTATAGAGACTTGCCAAGGCGCCCTTTGATGTAAGGTGTGAAGTTTTAAGTAAGCCTCATTTGTTTCTTGTTATTACTTTGAGCGTGTAAATTTCTTTTGTGTACATCCTGAATACTGTTGGAACTTTTCTGAAAGCCTTCTACCTACAGTTATTTTGCAGACAATTATTTCTTCTCCCTATCTTCATTCTTTGCCTTTTTTTCCCCTTTCTTTCTCTTTCTTCCTTAGCTTTTTACTATCTGCACGTCTTTTTCTCTTTGTCTCGCGCCTCTTCCCCTCCTTCCATCTTCCTGTTTCTTTCTTTCCTGCACTTTCTTAGAATCAAATACTGTACAGCAGCTAAATGGCTTTTTCGCTAAACTACTAACGACAAAAACAAGTCAATATTCCTATTCCTATCCTTGATTAAATTCCTTGGTCAGTTAAGTCCGAGGACATGTAGAGACTATGATACAAGCATCATCGCTCACACATATACACTACAGCAACCGTCATTAAATGAACATCTGTGCCGAGAAATTTATTGAATACATTGAGACATATTCAGAAATTTATTGAATACATTGAGACATATTCAGAAATTTATTGAATACATTGAGACACATTCAGAAATTTATTGAATACATTGAGACACATTTAGAAATTTATTGAATACATTGAGACACATTCAGAAATTTGTTGAATACATTGAGACACATTCAGAAATTTATTGAATACATTGAGACACATTCAGAATTACGGAGGACAAAGGTGACAGTTGTCCGACACGTGATAAAATTTCCGATGACCAGAAAATCGAACACTAAAATTTGGAGTTAATACGTTAAGAAAACTTGTAATTTACTAGAGATATACTGCAGAAATATTCGGTGCTCTAAGCAGTTATTAACATTTTAAATCACAGTCCTTGTTATACGTACAGTGAGGTTTAAGTTATCAGTCCCAGCGTTATTATGTGGTTCGTGTTAATCTCGAAATAAACACTCATTATTTTCTTAAAGAACATTAAACTGTTAGTCTTGTGTGCTGTTAAATATAATGTATATAAACTTCAGACATCAAACTGTTAATCTATGTTTAATGTTGTCAATTTCTCTTAAAACAGTCCTTTAAAATTCATATCGTTGCATCAGTCACATAAATAATATCTTATAAATTATGATCATATAAATAATGTATTAAAATCACTAATAATAACATTCTATTGGAGGCCACGTTAAGAAGCTAAAAGTCTTTCAAACAGTCTAGAAATTAACAGCCTTTTACATTAGCCTCAAGACCTATCACCGTATTTACAACAGCCTACAACTGTTCCTTAACCTAAGCCGAATGAATCCTATCTACATCCTCGTAAACTACCTCTTTAACATCCATTTTAATATTATACTACTGCCTACACCTTGATATCCCAAGCGACCTCTTCATTTCAGCTTTCCCAGTCACAATGTTGCATGCGTTGCTCATCTTTTTCAATGCGTACTACACGCCTCGCCAATATAATTCTCCTGATTTGATCATCCCAGCATTATTTTACGAGGAGTACAAATCATTAAGCTTTTCATTACACAGTTCTGTCCATCTCCCTTATTTCTTCATCCCTCCTAGTTCTCATTACTCTTCGCAGTAACCTTGCCTTAAATCCCGTCAACATTGTTTCCTTAGGTTCAGAGGCGAAGTGTCTCATCCATACAAAACACCAGATAAAACAATGATGTAGAGTGAACGGTACACCCCTCGTGGAACCAAAACATATTCTTGTATTGCATTCAAAAAATATAATCGGACCGGGACAGGGGTTGGAACGTGAAGATTATAGCCTTCTCGGAAGTGACGTCATGTAATTTTGTTCATACTACCAACCCTTTGGAGAGAACTGGTTGCCTCAGTGTTCAGCGTAGAGAAATCTCTTCTATGGCGAAGGTGGACGTTGAAGTTTTCTCCGGAACGACCTACGTACCAAGTTAGATGGCGTCGCTTGCATGAAAACTAATAATATTATTCTCTAAAGTGGAAACGTCAAATCCCCTAATATAATGCTTATATCCACTAACGACTATCTCTGCTGCAAGATGTTCTACTTCTTTCTTTGAAAATGCATCTGAAATAAAAAAAAACTTTGAGAGACTACATTCAAGTGTCTTCCTACATTTATCATTCAGTGCAAATTCTTTGTTAGTGATTCATCGTAGCTTGACGTAAGGGCCTACTTCTGCTTACGGTTACAATTGTAAAGTACCTCTTAACATGAAATGATAAGGATAAAATGCATAAAGGACTGGATCCCACAGAACTGACATCTGCGAGTCGAGGCAGCAGCCGCACAGAGAATAATATACTGACAATACAAACTGACAACATACTAACAATATAAACTGACAATAAAATGACAATATAAACTGAAAATATATTGACAATACAAACTGACAATATACTGACAATACAAACTGACCATATACTGACAATAAAAACTGACCATATACTGACAACAAAAACTGACAATATACTGACAATACAAATTGGCAATATACTGACAATACAAATTGACAATATACTGACAATATACTAAAATAAAAACTATCGCATCTCAGCATTATTCCTTTAAAATTACAGGGGGGTGGACAAAGTTTTCAAAAATCTGGAAGCCGCTACAAAATACTACATGATAGAAAGGTGACATGGAACGTTTTCCATATTGAGGATCCAAAAATATTAGGCGCCACCGTACAAAACTTAGTCCCCGAGAGACCTGGCGCGCGGCAATTTTGTTTCAATAAGTGAGTACATAGGTATGTTCTTGCAGACTTAAATCTTAGGTAAAGATTAACAGTGAATGCGACTGGAAAATTAGATATTACGTCAGATAGGACAGGACCAAATAGGGCCCTCTTCTCTGCCTTTACAATGTGACTTCAAACCTTCGCCATGATGGTGGTTGCCAACACTAAGCATTTTGCACAAAATATGTGGTCACGTTGTAAACTTCCAACATATACCAGTTCGGGTACCGAATTTCTGCTACATTCAGTTATGTTATCACCAAGACAATTGAAAACATACCGCACTATCAACGTATTGATGTTTTCAATTTTACAACAAAACATTTATCACAAAATTTCAGTTTATTATCTCTCAGTGCTTCAATGTTCCTTACAAACACACGCTGGCTTCGTTAACAAACAACACACAGCCTTCCATATGCATCGTTAGGTTAAATATGTGTACTTTTGTTGATATAAATTAAATAAATTCTACACAGAATTCTTAAACACACTTAGACCAAACAACATAATGTCAATCACAACATAATATCGTTTATCCCACAGAAATAATCTAAAAATCTACAAAAAATGATGTAAGTTAACTGTATCAGTGACTTTCTCAAAACTAAAGATATTTCATCATGGCAGGTTATTCCGTCCTATGCCTGAGTATTCTAGCGTCCTCATTTGCCTGTACTATATTCTCACGCGCAAACAACTGACATTCTTGTAGTCAAAACGGGTAAAGAAACGTAGCACTGTGCTCATTTGCACCAGTTGGTTCTAAACCTGCTCATACAAGAATAAACCGTGGTTTCGGAACGACATTATTCGTTTACAAAAACGGAAATGTTTAAAATGACAATGCATGGATTTGAACAGTCAAAGTTTCTGCTTATTAATGATTATTTACTATTCAGGCATAAATGGCAATTTGTCCCTGAAATAACAAAAACACACACACACACAAAAAGTTATTAACACGCAGCAATTTCGTATCGGCAGATGAGGAAGTTAATATTTAAATTACACGTTGAATATTTTATCTGACAAAAATCGGTTGCCGTTTCATATCGACGGGAAACGACAAACAGAAGTTTTCATATAAAATAATAAGCCTAGAAGTCCACCCTTTAGCCACCATGTTGCTGTACTTATATCTCAGTCCGTATGTGCTCATATTTGTGACACATACTATGCGTGATCGGGTAACAAATTATTTTGACTGATACATACATACATAGACTAAGAATTATTATTTTCCTCAATATAATCAGCACTATGGTATTCATAAATGACCACATTATAGTAATGATCGTTCTTGGGAAGCGTGTTCCTAATGTACGTACGTACATAAGGCACAGACGATACGCTCAAGAATTTCCCATTAACTTCGTAAATCAACTGTTCCATCACACTGTATCAACTACTGTGGTATATCAGTATCTAGGATTATACTACATCTAGCGTAGTCGGCATAACTAGGCTAGAGAACAAGGGATCGATTTCCGGGAGGGGAAAGATATTTTTCCATTTCCCGAAACGTTCAGAACGGCCCCAGGACCTTCCCAACCTCCTATTCAATGGGTCCCGTGGACTCTCTCTCTCCGGGGTTAAAGAGGATGGGAAGTGAAGCTGACGGCTCACCTGCCATCTAGTTTTTTTTAATGGCTCGACAGCCCCTTGGGGGCCTAGGCCTCCTCATTATCGAGGCTTCACGATCACACTTAAGACACACCACACTCGGCAGGACTCCTCTGGACGAGTGATGAGCCCGACACAGAGACATCTACCTGACAACACACAAAACTCACAAGAGACAGATATCCATGCCAACGGTGGGATTCGAACCAACAATCCCAGTAAGCGACCGGCCGCAGACCCACGCCTTAGACGGCGCGGCCACTGGAATCGGCACCTGCCGTCTAGTGCCGAAGCAAAAATTGCGTTAAGCCACATCTCCACTCCCACCATACATCTTTATGGTTTGTACGGGCACAAATTCACCTTTACGTGTTATATATTGATGTTGTGAGAAGAACCAAAAATACAGTGAATGTTAAACAGGACAGCGATCTAAACTGTGAATTTACTGACACAAAGGTACAGAAACCATTCTCATGAAAATGGGTTGGTCTAACATTTCAAGACACATAAAGTGTTCTCTCTCAGCATGGGGCTAAAAGTAGCACAAGTTGTATGCGAGCAATTCATACATGCAATTGGCAACAGTATCCAAAACGTTTCTTAGAACGCGACATCGACAACTTTAGTGACACAATTGGATAAATGCCTAATGTCTCTTTAGAGAACAGTACAATACACGAACTGCTTACCACACATCTATATTTGTCGCACGCCTTCTGACAAGATTAGGCGAATTTCTGATGAAACAAAAGTAGCGAGCAATTACAGACAAGGAAATCTGGTTCCTTCTTCTGGGTTTCGTGTAGAATTTAATTAGCTGGAGTGACATCATTACTTCTATTTAAAGTCAGTAGATAGTGTTATTTAAACAATTTATATTTTAGCCTTCTGGTATATGAGAGATTATATACGTGTTAGATATTTGCCCACGTTGCGGAGAAAGTGCTGCCTTCATTTTCCCTACGCTGAAGATGGAGTCAAAATGTTCAACCGAAACATCGGCAACCACCGATGGATCCAAAATCCCAAAATGTAATTTTCCACCACAGCGAAAATTTCAAACCACACACATATAATTACAAAGTTTACAATAATTGACATATAAGCTACAGGTGTATATTGTCTTTAAATGTCCCTCGTTTACAGATGTCGTTAGTTACGAAAATGTATTGCATTAAATCCTTCAAACGTACCCTGAATTTACAATTAAAATTCATGGGACAAGCGATAGAAGATAAATTTCATGCAAATGATTTGAGCAGGAAAATTCGAATTAAAATTCTTAGACGTGTGCTTCGGAATTATCCCTTGAGAGTAAGACGTCTGACTGTATATAAAACATGCTAACTCACATCGCAGTCTGCTTGACATTAAAGACGCAAAATCAAAAGAAAGTGAGTGTATATTTTTAAAATGAATTGGTAACAGAACCAAAAGCCGCTTTATTATTAAGTAACTAGTTACAGGGGACGTGGTTAGGAGTAATTTTGTAATATTCGAAAAAAAAAAGTATATACAAGACAGCAAAGAAATGTTCCAGCGGAAATGTGTGTTGTGTAGTGAGTTTACTACCATAAAAAAGGAAATTTGAATTATAACATGTAATTACCCTATTTCAAAACGTTAATATTATTTTTGTAATTTTGTAATATTTAATAGTAAAACTTAGCCGATATAGCGACGAGGATACGTGCTGGATGTTCGAGGGATAGTGGTTCGATTCCCTACGGGGACAAGAGCTCTTCTCCAGAACCCCCTGTTAAACACGTACTCCCAAGTACCTTGTTGGCGTAGACAGTGATAAAATTAACTTGATTTAATAAAGGGTATAGAAAATTGTATATTATTACATAGTCATATTTCGAAACGCATCTTACATACAATGTAATAACTTCATATAAATAAATTTCTCTTGTTAATGACAGGAAAATAGGAGTACAGTCGATAACACATAAAAAGTTACAGTTGCAGAATGACAAGCCTCACTTTAAATACTATGGCAGCTTTATAATCTGTCTACAGTATATTTCAAAAGTAACTAGACAGTCAATTTAATAGTCAATTAAGATACGAATATTTAGTAACCATTTGTTTCAAGGGATACTGTGATTTAAGTCATAGAGTCCGTTTGTTAGCGTTGCTGTATTTTATATGTGAGAGTGTAGTCAGTTGAACAGTAGAATAATATATTCATACTCTTAACTATAATATAATTTTCATATTCCTTGTAAAAATTACTTCTGGGATATTATGTATCGAAAATAATAGATGATGTTAAAAAGACTTGGTCGCCATTGTCAATTTGTGTCTGCCTTTTACAAATTTAAACGTACAAAAACTTTTTTGAACAAACACCAAATATTTTACCTCAATAATACCTTTGTACATGATGAAATTAATGCATTATCGAACAAGTTATTCACAAGCAATGAGCATGGGATAATGAAAATTACAGTAAAACGCGCTCCCAAATTTTTACAACGGATATGCCAGTTAATACAGGGCATACACAAAAGAATGGTGCGGTTTTAATAGTGAACACTATTAAAACCGCACCATTCTTTTGTGTATGCCCTGTATTTACGGGCGGTGAATATTACGAGTGCGGCCTGCTGCGTCTGGTAGGTGTTAACCACTCTTTCGGAAGAACGTACTGTTTCTAGTTTCTAACTCTGAGGGGAAGGTTCGTACTGTGCTCTTCATAGCTGTCACACCGTGTGTTTCAGTAGATATTAGAGTGTCGGAGGAATTGCTGCCCCAAATTTCTGCCTTGAAGATGGAAGTTCAAATTGAGGTCGTCTGCCTTACGACACCACGTGGCCTGCTACGTGGTTAGTGACGTCGTCGAGGAACATTCTGCTTCCCTCTTCTACCGTGTTAAGTCGGCAGTCCCTGACTTAGAACACATCTGCGAACAGAACAGCCTTTCCCAACGCCTTAGACCAGCAGCCCACATTAGGACAACAGCTTTCTCTCTCGACCCCAGGAGTCAGAAATAAAAATAAGCGTAAAACGAAAAACATGAATAGGTATAAAGAATGCGACATTTTAATTACTCGATGAAATGATGATAAAACTACATGAAATTACATAGTTTAGCAATAGTCAGAATTTAGTAATGTGACTCCACTTGTGCTTTGAAGCAAGACCAGAAGGAAGGAAGAAGAGAGGAAGACCAAGAGTGAAGTGGGAAGAAAATGTAAGGAGAGGACTCCAGGGGAGAGGAGTGGCCTGGAGGCAGGCCAGGAAAAAGGCTATAGACAGATCTGCATGGAGATCCCTCGTGTGAACCTCGACACCTTTTGAAGGTAGAAGAGGACGACTAAGCAAGGCAAGACTCCACTTGTGGCTCTTATATTTAGAGTTCGGCTTCATGATCTTATAAATTTGAATGTTGCCCGTGTTTTGCGAGATATTACTCAAATTGAGAAAGTTTTACTAACCCACGATAACTTCGGCAAAGAAACGATAATTTTGTTTAGCTGATCCGATAATTGTTTGTTGACAGACCGGGAAAACTAATTATCAGTTGTATCTCTCATTTTTACATCATGACGGTTAAGCCGAACTGGCTACAGTGTCACTACAAGTGATTACATTTACAAAAAAAAACACTGCTTTTAAAAAACACTTATCGAAGAATTGAGAGTCAGCGATAAGCAGATTGATGAAATTGTTTCGCGACAAAAATTTGAACCGCGACCCATAGGTTGGCAAACACTGGAATAAAGCAATGGATTTCATGATGGATAAAGGACTGAAGACTTGCAGAAACAGCGTATTTATTGCCTATAGTTCCGGGGATGCGGGGTGAACAACAGGAAAACCGTGGTTGGATACTCGTAAGAGGCAACAGAATTGTATCTTCTCTAAAACGTCCAGACTGCCTCCGGAGCCCATATGCCCTCTTGTTCCATGGGTATCGGGGGGGGGCGATTTCCCAGCGTTAAACTGCCAGGGCGTGAAGGTGACCACACACGTTTAACTTCTATCAAAATTAGAAATGAGTGGAGCTATACCTCTATTTCCGAACATGTTCTTCATGGTGTGTACAGGGACAAACAACACCTATCAAATATTCTCAACATTCAGAAAAAGAGGAAAGATCTTAAGTCTGACTGAAATGCAGTGTCGAGAGATTTAACGTAATCTCAAAGTAAGGACATTGGCTCCTGTCCAGTTCTAACGGATTTCAATAAATTTATTCGTCTAACGTCTGTGGATACGTTCCAAAATATTCTGGGGAAAGAATAAGAAATTTATGTTCCGAGCAAAAACTGCGACTTCCAGGGTTTAATGACTTAGCTGATACATTACAGGGTGGCCACAAATATTGGACTGTGATGCATTCAAAAACAGAACACAGAATTTTTTAGAGTATTGTACCGAACTTCTCGTCTTCATGTATAGTCTGATGATTCGTCTAAAGGGAACAAAATCAGACTGCAGATATTCATGAAGTAACTTAATTATGGTGGCTTATTAACCACACCGAACCACGAGCAAGGGGACTGCTGAATGAAATGGTTTTCATAAACACATCGCGTACTTCAGAATTTTAAAGAGAGTTTACGATGCGCTGACGGTGTAGGACTCCGTGTCATTCCACTGGAAGAATATCTCGCTCAGAAACAACATTCGTAGATATGCTAAATTATTGCAATATTTACGAGAGTTACGCAAATATTTCTGATACCGCTGCCTACCTAGAACTGTCCGTACCTTTATTAACACAGAGAAATGTGTAAGTTGGGGCTACGTGGTAGCGCAGTTGGTTAAGGCACTGCGCTACAAGCCGGAAGGTCGCGGGTTCAATTCCTGGGGTCGACTCAGCCTCTAAAAGAAATGAGTACCAGTGGTATCTCCTGGGGGGTTAAGGCCGATGTGCCGATTGTCTAGAAATTCTGGGAGCCTCAACCTCCTGGAGCCCTAAGGGCCTGCCCAGGCCTGTACAGGGATTGCTATACCTGTGCAATGTCTAAGTTTCCGCAGATATAAAAATACAAAGGACTAAGTTATAAATATGTCACAGAATACAGTTTTAACAATCCCCGATGTTTTCATGTGAAGAATCTAGTAAGTACGGAAAATCTGGTGTTGAATGTTATACCATAACGGCACAACGTGTAATCCAGTCAAGGCTGTGTAAATACTGCGCCTTAATGTTCAAGGTAATGCTATAGCAGAACTTACCTTTAAGCGGTATATACATCTGCCATAAAATTAAAACATCCCTCCTTCATTAACTCCTGTGGTTAAAAGAGATAACGAGCTGAAATACTTTCCGCAGGCACCCTGTACTCATGCTTATGTTGATCCACGCCTCAAACTTGCTGTAATTGATATTCTGTGAGAGACCCTAGCAGCTAGGCGTACTTGCTACATTGCAGTGGTGCCAACATACACATTTACAATGGCACGACATGATAGGCGCGTCAGTTGTATATAAGACACACAAAGTAAACAGGGGAAGAAATTAAACAGAAACAGTACATGAAACAACAAAGATAGAGAGAGAAGAAAAAGAAAAAATGAGGAAAAGAGAATGTTAGAGCCAGAAAGGACTAAAATGGATGAGACTGAAAGATGCGATAATTCAGGTTACCACAGTGGTGAGAATGAAGATTACTGTTCGTGATTTCAGATTGCGCTCTCCTGGGATATTACACAGAGTAGAGTGGTAATTCTGTACCGACGTTTAGGGACAACCTATCAGTCGCTTCAAGGGTAGAAATCCAAGACCTCTGAATATATGATCGATAGGTTGTTTCGAAAAGTCGGAACAGAATTACCACTATACGATGCGTAATATCCCAGAAGATGAACGCAGATCTTAAGATTATTGTTGTTGGAATACAAATGCCCTAAAGATGGAGCAAGCAGGTACCTCCAAAACAATGGTATCAAACCGCATGTCACATCACAGAAAATGTATTCTTAATAATTTATGTCATTTATTCATAGTGTTGTCAATAATCCCGCTTAAATAGCAAAGAAAGCTGCGATAATAAGTGGACATGACGTGGGAGGATGTGGTCGTGGCCTAACTGAAGGCAGCGTCGTCGAATTGGCCTGGAATGACAGAGTCGGTATTCCAGCCAAGGTTCGAACCTTTATCCTTCCGTATACATGTCAGAAGCATCACCACTTTAAACGTCCTTTGCACAATCTGCTTAGACATGAGACACTTCTGACGGACGTTTATCTGAAATCATCCACGACAACGCGGCAACATTTCAACAAGCATTTCAGTGCTCGGCATCTGATTGTCTGTCCTTCCCCTCTCGTCTCTGTCCCTTTCAACACTCAACATAATCGCATTATCACACCCAAGTCATGAACAACCATCCAACCTGAGATGCGAGCAGCCAAGTTCTCTCACCGCTGGCATGCATGTGTCAGACAAATCTACTCTTCAACTCCCATTAGCAGTAACAGCACAGCACATCCACGCCAGTAATTCTGCATATCACTTCCTACAAAAAAAATTACAAACAAAACAAAACTTGGTTCCCATCATGTCCTAAACACCAAGTAATTTTTCAATTAATAATATATATTGCTATCTCTGTTGCTCAGTCGGTATAGTGACTACACCAGGAGCTGGAACTCCGAGTAATTGCTTTTCGAATCCCAATACGGACGAGATATTTTTTCTCCACAGCCTCCATACTAGCACAGAGGTCAACATAGCGTCATCCGTATGTGTGTCCGGGGACTTTTTGCTTGAATATAAAACGATCAAGGCGAAGGGCTCATAACCCGCCTATTTCTATATCTAGGGTTAAGGATGCGTGAGTCTCAACCTCCACTCCACTATGTACCTTCAAGGCGTGGTGCATAACTAAGCATAAGGAAAGCTGTATGCTTTAAAAACTATATAATACACTTCTTCAGTCCCTCAGCTGGTCAGTAAACTGTGAATGTACAGTCGTGTTCATAATGGCATACCACTGGATCGTATTCTGAGCAAGACGTCCATTCCAAATCCTATTTGTCTCTTAAGAGCTATTTAAATATTCATATTGTGCTGTTATACCTATAAACACTGTGATCAGTCTGACAATTTTATACCAAAGTTCTGAAGAAACACACTGTTCACATCTTATGTTTTACGCCTCTTAAAACCTGAAGATGGAATCACTATATTCTTCCGAAGAGCTGGAATTTTCCTACTACACCACAGCACGGTGTAACAACACAAAACATCACAATTGGAGTCACATCATTGTGAAAACTTCAAACCTTACATTTTAATATTATCCTTCCACCAATGCCAAGGTCTCTTCCTTTCAGTTCTTCGGACTAAAATTTATGCCTTTCTAATTTTTGCCCATTTCATGTCTCCCGATTTGAAATACAGTACTGATAATATATGTGTTTAAAACGTAATACTGATACTTCAATTATATTCAGTGTGTCAAGAACAACACAGTAAACTGTATAGAAATAACCCGTTAATCACAAGTAAATAACATAGCAACAACAAAACAACATTTCACACTGTTGACACCGTGCATCTTCGTCATATTAAATTACGTTTCAGACCAACTGATGCACACTAAAACCACTTTTATTGTAGCTTTATTATAATTGTTAAAATTGTTAAAATTATACCCCTACACGTGTTTCGATCCTCGAATCATCGTCAGGGTGTTTTTTGTTGAAAGCTACTGGACTATTTAAGCTGGACTATTTAAAATCATGTGATTGAAGTGAGAGTAGCTTTCAACAAACAAAAAAATCCCTGACGATGATCCGAGGATCGAAACACGTGTAGGGGTATAATTTTAATAATTTTAACAATTATAATAAAGCTACAATAAAAGTGGTTTTAGTTGTGCATCAGTTGGTCTGGAACTTAATTTAACAAAACAACATGTAAAGAAACTTTAAAAGTTCGTAGAATTTTCAACTACAATCATTCTAGTTTTCTAATACAGGACAGATTGACGGCACGATTACATAAAAGCGGAAAACGAGGAGCTGTATAGGTTAGGTCTGTTCAGAACTCTGTTATCATCTCGGAATTTCCGATATCCTAGAGTCTATTTCTTAAAGATCTCTAAGTAGCCTAAAAGTATGCGAGGTAGATATAACATTACACTATGTTATACTTGCTTGAATGCAAACGGTACGGTATATAACATGACATCAGAACCCTTTCTGTGAGTTCGTGTCCACAGACTACCGTCTCGTTCAGATATCAACATAACTTTGAATATTGAGTCTCGCCACCCCCTCCAAAAAAAAGAAACAACCTCAAGGCTATTGAATGCCCTGCCGCCGTTAGGTATAAGAAATTAAACAACCCTACTCATTTTGAAATTTAAAAACAAAGCTAATCTAAATAATTGACAAAAGTCTATTTCTTACTCACAGAAAGCACGTTAGTCGATCCCAGTGGCCGCGCGGTCTAAGGCGTGGGTCTGCGGCCGTTCGCTTGCTGGGAATGCGGGTTCGAACACCGCCGGGGGCATGGATGTCTGTCTCTTTTGAGTGATGTGTCTTGTCAGGTAGAGGTCTCTGAGACGGTCCGATCCCTCGTCCAGAGAAGTCCTACCGAGTGTGGTGTGTCTGAGTGTGATCAGGTGCAACAATAACCTTGTACACCTACAGTGAGTAGGTAGAAGAGATCTAACTAACAGACGAAGGAACAAAGCACGTTACGTTTCTAACTACGCCGACAATTGCTAAGATTGTACAGCGACAGTGTTAGACGAATGAGTATGGAGCATTGGTGGAATGATACTGACAGGCAGAACAGAAGTACTGGGAGACAAATCTGTCCTAGGGCTAATTCATAAAAATTTTTCTATTATTATTAATGTAACACGGAAGATGACATCCAGAAAATTATCGTAAATACACAGATATTCTTGGTAAGGAAACATCGACACGAAGACGTATGAAGGGCGTGGAGGTTTATCCACACATATTATTAACTTTGATAGCAGGCAGAAATAAAGCAAGTAAACGGGAAGCACTGAAATGCATTGTCCTATAGCATCTTATATATACACACACACAGAGTCGAACCCGGTTATAACGACATCGGTTTATGCGACACCTCACCTATAACGTCAGATATTCTGTGGTACAAATTAATTCCTCACTTTTAACCGTGACATTATACTCCTCGGTTATAACAACACTCGTTTATAACGACACAAAATATTCAGTCCGTTTCAGTGCGTTATAACCGAGTTCTACTCTACATATACAGCGTGTTTCATACGTCCATCCGGGATTTAGAGGCTTGGCCGCGCAGTAGCAAACCCACATATAAGAGATAGAAGCATGCCAACGGATAGAGGAAATGTAAAAGTTTTTTCGTGATAGATGAGATGGCGTAGTTACCCGTTTCTCCGCTAGGAAGCAGTGGTGAGCAAACATGGCATTTTCAGGTGAACAGAAAGCTTTTTGTGTGCCTGCCAGGTCACCCGACCTTACTCCATGTGACTTTTTCCTGTGAGGTTACGTTAAAGATTGTGTTTACGTGCCTCCTTTACCAAGAGATTTACCGGAGCTTCGGCTAAGAATTATGGATACAGTTGCTACCATCGACGTTCATATGTTGGAACGTGTCAGGCAGGAGCTAGATTACAGGATTGACGTCTGTCGAGTCACCAAAGGGGAACATATTGAACATTTGTAAGGTAAGTTCAAAACTTGGATATGTACTCTTTTCACTGATATGCTCTCATCCCCCGTGTGTGATTTGGCTCCTGAGCTACAGACCTCCGAAATCCCGGATGGATTTATGAAACATCCTGTACAGTATGTACAAAGAGAGACAGAGAGAGAAAGAGATATCAGGGACAGGAAAGGAGGGACAGAGATTAAAGTGTAAGCCTGACTTAAAAATAAGAAAGCAATGAACGTCATTCTAAACACGGAATACAGCATATCCAACTACTATTCACCACGAATTATATTAAAATAATGTGTAGGAAGTGTAACAAGCAAACATGAACCACAAGCATTCACAATACTGCAGCACCCTTCTGTGTATCTAGCAAGGCCACCGGCTAACTGTTCCTCTACAGGTTCGCCTTCATACTTCCGTACCTGAACGCATACTTCCTTGTCTATAAACAATACAGAAGAACATTTCAGCATGTGTTGGGGTTTATCAGGATTTATCGGTTAAAATTATTACTGACGTGAAAACAAAGTTTCGAATCAGTACAAATGAGCGCAGTACTATCTATCCCACACAGCTGTCACTGTCATATACACAAGTTTTAATTGGATGCTAACCGATAAAAATTTGAGCAAATCACAGTCACAATGGCTGCGGTTTTGTGTTCAGGTCTTGTTACCATGCACCACACTTTTCATCCATTCTGTCACACTGAATTAAAATGGACGACGGCCTGACTATGGCTCCTTTAACGACGCCCTTGAATACGGCAGTAAATTTCATAATGAGGAACTTCATAATTAGTTCTCTTAAAGAAATATTATTAGCATTAACAAAAATCAGGGACGACGGGACAGATAGCATGCAGCGTGTATAAGTGGTGAGAAACTCATTCCGAATTTAGTCGAAATGTAGTCGGAACCCTAAAAGAAGAGACCACTTGGTAGCTCTAAATGTAGATACAATGAATCTTAAACAGGACGGAAAGCTCTGAACTTGACTCTAATGGATCATAATCAATAGGGGACTTTTGTGAACACGGTAATGAAACTCTGGGCTACGTAGAACGCAAGGAATATCTTCACTAGCTGAGTGAATGTCAGCCTCTGGAGTCAAATCAGTAAACTTGATCTGGAATTCTGAGTTACATCTGATGTATAAAAACCAACATTTTACCCGAAATGCAACGTTTTACGCAGATATTCCATAACAAATTCTGATTAACCTTTATCATCATTGGACTTCTTGACCCTTTAAGACGCGACCGATAGGTTATCCCGAAACGTCGGCACAGAACTGCCACTCAACGCTGCGTAATATCCCAGAAGAGCGCAGATCTCATCTACATCGCGGCGGAAGCCTGAAATAACCCTGTGGAAACTCTAGGTACAGAAGCGAATGACCGAAATTTCCATTTAAATTTTCAATGGACGTTTCACTATTATAAATTCATTATTAAAGTTATGTGCCAGGTATTACAGACCTATAGCTTACGTCACGAACATTACATGTTCGCTGCACGTGACAATACGGACCAGTATACCACAGTAGTGGACTCTACTACTTATTACTCTGATTATCCTTCCCGATATCTGACTCTGTGACGCTCGGGGCTACATCAGCGGCGTTGGACTTATTCCCTAGCGCAACTGAGCTAATTGAATTCCGGACATCCGCAGTGTCTGTCCGACGGACGACACCCAGCAAAAGCCTGATTCCTGCAGGCTGGCTCATGAGGCAAGTGACAGTTGAGTGTCGAGATGAGAACTATGATTTTGTGCCAGAGACCGACTGGCACGTACATGGTGAGTAATGGACTGAAACGGTAAGAGCAGAACGTAAGAGCGTCGTGTCATGAATGAGGTGGTTAGCCACCGACGAGGCCTGGATTCGATCTGATGACAATGGGACTAACTAAACTCCATGGAGCAGAGTCCTTCTTGGATAAGTGGGTCCATGTCACCACACGGCGCGTCCTCAGGTTGCGGATGGAGGAACGGCCTGTGGATATGGAGGGTAGCTGCGAATACATTGAATAAGCAGTCGCGGACAGCGGACAAGGGGTGGCCCTCCAGCTTGGGGGGTTGGGCGAGGTGCTAACAACTCCTCACCGTAAAAAAAATTACCATGTTACGAAACATATCACTAAGCCTCGGACCTGGACTGATTCTTTGGTACAACTTAAGATGACAATGGGACTTTTAGTGGAAAAAGCGGCACTGGGGTAAGGTTTTCTCCCCATATTTTAGTTGCCCCTACCAATTCCAGGGGGCATGCGGTGGCGCAGTTGTTTAAGGCACTGAGCTACAAGCCGGAAGATCGCGGGGTCGATTGCCGATGGAGTCATTGACTTCATCCTTCCGGCCGCACTATGGCCATGAGGTCGACTCAGCCTGTAACAAAAATAAGTACCAGGAATACTTCCTGGAGGTAAAGGCGGCCGGTGCGTAGGGCTGAAAACCTTAGCACCTTCATGTGCCAACTTTCTAGAAATCTCGAGTCTCAACCTCCTGGAACCCTAGGTGCTTGTCCAGGCCTGTATAGCGATAGCCTTACCTAGCTATCAATACCATTCTAACAGTCCTCCGTACTCATTCAGTCATTCATCTTAGCAATCATTCAATCATTCATTCATTCTGTAGTATGTCTTACGACAGGTCCGTAGTGCATTCCCAAGCGAGTTCTCCACACGGTGCGATCTAGTGCTTCCTCTTTCAATTTCCAGTATCTTCTCTTTTCCTTAAGATCATCCAGTAGCTGCTTACGCCTTCTTCCTCGTCTTCCCGTCATTTCTATCCTTCCCTCTAACTTTCCTTCAATCACATGTTTCAGAAGGCAATTTCTACGCAAGATGTGACCAATCCAGTTAGCCTTTCTTCTTTTTACTGTATGTAGGATATTCCTCTCCTCCTTGGCTCTGTGTAATACTTCTTCATTTCTAACGCGATCGGTCCAACTGATCTTCTCCATTCTTCTCCAGCACCACATTTCAAAACTTTCCAGATACTTCTGATCTACTTTCCGAAGTGTCCACGTTTCAGCACCATACAAAGCTATGCTCCAAATGTAGCACTTTACTAGTTTCTTCCTTAAATTTAAGTCCAGTTTGCTGGTGAAAAGAGTCTTCTTCTTGTTGAATGCTTCTTTTGCCATGGCAATTCTGGATTTAATTAGCAATTAGCAATCACATTAATTGACAACATCGATAATCAGCACACTTAAAGAAGGAACTCAGAAAGCTTTACTTTCCTCCTACAGAAACTCACAGCCTTACGTAGTTTCAAGCTGCGCAACTTCAGATTTAAAGCAATTTTTAAAAGACTAAAAAAAGCAAAGTAAAACATTTTTAAAAAGAGTGCCGAATTTTTTCTTGCGCGAATGAAAACGCAATGAGACGAAGGTCGCGGAAGAATACTGCTGGGCGATAACACAAGCGGCGGGGCAGTCAAGTTGCGGCCAGTCGAGTTGTTTGGATTTCAACTCCTCTACCTTTTATATACATACACGTAGTTGGCCACATGTACACTCTGGCGCAACTTCTGCAAAATTCGACCAGCGCCGGATCTTTCTGAAAGTAACTACTACGTCTGTAAAACGATTTTTATCCCTACACATCTATTTGCAGTACTGCTAATTTTGGAATGACTTCATTTGACTACAGATTCTACTTGCCAAATACAGTCTCAAAATTTAGCACCATCGACATGCTTGTTATTTCTGACTTATAACAACTATTTGATATACAATGTGTATGTATGTATCTATATATTGTATCCCCACAACACATTTCACAAGCGCAGATCAAATTATTCATTAGGTACTGACATCAAAGAGATGGGAAAAAAATAAAGTTTTCGTGTGGCAACATACTGTTATTCTACATCACAAAAATTTTACCTTTATAAAGTTGCGTAATTTTTGAATATCTATTCCAACGAATTATTTTATAAATATAAATTAAGTGATAGTTTTGTTGCCTCCCAGTCTCCCGTACCACGGGTACCGGGCCTCTTTCCAGAGGGTAAAGCGACTAGGGCGTGGGGTTGACCACCTACCCCCATCTAGCGCCGAGGTTAAAGAGTTACTTCATCTCTGGGCCTTCATAGCCTGTTCTAGGGTAACCTTTACCTTTACCCTTTTACCTTTCGCGGTTGCTTCCACTTCACAAATTTGCGTCTTGATCATGTTGGTATTATTAAGTGTAGGAAATTAATGGTCGTTGTAAACTCTTAACGGAATACGTGCTGACGCCATATTTGAATCGATAGATGGTTCAGAAGTTCCTTAAAGGGAAGACACAGGCACGGTCCACAATAATCTCATTAAGTCAAAATTCCTTTTTTTTTTAGGACAGAAAAGGACAGGATGAAGAAAATGAGGAAAAATTGCACTTATACAGGGCATACACAAAAGAATGGTGCGGTATCAAAAGTGAATAAAAAATGTATTTCTCACCTTACACGGGCACAACATACACCGTCAGCGGCGGCAACTGTCCAAGTTTCTCATTTGGTAATTACAATCCTTCAATGTGTGCACCCTGGGTCACACGACACACATCCACACGGTAATCAAACTCATCCCAGACCCGGTGTAGCATGTCCGCTGTAATGGCCTGCAGTTCATGAGTTATCCGATCACGAATTTCATGGATGGACGTGGGCAATGGTGGTACGCAGTAAGCATGAGAAGCGAACTGCTGGTAGCGCATGAGAAACTTGGACAGTTGCCGCCGCTGACGGTGTATGTTGTGCCCGTGTAATGTGAGACATAAATTTTTTATTCACTTTTGAAACCGCACCATTCTTTTGTGTATGCCCTGTATATTGGCCAAAATAATTTTCAGGAAAGCCAATGCATTTATCACATCAACAGATTCCTATTATTAAGCATTTTAAATTACCTCATCATTTCTCCATCTCGAAATGTGAGCTCGAAACTATCGATATATTTCGTACTAGTTCGCCACTGTCCGCTGCAAAGCTATCCTACTGGGATTCCCCCTACTCTCTCATCACGCCACCTACAGTTGAACACAAAGCCAGGCTACAGCCATAACATTAATACATTCAGTCTCCAGCAGCGGCAGGACGTGACGTCTGCATTTCCCCAAATCTTCCAACATACCGAACACGCAAAAATCGACAGATTCTTGAATCCATTTTATGTCATAACACTGCAATCACTGACGTGTCTAAATTTTAGAAATGTGTTCAAAAACAGAACGTTGAAATCGATAAAATGGTATTTAAATTTACATGTAAAAGGAAGCACTATCTCATGACAGTACGTAAAATCAAGGGAATTGTCAGTTATATGTAGTTCAGATACATCAATGGTCCTTCAGGTCTTAATATCTATGGAAACGTTACGACCAAATCTGAATTTTCGCGGCTCCCCTGTGATATAAAATTGTGCTTTCTGGGTACAGTAAATACATAATATTTTTAAAATATAAAGTCTTAATTATGCCGATCCGAGTGGCCGTGCGGTCTAAGGCGTGGGTCTACGGCCGCTCGCTTCCTGGGATTGTGGGTTCGAATCCCACCTAGGGCATGGATGTCTGTCTGTTGTGAGTGTTGTGTGTTGTCAGGTAGAGGTCTCTGCGACGGGCTGGTCCCTCGTCAAAGGACTCCTACCGAGTGTGGTGTGTCTAAAAAATGTGATCGTGAAGCCTCGAAAAATGAGGCGGCCTAGGCCCCCAAGGGGCTGTCGAGCCACTGGGGGGGGGGGGGGGGGACAGTCTTAATTATAAAATGCAGTGTCTCTCCTCTGACTGTTCATCGTTTGCTGCTCTCACCTAGTCTCTACAGAGCTACGATTTTCTGCCCCGTAAGATTGCTCTCGGATTTGTTGTGTTTTTTACAACTTTCTCTAAGAAATGGCATCCGTACCTTATGCACAGCGCTGGGCAACGTCCTGTATTACATCAGACGCCCAACATCATCTACTTCAAGACAGTCATTTTACGTCTGTCACTCCTTCAGCCCCTGCCATATATTCCACCACACAAATTTCTTCGTCCTCTATAAATCTGCATTTAACTTCCGGTTTGACAGAGATGACTTATGAATCACTGGTTCTGGCATGCGAAATTTGGTATGGATAACTGATTGGGAAAGATTTTCAAGTGAATGGTTGTGACCTTTAAAAACGGAAAGCATCAATCAGCGAAAATAATTTTCGAGTGGTGAGAACTCTTTGCGGGGTGATGGACTTCGAATCTCGTTCCGAAAACAGATAACATAGAGGTGTATTTCTCGAATCCTTCGAAGCAACTTCACGGAATGTACTTGCATTCCTTCCTTATTATTTCTATCCAGCTATGTGCCCGGTCTTCTTCCGGCTTACAAATGAATCACATTTCTGGTGAAACTACAACGTGTAACAAATTTACAAAAATTAAAAAAAAAAGTCAAGTACTATCGATTATTATCGCCACGCGCTGCTCCATGGACGAGCTATTTCTATCGACCACTATCGACTATTATCGATTAATTTCAATTAATGTCAATTATTATCGCCACGCGCTGCTCCATGGCTTCTTTCTTCCGTTCTTTCTTCGTCCTTAGAGCAAAACAAACGTTAATTTCATCCACCGCAGTGCTGCCATCTTGTTATGCTTTCATTCGATGCTGAACTTTTACTCCTGCAACCCGGTAAGCATGTCACTTACGGTGTAATATGACGGCCTACACAGGGAGCTTAAACCCGAGCCTTTGGGGAGAAGCTGATTATATTTGGCACTGTACTTTCGATAATCACCCTAAAAAAATTACCGGAGTTTCTATCTCCTAAGTCTACTTCCTGATGAGTTATGCCTGTACAGACAGGCAGACAGACAGACAGACAGACAGAGAGGGACAGACGTCTAATTTTTTTTTTCATCCCTCACTAATCATATGGTGGCATGTAGTTCATCAATTCCAAGCATTCTTCAATAAAGGAAGATTAAAGTTTGCTAGCAAAGCCATGCGCAAAAAGACGCGCTAAATAATTTGCCCCCCCCCCCCCCGTGACCTGCGCTACAGTGCTACAATCGAGTGTCGGGTCTCCCCCGAGCGTGATACGAATTCGGAATTTACATTTGCAGTCTTGTGCCACATTACAGCAATGTTCTAGTTTGGATTCTCTCTTAGCGATGGATTTTCCCAATATTCTAGTATCATAGCTAGTGTACTCGTACGTTCTACCTGAGGTGGTTTCCCCGTCTCCTAGCAAAGCCATTATTAATTTGGGTTTACCGTGAAGAATGTGTCTTCGCCGTATCCCAGCAGGGAGTTCTGTTTTGGGCTTCTCCCGGTAGATGGGGTTTCCCCAAACTTGACTGAAATTGTTACTAAGACGTTTTCTCTTATCCTAGCAACGGCGCTAGTTTTTCTTTTCGAATATGATTAGAACTGCCTGTATCCAAGGGTTCAAAATTAGACTTTTTTTTGGAACTGGTGCATAATTTTATAAACAGAAAAACATCAATTTTCTCGGGATCACTTACGAATGATATTTGTTGTATTCAAAAACTTTTACTACGCACTTTTCTGGAGGAACAAAGTGAGACGGACAGACAGGCATTGAATTATGTATATATTGGTTGAAAAGAAACAGCACTGGACTCCTGGACCTCCAGAGCACAAAGAATAAGATTTGCCAATTCCACAGCGAATCTGGTTGAGCTGGTACACCTTGAAGATGGAGGTAGAACGGTCCGCCGAAACGTGTGTAAGTCTTAACCAGTCGACATGGCGTAAAATTCCAGAGGCCATATATCTTCATCAGCACCTCTGTGAGCATCTCAAACTTCGCACAACCGTGAAGAGCTCTATGTGATTTGACAACCGTGGTTTCAAGAAATTAAACAGTTTCAAATCTGTATGGGACCTACAAAGACTGTACTTTAGGCCCCAGCCTCTTTCTGCATTTCTCGATTTGTTGCTCAGTACCATAAATATCGAAAATATACCGCAAAAAGTACTCAAAACTCCATCATGTAGGCTTATTATTCCCCTTCAGAGATAGATAGATAGTTAGTTAGTTAGTTAGTTAGTTAGTCCCCTTGTCGCTCCAATCGCGGAGCATTGGGAGCCTCCTTTCGGAGGTTTCTATGGTCATGTGCGTTGATGTAGCAGGTGACCAGTCCACTGACCGCACAAGTTCTACTCAATCCTGATGTGCCTGCCAGAGCCATCTGGCAGGCAGTCAGGAGACTTGGGTGAGAAATGGCCGCTGAATTTTGCCGACGGGCATTACTAGTTCTATTCATGCCCGTAAGGTTCTTTTACATACCGTAAATCTACGACATGGGACCGACGGCTTTACTTCCCTCCGAAGGAAGTGGTGCTCTGGATTTTTATCGCCTTTAAACATCCATCGCCCTCGGTCGGGATCGAAACCGCGAACCTTGGGTCCAGTGGCGAGCACGCTAACCACTAGTCCACGGAGGGCGACCCTTCAGAGATAGATGTTACATAAAGATCTGCGCTCTTCTGGGATATTACGCAGCGTAGAGTGGTAATTCTGTACCGATGTTTCGGGACAACCTATCGGTCCCATCTTCAAGGACCAATAAATCGACTTTTTGACCCTTTAAGATGGAACCGATAGGTTGTCTCGAAACGTCGGTACAGAATTACCACTCTACGCTGCGTAACATCCCAGAAGAGCACAGATCTCATCTACATCGCGGCGGAAGCTTGAAATCACGGCAATTTACATACAAAAATCACAGCATTGTTTCTCTCTCTGTACAGGAGAATGAAACAGAGATGGGAGAAATATAAGTGACAGCTAGGGTATAAAAATGATCGGCATGAGATGCTTCATAAAAAAATTGTTACAACAAAAGGAGTGGTTTGGGTGAAGAAGTAACCGCACGCTTGCCAGCTGCTTGCTCTATTCTCCTTTAACTTAACAGGGTTTATAGCAAAATTACTGCAAAGTTCGGTTTACTGTAGCACATGTAGAGGAAGACCCCACACATCGGGACATGTGTTTCACTTTACAAGGGTTCAACATCACAGCACTACTTACATCAAACGGTATTTAAGTCTCATTATCAGAAAGTTACACCAAAACGTATAATTTTACAGATAAAATATTTACATTTACGTCACCCTACAGAATAGGGCGTAAAAACTGTTTCAAACAGTTAATAATGAAGGTGAGACATAAACCAAACTTGCTACGGAAGTATTTATCATTAGTCTTTTAACCGTTTGAAGACTAACTTTCATACAAATTAAAAACAGAATTCAGTAAATACGATGTGTCTCCAGATGACAGACCAACCTGTTAAAGCTGTTTACGGATGTAGTTGCTATGTATCTAGAGAATCATACAAACACGCAAATACAGTGTGTATGGCAAAATGCAGGTGGCTGCTTAAACGGCTAACCTTGTAAAGTCTAGTGGTAAGCATATCTACCGCCAGGTTTAACAATAAAAACTCTGCATTTTATCCACACGGTGTATTTATCTGTTTGATTGCCTCATGAGTCTTTGAATAAGTAATTATTGTTTCTCTGTACTGCATTCACTCATTTCTATTATCATGGAAGCAAGCTGTGCTTTCTGTGAGGTACGAACTCTATATACGATGTCGATTGACTGCAGTATTGACTTAAAATATGTGCCAACAGTATCCGTGTCTACAGGCTGAACGATTCGGGGTTCGAATCGAGGAAAAAAGCAGGAGATTTCTTTCTTCTACAAACGTGCAAACAGGCTCTGTGGTCCATCCAACCTTCTATTCAAAGGATAAAGTACTTGGTTCCCGGGGGTAAAGCGGCCGGGGCCTGAAGTTGACCATTCACCTCCACCTAGTGCCGTGGTCAAGAAAGAGTGGACCTATAACTCTGCTCCACCTATATGCCTTCATAGCGTGGGCAATTTTAATTTTAGGGTCTGTCTTATAAATACGATATCTGTCAGCGTTTGTATCTTTCGTTCGAGTGTTTTTCCCAGAAACCTTGATGGAATGAAGCATCCAACACAAACTAATTACCCTTTAGTCAAGTTAACTGCTATACATTTTGACGGAAATTATTAGAGTTTTCCGGACCAATGCATAATTTAATGTTGTTAATAAAGGGCATATATTTTCAACTTGTGTCACGTTCAGATAAAAAATAAAAGCAGTATAAATGTCGCCTGAACGTGATAAGTTAGGAAATGCAGGCATAATGAACTGCGGACGTAGTGACCACTGTGCGTTAAAGAAACAAGAAGGTACAAAGGAAACGCCACTGCCTGAAATAAGTCACGGTTAAATTAACCGTAAATTCTCACTCTTTTATTGAACTTTTGAGCATACAGTCTTACAGAACCTGCACCACAAATGATGTACAATATTAATGTAACTACACAGTCCAAGGTGCGGCTTAGCAGGCCACTGAGCTTAAACTTAGTAAGACACACTGTGAACTCAGTGGCCATAAGATAGAATCTTATTCAAGGCCAATGTTTCAACGTTGGTAACTGTAAATTTGATAAATATTATTATTATTATTATTACTATTATTATTATTGTTATTGGTGGTGGTACTACTAGTAGTTTCCCGATGGTGTCATTGGAAATTCCTTGACATAATCGTTTCGGTCGCACTATGGCCCTGAGGTCGACTCAGCCTCTAACAGAAATGAGTACCAGGAATATTTCCTGGGGGGGGGGGGGGGGGGGGGGGGGGGTAAAGGTGGCCGGTGCGTAGGGCTGACAACCTTACCACTTTCATGTGCCGAATGTCTACAAATCTGGAAGCCTCAACCTCCTGGAACCCTAAAGGCCTGTCCAGGCCTGTAATGGGATTGCTTTACCTTTTTATTACTAGTAGTAGTAGTAGTAGTAGTAGTAGCAGTAGTAGTAGTACTGGGTATTTGCGGAGCTTTGCTGGCTGTTAGTGGCATTTTGACTGTGGATTCAGCGTGCTAAAACTTCTAATTATTATTATTACTAGGTACGCCCAGAAAGTAATGCAACACATTTTTTTTCTCATTCACAATTGATTTTATTAAAACTTCAAATATGTCACATCATTACATGAATCTTTGGCTACCTAAACCTATTTTTCAACATAGTCTCCATCTAAATCTTTGGCCTTACGCCATCGAGATGCGAGAGCCTGTATGCCTTCGCGGTACCACTCTGCAGGTCTCTGTCGCAACCACCTCTTTACTTCAGCAATGACTTCCTCGTCGTCCTCAAACCTCTTTCCGCGGATTGCACCTTTCATGGGACCGAAAAGATGGTAGTCGGAAGGAGCCAGATCCGGGCTGTACGGTGGATGAGGCAGGACAGTCCACTGAAGTTTTGTGATGGCCTCTCGGGTACGCAGACTTGTGTGTGGCCTCGCATTGTCATGTTGAAGAAGCACTTTTGTCGCATCTTTATGGGAACGAACTCTCCGGAAACGCTTCTTCAGCTTCTTCAGTGTTCTTCCCTGGTTGTGATTCTCCGATCGTCTCGAATAAGGCTGTCGGCTCGTTGCACTGTTGCAGGCGTCACAGCTGTTGATGGGCGGCCCGAGCGCGGGAGATCAGACAGAGTGCCCCGTCCTTGTTCTGATAACGCCAATCGCTTCGCCCAACGGCTGACGGTGCTTTTATCCACTGCCATGTCTCCATAGACCTTTCTTAAGCGCCTGTGAATTGATTCACTCGTTTCGTTTTCTGCCAAAAGAAACTCAATTACTGCTCTCTGTTTAGAACGAACGTCACTTGCAGACTCCATTTTGAAAGCTCACTACTGCGCTGCTATCCAGCGGGAAACATTGCGCCTATGTGCATAAACGCGGGACATTTTAAAGATACAGCACGCAAAATATCATTTTTATCCAACAAAATTGGGCCGAGAAAAAAAATGCGTTGCATTACTTTCTGGGCGTACCTAGTATTATTATGTTACTCACATACTGTTCTTATGTTTCCTGTGCTGTCTCTATAATTGACTTTATAGCTGTTCTACCAGCACGTTAATAAGAAACAACTGAATTAAATTGAAGTATTATTTAAAGAAATAATAACTGAAGTGCAGATTGTACAGGGCATACACTAAAGAATGGTGCGGTTTTAATAGTGAACACTATTAAAACCGCACCATTCTTTTGTGTATGCCCTGCATTTTAGTTACAAAACCGTCGGACATGACGTGGCAGCTTCATATTTTGTAATTGTTTTCTTATGAATAATATTGCATACAGGCTTTCTGCAAACAGCCTGCAATAATCTACCTTCATACAAAAATGTTATCATCCTAGCAACATGTTTCCATTATTTACTTCCAACAAACCCAGATTATAATTTCGAAGGTTATTTTGTGTTAGGTTGCATAAAAAATAAACAAAACTTACAAATTATTTTTCAAAAAAAATTTTACCATCAAATAATGTCGGGGCCCTGTATAACGTGGCTGGGGCACGCGGTGGCGACGTTGGTAGAGGCACTGCACTACAAGCGGGTTCGATTCCCGAAGAAGTCATTAGGATTTTTCATTTACTATGGACTATGGACCTTGGGTAGACTCTACTTCTAACAGAAATGAGTACCAGAAGTATCTCCTGGGGTGTAAAGGTGGTCGGTGCGTAGGGCTGACAACCTTACCACCTTCATGTGCCGACTGTCAGAAATTCTGGGAGCCCCAACCTCCTGGAGCCCTAAGGACCTGTCCAGCTCTGCATAGGGACAGCTTCACCTTATATAAAGTGTCTACAAGTTCACACTACCGCCATATGGTCATTACATTATTGTAGAGAATTGGCGAAACATAAATACGAAATTTAATTAAAACATATCGCCTAGGACATGAGTTGAAAAGAGGCCATACATAGCTATAACATAACCCTACTTTCTTTTGTAAAGAAAAATAGAGAAAAAAGACACGAAAAGAAAGATGGATGTTCCGCTCTATACATTTTCTCCTCAACCTCTCTCTCACACTCACACATTCATATACACTTCTTCTTTTTTTTTTAAGTCATTTTCTATATTACAGTCAAAAAGGTTAGAAGCTGTTTCTTCCTTTTGTTTGCGTTTCTTTCACCGCCATCTACCGAGTGAGTGGGAAAGCATTTTATAACCTTCACGTTTCTTTGTTTGCGCCGCACGGTTCTTCTATACGACGTAGCAGGCACGCACTCGACACTCTATACGCCACCTGGTGCTGTAGACTAGCTACTTCTGATATTTATTGTTACTGATAGTAACATACCGGCTCTATGCACAATTGTAATAGCAATCCATTGTTAATTTGTCAGATACTCTGACGTGGCTTGCCTTTAACCCTGAACTGCACTCAAACACTTTATCATCATGGCAGAGCAAATGTCCTCGTCTATTTAAAGATTTAGTTAATAGGCAAAGGGCTAAGAGGTAAAGTTTACCCTGCCCATGCCATAAAGAAGCGTAGGGGGAGTAGAGGTACACATCCACGCTTTCTTAACCTCGGTGATAGATGGAGATGCGTGGTCAGCATTAGGCCTCGGCCGCTCTACTCCCAGGAAAGAACTAATTGAATGGGAGGCTACGTGAACCCCAGAGCCTGTCTGGATCTTTCAGAGAAGCGAAAAATTTATTGCCGCTATTGGGGTTCGAACCCTGGATCATCCAGCCCGTAGCCTAGTCGTTATACAAACTGGGCTACACCGGCTCCCTCGTTTTTTTTTTTAGTCGTCCTCTTCTACCTACTCCGGTTTTCCCGTTTCAGTGTCGAGGTTTGTAATTCCTTTTGATCACACAGTGAGAGACACCACAGTCGGTAGGACTCCTCTGGACGAGGGATCGGCTCGTCGCAGAGGCCTCTACCTGACAACAACACACAACATTCACAAGAGACAAACATCCATGCCCCCGGTGGGATTCGAACCCACGATCCTAGTAAGCGAGCGGCCGAAGACCCACGCCTTAGATCCACTGGGATCGGCGGCTCCCATCGTTAACAAACATAAATTAGAAAATCTAATGGAAACATTAACAAAGTTGTAATTAGTAAATATAATATTTATTGATCCATATCTGTGTGTAATTTCCAACAGTGGGGAAGACTTCTACGTTCCATTTCTCCTGTAGGCCTATGCTGTGTGTACCAGTTATTATATACAATACCATAAAGGGCCGCATCGTGTGACAGAGTGACAATTTTCACGCAGTGACCACTCTGGTGTGCCTGCCTGGAAATCGGTCTTGTGACGTCACACGCCGAGAGCTGGCGGAATCCAGGTGTTACACACTCAATCACTCAGTCACAACAGCATTACGTATAAGGGAGAGAATTCTTAACACGAATATTGTGGGTATAATAAAATTATATTCCATCTCATTACCTAATTCCTCGTACCTATCTAATTTGCCTTCTCCGTTTTCGGTATCAGAAAGAAAGTTAAACATAAATTTCTCTCGTCCGTGAAAGTTGTACTGTGATTGGATTAAGCAGCTAATACCACAGGCTGTACATTATTCGCCCACTTTCCATTACATAAGGAACGTCTAACGAGAGGATGTTCATGTATTTTAAGGGACAGAAACGACCAATAGAAAAATATTATGACTTCAATTCACGTGATTTTGAAAACGTCTCTGCTCTACAAGCCGGAAGGTCGAAGGTTCGATTCCCGATGATGTCACTGGAATTTTTCATTGATTTAATTCTTCCGACCACACTATGGCCCTGCGGTCGACTCAGACTGTAACAGAAATGAGTACCAGGAGTCTTTCCTGGGGTGTAAAGGCGGCCGGTGCGTTGGGCTGACAACCTTACCACCTTCTTGTGCAGACTGTCTAGAAATCTGGGACTCCCTGGAAACCTAAAAATTATATGAAGGAACAAGAAGCGCGTGACAAATTATTTATGATTATTTCACACAATAAATAATTTACGGCCCTATGGTTCATGGGAATAAAAAACTACAAATCTGCAAATAGTCTCATCCCCTCTCCCGAATATAAAATTCTTTACCTGTCAAAGCATTTAAGAAAAATCAAAAAATTATAGTACTTTTAAAATGTTTACTGTAGAAACAGTTAAGGAAATTGAAGTTATAAGCCTGCAAAATTTTTCGAAATGCTTGTTGTTATTTAGAGGCCACCATACATAGGGCCTTACCTTCTTCATTCGATAAGACAATAAGACAATGCGTCATCGCGACCTTCATTTCCTGTGGGCAATGTGTAAAATTTAATTCCACTATACTAAATATTAAATTTGAGAGCAAAAATTGATTCCAAATCACACATGAATACGAATTCTTCGCGGTTCCAATATACGTGTACTAAACTTAGCTAACATCCGCTACTCTACGTGTATCTGTAATTTTATACTATGTACGCCCCTTCAGTCGTCGCCTATTCCAAAATCTATATATCAATCATTTAAAGCCCTAAGGCAACCACATTCATCACATCCGTAATATTTAAAAGCTCAGCATTTTAGCCATATAGTATATTTTTTTTATTATTCTCATATTAGGGGGCGATGGCTTTCCTAAACAAAATTAACTCAGTATTCTAAGTAGTGTAGATAAAATATCTTCACTATGAGATGGGAACTGAATTTTGTATATAATTTAGTCGAATTTCAGTCTTCAAAAATTAAGATATGAAATTATTAAATTATCTCAGAGAAATGGGGTCTGATATCTGGGCTGTTCTTTATGGCGCATGATAGGGTCCTGTGAAGGCAGTAAATAAATCTGGATCGCTGTAAGCTGAGGGGGGTAATACTTGAGGGCACGAAAGACTAATAGCACTATAAAGTAAACACAGTTGAAACAAATTTAAATACTGGCCGAAATTGAGCAAAAGCAAAATTTTATTTTGGGAATTTGGGGGGGGGGGGGGGGGCGGGACATAAAATTGCGTTTATTGCCTTAGTTGTTTTTCCACCTAAAAATAGGACACAGTTTTGCGTTTTGGAGGTTCTATAGAGGCCATGCGACAGAATCTCTAGATGAGTAATCTTATAAGCCTTGAAACTCCATGACAAAATCATAATTCGAAAACCAAAAATAAAAGACACTACCAAAGAAGCACAAAAAGTACTACTGTAATAAATCTTCTTACTACACATTTCAGAGCCCCAACATCCATAAAAAGCCTAAGTCTTCATACTGTCGTTATGTATAACAAATAGTGATAAATATCAGCAATATACTCGTACTTCATTAAAAGGTATGCTCAGTCGGTACTGCAGTGCCTTACTTTCCGGAAATATTTATACCTCTAGCTCGCAGAACCATTTAACGCTTATTATTCCATTATATCGAATGCGTTAATAAAAACATAAATGCAATTACATAAAATGTAAATTTATTGACATTGCAGAGTTTTTACGAGATATTCTTAACAGAGTTCATGCTCCACGTTAAACATAATGTTGATAATAGCAACAATTTAAGCTCAGAATAATAATTAAATTTGTGTTAGTTGAATACAAGTGCAATGAAGACCATTGCAAATGTCAGTAAATATCGGTGATATGTGGTAGAATGTTGATAAATTATTCAGAAATGTGTTAGAATAAGATAGCAACCCTTTCGGAAGTCACAGAATCAGGCAGTACAAGTTTGTTCAATTTGTCATTTTAACTTGCAGTTCCAAGCCAGTTCAAGTACGTCCATCACACTTGCAAGACAAATTTAATGTACAGACATTTAGGCTGCGGAATGCATTTAGGAATGAAAAGAATGACTGTACATGCATTTACGTAGGAGTGCCCGCTTGTAACGCGACGCACAATTGTGTACACTTCTGATAAATGACAGACCACTAGAAGGTAATTATTTCACATCTGCTATTTCGGAATTCAAATACAGTCATTATAGTCACAGTAGTTGCTTAGCTTTCGGTTAGAGCTTTAAGTGTTTACCAGTAATACTTTCTGCAGTTCTTACAGTATGATTACAGAAATTTTTCGTACAATTAATGCAGATTAACTTATTTAACCTTTCAAAGTACAGTGATTAATACATATTCTTTAATATTATAATAACTACACTTAGCGAACTAAGTGTAGTTATTTGTCTTGTACGATTCTGAGAATAAAGAGCCATTATTTTCCTAAACAGCTCTAGCCGGCTGGTCCTTGTACCGCAGAAGTTGTGTGTTTACTGTGCGGTGTAAAACGACTAATGAAATGTACTTTAAATGAAATGCGCACTTCACAGTCGCAAAGGTATATTTGTACATGCCTTAATGTATGTATATATGTATGTACATACATACATATATACATATATACAAAGGTATATTTGTACATGCCTTAATGTATGTATATATGTATGTACATACATACATATATACATATATACAAAGGTATATTTGTACATGCCTTAATATATGTATATATGTATGTACATACATACATATATACATATATACATATATACAAAGGTATATTTGTACATGCCTTAATGTATGTATATATGTATGTACATACATACATATACACATATATACAAAGGTATATTTGTACATGCCTTAATCAGAGAATATAAAGTCATTAAGACCGGGATAGCTCAATCAGTATAGTAACTAGGTAACGGGTTGGACGACCGAGGATTACAGTTTCGATTCTCGATAGAGGCAGAAGCAGGCTTTTCTACATAGCGTCCAGCGGGCGGACAGACAGACATGACGAAGAAAATAGTCTCTTTTCTCAATTTTGCGAACGCGCTGAAAAACCGACTCAACATCCACATACATACATACATACATACATACATACATACACACACACATACATACATACACACACACATACATACATGCACACATACATACACATATATACACACACACATACATACATACACACACACATACATACACATATATACACACACACATACATACATACACACATACATACATACATACACACACATATACATACATACATAAACACATACATATACACATACATACATACATACATACACACATATACATACATATATACATACATACATACACACATACACACACACATACATACACACACACATAACAATACTGCATGTGACAGGGAACTTAAAATTATAGCATAATTCACCAATTATACGACAAACTGGTAACAAGCCAAATGGGTATACTTAAAGAGACCTCAAATAATATAGAAGAGGAGTGAAAGAGGAGGTTCATGCACCATGGTCTGTCAACTGTAAGGTCATGCACTTCATAGATCGTTACAAGTGCCCCTAACTCAAAAATGGTCACAAAAGCCTGTGGTTAAGAGTAGCCCCCAGTAAATAACTTGCATTAGAAAAAGCGAAGGTTCTAGAAGGTTATGTGGAGTAGAAAGACAAATGTTGGTTGCGAATATTGCGGGTTTTTTGTTCTATTTCTACGTCCCCTGCGGATGTCTTTCGTTCGTGGAACAGAAGCAAGCAAGCAAGCAGCATGTGGCATACGTGTAGGAAATTACAAGGCTCCAGGACGGCTACACGCTTCTCCACACCCGCTTGAAGTATAATCAGAGACGCACGCAATCTCTTAGACACTTCACCTCGACCGGCGGAAGGATATCAGAGGTAACAAAACCGACAGAAAGGATGTTGAAAGCAAAAGGTACGAGTAAAAGGGAAAAGGATAAGAATAAAACAAAGCAAATAATGGAGGGGGTGGGGCGTGAAGCGCATTTCTCCTGCTTATATATTTATTGACAACACTTTCCAGTCACTGTATTCACGATTATGTTGGTCCGGGAATTAGTTATAATTATGTGTTAACGACGAGATGTACGAACGTGCAGTGTAAGGGAAGGACCAAGGAGACGGATGCGAAAGTCTATATAGAGTGCGGAGAACATGGAAAAGAGGAAACAGAAAGAAAAATAAGAGGAAAAGGACCAGCAGAAAGAGGATAATAGGGAATAAGAGAAAGTAGAAACAAAGAGAATAGAAAGTCAAAATAAGTAAAAATGTAAAGGAAACGTGGGAAAGGACAAGAATACAATGAAAATAAATATGGTACGAGGGGAATAATAAAGATAAAGACGATAATAAAATATAACAACATAAGAAACAAGAAAGAAGAACAGAAGAACAGCAAAGGCAAAAAGCAGAGAAAAATAAAAGCCAAATAATATAAGGGTAGAGTAGGCCCTCGATTTAACGGACTTCGGATTTAACGGACAAAAAATTTTTAGTTTTTGACGTGTTTAATTAAAATAAAGTTTGGTTCCTGTCGTAAATTTATTTTTATATTTTTAACAGATGTTTTAGTGTCGTGTATAAATTACTGAATGTACATTATAATAATATTTTATTTATACTTATACATTATAACAACATTTTAATACATTGTAAGTTCGTTATTAATATACGTTTTCAAAATACATTCGATTTAACGGACTTTCGGCTATAGCGGACACACCTTCCCTCAATTTTTTCGTTAAATCTAGGGCCTAATGTATTTAAGTAAAGGATAAAGACAGAAGAATAAGAAACGTGAAAAAGAAATAAATGGAAAACAGCTGAAGAGACAAGACAAACAGACGAAGTACGACCCACCTAGCACGTACGGTAGCAATGAGAAATGCTTTAAAATCTTCCCTGAAATAAGAGAACACTTGACAGACCTAAGCGTAGACGGAAGGGTAATATTGCAGTGAATATTGGAGATACAGAGTGTGGATTGGTATTAAGTAGCTCAGAATAAAATCCACTTGCTTTATCCTGCAGTGAAATATGTAGTGGCTTTGATGCAGCCGAAACACGTGTAGGGTTAATGAATATACCTAAGAAATAAAGTGCATTTGTTGGTTTAATTGTTGAGTGTAGTTTCAAGTGCTACATTTGGAGCATTGCTTTGTGTGGTGCTGAAACGTGGACACTTCGGAGAGTAGATCAGAAGTATCTGGAAAGTTTTGAAATGTGGTGCTGGAGAAGAATGGAGAAGATCAGTTGGACCCATCGTGTGAGAAATGAAGAAGTATTACACAGAGTGAAGGAGGAGAGGAATATCGTACATACAATAAAAAGAAGAAAGGCTAACTGGATTGGTCACATCTTGCGTAGAAACTGCCTTCTGAAACACGTGATTGAAGGAAAGTTAGAAGGAAGGATAGAAATGATGGAAAGACGAGGAAGAAGGCGTAAGCAGCTACTGGATGACCTTAAGGAAAAGAGAAGATACTGTAAATTGAAAGAGGAAGCACTAGATCGCACCTTGTGGAGATCTCGCTTTGGAAGAGGCTACGGACCTGTCGTAAGACAGACTGCAGAATGAAAAAGTTTCAAAACATGCGCGGAATTTCGCGAATATTACTTTCTTAAAAAAAAAAAAATTTGCATGCACTTTGGTAAACCAGTAGCGACATCCAAGCGCAGCTGCATAAATAGGAGCCGGCATATGGTGCCGGTCACATAAGCTGCCACAGATAAGGATCAATTTTCGAAAAAGTATGTGATGTGACGCCGTGTAGGCAGGCTTGCAGAAACATACTGGCGTTTCGGAAGAAAGCAGTAGAATAGTCTCTTCCACTCTGAAAATGGAGGTGGTACGTTTCTCTGAAACGTCTTCAAATTTCCACCAAACTACACGGCGTCACATGCTAGAAGACAGTGTTATTCATAGTCACTGCCGTGAGAAAAATATTTTCGAAAAACATAACGTCTTTCAATGAGGAAATCGGTACGTGTTGGTATAGTAACGCGCTATCCGCAGTTCCAAGCACAGAAAACATAAAAAAACACCTAGAATTCGTAAACACAAGATTTATTTCGAATACTTCAGAGCGCCATGTTGAAAACGTGTCAGAGGATACAATTACTCTTCTCCTCAAAGCCAATTTCGAAACGGCATGATCAATCAAACCTATATTTCACTTTACAAGTCTTTATTTTTATTGTTTGAGAGGTGAAAATCGGATTTCTCGTTTACTGCTTGTGTATGTATGTATATATACACACATCGATATTCCTTTCAATATCAACTTTGGTACAGCTACGTGAAAAAAAAAAAACATATTCACGTACCTGGATTACCCGCCGTCGTGAAAATCTGAACATTCACACTTACCTATAAAAAAAAGAAAGAAAATAATTAGTACTGCATGCCAAAAAAATCTGAAAAATATATAATTTCATTTTAAATTAGTTATACATTCTACCAATATGAACATTTCAGGAATGCATACGAGACGCATGCAACATTAGTGCAAGCTTCATACAGCCTAACTCGGTGCAAATGGGCTAAGTATTTCAGTTCTGAGAGCAATTTATCATACAATATCAGATACGTTAACTCATTAAGATGCCTTCTGTAAACAACAGATTCTGTTGCTCAAGAAATCGGTCTTTGCTTGGGAAACACAAAGCCAGTGAAGACACCCGCTTTTAGACCACATATTTAGTCAGTTACATATACGTCATACAAATATAATCCATTTATTTAAGAATATATTTAACCACAGAAGTGTATTTGTTACTAATTCCAAACATTATACGTTAGTACGGGCCGATTCCAGTGGCCGTGCGTCTAAGGCGTGGGTCTTCGGCCGCTCGCTTACTAGGATCGTGGGTTCGAATTCCACCGGGGGGCATGGATGTCTGTCTGTTGTGAGTGTTGTGTGTTGTCAGGTAGAGGTCTCTGCGACGAGCTTGTCCCTCGTCCAGAGGAGTCCTACCGAATGTGGTGTGTCTAATAAGTGTGATCGTGAAACCTCGACGAAACGAGGAGGCCAGGCCCATATAAGGCTGTCGAGCCATAAAAAAAATACGTTAGTACGTAAATTAATTTTCCAAATACGATAGTTTTAAAGCTGCTTGTTACGAAAGGCACGCATTGAAGACAAGAGACATGCATATAGTGTTATTTTAGGAAAACCTGCAGGAAATAAACTGCTTGCAAGACCCAGACTTCGATGGGAAAATGATATTAGAACAGAACATAAAGGAGATAAGAAGTTGAGGACACAGAAGTAACGAGCTCAGCTGGACATGATAATGGTCCTCCGGGTTTCACAAAACGCAAACAGTCACCTTGTCTAACTGAGAATCTATCAGCTCTCCCCCCCCCCTCCCAAAAAAAAAAGGACTGTGGTCCATGGAGTTTACTACTTAGTACGTCTATTATACTTTTTCCATTCATCCGACAGGTTGTCTTCCTATGCCCAATATTCTCCTTGAGAGACACGATGTTTCGTACCTACAATAAGAACGAGAGTTGTGCTGTTTGTCTTATCTTAACGTTACATACTGCGCCAACAATAAAAGGGCGCCAAAAATGCCAGCAGTCTTTGAGTATATTAAGACAAATATATAGATAAAACTCAGATCATAGTTTTAGTTTTCTGGGATATGATGTCGTGTACTTATCGACAAACCGCACAGCGCCAAGTACTGAAAAACGTCAAAACGGTAAATTTCACTCTAGAACAGGCCACGAAGGCCCAGAAGGGTAGCATACGTATAGCTCTACTATATCTTTAATGTCCGTGTTGCAAAAGGGTGGGTGATGAATGCCACGCCCCGGCCGCTTTACCTCCGAGAGACAGACCCAGTACCCATTGTATAGGAGGCTTGGTGGGCCCCAGGGCCCGTCTTGACAGGTACGGAAAACCTCGCCACCACCGGGATTCGATCCCCGGACCGTCCAGCCCGTAACGAGTCGCTTTACAGACTGAGCTATCCCGGCCCACACCGAAAAACGACAGCCTTCTTTTTGGCCGTTGTAAAACTTCAAATTTCGTGAGATTTTCTTTAGTGTTCATTAAGTTTTGAAGTCAAGTCAGGACTTGAATCGCTTTTAAAGTATTCTGAGGTCTTCTGTGATACGACTGCGCAGTCTGCAAGCAATTTACCGACATTTTACAGGAATATACTCAGTCCATCTTCTTAGAAGAATAGGCAGAAGGTTCCTGAGGAATACTGGGAAATTTATGCTAGAATGAATGGCATAAGACTCTTAATGTTTACAGTCACCGCCACTATAAACTACAATACTGCAATGTATAAAGCGGATATACCATAATTAAAATTAACTTACATCTTGATAATCTGAATTTGAACACAGTACGTGATATTATACTGCTTTCTTGAACAAGTTATTATACACGACGAAGGTACATTGCTGCACCTTATAGTATAAATATGACGACATAAACTAAGATTTTAACTGAGAGTATATTGCATTAAGCCGATCCCAGTGACCGTGCGGTCTAAGGCGTGGGTCTTCGGCCGCTCGCTTACTAGGATCGTGGGTTCGAATCCCACCGGGGGCATGGATGTTTGTGTTGTGTTTGTTGTAAGGACGGTAGCATGGAACGTAAAGTGACACGAAGGACGAAAGGATTTAAACAGTACAAAAATGGATCAAAAGGGAAAAACCCCGGACAGGCAAAAAAAAAATCCCACTGGGGGCATGGATATTTGTGTTGTGTTGTAAAAAGACGGTTGTGGACCGTAAGTGACAGGAAAAGGACGAAAAAGGATTAATACAGAACAAAAAGGGATCAAAGGGGAAAACCCAGGAATTAGTAAAAAAAAAAAATCCCACCGGGGGCATGGATGTCTGTTTGTTGTAAGGACGGTAGCATGGAACGTAAAGTGACATGAAGGACGAAAGGAATTAAACAGTACAAAAATGGATCAAAGGGGAAAAAACCCCGGACAGGCAAAAAAAAAGATCCCACCGGGGGCATGGATGTCTGTCTGTTGTGAGTGTTGTGTGTTGTCAGGTAGAGGTCTCTGCGACGAGCTGGTCCCTCGTCCAGAGGAGTCCTACCGACTGTGGTGTGTCTGAGTGTGATCGTGAAACCTCGAGAAACGAGGAGGCCTAGGTCCATATAGGGCTGTCGGGCCATAGAAAAAAAATATTGCATTAATGCGAAGTTGTTTGTAACTAGTCGCTGTTTTACGTCGTTATAAACAGAAACAATTTGTTGAACACACGTAACAAACGTCACTGTATACTAACATGCCATAGAAGTACCCATTTTAATGGTTAAACAATAACCGTGCTTTTGTAGTGTCACATCTACAGACCATACAGTACTAACAGAACAACAACAGTAATTCTTCAAATGATGCAACATTCACCTGCTGTTAAATCTTAAGTTGTAATATCGAGTTACTGTAATTTGTAAACTGAAGCAGCCTACAATCATAGTAACTTCCTGTTGTCAGCTTATGCAATTTAGTGATAATTAACACTTTAAAGCAGTGGTATTCAACCTGGGGTACGCGTACCCCCGGGGGTACGCGAAGACATCTTAGGGGGTACGTAAAATTTAAAAAAAATAAATATATTATTTCATGATAAACACTGAATAATCAGGGCCTGATTTAGGGTTAGCCACGAGAGACCTGGATGTAAGGACATGCGATTTGGGAGCGCAATTTGTCTGTCTGTGTCTCTCTCTATCTCTCTCCTTTATGCGATTTTTATCTGGGCGGCTAGTTCCATTTTATTCCACATAGTGCATATAATTTTGCTTTGCTAAAATACCTTTGTTCCTTTAGATGTAGATTATAGACTGTGTATAACTTGAATTATGCACCAACAACTTTGGGGGTACAAAGTTGAAGAGAAATTATATGTGGGGGTACGCGAACAAAAAAGGTTGAATATCACTGCTTTAAAGCACAGCAGCATTAGAGCGCGCGCGCCTGCTTTAACACTACATACTGCGTAGCATTTTCAGATGGTATTCGTATGTTCGTATAATCCTCAGAAAGAACCAAGTTCGTTTTCCTGAAGATCACCAACTGACTGTTCTTTGTAACGAATACGTGGTTATGTGTGACGTCGAAATTCAACTTTTAAATATTATATGAATAAATTTTAAGTTTCAAAAACTTAACGTACAGTACCGCAGAAAAAAGATGTTACAATATCTTACAATCTAAAATTGTGATTTAATTTTACAGACAAAATCATAAAATGCTTACGTCACCAGTTCCCTGAATAACTCTTAAAGGTAGAAATGATTTCACGAGGTAAATATTGTGTAAGAAATTGAAAAGATCAAGACAGTCTTTACATCTGATCTTAGAAATACATTCAAAAAGGGTTAAAGTGGCACAGTGGTCACATAAAGCAAATATTGCATGACAAGAGACACACGCAAACACGTCAAATACGTAAAATTAATAATAATAATAATAATAATAATAATAATAATAGTAAACAATAGTATTTCTACGAAGGCCACGCACTATAGACAAGTAAAAAAAGGGTAAAGCAATCCCATTACAGGCCCTTAGGGTTCCAGGAGGTTGAGGCTCCCAGATTTCTAGACAATCGGCACATGAAGGTGGTAAGTTTGTCAGCCCTACGCATCGGCCGCCTTTACCCCGCAGAAAATATTCCTGGTAGTCATTTCTGTTAGAGGTTGAGTCGAACCCAGGGCCATAGTGAGACCGAAAGGATTATGTCAGTGAAAAATTCCAGAGACACCATCGGGAATCGAACCGCGACCTTCCGGCTTGTAGCGCAGTGCCTCAAAACGTGTTGGGATGGTAAGGACTCGACGAAATAATTAATCTACACATATACATACATACATACATACATACATACATACATACATACATACACACACACACACACACAGAGTACGCTATTTCGCTAGACTTGTATCCGGAAAACGTGCTATTAGAAATTCGACCGGAACACTCATTAAGGATAATGAGTCTTCCGGTCGCGGTTTTCCTCAGTTCTAGGCATATTCAGGAATAGCTCAGCCATTCTGCGTTTAACGCTGCGGTAATGTCCCTAACCATTAAACGTAAAACTAAAACAACGCAGAACGGAACAACGGCTAACAACTGGGCTGCTGAAGATTCCGCCAGTCCGAGACCCGAGCAAGGTTCGCTGAAGGTTTTGGTCACCGAAATTTGTGAGACGTAAAGCGAAACAACTTTCCTCCCTGCGACGTTAAACGAGGGCTGCCTGTACCTTGCTTTACACTACGGCCGTTTCCCCTACCTACTTTCAAGTAAATTATTCACGGATTATAATAAAATGCTGTATAACCTGAGTTACAACGTCGTTAAACTACAAACACACACACGCACACACACAGAGGAATACACAGCACGTACTAATTTCCATACAGTCCAATGACAGAAATTTTGAGTTCCTTCAAAATGTTACACGTTTTCCTCAGAGAGTTATGCAAATTGAAGTACACCGCAGCAGCTACATTTAAAGCGGTCGTCCCCAAGCAGGCCCGCCAATAACTAACACAATTTTAACAGAGAACGTCCCGAAACATGTAACCGGTTTACTGTGTGCCCTTCATATAACTTTATGGTGGATTCTGTTAATCTCTAGTTTTAGAACTTTGTAATGTACATACATCCATGAATTTGTAATTAGATTACATATTCATCGACTGATTAATTAGCTCTTCAATGCATGTGACCTCTTCTACTCGGTGACACAATATTGTATGATGTTACAGGATACATCAGCAACCAGCCTGACATCACACGCACACGCACACGCACGTACACATACGAAGGAACTTGGGTGTGTTGAAGTAATGCTCATTTATTTGTAGTTTATTGAACGGCACTTCCAGTAGCGTACATAGTTGTAGAGCATAAAGTTATTGGATAATATTAAATTATAAATTGGGAAGTATATGGAAGTGGTTGTGGCCTATTTTAAGGTACTGTTCCTTAATATGCCGATCCCAGTGGCCCCGCGGTCTAAGGCGTGGGTCTACGGCCTCTCGCTTACTGGGATTGTGGGTTCGAATCCCGCCTAGGGCATGGATGTCTGTCTCTTGTGAGTGTTGTGTGTTGTCAGGTAGAGGTCTCTGCGTCGGGCTGGTCCTCGTCCAGAGGAGTCCTACCGACTGTGGTGTGTCTGAGTGTGATCGTGAAGCCTCGAAAAATGAGGAGGCCTAGGCCCCCAAGGGGCTGTCGAGCCATTGAAAAAACAAAGACGTTTTACACCTGCAAAATTTGATGCAGAAATTTCTTCGAAAACGTAGAAATCCTTTACCGCGAAGACGGAGGCATTAGGTTCCTCCATAGCCCCGATATATACCTACCAGTCTACACGGTATCACATCCAAAGATCGTAATCTTAACATTCAATACCCTGAGAACATCAACAATCAACCTTAAAGCCTATCACATTTTGATTCATCCACTGCCACAAGTCTGCTCGAACGTCGGGTCAAGTGCTTCAGGCGAGGGTTTTGCTATTGTAGCATTACAATCTAGAGCATGCAATCAAACATTTAGGCTAATTGCAGTGTTGTGTTTCTTGTCAAAACGAAGGTAAATTCTGAAGTCTCTGACACTTCAGATTATTAATCAATACGATCATTGAAGTGCAGTCAATCTGACAGCAATTCCAGTGTTAATATCCTAAGAGGATATATTATTTCACAGTAGACGTTACGAAACGTGATACTTTAGTGGCATGCTGCGATGAAAATCCCTCAAATTTTAGAATTCATCTCAACAAAATATAATAAGACTGAAAACGTATACACCATACTAGCCCAGAGCAGACAAAATCCACGACGTCGTTCATTGCACATAACATTCTGTGCGTCTGATTCATGAGGTATGTGAAGAATTCCATTTAGGTGCGTAAGTTAAATGGAATTTAGTACGCACCAATAAGTGCGAAACTGAGCTCAAAATATTAAGTGTATGCTATATAAAAAGCTTAGGAACACTGTATTAACATAGAGCAGTAAATGCTGGCTCCTGAAAAAAAAAAATATACTCCGAAAATTCGAAATAAGAATCGTAAGAAAGATCTAAAGACTAATTAAGGAAAATGGTCCTATGCCAAATTAAAAGATCTCATTAAATTAAGTTATAAACCAACCGATGCACACTAAAACCACTTTTTAAGTAGCTTTATTACATAATTGTTAAAATTGTACCCCTACACGTGTTTCGATCCTAGGATCATCGTCAAGGGGGTTTATTGCTAAAAGCTACAGTCACTTCAACACATGATTTAAAATATTCTATCTGCACTTTGAAACATAAGTTAAAATCTTGTAAAAGGATTCTCTAAAAGTTGTAAAATTATAACATCTACAGTGCTTTTATAATTTTACAACTTTTAGAGAATCCTTTTACAAGATTTTAACTTATGTTTCAAAGTGCAGATAGAATATTTTAAATCATGTGTTGAAGTGACTGTAGCTTTTAGCAATAAACCCCCCCTGACGATGATCCTAGGATCGAAACACGTGTAGGGGTACAATTTTAACAATTTTATAATAAAGCTACTTAAAAAGTGGTTTTAGTGTGCATCGGTTGGTTTATAACTTAATTTAATATGACGAAGATGCACGGTGTCAACAGTGTGAAATTTAAAAGATCTCAGTCTACTAGTTTAGATGTTGATACTACGTCACAAACACAGACGGACGAACATGACTTCCAAAAGTTTTGTTCCAGGAGTACGAGAGAATTTCCTCAGTCCCTCCGTGACCTACGTCAATGATGCCACAAACTGTTCCTTACCAATCCTTTTTATTAACGTCTCACCAACCATTCTACCTTACGACCTTACATTTTGCAGCCGTATATACTGGCAGAATCCTTAAATAAACCGTTAATAAATTAATCAATATCCAAGCGGCTGGTTTATATAATTACCATTGCGTTTTAAAGGATCAAAACCGGTGTGTAAATTTATAACAAGCAAAGAGCCCCATCTTTCATTGTCGATATTAAATTTTTAAAATAGCAGTGTTACCCTTTACTCTAATTTAGCCTTTTATTGTATAAAATAATTCCTATTGAAATTGACTCAATGAAATTCCTACACTCTTTACAGGCTGATTTCCAATATTTTCACACCCAGCTTTCATATTCCCCGCCAACTTTTCTGCCACAATGCATTTATTACGAAAACCAAACAACAGCCCCTACGATATAAACCTATTAATATTACGTCATTTCTATTCTATTCACACACCTCATTTGTCTATGGGAGGGATTATACGAGTAGAAGCACATTTGAAATAGACCTACACACTTTTGCTTCGTAACCTGAAGTTTTGGGACTCATTCCCTAAATTGCAACTTCACTAAATTCTATAAAGCATTCAAGCGAATTATACGATAAAAATCACAATAAAATGTATACATATGTCTTAAAGTTTCTTTTGATATACGTGTTCTGTGTGACGCACACCTCAGTCAGTGTCCAGTGTCCAACACGTTCATAATAACAGAACAATTGTCACACGCATAACATCGTCAGAAACGTTCAAACATTCAATTAATCACACTAAATATTGCGTCATTTCAAAGAAACGTATGTATTTAAAATCGCGATTCAACAAGAAAAAGACTTCTTCGCCAGCCAACTGGACTTAAATTTAAGGAAGAAACTAGTAAAGTGCTACATTTGGAGCATAGCTTTGTATGGCGCTGAAATTTGGACACTTCGGGAAGTAGATCAGAAGTATCTGGAAATTTGTGAAATATGGTGCTGGAGAAGGAAGGAGAAGATTAATTGGCCAGATATTGTGAAAATTGAAGAAGTAGTGATAAACAGAATCAAGTGGGAAATGAACATCGTACGTACAATAAGCTAAAGGAAGGCTAACTGGGTTGGTCACATCTTGCGTAGGAACTGCCTTATAAAACACGTTATTCGATGAAAGATAGAAAGGAAGGAAAGAAGAGGAAGAAGACGTAAGCAGCTACTAGATGGCCTTAAGAAAAAGAGAACTGGAGTTTGAAATATAAAGCACTAGGCCGCACAGTCTGAAGAACTCGCTTTGGAAGAGGCTATGGACCTGAGGCAAGACAGAATACGTAATGGTTGGATTTCATGATATTCACAACCCAAATCCCTGACCTGCATATAACACGCCTGCTTCGGGAAGGGTCGGGGTTAATTCTTGGCCAGTATACAGACTAGGCCTGACGTTTAGGTCAGAACACCTCCAGGGCGCCATGTCACCCAGGCGACTAAATTTTGCAACGTGGCGCCTAATATTTTTTGGGCCCCAGTACGGAACTTGCATTATGTCACCCTTCTGGCGCCTAAAATATTGAGGTGGCTTCTAGAGGTTTTTTTTTTTAAATCTGTGGACCTTTTGTATGGATTGTTTTTCTCGGCCCTTCAAACATGCTGCAGTAGTCCTTTAAAGTTCGGCCCTTCGTTCCATATCCCTCCCAATATAACATCCGCTGTCTTTCATTGTTCGATAACAGTGGCAACGTCTTTAAATTAACTACAAATAAAATACATAAGAGAACACCACTGTGGGCCGGGATAGCTCAGTCGGTATAGCGACTCGCTACGGGCTGGACGGTCCGGGGATCGAATCCCGGTTGTGGCGAGATTTTCCGCACCTGTCCAGACTATACAATGGGTACCGGATCTCTTTCCCGGAGGTAAAGCGGCCGGGGCGTGGAGTTGACCACCCAACCTCACCTAGTGCCATGGTCTCCCTCCGGGTCTTCATGGCCCGTTCTAGGGAGAAATTTACCTTTAACAGAATACCACTGGACTCAGTCCTGAGCCAGATTAATCCAATCCACATCATCTCACCATATTTCATTAAAAGCCCTTTTAACATTGCCAGTTTTGAATTACTCACAGTGGTGTTGCTACAGATTCAAGTGTTTGCGGATATGATGCTGTGCCTTGAGCGAGTAGTTCCTGACGTTTCGAAGAGAGCTAATACTTTCACCTTGAGAGTCAAGCAGTCCAAGAAGCCTGTCTACTGGGCGAGAAGTAAAGCCAACATCCCGCGAAGCATTTCCTAGGGCTGCGTGACTTCGAAGATGAAGGCGTTACACTCCTTCGAAACGTCGGAATTTTTCACACAAGGACACAGCGTCACATATCAGAATACTTGGCTCTTCATTTCAATGATCTATTATGCGCGTTCGCAAAATTGCGAGAGGTGACTATTAGCTTCGTCATGTCTCTCTGTCTGTCTCTCTGTTCGTTCGTCTGTCTGTCCGTCCGCCCGCATCGAACAACTCGGCTCTGAACGGTCAAATTTCATGAAATTTTATATTTGAGAATTTTTCGAAAATCTGTCAAGAAATTTAAAGTCTTATTACAATCTCACAAGCATAACTGTTACTTTACATGAAGACCTTTGTACATTTATCAAAACATCTCGCTGAATCCTTCTCAGAATGAGAAATGTTTCAAAGTTTAGAGAGAGGAAAAACACATTTTATGTTCCATTAATATTTTCTGAAAATCGTGCCTTTAATGGGATGATGTGGAGAAAACAGAAATTAAATTGTCGCGTTTCCCCTGCAAAAATGGTTACGCAAACACGCCACACAGTTACGTTATATTACATCGCATATCTTGTCCCATCTATGCCTAGGTCTTCCAAGTGATCTCTTCCGTTCAGATTTTGCTGTCTCCAAAAGAGCATGTCTGTCCCTCACAGCATTCCCGTTAAATTATCAAGGGCCAGGTCCGATCCCACTGACGACAGTTGCTATGACACAGGATTCAGTGGGGCGATGAGTCAAATCAATAGACTGGCTGCCACAACAAAACACAGCAAAACACATAAAAATGTTGAGACCACAAATTTTCTGCTGTGCGAGCGTAAAACTTGTGTCATGTCACGGACTTCAAAATGAATACCACATACACATACATTCATACATACGTACATACATATTTACCACAAAAAAAAAATACAGAAAATTTCTACCACCTACGATATTGGAAATTCTGATGTCCATTGCACATAAAAAAAAATCCCAAGCACATGTTCAAAAAATTTGTTGATGTAGTTTCAGTGACAAATATAAGGTATCTTCGTAAACCGCAGCTTGATTTTATTTATGGTTGATTATAATCAACCATAAATAAAACCAACCTTCTGCACCGTGTCAATACTACACGGTGCAGAAGCCCCTTTCGAAAACTTGTTACTGGTTCATTTTCTAATTACATTCCTTTCCTTACGTCTTTATTTATTTCTTGATATCATAGTCTGTATAGAGACATAGAGACTAGGACATGGGATGGGCAATCCGGGGTTCGGATCCCGGAAGAGGCAATATAGCTTTCTCTTTTTCAAAATGTTCAGACCGCCTCTGGGGCCCACCCAGCCTCGTATTAAATGGGTACGGGTCTTCTTTGCGGGGGGTAAAGCTTTCGGGGCGTGACATTAACCACTAACCTCTATCTAGCGCCGACGTTGAGGAAGAACAGAGCTACATGCCTGTGGGTGTGCACAGAGAAAACTTTACTTTTTCATATTTCTAAAAGCAAATTTATGTAGCAGTTTAGGATGACTCGTGAATAATAAAATGGAAAGGATAAAAAAGGAATCGGTAGTGACATTTGTTTCGATGGTCTGAAGAGAAATAATTCAAACGTCGATCATGCCGGTTTGTTTCGTACATGGAAACTTCCGGAAACGAAACAAGAGCGTCAACGGGTCGACAGCAACATACATCAAGATTTAGCGTAATGTTAGAAGTTAGTTATATGAATACGTTTAAATAAACACAATTCCATCAGGTACGCTAGGATAGGGAAACTATCTTGCCTGCATGGAGCAGAATAAAAATTCATACAGGATTTTTGTCGGGGAACCTGAAAGAGACCACTTGGTTAACCTAAACGTAGATGTGAGAATATTATTAAAATATATCTTAAAGAAGTAGAATGGGAGGGTGTGGAGTGGATTAATTTGGCTCAAGATAGTTTCAAGTGGCGGGCTGCTTTGAATACGGTAATAGAGCCTCAGATTCCGTAACATGTGGGAAATTTCTCGATTCGTTAAGGAAACAGTAGTTTCCCAAGAAGGACTCTGCTCCTTGGAATTAGGAGGTAAATCAACACAGTTCACGCCTGCCCTTGTCTTTACTGTGTGCTTGAAAATAATGGCTCTTGTCTACGCATAACGTTGTTATGGGCATTGTAGGGTTGAAACACTGCCAGGGAGAGTTTGGGGATGCTGGCTCTCGCAGTAATTCTTGTAACTACACCTGATGTACCAAGAACTGATGTCCGTAGCCCACGAAAACTGAGATTTCCGTTAAAAAGTGCTACGATTTTTAGCGGTAAGAATCAACGTGCATGAACCCTGGATTTTAGTAAAGAAATTATCCCAGGATCCCTTCACAGAAGCACTTGAGTCCCTGTCTTGATCTGACGGGCTGTCTTTGTTACCAGATGAGCAGAAACTTTTGAGGGGAATTTCTAAATTTGACAGAAGTTTTTGACTTTTTCTATCACCCTTATCTTCTTTTAAAGAATACGATCAGCAATGTGTATTGCTGCGTCTCAGAGCATCCTGCTGTATCCCACAACACGGCTTCACAGCCCGACCTTCACAGTAACCTCCTTCAAAACCCACAACAATGTTTGTTTACTTATTGTGACGCTGTTGGTATTTCAGGAACGTGCATATGTGAATGATTGAATGGCTGATGTCAAATTGGAAAGGGTGTGTTAGGGAAAGGTCCTGGCCTAAGGTAAGCATCACAACAAAATGATGTAATGATGAAAATTAAAAAAATCTCAGAGACTCTAGTGGGATAACCCGACATATGTTCGAACCAGGCACCTTCCGAATATAAAACTAGGTTTTCAATGCCATAATGTGATAGACAGGTACCAACATTTCGGAGAAACTTGGTACCTGCATATTAAGGGTAGGTAATATCAAATACAGGCGGCCGGTTCAACCAAAACGTCGGTTCTTATCAAAGTACATGACGTCACATCCCAGAAGACGGTAATTTTGTCAAAAATGTTTAATTAGATTTTGTTAAACTCAGGGTTCCACAAATTTTCCAGGGCTGTAAGAACGATATCGAATTTCTAGGCGCTAGAAATGGTGACATGAAAAATGTCTCCATTCTGAGGACCCACAAGTCTGGAGAGATCTGTGAACCTGACTGTTATCTGGCGCTTTCTGCTCGGTGCATGTGCACTGAGACACGGTTTTCTGCGTAAAAAAAAACAATAATTATACTGAAAATATTAGACGTCACATTACAACATTTACTTGCCCGGACAATCAGGCGCCTGGGTTTTGTTTACCCTTGGATAAACCGATTTACTTAATTACAGGCTTTCCGCCGCGATGTTGATGAAATCTGCAGACTCTTGACCCGTGATGATGGGACCGATACGTTGTCCCGAAACGTCGTTAAACGATTACCACACGACACCGCGTAATACCCCAGAAGACCGCTGATTTACTTAAACTGACCAAGATTCATTACGCTGTCGGCAACTAGTAGCGTGATTAAAAATCTAAGAACCATGACGCAGGGCGGTATTGCGTGACAAAATATCGTGTATAAAAAATACAGCATTAAAACTCATATCTATGTACTGTTATTTCTCTGGCGCACAAATATTGGTTACAATGCAATCGTCTGTTCACATAAGGTACAAGAACACAATCCGTTCAAAAATAAAACATTGCTTACATGTTGTTTTAACACAGTAATACTGTCACATACGCATCCAGAGCCACTATACAATGCACAAAGCTAATTCCAACATCCAAAACGAACGAGCGAAAGACGAAACAAATATAACAGTTATAATACGATTTACAAAAAAATAAACAGGCCTGCCTGAAACGTGCAACAACAGGGCAATATTTCCAAACAGGAGAAAAACAATACTACATTGAACTGTGTCGTTAATCCTAACACATAGGTTGATTGAAAAGTTAATAATTGATAAGATTAGAATTAAAATTTTGCCGTCAACAACAAATACTCGTCAGGATGCATGTTAATTAGTGCCTGTATAATAACGGCAAACGTAGCAAATCGGTAGCAGATTACTTCAAACGAAATGCAAAATTTTAAAATGGGGTTTACATACTTCGCGTCGTAATCGTTTTATATTTTTGCCCCTATGCATTTTGTATTTTGTTTCCAAATTTCTTACCTTACAATTGTAAATCTTCTTAGCCTAAAATTTTCGCGAGACCATGAACCAGCTCAGGCCATTACACGCATGTATCTCAGAGCGAAGATTCGGTTTCAGTCCCAGAATATTCAATGTGTAAATTTTAGCACGCAAGGCGGCGCTAGAACAGATTGCTAACCAACAGCTTACGTTCCTCCCTGTCGGGTATTACCCCATTTATTCCGCATACAAACCTATCATAGAGGCCGCAGTAATGTAGAAGAGAATACCACGTGTTATGATCTAAATGGGATGACACAGTTGCCTGTACGTTCAGAGTGATACAGTGTAATACAGGGTGCTCTAACTTAGTTACCTCTGCTTGCCTTACAATATTTCAACAAATAAGCTTATTAATTCTACGAGGAGATGCTCATATGATCTTACAGCATCAGTGTGTTAAATGTACTGATGTAATATGTATAAATTTGCACCCTAAAAGCACAGCATTTACAATACAAACCATCACATTTAACACTCAAAACATCTGCAATTTTCTCATAATAAACTTCGATTGTTCCCCGAAACGGCTGTCATTTGTATTTAGACGTCCTGCTTACTATTGTTGTAATGTAATTTTTTTAAAATTATTTACATGAATTTCATACTGGAAATTGTTGCTGCCTTTTATCTTGTATTATAGCAACATATATATTTTATCTTCCTCTTTTCGCAACGGTAGTCTGTAATAGTCTGTATCAGTCTGTGTGGATATATTTGAATGTAATAAACACAAATATAAATACAATTGCTAAAGTGGCAGACGCCGATCTCAGTGGCCGTGCGGTCTAAGGCGTGGGTCTTCGGCCGCTCGCTTACTAGGATCGTGGGTTCCAATCCCACCGGGGGCATGGATGTTTGTGTTGTGTTAGATGTATGGACGATAGCATGAAACATAAGGTGACATGCAGGACAAAAAAAGGACTTCAACAGTACAAATGGATCAAAGAGGAAAACCCAGGAATTAATACAAAAAAAAAAAAAAATCCCACCAGGGACATGGATATCTGTCTCTTGTGAGTGTTGTGTTTTGTCAGGTAGAGGTCTCTGCGACGAGCTGGTCCCTCGTCCAGAGGAGTCCTACCGAGTGTGGTGTGTCTAAAGTGTGTGTGATTTTCCAACTACACATACAACCAGAATGTTCGACATTTTTCCAAACGTTTGCTGCCTTATAAACTTAACGCTGCTCAAAAACTGCCCCTTTGTTACAATACCGTATAAAAACAGGGAAGCAAAACCTCCTTCCCACAAGAAATTAATTACTCTTATTTATTTAATTGAAAGAATTTAAGAGATCAACACGCCTACTTTTAATGTATCGAATATATAAAAATATTAATCATTTAAATATATCAATTATCATCACTTTAGTCGAAGCAAAACTTAAAGTACTACAGCAAGCAGGCATGAGAGACATAAGAAGTGATTATCAAATTTCGGTAGAAATCCTGAAGGACAAACATCTTCTTTAACCACGGCGCCACTATCTCTGACTGCGTTAGAACATGTCCGCTTTACCCTCACGGAAAGCCACTTGCTCCCAACTGGACAAGGGTCTGCTTGCGACCCTGAACCGATTTACAGGCTTTTGTCTGAGGACAGGTCTCTGTCCCCCAGTAGGAACCTAATGCAGACTCCCCCGCTTGTCCAGGTCGTACCCTAGCCATAGTTACCGAAGCTTCCAGCCTTACACAAATTCAGACTTTGGGCGTTAAGTCAGAGCTTATTAAAGACGAGTGACATCACTTCCGTTACTTCTCCAAACACGACTTAAATAACACGCAAGCATAAATCAGTGACTGCTAGTTGCAGTGCGCTGATCTTCATGTGTCAGTTACGAGGTTATATTGCCATATCAATCTTTATATCGTCTATGTCGTATGAAGTGTAGCAGCAACATGTGTGTGTGTGTGTGTGTGTGTGTGTGTGCACTTATCTGTGTACATACATTCACAACTAAAATGCGATAAGTTGTCACATGTTATGTTGCAGCAGCGTCGTGACTTCAGTAAAATTTATACTTAGAAAAGCCAAGATGAGGCAGGCGTAGGCTATTTTAGGTGGTCACTTTGCATCACAGTATTAAAGTGGATCTTAAGACAATAGGATTGGAAGGCGCTGACTGGATTGATCTGGCTCAGGACAGGGACAAGTAGCGGGATCTAATGAACACGCCAAAGGAATTTTTCAGACGCGGGATTTTCTTAACTAGTTGGTGAACTGACAACTTCTGAAAGAGTCTGCTTCATGAGAAATCAATTAGGTAATCAATTAGTTAATTAGTAATTTGGCTAGCTAATTAGTTGTTCCAGCCGATCCCAGTGGCCGTGCGGTCTAAGGCGTGGGTCTGCGGCCGCTCGCTTACTAGGATTGTGGGTTCGAATCCCGCCGGGAACATGGATGTCTGTCTCTTGTGAGTGTTGTGTGTTGTCAGGTAGAGGTCTCTGCGACGGGCTGGTCCCTCGTCCAGAGGAGTCCTACCGAGTGTGGTGTGTCTGAGTGTGATCGTGAAACCTCGAAAAATGAGGGCGGCCGGGGCTGTCGAGCCATTGAAAAAAAAATAGTTGTTCCTGTGTTAGTTACGCACTAGGCGTAGGGGGGGGGGGGTAGAGATAAAGCGCCATTCATTATCATCGGCAATAAATTGTGAGTGACCAGATGTACATACCGGCTGTTTTAACCCGGGGCCACAGCTCTCAGTGCCCATTGGACAGGCGGCTGGGTGAGCCCCAGAGTCGGGCTGGACACAGAGGAGGAGAAAAAATGTGTTTTTTTTTTCTGCTTATAATTGCACTTACAGTATTCGGTAAAGTTTAATTTAAGAAAAACAAAATTGAGGAACAAGTACTCCAGTCAGTAGCTGGATTCTCATACTGGTATTGTTAAAGATTTACGTCGTTTAGAATGTTATGTCCTGTCGTTGGGTAAACATTTCCCGGCGTTTCGAAGGATCGTGGTGCCTTCGAAACGTCGGAATATATCTCCCCCAAAAAAACCTGAAGAACTGAACCCTAAGATAAAGCATGAAAAGCACATAATGACTATAAGATTGTACGATTTTTATTTACATTCTCGGGGAATTCATTATGGGCAGGACACGAGACAAACCACTGTAAGAAATCTGAACGATATAAATTTTGACATCCCCAGGGTAGACCTAACGAACAGTCCGCAGAATTATCACTAAAATGATTTCCACTGAGGTCTCTTATCTACCCAGGAACCATATGTCTATTCACACGGGGACGCGACTACTCCAGATTTCCCTTGTGGTGCAGACCAACTTCCTCCAGACCGCAACTAAGCCCGCCAAAACACGTCTTCCCATTTTCCTTTGTCCCCCAACCGTCAGCACTACCAGGCAAGTTGTTTCAAACCCTAAAGACTGGCTTGTATTCCTTCCCTCCAATCAAAGACCAGAAAAGTACCTTCAATTACGTCACAACCACTTCGTTCCACATCCCTTTCATTTTATTATTCGACAATGAAGGTTAAATAGTCAGGCAATATTCCCCCTACAATGTATTAAGACGAATCAAAGGCTAAATCCTTACCTTGAGCCTGATTATTCAAGGTCACACACTACTAAACGGGTTCTGCCTTACCGGTTAAAATGTTGCAGTAATTTCGCAATCTCCCAAATGCGTACTACATGTCACGTTAATCTCATTATCTTCATTTAATTCCCAAAATAAAACGTTATTGGTGATGAATACAAATTATATAGCTCCCAGTTATACAATCTTCCCCCAGGTTCCTCTTCTCCATGTTAGGTCCAAATACTCTCCTTTGCATCTAGTTTTCATCTACCTTCAACATTCGTTGTTCTCTTAACTCTCTGAAGCAAACATTAATATACATACAGCGAATATTAAAAGCTTTATATTCTACTGCATTGAAAATACCGTACACTTTCATTACAAAAAAGTCTGTCATTTATGTTTAGCGGAACATATTATTCTAGAAATCACACGAAACAAGCGCAGCGTGGGCAAAATTCAAATATTTTGAACATGAAAGACATAACATTATTAACGTGCTTTTTGTTGCAGACAAATTTTCTGTACATTATGTACATACATACAAATGCGGTCCCACAGTCAATTTACTATCTTCAATTTTCATTATTATTAACAAAATTTCTCAATGACAAATACATGCAAACATGATTTCAGGCTTCCGCCCGATGTTGATGAAATCTGTGGTCTTCTGAGTTATTACACGGCGTCGTGTGGTAATTATTTACCGACGTTTCGGGACAACGTATCGGTCCCATCTTCACGGGTCAAGATTCCGAGTAGGAAAGAAAGCCAGCAAAGAAACTTGGCAGCATAGCGGGGTGGGGAAACGTGCGATGTGAATCCAGAAGATTTTAAGCAACATTGTGACCATGACGGAAGCCTTCAATTACATGCAGACATATTTTCAAAGCGCCCTGTAGGTGTATATATTGAATTGGGGGAAAGTTGAAGATGCCATCTGTACCACAATGCGGCAACACTGCAGATCGTCCATTGGACGCATGGCTCCTCTGCTATTAAACATTAATTCGCCCTGTATCAGTGCAAGAATTTGCGGACACAGGGAGAGGAAAGCACAGGAGAAACAGGGATTCCTCTTACGTATAGAGTTTAGCGGGTACAGAAAGAAACCTTATACATGAGAAACTGGTTAACGATGCAAGAGGGACATGGAGAGGAAGGAAAATGGACTCCCTTTAACTGGTACAACCCAACTGCTTAAAATACAAGGTAGATACATTTTAATATTTGCTGGATTTGCATTAATGAACTACACATTAAAACTAAACTGTGATTTTCGACTTTCTCACGGAGATGATTAAGAAGAAGGATGATTATGGGATGTGACGTCATTACAACCTTACAAACACACACTACCGCTGCAACGTCACAGAAAAAATTATGTTTCAAATACCTAGTAAAAAAGGAATTATTGCTCTGAAAACCATGATGGAATATGGAGGAGTAAAAGTACAGCTCCCATCATTCTTGATGCTAGACGTGATCAGCTTCACGCTCCAGCTGTTTGACATGCTGGGAAAAAGACCCTAGTGATTACTGAATTGGAGATTGGGTCTACCAGAATATACGGCTTCACATCTCAGAAGACAGTAATATTTAGAATAACCACTGTGATAGCTTCTTCCCGGGGGTAAAGCGGTCGGGTCGTGGCATTGACCACTCACCCCCATTAAGCGCTGACGTTAAAGAAAGAGTAGAACTATATCTCTACTCCCCCACTGGACCTCCATGGCCTGTTCTAGGGTAAAATTTACCTTCACTGTGACAGCTTCAAAGCTGACAATCATACACGTTTTGCAGCAATGAGTTGGTACACTTTCCTCTTAATTTGCCGTGTTGGCAAGCATGTAGTGCTGTGTAGGCAGCAAGAATGATACAGCAGCCTGTAAATCAGTTCGCAGCCGTAGATCTTCCTACGCTAAAATCTCGCCCAGAAAATAAATCAGAATGTAAAGGAAAAGAAAATCACTTCCAATTCTTCATGATCAACTTGGCATGAAGATCGTTAGCTGGGCTGTATATAATCACAAGTGACCAAAACCTATGAATCACTTTCAGTGATGTGAAACATTTGTTACAAGAATTCAGACTACCACAATCGCAACTGGATTAGAGAAACCTCTAGATTTAAATTGTTAATTTGACAAGGAAATTGCAAACAAATGAAATGGACATAAAACATATATAAAGGCTTACAAAAGAGAAAGTATAATTATTAATTTAGGACAAGACAATAGATTTATTTATTATTAAAGATTCTAATAAAGACACAAATTCTTCAGTGTTTATAAAATGGGCATAAATTTTCTGTATTCAAAGTAACAACTTTCAATTGAACGTATATTCATCAATCAGCTTCGAAACTTCCCCATAAGCCGCATCGATTTTTATCAAAATCTGTCAAAATGTCGTAAATGTAAAGTTAATTTAGCCTCTAAAGAAATACTTCAAACAATAAACGTTGAACCAAAATTCATGTTAGTAATATGTAGAAATTAAATTCTTACCTCCACACAAGTCTCTCGTAAAACACCAGTTATGTAACACTGTTTAAATCCATCATACCAATTTTAAATCCATTCCATCCACTGGTGTAAATTACTAGTGAAGAGATTAACATATATCTAACAGGTGTGTTCTAATTTGTCTTTCCAAACGAATGTAAAGAGTCTTTCAATCTTTCCTATACTATCCAATGATGCTACCCATTATCCATACTTTATTTACGAGGATGACGTTAAGGATGATTGTTGAGGATGATAAAGGAAGTGGTCGTAGCCCATCTCAAGATTCAGTACCAGCATTTTCCTCGGTACGCTAACAGAAGTGCAAGAAACATCAAGTAGGAACGGAGAATGAAATCCATTACGCCTGAATATAAGGCAGTGGTAACCACTAACAGTAGGCATGGCAGTACAGTGAACACGGCTATTGGTAAGGCGCAACTCGACTAGTTTTCCTTGAAATATGATTCGATCCAAAGAAACAAAAAAAGCCAAAAGACAAGATTCTGTTTTTTTTTTTTTACAAATATAAAAGCTCTGGATATCAGATTGCCATATTCTGCTTAGAAACTGGCGGAGATGGCTATTGATATAACTTAAATAAGACATGCTCTAACAAAATGTCTCCTGTACAATGGGTACCAGATCATTCCCGGGGGTAAAGCGTCCGGGGCGTGGAGTTGACCACCCACCCCCATCTAGCGCCGAGGTTAAAGAAAGAGTAGAGATATACCTCTACTCCCCCTCTGGGCCTTCGTGGCCTGTTCTAGGGAGAACTTTACCTTTATCTAATAAAATCTTTCAGTACCAAATTCACTTCATCGGTAGAGCTGTAAACTGTAATGAATACACAACGCCCATTTATATAAAGTACCTATAGCATCTGAAATAATAACATTTATATTGAGACATTTAAAGAGTCTTTCATTTGGCTGTGTTCGATCTTAATTTACACGAAGGACTATCACCACTCACATCTGATTCTAAAGACCAGTAGTTTTTGCTTACGTCACGAATCGAACCCAGTTCCCCGTGGACATCAGTCGTCACACTCAGCATTCTACAGCTTTATTCCAAACTTTGGGTAAAGCAGGGTCACACTGCAGGTCTGTAGACTTCATTAAGGACACAGAAAACTGAGAAAATATGTCTGCACAAAACAAGGGACTTATTTCCTTCGAAAAAATAAAATGAACACATTTTTAACAAAAATCCTAATGTTGACCGACGTGACAGTGTGTTATACTCGTAGTAGACAACACAAATACATGGCGCAGTACATGCAGATTGTTTAAACATTTTCTTTAAACTTCACTCGCGAATTAAACCTGTGTGAAGTCAGAGACGTGTTGTTTCTGCGTCATCTTCGAAAGAAATCACTGACTACCCGGTAGATATCCATAAAAGGCAAAGATGGCCCTGAAGGCATATAGGGTGAGTAGAGGTATAGCTCCACGCATTTTAACCTTGGCATTAGATGAGTGATTAACCTGAGGCCCCGGCCTTTTATCCCCGGAAAAACCTCGGTACCCGTTGAATAGGAGGCTGAGTGGGCTCCAGAGCCGGTCTGGACGTTTCGGAGAACAGAAAACTCTTCTGTCCACGCTGAGATTCGAACGCCGGATGCTTTAATCCGTAGCCTAGCCACTATACTGACTAGCCATTCCGGATGCTCGGTAGAAGGTCGTAACCCTCGTTTTCCGCGGCACTGGATCCGTCTGTAGGCGCTTGCGAATCATCGGCTCAATCGCCATAAACCCGCGACAGAATGTTCGGTGCGTGGAGTGGTTTATCGAAACGAAATCGGATACTCGGGGGTCCAACGACGTCTCAGAAGAGCACGTCACAAGATGCTGCCGTCCGGACCAGCGATACATGCTTTGAGACCGCAAGTGTTTTGCATAAGAAAGGTACAGGGCGTCAGCATGTGTCTGATGAAAACGTCGGAGGCATTTTTCTTTGCCGGCAGTCCTCGCCAAGTCGACAAGAGCAGGAGCGCGATTTGCAAGAGGCTCCATTCGCCAGTACAGCTGTTGTTAGAAAAATGTTTCCGAGATCGTACGCTTAAAACTTGCAAGTGTTACATGAATTGTGCCATATAATACGGTAGTACGTAACGAATTTGCACTGATCATTCTTAAAAAACTGACGCATGAAATGAATTCCGGTGGAAAAAAAAAACCTTTGCGTGCCAAGTTTCAGAGACGATAAACAAATACGTCACCAATTGGGGATCAGAATACCCTCCTGCTGCAATGGCACACATCACAAACAGCCCCAAAGTTAATGTGTTGTGTGGCCCGCTGCAAGTTTCCTTTGACCGGATCCTTTTACTACGCTGACTCCAAAGTGACATACCAATTATCCAAATATGCTGACAAACGTCGTGTATCCACATTTGCCAAGTATTCCAGCCTGCTATTTCATTTGAGACGGCGTAACGTCACACTGCAGCTTAATTGTGCTCTTAAAAAACTGATGGCTTGGTCGTGGTGGTCCCATACCTTAGCCTGCCAGATCACCGGACATCACACCTTGTGATATTTTTCCGATAGGAGCATGTGAATGACGGTGTCTACCACATTCCGGTGGACGATATCAAAGGTTTGAAGTACAGGACAGAAAACTACCACCGGATGAATAACTTTTGGACATCGTACGTGTGACGAATGGTGCCCATGTTGAAAGCGCGTAATGCTAAGGCTTTTTTTCGTAAAAATGTTAATATAATTTTTATACGCCCTATATCCTGAATTGGTTTGGGCGCTGAGTTGATAAAAAGCTCTGCTTAGATTCTACAGTAATACAGCTTGTAGCATAGTCACTAAATCGTCTGAGCTGTACGACAGATAAAAAATTGCAAGAGTGGAAAAAAAAACTGACTCTGGATTGTGAACAGTTAGGAGTGTGGAATTTCAAACATGAATAAAGATATCCATAAAAGGAAAGCCGACTATGTATTATATTTCGTGCTTGAGGCACAGCTAGGTTGTAAGTCAGTACGGCGACAAGGCAAAGTAAATGGTAACACAATGCGCAACTGCGGAATTGACAGTCATAATTATGCTAACCCATTGGCTTCTGTTCCGGATGCGTCTATTTTGGAGTGGCCACGAGTCTAAAATGCTGTCGACAAGAATTCTTACGTGTGATTTTAGGCTTCCGCCGCGATGTACACGAGATCTGCGCTCTTCTGAGACATAACGCAGCGTTGAGTGGTAGTAGTGTACCGACGTTTCGGGACAACCTATCGGCCCCATCTTCAAAGGTCAAGAAGTCCTAGAAGAAAGCCTTCTTCTCGACCCTTGAAGATGAGGCCGATAGGTTGTCCCGAAACTCAACGTTGCATAACATCCCAGAAGAGCACAGATATCAAGAATGCTTACTTTTCTAGCTTAAAGGTAAACGCAGCAGCTTCCTCCAAAATGTATCCTACAGAGTGTCACAGAATCTTGACCCGTGAGGATGGGACCGATACGTTGTCTCGAAACGTCGGTAAATAATTACCACACGACGCCGTGTAATAACCCAGAAGACCACAGATTAGATGGTACTAGTTAGCTTCACAACCAAACCGCTTTACCATTGAAGGTACAGCCTCCAGAAGTCATTTAAAATAATGCTGTGTGGGTCCAAAATATGTCTGTCTTGTTGCTGCAGACACTGGAGCCATGACACTGTCATGCAGCAGGCGCCGCTCATAACGTCGCCTAAACTCAAATGCGAGCACCACCGCCCACTGCGCAGTCCTTATAATTCATTATCATCAATCGTCCTGTTGTTACAAGCAATAGAACCTTAGCTAGACACAACGTCGTTACCGTAAGGTTAACGTTACACTGGATGGGCATTCTGACGTGCATATGTTCGAGCGAAGTGGTGCTTCTACCTCGAGGCCAAACAAATGTAAAGGGTTAAATGCGCCCGGTTGCATTTGACACATATACCATGCATTAAGTTAGTAATTATTTAATAGTCTTGAAGACTATCACAATCCTCGCGGGAGGGTAGATGTGTGTAGAGCAATGGACGAAGTACCAAAGCTAAGACGGTTAAATGGGCCTGTATCACAGCAAGGGTCAAACATAAGGTCTCCACGTGGGATATGTAATGAAAAAGTAGCACTAGGAATAAGGCTTTTCCGAGTAACTCGGGTTTCCCTTCTCGATTATTATTCAAAATACGTCTAATACTCATTCATGTATGGGCAATGGACCAAATAACTAACTAACTAACTAACTAACTCCATGGAGCAGAGTCCTTCTTGAGAAACTAACAGGTCCTCAGCTAGTCAAGAAATTCCCCTCGTTTTATGGAACCCGAAGGTTCATTACAGCATTCACAAAATCCCGCCACCTGTCCCTATCATGACCCATATCAGTCCAGTCCACGACCTTCTATGCCACTTCTTGAAGATCCATTTTAATATTATAATTTCATAATTTATAATTTAATATTAAAATGAAACAATTTTAGAAAAGAAAGCAAGTAGCGCAAAAGCCGAGGAAACGCGGCAAGAAAACTGATGTTGTTTAAATGTGTACAAGTCTTGTTTCACACAGTCACCTGGAATTGAACTCGAGGCTCATAAGTGAGAAGCAAGCGTCTAACTGCTTGAACGTGAACGTCTGCTTCCCTTTTAGCATTAACACCATCATATAAATCCGTTAAGCAGATATAAATGTCTACAAATCTGCACTCCATTTGACACCGCTGTTACACCGACATGTACAGCATCAGGTTACGTTAATACCTAATACATACTCTTAACTTTTCACGTTTTTCGGCTACGAAATAGCCACATTCCCAACTCAATTTCAGACATACTCATCCTAAATCCAAACACACTGGATGTGACGCATTAAAACACCAAATTACACCTAGCAACATCTCTCTGTTACGATATACCTCAATTATAAATTCGTGCGATTTCTGCAGTCACATAATTCACCTACGTGTTAGTTCACTGGCACAGTTGCAGTGAATATTAATGTCACATGTCAAAACAATACCTGTGTAGAACGGATATCAAATTTGTAATCACTTATATCTATATACAGTAGTCTCCCCGTATCCGCGGGTCATACGTTCCAAGACCTACCGCGGATGCCCGAAACCGCGGGTAGTAGATAACCCTATATATAAAAGCGCAGAGTAAACTTTAGATCGACTAAATTCGACGCTGGCAAGTCAAAACGTAAAGACTTAAATCGACCATGGTCGACTTTGGCAGTGAATGTGTTAATATTTTCGGGCCACGGTAAACCGCGGATAACTGAAACCGCGGATACCGAATCCGCGGATACGGGGGTTCTACTGTATAACACAGCGGAATCCTTGAAGTACTAAGTTAATCGAACTATGATCACAAGATTGCCTAACAGCGTTTTAACGCACGGTATTTCCTGCAAAATGTTACTTCATCTGTCACTTCTCACTTCTGTTTTACCAGGATTACTGAAAGGAATAACGGTTAAGAAGAAGGAACACGAATAACAGGTTTTAATCATGGCTTCTGACGGCGGTATGTAGACCGCCCTGAACATGAACACAGCAAGTTCCTCCGAAATGTCGATACTATCAACCAGCAACACGGCGTCACATGACAATACATTTTAAGAACAAAGTGCTTACCAGCTCCCCAATTATCCATGAAGTACCCCGCAGCACAGGCGCACTGACCATCTTCTGTCCACAAACCAACACAGTCATTCATGTCTTAAAACACTGACCAACACTCTACACTGTTCGGCATACACTGCTTCAGACATCCGACCAACACGGAGTTTTGCAGCTAACTGAAGACACCAGCGACCTCAAGCGGCTGCTACGGTCAACAGCAGGTGTTGCGACTGCCAAGCAGGTACAAACCCCGGCTACTGCAGGTTCTGATTATATCCGCTCATGTAGTATAAAGAATATAAATGCTGCTATGTTGGTAACTTTTTTATGGAGGACTTTATACGTATATTCGTTGTAATGGGACAATACTTAGATACAATAGCGTATGTTACCAGCATGTAATGTTAACGTTACTTTAGGCATATTGGTAATGTGAGGACAGAAATCACATGGTGACGGATTTGTAAATAAGCAGGGCTAAAGCATTTAGTTTTGATCCCACAATCAATAAATTAATTAAACAATACGTACTCGGCACTCTAACACAATATAGAGAATTCTCCTTGGGGGCCTTAACAGTTCCTAAGCTAGTCGAGAAGTTCTCCGCATTTTATAGATCCCGGAAATTCATCAACGTGTTCACAAAAGCGCGATACCGGTCCCTATCCTGAGCCACGTAATTCCAGTCTACATACACCATTTCATCATACTTATTCAACATCCATTCTAATATTATCTTCCCACATAAGACCAGGTCTTCCAAGTGGTCTCTTTTCTTCAGGATGTCCGAAGAAAAACCTGTATGCAGTTTTCTTTTGCACAAACGTGCCATATGTCCTGCCCATCTCATCCTTCTTAATTGTTTCTTACTTGAATATTCGTATTATTTGGTGATAAGTACTAATCCTAAATCTCTTTATTGTACAGTTTCTTCATCGTCCTGTTACCTCCGTCTCTGGACCAAGTAACCTCCTCAGCACTCCATTCACTAACACCGTCACCCTAAGTTCTTCCTGTAATGCGACAGACCAATGGCCGAATGGTACCAGCCACTGTCTCAAGCTTATTCGACCCTAAATGCTTCAACGTTAATCAGCGCAAAAAACAGAGCAGACCCGATCACTTAACATCTTATGTGTCACCAGGGCAGTTTTTAGGCGAGTGACAAGAAATGTCTGAAGTCGTGTTCACCGTCTGTCTGTAACATATGCTTTGTTTTAGCGCTCAAACTGATGCACAGACCGATGTGTGAATCTTAAAAAAGTTATTTCGAAATTCCGAATATAAGCCGTACTGACTCATAATAATATAACACTGCTTAAGATCATAAATGGATAAAAATAACACAAGCAGGCTTAATGCGGTTCACCGAACACAGCTGGAATTTTTGCGTAATCTCTTACGGAGTGGAAACTTTTCAGACTTTTCAAAGGTGGAGTTTGGAATATTTTTGGCATTTATGTAAACTTGTTTGTTTACACCGTCTGACAAATTGCTATTCCTCTCTTTTTTTAAAAAAAATCTATGCTCAGCTGATCATTTCCAGGTACATCGTCTACGCAATATACGTGTATTTCATAACAATATTTAAAAATTACGTTTGAAATTTAGTTACAAATATTCTTTGGAAGCGGCTTGTCCACAGAATGGAATGCAGTGGGCAGCAAACGTTATATATAATATATAATATATAATAATAATAATAATAATGAGGTTAATGAAACGTATAATTACTTCTACATGAAGCACCACATAATGTCGTATTAGAGTGGAGTGGAGGCAACACCCCACACATTTTTAAACTCTGTTCGTAATGTAGATGAAGAATTTGCTTTACTCTCCATCCGCTTTGACGTAAGGTAAAGAAAACCCCGACACCCAGTCGAAAACAATTTTGTGAGATACATGCTGGCTCCAACTTCAGGCCTTTTACGCTGAAGACAGAATCTGCACTTTCCACCGAAACATCGGTACTTCCCTACAAATCTACACGGCGTCAATTCCCAGATAACAGCAGTCTTCAGAAAATTATTGCCCTTGCTGGTAATCTATCTTCATTGCTAGTCACCAGGCTATAGGCCTACATTGACTGAGCAACCTCGGATGACGTTGGTTAACAAAGATCAATAATCATAATTAGTAATAAAGTAACAACAATAATAATTAAATAATAATGTATTATAAAGAAGAGTGTGAGACTTTACGATTACGATGTTTGAAAGTGCAGGCGTCTAATTAATGATTATTAGACAATATCGACTACATCAATATGCTAAACAGGAAAACTTCCAAAGAAGAACTTTTTTTAATGGCTCCACAGCCCCTTGGGGGCCTAGGCCGCCTCATTTTTCGAGGCTTCACGATCACACACTTTAGACACACCACAGTCCGTAGGACTCCTCTGGACGTGTGATCAGCTCGTCGCAGAAACCTCTACCTGACAACACACAACACTCACAACAGACAGACATCCAGGCCCTAGGCGGGATTCGAACCCACAATCCCAGTAAGCGAGCGGCCGTAGACCCATGCCTTAGACCGCGCGGCTACTGGGATCGGCCCAAAGGAGATCATGCGCTTTGTAATTAAATGTGAACAGCTAGGAACCTCAACTGCTCTTAGCGGGATCCTTATTTTATCTGACAACAATCGTCTGTCTCTTCCAACCGCCATATACAGTACCGATTACCAGAGCGTCATTAGATTCGAGCGGATTTATCCCGGAAAGGACGGGGGTGTGGCAGCGCCAGGTGGGAAGCGAGAAGCACTAACAGCGGGTGAAGGCTTTGTTCGACGGTGTGAGATAAATCAGTTCAGGTATTTCAACATAACCCTTACACGGCTCAGTCTACAGCTGTGGACATCCACTCCAGTTCTATTCGCCATGACTAAAACGGACGATAGAGGCCAAGGACGACCATAGAAATGTGGGAGTTGAGATTCTAGTGCAGAAAACATTCCAGACTACAGAGGTAACCAAAATGTTGGTATTATAACGCACAACTGGGTGATTAAATTCTACTGCAGAAAACATTATAGACTACACACATATCCATAAGTGTGGCACTAATACAGATCTAGATGATGAAATTCTACTGCAGAAAACATTATAGACTACAGAGATATCCAAAACTGTGGCAGAGAACTGGATGATAAAATTCTACTGCAGAAAACATATAGACTACAGAGATATCCGTAATTGTGTCAGATAACTGGGTGATGTAATTCCACTGCAGAAAACATTATAGACTACAGAGATATCCACAACTGTGGCAGAGAACTGGATGATGAAATTCTACTGCAGAAAACATTATAGACTAAAGAGATATCCACAACTGTGGCAGAGAACTGTATGATGTAATTCTACTGCAGAAAACATTATAGACTAAAGAGATATCCACAACTGTGGCAGATAACTGTATGATGTAATTCTACTGCAGAAAACATTATAGACTACAAAGTTATCCATAATGGTCATCGCAATACAAAAGTGATAATTAAACTGTAGTACGGAACACACTCTATAACAGTGTTTCTCAACTTTTCTGGTAATAAAGACCCGTTAGAACCCCCCCCCCTGCCGCCGTAATTATCTCAACTAACTCCTTGTGCAGATCTCGTGCTAACATTTGAAGATGAAATGCAAGACTTGATGTTTTGACAGCTTTGTTCCTGTAGATTTAAATCTTCTCGGATGTTTTGCTGTGTCTTAAGTAAATAGTTACCGACGTTTCGAATACTCATACTATCTTGATATTCAGGGTCAAATCTGACCCTAAAGATGGAGGCAATATGATCCTTTGAAAATCCGGCAAATATTGGCCCACCAGCAGAGCGTAACCTTACAGAAACTCGGCTGTAAGGCTGAAATATTTACAAATGAAGAACATACACTGTAAAAACCTTTACGTTTCTCTAAAATTATATTACAAACACAATAGTTTTGCGGTAATAACAACAAACATAAAATGTTCTACTGAATAAACTACACTCAACATGCGGACCCCACACTGACAGACATTGTAGTATACCACAGGCCACGTAGCCTACTGAAAAGACGCCACTGAAATATAGTAAATTATTTCTAAACGTATAAATAAGACCGAGTTTCCTGAAGTGTGGGTTTAACCTGTTAACTTCTTGTCAATTGTTGCATCAGAAACTGAATTTAAATCGCTTTCAAAAACCTAATATAGGGTATACACAAAAGAATGGTTCGGTTTCAATAGGAATCACTATTGAAACCGCACCATTCTTTTGTGTATGCCCTGTATTAAGATTCCTGTATCTAATGAATTCCACGCACAATACGAATATAACATTAACCTTAATGAAGGTATAACACTTGATCAACAGACGCATTCTTATTATACGTTTTTGTATTTACAGTACAGTCGCTGTGAAATAGTCCGACATGTTTCAATCTCTTGTTTGGGGACATTATCAGGGACTTTATAATTATAAATTACACAATTACAAACTAACAATATATGTAAATATCATAAGTACAAAATATATAAAGTTTAAAGCTGTAGGATATCTCTCTGTTGGGTCCTTGATACACTGGAAATTAATGTTAAAAATATTGAGTTAAATATGAATACAAACATACATAACAAATTTTTAAATTATACATTTTTATACATTTATGTATGTATATATGTATGTATGTATGTATGTATTACCTTTTGGAGAAAAGCAAAATCTCTTTCCCCTATCGGGATTTTCAGGGTCGAAACTGAAGATAAAGTTTTCGTTCTTCTGAAAGATTGGTTTAACGCACAATACTGCAAATATCAACAATCCCAGAAAATCGAAATATGAAATTAACCTTTTAAAGCCTAATGGTTACTTGATGCAGCAACAGTTTTAACATTCAAAAAATTCTACATTCTGCCAACACTGTGTTTATATGTATTGTATTTATATCAGAACAAACAGCGACTTTTGCCTTATTGATTTGTTTTTTTTTTAACCGAGATGAAAAGTGTTTACTGCGCGGTACGAACTGGTTCTTTAAGTGAAACGGTTTACGCTTCGTCTTTAAAGGGTTAAACTGCAATAACAATTAGATAAAACAGCGACCAGGCTAGGAGCTGGACGATCCGTGTTTCGAATCCCAGTAAAGGCAAGAAATTTTTATTTTCCTTAAAACGTCCAGACCGGTTATGCCACCCACCCAGCCTCCTATTTAATGGGTACCAGCCTTCCTTCTTTGTAGTAATGCGGCCGGAGTATGAAGTTGACCACTCACCTCTACATACTTCAGAGGTTAAGAATGAGTGGAGCTAAAAAAACTACTCCCTCTTATTCCTTCACGGCTTGAAAAATTTACATTTAACCTGCGTGTTTTTTTTCACCGGTACTGCTGCCTACCTTGCAGCGCTGTCTGTATCTTACAGCTTACGAAATGAACACAGGCTTGGATATCTTTTGTTTGCAATCAATCTTTTCATAAGTAAGGGGATGCGGCCTAAGCAAACTATCCCCAACATCCCTTTGTATCGCTTACAGCTGCAGGAAGGTGCACGTTGCAAAGTAAATGGCCTGACACAAAATCCGAGGGAACCTTCAAAATATGTCAGCTCACGCTAAGCAATTTGTAAAGGCATTCACGATCCGCCGACTTTTCTCAATCATACAAAAACGTGAAAAGCTTAGACGGGGGGGGGGGGGGGGCCCTGTGGAATACATCTGCGCAACATCCTATTTAAACTGGAAGTAACAGAAGGGATTACAACTTTCCTTTTTGTGCACTAAAATTTCCAGCATGAGCTACAATATTACAAGTGGATTACTAAAGGTTAATCATGCTTAATAGGCCTACTCTTCCATTTAAGTTAAAAGCTTTACCCGTGTTTAATTAAGACTCACAACACGAAGCAATACTTGCGGATGGAGGCGTATCTCCACGAATTATTAAAATCAACACCGTATGAAGGCTAGTCGTTAGTTTTGCACTCAGCTCCCTTTATGCTCAGGAAAATTTCCTCCAATATTCACTGAATAGAAGTCTGGCTGGGCCTCGAACACGAATACACATCCAATTCAACTACACAATCTGAAGGTAAAGTAGCTGATATTTACCTTACATGGAGGTAAAGTAAAGGTAAAGGTCACCCTAGAACAGGCCACGAAGGCCCAGAGGGGGAGTAGAGTTATAGCTCTACTCTTCTTTAACCCGGCGCTAGATGAGGGTGGGTGGTCAACTCCACGCCCGGCCGCTTTACCCCCGGGAAAGAGACCCGGTACCCATTGTATAGGCGGCAGAGTGTGCCCCAGAGTCGGTCTGGTACGGCTGCGAAAAATCTCGCCCCCACCGGGATTCGATCCCCGGACCGTCCAGCCCGTAGCGAGTCGTTATACCGATTGAGCTATCGCGGCCCAATACATGTAGGTATTATATTCATATAAATGTTAAAGAAATAAAATTTGAAGATTCCATTCCTTGCAAAAAAAAAAATTATATTCTACACAGTTCAAATTCGATTATATGAGATATCAGCCTCTTATATAAACGGCAAAATAGAGTTGTTTCTCAAATGGGGAGGGTAAAGTTGCCGGGGATTGAAGCAAATTCACCTCCTAATACCGAATTTAAGACTGTACTTCGCCTAAGGCTCTCGTGGCATGTTACTTAATTAGGGACACAGAAAATTTACTTTCGCCCCTACGTGTCATTTGTTAATTTTGGATGGTAAAATTTTTACGCCTAAATCTAGGTGCGAGTCACACGCACCACTATAACAAAAATGGATTGACGAAAGAAGCAAACCAAACAACCAATCCTTACCTCTTCGCGTGCAGTGTAGGTCCGTTCGCTAACCGTTCTGATCACCGGTTATAAACTAACAAATGACCTATACATCACATCATGCGTCACTGAAACACAAACCAATGTTTACCGCATAATGATATCCTGCACTAGAAGCCAGTGCTTCTGAGTCAGATGGACATTCAGCTGGTAACAGGCAAAAGCGGCTTCACCATTCTTGGTCACTGCATCAGTTCCAGAGTCGAAGTGGGCGAACCGTATTCAGGTTTTACATTTCTCTTTTAACGTGTTCTTTCTTTCCTTATTTTGAATTCCTATGATATGAAAGCACATAGCTAGAGAGTGACTCAAGACAATAGAAGAGCCATGTGCAGAGGTAATAGGTCCTTGAAACGAATCAATCAACTTGATAAATTACCTAGGTATCATTATTTGTTACCTTATAATGAGAACTTTTAACAACTGAATAAACATTCATAGAAGAGAAACACCGGCTTAATTTATCGGCGTGTATAAATTTAGTGTCTTCCAGTATGATATATTTTTTTTTCTATGGCTCGACAGCCTTATATGGGCCTGGGCCTCCTCGTTTCGTCGAGGTTTCATGGTCACACACATTTGAGACACACCACAGTCGGTAGGACTCCTCTGGACGAGTGATCAGCCCGTCGCAGAAACCTCTACCTAACAACACACAACACTCACAAGAGACAGACATCCATGCCACCGGTGGAATTTTTTTTTTTTTTGTCTCTCCGGGGTTTTTCCCCTTTGATCCATTTTTGTACTATTTAAATCCTTTCGTCCTTCATGTCACTTTACGTTCCATGCTACCGTCTTTATACAACAAACACAACACAGACATCCATGCCCCCGGTGGGATTCGAACCCACGATCCTAGTAAGCGAGCGGCCGAAGACCCACGCCTTAGACCGCGCGGCCACTGGGATCGGCAATTCGAACCCACAATCCTAGTAAGCGAGCGGCCGAAGACCCACGCCTTAGACCGCGCGGCCACTGGGATCGGCAATTCGAACCCACAATCCTAGTAAGCGAGCGGCCGAAGACCCACGCCTTAGACCGCGCGGCCACTGGGATCGGCAATTCGAACCCACAATCCTAGTAAGCGAGCGGCCGAAGACCCACGCCTTAGACCGCACGGCCACTGGGATCGGCAATTCGAACCCACAATCCTAGTAAGCGAGCGGCCGAAGACCCACGCCTTAGACCGCACGGCCACTGGGATCGGCAATTCGAACCCACAATCCTAGTAAGCGAGCGGCCGAAGACCCACGCCTTAGACCGCGCGGCCACTGGGATCGGCAATTCGAACCCACGATCCTAGTAAGCGAGCGGCCGAAGACCCACGCCTTAGACCGCGCGGCCACTGGGATCGGCAATTCGAACCCACAATCCTAGTAAGCGAGCGGCCGAAGACCCACGCCTTAGACCGCGCGGCCACTGGGATCGGCAATTCGAACCCACGATCCTAGTAAGCGAGCGGCCGAAGACCCACGCCTTAGACCGCGCGGCCACTGGGATCGGCAATTCGAACCCACAATCCTAGTAAGCGAGCGGCCGAAGACCCACGCCTTAGACCGCGCGGCCACTGGGATCGGCAATTCGAACCCACAATCCTAGTAAGCGAGCGGCCGAAGACCCACGCCTTAGACCGCGCGGCCACTGGGATCGGCAATTCGAACCCACGATCCTAGTAAGCGAGCGGCCGAAGACCCACGCCTTAGACCGCGCGGCCACTGGATCGGCAATTCGAACCCACAATCCTAGTAAGCGAGCGGCCGAAGACCCACGCCTTAGACCGCGCGGCCACTGGGATCGGCAATTCGAACCCACAATCCTAGTAAGCGAGCGGCCGAAGACCCACGCCTTAGACCGCACGGCCACTGGGATCGGCAATTCGAACCCACGATCCCAGTAAGCGAGCGGCCGAAGACCCACGCCTTAGACCGCGCGGCCACTGGGATCGGCAATTCGAACCCACGATCCCAGTAAGCGAGCGGCCGAAGACCCACGCCTTAGACCGCGCGGCCACTGGGATCGGCAATTCGAACCCACAATCCTAGTAAGCGAGCGGCCGAAGACCCACGCCTTAGACCGCGCGGCCACTGGGATCGGCAATTCGAACCCACAATCCTAGTAAGCGAGCGGCCGAAGACCCACGCCTTAGACCGCACGGCCACTGGGATCGGCAATTCGAACCCACGATCCCAGTAAGCGAGCGGCCGAAGACCCACGCCTTAGACCGCACGGCCACTGGGATCGGCAATTCGAACCCACGATCCCAGTAAGCGAGCGGCCGAAGACCCACGCCTTAGACCGCGCGGCCACTGGGATCGGCAATTCGAACCCACAATCCTAGTAAGCGAGCGGCCGAAGACCCACGCCTTAGACCGCGCGGCCACTGGGATCGGCAATTCGAACCCACAATCCTAGTAAGCGAGCGGCCGAAGACCCACGCCTTAGACCGCGCGGCCACTGGGATCGGCAATTCGAACCCACGATCCCAGTAAGCGAGCGGCCGAAGACCCACGCCTTAGACCGCACGGCCACTGGGATCGGCAATTCGAACCCACGATCCCAGTAAGCGAGCGGCCGAAGACCCACGCCTTAGACCGCACGGCCACTGGGATCGGCAATTCGAACCCACGATCCCAGTAAGCGAGCGGCCGAAGACCCACGCCTTAGACCGCACGGCCACTGGGATCGGCAATTCGAACCCACGATCCCAGTAAGCGAGCGGCCGAAGACCCACGCCTTAGACCGCGCGGCCACTGGGATCGGCAATTCGAACCCACAATCCAAGTAAGCGAGCGGCCGAAGACCCACGCCTTAGACCGCGCGGCCACTGGGATCGGCAATTCGAACCCACAATCCTAGTAAGCGAGCGGCCGAAGACCCACGCCTTAGACCGCGCGGCCACTGGGATCGGCAATTCGAACCCACGATCCCAGTAAGCGAGCGGCCGAAGACCCACGCCTTAGACCGCACGGCCACTGGGATCGGCAATTCGAACCCACGATCCCAGTAAGCGAGCGGCCGAAGACCCACGCCTTAGACCGCTCGGCCACTGGGATCGGCAATTCGAACCCACAATCCTAGTAAGCGAGCGGCCGAAGACCCACGCCTTAGACCGCGCGGCCACTGGGATCGGCGGCTTAATTTATTGGCATGTATAAATTTAGTGTCTTCCAGTATGATATCTACACACCTAAAATGTAAAGTGTTCAGAGCTATGACTTTACGTGCTATTTTACATGGGTAAGGAATTTTGTCTCTTCCATTTGGTTAAGAACACAGGCTGATGGTCTTCAAGAACAGGGTTGTGAGGGAGATATTTGAGCATAAGATGGCCTGAGAGAAGGATAATAAGAATTTCATAATGAGGGGCTTCGTGATTTGTACCACTCACAAGATGTTATTAATGTGCTCAGACTACGGAGGATTGTACGAAAGGGTCATAGGGCAGACATGGGTTAGAAGAGAAATGTATATAGGGTGTCGGTGTGAAAACCTGAAGGAAAGAGACAACCTGGAAGATCTAGAAATGGCTGGGAGGAAAGTGGTAATATTCAAATGGATCTTAAACAATCCATAGTGCAATTTCCAAATATAAAATTGTACGAAAGTTCTTTGATAGTGTTTGGATTATTTTATACATGAATAGAGAGAGGAGAACGAACGGACAGACGGACGGACCGAGTGATTTTAATAAGACTCTAAGCAGGGATGAAAACGCTCTAAAAGTAGTCCAAATATTTCTCTTCGGAAATCTTCGTCAATGAAAAAAGGGTTATCAGTGAATTGTGGTCTTTTGTGTTACACGAGTACATGTACAAGACCTCGCCGAATTACGAAGTTTGGAGTTACGCTGTTTCATAATTAGTCAATTTTTAACATTTACAAACTTGCTACAATAACGTGGGCCTATATGAAAAGCGCCGATTTTTTCCTTCCAGTACTGAAAGCGCATATTGCCGATCTCAGTGTCCGTGCGGTCTAAGGCTGTCTGCGGTCGTTCGCTTGTTGGGATTGCGGGTTCGAATTCAGCCGGGGGCATGGATGTTTGTCTTTTGTGAGTGTTGTGTGTTGTCAGGTAGAGGTCTCTGCGACGAGCTGGTCCCTCGTCCAGAGAAGTCCTACCGAGTGTGGTGTGTCTAAAAAGTGTGTGATCGTGAAGCGTCAAAAAATGAAGCGGCCTAGGCCCCTAAGGGGCTGTCGAGCCATTGGAAAAAAAAAAAGCGCATGTGGATAAAGGTGGAGGAAGATAACACAGGTGGTTGGGCGGTCATGCTGCGGCCGATAAGGTTCCAGTGTGTTGGAGTTTGGATTTCAACTGGTCTCCCTTGAATATAAAACTTAAAGCTATCCCTGTACAAGCCTGGACAGGCCCGAGTTCCAGCAGGTTGAAGCTTCCAGATTTCAAGACAATAGGCACATGAAGGTGCCTGGACAGGCCCTGAAGGTTCCAGGAGGTTGAGGTTCCCAGATTTCAATAAAATCGGCACATGAAAGCGCCTAGACAGGCGTTGAGGTTTCCAAGAGTTTGAGGCTCCCAGATTTCAAGACAATTGGCCTTCACACCCCAGAAGACATTCCTGGTACTCATTTCTGTTAGAGGCTGAGTCGACCCCAGGGCCATAGTGCGGCGGGAAAGATTATGTCAATGAAAAATTCTCCAATAAAACAATCGGGAATCGAACCCGCGACCTTCGGGATTGTAGCGCAGTGCCTCAACCAACTACGCAAACTAGCTGACCAATTCCGACTTGCGCAAACTTAGAAATGAGCCGGATATTCCATAACGTAACTCGCGCGTAAGCCGGGACGTGTCTGTAGTTTGAAACCTCACACAAGTATGGATTCAACACGTTTGAAACCAGGGCGCTGAAGAATACATTTGTAGCTGAGCTAGAGGTAGTAACAGGAGGTTAGGGAAGACTGTATAGAGAGGGGATTCATAAATGTAGATTGCTTTATTAATGTGCAGTGGATTCGTTTGGAGGCGTCTGATTACCGGGGGCTGGGGTGGGGGGAGCAGTAAAACGTGTTTTATGGATGCAAGGTTTAGATCTAGTCACGTGCTTCTGAAGGCAAAACGTGTATACGTAATTATATAACGATATCGTTACGTAAATCTCTCGATAATGTAACCAGCACATTTACAAGATACTGCGACACCTGTCACCCGGATGATGCGGGCTTCAAGCATCCTTCCTTCGATTAATTCAGTTACGTCATATTTCTTCTAGACGCAGAAAGTGTTCGTGGTACGTACCTTCTTGAATGAGAACTTACGCTATTGACAGGTTGCGTTCCGCTTACGGAGAAGAAGGAAAAATGGGACCTATTTTAATTTGCATTAGGCTACCTGAATTTATACGACCTACTGACTAACTAACTAACTCTATGGAGCAAAGTCCTTCAGAAACTTACAGGTTATTACGGAAGCCGTAGGTTCATTACCGTTTTCACAACAGCCCGCCAATTGTCCCTATCCTCAGCCAGATCAATCCAGTCCACGCCCTCTCATCCCATTTCTTTAAGATACATTTTAATATTATCATCCCAACTACTCGTTCTTTTCCTGCACTTTATCAAATATTACCGTTCTTTTCCTGCACTTTATCAAATATTATGAGTATAAAAATGAACTGCAGAGAGATGAGATGCACGGGACACATGAAAAGTACCGGGAAGATCGTTGGTTATTTTACCACTCTGTGACAACCGCAGAGATACTTAAGAATCGAATGATGCGACAGGACGAGTCGGGCGGGTGTTGTGGCCGCTGTCAAGGTCATATCTCAGCACGCGATAGCAGGGGCTGGTATAATGTACGAGAAGCCTCGTTCACAATAGTGCACCAGCCAAGATTCGAAATTACGTACTTCCCTGATATTAGGCAGCAGCGTCAGGAATTGAGTAAGCTGGCTTTAGGCGCGAATGAAACAAATGAAAAAATATGTACAGAGAGCTTTAGGTTGATACTTTAGTCGGAAAACGTGAATAAAAGGAACGACTTTCGAGATATAGATGTGGGCTGGAGGATAATATTAAAGTTCACCCTAAATGGGATGTGGAAAGTGGATTAAACTGTCTACGTAGTATCCCGTGGAAGGTTATTGTGAATATAGTATTAAATAATTTGAGGTTCTCAAGGACGTAATTATGCACAGAACAGTATCCCGGCATTACAGGCAACGCGGTCTTACATCCCGCAAGAGATCACTGTTCACGATATTGAGCATTCCGGTTTCATAAGTGACAAAGATTTGCTTAGATACATGAGGGATTTCGTAATGACTATACTTGAGTCAACGAAAGTATTAACACACAACATTTTCCCATCTGATTGCTTAGTATGTACCTCCGGTCAGCACGTCTTACCCACTGCCACCTTCTACAGGCCGTCTGTTTCTGTGTCTAAATATATATATTATATTTTTCTGCTTGTCTGTTTCTGTGTCTACATACATAATTTTTGCTTGTCTATTTCTGTTTTTATATATGTATTTTCTGTTTGTTTCTGTGTCTATATACATATTGTTTTCTGCTTGTCTGTTTCTGTATATATATATATATATATATATATATATATATTATATATATTATATATATATTTCTGCTTGCCTGTTTCTGTGTCTATATATGTATTTTCTGTTTGTGCTTTCTTATTGAGTCAAGGGAGGAAGGAGATTCGGCTGTTGTTGCGGGACGGGGTGTGAGTTACGGAGAGGGTGGGGAGAGCAGGCGACTCACTTTAGCTCCTACTGTCCATGTTCATACTTTCGTTGACTCGCGCAGAGAGAGACCAAGGTCTGGGGCAATGCCGCTAACACACCACAGGGCCATCACCCGTCTTGCAGATGGTGTGTTATTAGGTTATTAGAAGACTGCCTTCAGCAGCCCGCATGATAAGAGTCCTCTGCATGTGTTTTTGGACACGTGACTTGTTACAAGGGTCAACTGCTTTTTTAGCCATTAACAAATCTCAGAAACCATAAAGATTATGATACGTTACGCTGTTCAGATTTGAGCTACATAAAGAACTTCCTTCTTTTTAACACGTGGAACACAAGCCTGTTGTTTGTACTCTCCGTCCATTGCGTGCAGAGTGACAGAAGTTTTGGACATCATTTATTGTTAAATTCTGTACCCAAATAACAAATTAACAAATATAACGTACAGATGTAAATTAGCAGAAAACTGTAACATAATATTACATAATTGTCATCAAAGTTGGTCAGATGATGCCACACTGCTCTATATTATAATAATATAATAACCATGGCTCAACAGCCCTATATGGGCCCGGGCCTCCTCTTGCCTCCTCTTTTCGAGGTTACTAAGTCGTGCGCATTCGTGGCAGTTGGTGACTGGTCAACTGGCCGCGCTACTGTTCTATCGATCGTGATGTGCCCGCCAGAGCCATCTGGCAGGCAGTCAGGAGACTTGGGTGAGAAATGGAGGCAATTTGGCTTACGCAACATTTCTATTCATGCCCGTAAGGTTCTTTTACATGCCGTAAATCTACGACATGGGACCGACGGCTTCACTGCTCTACATTAGTAAAATATATTTCATGAACAAATCACTCTTTAATTAAAACAACAAACAACTCAGGAATCAATCTCCTACCAAATTGATTATTTAACCTTTCAGAGCACAGTCGTTACTACATTCACCATCTGCTTTAACCTTACAACACAATGTAATTATGTATGTCGTCTGTCATAATAAATATCGAATTCTTTGCCTAAACAACATTACCCTTTGAAAGCCTTGCGGTAACTTTACGTACCACCGGGTTTAATATTCAACAATGCTACATTGCATGTATGTGTTTTGTACGGATCTCAGAACAAACAGCAACTCTACCTTATACAACACCAAGTGATTGGTTTTTTTCATAACCGAGGTGGAGAGTGTTTACTGCGCGGTACGCGCTGAGTCCTTATATAAAACAGATTACGTTTCATCTTTAAAGGGTTAAACGACCGAACTTTTTATTGTAGAAGCAGTGTTCTTTCTGTGAGTTAGAGACCAAGTTTGTAAATATCAGTTATGTTAATCACATGCTTCATATGGGCAATACAGGGTGTTGTTCTTTAAACGTGAGACTGAGCTCTGCAAAGCGGGCTGCGTCACCAGTGGGAATGCAAGAACCACGCTATCCAGTCTACGACGCCCTAGTCCAGCGTCAAGACAAGAATTCACTGTACAATGTTATCGCGTTTTATGACGGGCTCATCAAAGGTGCCTCGTTCAGCACCTGCAGATAAAGGCCGCTATCTCTGTTCAGATTCGAAACGGTTAAATGGATGTTCTGGAATTTTTCTGAAGATTCTAAAGAGACCCACAAAAATTTTATGCCAGTATAGTCAAATATTAAACACGATTTAGTCCATTACCTTCAGAATATGAGTTAAAAATATTACAATTTGGTTAAACATTACTGAAATAAAAAAAACACAAGTATTTATTAAAGGTGCGTATTGAGTTCACGTTGTCCATTGTCACAGTAATGTTGAGCGAAAAATTAGCCAATGAATCTGTCATTTATAGCAGGTACTAGCAGATTATAAATACATGAGTGCTTTCTGGTGTTACGTAATGGAACAATGAAAAGATTTTTATGGAAGATAGAATAACACCTGCCAGGTGGATCGATACACAATTACATAAATTAAGGAAAAGAGCCATGTGTCAGAAGTTCTTGACAAAAGAATATCGTAACTTCGCATCTATTCCATTCCGAATCAATCACAATATGTGGACAAGGAATGAATTCCAGTATCAATGTCATTATTTTTTTTTCCAAAGCAATATTCTAGTTACTTATAGCGAGTAACTTACACAGCCTTCAAGAAAATATGTTTTAATTTTTAATGTTTATTTCAGTTTGTTTTGATTTTGGTAAGGTTTCGTAAATTAATGGTAGGAGTTTAATTTCTTAGCATTACATGTAAATATGGCATAATACACTGCCAGAGCGCAGGGTGTTTCTTTGTGCAAACGTCTTTCAGACGCCTTCGCAAAATTGCGAAAAGCGACTGTTAACTTCATCACCATGTCTTTCCGTTCGCATGGAAAAACTCGGCTCCCACTTGACAAATTTCCAATAAATTTGATATCTGAGTATTTTTCGAAAATCTGCCTAGAAAATTAAAGTTTCATTAAAATCTGACAAGCATAACGGGTACTTTACATTAAGACATATGTACATTTATGATAATAGCTCGCTGAATTCTTCTTAGAATGAGAAATGTTTCAGATAAAATTTGTACAGAAAATCAAAACACGTATTTTACACCCAACAACTTTTTTCCCGAAAATAGTGCAGCTTGTGAGATAATGTGGAAAAATATGGTACAGCCTGACAGGCCACATGACAATATAACACGGCGCATGCGCTTTGCATGCTAGATAACTAAGACTACAAACACGTACTCAGAATATGTAATACTTATTGTTTTTCCACGGCAACAACGGTTACGCGAACGCGCCTCAATGTTACTCTACACATACACTGCCTGTCTTGTTCTTTAAAGTGAAAGTTTAGTGAACGGAGAGAGAAATTAGAGAGAACATTTTAATTTTCATGACGAAGTCGCCTTATGAAATTGTGTAATGAGTGTCGTAGGCAAAGGTGAAGAAATTAATTTTGTGTTTGTTAATCCGAATGGTTTTGCTGAATTAAGAGCACACTAAGAACTGATAAAAACACCCTAGGTGACCACTAGGTGCTAATCGGTCCCTACAGAACACAGCGCTACAAGGAACTTCACGATTTAAAATTCTGTGACTTTTGTCAGGGTAATTAAATGAAGGAGGTTAGTTATGAAATCAGCTTCGATGAGCAAAATAAGAAATGATTGTAAAAATTTTGTGGGGGAAAAGTATTGAAAACAAAATATTGTAAAAAACAAGAAGGCTGTATTGGAATATATCTGAATTATGCGGATATATATAACTGCACGCATTTCTTAAACTCGGCATTAGATTAAAGCAAATGTTTAGCTGAACACTGCGACTGCTTTAACCCTGGAGAAAGAGGTCCTCGTGTTTATTAAACAGGAAGCTGTGTGGAGTTGCTGGAGTAGAGGTTTTGGAGAACTGAGGGTTTAGTTACAAAGGTACGAAGGGCCCTTATGATCAGGTCTATTGTCAAACATAACAATAGATTCAGTAAACCAGTCTGTCTGTGAGATAATTAAGCCAGTCAGCCGGTTAATAGTCATTAGTCATAGTAATTAGTCAGTCAACAGCAAAAGTCACTTAGCCACCTGTTTTGTAAATCAAGAGCCAAATAATCGATAACTCAGTCGCCATGTAGCATTCCAGTAAGTCAGCCAGATAGCCAAGCAGCCAGACAGTAAGTCAAGTCACGTATCAGTGCAAATCATGCTATACTTTCAGAAGCCTGTAGCACTCTCTTTGTACGAAGCTGCATATTTGATTAAATGTACGTATTCACGCATGTTTTGTGTTCCTCGTCTGGCTACAGTCTGGAGTTTTCGAATGAAGCACATTTCAAATTAACATGTCCGACTCAACACCGATATTCCGCCTTATTCGCATGCACAGATGAAGCGTGTACATGAAAAGCCAAACTTCAGACCACCGCCCATCCGCATGTACAGCTATGTTCTGTGTTCTCTGTTTATAGCATTATTGCCACCTTCCTTCTTTCAATTGACTCTTTGAAGCCCGAAATTCTTCTGAATAATATTTAAACACCCAGTTTGAACCTCACAGACAACACACCACGTCTCTATTACAAAGACCAGTCAGTTACTAAATGTTTTGGAAAGAAATAATCGTAAAAGGCTATTGTTTTCCGGGATGTGACGCCGTGTAATACTGTACAAGTGTATCGACGTTTCGAAAGAATGTGGTGCCTACACTTTCAATGAGACGTGAACGATATGCTTTACAGTTGGCTACTAGAACTAAGACGTCGTTCTTGGCCATTGTTAATATCCAATAACAAATCCAGAATTGCCATGCAAAAACAGCATTCAGCAAGAAGAAGAATCTTTTCACCAGCAAACTGGACTTAAATTTAAGGAAGAAACTAGTAAAGTGCTACTAATCACCAGAAATAACATATGTTTATCAATTTGGATTGCAATTTAGTGTTGATTACTGTCTCATATTTTAAACCCAACTTCATAGGTGTCAGATTATCAATGTCATGTAAAACATGACAGATATATATCATCGAATCTATTGTAAGTGTTCATGAGCAAGTGGGAATACATTACGGGGGCTATATATTTTTTCCCAATGGCTCGACAGCCCCTTGGGGGCCTAGGCCGTCTCATTTTTCGAGGCTTCAAAATCATAAACTTTTTAGACACACCACACTCGGTAGGACTCCTCTGGATGAGTGATCAGCCCGTCGCAGAGACCTCTAACTGACAACACACAACATTCACAAGAGACATACTTCCATACCCTAAGCGGGATTTTTTTTCCTGTCCCGTTTTTTCCTTTGATCCATTTTGTACTTTTAAATCCTTCTGTCCTTCATGTCACTTTACGTTCCATATTACCGTCCTTACAACAAACACAACACAAACATCCATGCCCCCGGTGGGATTTTTTTTTTTTTGCCTGTCTGGGGTTTTTCCCCTTTGATCCATTTTTGTACTGTTTAAATCCTTTCGTCCTTCATGTCACTTTACGTTCCATACTATCCGTCCTTATACAACAAACACAACACAAACATCCATGCCCACGGTAGGATTTTTTTTTTTGTTTTTTTTAATTAAAATGGCGTTTATTCATGTTACATTTGTACACTTTGTTTTACATTTTTGGTATACACATTGTTAACTTTTGTCTTCTGATTCATTATTATCTTTACTTCTGTTAGTCAAATCTATTTCTTACCTTCTCCTGCTTTTAGTTGACTGTTTTGTCTAGGTGTTTTATCCGTTTGTGACCTATGTCCTTAGTAGTCCAGTATTTGTAAGTAGTTCCCGCAGTGTTGTTTATGGTGTCGCTGGTTGTGTACCTTCCATCTCGTTCTCTTCATGTAGTCCATGTAGTCCATCAGTGTCGGTGTCGTCATATTTGCTGTGACGTACCACATCATGTGTCCCAGTATCCATGTTGTTGCGTTATGCCTTTGTCTCGGCCATAATGTGTAGTCGGGGAATGTTACCCATTTTTCCTGCACTTCTAAAAATGTGGAACGCTTCACGATTTTGCGTGTCATCCTTACGCAGGGCCCTGCTAATCTTCTCTGTATCGTTCCAATTTTAGTATATGTACCGCCGAAGCGAGTACTTTCAAACCCACGATCCCAGCAAGCGAGCGGCCGAAGACCCACGCCTTAGACCGCGCGGCCATTGGGATCGGCACGGGGGCTATTGGCAGAACAAAATAAGAACAGTACAAATATTGGCGAGCTTTAGAAACTGTTATTTGAGGAAGGTAAAAAAGTATAAATTTCGTTCCTTCATAGTGTGGGGACATCAAAAGAATTTATTTATTTATTTGTGGTTCTTTAGACGATTTTTTCGATAACTGAGATTATATAATCAGAGGGAACGATAATAAAAGACGTCATTCCAACACAGCATTTGTCTGGGGAGGGGAAGGTGGACTGAAAAATACCTAAACAAAATTGCATCAGAGAAAGTGGTTCGAGGAACGGACACGACGGCTCGAAAGGTCAAGGTCTTACTCGCATTCGGACAGTAACTATCTGTGTTATCGACTGCGACATCGACTATCGTGATTAATAATTTATAATCTTCTTCAGTCCCTTCAGAAAAAAAAACTGGGCTAAATTATGCCACAACTACTTCCATATCCTTTGCAATAATTTATTCATTTATGATCAGATAAACATAAATATATATATATACAGGGCGTACACAAAAGAATGGTGCGGTTTTAATAGTGAACACTATTAAAACCGCACCATGCTTTTGTGTATGCCCTGTATATATAGAGAGAGAGAGAGCTTGTGTGTCTATTACTGACGGCATAGTACAATAAACTAAAAGCACAAAAATACACAACTGTTTGCATTCGTTTCCCACCGACAAAACATATAAAACTACAGCAAAATAACATCACATTTATACTACATGTTGTCAACGGTGGACTGTCAAGGTCAGCAGGTCATTCTAAGTAACTATCCGTACTGATAAGAATAGGCCAAAGTTCAGGCGCCTCCTGATAATAAAACGGACACGAAAATAAACGTACACAGATACAATGCCCCTACTCATAAATAAGAAAATTATATAATAAATTGAATGTACAGCCAAAAGTTACGTAAATTGACATGTAAACTTGGACATGGAAAGAAATATCTAAGTAAATAACTAAGAACCAACTAGATGCACAATCACTATTAAAAACTTTAATAGTAGTATTACATTTAAATGTAGTTTACCCCTGAAGATGGTCAGGTACCTGACCGAAACATGTCGGATTTAATATTAATACTACTATTAAAGTTTTAATAGTGATTGTGCATCTAGTTGGTTCTTTGTTTTGATATATACGAGATGCACGGTGAAAACAATATTATATACTATTTCAGTTTAGTACTCTAGTACCTTTGGTATCAACCTGGAACGTTTGTTTACATTGCCACACTTCCTCTTATCTACCTGACGAGTTTCTTTACACCATTCGTGTGCATCAACCTGGCGAGTTTATTCACAACACTACGTTTCTGACATCAACGCTGGCTGCACTGCCAATTTCCTCCAGGACAGAAACTGTCCTGGTTTCCCATAATCCTTGAAAGAATTAACCTAACCTAGCCACAACAATCTCTACCCGCGTTCTTTCTATTCTATTATTTACTATCAACCAAGCATTCAACACCTCTTTTTGTCCACGTTCAAAGTCCTCAATGCTTACAGTTTTGTACATGTGGTCAGTTACCTATTGACCTCTTCCCTTACATCTTACACCTTCTGTCCACGATTCTGCGCCGCATAATGATGCGTAGAAAAAAAAGTGCGTGATTTCAGGCTTCCGCCGCGATGTAGATGAGATCTGCGCTCTTCTGGGATGTTACGCAGCGTTGAGTGGGTAGTTATGTGGCGACGATTAGGGACAACCTATCGGTCACATCTTCATGGGTCAAGAAGTCAAGACGTCTTCATGGATTTCTTGATTCTTGAAGACGGGACCGATAGGTTGTCCCGAAACGTCGCTACAGAACTACCACTCAACGCTGCGTAATATCCCAGAAGAGAGCAGATCTAAAAAAAATGTGTTTTGGCTAATATAGACCAAATGCTCGGAGAAAGACACTGCTAACTGAAACGTTTTTTTTTTTTACAAAATTTAACCAAATCTGCGAGTATCAGCAATCCCGAAAACAGAACGTTCCATTATGGAGTCAGCACGTATTTCCACCAAACTCTGTCGTCACTTTACCTCCCACAGAGACTGATGCATGGAATTCCCGTCGGAGAAAACAAAACACTTAGTCCTCGGAGACGTATAAACCGGCCTGTCTCTGCCTCAACATCCTGAAAGTGTTTTCCTGTACCAAGCGGGCTCCATGGAAAGTCCCTCCCACCCTCTAAAGCAAGTATCTTGTTTGTGCTTAGTCAAAGACATCACATTGCCGGTAACGCAAATTTTACGCAGCACACCGTTAAAATAACTCAGTTCAAACTACAAACAATATACCATAATTTCACTAAAATTAATTCAGGCTACGGTCACTTGCGGTCACCTCGAACTTTTTTTTTTCATTTCCTTATAAATTTACTCCCAACAAATCATATTTGAATCTCACATACTTAAAGGTCCCTTACAGCAAATATGCAGACTGTTGAAAATAAATTTCAAGAAAGAGAATGTTTCTCTTTTGCTACATTTTGTAACACTTTTCGTTAATCTTTCATGCATTAATAGATGTAAAATAATAACATTTTTCTGGGCATTTACAAAAGATTTAAATACAGTCCTTTGAACTAGGAAGATGACCACGTTTTAACATGTGTCAAATGAAAGATAAATCTATTGGCTTTTAGTGATCCAGCAAGCGTAAGAGTTTGAAAGTGACAAATGAACAGTGTCATTGTGCCTGGTAGAGCCGGTGTAACCGAATATAAGAAAATAATTTTACACGTGTAACAAATAAACTTTTAAAAATGAAAGCCTCTCTTGGGAAGATTCGAGAAGAATATTTTCCAGAATACATTTTCGAAAAGACTACTGAGGAACTGCCTTTCTTTTGGAGGAAAGAGGATTTTAGAATTTTAAAATTAGATTGAAAATTTAAAATCTTTCAAATTGTTAAACTGATTTATGTAGCCTATTACTGAAGTGTTTGATAGCGTTGGAGATCCTTTACTTCTGAGATGTCTATTATAGTTTAAAATTCACACAGACGTGTTTGGAACGCAGAAAAGCGCGTCGTATATCCAAAAACGTACTTAAACGCGTATCGAAACTTTAAAACTTGGAGACAAGGAATTTATGTAAATACCATACAAAACTGAAGGTTGTACGTCATAAAGAACACACTGCATCTGCATTACAAAAAAATATGATGTTTAGGAAAATAACCGTTGTACATGTTGACAATCATACAAAAGATATGAGCAGTATGTGTGGATAAAATGAAATAGTTTGAATGTTGAAATTTAGAGAGAGAAGATCAGTTGGACCGATCGTGTGAGAAATTAAGAAGTATTACACGGAGTGAAGGAGGAGAGGAATATCGTACATACAATAAAAAGAAGAAAGGCTAACTGGATTGGTCACATCTTGCGTAGAAACTGCCTTCTGAAACACGTGATTGAAGGAAAGTTAGAAGGAAGGATAGAAATGACGGGAAGACGAGGTAGAAGACGTAAGCAGCTACTGGATGACCTTAAGGAAAAGAGAAGATACTGGAAATTGAAAGAGGAAGCACTATATCGCACCCTGTGGAGAACTCGCTTTGGAAGAGGCTACGGACCTATCGTAAGACAGACTGCAGAATAAATTAATATAGCCCCCTTTAAAAATAATTAAAAATTTCTAGTGAAGAAGTGGGCTAATACAGGGGTGCGTTTAGAGCAGATGTACACTCCTCATTTTGGTAACCTAACGTAAAGTATTTTTCAAAAATACAGGCGCCAATAACTTCCATAACCTGTATCAGAAAACACTTCCAGATGTTCAGACGCTTTGGGAAGACGCACAGCGAGAAACACCGACGCTGCGACTCCTCTATAATCCTTTCCTTCTCTTCACGAAACAACACCAAAACAGACAACGAAAGGGCTGGTTGTTGGATGACCATTTTATCTCTTTATCCCGTGTCCAAACTCCAAGCATGAACAGGAAGGACACTGCTACTACATGGAGTTAAATCCAATTCAAAATAATGGCACGAAGAGAAATAGGGGGGAGGGGGGGATTAAATTATTACTCGTGTTGTTGTTCCAATTTCCCTTAAACCACAGTGTTTACGCACAGCAATAATGCCGCCATGTATTTCGATTCAGGAGGAGCTCGATAAACAGAGCAATAACTCGCAAGCTGCTCTTCCATAACAGAAGCTTTGTCCGTGGGATCAAAATATGACAGATTTAAGCTAAGTTAGCCAAGGAGGGATAGCTTAAACCGCAGGTGCTGCCTCTAACTCCGTGGCTTCCAGAGGAGACAGCCGGATGAACAGTTGAGGGGGGTGAGAGTTGAAACTAACTGTAGGGAGGATAAGGAGGTCACACAGACTCTAAGGTCAGCACTAATTAACAGAAGAAGATTCGGTGTGTCAGCTAACAGCGGATGGAAAATACAATATGTGTGGACTTACGTACAGGTACGCCTTGAAAAAAGAGAAGATCCAGTAAATAAATAATAAATAGATAAATATATATCAATATTATATTGTCGTGGCCACTGCGATAAAGGTAGAAGTTTAAGTTTTCCTGTCCACGCCATTAATGTGCATACAGGGAGTGAAGATATAGCTGTTATCATTCTTAATCTCGGTGCTAGGAAGAGGTGCATATATGTTCCAAAATTCTTGTGAACCACCTCAAAAATTCTAGGTGCCAGGATTTGTGACATGAAGAAACCTTCGTACTGAGAAGCCACAAATATTAGATACCAACTTACAAAATTCAGTCGCCCGGGAGACCTGACACCTGCGATTTTTGCACCCCTGGTTATAATGTAAACAGAAATTTATAGTGACCCAAACATTTGCCGGGTGGCTCTGTCAGTGTATTGACTTGTGAAGTCTCACACCAATTCTGGGGCCCAATCACATTCCAAAATAATGGGTATAAGGCACTTTCCCTCGGGTAAAGTGGCAGGGATGTACAGTTGACAAATGACTTTCATTTTGCGCCGATAATTAAAAAATTTTCCAGCTATAAACGACCAAGTTTTCACTGTAAACCCTTATAGTTCAATAAGCCAATAAACATTGTAATGTGGTTGCAATAATACCAGTTATTCTCGTTTTATTTCTCCTTCTTCTTTAATTTATCAGTTATAGTATCTCACCAAAGCCGATCCCAGTGGCCACGCGGTCTAAGACGTGGGTCTACGGCCGCTCGCTTACTGGGATCGTGGGTTCGAATCCCACCGGGGGCATGGATGTCTGTGTTGTGTTTGTTGTATAAGGACTAATATGGAACATAAGTGACATGAAGGACAAAAGGATTTAATACAGTACAAAAATGGATCAAAGGGGAAAAACCCCGGACAGGCAAAAAAAAATCCCAAGCGGGGGCATTGATGTCTGTCTGTTGTGAGTGTTGTGTGTTGTCAGGTACAGGTCTCTGCGACGGGTTGATCACCGACTGTGGTGTGTCTCAAATGTGTGTGATCATGAAACCTCGACGAAACGAGGAGGCCCAGGCCCATATAGGGCTGTCGAGCCATAGGGAAATAGTATCTCACCAAAAGAGGGACAAAAATTATGAGGACTATTGATTCGAACAGTGTCTTAAAAATACTTGACAAATTTTACGGATCAACAGGTGTACAGATAAAAGAGTGTTCACCAAATTAATTATCCATCAGACTTGCTTAACTTCTTTATGGTAACAGAAACTCCTACGTCTTTATACACATTCGAATGTTGGGAGGTAACGGAAAAACACAAAAGACAAACGGCAGATATGTATTTGGTCACAACCGTCGGGAAATAAATAACGATGGGTCAAAACGTGATGAAATTAGTACAGGACGACTGAGAGTGACATTTCAATGGACCATAAATATTGAGTATCTATTAAAAGACAACTGAGGCCTTAATTATAAGCAAATAACGCCTACAAACACAATCCTGAAAGTTTTAGCTAATATAAACAATACAATACGTGAGATATTCGCTTTTCTGCGATTTTAAGCAGCGTAGATCGGTAGTGTTTTTACTGACGTTTCGGGACAACCTACAGATCAGCAGGTCGGTAACAAATTACCGTTCTCTTCCCTCAGTTTCCCCATTAAAGCCCTATAGGCACCTCTCCCCTTCCCCAAACCTCACAACCACCCCCACCCATCTCACCCTCCTCCATTTGTGCACTCTAATGATATTTGGCGAGGCGTACAAATTATGAACCTCCCCATTACAGCCTACGCCGCTTCTGAAGTATCTTACAACTCAGTGCTTGCGTGGAGTATCGTTCCATCTGCACCATCATCATTCACTATTAAGTTATAATTTAATTTGCCTTTAAACGCTTCTCTGTTCTCGCTTTGTAAAGCAGTATCACTTTACTAAACATGAGACTTGCCTGGAGGCGGTGGATCCGCGGTACGCAACCTCCCCCCCCCCCCCCCCCCCCCCAAGACTTGTCACACATCGACCACGAGCAGCGGTTGGATGTTGTGCAGAAATTCAACCCATTGCCCCCTTCTCCGACCCCACAAACCTAACCAAACCCTCTTACTCTACCAACCTCTAGCACTACCTGGTAACATTTAACCGCCAAAGTGTTGCACTGAAACTAACCTAGGTAACATCGACGGATCCTCTCAGAGCATGAAACCTCTAATAAATCCTGACAAATGTTTTAAGGCTATCGTTCAGTGTCACGGCTCTCTTGTTCGTTATCCGAAGCAAGGCGACGACAGACACTGAAGGTATTGCTGGAAAAACGTTCCAGTCTTCGAAACAAGTAGAGTAGAACCCGGTTATAACGACATCGGTTTAAGCAACACCTCTTCTATAGCGTCAGATATTCTGTGGCGTCAATTAATTCCTTACTGTTAACCATAACATTATACTCCTCGGTTAAAACAACACCTCGTCTATAACGTCAGATATTCTGTGGTACCAATTAATTCCTCACTGTTAACCATAACATTATACTCCTCGGTTAAAACAACACCTCGTCTATAACGTCAGATATTCTGTGGTACCAATTAATTCCTCACTGTTAACCATAACGTTACACTCCTCGGTTAAAACAACACTCGTTTATAACGACAAAAAATATCCAATCCCTTTCATGACGTTATAACCGAGTTCGAATATAATTCTGTTTTCTATTCTTCCTGCATGCTGATTGTGAGAAGGGGCTTGAAGACGAGGCTACGGGTGGAATCGTTGGAGCTGGAGAAAAAAAACAATTGGTTCCCAAAACCATGACGATTTTGGGTGGAAGAATGAAAAGCGAATCGGCAAAGAAAAAAAAAAGATTCTAAAAACATGAAGTAAGCAATTAGTTGAAAATCGATTATGCACGAGATGCAATCCTGGCGATACGAAAAATAAATTTATTCCGAATTCTGATAGCGTCTATTTCATTCTACAATTAAACCCCTCAGTTCCCATGTGCTTTCACAAGGTAATTGCCAAAAGCGACGATTAACTTCGTCATATCTGTCCGCCTGTCTGTCCGCATGGGAAACCCAGATTCCCACAGGACAGATATTTGTGAAATCTGGGTTTGGGATTTTTATTAGAATCTGTGGACACTTCCCAATTTTGATTAAATTCGGACAAGAATAACAGACGAAAGTATATCAACAGTACAGTCACATCCAACACACACACACCTTCAACACGTAATCAGGCTTTCATCTCAGGTTTCCGCCGCGATGTTGATGAAATTTGTGGTCTTCTGGGTAATTACACGGTGTCGTGTGGTAATTATTTACCGACGTTTCGGGAAAACGTATCGGTCCCATCTTCACGGGTCAAGATTCCAAGTAGGAAAAAAAAAAGGAGGAATCTTGACCCGTGAAGATGGGACCGATACGTTGTCCCGAAACGTCGGTAAATAATTACCACACGACGCCGTGTAATTACCCAGAAGACCACAGATTTCACGTAATCAGGCTACCGGTTTCAGCTCAAACAGCCATCATCAGGCCATGGCAGAAAATAGAAAAATCAAAATCCATACATTTGATAAGAGCAAAAACTCCATCTTTTTTACAATAACATATATGAAAGGTATGTCAGCATATAAATGTGCTGCCTAAGAGACGTATACGTTAAAATGTACGATATAAAAGTCGTATAATATAAAACATATAAGTATAAAAAGTGAATATAAAAAATGGAGTCAGACCGTAAGATGTTTCATATTTTACAACTTTTGTATCTACATTTTAACGTGTACGTCTCTTAGGCAGCACATTTATATGCTGACATACCTTTCATATATATATATATAATTGTAAAAAAGGGGGAGTTTTTCCTCTTACCAAATGTATGGAGTTTTGATTTTCATAGTTTCCTGTGACAGGCCTGATGATGGCTTCTTGAAGCTGAAACCGGTAGCCTGATCACGTATTGCAAGTTTATGTTTTGGTTGTGACTGTACTATTCATAAGAGTACAAATATACAGTGGACCCTCGAACTTCGAAAGGTTTGATGTTCGAATAACTTGAAACTCGAACAAAAATTTCGAGGAAAATCCGGTTTTGAAACTCGAACAAAAACTCGAAAGTCGAACAAAGAATCACGTGGTCGTCACGTGGTCGCCTTCTCTCTCTGCTTGGTCCAGATGAAAGAAGGGTAATTCACCTTCCAGTGAACAGTAATATCCCTCCTACTATTATTATTGATTGATTATTATACAATATTTTTTATGTATGTACTATTATAAATAAAAATTTTCAATTATTGAAATTAAATATACTTGTTTTTATCATTATGATTTTTTGAAATAGGCACTTAAAATGTTTTATATTGGGTAAATTTTGGGGGTCTGGAATGGATTAATTCAATTTACATATTATTATGGAAATTTAATCGAAGTGAACAATTGAAATCGAACTTCTGTGAACGGATTGTTAATCGGTACGTAAGATTCATACCGGATGTTTCAAAATTGAAAAGATGAAAGCTACTATTCATCAGTTTGTACGTTCAAATATCGAGGACTCTTGTTTCCAAGTATTATTTGGTCTATCAACCAAACCATAATAACTGTTAACAATTTATCGAGCATCTACAAAATTCTAACATTCAAAGTATTCGTAAATAGTTTCTAAAGTGTTAGAATGAACAGCGTAATAAAAGAATTATCGAAGCATTATTTGTCCAACTATCCGTCACTTAATCGATAGAGTAACTGTAATGTTTCCAATTTTATAATTCAGTCTGCTCAATACCAACTAAAACCCATTAAGTTAACATTTCCAAGTTTATACAAGTTAATGCTTCAAAGACGATAAAACTTATATATGCAATTGCTAGTTATAATTTTGATTTTAGTTTCTGAAGTGCTTGGATCTAATCTTAGCGGGGTCGTCGATTATTCTAAGGGTTTTCTTTGTTTTCCTCAGTCCTTCCAGTAGACTGTCAGGATAGAAATGTGAAATCAGGCGAGCTCCATTTCGATTTCTCACTGACGTTAATCCGTCTACCATTCGACTCGACAGTCTCAGCTACTAACGTGTCATTTAATAAACCACAAATGCATAAATTCATACACTCTTACCTTGGGACAATTTGATGTGAACACCTAGCTTTGTACTCCAGACCCCTGATACAAAAACTGACAGCATTTTGGGCTTCAGAATTGGTCTGAACACTTTCCAGAAAAGAAAAGTCTCTTGCGCTTACCGGCAACTGATCTCCCATTCCAGAGCGTCCAGTTAATATTTAGTAACTATACCAGCTGGTTCGATCCCGGGGCAGTCAATGTGGGATTTGTGGTGAACAACTGGCACTGGGACAGGTTTTTCCCCGAGTACCTCCGTTTTCCCATGTCAATTTCATTCCACCGGTGCTCCATTACTTGGAAAACCGGAAAAAAAAGGATCATCTTCATCACAGGGTTGCACAATAAGCCTCAAGGCTGCGGTGCGTCTGTAGCATCTGCTGCGAGGCCCTCACCACAAAAAAAACTATAGCAGCTGAGCTATCTAAGAAATTTTCAAATCCATGAGTCCTAAACTGCGGGGCAATGCTGTTTGCAGTAAGGAAGTAATGTTTGTATCGAGTAACACGAAAGAAAAATCGCATTATGTCGCGTTCAAAGAACGAGAAGGAAGCGCATTTGAATAAATTATTTCAGCAACTGTCTTGGGGGGTCTCAGAAAAGTCACGAAGAGTCTCGTTCAGTGTAGTCTGTGAAGCTGATACAGCGTTATTTTAAACCAATAAACTTTTGCTAATAAAGTGGGATTAGGGAAGGAATCAACATGGACTGTCTTTCTTCCGTGTGCCAAGCACTTACCACCCTCATCCAGACTCCACCTCTACCTCCACTTGTCACATGTATTTTGGTCTTTGTCCTGTCTAAATTTTCCCTCCCTGTGGATGTTCTTGGTGTTGACAGGGGCGATGTGCTGTCAAGGCAGCATGCAGGGTAGGAAGCGGCAGACATAAAAACACCCCATCCCGTGTTCATACATTTCCTGACCTGAATGTGGTCATTATACTAAACAGCATAACAAATTATTCAAAAACACTTTCATCTTTAAACGTTTTCTAAATTTGATACAAAAAAAAACAGATGTGATGGGTTCTGATACATAATAAATGCCTGTTGACATTCATTACGTCCAATTCCAAAACAAAGACACGTAACTAACTGGTGCCAGAATAACAGTCGGCTACTACTGAGTTTTCGAGTACTAAATTGCTTGTAAAGCAAACGATATAGGTTCAAGTTTCAATTTATTGAAATTCTGAATCCAACAGCACTACAAAGATTTCAAATTTCACAGTACTAAACTTCAGAAAGATATGGTTTCAGTATTCATTTACTGAATTTGTAAAGCACTCGTCGTGTTTTCAAGAATCTACTGAACTTCAGAAACAAATGTGACTGTTTCTGAATAGCCAGACCCTGAAGACGGAGGCAGCAAGATCGTTCGAAGTACAGTAACTATTTACCAGCCGACACGGCCAAACATCCCAGAACAACGACACCGCTGTGAGCACCTCATATATCACATAAATACACTTAACTTGTAAAACAAAAAACACGGTTTCAAAATTCAATTCACGAGACTCGCGAGGCGTTTAGTACTGCTTCAAGATTCAGTCACTAAAATTGTAAAGCAAAGGGTATAACTTCAAAATTCAATCTATTGAACTTGCGATGCACATAATACTGCCCCAAGATACTGTTACTATTGTTTCAACAGACGATCTTCTGTACTTGAAAGTAAACAACACACAGTTCAACATATTGAAGTTGCAAGTACTTCATGCACCAGCAGCAGCCCTACCGAAGGTCAGGTGGCCAGTTGCCTGCTTCTAAGAGCGGAGATGAGGATTTGCTCCAGACTTGTTCAGGTGGGGATACTTGATAGACAAGCGAAAACGGGAGAGGTTTCTCTCCGAATACTTAAATGTTCCCCTCTCAGTTATAATTCCACCAGTTCCCACATATTAATTTATCTATCACCCGCAGGACGGGTAATAAGCCCCTTTAGACATGACAGTTCTGCATAAACATTGCCACTAACCATTACGACGATAATAATGAGTTAAAACAATTCTTCTTTCTTTCTTTCTTAATCTGACCACTTTTACCAACTCACTGTTGATGTAGAAGGTTATTGTTGCACCTGATCACACGCAAGGACACACACACACTCGGTAGGACTCCTCTGGACGAGGGATCGGCCCGTATCAGAGACCTCTACCTGATAACACACAAAACTCACAAGACACAGACGGAATTCGAACCCGCAATCCCAGCAAGCGAGCGGCCGCAGACCCACACCTGAGACCGCGCGGCCATCGGGTTCGGCTAAGACAGCTGTTTAACTCGCATAATATGAAACATACATATTCTGATAAAATTAAAGAACACTTTATTTTGCTAAGCTGAACATTCACTTGCTTACACCACCCATGTACCGCGTCTTTATTTCAGATTTGTCTTGCGACACTTCAGTGCTTTACACCAACACAGAGATACCAGAACCCTAAAGGAAAGCCATAAAAACAAAATAACTTTTAATGGTATTAACAGGCATGTACAACTCTTAACGTTTTTAGGAAAAACAATTTTTTGTTCCTCTTGGCCTCCGTTAGCTATGGCGACCGGTTAAGCCACGCCTAGCTTTCTTCTAAGCCTCATCCTTCAAGCCCCACCTATATTTGGATTCCCCAGTATACATATGTCCTATCCGGTCTGTTTATCTCATCTCTGCAATAGATCTGTGACATCGGTGAGGGTGGTGACCCTGATTCTCCCGTTTAGGATTCAGGATATAAATAAGAGACTTTACAGCGCCTGCTGGCCTGTAAGGTTGGGTAACTGTAACTGTACCTACCACAGTCACATGCCTGGTGGTCAGTGGTGTACAAGGAACAGCCAATGAGTCAAAACAACCTTACACGAGGCACAAACAATTGGTGCACAAATTTTTCAAATATCCAGTAACCAACTCAAAATTCCTACCGCCAGAAGAGTGACAGTAAGCAAGTTCCATACTGAGAACCCACAAACATTACGTGCCACCCTAAAAAAATTTAGTCACAAGGGCGACCTCGTGACCGGGATTGGTGCTCGCCTGGAATAGAATACCTAGCAAACCTGACATTTAATAAAATAGCTTGTTACTTCAATGGCGTTGAAACAACAAGCTTATAGGCCTATAGGTGACCGCAGCCAAGTGTGTCCCGTGCAGTCGAGAGCTCATTACAAGAGTCACATGTTGGACACCAATGATCTCGACTGTCCACGTGGGGGTGGTCGTGGTGGCGGCAGGACCGGATTTCTTCACCGCCATCCAGCAATATTTCTTCCGGTCGCCACGAATGCCATCTATCACTTCTAGTTGCCACCATGTTTAGAAGAAGAAAGTGTCTTGAAAGGAAGGGGTGGGGTGTTGATAGCAGAGGGGGGAAGAATAAAAGAGTAAGAGATATAATCTCATTAGACGCCACACTATAACCGGTTTATTTCTTAATGTCCTCTATACTTCTTAATCTTTATCTACTCACATCTTCGTTTAAAGGGCAAATACCGCAGTTGTAGCAGAGTTCAGTTCGAATTTATTAATTTCTCACCTGAAAGCTGAATTCCTCTAACAATGACACCTTAAAACTATGATGATAATGATGACGAAATATTCCATCATTTAGTTTAAAACACGGATGTATTGGAGGAAGGGGCAGGATGTAGAGTGAGAGGGGTATGTAGCAGGCATATGAGACATCATTGTCTGAATTATGAAGGAAAGAGAGCACTTGGGAGAGCTAGGCTTAGATGGGACGAGAATATCGAAATGATTCTGAAAGAAATATAGTATGAGGGCATGGTCTTGATTCATATGTTTCAAAATACGGTCCAGTTGCTGGATTTGGTGAATTAGATATTGAATCTTAAGGTTCCATAAAACGCGGGGAAGTTTCTGCACCAGCTAAGAGATTAAAAGCTTGTTAAGTTCAGGTTTTGTTATGTAAGTTTTATACGAAAATTATTATTATTATTATTATTATTATTATAGTTTTATATGGATAAAACATCTAAATATAAGAACTGGCATTAACTACAGAGCTCACTGATGGCTATGAAATTCATAGATATAATCCATTTTACTACAGGTGGGTTTAAGCTTGGCATGTACTCCCTGAAGACGGCAGTCATGCCGAAACACGTCGTAGTGAAGTGACTGTAATGTCATATATATTGTAAATGCATTCAGTTGGTACAATAAAAGAAAATATTATTTTAATTAAACAAAATTTTCGCTCAAGTGGTGACGCTTCTCACTTGTAGCATGCACTGGGAAAATTATTAATTTTGTTTAATTATTATCTCTAACGTAAACTAGGTCGTAATTCGGTTACGTGTGTAGTGATCATGAATAACCTGATTTATATGGTCCCATATATGTACCGGTGTATATGTATATGTGTCCTGCCAAAGAAAGACAGAGATGGGATTAGCTTCCGAAACGTCGTGTAGGTGTCCAACGCTCTGTATGCCCTATATTTTGTCTGGAGGAAGGTGGGCTTCCGAAGGTAGTTGTACAACAACCATCCTAGATCACAGCTAAAATTCTTTAAAACAAACGCAATGTTTGAGGCTGAAATTTTATCTATATTATGTCTAATATAAAGGTTCGTTTCCCACATCACAGATAACTTGGTGTGCTTCCGTTATAAAGACTAATCGGAGAACGCCATACAGGGAAATAATGGCTGTAAACTGTAAGAATTATACGGAATATACTATTAAAATGGGTGGGTAGATTTCACATGTTTTTAGCGTAAAACTTGGGCGTTTGTAAAATAACTGCTAGGCTTTAAGGAGTTAATTCGATTGTATGCAATTAAGACACATTACACTCTAACACGCTATATGATAAGTGATTTGTTTCCGACAACAAATCAACCAGCAGTGGTGTTTTATTTTGTCTTATACGGGGCTACCTTTTATGGCCAACAAACTGCATAAGAGGTTAAAACATGTGGGAGGAGAAACTAGAGAGAGAATGAACAGATTACAAATTACGAGTCATCAAGGAAAATGGGATAGAAGGAAACAAGCGAGAAAACAACAGAGTATAGAGGCAAGTAAGAATTAATTCTTCGACAACAGACCGCGCATTATCGGGCACAATGTGGCAGAGGAGTAATGGCTTTCTGATGACTTCCGACCAAGGCGACAACCTAGTGACGAAAAATAAACTGCTGTCGTAAGGTTACGATATGAACAACGACAATTTTATGCGTAGCTAAGTAAAATTTACTGGCGTGTGTAAAGGAGACCTATAATGTCGTTCTTGGACCTTCTGAGAATTCGGCAATGTATATACCTTTGTAGAGTTTTCGAGACACGTCTTTCATTCAACGGTTTGTAGCCGTGAGAAAACCCGGAACTGTAAGACCGCTTTTACCAGGCTGTAACATTCGTAGAGTAATTACTCGTTTAACGATGTGGTAACTTACCAGTAAACCGAAAAGTAGATGAAAATAACACAGAAAGGATCATTTTTTGTGTAAGACTTAATTAAAATATATACCAGCCTGGTCAATGAGTATTCCGTCAGCCGCTAGCGAAAATAAACTTAATCCGAGCCGGGCAACGTTCATCGAATGTTTGGTCCGAAAGTTTTCAACGCTGAATCGAAACAACGTTGTTCGGAGCAAAGATAACAGAGGAATTTTTTGAATGCCCATTCTTGTCCTCTCGGTTCTCGAAAAGAAGACCCATGAGGATGAAACAGATACGTTGTCCCGAAACGTCGGTAAATAATTACCACACGACGCCGTGTAATAACCCAGAAGACCACGGATTTCAGAAGATGCATTCTTTGGTTTCCAATTTTAGACACATTTTGTAATTTTGAATTAGTTGAGACCGGGATCCCTTACTTCTATTCTCAACTGAAATATCACTAGTTCTATCCTATAACGGTATACTTTTATAAACTACAGGATGTAACATCACACAAGATTGTAACTTCACATAATCGACTTGTTTCTATGGCCACACCGTTCAATTCTGTGTTCCACCCTTCAATAACGCTGGTGTTTAAAGTGATCTTAAATTTATAGCACCCCTAAATGCTTTCAAGAACGTAAAGTGCACCCAGACCGGCAGCATGTGCAGTATTTAAAAAAAATATTATTATTATTATTATTATTTACTGCAATTGGGTTTTCACCCGGTGGCAGTAGTCCTTACACTAGTACACACAATACAAATGGACATATAAATATACATAAAATTAACAATACAAAACAAACTATACACAATTACAAAACAAAATACATACAGTAAATACAAGTACACACATTAGAACACCATACACACATTACAAAAACATCCACACCTTGCAAAAGCATCCACTCCTTACAAAAGCATCCACACCTTACAAAAACATCCATACCTTACAAATACATCCACACCTTACAAAAACACCCATACACATACAAAACAAAATACATACAGTAAATACAAGTACACATATTAGAAGAACCCCGTTCAACCTTACAAAAACACCCATGCACATACAAAACAAAATACATACAATAAATACAAGTACTCATATTAGAACACCGTACACACCTTACAAAAACACCCATACACATACAAAACAAAATACATACAGTAAATACAAGTACACACATTAGAACACCGTACACACATTACAAAAACATCTGCACCTTACAAAAGCATCCACTCCTTACAAAAGCATCCACACCTTACAAAAACATCCACACCTTACAAATACATCCACACCTTACAAAAACACCCATACACATACAAAACAAAATACATACAGTAAATACAAATACACATATTAGAAAACCGTACGCACCTTACTAAAACACCCTTACACATACAAAACAAAATACATACAGTAAACAAAATACATACAGTAAATACAAGTACACATATTAGAACACCGTACACACATTACAAAAACATCCACAACTTACAAATCATCCACACCTTACAAAAGCATCCATACCTTACAAAAACACCCATACACAGTACAAAAAAAAACACGCACAATACAAAAAACACCCACACATTAATTAATTTCAGTGCGTTAGAATATCCTCAGTATAAAGTCAGACCAAAGTACATGCTAATTATATCCGCCAAGAACTTAATTCACTTCACTTCACTTCGAAACCAGAGCACTTCACTTCACATCACTTCACACCCCTTCACTTCACATCCCTTATTTTTATTTAATCTCCACTTAAAAATCCTTAGCTTGTAATGACGTTCTTGACCCTTTTTTTAAAAGAGCTTAATTTACAGGGGAAAGTCGCTAGTACGCTTGGAGGTAATTGGTTCCAGCTTTTTATGGTCCTATTTACAAAGGAATATTTACCTACATCTGTTCTTTGTTTCCTAATCCTAATTTTCCGACTATGATCGTCCCTACCCAGGTAGCATGGTTTTAGCAGTCTATCCCCTAATGTTTTCCAAGCCCGTCCCCCGGTGTATGCTTTGAAAAGGGCGCATATTCGGGCTATCCTCTACGCTGTGTCAATGTTTCCCAACCCGATTCATTTGTATTATTTGCAAATTTTGCCGCTCTCTTTTGCACGCGATTCAAAGCGCTTACCTGACCCTCTCTGTATGGGTCCCAACACACCGCTCCATACTCAAGTATCGGTCTCACAAGTGCCGTATAAGCTAAACTTTTCGTATTATTATTTGCCCTTTTGAGTATACGCATTACGAAATGAAGAGCCCTCCATGATTTTCTTAGTGTATAATTTACATGATCTGCCCAGCTTAGGTCGCTGCGTATAATTATTCCTAAATACCTAAAGTTATTTGCCTCTGGAATTAGTTGATCCCCAATACAATACCTCAGTTTACTTTCACCCTAGCTCTATTGAAGCTTACTGCTTTACTCTTACCTGGATTTATCCTCATTTCATTTTCAACCGCCCATTCCCCTAATCTATTTAAGTCTGTCTGCAAATTTTCAATGTCATTACTATCGATTATCCTCCTGTATATTATACAATCATCAGCGAAAAGCCGTATATTTGACTCAATGTTTCTCCAAATATCATTAACATAAGCGAGGAACAGCAACGGACCTAATACGCTCCCTTGCGGCACTCCCGACGTTACTCTGACTTCATCAGATAGTTGTCCGTCTACTCTAACTCTTTGCGAACGTCCTAACAGAAATTCCTTTATCCACACCACTACCCTCAAGTCCACACCGGTTTCCGCAATTTTTAAAAGCAGCCTATCATGTGGGACTAAATCAAAAGCCTTTGAAAAATCTATTATAATTTATTATAATCTATTATAATTTAAGGCCCTTACACTGCCCCGAGTTTATTATATTGTGCCCAAACCTACGTCTTCATAAGCTACAAGTTAGTGCGACCTGAACTCACAGATAAACATCCAGAACACCGATTATAATGAAATATTTCGTGGGTTTCCTCAGGACGTTCAAGGAAATGGTTTGATAATGGTTTGATTAGACAAAGACCACTTCCTTCTTAATCCTTTCCAATTCATCACTGACCTATCACCCTACGAACGACGCCACACAGTTCAGAGACACTAACAGCGTCGTAATGTAAACCACAAAAGAAAAAAGAGGTACTTACAAAGCGAGGCGCTGTTTCTTCTGTAAAGTGTTCCAACCAGAGACAGAAATCTGCCCCCCTCTCCCCCCTATCATTTTTTTTTCACCATACAAAGCTGGCTGTATCATTTCCAGCCAGCACATGGCTACTTACATTCCTTGTTTGGTCCCGTCTATCAAGAGAAAGATCTGTGAAGGGATAGAATTTGCATACGCAAACGTCAGATTCCTCGTTCTAGAATAAGACCACTTTAACTTTTCTCCAGTCTTGCCACCCTTCTGTCTCGATTACACTGGTTTTGATTGTGGTAAATCAAATAGAATCAAGACATATATTTTTGAATGATGGGTTCATGATTTATTCACAAAGGCGAGACTTCAGTTTCTACCCGTATGGTAAAGTCACACTTAACATATGATATTATAGCAATACTTCGTTACAATTTTAATATTATTAATGTATTTTTAATCACAAGTAAAATAAATTGTTATTGATCTTGTAGAGACAATTGTAAGAGTGTTGGCTGTTAATACCTCGTGACGTTTATAGGAACTGAGTAGGCACTTCTTTGATTTTGACTAATACGTTGATTCCAGGCTTCCGCCGCGATTTTGATGAAATCTGTGGTCTTCTGGGTAATTACACGGCGTCGTGTAATTACCCAGAAGACCACAGATTTGACTAATACGCTTAATGCAATATATGGGCATATTTGGTAACTAGAATTTGATTTAGGGATTTGAGTGAGAAGAGCATGAATCATTTCTGCAATAAATATCAATAATATTCCCCTCACTTCAAACAGTTTTTACTAATTTCAATAAAAATAAATTATTCATTTCCTCACACAGGGTCTCGAGGACAACCTCCCGTTACAAACAAGAAGTAGAGAGTAGCTTTGCCTATCGGGCCCAACGTAGTAAGAGTTGCCGTTTCGGCCTGAAGACTGGACACAATCTTCGAGAGGTAGTGTTTTTATCTATTTTTATTAGATATTCATCACCAGAAGATTGGCAAAGCCCTTGATTATACCAATCCTAAAACGTGATTACAAGAGTTACGATATGAAGAAACACAGAGTGCCCTTTCAATTACTGAGATAGTATAGTATCCCTGCAAGAATTACCGATAATACGACAGTAATCTGTGTTAGTATAGCTCCCAAAACGAGTTATTACAAGAGCAAAGTTTGAAGAAGTAGTACGATCTTCAGTGAGCGCTCCAGGCAGCGTCTGTCTAAAGCTATCACAACAGTTACGTAACCTAAAGGCCGATTTATTCCTTCAGTGTGCTATATTAGTGAATTACTACACGAGTTAAGGAACAAAATTCGGTCAATCTCTTCACTTATTTGTACTAGCTTACTCCCATTCTCCAAGAGTTGTTTACGGACTGTACGGTCCGGGGATCGAATCCCGGTGAGGGCGAGATTTTCCGCACCTGTCCAGATCGGCCCTGGGGCCCACCCAGCCTCCTATACAATGGGAACCGGATCTCTTTCCCGGGAGTAAAGCGACCGGGGCGTGGAGTTGACCAACCACCCTCATCTAGTGCCAGGGTCTTCATAGCCTGTTCTAGGGAGAACTTTATCTTTACCTCCAAAAGTTGTTAGACGAATTTTTTAAGTATAACGCATAGCTTATTCTTCCAGCAATCTACCCTCATAGAGCCCACATCAAGAAATGTACAGCTGACGGTCTGGTGTGGCCGAAGATAACTAAATTGACACAGACGATTACTGGGCAACGTCCAGTGCAAATCCTGAGCACACACATCAAGAAGAAAATACATTCAGTAAAGATGTCCCTAAGAGTACGCTGAAAAGTTTTTATACAACTCTCTACTCTCTTTTAAAGGACGCTTAACAATCGTATTCCTCAAAATTTAATGGTTAACGACATTTCGAAAGAAAAAACATAATTAAGTAATCATCAGTTGACACTGCATACCATTCCAGAAGTTGAAATACCAGTAACAACGCTGTGAAAACATGACATACCGACTTGTACGTACATCCCATCCCTGATTCGATGTCAATGTTACAGCGATTTTAAGTTGGACAGCCCTGCAAGAAATACTATAACGCCTTATCCTTCCGGAAACCATAAAGTAAAGCGTGTTCTTTGTTCGCTTGTTTTGTATAACAGAATTTGCGGAAATAGAAAAGTCACTGACGTCACGACATCAGCGAGTTTCCAAATAACGAATTCCTTTTCGTTTTTTTTCATATTCCACGTCACTTCCATCAAACATCCGGCTTGAAACCGACGAACCAATGACGTTCTTTTGACTACTTGCCCCCGTTTCGGTCGTGCATGGCTCTCTTTTATGAATGCTTTTCGCCAGCTTCGGCTTTTGCCTTGAACCCATCAAGATATTGGAGTCTCATTATATATGACTGACAATGGGGCTCTTTGTCTGGGCGAAGTTCGAGCGACTCTAACATACTGGTAGCCATGGCAACACTTGTGCGACTTGTGACGAATGACCACTTACTTTAGAAATGTCATCCTCAATACAGCTAACCACAAACACTCCTCCTGCACTTATGTGTTGATTTGTATTTGGCATAAAATGGGCGACCTAGTTACATGCATCATCACTACTCAACCAGCGACAATCGTACAGTCTTCCGATACACAAACAATAAAGTTAAAAAGGAGATTTGTTGCAGTGCACGCCTGAGAACATATGGGTGTACTGGATGAGAGACACTAGACACACTCATTCCTAAACACGGCACTAGATGTAAGTTTGTAGTGAACTTTGCGCCCCGGCCGTTTTAACCCTGGAGAAAATGTCCGCACATAAGTGCATATCAAATAGGAGGCTGGATGGGCCCCAAAACGGTTCTGGTAATTTTGGAGGAGACTACAACCTTGCCCCTCTGACGGATATCGACCAATATTCCACAGATGTCCATCGCGTAGACTAATCACTTTCCCGACTGAGCTATTTCGGCTCCAAACACATCAAAGGCATTATAATTATTTCCAGTTGATAATGAGTGAAGGCTTTTCTAGGTTTCTTTCTCTTTTTTTGCAGTGCGAGGTTAGAGATGCGTGCTTGTAAAGAAAACTGTCAAAATCCTTGGAAACAACATGAAACACCCCAGACTTTTTGACAAGAGATTCTTAATATTTCTTTATAGAAATACAATTTTAATATCAAGACAATGAAAATATAACATCAATATATTAAGAGTATATATATATATATATATATACTTATAAATAATGTACATACACGCGCAATATTTTACTCTCTACCAACTTTTCCCTCTCCACCTCATCCCCCCACCCACACTGACTCAATAGCGAAGTGGCTGTTCCTGGAGACACATTTGCTCAGAAATAACAAAAAAAGAATAATGAAATTACGCAATAAGGAATGAGTTAAAAATGTTATAAATATTAAATAAAAACCAATATTGACATAAATAATTTACAAGAGTGTCTTAATTATTGGCCTAAAACTCCAGTATCGTTCATTAAACAATCATTCCTAAAATCCACACAAGGTGCCAACTTTCTCAGAAAATATCTTTAATCTGAAATTATGGCTCATTTCTACACAGAGCTTGCACGGACAAAAAAAAAATAATCTAACAGGGGAAGTTGTATAAATTTATTTTTCAAGCAGTCTCCCGTTTTATAGCCGTCATTTCCGGGTTTGTTATTTCTCCTTTAGCTCTTCTGCTTCACACAACACCCCGCTTTCGTCTCTCACACTTACAACTTTTTATTCCTTATCTTCTACCCATTAATTACGGGCACCATGTGCCGCAAATTGCCAGATATATAACACAAAAATTATGGCAAAAAAAGATGCACTGAAGTAGTTGGAATTTTCTGACTGGATCTACTCCAAACCAGCGTAAAAGAAACCGGGTATTTAAGAAAAAAACTTCGTTTCATGTCAAGAAGGAAAATAGTCAGACGTTGTAAAGTCTAGTTGTGCCTGAACACTGTACTTTAATAATTTCGGGGAAAAAAAAGGTACTGGGAAGCAGGGACTAAAGTTAGAAGAAGCAGTTATGACACCCGAGCTGTTGTATACCAAACTGCTGACGCAAATATTCAGTCCTCATAAGTATTCTATTGCTACATATATTCACTTTTCATTTAATTGTCCTTTACAAACACACACACACACACACACACACTATCAACTGAGTTGAAAACAATTTTTACTGCTAAACAGAAAAATGTTCGGTCTATTTTTCCATCATACATACCAAGAAGGTATCAGTTCACAAAATTCTGTCTTGCTTGACGATTTGTGTCGCAGTGAACCACTTTTGCCTTACATGGATGCAGTACGGTATTTCGTTCTGCCTGCTTTCTTGCTGTCCAGAATGGAAGCTACTTCATAAAAACTTTGGACGCATTTCTACATTTTGTCTCAATTTACAGGACACTAAGTGTAGCAGGAACACTGCACGCGTACGAATCACAACATCCACAGCCGCTGGGCGGCAGATAATTTACAGACGCAGCGATAAAACTACCGGATATTTTTCCGGCGTGTGGTCGAACACAACAACAGTGCCGATAGCAAATGACTATGGGCGTTTGCCAGACAATATAACGCTCCTATATATAAGCAGATTCAGCTATTACTACTGGCGATACTAAAACATAAATATGGCTTAAGCTGCCATAAAACGACTTCCCTGAAGCCCAGGACACGTTTAGTAAGCCGGTTCCTTTCGCTGATCTGGTACAACTTACACAGGGCACTCGGTTATTTGAACAATACCAGTAATATAGCCTATAATATTGGTAACTTCTGCTATTTCGCCGCGCGTGTGGGCTGTAGGCTAAGTGGGATATGTTAATATAAAAAGTGAGCGTACAGGAAGTCACAAATGATATTTGTTCTGTAAAATAATGACCCTATATATACTTCAGTAAGTAATGATTCAGACTGTAGAAAAGAGATTAATTACTGACTTATTAATTGGTGGAAATGAAATGTCTTTGAAACTCTTAAAACAATCTGGCTTCTGCGTTTCAGAGTTCCTCATCTTATGGTTAACTATTAAACCATAATTTCAAAAAAGGAACAAGATACTGTATTTGACTTTTACACACACGCTATAAACATAAACCAGAGCAAGTATAAACCGACTGGAGTCTGTTCTGCCTTTTGACATAAGCGATAAAAACTTATCTTGCTTGACATCCGCCACAGACCTTCCAATGTGTCTGTATTTTCTTTTCTTTGTTCAAGTACATCGTTTGCTTTCATTCATCTGCCCATATGTTTGACCTGTGAACCTTGACCCCTGGATCTATAACCTTTTAATATAATCACGCATCTTGCTTATTGACCTATTGCGGTTATATGAATCATCAAATTAGCAACAAACAAGCGAATGTCATCATTCGTAATTTCAAAGATGATTTATTTGATACATTTCCAAAACAAGACGACTTCCGTTGGAATGTAAGCATAAACAGAGATACGAGTTTGACTGTCTGTGTGATGAAACTGTACAATAATCGCAAAATAAACAAACAGTCCTATAACTTTCGGTTCGATAAGTGTAAGGCGAGTTATTCATAAAATCACGAAGAACTCCATGTGTCTTTATGACAAAGTCCCTATCACAACGCAATAAAGGAAACAAAATTAAACGAGATTTGAAATTCTTATGGTGCTGAATATATAGATTCGCGTTTTCTGGGATGTGACGCCGTGTAGTTTGGTATATAGGTACCAACATGAAGGAGAAGCTTGTTTCATCCACTCACTGTGTAGAAAAGTAAAATGTAAGTTTAATTTCCTGTCCTGAAGATGGAGACAGCAGAAATATACGGGGTCATACCCCACACGAGAGCATACTGTTCAAGACGAAATAACAGTGTGAGGCAGTTCTTATTGAGAAGCTGACTTTCGTCTAGCTCGTCAAGAAATCCCTCTTCTTGCGCGGAACCCAAAAGCCCATTACCTTACCACAAAACCTCGCCGCTGTAGTCCCTGCTGAATCTAGCTCACATACTTATATCCTTCTTCTTTAAAATCCGTTTTAATATTATCCTTCCTTACACGTCTACGTCTCCCAAGAGGCCTGTTCCTTTCACATATTGGGATTAAAATTTTTAAGCCTTTAACAGTATTCCCATACTTGCTAGATGCCCTGCCCACTGTAAATATATCCTCTGAAGAGTCCACAGATATTACGAAGCTATTTTTATTACGTGATTTTCTCCAGCCTTTCTTAAGTAATTTACCCTGATCTTGCATAAGCATCGGGAACGAAACAGAAGACAAGTTTATAGCACAGTAATGTTTCAAAAGAAGAGGGCGGGTACCTACTAGGCAATGGACACTGTTTCCATTCCCACCTGAACATAATTCTTTGACATTTGACTAGAAAAATCTGCAGAGATGATTTTTGTAGCACTGAAAGGAATTCAAAACAGTTTTGGAGAGTAATGCATATAAACATGTCCGTGATAAGTGTGTCCCTGTCACCACGGCATGGCGCGTCCTCAGGTTGTGGATGGAGGAACGGCCTGTAGATATGGAGGGTAGCTGTGAATACACTGAATAAGCAGTCGCGGACAGCAGACAAGTGGTGGTCCTCCAGCTTGGGGGTTGGGCGAGGTACTAACAACTCCTCACCGTAAAAAATTATCACGTTACGAAACATTTGACAAAGCCTCGGACCTGGACTGATTCTTTGGTACAACTTAATAATATTAAAATGGATCTTCAAGAAGTGGGATGGGGGGCATGGACTGGATTGATATGGCTCAGGATAGGGACAGGTGGCGGGCTGTTGTGAGTGCGGTAATGAACCTTCGGGTTCCATAAAACGTGGGGAATTTCTTGACTAGCTGACGACCTGTTTGCTTCTCAACAAGGACTGTGTTACATGGAGTTAGTTAGTTAGTTATGCATGTATAAGCTCTTACGTTTACGCTCTTACGTTTACGCTGTTACGTTTATGCTATTACGTTTACGCTGTTCCTTTTACGCTCTTACGTTTACGCTGTTACACAAATTACCAGTTTCTTAAGTTTATTCTCTTACTTGTCTGTGGAAACTGCGGTAGTATTTAGTAACTAACACAACGCGAGTGAAACAGAGGGCAGGCCGTCTAACTTCCACCCTGAAATTAGAGCGTTATATACGAGTATAAAACTGAATACCAGAACAAAATATTTGACAGCTAAAAGGCAGTTTTAACATTTGTGTAGCTTCCACTATGTCGGCATTCACTCGTTTCTTCAGATTAATGACAGATTTAATTAAACTGTCTACGTTGGCTTCTACTTCTACGACAACACATCCGCTTGTTAAACGTGAAGAGTTATTGTCCTGTCGTGATTAAAAAACACGCCCCTTGTTCATCAGATAAGTCCTCAGATAAACTGAGTCACAAGAAATGCCACCAACTAAGCGACTTTACTCATCCTTTATACGCGATACTGAATTCTCATATTCACTAACAATTATCTTCAGCAGGGGTGTTTAGAAGCATTACAACTAGGCAAAATGTTCTCCTTAACAATCAACAGAACACCTACCTTAACATCATTTAACGAGACATCACACTGATATGTCCATAATTATAATTTATTTCACAACAAAATACTTGGGATTAGTTTTTCAAGATCGGGGCTGAGGTCGAGGAAATTTAGACAGTATGGGGCAGAGATACTTTCAGACGGAATACATGACGAAAAGACCACTTGAGAGACCTAGACATAGATGAGAGGATAATATCAAATAAGCCTAAAGAATATTGTGGAATTGATGAATTTTGAGTCAAGAGAAATTTCGTAATTTATTGGCCAGCTGGGCTGCTATCAGCTTCACAGAAGGATGTGCTCCTTGGATACCGTAATCTTCATGCTCTCTAAAGCTACGTCATTGTATACAGTTGTACTCACAAGTTGCAGGAAAGCTGCGCTTCATTACGAAACACTTACCTACAACACAGAAAGAAAGAAAACCATTAATAACTAAATCTCAATCTGAAGTCATTAATATAGGGGTATTTGTTTATTAATTACATAAAGGCCCTGTAACCTGAAACCACAGAACAGAGCTTTGTGTTAAAAATGTAGGCAGATTATTCTATTGCCGGCATTTGGGTTAGCGTAGTCACAGTGACTAGGCTATGGGCTGGACGAACCAGGGTTCGAACACCGGCATGGGAAACTGATTCTTGTTTTCTCTAAAACGACCAGACCGGCTTTGAAATCCAGCCAGCCTCCTAGTCAATGGGTTTCGAGGTTCTGGACATACGGAGAATTGTAAGGCGTTTAACTGCGTGTACTATACTTAGTACTATACTTAATACTATACTTAATATTATACTTAGTGCTATACTTAATACTGTACTTAGTACTATATTTAATACTATACTTAATATTATACTTAGTACTATACTTAATACTATACTTAATATTATACTTAGTGCTATACTTAATACTGTACTTAGTACTATATTTAATACTATACTTAATATTATACTTAGTGCTATATTAATACTGTACTTAGTTCTATACTTAATACTATACTTAATATTATACTTAGTGCTATACTTAATACTGTACTTAGTACTATACTTAATACTATACTTAGTACTATACTTAATACTATACTTAGTACTATGCTTAATACACCAAATTAATTCACATCACGTTAAGTCTGATATAAATTATTGCGAAGATACAAGAACCCAGATCATGAATTTTTGTATTTACGTTTTGAAACCTGCTTCTGAAGTTTGAATACTAGGAAACTGTAACAAGCTTTTCCTACGTAAAAAAAATTTTTAATTCACCGCAGTTGTTAAAGATATTCGCCGCCTTTCATTAACTGAAATCTGTTTTATGCATAAGTGACTTCCATCTCTATTCAGGCATAACAAAAGACATGCAAACAAATATTATTTTAAAAGGGAAATTCTCACACAGTAGAGCAGTGACTACCAGATAATATTCCTCAGAACTACTGGATTAAGCGAAGTGAATATAAGCGGTCCGTAAAAAATTCCTACACGTTATAATAATGACACTGTTATAAACATTGCTGTAAGCTTTATTTCAAATAATTTTAATTTCTATTCTATAATAATTCATTTGCTCAAATAGTCCATGCGTTTTTTTTAAACACTACAAAAAAATGAAAATATTTTAAAAATAATTTGTTTTGTGGGAGAACAAAGTTTTTTATACATTTTATAAGTTTCACTTTTTGTATAAGACAAACGTGTCATATGTTTATAAATATGTGCAATTAAATAATACATTAGTCTCAAGTTTTTGTATAAAATTTATTTCTTATTATCCTTACGTATGTGTGGTCTAGTCCTTTTAGCTAATATATAAAAATTCTATTTGTCATTCAGCAGAAACTTTCGAGTGCGAAAAGGTTCCGTGACCAAATAATTTTCGGAATCGCTGGTCCATAATACATGCATACGCCATACTGCATATGTTTCATGTATCCATTACACAACATTAAAACAAAGCATGTCATACACTGACATTAATTATAGCAGAGCAAAAAAAAATATATGTATCCAAATAACACATTTACATACTTCTCTTCAGTATAGTAACATTTTCCTACCTCTACCATCCAGCCACACCATTTACTCTATGCTGTTGTCAGGGCGAAAATAATACCTGAGGCTCCCGCTAACGACGTTATCGACTGTCTGTCGGAATGGATTTGACGTTTGACGTCGCAACGCTGGATGACGCGTGACTGTAATGCCTTTTAGCTCGGTTGACGAACGAGGTGTTGATTGATCAGTCCTGTCACGCTTAGAAGCGTGTGGACAGAGCTCTAACTTCCATGTCTTGTTACCTGCATTAACAATGGCCAGCAGTCTTCATTGTCTCCAATGTTCATTCACTGTTTTGGTTACATCATCAGCCATACATTTCTACCCTTTCATATACCTATCATTGACCACACCCCGTAGTGTCTTACGATTCAGGACTAATTCTAAGAAACGTCCTTTATACAAATTGCTAATTAACTCCATGAAATAAAGTACTTCTTGAAAAGACAATAGTTTTTTTTGTTATTACTGCACTCACAAGAGCACACCACTTGCTCCTATCCTGAGCCACGTTAATCCAGTCCACGCCCTCTCCATCTCATTTCTTGACTATACATCTTAATATTATCCTCCCAGCTAATCCTATGCCTTGAAAGTGCTCTCTTTCCCTTAGCTTTCCCCACCAAACCCTGCATGCACCTCTCCTTTCACCCATAAAGGCCACATGCCCTGCTCATCTCATTCTTTGTTTGATCACTCGAATAATATTTAGTGAAGAATACAGTAGAATCCGGTTATAACGACATCGGTTTAAGCGACACCTCGTCTATAACGTCAGATGTTCTGTGGTACAAATTACTTCCTCACTGTTAACAGTACCATTATATTCCTCGGTTAGAAAAACACTCGTTTATAACGACACAAAATATTCAGTCCCTTTCATGACGTTAAAACCGAGTCCCATACATCGGTCATCTAGCACGTAGTCTAGTAACTGTACTGACGGAATTATATGTTCCAAATATTATTGTAATGACGTAATTAGTATTCGTAAATTTATTTTTATTAAACACAATTTAAAACCAAGCTGTGAACTGAATATCATGTATATCTTTGGTCTTAACTCACCGTGCATTTGTATTATTTTAGATATACAACCAACAAAATGCACAAATTAATAAAGGTACAAATTAGCTCCTTATCATGATTTTAACCCTACACGCTTTTCAGCTCTTTATGAGCCATCATCAGGGGTTTTCCTTATAAAAAGTGCTTTTCAAATGCTGGATCTGTTGATGACACTTGTAAAATTATGCACTATTTTAGAGCATACCACATCATCAGGAAGACTACACTACGACGTAACAAACAAAATAACAAGAACTCACACAGCAACGCACACACATGCAATATATGATCTTCTGTAACTTCTATAAATGCGAACATATCTCTATATAGTAGACGCAGTGAACAGTGTTTTTAACAAGTTATCATTTTTAACAAATCATCATTTTAACTATAATTTATGACTCATGTTTTTAACTTATGAACGAGTGTTTTTATGCTCTAAAATAGTGCATAACTTTACAAGTGTCATCAACAGATCCAGCATTTGAAAAGCACTTTTTATAAGAAAAACCCCTGATGATGGCTCATAAAGAGCTGAAAAGCGTGTAGGGTTAAAATCATGATAAGGAGCTAATTTGTACCTTTATTAATTTGTGCATTTTGTTGGTTTATATCTAAAATCATGTATATCATTTGAGTCGCAAAACGCAGGAATATTGGAGAGGCGGGATATTGCTTTAGAGATCAATTTGTAACACGTGCATTACCGCTAACTCATACACAATAATGAAGCACAATTTAACAAACTTTATAAAAGTTTCCGACGCATTTCGGTGTAACATCACACCATCCTCAGGTGAGACACACAGAACACTGAAAAATACACAAACCTAGTAAAGTAAAGTAAAGTTTTCCCTATAACAGGCCATGAAGGCCCAGAGGGGGAGTAGAGGTATAGCTCTACTCATTCTTGACCCCGGCGCTAGTTGGGGGTGGGTGGTCAGCACCAGCCCCGGCCGCTTTACCCCTGGGAACGACCCGGTACTCATTGTATAGGAGGCTGGGTGGGCCCCAGGGCCGGTCTGGACGTATGCAAAAAATCTCGCCCCCCACCGGGATTCGATCCCCGGACCGTCCAGCCCGTAGCGAGTCGCTATACACAAACCTAGATAGTTAGGAATTCGTTAAAAAAATATATTGCTAAATACCACACGACGCCGTGTGTTAGAATATTTTACAAAGTTGCTGAAGTATTGCAAATTGTTCATCGACGAATGCGCCAAGAAATGTAGTGCAGCAGAGTACAAGAATGTACTAACATGTCGGAAGTCTTACAGTTTGTTACATCGTACTTCAATATTGCGTAGGGATTGGTGGTAATACATGACGCTATAATATGTACGTACACGGTACGGACAATTTTAAATTTCAAGAAATCATTTATTAACGTTTGTTTGTTTATTTTTTTACACTAACGCTGTAAAATTAATCTTGTCCACAAATCTCTGCCTCACTCAAAGCCACAGACAGAAGAATGTTGTGCGGACATTATAATTACCTTCTTCCGGAACATTTCACCATGTACAGTTACATGTTGCTTGTGATGTTTCGGAGGGACATGCCGCTACCTTCTTCATGGTGAATGCATTACATTCCGGTAGATAATGAAGTAACTGAGAGGACGAAATGGATGGATTATATCGGCGCACACCTTTAGACGGTTGATAGAATTCTTTGCACGACAGACACGGTCTATCGCAAAGTGTCCACATGTAAATACAAGTTATAACGACGCCCACGTATAAATACAAGTTATAACGACGCCCACATATAAATACAAGTTATAACGACGCCCACATGTAAATAAAAGTTATAACGACGCCCACATATAAATACAAGTTATAATGACGCCCACATATAAATACAAGTTATAACGACGCTCACGTATAAATACAAGTTATAACGACGCCCACATATAAATACAAGTTATAATGACGCCCACATGTAAATAAAAGTTATAACGACGCCCACATATAAATACAAGTTATAATGACGCCCACATATAAATACAAGTTATAACGACGCCCACATGTAAATAAAAGTTATAACGACGCCCACATATAAATACAAGTTATAATGACGCCCACATATAAATACAAGTTATAACGACGCTCACGTATAAATACAAGTTATAACGACGCTCACGTATAAATACAAGTTATAACGACGCCCACATATAAATACAAGTTATAACGACGCCCACATGTAAATAAAAGTTATAACGACGCCCACATATAAATACAAGTTATAATGACGCCCACATATAAATACAAGTTATAACGACGCTCACGTATAAAACAAGTTATAACGACGCCCACATATAAATACAAGTTATAATGACGCCCACATATAAATACAAGTTATAACGACGCCCACATATAAATACAAGTTATAATGACGCCCACATATAAATACAAGTTATAATGACGCTCACGTATAAATACAAGTTATAACGACGCCCACATATAAATACAAGTTATAATGACGCTACATATAAATACAAGTTATAACGACGCCCACATATAAATACAAGTTATAATGACGCCCACATATAAATACAAGTTATAACGACGCCCACATATAAATACAAGTTATAACGACGCCCACATATAAATACAAGTTATAACGACGCCCACATGTAAATAAAAGTTATAACGACGCCCACATATAAATACAAGTTATAATGACGCCCACATATAAATACAAGTTATAACGACGCCCACATATAAATACAAGTTATAATGACGCCCACATATAAATACAAGTTATAACGACGCCCACATATAAATACAAGTTATAACGACGCCCACATATAAATACAAGTTATAATGACGCCCACATATAAATACAAGTTATAACGACGCCCACATATAAATACAAGTTATAACGACGCCCACATATAAATACAAGTTATAACGACGCCCACATGTAAATAAAAGTTATAACGACGCCCACATATAAATACAAGTTATAACGACGCCCACATATAAATACAAGTTATAACGACGCCCACATATAAATACAAGTTATAACGACGCCCACGTATAAATACAAGTTATAACGACGCCCACATATAAATACAAGTTATAACGACGCCCACATATAAATACAAGTTATAACGACGCCCACATGTAAATAAAAGTTATAACGACGCCCACATATAAATACAAGTTATAACGACGCCCACATATAAATACAAGTTATAACGACGCCCACGTATAAATACAAGTTATAACGACGCCCACATATAAATACAAGTTATAACGACGCCTACATTAAATAAAAGTTTTAACGACGCCCACATATAAATACAAGTTATAACGACGCCCACATATAAATACAAGTTATAACGACGCCCACATATAAATACAAGTTATAACGACGCCCACATATAAATACAAGTTATAAAGACGCCCACAGTACACAAAGTACTTTAATAACATATCTTAAATATAACTGCGACGTTTAGCGAAGGACTGTCTTCAGTTTTGAAGTAAAGTTTATTGACACGTAATTAGATCAATGAAACTGCGCATTACTTCAACTGAACATGCATCGAAGCCAAAGTAGTGCAATTAGACTTTGGATGACGTGGCTCATAGCGACCAGCAGCGGCGCAGCTAATAAAATGCGGCCACGTGTCTTTACAAAGTATGTAATACGATGTTTAAAAGTTATTAGTTTCTTTCTATTGTCAATGCGTTCTAATTTCCTGGAGGCTAGGATATTTAACAGAAACTGTAGAATCAAGTTATCTTTCGAAATTAGTCAAGCTTTAGAGGCAGTAATTAAAATAAGCGGTGACTATGAAGTTGAGGTTTTCATACAGAAATGTGACCAGACCTGTGAAACAAGATTCACTCACAAACAATTTAAGGTAGAGGACCGAGGTAATGCAAAAATTGCAATACAGAAAAAAAAAGGTAACTTTTTACCTGTCCACGCCATGAAGGCGTACAGGGGGAGTAAAAGCATAGCTCCATTCATTCTTAACCTAAACGTTAGATGGAAGTGAGTGGTTAACATAAGGCTCCGACCCTTTTGTCCCGAGGAAATATTTCTGGTTTTCATTAATTAGGAGGATGGATGGGCCCCAGAGTCATTCTGGACGATTTGGAGAACTAAATCTCTTGACTATCCAGGGATTCGATCCTCGGATTTATCAAGCCGTAGCCCAGTCACTATATCACTTCTCTATCCCGAATCTCTCGGTTAATTACTTTAAAATATTTAGGTCTTTTGATGCGGTATGTGTTTTGAATTCATTTCTTCAGTTCATTGATGTTATAGGCTTATGGGGGGGGGGGCATGGCGTTGGACACCCACCCTTTATTAGCGCCAAAGTTACCTGCAATAGCATACTACGGTCTGACCTCCATATACCTTTACCTTCACCTTTACAGACTTATTGCATGATAAGTCTTGTACCTCCGTACGTAGGTACAACTTTACAGATAAATCTGCTTACTCCATTTTCAAGAAGCGCCACCATAAGCCAAACTCCTCGATATGACCAAACTTGTTACACTGTATGAAAGAAAGCTAAGACCGCTATACAAATCTCTGCTACCAGTAAACTACATATATAATTTCACGTTGTATTCACCGTGCATCTTGTTAACTAATTAAAAGTTTTATTAGACCAACATATGCACTATATTCTTATAACCAAGTCAATCACCCCTACTCCCTTAAACATAACTTTACGATACGGGTTTGGTACAATGATGCTGATATCCGTTCATATTCCTACAGGAAAACTTCAACATCCTTGTGATAACAGCGTAGAAGACCGGACTGCCTTTAATTTATATATATAACAATGGATATGTAATTTTAACCTTTTATGTAAACACAGTCCCTAGGAGTAATCTGTGGTCTTTTGTGTGATTACACGGCGTCGTGTGGTAATTATTTACCGACGTTTCGGGACAACGTGTCGGTCCCATCTTCACGGGTCGAGATCCAAGAAGGAAAGATCCAAAATACCACAGATTACATCAACATCGCGGCGGAAGCCTGAAATCACATTCCCTAGGATTTTACAGCTGAAAAAAATAATACCTAAATCCATTGGGAACTAAGATTCATTTTACTGTTATGTGGATGTACTAACTGTTTTAAAATTGAACAACAGATGTAAAGTCTATGTAAAAAACATTGACCCCCTGAAGATGGCCTGTTATAGGCCGAAACATATGTAGGGGTGATTGACTTGGTTATAAGAATACAGTGCACGTGTTGGTCTAATAAAACTTTTAATTACATACATTAGTTTAAAGTAAAGGGGTTTCATTACCTACCACCAGCCTTAACAAGCAAAACATTTTGAGTCTGTTCCGATTGTGTTCTTTGTAGGCTTTTTACGGCCTTCAGAATGGGTATTGAACATTTTTTTAACAAACGTCATCCGATTGTGCTGTTAATAGTACAAATTTTAAATCAATGTGTTTTAAAGACCAATCGCGAACGTGAGAATGACCTAAAATAGGTCGAAACATGTAGTTCTATATAATAAATAGAATTTAGTTGTGTTCTGGCAAATATTGATTTAATATTTGTACTAGTGATTATTTTCTTAAAAAAATCTTTAACACACTGATTTTTTTTGTGATGCAGACACAATATATTTTCAACGAGATAAAAACTAAATTTTAATAGGTAGTTGTTATTTCACTTTTATACTAATTAAATAAGGGCCGCGATAGCTCAGTCGGTATAGCGACTCGCTACGGGCTGGACGGTCCGGGGATCGAATCCCGGTGGGGGCGAGATTTTCAGCACCCGTCTAGACCGGCCCTGGGGGCCTACCCAGCCTCCTGTACAATGGGTACCGGGTCATTCCCGGGGGTAAAGCGGTCGGGGCGTGGCGTTGACCACCCACCCCCATCTAGCGCAGAGGTTAAAGAAAGAGTAGAGCTATACCTCTACACCCCCTATGGGCCTTCGTGGCCTGTTCTAGGGGTAACTTTACTTTACTTTATATTAATTAAATAAATTGCAGTCTTCTTACTGTTAAAAACGCCGATGCCAAACAACGTTAACTCGGCTAACAGAGTACTATATTTAAAATCGTTGAGATGTGGGCTGCTATGGCCGTGAGCTACCGAGCCCCATCCCAAAACACACAACAAAGTTTTACCCTTTTTTTTTCCACTCTCCTAGTGACTCTTAACTGACAAATCACCTCCCAGTTCAGAGAAGGCTGCAGTGGAAGTTAGTATTGTACTGCGTGGTACTAAATCAACGTTAGAGGCTGCTTTTCTGTGTATAGTTCGGTATTGACCGCTGTTTTCCTTTTTTTATATACCGTATAAATGGGGTTGAGGCTGTCAGACGTGGAGTTCGCAATTGTCATCAATCCTTTTTGTTTTCCTTCATGCGAGAAAGCTATTACAAATAAAGAACAAACAAACCTGTTATCTCCATTGCTTACACTAATAGTCACTTCTTTTTAAGTAATTAGAACAGTTATTAAAAAAGTCAATCCTTCACACCGGACAATTGTTTTTTTTTTATTGTGTATTTCTCCGACGTCAACTTGTGTCCCTTAAATGATTCTCATTTCGTCACACTGAACGTTGTAATTCGGAGTGTTCTGGAGGCAGTGAGTGCAAACACATGTTTGGAGACCGGGTACCCAAATTAAGGGGCTTCGTGGTTTTCGTCAGTACTTCCAGATAACTGACAGGAAAATATCTCAAATTTGGTCACGGACATTTACTTTCGCAAAGTCCCCAATTAATTTTTTTTTTACTAAGTATTAAACTCGTTAACAATGCGAGCTATTTAAACGGTTGTTAAATGAATTGTAAATAAACAATAAATAAATTAATGACAGTGGCCAACACCAACGTCCTGTATTTCTCAGCCTATTGAATGGTACACTATTCACTTATTCACTATACCTTTACCTGTGGCTATCTCTCAAGTACTACTGAAGACGAGATTTCACAGGAAAAAGTGAATCTCATTCCTGCATATTATTATTATTATTATTAGTAGTAGTAGTAGTATAGTAGTAGTAGTTAGTAGTAGTAGTAGTATTAGTATAGTAGTAGTAGTAGTAGTATAGTTAGTTAGTAGTAGTAGTAGTAGTAGTAGTAGTAGTAGTAGTAGTAGTAGTAGTAGTAGTAGTAGTAGTAGTAGTAGTAGTAGTAGTAGTAGTAGTAGTAGTAGTAGTAGTAGTAGTAGTAGTAGTAGTAGTAGTAGTAGTAGTAGTAGTAGTAGTAGTAGTAGTAGTAGTAGTAGTAGTAGTAGTAGTAGTAGTAGTAGTAGTAGTAGTAGTATAGTAGTAGTAGTAGTAGTAGTAGTAGTAGTTAGTAGTAGTAGTAGTAGTAGTAGTAGTAGTGTAGTAGTAGTAGTAGTAGTAGTAGTAGTAGTGTAGTAGTAGTAGTAGTAGTAGTAGTAGTAGTAGTTAGTAGTAGTAGTAGTAGTAGTAGTAGTAGTAGTTAGTAGTAGTAGTAGTAGTAGTAGTAGTAGTAGTAGTAGTAGTAGTAGTAGTAGTAGTAGTAGTAGTTTGTAGTAGTAGTAGTAGTAGTAGTAGTAGTAGTAGTAGTAGTAGTAGTAGTAGTAGTAGTAGTAGTAGTAGTAGTAGTAGTTAGTAGTAGTAGTAGTAGTAGTAGTTAGTAGTAGTAGTAGTAGTAGTAGTAGTAGTAGTAGTAGTAGTAGTAGTTAGTAGTAGTAGTAGTAGTAGTATAGTAGTAGTAGTAGTAGTAGTGTAGTAGTAGTAGTAGTAGTAGTAGTAGTAGTAGTAGTAGGTAGTAGTAGTAGTAGTAGTAGTAGTAGTAGTAGTAGTAGTTTGTAGTAGTAGTAGTAGTAGTAGTAGTAGTAGTAGAGTAGTAGTAGTAGTAGTTAGTAGTAGTAGTAGTAGTAGTAGTAGTAGTAGTAGTAGTAGTAGTAGTAGTAGTAGTAGTAGTAGTAGTAGTAGTAGTAGTAGTAGTAGTAGTAGTAGTAGTAGTGAGTAGTAGTAGTTAGTAGTAGTAGTAGTAGTAGTAGTAGTAGTAGTAGTAGTAGTAGTAGTAGTAGTAGTAGTAGTAGTAGTAGTAGTAGTAGTAGTAGTAGTTAGTAGTAGTAGTAGTAGTAGTAGTGAGTTGTAGTAGAGTAGTAGTAGTAGTAGTGAGTAGTAGTAGTAGTAGTAGTGTAGTAGTAGTAGTAGTAGTAGTAGTAGTTAGTAGTAGTAGTAGTAGTAGTAGTATGTAGTAGTAGTAGTAGTAGTTGTAGTTAGTAGTAGTAAGTAGTGTTGTGTGTTTGTAGTGTTGTATTTGTGTAATTCGTGTTGGTAATTATTTCGTGCCAGTTCTGTAATTGGCAATTGTGCTGTTAAGCTAACACTTCAATAAATGAGAACTGAATTCAATTGAATTGAACTGAATTATTTTCATCCACATTCCTTATTTCACAACAGTTCAGCCAGTTCTCACAACAGTACGGATCTCACTGACCAATCACTTCTTATTCACCTTTCTGCCAAAAACTTTCTGACTATAGGACATGTATTGAGTGTTACTGCTTTCTGCATTAGAATATATAGAACAGGGTGGGGATTGAGCAGTTTTAAACTTTCGTGTAATTTGTTTGGGATAATACACGTTGTGGATAGTACTAGTGGTATTATATAGAGCGTTTTCATTTGCCATATTTTTTTTAGCTGTTTTTTAAAGTCTGTATATTGCTGGAGCTGCTCGATGACGGTGCTATGAAGGTTGTGACATTTGGGAATTGCTACGTCTATTAAGTGTGCTTCTTCGATAGTTTTGTCAAGCATAACTATGTCCGGTGTATTGTTATGGATAGTTCGATCAGTTACTATGACCTGTCACAGTATAGTTTATAGTTGAGGTTATTATTATTATCATTATTATTATTATTTAAGCCTATTAATATGAGTCGCCCTCGGTGGACTAGTGGTTAGCGTGCTCGCCACTGGACCCAAGGTTCGCGGGTTCGATCCCGACCGAGGTCGATGGATTTTTAAGGATGATAAAAATCCGTAGCACCACTTCCTTCGGAGGGGAAGTAAAGCCGTCGGTCCCATGTCGTAGATTTTAGATGTAAAAGAACCTTACGGGCATGAATAAAAATGTTGCGTAAGCCAAATTGCCTCCATTTCTCATCCAAGTCTCCTGACTGCCTGCCAGATGGCTCTGGCGTGCACATCAGGATCGATAGAACACTAAGCGCGGCTAGTTGGCCGGTCACCAGCTGCCACGAATGCGCACGACTTAGTAACCTCGAAAAGAGGAGGCAAGAGGAGGCCCGGGCCCATACAGGGCTGTTGAGCCAAGAATTATTATTATTATTATTAATATGAGTAATATTCACATCTGTAAGTTAAGAGCACATTAAATTCGCGCCGTACTTGCTACCACTCAACTCAAAAATTTTGGCATCCTGTGTATGTCCACTCTTTTCTGGCCCGACTTCCAGGATGAGGTTTCGTAGAACCGTCGCATAGAACCGCAAAATGCCAGCAGGTTGATAATGCCGCCTTTCCAATTAAGGCGGAGTCTCATGGCGACGAGTCATTAACAGGCGACTGCACTTACATATATAATGATAAGCGCCGATTATAACGAGCCTTGTGTTTCGGCTGATGTACGACAGGAGGCAGCACATAGCTTAATGGCCGCTTCAACTATGAAGTTAAATTCCGATTAAATTCAAAATGCGGAGTCTGCAAGAGACGCGGATGGAATTTGGAAAAATCTTTGGTCATTGCTTAAACACTGAAGATAGCGAAGGAAACGAGTGTCAAAATGGCCTGTCGCAGGATCCTCAAAATATGTAAAAAGAACGGATCCATCTAAGTAATATTTCAAATTTCACACTGTTATCACCGTGCATTTGTATGAATCAAATTAAATAGTTAGACCAACAAATGCACTATTTCACTACTTTAACGTAGTGTCTTTCTTATACACCCTACACGTGTTTCGGAACTAGGTGCATTTTCATTTTAGCCTTCTTCTTGTATAGATGTTTCAGCTCCAGGTTGATTCGGTGTTGAACTGCTATTTGTTTGGTGCTGTAGTTCCTCTTGTTGTGGGTGTTGATTTTGATGTCGATGTACTTTGGTTGAAGGTTCTCATTACGGCAGACCTTATTGAACCATATTGCGGCATTTGTCTTTAGTAAATTTTTCTAGTCTTCTGAAGATGGACCTAGGTCCGAAACACGTGTAGGGTGTATAAGAAAAACACTACATTAAAGTAGTTAAATAGTGCATTAGTTGGTCTAACTATTTAATTTAATATTTCAAAGTTTAATTACTACTCCACACAACACAAATGTCTCCACTGCAAAGATTAATTCATTAATGTTGTTTAGCTAAAAATTGCTATTTATTTCGCGCATCACACAAAGACACGAAAAAGGATTGAGTAAAATGCAACGATTTTAATATTAATAAAAGTGGTAAATATAGTTACCACTAGATGCTAAATGACTGACACATTTCATAGTCGCTCCTATTCTTGAGACTTCACGAACAGGCCATAAAGAAATTAGTAGATGGCACTCTAGTACATATGTTGTCAGCACTGCTTAGTAATGACCCATTGAACACGTAGAGAGATCTAATCAGAAAGCAGTCACATGGTACAATAAATGTCTATCTTAATGTGACTTTAGGAGAAACACATTTGTATGATTTCCTGTCTACCAATCCTTGTGAATAATATTTCACACTTGACATTCAAAGTGGGCTTGACACATAATAAGCCAGATACAAACATGGCCATGACATAGAAATAACTATCCTTAGACTGCATCTCCCAAACCCTTCTTTAGCAATAACTATCCTTAGACTGCATCTCCCAAACCCTTCTTTAGCAATAACTATCCTTAGACTGCATCTCCCAAACCCTTCTTTAGCAATAACTATCCTTAGACTGCATCTCCCAAACCCTTCTTTAGCAATAACTATCCTTAGACTGCATCTCCCAAACCCTTCTTTAGCAATAACTATCCTTAGACTGCATCTCCCAAACCCTTCTTTAGCAATAACTATCCTTAGACTGCATCTCCCAAACCCTTCTTTAGCAATAACTATCCTTAGACTGCATCTCCCAAACCCTTCTTTAGCAATAACTATCCTTAGACTGCATCTCCCAAACCCTTCTTTAGCAATAACTATCCTTAGACTGCATCTCCCAAACCCTTCTTTAGCAATAACTATCCTTAGACTGCATCTCCCAAACCCTTCTTTAGCAGCAGCTTTATTTAACAATGGTATAAGCACAGAAATTACCATTTTAGCCGATTTTTCCTTCTTTTAAAGTAAATAAATACTCTTATGACAAAAACATGCTTTCTGTGTGTGCCTGTGTGTCATACATTTAGACTTTGAACCAGCTTACAGAACTTAATACGAACATTTTGCCATTTATGGATGCCACAACGCCTTCCTACTATTTCCTACAACTAGAACGAAAATATGGCCCAAAAAAGAATTTGTGAACCAGAAATAAAACTTATGAAACACACATTTGAATCATAAATTACATACGGTAATAGGTCTCAGAATAACATACGTATGTGCTAACGCAGATTTCGTGTTTAATGTAAAAAAAGAATATGGCTGCCGCCCGAAGATGTTCCTTCAACTTTCGGTTTGATGGCGATAAACAGCGGAGAAATTTAAGTGTAAAATTCGGAACAATGATAGACCATAGACATACCTAAATACTCAAAATATAATATTCTCTTTAAGTCAAAATTACAAATATGAACGACAATGCGAAATTCTAAAATTATATCTGACAAGTTCAACGTACGCAAAATAGGTAACAGGATGTTCACAAAATACAATAACATCAATGTTACGTAACGGATTTATTATAATGCAAATCGATATACTGGGAAAGTTGTCTCCATGAGATCTGCTTGGAAGAGCAATTTATTTATTATGAAATCACGTAGCAACTGTCGGATGTACAAAGTGCCCGATAGAGGCCGCACTTCTACAGAGACATGCTCTCATCTTAGCATGTTCCAACCATCAGTGGACGTCCTGAGTGAGGCACTGCTTTACATTCTGCAACACATGTACAGACAGCTTCCAAGCGTTCAGCTCTAAGTCAGAGCCTGCAAAGGTCTCGCAACCCACTCAACAGTCTGTTTTGACAGAAATGGCGCAGCGGTTGAAAGAACGAACGTAGTCAAGCGAGACACTAAGCAAAACAATTTCTGCTATTTTTAGTCTATCTTACTTTGAGTCGTTTTACTTTCTATCCCTTGAAAATTTTCCTCTATTTCAACCCCTATAAATTTTTTTTTTATTTTTTTGTGAGGGGGCCCCGCAGCTGATGCTATGGACGCACCGCAGCCTTAAGGCTTATTGTGCAACCTTGTGATGAAGATGAAGATGAGCAGTTTTTTTACCAAGTTTTACAAGTAATGGAGCACCAGTGGAATTAAATTGACAGGGGAAAACCGACAACTCGGAGAAAAACCTGTCCCAGTGCCACTTTGTCCACCACAAATCTCACATGGACTTGACCTGGGATCGAACCCGGGCCTCCGTGGTGAGAGGCCGGCGACTAACCGCCTGAGCCATGGCACGGCCAACCCCTATAAATTTTAAGAAAGCCAGAATTAGTCCTTCTATTAGTAACAGATAGATTTCTTGCTAAAAGCGCCGTCATAAGATTCAAGGTTACGTCTGTTGACTGGGGAGTTCCGAACGTAACTCACAGAGCCTATTTAACTATTGCATAGATTTGTAAAACTGCAGACTTGTTACCTTTGTTACTATTTTATGAATTTTGAGTTTTATTGGTGTAAAGAAATTAATATTATTACACAGATACTGCACACGTTAAAAACAAGTTCGCAACGTCGCCATGTTTGTGTCAACGTACAAGCAGTATTTTACACATTACGTGCAGATATGTTTGCGAATTTAACTTCCATTCTCAAATTAAATTAAATTAACCTAAACTCCAATGACACCATCGGGAATGGAACCCGCGACCTTCCGGCTTGTGGCGCAGTGTCTCAACCAACCGCGTGCCCCCAATCTACATGTCTAGCCAATTTAAATTCGTACGTATAATACATGATTCCTATAAATTATGCACCCCTTGCTACAGATTTCAACTGAAGCCCTTATGCGTCTCAGCACAGTTTGTCTCTGCAAGCGATACAGGTATTGTTCTGGAAGGATGAATTTTTAGGACAAATTCCCAAGAGGCATTGTGGCTTTTGCTGTGAAATGTTTGTTAAAGTGTGTAATTAAATTGGGACCATCTTTCCGGAAGTATAACTCTTTGAAGCCCACTTGATCTCTGATGAAACCACTGGCTTATATAGACGTTGAATCATTTCCGCATGCAACCTTACATTGTTTTACATGGTACAAAGAACTGACAATGGGGGACTTAATGGGCTGTGTTCTGTATAATATAACAGAAAATATAATCGTCTTTGATCTTCTGGAAAAAAAAAAAAAAAAAGGAAAAGGGGCCATTCTCGAAAGTGCTAAGTAGTAAACACAAATTCCAGGACAGAAACAAAAAGACTGTTATTAATTCCAAGCCCTTAAGGTCAGAATTTCACGTATATCAAACATCAACTTTCAGACACAAAACGCAACACGCCTTCAGTACCAACACAGAGCCACTAATGTTGTATAGGGACATGTCGCTGTTTATAGTAAGAATCATACAGAACAGGAAAACACAGTATGTGCGACAAAACGCAGAATTTTTAACATAACAACAGGTGGTACATATACTTACCACGGTTGTGCAAAAGATGATGAATAAACGGAGGATTATTTTAAACAACTGACGTAATATTGGCGTAATTTTTTAAATCTGTTAATAAGCTGGCACGTCTAACCCTTTAAATTCCAGTGGTTAGTATGTGTACCACAAGATTTAACATTCACAAATCTTATGTTCTGCCCACACAGTGTATTTATGTGTTTTGTGTGGATCTCAGAACAAACAGCGATTATTTCACTGTACAGACATTAACTGACTGGTTTGTATAACTGAGAATTCCGGAGTGTGTTTACTGACAACGGTACGGATCTGCATTTTACTGTACGTTTTGTGTTTTGGTGATCTCAGAACAAACAGCGATTATTCACTGTACACATTAACTGACTGGTTTGTATAACTGAGACGGAGTGTGTTTACTGCGCGTACGGACTGTATTTATGTGTTTTGTGTGGATCTCAGAACAAACAGCGATTATTTCACTGTACAGCATTAACTGACTGGTTTGTATAACTGAGACGGAGTGTGTTTACTGCGCGGTACGGACTGTATTTATGTGTTTTGTGTGGATCTCAGAACAAACAGCGATTATTTCACTGTACAACATTAACTGACTGGTTTGTATAACTGAGACGAGTGTGTGTTTACTGCGCGGTACGGACTGTATTATGTGTTTTGTGTGATCTCAGACAAACAGTGATTATTTCACTGTACACATAACTGACTGGTTGTAAACTGAACGGAGTGTGTTACTGCGCGTACGACTGTATTTATTGTTTTGTGTGGATCTCAGACAACAGGATTATTCACTGTACAATTAACTGACTGGTTTTAACTGAGACGGTGTGTTTACGCGCGGTACGGACTGTATTTATGTGTTTTGTGTGGATCTCAGAACAAACAGGATTATTTCACTGTACAACATTAACTGACTGGTTTGTATAACTGAGACGGAGTGTGTTTACTGCGCGGTACGGACTGTATTTATGTGTTTTGTGTGGATCTCAGAACAAACAGCGATTATTTCACTGTACAACATTAACTGACTGGTTTGTATAACTGAGACGGAGTGTGTTTACTGCGCGGTACGGACTGTAATTATGTGTTTTGTGTGGATCTCAGAACAAACACGATTATTTCATGACACATAACTGACTGTTTGTATACTGAGACGAGTGTGTTTACTGCCGTACGGACTGTATACTAGCGTTAACTGACTGGTTTTGTGTGGATCTCAGAACAACAGCGATTATTCCTATACAGCGTTACTGACGTTTTAAATGAGACGGGTGTTTACTGCGCGGTACGAGCTGAATTCTAAATATATTTCAGGTTAATCTTAGTCTTTAATGGGCTAATGAATTATCATTATCTGCTGTCAGAATTGATATTTGTAGGCGAAAAGTTTGGGTTTGCTTTTTTGTTCGTTTGCTTTATGTAAATTCTACACATCAATATTTTTGACAAATGATAACATTTGAACATTTCAATTTGCCAGCACTCAAAGGCAGTGAAGGCCAACCGTCTGTACACTGCACATCGATCCGGTTTCCTCAACCACTGATGTCAAGTATCTGACACGCTGCTGTATAAATACTGTATATTACTGACAACCTAGTATTGGTAAGTCCATTGTCACTGCAGCCTCAGTTAGGCCTACAGCACCACCACTTAGTAATTATAATGATAGATGAATGGGGCAAATTCTGCGTGATAATCAGCAGACGTAAACTGGGAAAAAAAATCCGTCACCTTCCTACATAGACGCCACTGGAATGACGCCCGTCTCGGACAAGAAAAAGGGTCGGCGAGTCCTTGTGCTTAAATAAGCACCACGATATAAAGAGGTATTGGGGAGGAAGTACACCTCCATGCATCCTGAATGGCGGTACTGAGTGGAGGTGAATGTTCATCTTCACGCCCCAAAAGATTTACCCCCGACAATGCAGTCCCCATATCAGGGGTGCAAAACCTTTCAAAAAATCTAGGAGCCAAATGAAAATTCTACGCACTAGAAGGAGACATGAAGCAAGTTTGACACTGAGTACCCACAAATATTATGGACCACCGTAAAAATTTTTGGGGCCCGGGCGTCCTGGAGCCCAGGATTCTTGCACCCCTGCCCCAGACCACACTAAATAGGAGGCTGGGTGGTCTGGAGTGTGAACGAAAAATAGAGAAACTGTTGCACCCGACGGGAATAAAAAAACTCATTACACAATCTTTCCCCCAGGAGGCGACTCACTATGTTAATTCTTCAGTACCTAATGGCAGGAATGTTCTAACTTACTGCCTCCATCTTCAGGGCAAAAGAGACTCTAAAAATGATGGTATTAGATTACTACGAACTGCTGGTAACTAACAAAACAGATAATATGGCGTCATGTAATGTACAGTTCCTGTCATTGCTACTTTAGTGATCGGCTGAAGTACTGTCTACTCAAGAAAGACTTTGCTCCATGCACTAGAAATCGAAATCGCAGTAGTAAATGATGGAATCCGGTGTTTTCTACTACCAAATTACAGCCCACACAAATTTATTTCTACACATTCATTCATATTCACTCGAAGCAACAGTGAAGATTCTTACGTCAAATTATCAGTTTCTACAATAAATTTCAGCGTTTTCTTATCCTCATTTCTTCACTCCACTATAAACATCATGTGATAACAAACTAACTCCACTTTGTATTATCTTCACCGTGCATTTTCTAACAATTCACAAATTACACACCAACCCAATGCACTATATTTTCACTTTTTATTCTTTAACCCCTACATACGTTTCAGCCCTTACAAGGCCATCTTCAGGGGGCTCGTAATCTACATTTACTTTACATCCATTGTTTATGTCTGCTATTATGTTACATATCACATGTAGTCAAGTTTCATTATCATTTATAGAATACATTTATTTACAATTTCTGTATTTAAATATATAAAGCACAGAATTAAGATCCTTAAATGAGGTTCGTCAATTTTTCGTAATAAAATGATGAAATAAAGTTACATGTTTTTTTAGGATGTATCTTCCACCATTAGCTTGTTTTTTTTTTAAATTCTGGCTGTTGGTTCTGTATATATAGGTAATCAGTTACGTCAACCAGATCCTGTTTATGTTGTAAGTGTCTAGTGGTGCGGTTTGTACTGCTAACTACTACTAACTCCACGTTAACAGGATACCTCTTGAGAAACCAACAGTTACTCGGCTAATGAAATAATTCCCAGCACATTTTGAAGACATAACATTCATTTCCTTGTTCACAAGAGCCCACTGCTTTTGCCTGTCCCGAGCCAGATGCAATCACTCCACGCCATCTCAGTCCAGATCTTTAAGATATATGTTAATATTATCTTCTCGTGTAAGATTAGGGCTTCCAAGAATATTTTGATCCGGGGTTTTATACCAAAACTTTGCATGTATTTTTTTCTAATTTCCTTAAACTTGATCATTTGGTCATAATTACAAGCCATGAAGCACAAATTATGTTAATAAAAAGATTTGTATTATTGTATTATTGTATTATCGCTGTAATACAAATTTCAAAATTATAAATGTTATCTTCCATTTCATGTCCATATTCGGGCTACATAAATGTCACGATTTTATTAAGTTGGTAGTTTTATATAATAATAATAATCATGGCTCAACAGCCCCATATGGGCTCAGGCCTCCTCTTTCAGAGGTTACTGGGTCGTGCGCATTCGTGGCAGTTGGTGACTGACCAACTGGCCGCGCTGCTGTTCTATCGATCCTGATGTGACCATCTGGCAGGCAGTCAGGAGACTTGGGTGAGAAATGACCACAATTTGGCTTACGAAACATTTCTATTCATGCCCGACGGCTTTACTTCCCCTCCGAAGGAAGTGGTGCTCCGGATTTTTATCACCCTTAAAAATCCATCGACCTCGGTCGGGATCGAACCCGCGAACCTTGGGTCCAGTGGCGAGCACGCTAACCACTAGTCCACCGAGGGCGACTGGTAGTTTATATAGATCATTTTATTTTAATCTTTTAAATATTTACAATTGAAAATCACTTCAGTGTGCAGTAGACGCTCAATTGTTCGGCCTCTATCCAACTGCATCTGATGGTACGGGTTTGTGTATATTCCGTCAGAGAACAGACCCAACTGAGAACAGAGGGCTGGAGCTGCTGGAAAGTGGGCACAACACACCAGACAGACGCCCACTGTTTATGTACGTCATTCAGTAATCCCAGGAACTTGAGTTTATAGACATTTTAAACCAGAAAGTGGAAGAGAAACACATAAGAGAGTTACACTACAGCAGCAGGGATGGCCAAAAAAAAATGTTCTACACACTAAATGAAGAGCTAAGCCTTCGGCGCGTTGGAAGACCAAGGAAATGTGTTTCGATTCACACTAGAGACCAAAGATTCCCTCTTCTCTAAAATACCCAGACCTGCTCTAAAGCCAACCCAGCCTGTTTTTTTTTTTTTGCGTGGTGAAGGGCCCCGCAGTAGAATCTACGGAAGCACCGCAGCCTTAAGGCTTCTTGTGCAACCCCTGTGATAAAGATGAGCAGTATTTTTTACCAAGTTTTACAAGTAATGGAACACCATTGGAATGAAATCGACAGGGGAAAACCGATAACTCGGAGAAAAACCTGTCCCAGTGCCACTTTGTCCACCACAAATCTCACATGGACTGAGCCGGGATCGAACCCGGGCCTCCGCGATGAGAAGCCGGCGACTAACCTCCTGAGCCATGACACGGCCAACCCAGCCTGATACTGAAAGCGTTCCGGGAGTAAAGCCGTCTAGGAGTGAAGCTAAACAATCATCTCCAGGTAGTGCTGAGATTAAAAACATGTGGTACTATATCTCCACGCCCCAATATACCTTCATAGCGTGCAGAAGGTCAAATTGAAGTTTGCCCTTCTATTATATGCAAAAATTGTCTTATGATTTCGAAAACGTATTGTGGCGGAATCAGATAAAAAGAACCACACGTTAAATTACATTGATTTGAAACTTTGACACAGTTTAAAAGCTCCGTGTTCTGACGTATTTTTCCTGATTGCTCCGTTGTCAAGGTATACTTTTGTAATATTAGTCGCACTTTCATATCTCTGCATAACATTTCACTATTGGCAGCCCTGAGTCTGACGCGGACAGCTCATATTACTTGTCAATCTTCAGACTTCGCAGGAAGGAAAAAACAGAATTAAGAAAACAATTGAAAGTGTGAGGAAAATTTTAAGACAGAAATGAAAAGTTAGAAGCGTGAGGAAGCACACTTCGAAAGATGAAAACCAGATTCCTGTATTCCTGCCGCTGTTTCTGTGACCATCGCCATAATCATCTTCAGCATCACCACGACTCTGTTCCAAATCTGTTAACATGTATCGAAACACGTGGTGATATAGTAAAGTAAGAATATTTCCTTTATTAAAGATGATGTAACAAATTTATTAGAAATGTTATTTGGATATTTGCCCATCGCCTAAATTTATTATAATCTTTATATGACAAAACAGAAAACTTTTATACAATTTAGCACACGATTTGAGAATAGTTCTACCGAGGGACCCAGCACCATCCATCATTAGGTTAGACCCATTCATCTACCCTGAAGATAGAGGTAGAAAATTCTTTGAAACACCGATACACTTCTATCATCCTACACGGCGTCATATCCCAAAACACAGCAATCATCACATTCGCCGTAGTGAGTAGCTCGCATCTCTTTCAAAAGTAAAGTCTAAAACAGTTCCCAAACTGTGTTACGCCGAACACTGGTGTTTCTTCCGACGCCAACTATCGTTCTGTAAGAAACTCCGATACTAGCAACAACTTTTCCCAACAACTTTACCATTCACTGGGGAGCAAGTCGTTCCCCGCTCCTGTCTGAATGCTGTACCAGCCAGGCTGACACTTCCAGCGAAGGTATTTAAAAAGGGTGCTGTGGAAATTGGGAGAGAGAAATGCTCTTGAAAGCTCATCTTGACATTACACAAACAGGAGGGCAATAAATCGGACAAATAATGCGTATTCTTGAAACATTAAACGTAGAAATGTTTCGGTAAGGAAGTAGGTTACATTTTCTTCATTTGCCATAATATTTTCAACGCCTTTCATTTCCATCTGTATATTCCAAAGCAAAAAGAGTTTCGTGGCCAAATAAGTTAGCAAAACACTGCTATAAGATTTCGGATAAAGATATATGATTAGATTAGGCACACTGACCATCTTTAAATATTTAAAAAAATAACACGGCGTTTCGAAAACAGGATCCGTTTCCTTCTTCAGGTGAGAAGTTTGGAAGAGGCGTTTCACCCTTAAGGAAAAGGTCCCCTAAACCATGGAATAATAAGTTCAGACAGTGTCCTTGAGAAGCCAATAGATACTCAGCTAATCATAATCATAAATCATAACCGAGTTGAAAAGTGTTTACTGCGCGGTACGGACTGGGTCTTTAAATAAAACCGTTGACGCTTCGTCTTCAAAGGGTTAAAAGAACAAGCCACTGGGTCCTACTATCCCATTCTGAGCCAGATAAATCTAGCCCACGCCTTCGCAGCCTACAGCGCTGTTTCATTTTAATATTATGCCCCCCAATTTGGCATTCCTTTGTTTTTCCATGAAAATTGAAAGAGCATAATCCCAAATTAAGCACGGTTCCTTCCTTCCGCATTACTTCAAATTCACTATTCACTCATATATTATACATAATTTTATATATACATTTACTCTCGATCTATGCCAAGAGTCACAGAATAAAATAAATGTACCAACAAAAAAATTATACCTTCTTGGCGACCATAAGGCTACACTTCTAATATAACCTTACGATCTTCTGAAAAACTTTCTACCTTAAAAACGTATTGTGAGGCACAAACACAGTGAAGCCCGGTTATAACGACATCGGTTTATGCGACACCTCGCCTATAGCGTCAGATACTATATGGCTAATTATTATAATTATTATAATACTAATTATTTCCCCACTGTTAACCATAACATTATACTACTCGGTTATAACAACACTCGTTTATAACGACACAAAATATTCAGTCACTTTCCTGACGTTATAACAGAGTTCAACTGTATTTTAGATTTACTCCTAAAAACCAGAAAAATCTGTAATTTAAAGGAACTATGAAATTTCTTGTAAATGAAAGTGGGGGCAAGAGGAGTCACATATCTTTCAAGACTTTGCATCTGAAGAACTTACAACCCCTCCTCACACAATCCATATGTGTGGAATTTCAAACAAGAAAGTACTATGTTTCTGTCAACCGACGACAGATATACAACACTCCACGCTGTAAAGCACACTGCAGGAACCGCACAGAAGGCGGTGGTGACCTGAGGAGGAAGAACTACAGGATGTTTCTTATAAAAATATACACATAAACCAGCCCGTCCATAACACTATTTGCAGTTTATTTAACAGGCAATACTGATCAAATAATTGAGTGGCAGTGAATTAGGAAGGAACTGGAACAAATATTTGTGGCATACATATGATATCAAAACCAACAGATGCATATAAGTGAATGAAAATCAATCAATCAATCACAAATATTTTTGTCTGTATTCTAATTTTTAATACACACTTTAACCAACGTATTATTTTTTTAAAATTAAATATTTTATAATTCTGCATTGGTTCCAAAAACTTATGTAATGTTGCGATGTACTTATTCTTTGTGAAGTACATGCCTGAAGATGGCCGCGTGAGTGGCCGAAACATGTAGGAGGTACACGGTGTACAGAATAAATTTTCATACACTTAAGTGCATCTGTTAGTTTTGGTATCGTATCTAATTGCTCAATGCACGGTTATGGATCATTTCAAATTTGTGGCATAATTTAATTTCTTATCGCGGTATTTGCCTGGGGGGGATAAAAGGCCATAAAGTCCTCAGTCAGTAAATTAGTGTCCCAGCTATGTTTCGAAACCGACACCTCCCAAATACAAACCTGAAGCCCCTAGGACAACTTACTTTTCGTATTTAACTTAATATCATTTTAACCTAATATTTAATTCAGAATAAAATTTAAATCCTAGGTGATTCCTGTGCAAATGATCTCTTAACTTCCCACATTTCTCGTTGTAAATGACGTAACACTACGAAATCATACTTCGCTCATATATATATATATATATATATATATATATATATATATATATATATATATTACATTCTAAATATTCGTCGGTAAAATTTTCAAAGCTCTTAGTCTCGAAAAACACCGTCAATATATTTACATCTAAATTATCCAATATGACTTTAATTAAATTTAATTAACTAGTATTCAATTGCCTGATCACTCTATCAACCTAATACTGTATCACCAGTGTGCAGATCACAATTCACATTCTGCATACAGTATCGCCTGTAAAAAGATTCATACAAGATACGTGTTCTTGACAAGCTGACAGTCACTTAATTAGCCATGAAATTCGTTGAATTTTCATTATCCTGTTGACAACAGCCCTCCAAAAGGCCCTGAATCTGTCCACATATTCACATCCTACGTCCTTAGGAGCCACTTTAATATTATCAACATATCTGTTAAGAAGCTTTATGACTTTAACTCCTGGTTACGTACAGTTAGAGAGATAAAAATCAAGGAGAATGGGATAGGCCTCGCATGTAGTATGCATGGGAGCGAAGGGAAATAAACTTACAAGTTTCATAAAATGCGGAGGACTTCTCGACTAGCTGAGTGAGTACTATGTTCTCGAGTGGGCTGTATTCAGTGGAGTTTAGTAAGAAAGTCACGCAGTCAGACTAACAGCAGGTTGGTTGGTTACTTCGTTAGTTCAGACAATCATTCCACCTGTCTATGCGGCTCTACATTTCCCCATTGATGATTCGCGTACATTTTTCTTACCTACACCATACACGCTAGAAGTCCCACTCACTCAGCATTCCTTGATTTGATCGGCTGAAAGATATTTGGTGAATATTAGAAACATTATTACACCCCTGTACAGAAATACATTTATTTTGTATATTTGGCCTTGAAATCGACACAAAATATCACGAAATTGTAACATATTTATCACTTATTGGGGTTAAACTGGGGAAACATTCTCATTGTTTTTGCTACTTAAAGCACGAAGATAAGTTAAATAGTACATAGCAATTTAGTTTCTACTTCACAGCAAACACTCACAGTCTGTCATTAAAGGCCAAACGACATCTTCGTTCTTCTGGGATTTTACGAAGCGCAGATTGGTAGTTTGTTACCGACGTTTCGGGACAACCAATCGGGTCCCATCTTCAAGGGGCATGAAGTCCAAAGAGAAATATTAAATATTATTTATGGAAATAATCGACGATTATTCTTAAAATAATTGAAAAAATAGAAATTCACTGTGAGGAAAACTACAGAGATTTAGTACGAAACATGATGGTATATGAACATCACTTACACCAACTACATAAATATCACTTACACCAACGAAATGCATTTGTTTATTAAAAAGAACACTAAATAGTTCCTAAAATGTTAGTTAAAACCCCTACATATGTTTCGACCTATCGATAGGCCATCTTCAGGGAGTATGTCACAACTGCTTGTATTAAAAACACGTACACATATTGTTCATCTATATAAAAGTATAGTCATCGTCATATTTCATTAGGCTTATCACCATTATTATTACGTGGACAAATGCGTGCTTAGAAGCACTTCGTAGTATTTGTACACTTTTAAAGTATATTGTCTACACCCTCACTATTGTAGTGATATTTCTAGCAGTTTTTTGATGTTAGAATGTAGATATATATATATATAGTTACGGTTTTCACTTTTTGCTAATATGTCTCCTTTGTCTGTTTAAATTAGCAGTTATAATGTAGAGATGTGGACATCGTGTTGTTTCCGGTATATGTATTGAATACTGTACTTTAAAGAGTCAAGAAGCGCAAGTCCTTTATTAAACCACCTTGTACAAAGGAAACAGGGTAATGTGTTTCCCCTGCTCTACAGTACCTACTGTTCTAGCAAAAGTCGAAGCTGAAGATGATGATAGAGAAAACACCGCCGACGTAACATCTTTTACAGACAAACGCCAGATGCTGGCACATACGTCGCTCCATCTTATTCCTAACATCACCCCATCTCCTCAAAACCTTCTTCTATACACACCCCCTAACAGTCCCAATTTTCAAACCGTCTGACTTACGACAATAAGGAGAAAGGAACTACGAATCCTCGTGTTCAAACAGCCCTCGTAAAGAGAAACAAAAATAAAAAAAAGCAGACGGAACAAGCTTAATATATGACTCCTGCACACATAAACAAAAACTGGAAAGAAAGAGCTACGCGCCAATTAAATATAAATAGTCAAAAAACAGCGTGTGCCCCTAAAAAAATGTAAAATATGTTTTTGTAATATTTTTACTCCACCCATAAACAAGATCACTGTTATATATTCAACACTAAATCTCAAAGCCAGATAGGCAGCAGAGATCTGGATCCTTTAGGCTGCTTCTCCACGTAACTTTGCTACGTATTTCAGACGTCGAATGCTAAACTGCGTGTATTTACATCTCGTCAAACACAAGCGCACACCACTGTCATGTGCTCCAAATTATACGGGCTTAGATTTGCACACATCACGCTTACAAATTAATTTACTGCAACAGTAAATACAGAGCAGCATTAAGGCTGAAGAGCGTCAGCCATGTATTCGTCATTTTAGAAAGGCAATTTGGACTTCGTGCGCTATTTGCACAAAATATATAAAAGGAGTGAAAAGTGGATATTTAGTTTTTACGGGCTCGTCTCTCCGCCGATTTCGATTAAATTTAATATAGGGGGGGGGTGTTTGTAATAAAACTAGTGACGAAAAAATTGATTTCTTTTATGCAGGTCGAGTTTAGAAGTTACTTCATGTAAAGTTCAAATTGTAAACTGCAAACTTTCTTAGAACCGGTTACTCACACAAAAACATCCAAGTAATGTATAATATGGGCCCCATTAAAATCTACATTTTCATTCTGAATCGTTTTTTTGATAAGATAAATATTTAAATAGCTAAAAGGAAACTGCTTCGTTCTACATAATATTGCTAACATTACATTTAAATTAACTATAATTCTTGCAGAGAATTCATATAGTAACATACTTACAACATAGCATATTTTAATAGTTTAGTAAATTTTTGAATACGTAAAGAATGTTAATATACGTCAACACACAAAAATACTGCGCAGTATAAAACAGCCAGCAAAAAGTAATAAATAACTTACTATGTTAATTAAAATAAGATATTTCACCAAAGTAAATAAATGAAATGAAGAAAGGAAATGTAAAACAGAAGGGACGAGAAGATGAGAAAGAGGACGTAAGCAGCTACTGCATGACCTTAAAGGAAAGAGAAGGTACTGTAATTTGGAAGAGGAAGCACTAGCTTGCACATCTGGATAACTCGCTTTGGAAGAGCATATGGACTTCTCGCAAGACAAAATACCTAATAAATGAGTTCATCCCAGTTCACAGAAACATCCTAAATACGCTATAAAGAGATGACAGAGCATATTTGATGATATTGAACCTTTAAAGACGAAACGTATCTGTTTTATGTAAGGTCTCAGTGCGTACCGCGCAGTAAACACTCTCCACCTCGGTTATAAAATGTTGTATAAGGCAAAAGTTGCTGTGTGTTTTGATATCGATAAATGCAATGTGAACACCATGTAGAAATTCTGAATGTTAAACCTGGTGGTATGTAAAGTTACCGCTAGGCTTTGAAAGCTTAATAAATAAGAAGTGATCTATACCTATTCATAAAAAAATACAATGCTAAGACCATTTGAAAGAGTGCGGAAAAACGCAAAACATAGAAGGAATCACTGAGTTTCGTGTAGTGCAGCTGGCACGAGTGTAGTGATTTTTGTTTAGTGCAGTTGGCAGGAGTGTAGTGAGTTTTGTTTAGTGCAGTTGGCACGAGTGTAGTGAGTTATTTTTAGTGCAGTTGGCACGAGTGTAGTGAGTTTTGTTTATTGCAGTTGGCAGGAGTGTAGTGAGGTTTGTTTAGTGCCGTTGGCACGAGTTTAGTGAGTTTTGTTTAGTGCAGTTGGCACGAGTGTAGACAACAAACATGCCGACCCACGATCTAACCCTAGGCAAAAGCGCATGATTTTGTATGCGAAACGTAAAAGTGCGAGGCACAAATTCAGAATGCAGAATTGCTTGCCACTGCAAGAGGCGCCCGACTTCTTGAAGGCAACATTTGGCTGTAACTGCAGCAGGGGACCCTCATCGGCGTGGCTCCCAAATCCTTCGCTCTCTCTCCAATTGAACTCTTCCTGGGGGATCGCTGCAAAGACATTGTTTCAGGCCAGCGACCTCTCTTGCTGCCTTAAATTCCCAACTAATTGTAGCTGACTTAAACATTTGACACGCTTGACTACGCATGGTGGAAGCTTCCTCAACGTAACGGCAACCATATGCCGAGCTGACAAGACATGATCAGCTTTTAAATACCTTCTAATATTTTCACATCTGTATACGCAACAGGTTTTTCAATGATCATTAATTTCTCGACATACATACATGTGCCAAACCCGGCAGCCGTGAGGTCTAAGGCATAGGTCTGCGGCCGCTCGATTGCTGGAATCGCGGGTTCAAACCCCGATGAGGACATGAATGTTCGTCTCTTGTGTTTGTTGTGTGTTGTGTAGGTAGCGGTCTCTGCGACGAGCTGATCACTCGTTCAGAGGAGTACTACCGTTTGTGTGTGTTTATAATTGTGTGTGATCTAGCAACGTCACCAATGAGGCGGCCTAGGCCCAAGTTGGGCTCTTGCGCCACAGAAAAAAAGATCCCACATATAGAATTATATATATAGGTGATACAATTAATAAGAATTGTATATTGATATATATTACATTAACACGTGTCTCTTTATAGATATAATACCCTAATTGTGAGTGACTGACACCTTGATTCTCTGAGGTGCTCGCTGCGGCCGAAGAAACAGTTGAGCATCGAGCATATAATAGAAAAGTCAGATTGTGTTCACTGTAAGGTTCAAGCTGAGATACAGGGAAAGCTTCAGCATGCGGCGTTTCATAAGTAATATCACAAATAGATGGAAGCACTCCGAGAGCTGAGACTGAGCACGAAGACACAAATGATCAAATTTGGGGTGTGCCACCGAGTGAACAATCGATCATTTACACGCCGCCACACAGTTCTATATAAATGTATCGACGTTTCAGAGCCTTCAACTGCCTCTCATCTTCAAACAAAGGAAAAAATTAGGTAAAGGTTTCCTTGTGTATGCCACGCAAGCACGTGGGGGTGGAGACGTAGCTCAAATCATTAACCTCGGCAATAGATGGAGGTTAATAGTAAACTTAACGCGCCGGCCGCTTTAACTCCAGGGAAAAGAAATACCGGAATCCATTGGAGGCTGGGTGAGCCGCACAGCCGGTCTAGGCTTTATGGAGAAACAACTTTTCCCTGCAGCAAATGGAACCTTGCACCGTCCAACTCATGGTCTAGTCAATGTACAGATTACGCTATCCCGGATCTTTTCATCTTCAGGGAAACTGAATGCGTCATCACTCCTTCCTCCAACCTTCTTTCCAGCCTTTCATTAGTCATCCTGCAGATGATTCCCGTCTTCGGAGCTGTGACACCAATTATGTCACACTGAATGTTGAAGGCAGCCAACATCTTCCGAAACGTCGGTACATTTCTATCACAATACTCATATAACGCAACATCACATAAAACAACAATCCTCAAACCCGATAATGTATTCTGTCTCACATATTCTCCAAATTTATGTAATACTGTTGGGTATGTTGCTGCATGGAGGGGCCATGTGCGCTGGTATCGACATATAGGGATAATCTTTGTGGCATGTGATTGGGCTGAAGCACTGCAACATGCATAGACGACATGACAAGTAACTGGAGGGGGGGGGAGGCGAAGGAAATGGAATAAAAGCAGAAATCTGTTACCCTCCCACGTGATAATCTAGGATTTTGGATTCAGTTCAATGTCAATTACATTAATTGACACCAACTGTGTGGGAATGACATGATCCTCCCCAAACGGATCAGCTTAATTTATGGAATCTGTGAAAATCTGATACTTCGCTAATATTCATACGTTATATTAGATACTGACTCATATGAAAGAACATAAACTTACAATCCGTAAATATGGTAGTGGATAGAAAACAAAGAGTGAATCTGTATGCATGTACTTGACAAATACTAGTGTCATGTACAAACTAATTTTAAAACAAGACATAAAATACAATGCAATAACAAATACACAACTCTCGGTACAAATTCCATAGTGATTGGTGTATGGGTTATAAGGCTTTTATGGTGCTCTATATTCATGTTATGGTCCTCTGATTTATGACACATTAAAGTGTGATGAGTTTCTGTGGAATATGTCACCTTCATCTTCCGAAGAGATTAAAACAATTTGATCCTCGGAAAGGCTGGTGTCCGTGTGTCAGACTGTGAGGTGTGGTAACATGGCCACGATTTGGGACAGGTATTAGTGTAGATAACAAAATTTCAAATTCATATTGTTTTGATACCAATAAATAGCCGTCAATCACAACTCTATATTATTATTAAATCCCAACCACAGCTACATGTTTCGGCTCAAACCAAGTCATCTTCAGGCTGTACACAATAGATACCGGTGTATTTTCATTAAAACTCAAAAGATGAATCATATAAAAATAATATATTTTTCTGCTTTTATATTTTATATTATTACTGTAACTACTGTTATTTACTCTCAAAGTAATTAATAAATTTTTCCATAAGACACGATTCTTAATTCACCGACTTGTGCGGTACAGATTTCGGATTTCGAATTTCGAAACTCACTTCAAATAAATAAATAAGTTCTCAGCTGATGAAGTACAGCTCTACCCAACTCAACAAAACACATAAGGCTTAAATGCATACTACAATAAGCAGATATGATGACGTGTGTTTTGTGGGTTATTTAACGATGCTGACAATACATAGGGCCATACGTGTACTGTCTAATGAATGCGAGATACATGAGTGATGAACTGAGCAGAATTGGGAAGTCAGTATAGCCGGTTTCACGACTGGAGTTCGAACGGGGAACCTCCAAAATACAAGGCATTAGAGTTGCTGTTATGTCATCCTCTTAGGTGGTCACGTTTTGAAGTGAATATGCCGCAGAAAGTTGTGATTATTTTTCGAAAATCTGTCGAGAAAATTCAAGTTTCATTCAAATCTGACAAGAATAACGGGTACTTTACATGAAGACCTATGTACATTTATGATCATATTTCGCTGAATTCTCCTCAGAAAGAGAAATGTTTCAGACAAAAGTTGTAGAGAAAACCAAAACACACATTTTCTATCCAATAACTTTTTCCCGAAAATTGTGCCGTTTATGAGATAATTTGTAAAAATATGGTACAGCCAGACAGGCCACAGATGACAATATAATACAGCGCATGCGCTTTGCATGCTGGATAACTAAGGCTACATAAACACACTCAGAATATGTAATACTTATTGCTTTTCCACGGCAACAATGGTTACGCGAACGCGCCTCCATGTTACGTTTATATGTACATTGCCTGGCGTGTTTTATAATAATGGTAACATCTATTTAACTCTCTGTCTCCCAGACACGTGTCATCCATCCAGCTAAACTGTAATACAAATACTGCTTTCCCTCCGCAATTAATTTATAATGGGATTCAACGGGACCCTATAAATTAAGAACTTGTACAATTCGTAGAAGGATGAATGGTGTCAGTATATAAACCATGTCCAAATCACTCCTTTGGTTCCCTGCATTTAAATTGCTAATAGCATGTTCCGGTCGAGGTTCTATCACGACAGTCACTTTTATTCCTGTTTAATTAATTGATGCGTCCGTAACTGGTCGATCACAATACCATATGACCAAAACAGCTTTCGTAATAAGAAAAGTTGTATGTGGTAAGAAACAGGAGAGGTTACAAATAAGGTCAGATATTTTAAGAGCAACGGTGCAGACCTTGCTGTATGAGGTTTGAAGCTCACACAGAGGGGTTTATGTTTGTGACGCCGTATAATTTGGTACAAGTATAACAAAATATACGGTATCACAATACGTTACGATGGAATGAAGATCACTCCTGCTTCGTCCCGGTTCAAATCTCTGCTCGGACACCAATTTGTTAAGTAAGGTTTCTCGTGTACTTCTTCGCTCTCTCCGGACAATTGTTGTTACTCCGTTTTCATTCTTTAGAGTAAATAACCTAACATTCAACACTACGTTACCTGAGCTACAGACAGCACAGTCAAGTCAATGAGTAAAAACAGAGACACAGCATTACATCTCTACAGTGATTCTTCTCTTTGTAATTTCAATTCATAACTTAAATTTGTAATTGATATAATACCAAAAATGTACTTACAATATGTAAAATGTATTAAATACATTAATATTTATTACATTTTGTAAGTGAAGGATAGACGTGACGGGAATATGAGGAAGAAGATGTGTGCAGCTAGTGGATGACCTGAAGTAAAAGACAGAATACTGGAAATTGAAAGAGGAAGCACTAGATCGTACTGTGCGGAGAACTCGCTTTGGAAGGGGCTACGGACGCGTTGTAAGACAGACTAAGGCGTGACTGAATTGCATTTTTTCGTATTTTATGAATTAGAATCTCAAAGCACAGAGCGCATAATATTAAATAATATTAAATTCATAACTTAACTTTTCGCCAATTGCCCGTCCTCTTGCCTACGAGAGAGCGGCCTTATTGCTCACCGGACTTCTGCTAAAATGACAAGTCCACAGTGACGGCGCCTCCGTACAAGCCAGTCATTAAGGGGAAACAATTCCTCTACTACGAATGTAATGCGTGAAACACTAAATACCGTATAATTCTGCATGGCTGCACAGCGTTCAAATATCACACAACATTTAGCTGTGATCTACGATATTCATGTTAACAGGAATCGAACCCAAGGGCTGTTAGTGACAGTTATCCACACCCACTACCCATACCAGAACAAACCAAATAATATTTACAAATTTAATGCAGAGAGAGCGCGTCCGTTGCTACAAACTGTGCCATTTTTCACAATGACTTACGTACAAATGCATTAACAGAATGGGTCTGTGTTACCATCACCAGATCTCAACACAATACTTTGAGACCCTCACATTATGTGTCATTTCCATTGATCCTTATTCAAGAATTCAGCCACATGGAAAGGCATTGTATTATAGCCTCCCATATATATGAGTGCATCCATGTTTGATGAATACATGAGGTGGAAACTGTTCCTTGACTAATAGTTATCTTAATGAGGCAAGATTAGTGCACTTTTCAGCTCCAACGCGCCTCTTGTGGAAGTAGCATTACAATGAATTGTACATAGCGTACAAGAAGCCACATAAGATACACAATGCGTATCCGTATCTTACTGCAATGCGATGGTTGTGTGATCTGCATGCAAATTGTTTTAGAGCAAACGATACAACAGAGACCTACTAAAATCTGCGCGATGCAAATCATGAATTTAGTTTATGTACTCAACATATCAGTCAGTTAAACTGACACTTCTTCAGCTCTGTATATGTGCAAAATTAACACTTGGAAGTTCTGTCGTTATAACATCTGAGAGCACAAATCTTTTTAGAACTCGAGATGGCAGCCAATACCGAAAAGAATTTCTGTAAGAAGAAGGTGATGTATACGAAAGTTCCGGTCGGTATTACAGCCTTGAACTTGGCTCTTAAAATTACATCTACTTACTCTTATTGTCCTGTTATTTATCAAGCTGTCTTTCAAGAAATTTTCAAAATAATGGAGCCCAAACTCGACGAAATTTTGGTATCAGGGCGTGCCTCAAGGGTTGTTGTGTGAAGGAGTTGATAAAAATATTATCTGGAGGAATCTGGCTAATGATAAGAACTGACGAAAATTTCAAAACAATATTTCAAAAAGGTTTCAATAAATATCTACGAGTAATTTATTAAATACTTACAATATTTCGGATGTTTTTTGTGACACGGTCTTTGTTCATACGTTTGATTTTGCATCCTCCTTTAAAGAATATCTTGTAGGGAAATTTTAGGCTTATGCTGCAATATAGTTGAGGCTTTCTCTCTTCTGGGATGTTTATTATCGTAAGTCGGTAGTTGTTTACCGATATTTTGGGACAGCCTATGAGTCCCATATTCACGGGTCAAGTTCTTCTTGGACTTCTTGACCTTTAAAGATGGGACTGAAAAGCAGCTATAGGCAAACAAAAGAGAGCTGCTCATAAAGGAATGTCAGTTGAAAAGTTATCTAGGTTCCTACAGCTTTTAAACCTCAGGGGTTAGTATAGACACCATTTACTGTGACATTACAGCTCTACATTTTGCTCTCGTATGACATGTACGTGTTTCGTATGGTTCTCACAACAAACAGCTGTCATTTCCTTAAGAGCGTTTGGTCTTAGTAATGGGCACCGCTTACATTCTCTGTGAAGCAGAAATTAGATTTTTAAATGTAATGTAGATCAATTTAGTCACTAAAATTCTCGCATTCGCCCTGTTGTACCTGGAACATGACGTTTGTCTGGTTTTACTTCTACAGAAAATCTTCGAGGGCAGTGTCGATGTCAGATTTTCAAATGTTGAATAAATGTTATCTTTAAATATGCGTCGTCTGCGCGTCATGCAAAGGTAGAGAGACGACGACGACGTCAATCCAGAGCTACCGTCGTTAAATAAATCATAGGACAAGCCGAAGGAAATAACACAGTCTGCCAAGTCTAAGAAAATTCTCATTTTAAAGCATTTATTTGAATCACACTGTGGCGGAAAACGTTTAAGAAAAACAACATAATTACTTCCTGTAACTTAGTTCTGGCATCGCTAGAGCACACATGATTAGAAACGTAGGTACAGACTATGTGTACTGTGGGCCGCGATAGCTCAGTCGGTATAGCGACACGCTACGGGCTGGACGGTCCGGGGATCGAATCCCGGTGGGGGCGAGATTTTTCGCATCCGTCCAGACCGGCCCTGGGGCCCACCCAGTCTCCTATACAATGGGTACCGGGTCATTCGTGGGGGTAAAGCGGCCGGGCGTGGCGCTGACCACCCACCCCCAACTAACGCCGAAGTTAAAGAAAGAGTAGAGCTATACCTCTACTCCCCCTCTGGACCTTCGTGGCCTGTTATAGGGAAACCTTTACCTTTTACTATGTGTCCAACATATTTTACACACTTAACTACTATTTGCAAATTTGAGTTACCAGCGATAAAGGTAATCGCATTCATCTTGAAACTTAAAGCAAAACTACAAAATTATTTATATAATAAATAAAATAAATTATAAATATCTCACCAACACATCCAAAAGCTACAATTACTTCACCTTCCGCCCACTAATGTCTGTTTTCCAAAATAACCCAAACATTTTGCTGATCATCTGACATAAACCGTGAAAAATTTACGTACATTGAACGACCGACTTAGCAGACCAACAGGGAAGACAGAAAGCTCCAATCACGACACTTACCTGCCTAAGCACCGTGACCAAGTTACTTAATCTTACTTTACTTTATCTTATCTTTAGTCTACGAAGCACAGTAAAACCGCACAGGCAAGTGGAACAGTCGGACGTTTCGCCCCGTCCAATAGGTCGACATATGACGCTTACCACACTTCATATAAGGCTGTGATGTTTAGAAACTTCTCTACAAATTCGTATAGATAATTACTTAGTAAGATTTTCATGGTCTTTACAAATTTTCTTTCCACATTACTGACTGCATATATCTCATCTCCCTAAGATTTTCATGGTCTTTACAAATTTTCTTTCCACATTACTGACTGCATATATCGCATCTCCCTAAGATTTTCATGGTCTTTACAAATTTTCTTTCCACATTACTGACTGCATATATCTCATCTCCCTAAGATTTTCATGGTCTTTACAACTTTTCTTTCCACATTACTGACTGCATATATCGCATCTCCCTAAGATTTTCATGGTCTTACAAATTTTCTTTCCACATTACTGACTGCATATATCTCATCTCCCTAAGATTTTCATGGTCTTTACAAATTTTCTTTCCACATTACTGACTGCATATATCGCATCTCCCTAAGATTTTCATGGTCTTTACAAATTTTCTTTCCACATTACTGACTGCATATATCTCATCTCCCTAAGATTTTCATGGTCTTTACAAATTTTCTTTCCACATTACTGACTGCATATATCTCATCTCCCTAAGATTTTCATGGTCATTACAAATTTTCTTTCCACATTACTGACTGCATATATCTCATCTCCCTAAGATTTTCATGGTCTTTAGAAATTTTCCTTCCACATTACTGACTGCATATATCTCATCTCCCTAAGATTTTCATGGTCTTTACAAATTTTCTTTCCACATTACTGACTGCATATATATCTCATCTCCCTACATTTACCTTGCAGAATTAATTCACTGTGTTCTGTACAAAACTTTGTCTCAAATGTTGAAACCCTTTCGGCTAGAGGCACTTGACAAGCAGCTGTTTGCGACGTCACGTCTGGATAACAGGAATTTATATTGATGATTATCGTAATGTTAAAATACAAAGTTTCTAAATACGTAGAAGATTTCCAGAGCCTGTAACTTTATATTGAGAATACACAGGGGAAGTTTTTATTACGAAGCAGTCTCCTAAATAATGAAGTTTCCTACACTTATGAGGGTAAGTTTATGATTTTTTTTGTTAGTAGCATGAAAATCGGAAGAACAGTAATGCAGTAATACAAGCAGGAACTTAGTTTAGTACAAAACATCTGAATGTCCAAGCATCTTCTCACAGCTGCTCACTGTGTGCGCCTTCAATAACACGACACACGTCTCTCCCTTAAGCAGCTTGGTTCCACACTCTACGTAGCATATCCTTGTCGAATGTGCTTACAGCATTCCGGCATTGAGTTCCTCTAAGGACTGCTGAATCAGTAACATTCAAAATACACTTATTGAAGGACAAAGAGGTATTTATTTACTGTAGACTGACTACAAAGTTTTGATAAAGTGACAGGTGGGATGTAAGAGAAAAAGTCTGAAAATTACTGTTAAGTAAAACTGAAGTACTCATTCGTACTCGCAAATTTTCTGAGTTCACATTCAGTTAAAGTCTAACGGAATATATAGAAGCATGGATGAATGTACAGGCTCAAATATACTAGGATTAGACTGTGTAGCTACCGGATCACGTGCTGCAGTGATGAAGGGAATATATGGGATATGGGATGATATGACGCCGTGTAACATTATTAAACCCTTAAATAATAGTTCATATCGCGCCTGTTTCGTAAAAAGGGGCTAACTGCCACTTTGAGCTAAACTGAGTTACGTGTATCAAATCATTCAACTAATGTCCCTCTAGGATATGTAGAAAGATGACAACTGCATCTACAAGAATAACCAAGATAGGTTGGGGATATTGTACCTCTGACAGCATTTGTCATAAGTAAAACAGCGCCACCTTCTTGCTTCTTGTGGAAAATTTATATTTTGTGGGTTTTCCCCTTTTTTTTACAAAATACGGGCGATATTTATGAACTAGGCATCACGGTATTTCGAATCTTTCAGATGATGAATTGTAAGCTATAAAAGACAATACTTTCCTAAATAAAATATAATTTTTTAATATTTACCGCTAAATATATACATCTTATTGCCATTCTGGGGCCAAACAAATGATACGAAGTCTCTCAAAGCATATGTCCAAATAATAAATGGTTAAGAAAGGTGGTATATATATATATATATATATACGCCTCCATTTCCTACAGAGGCTTAGCAGACTATGGAATATTCAATGACTGCGATTGAGTCCAGTGATCTCATAATACAGAGTGACACAAAAGTCACTCGACAATAGAAGCAACATGATAAATATCGCGTGTCAAGTATCTCTGCGCCACCCTGTATGATCCTGTGATTTATTCAACTAAATCACAGTTGCTGCTCTGAAAGACGCATCGATCAGCTACGAAAGTAGAAATTGGCTGTCGTGATAGAACCTTGCTGGAATAAGCTATTACTGTTTTAATTTTAAACGTATTCAGGTCAAAGAGCTGATTCCAGTGCGGTTTATACACTGCTGGCGTTCATGCTTCTAAAAATTGTATTAGTTCTTAATTTATACTCTCCCAATGAATCCAGTTACAAATTAATCATGAGATGAAAGACTCCAAAGAGTCAATGTTTCCAAGATGGAGAATGCATGGTACAATATGTCCGCCTGATTATTATACCCCGTGAAAGCAAAGTAACCTCGAATTCAACTGCAAAATTTCTATCTACAATAGCAGAATGGATGAATGAGCAAAGAAAAGGAATCAATTGTTATATGGTCAAAGTATGTAAGGAGTCAGAGAAAATTAGTTTCCTTTTTAGAGGTTCAAATACGTGCAAAAATAATATTGACATTTCTTTGAAGCCTTCGTTCGACTCAATGTACCCTTCCAAAAAGCCTGTGAGATGGAAGGACGGAGGGGTGAGATCACACTGCCATCCAGCGGCTACACTTGGAAACTTCCATCTCCTTTCATTTCCTTTCTTATTTGTCATTGACCACAACAACAACAAAAAGCAAGCAGCAGTAAGGATGGCGAAGGAGGGGAAATGTGTGTGTGTGAAAAAAAACACCTTGTTAACTTCTGTAGGTCCGCTGTGCCTCATGTCAATTTTTCAACCAATTCTGATGACAAAATGAGTTCTTTCAAATGTCTGTTACCAATTTGACCCAAAGCACACGTTCATTCATTTCCCTCTTGCTCCTTTCTTTTGATCGATTCGACTTTACTTAAGTAGAGAAAGGCGAGGCTGGTGCCGCCACACAGCAGTTGCTGGAAACTACCAATGGACTGAATCTCACAGTTCGCTGCTTCCGATATTTATGCGACAGTGCTTCATAAAGAGACTCACGGCGACCAGGAAAATAAGGATAACAGTTATTTCGGGTGTCAAATTGTTTTCTTCAATACACGTCTTACAAAATACTACCTTTTCAGAAGTAGAGGAAATAGAGAATTTCTTTCTGAATAAATATTTTGATAAATACATACTGTCACCAAAGTTACTTACACCACTAAGACACCAGTGGCCACGCTGTCTAAGGCGTGGGTCTGTGGCCGTTCGCTTGCTGGGATTGCGGGTTCGAATGACGCCGGAGGCATGGATGTATCTTGTGAGTGTTGTGTGTTGTTAGGTAGGGGTCTCTGCGTCGGGCTGATCACTAGTCCAGAGGAGTCCTACCGAGTGTGGTATGTCTGAGTGTGATCGTAAAGCCTCGATGAGGAGACCCTGGCCCACTAGGGCTGTCGAGTCACTGGGTGGGGGGGGGGGATATATATATTGCTTCCATTTTACAGGCACTTAATACTGTAGACAAAAGACTCTCTTTCCAAACAAGAAACAAGGAGATTTCATATACAGAAGTGTGCTTCTGTTAGTGAAGTAAATGCAACACGTGGAAAGCCTAGGCATAGATGAGAGAATAGTAGTGAAGTTCGCGTTAAGGAACCAGGATTCGAGGGTGTGAACTGGATTTACCTGGCTTGAGACAGGGACCAATGGCGGGTTCTTGTGAACATTCTGCTTCCATAAAATACGGAGATTATATCGGCTAGGTGATAAACTGTTAGGTTATAAGTAAACGGAATATGATCCATAACCTTGTGCGCATACAGTGTAAGATAATTTGGTAAATACAGGTTGTGTTAAACGGAACATATAAATTAGTTTATTGGCTTATCACTAATAACGCCCCTTCATGGGTTAATTAGTTTCTCTTAAAGGTCCTTTATTTTTAACTGTTGTGATAATACGAGTCGTACTACATGAGCAAATTTAAGTGTTTTATCGAGTTCACAAAACAATTCCCGAGTGCAATAAATACATTTTGATTTTATAACATTTAAGTAAAAATAAACATAATCTTCCGTTAAGAACAGCACCCACGAATTAATCATTTATTTTACAGAGCGAACTCCTTTGAAAACAGAAATCGCCCCACAAAACACAAGAAAATCATCTGCTGGACTGATGTAGTCAGAAAATAAAATTAACTTCATTTATAAGGTTCTGCAACCTAATTTATTTGTATAATGCCATCCCCACTGCCGTAATGAATCAACAAATTACTCTGAAAAGAACCACGTATCTAAACTGGGCTAATATCGATCTACCCGCTCTTAGAATTCCGTCGAAACTTCGTGAACAAATGACGCCAGACGTCAGACACATCAACCGGACATACTTCGACGTGGATGTTATTGTGATTGTCACAAATAAAAGGTGCTGATGGAACTTGCGCAGTTTGACTCAGCCTGAATTCTATTAATTATTAGACTCTCAATCCAGCTGTATTCCAGACTGTCATCTTTCACTGTATACAGCACGTATCGAGAAGTATCTAGGTACATACAGTCGAACTCGGTTATAACGCCACGAAAGGGACTGAATATTTAATGTCGTTATAAACGAGTGTTGTTATAACCGAGGAGTATAATGTTATGGTTAACAGTGAGGAATTAATTGGTACCACAGAATATCTGACGTTATAACGAGGTGTCGCATAAACCTATGTCGTTATAAACGGGTTCCACTGTGTATGTATGTGTGTGTGTGTGTGTGTGTGTGTGTGTATCATGCGATTTAGGTGATACAGCGATTTAACGTTATGTATTTACCTTCCAAACAGGGTTAACGACAATTCCCTGGCCGGTGAATTGGACATCGACAACATGAACAGCCTCCGCGAAGTCCCGATGTTATCTGTGTGTTCTCTTTTTGTTTTCTGAGAAGAAGGAAAGGTCTGGCGTTCAAGATCAAGAAAACTTAATGAAGGGGGAAAAGAAATTCGAGATACTCTTTCTGCTTACTTTTGACCTCTTAAGGGAAACTTTTGTGTCTAAGTTTTACAGGTTACAGAAGTGTCTGCAAAGTTCTGGAGCCTGTATTGAAATCTGACACCAAATATTAACGTATAGGCTTCAAAATGATGCAAAAATTGTATCATCACAGTATTCCGCTTAGAAGATACAGCGTATTAATTTTATTAATTACAATCACCCTGTACATTTCTAAACAGATGCCAATGCCTCGGAGAAATCTTCTACCTCCGTATTGAGAATATTTTTTTTTTTAATTACACAGACACCTGGGATACGCGGCCGCGCAGTTGGTTGAGGCACGGGCGCTACAAGCCGGAAGGTCACGGTTTCGATTCCCGATGGTATTATTGGAATTTTTCATTGACATAATCCTTTCGGTCGCACTATGGCCCTGGGGTCGACTCAGCCTCTAACAGAAATGAGTACCAGGAATATTTCCTAGGGGGTAAAGGCGGCCGGTGCGTAGGGCTGGCAACCTGACAACCTTACCACCTTCGTGTGCCGATTGTCTAGAAATTCTGGGAGCCTCAACCTCCTGGAACCCTAAGGGCCTGTCCAGGCCTGTAATGGGATTGCCTACCGTCTTACAGCAAACTTCATTTTAGCCAAGAAACAAACTACTACCCAGATATACTTACAGCTGATCCCGTCTCATCTTGCACCTACAGGGCTATTCATTACCACTGATGACAGAATTTGCAAATGGTTTCCTTACTATTACATCCGAGTGTAACAGTCGACGCCCAACAGGGCGAGCGTGTAACATGAGAATATGGGAGGTTGGGGTAATTCTTCTGCCAGTTTGAAACAGCGGGTCCCAAGAAGAAGAATACAGAAGAGCACAAGAACCTCGAGGCTGCGTCTCAATCTACACAGCTTACAAGCAATTTCGCTCAGACAAAGTGTTTTGTTACTGCATGGGATTCAGGTCGAAGTCATCTGGCAAAGAAAATAATTACGGTATGATTTGGAATGTCAATGAAAAGAGGCTTGTCTGTGTCTCAGTACCGAATGCTGCCTCATGTGTTACGTGGGCCACGGGCATCCGAAATTGCTATGGCAAAGGGCCACGCCCGTTATTGTGGGCTCCTTCATAGGCCACACGTGGAAAAATAAAAATACGTGGTACGCTTAACCGCCTATATTACTGTGTAAGGTTATAATATGTAAAATGTTAAAGCAATCCCATTACAGGCCTGGACGGGCCCTTAGGGTTCCAGGAGGTTGAGGCTCCCAGATTTGTAGTCAATCGGCACATGAAGGTGGTAAGGTTGTCAGCCCTACGCACCGGCCGCCTTTACCCCCCAGGAAATATTCCTGGTACTCATTTCTGTTAGAGGCTGAGTCGACCACAGGGCCATAGTGCGACCGAAAGGATTATGTCAATGAAAAATTCCCATGAAACCATCGGGAATCGAACCCGCGACCTTTCGGCTTGTAGCGCAGTGCCTCAACCAACTGCGCCACCGCGTGCCCCAAACATCTGTACGAATTATATTAAAATATTTGCATTGAATAATTTTAAAATTCAATAACTTGTTAATGAAATTTACTTTAATGATTAGTAATTGTCACCATTTATCTCCCGAACGTCAACACTATGAAAACCTCAAATATCTCATAACAGATAAGTTCTTTCGAAACGTCAGTAACTATCAATCAAGTTACACGACGTAACACACCAGAGGTTTCACGTTGTGTTCACCGTGCATTTTGATAACATTCAACAATTAAACCAAAAATGACAGCCACACCAACAACACACCGACAACAAAAACAGCGCACGGACAACAATATTTGTATACAAACCAATTGCCAGCAATTTTTTATAATTAACAAATTTTAACGACATTGTATTATCAACTTTCACGTTTTTAACCCAAGACAAAACCAACCTACGCCAGACATTTAAAAGATAAGGTTGTATAAACGGCAACAATGAGTGTTACCAACTGTTAACATAAAATTGACATACATTGTGGTGTGTAAGTGGTGATACCAAATGGAAATGTGAATGTTGAAGTGAACGTGACCTTGAACCACTGATGATAGCTCTGTTGCAGCCGAAACATGTGTAGGGTTAATGGACATAACTAAGAAATAAAGTGCATTTGTTGGTTTAATTGTTGAATACCAGAGGTTCTTTACCTTGGAGCAGTTGTTATTTAAATTCTTGATTGAGAACGCTATCTTGTTCCAAGCGGTTTGCCAACGTTCTGATTTACCGACGCTCTGAGTACTTCGGCGAATATATAACAACAACACCGTGTCAAAATCAGCAATTTGACGATGGCAGTTTCGCTTTCTGAAGGAATGTGTTGTGTTCATTTCATAAATGGTTACTAGAAGGCAGAAAACATTTGGAGTCGCCCTCAGGAGTTATTGTTAGAGACAGGGAGTGGAACAAGTTTATTGGAGGGTAAAAGGTGTAGAGAAATGAGAAGGTCTTTTCTGTTTACAGAAGTGTAAGAAGGACAGAAGTGAAAAGGGCTGAGGATGGTAAAGGACACAGCCATACACAGAGTTGTGGAATATATCAGGATACAGAACCTTTCGTGAAAAGAGTCTGCAGATTGAGAGAGACGGGTCGGTTGTCTAGGAGGGGAAGGGAAAATAGAGAATGGAGAAGGAAGGAAAAAAAAAAAAAAAAGCAAAGTTGTATAGAAGTTTTCTTTATCTGGAGAGTAAGCACCCTTAGTGCGAGGGACAGGCCATGTAGAGTATCCGATCTCCTATAGCCCGAGGGTAATAGGGCCACCCGTGTCTTGTATAGCACTGCTGCTACAGGAAAAAGCTGTGTTCTGACAGTAACGTGGTAGCTGGCCGAGTCCACACACCACCTCTTTTCTTCTGAAATATGGAAATGGTATAAACCCGTTTACATAACAGGAATGACCGGATCCACAAACCAATTTAAAGTTTCATGCAATATTCTGTGTTCTTTTTTGATCGTGTCACTTCGTCCATCCATGTATATATTTCTTCTGAAGAAATTGACAGATTTTCATAAAACTTGGTATGAAGATTTCTCTGTTTATAGCCACCTCCCCCCCCCCTGCCTTTATTCTTAATTTCTTGCCGTCAAATATACGAATTTGGTAGCCATTAGAACTTCCCAGTTGGGAGCGACACTGGTATACTGGTGTACGATGGAGTAAGAGAATTCGGAGAGAAAAGTTATTTAACCTCGTAAAACCCAGTGGTTACTGAATGTACCACCAGGTTTAAAATTAAAAAAAAATCTATGTTCTACTCACACACTGCGTTTATGTGTTTCGTTTAAACTCAGAATAAAAAGCGATTATTACGCTATGCAGCAATAAGTGATTGGCTTTTATAACTTAGATGGAGCCCGTTCACTGCGCGGTTCGATTTGAATCTTTATATGTAATTCAGGATGATGTTAGCCTTCGGGCTGAACAAAATTTACATTTCGCTTAATACTTTACTGCATAAATTTTTATGGTGAAGGCAGTTTTACTTTCATTCTTGTCTCCAGTTACACATGTTTTAGTGTATTCGTTAACTTTAAACCTCTAGCATAATGGCGAGATTACGGGCCTATGAAACTAATTTAATACTAACAACTGCAGATTCCCCACACACAATTTATAGATTTTTGGTGACTGTCACAATGAACTGCGATTATTTAACTTAATAGATTTTGCTTTATAATCTAATGTGTTGTGTTCAATGTGATTTGGGAATTTAAATTTTATGTATTACACGAATATCAGACTTCAGCCGTTTAATAACAGTTTCAACACCAAACTGTAGATTATTGTAAGATATATTTTTTTATGAAACCTTCGAAGACAAAATGGCGATAAACTGTAGCTCAACGATTTAAAAGAAAAAAAAAAGCAGTTTTATAAGCAGACGTACAAATGTGGACATGCTACTCTGTTTAGTAAGTAGAAGAGAGGAAAGAAATTCAGAAGTAAGAAAATCTCGATCTATACTGTCAGTAATGTACTTGCATTTCCGGAGGGTACCAAGTCGTTCAGACTGTAAGGTCCATCTGGCCTTATATCCTACAGGAACAGGGGGCGTGAAACTGACCACTAAACTGCCCCTAACGTCGAGGTTAACATTCGTCAAATTGTACCTTCATTCCCTCATGCTTCTTCATGGCTTTAGCGTTCACATAAGCAGGACATATACCTTACGCACTGGATAGCTCAGTCGGTATAGCGACTCAGTACGGGCTGGACGGTCCGGGGATCGACTCACGGTGCGAGCGAGATTTTTCGCACCCATCCAGACCGGCCCTGGGGCCCACCCAGCCTCCTAGACAATGGGTACAGGGTCTCTTTCCCGGGGGTAAAGCGGCCGGGGCGTGGAGTTGACCACCCACCCCCATCTAGTGCCAGGGTTAAAGAAAGAGTACAGCTATACCTAACAGTAGAGCTGGGCCTCTATGGCCTGTTCTAGGGAGAACTTTACCTTACTGGATAGCTCAGTACTGACCATACGAGGTCTGTCCAAAAAGTATCCGACCTTGGGCCGGGAAAAAAAAGTTCTGTATCTGGGTGGTTACAATACCTAATACCCTACAAAGTAGGCCCCTTGTGACTCCACACACTTAGCCCAGCGGTCCTTCCATCGCTGGAAGCAATTCTGGAAGACTTGTTTTGGAATGGTGTGCAGCTGCGCCGTCGCGTTCTGTATGATGTCCTCGCGGCTGTCAAAACGGGAGCCTTTTAGCGGTGTCTTCAATCTCGGGAACAGCCAGAAATCACAAGGAGCCATGTCAGGAGAGTAGGGAGCCTGGCGAACCTGCGGAATGCCGTGCTTAGCCAGGAAACCCTGGATCAGGTGTGATGAATGAGCTGGGGCATTGTCATGATGCAGCTGCCAGTTGCGTGCGTCCCACAGCTCCGGTCTCTTGCGCCGAACTGCATCACGAAGATGACGGAGGACTTCTTGGTAGTACTCCTTATTAACAGTTTGGCCTAGTGGTGCGTACTCATGATGCACAACACCCCGGTAATCGAAGAAAACAGTCAGTATCACCTTCACATTGCTCCGAACGTGTCGTGCTTTTTTGGGCCTCGGGGATGTTGGATGCTTCCATTGTGACGACTGGACCTTGGTTTCCGGGTCATATCCGTACACCCACGACTCGTCACCAGTGATTATAGTCTTCAGGAACTCAGGATCCCTGTTGGCGCACTCCAGCATGTCCTGCGCGACCTCAAGGCGGAGTTGTTGCTGCTCCGGCGAAAGCAGCTTGGGCACAAATTTTGCCGCCACTCTTCGCATGCCCACATCCTCAGTTAAAATCGTGTTTGCGGAACCTCTACTGATCCCAACCTCATCAGCAATTTCCCGGACGGTCAAACGACGGTCCTCCATGATCAATGTCCGCACTTTGTCAATGACATCAGCATTTCGGCTCGTTGACGGTCTCCCGGAACGCTGGTCACTGTCCGCCGACATGCGGCCATCTTTAAAGCGGTTGAACCACTCTTTAATTTGAGTGATCCCCATTGCATCATCACCGAAAGCCTGCTGAATTTTGCGGATTTTTTCCGCTTGGTTATCCCCAAGTTTCTGACAAAACTTGATGCAGTATCGCTGCTCCAAACATTCTGTCATCTTGAGCGAAACGAGAATGCGACGAACACGTGTTACACCACTTCGCTATCTGGCAGCGACAGACGCATCCGGCGGTGTTGCGAGGCAGCAAAAATTCACGCATGCGCATGAAAGTCCCTTCTACCACTACGCTCAGTTTCCCCACCCTTTCGCCATTACTTACCGCGGGAAAAAAATATAGTCGGATACTTTTTTGGACAGCCATCGTATACTTAGCTGATTAACTTCGTGGCTCAAGAGTCCCTCTTGGTAAGTTACTAATAGTTGCACCGATACTCAATAAATCCACAGCACTGTACGGAAACAAAGGGCTCATTACCGTATTCACAAAATCTATCACTGAACCGTAGCCTAATCAAGACGAATTCCTTCTACACAAGTGCAAGCTGCTCAATATCCATTTTAATATTATACTCCCATCTAGGCACATACCTTTCAAGAGATATCTGCTATTTAGGTGGCCAACCGAAACCCTGTAAGAATTTATCTTAGCAAGGTAAATGTGTCAAATGATATTCGCTGAAATTGGCCAACGACATCACCAAAGTACAAAAGCAACCAATGCAAAATGTCGGACTGCACGGAGAATAGAATTTATTGGTGCTGTATAACAATGATAAAATAATATGTGGAGTGAAGAGATAAAGTGACCATTCGCTTGCCTGTACTGGTAAACTGCCTGCAGTGCAAAGTGCTTCACGGGCGTTCAAAGTGAATCAGTAACCTTGGATTTAACAGTCATTTCCCCACCCAATCATGCTAGTAACCGAAAGCTTCCCCATTTGCGAGCTGGACATGAATTTTTGATCGCACTTAACCGTAAATCCATCTGGCGAACTAAACTAATCTACAAACCAAAATTAACCATAATCTGAATGTAGTATGAATGACGTAACTGTTTGAATTTCGCAGCGTCATCGTACCGCCTGGTAATCTGAATTAAGCCGCGTTCCTACTTATGGAAATTTGGACTAGTTGTTAACTTTGTATTAGTGGTTGTTATTATTGGAAGAGTTCTGTTGGGAGTGGAATTTTATACTCGAGCCTACAGCCAACGTTTCTTGGTGTTTCTTCATATTTCACATCACAAAAGTCAAACTAGGTTACAGAAAGCACGCATCTCTTCCAGAATGCGATTTTCCTGATTTTAAAATAAAGTGTTACAGGTGAATATCATCGTTTCGGAAGAAACTTCTGCTTCCATCTTCAGAGCAACAGTGAGGATGAGAATTTTGCCGGTGAAAATAACCGGTTTACAGTAAAAACTGTAAACCTCCTCACGACATATTCTTCAGCCCCCAAAACTTAACATCTCTTCAGTGTGTCAGTATGGATCTTTAAAAATGGACCTTTAAAGCAAGAAATCAATATAACAATTTTTAAAAACTCAGTTCCTACCTCAGAGAAAACACACTGTTTCTCCATTAGAAAATGTGGGCTAATGTCATTTAGCAATAACAATATTATAAGAATCCCTACAACATCCATACATATTCTCTGTCGGTAAAATATATATTAATTTAACGTTAAAACAAATGGTATATGTAGTAACCACTGCGGTTTAACAGTTAAGGCTACCCGTTTAAGAAAGAAATAATACTAGCCGGGTTCCGTGTGAATTCTGATATAGAAATTGGTCATAAAACGATACCTAAAATTCGGTTTGACATATTTTACGTATGTGAACAATAACAAACTTATATGAAGGTTGTGGTTGTGTCTAACAAACATCCGTCTTCAGAATCTAAGTGGGTCACCAAGTGTGGAATTTAAAAATCTTCAATCAGGTTGTATCGTCACCATGCTGAAAGAAAATTGTCTGATCCGCTTGTTTAACGTGTAACAAACCTCAATTTCAAAACAAAATGCATCTGCCCGTCTTTAAACCTTTAACCTTTTACAGCCTAGCGGTAACTTTATGTACCATCAGGTTTAACATTAAAAAATTCCACATGGTTCTCACATTGCATTTATGTATTTTGTGCGGATCTCAAAACAACCAGCAACTTTTGCCTTACACAACTTTAACAGACTGTTTTTTATAACGTAGGTGGAATGTTTACTGCGCGGTCCGCACTGAGTCCTTACATAAAACAGATACGTTCCGTCTTTAAAGGGTTAAATCACAGTTCTATAAGAACTAAGTATTCCCACGCAGTTTTGTTGAATGTTCTCAAAGTAAAGAGTTTATTTCCCTAAATAGCCTTAAAGCTTTAAGGTTTAAAAAAATTGAAAGTCCTTTTTCTATCTAATTCTCCTCGATTTCCGAAGGAACACCGATTTTTGGAAGGTTTCCAGGCCATCTATCTTTCTTTTAAGAGCAACATGTAGATAAAGATAAGTACGGTGCATTCGTGGGAAGATTCCGACAGGAGAAACCCGAAGTATTCTGCGAAAAACAGGTCTCAGAACAACTGCATCCACCACGAACCTCATATGGACTAACCTAGGATCGAACCACGACCTCTGCTGTGAGAGGACGGAGAGTAAAGGCCTAAGCCATGGCACGACATCTAACGACTAACATCGAACTTAATTAGGTATAAAGATTCAGCTCGTACCGCGCAGTAAACACACCCCACCTCAGTTATGCAAATCCATCAGTTAATGCTCTATAAGGAAATAATGACTTTTTGTTCTGAGAAGTATACAATTCAAGAGTGCGTTATGTGGGCAGAACGTAAAATTTTTGGATGTTAAACGTGGTGGTACATGATGTAACCATTACGCTCTGAAGTGTAAATATGCTGGTTTATGTAAAGGGGACGCAGTGTTTTTTTGTGGAGGTTAGCAAATAAATTTCTGAACAAAACGCAGATGAATTCAGCCTACATTAGTAAATCATAACAACTATTAACACGACACAGAAATAATATCACAAACAAACAAAATTCACTGTAATTTACAGCCCCATAAGTGATGATAAGGACTAACGAACTTTGGAACACAAACACAATAAAATACGAGCGGGCATTGCTCAACGTCGCAGGATATAGCAATACCAATGTTGCATCTTCAGCAGCAATCCCATATGGCCAGTACGTATGAGGCGTTGATCGAAAGGCATAAAAATATCAATCTGATGTCACCCCACACCACAGCTCGACCCCCGGACCATAGGCCTGCATTTGTGTCTGCGTAAGCTATATGGAGTGCAGACAGCAGTAACTGTTTGGCTGAGAAAGGAATCCGGCTCCATCATTCCCCCACTCCTCCCCATTCATATTTCACTTCGATTTTCTTCTATCAATAAAGCCCTTACACATTTCCCATACCCTGCAAAGTGCAATGTGAAGAAAACGCTATGGGTCATTTTAGACAGATGAAGATTGGGGCAGGAGATTTCTCTAGTATTAGCTATCAACTACTTGTGTGTATGTAGTTTGAATGTAGTTTATATACAGGCATGTAGTAACGCACATTTATGACAGCTTCGTAAATATTTGCTAATAAGGTCAACGGTCAATAATCCACCAGAATTTTTTTTTTTCCCAGATCCAATTTCTTTACTGACACGTAGCATACACTGAACGTTGAGCAAGTCTTTACTTAACACTGCGAAGTACTTGTACTGCCAGCTGCAACAATTCTACACAGTGTAGTTGCGTATTCTTTCTGATTCTCACAAAAAAAAATAGCCATTACATATATACATACATACATACAACACACCATTCCATGGATCCGTGTGTCACAAAGACAAAAATATGTGGAACAAGCCACAAATACACAAATATACACAATTTTACAGTGCAAAGTACTATACATATATATATATATACACACATACATATATACATACATATATATAAATATACATACATATATACATACATATATACATACATACATACATACACACACACACATTCCATGGATCCGTAAGTGTGTCACAAAGACAAAAAGATGTGGAACAAGTCACAAATACACAAATATACACAATTTTACAGTGCAAAGTACTATACATACAATATATATATATTAAAATACATATATACATACATACATACATACATACACACACACACACACACACATTCCATGGATCCGTAAGTGTGTCACAAAGACAAAAAGATGTGGAACAAGTCACAAATACACAAATATACACAATTTTACAGTGCAAAGTACTATAACATACATTATCTATATCTAACATACATATATACATTAATACTTACATACAACACACACACACACACACACATTCCATGGATCCGTAAGTGTGTCACAAAGACAAAAAGATGTGGAACAAGTCACAAATACACAAATATACACAATTTTACAGTGCAAAGTATTATATAAACATTTAAAAAAACATTATCATGGATCATCTCCACACATAAAAAAATTCATCTACAGAGTAAATGGATTGTGTATTTAAGTATTTTCTTAAGGCTAATTTAAACATAACTTATTATAACGCATCAGTCAATCTGATTGAAAGCAGAGTCTTGTAATTTCAAGTATCACTACATAAGTGCAAGTTTCCATCGGACTTACAATGTTTTTGTGAAATTGTAACAAAAGTACACTGCAGGCTATGTTACTATCAGTCGGAAATGATACTTTGTGGTGTTGCCGAAGGGTTGAATTGGGGGGGGGGGGTGTTAATCACAGAACTTTACAACAGAAGGAATAAAGACTGCACACATATGTTTTAATATGCTTATAGTGAACAGACCATGTTCTGGACAGTCGATGAGTCCTTCTTTCGACTCGCGGCACGTTGAAGACAATTTAATCTCTACTCCAAAGCGCCCAGACCGACCCTATTACCCGCCAACCTACTACTCAAAGCCTAGCGTGGGTTCTTGGTCTTGGGGCCAGCAGTTGTCCACCAACTTCTATCTAGTGCCGAAGTTAAGAATACGTGGAACTGTAACTCCAGTCCCGCATACGCCTTCATTGTGTGCACAGGACCAACATCTTAGCTTCACGTCGGTGATCATAATGTCAGTGGCATGACAATGTTGCTATTTGCTCTACTTAATTCAGAGTATCCATGTTAATTTCCGTGGCGTGGTTACCACATTTTGACCAGTTATTTACACCGACCAAGCTTTGCGTATACTGGAGGTGCCTGGTTAGAATACCAACTGTTACTCCAAATATTTTGAGTGAATTATTCGCAATTTTTCCTCCGTTCTCGTTTCTTCAGGGCAAAATTTTAAAAATTGTGTTTTAAAACAGGGCCCAACTATGGCCTCTTTCTACACGCCATTCCAATAAATGATTCACAATTACTCAATGTAATTTCGAGGCTAAATTAAACCTAAACCTTAACCCCGGCAGCGCCATTATATAAGCTAAAATACAATAATATATATACAGGAATGTTCCCTTTATCGTTGCCACGAACATGCAGCTTTATCGTATAGAACGCTCCCATCCACCGGCACATCCCTTGACAGCTTCCGTGCTAAGGCGAACGATAAATGACACACAATGAACAACTGAATTACGTCTAACCCCTTTTTTTTCCGCAACACGACACACACTCCTCAGCATTTCTCCTCATCTCTCTCTCTCTCTTTCTCTCTCTCTCTCTCTCCACAGCTGTCTTTCTTCGCAGCGTTATAATTCCCAGCACAATTCCGTCTATTCTTCCATATACACATTTTCCAACTGCGGATCTAATGATATAAATGGTGCGTACAGTGTGGTCCGTCATTGAGTAATGGCTCATACAGTTCTCACAGAACAACCCCCCCCCCTTTCCTTCTGCACAGAAAACCCTCACAAAGCCCTTAACCACCTCCCACCCCCGACGCCGCAAACCCTAACTTCACTATGCTACTATCATACTTCATTGGTACTTCATCCCCACCTCCGACCCACAACTTTACAAACCGCCATGGCGTCTCGTCCATTTTTTTTCTTCCCTTTTTAAATTTAGAAGCTTTACTCAACACCCCCTCAATTAGTTCTTTTTTGAGACACGACATATGATTTTTTTTTTGGTCTACATCGCTTTGAAATAAAACACCCCTAGAGGTTATGTGTACAGCATGGCACGACATGTATTTCTATAACAAAAAGGAGCAAATCGGAAGCTTGAGGCTGCATATCCGAAGTGTGCCAACAGACAGGACAGGGCATGTCACTGTATGTTCTGTGTACCCTGTAAATTCGAGTTAGACAATTATTTGTTTTGCCCAAGTAGTGTACTTAGGTGTTTAGTGTAGTTGTTAATATAATAAGTTATTGTGTTCTTAAGCCTTCTTAAGACTTACAAAAGAAAGATTCCTTATAAAAATAAAATCATTGTATTTTAACTGTGAATACTAAATGGATAGGGAGGGAATGATAAAGGTATTGCTCTAAACTTTCCCAGAAACATGACGTTTGCAAAGTTGTCAACCCTGGGTCTTTAAACCATGCAAGATAATAAATTTATTTGGAGCTGTCGGAGGAACGTGTACTGCCTTCATCTTCAGGGTAAATTGAGTAGGTTCAGGTGGCTATTGAAGTGACTGGGGAGGAATAAATTTGTCAATTAAAAAAGCAACCCCATTACAGGCCTAGACAGGCCCAGAGGGGTCCAGGAGGTTGAGGCTCCCAGATTTGTAGACAATCGGCACATGAAGGTGGTAAGGTTGTCAGCCCTATGCACCGGCCGCCTTTACCCCCTAGGAAATATTCCTGGTACTCATTTCTGTTAGAGGCTGAGTCGACCCCAGGGCCATAGTGCGACCGAAACGATTATGTCAAGGAATTAATTCCAATGACACCATCGGGAATCGAACCCGCGACGTTCCGGTTAGTATGTACAAAAATTAAAAGGACTATGGCAAATCATCAGAGGTACAAGATCTGTCCCCCTCTTCCTTTTCAGTAGCTCAGCTAAATCCAAACTCATTACAAACTTCCGATCCTCCTCAAAACAACTTCAGCAGCTACCTGAGCCTAATTCAGTCTCCCTGAATACGAATACAGAAATTTCGTCCAAACGTCTGAATGAATATCCCATGCCTTGTATTAAAGCAGAAGACTATCATTTGGGCAGCATATGCCCCAGAGGCACGAAAAACTTTTATAGTGTTTTCCTGTTTACGAATTATTAACTTTTCCACAAAACTGAATAGTGTGAGCCCTGGAAACACCTTTGTTGTGCCGCAACGGTCCAACCCTCCAGTCCCCTGGCTAGTTCAGGAAGGTCAGACCTTGCGACACTATAAGGATAACAATCAGGGGCTCGAACTCGGAGTCCAGAGACCTGATCCGGTAGCGTGCCACCATCTCTCGTATATAAAATAATACTGCAGGGGCTGCGAGAGATCAACCCCACAGACTACCCTTCCCTAGGCTCAAAGGCATAGGTCATTTAGAGAGATACAGAACAGCCGTAATACATATATATTTCAACAATTATATTATATAAAAAATACATTATTTAAAATAAGGAGCGAGGTTTACCAATAACATTTGAACTGATAATTCACCAAATTCTAACCCTTCACAGATCAAAACCGCCATCCACCTTAGGTCCATTCAAAAATAAAGATTATGAAGGTGACGACTAGAAGCACGGCGTCGGACTCCATGTCTGTGACGGTACGTCACCTCGACAGTGGTAACCTCTCGATGACCCAGTCAAGAATCCTCTAGGTCCATCTTCTGATATTTTTATACTTAAAAGTATTGCGTTTTTCCAGTCTACTGTATTGCAACAGTTTGCCATTTTCTTAATAAACCAGTAACCATAAAGTTTAGCTAACCTCATCTAAACGTTACAAAATTCTGCTTCCCGGTCATCAGCAAATCCTTACATGTCAAGTTACTCCATCCATCATATTTGACACATCAGTACTTCACCACATTCCAGACCTAATAAACAGCAGCATTTTCTAACTTTCAAAGGTGTTCGGTGTTCTACACTGTAAAATTCATCCGCATTTTTTTTTTAATTTCGCAAGTGGTCAGTGTTTCTTTTATGAAGGGCCCTCGCACCACAGCCTTAAGGCTTTTTGTGCAACCCCAGAAGATGATGAAGATGAGCAGTTTTTTATACCAATTTTTACAATTAATAAAGCACCAGTGGAATGAAATCGACAGGGAAAAACCGACAACTCGGGGAAAAACCTGTCCCAGTGCCACTTTGTCCACCACAAATCTTACATGGACTTGACCTGGGACCGAACCCGGGCCTCCGTGGTGAGAGGCCGGCGACTGACCGCCTGAGCCATGGCACGGCCATAAATGTCAGTGTTACTACATTACAACCTTACCTACTGTAATGCTGGACACTTCCATTGATGTACGCAACGTTCCAGAATTCAATAATTCAGCTTTAATATTACACGACGTCGGCACAGCTCAGTCGGTATTCACTAAGCTTACGAGCTAGACGGGACGGGTTTCAAATCCCGGCAGATAGATTTTTCTCTTCTCCAAACCATCTATATCGGATCTGGGGCCCACCAGCATCCTATCAATGGACACCGGTGTTCTTTCCCGCCCCCAGGGTAAAAGTGGCCGGAGGGTGAGTTAACTACTAACCGTCTTCTGGTATGGACGTTGGAAATGAGTGGAGGTTTATCTGTACTCCCCACCATGCGTTCATGGCGTGGACAGAGGCGCCTGTACTTCTGTTTTCACTTCTTTACGAATGTTAGGAAATATAATGAGGAATATTTAGAACACTAAACACACGGGCAGTGCAGTGTGGCGCCTTCAATAAACCCAGCAACGTCTGTTTCATATTTTCCCGACGACAGACGCAAAACCGTCTTCTTTAACCAAAGACCAGACGATGGAAACTGTCCAGCAGGCCTAAAAGCATGAGCTTTATCTTCTGTTATAGTCTAGACCCTTCCTGCTAACTTCCTTCTACTCTGTATATGTGTTAAGAAAACAGGATATGTCTAACGTTTCAAACAGCATGCCCTGGAGAAAGAGCTTGTTTTTGGCAACAGTCCGCGCATGCAGATTGCATATACCCTCTTTTAAACTCCATTTAGACATATTTCAGGAATACGCGTTTCAAAATTTGGAACAATTTACCCAACTTTTGAAGTCAACCGCCCTGTTTTATGTTAAAATTTTCGTATCCAGCGAATAAGGAAAGAAAGAAAATCAGACCAAAAATCTTTACCGAGCAGCGGTTCGGTAAACTTCATCGGCTGGAAGTTTTGAGAAAAGTGAAATTTGTTTCTTGAAGCAGGCATAGTCTAACTAACTAACTAACTAACTAACTCCATGGAGCAAAGTCCTTCTTGAGAAGCTAACAGGTCGTCAGCTAGTCAAGAAATTCCCCGCTTTTTATGGAACCCGAAGATTCATTACCGCACTCACAACAGCCCGCCACCTTTCCCTATCCTAAGCCATATCAATCCAGTCCATGCCCCCCATCCCACTTCTTGAAGATCCATTTCAACACTATCCTCCCATCTACGCCTGGGTCTTCCAAGTGGTTCCTTCCCTCAGGTCTCCCCACCAAAATCCTCTATGCACCTCTCCCCCATACGTGCTACATGCCCTGCCCACCTCATTCTTCTTGATTTGATCACCCGCAGGACTAGTCTAGGAGTCAAAAGTTCCGGTTTGACTAAGGTTACTCTTAGCGGTTACAAACATGATATGTCCGATACATGACCTCGTGTAAGGTGGGTCCAACTCAGAAGGTTTAAAGCGAATAATACTGTATTTTGAAATGTGGCGCCGAGTGGTCTACTAAAATTGTATTAATATTTAGGATAACTCAACTTCCTCCATTTTCACGACAAAATAAACCCTCAGGGGCATAGGTACAATACCAAAATATGGGTGCACAAATCCCAGGCGCCAGGTCGACATGGCGACTAATTATTTTTTTCGGTGATGTCAAAAAGTTTTTAAGCTCTCAGTAAGCAACTTGCTTGATGCCACCTATCTGGCGCCTAGAATTTTGAAGTGATTCCTAGATTTTTTTTAATATGTTAAATCCTGTACGAAACTACGAAACGTCAGACACCAGAAGACAGTAATCTTCAGAGACAAATCCATTAGGATCTCAAATTCTCATAATTTTTAACGCGCCAAATATATTGACCATTCCCAGAATTCATTTAGGAGGTTCGTAGATCTGATCTGCTCTCTTCTGGGATATTACGCAGCATTGAGTAGTAGTTCTATACCGACGTTTCGGGACAACCTATCGGTACCATCTTCAAGGGCCAAGAAGTTCAAGAAGACCCTTGAAGATGAGACCGATAGGTTGTCCCGCAACGTCGGTACAGAACTACCACTCAACGCTGCGTAATATTCTACGACAGTTCAGATCTCATCTACATCGCGACGAAAGCCTGAAATCGCGCAGGTTTGTAGATCTACTTGGCGATATAAGACCGTAAGATATGCGACGTATCGCCAGAAGTATGCCCTCGAATACCGCTGCACCCGCGGAAAGGTATTTCAGCGTCTTCAACGATCTTAATTATACAGAGACATAAACACTTCGTATCATACATAACACATGCAGTGAAGTAAAGTGCTCTGATTTTGCCCACAGACTGTATAGGCATATATTATTCCCAAATGCTTCTCAGAAGAAAAAAAACAAGGATTATTTTCCTGACAGCACTGACTGAGTCTTCTTCATTTGCAGAAGAATTGTGTTTGCGAAGAAGTAGGACTTAAAATTTTACGTGTTACTGATCCGAACTTTGTGCTTTATGGGTCCATCAACACCTGAAGATAAAGGTACCACTTTTTGAAGAAACGTCGGAAAATTACGTCACCGACACGGCGTCACGTCCCAGAAGATCTAAATCCTCAAAGGGCTAAACTGTTAATACCACCTCATCTGAGCATGCATTAATGGTAAGTTCTATGACGTAAGATTCATTACTTGTAACAGCAGGCCTCACATTGTAACTACAACAAATAATCAATTTTCTTTTTCAATATAAAAACAAAATTTAAATCCAAACATAATATACAAAATTGCTTTTGGAGTAGAGCAAAATGTGCAATAATTAGTTTTTGTAGATTAATTATACATTAAATATCGAAAGGCTCGCTTCATGTACTTGCAAATCTATGTTTGAATAACATAATAATGCACGCGGCTATACACACTGATTTAATAATGTAACTAATTTATTTATTTCTCAGCTGCCCATTTGTATCTCTTTAAACTCGTTACAATATTTGTTTTCCTCCATATATTTAATTAAGCATACAACTGACCACTCCAACTCTAGCTTTATAACCTAATTTATTACTCTCTTTTGTATTTGCGATCGTATGGTCGATGCTATTTTTTTTACTTGCAACCAGTCACAACGGTCGTAAATTTACAGCGCAGTGCAGCGACTTGCTGTTCTGCGTTATTTCAATAAGAGGACCCTGCTATAAATTTCCGCTGAATCTTTAAATTATTCCGTGACGAATATCTGCCTCACGGGCCATAGACCACGCATGTGTGTAGTTTAGTGGCACACAGAAGTTTCGTCAAAACAGCTTACTGAAGTGGCGCCAATTTCGTTCATCCTAAGAAACACGGCAGTCTTATTTTCTCAGAAACAGCGGTATGAGGCCAAGATAAATCTCAGAAGAACAGTTTAAGTTATTCTGGGACAAAAGTGTCTGGAACTGCAACATTGCTACTACCAAAGCCTGACGCTGGATACGAAGCTAGGACCTCCATCAATCTCTGCCTAAGATTCATCTCACTGTTCTAAATTAAGTTTCCCACGACGTTTAACTAACTCCGTGAACCGGGGTCCCTTTGATAAGTGAATGCTTACACACCTGCATTTTATGTGACCAAAGTTTTACTATTTCACAAGTTTGATATTATTCATTCAGTACATTTTATTTTCTATGTTTATTGTCCGACAAATGTACACTTTTATTGACTATTAATTTGTGAAACACAGTGCTACATGTTTCGAACCTTATCCTGGTTCATCTTCAGGGACTTCAGTATTTTAAATTACACATATTTTACATCAATGGTACAAATTTAACCAGTGTATAAATTGTACCATTGATGTAAAAAGATCAGTGTAATTTAAAATACTGAAGTCCCTGAAGATGAACCAGGATAAGGTTCGAAACATGTAGCACTGTGTTTCACAAATTAATAGTGAATAAAAGTGTACATTTGTCGGACAATAAATATATTTCACAAGAATTGGCCCTTTTAATATTATCATCCCATATACCCCTAATTATAGAAACAATCTCTTTCCTTGATATTTGTAAACCAAGGCAATTAATGTTTTTATATGCTCCACCATGCGTGCTACATGCTACCACAATCATAACCGCTTTGATCTGTTATCCTACCCAGATGCTTGCTCTCAAAATTTCTGTATTATCTCTTGTGTTTCAATCTTGGCCATATTTAGCGCATAAGTAGGCTCCTAGTTGCTACTGTATGTATCACTTCCACATGTTTCGTATGTATAACATAAGATTATCAGAATAAGCATCGATTATTTTTCTACACAAAATTAACTGACAGGTCTTTGTGGTTTATTTTATTTAGGCCAAGACATAAAAACATAAAATCCATCTACAGAAATGCCTTATTTCCGACGCTTAATATCATAAGCAGGCGTCATGTAAAAATGGCAAAGACCGCGTTCGTTTGTTGACAAATACTTTATTAGTTTCGCCTCTATTTGATAAAAATCTTTCACTATGCATGTAATTTATTATCTGTCTTCAAAGCATAAGACCAAGTTTCCCACCCATACAAAATACATGACAGACTTGTTCCTTTTGAGTGTTTGTCAAGTACACATATTGGTTGTTAAATTTGATTTGTGCAAATATGGAGGTTGAGGTGCTGTGACACATGATCGAAGTAACCACGTCACAGTCGAACAGCGAGTACATCTAATGCTTAACACCTGTGAATAGCAAAATTACAGAAAAGATGATCCTGTGTGTGTTTACACAGTGTACTATAATTTGCTTCAGGCCAACCCTAAAGGTACGCCTTCCGCCTAAACCAAATTCGATTTGTAGAAGGAGCAGCAAGTTCCTCCAAAACGTCAGAACAAACCCATTACACTACAAAACGTAAAAACACGGAACAAAATATGCTGCGAAAAAAAAAAAATTTTTAAAACGTTACAAATTCCACATTGTCTTATTTCGGCTCTTGACGACATTGCCACCTAGATAGAAATTTGAACAGACATAAGAACAGCAGTTCCGGTTTGGCTCACTGTTTTAAATAAACCTCATTTTAAACAAAATGTTAAATATGTCAATCGCCTCTCTTAAAAGTGTTGAAATTCTATGCGTTCTTGGGCGAATCAGTCTGTAAGGAATCCTTGTGTCTTTTTCTGAAAGGAAACAGTCCAACAAGACGAATGCGATCGTAAGTGAAAAGGGGCCGAAATAGTTGGCTGGGAAGGAAGTGGGTGGCTTGAAGTCGGGATGAAAAGGACGAACGGAAGGTTTTTGAATGCTTTACTGAGTACAGTCTCTGACTGAAAACACAGCCTGAGGGCTTCAGTGCTGTCGCCTTGGGGAAGAGTCAGACCCGTCAATCGAAAGAAGCGATTCACGGAGTGACAGCGCGAAACACGGAAGTCATCACAAAGTTAGACAAACATCGTTTCCGTTAAAGATTCAAGGCTTCTGGGATATGACTCCTTGTACACTGGTGACTATCGTAACGAATACTTTAGACTATTTTGACTGCAAACTGCTTGGAAACGTCAGCGACTATCTGCTAATAGACATGACTTGACGTACCAGGAGAATTTAGTCTTCATCAAAACCGCTGTGAAGGCCGTGTCACGACTCAGGCGGTTAGTCGCCGGCCTCTCACCGCGGAGGCCCGGGTTCGATCCCGGGTCAATCCATGTGGGATTTGTGGTGGACAAATTGGCACTGTGACCGGTTTTTCCCCCGAGTTCTTCGGTTTTCCACTGCAAATTTCATTCCACCGGTGCTCCATTACACGGAAAAACGAAAAAACTAACCATCTTCATCACAGGGGTTGCACAATAAGCTCAAGGCTGCGGTGCGTCCGTAGCTTCTGCTGCGGGGCCCTTCACCACAAAAAAAGACCTTCGAGAACTTCAAACCTCGCATTCTTCCTGTTGACAAATACGCAACAAATTTTAGCACAGTTGGGCATACGTTTTGGATTGGTCAGCAATTACTTACAGAAGGACATAGAATTTAGGACTTCTTATTTGAAAAACATTACCAAAATGGGTCCATTGCAATATTAGTGACCTTTACAGATTTTGGTCTGTTAAAACAGCGTTAGATTGTAACAGAAGAACCTGGAATTAAAAATAGTTCCGGCCAGTCTAATGGCCTTTAAAAATTCAAAGGAAAGCTTTTATATACAATACATTAAATTTATTTCTGTCCGACTCCTCTCCAGTCCCACTCATTTGTCCTCCTTCCGCCATGTACTCACTCTTACTCCCTCCCTAATACTCATGTTGAATCCTTTTCAGTAAATGTACTTCAAACACCATCTGATATGGTGCTCGATTCAGCGTACATTTTGATATGAATCCAAACGCAGTAAATGGCTAGATTGAAGACTGGACTACAAAGGATTTATAGTTCGATTCCCAGTAGGGACATGGGACTTTACTGGAAGATACCCTAACCGACTCTGGGGCTCTCCCAGCCTCCTATTTTTCAGTGAGTACGGGGACTAAGCAATGGGTAAAAAGCGGCCGGACCGTGAAGCTACACTTTGACTTCCAGAAACTATTAATACATTAACCAACATACGCACTTAATAAAATAAATCCCTGATGATGGCAACCGAGTGCCGAAACATGTAGGAGTTCAATAATTATCTTGAATTGTATTTTATTAAGTGCATATATTGGTTAATGTATTAATTGTAAAAATATGCACGGTACGAATAACAAAATTTACAAAATTCCCATAAACTATTTCACGGCATGCACAGGGACAACATTAAGTAGTTTGGTTTTGCATTTCATTTCCATGGAAACATGGACCGGGAGAGCGTAGTCGGTATAGCGACTCGCTACGGGCTGGACGGTCCGGTGATCGAATCCCGGTGGGGGCGAGATTTTCCGCACCCGTCCAGACCGTCCCTGGGGCCCACCCAGCCTCCTGTCCAATGGGTACCGGGTCTCTTTCCCGGAGGTAAAGCGGCCGGGGCGTGTAGTTAACCACCCACCCTCATCTAGTGCCAGGGTTAAAGAAAGAGTAGAGCTATACCTCTACTTCCCCTCTGGGCCTTCATGGCCCGTTCTAGGGCGAACTTTACCTTTTCCATGGAAACAGCTTGAGAAAGACGTACCAACAAACCAATAACACTGCCTTGAATATAATAATTATATAACTGTAGCATTTAAAAACGACTCTAATACTTCAAACTAGATCACTATGATAGGAGAAATGTTGTGATCCATTACCCAAACAATAACTGCGCATGCCCAGAAGGATGAAATCATTTAGGAGGTCGGAGGTTCTCATGACAGTGACCATGCAAGACGCCGTCTTCTAGGATTTGTGACTTAAAAAAAAGACAAAACTTTTTAATTACTGCACAATCTATTTAAAAGGATTATTTACGTTAAAAAGTCTAATATTTTCACCGATTCAATGTATAATTATTTCACAAACGTTTACAGAAAACTGTACATTCTTGAAGCCACCGTTTCAATTTAGTTTTACAAGTGCAAACTTTGCACCCGCAAAACAAGACCAGTAGGGCACACAAATCCTGAACGCTTAACTGTTGAGATCAAATGGACTTATGAAGTTTAAGAAGAGGGGACTAACTTTATTACTCCACAGTTCATAATGAGAAAGTGAAAATGTTATTTTTTAGTGTGTGCCTATTTGCAGATTCTTACAAGCAGAATAAGGCTTTGTGTACGTCCCACATAATTACTTTCAGATATTTCAAGGCCAGATGTGACAGAATCTTTTACGGCAAGGATCATCCATATCAAAGCCTGTCATTTCTCCCTCCGGATGTAACACAGCGACAGATTGGAATGCTGGCGAGTGGGAAGACAAGGGTATTGAACAAGACAGGCAATGTACGTATAACATAATACTGAGGTACGTTCGCGTAACCATTGTTACCATGGAAAAGCAATAAGTATTAAGTATTTTGAGTGTGTGTCAGTATTCTTTCCTTATTTATCCGGCAAGCTAACCGCATCTTTTCTGTGTCGTATTATCCTGTCATCTGTTCCCTGTCTGGCTGTACCATATTGAACATACATCATAAAGGGTAATATTTTCGGAAAACATTTACTGAACACAAAATAAGTGTTTTTATAAAATCTACGGTCTTCTGGGGTATTACGCGGGGTAATTACTTGGACTCTAGGCCCGTGAGGATGGGACCGATACGTTGTCACGAAACGTCGGTAAACAATTACCACACGACGCCGTGTAATACCCCAGAAGACGGCAGATTTCATCAACATCGCGGCGTAAGCCTGAAATCAAAGTGTTTTTGATTTTCTCTACAACTTCTGTCTGAAATATTTCTCATTCTAGGAAGATTCAGCGAGATACTGTCACAAATATACATACGCCTTCATGTAAAGTACCCGTTACTGATGTCAGATTTTAATCAAACTTGAATTTTCTCGACTATTTTCCAAAAATCCCCAAATATCAAATTTAATGAGAATACGTCTTTGGGAACCGAGTTGTTCCATAAGGACGGACAGCCAGACACAATAGTCGTAGCGAATAATCACTTTCCGCAATTTTGTTTCGCTAAATATTATTAGCGCTGATCCCAGTGGCCGTGCGGTCTAAGGTGTGGGTCTGCGGCCGCTCGCTTACTAGGTTTGTGGGTTCGAATCCCGCCTAGGGCATGGATGTCTGTCTCTTGTGAGTGTTGTGTGTTGTCAGGTAGAGGTCTCTGCGACGGGCTGGTCACTCGTCCAGAGGAGTCCTACCGAGTGTGGTGTGTCTAAAAAGTGTGATCGTGAAGCCTCGACAAATGAAGCGGCCTAGGCCCCCAAGGGGCTGTCGAGCCATTAAAAAAACATTATTAGCAGACTGGTATATGAATTGGGAGTGTTCTCTGAGAGGTAGGTACCAGATTTTTAAATGACGTTGCATAAACTTCAGGTTTGAGAAGACTCGTTTCTATCTGAATATTTCGATGTTCACAATGACTTTATTTTGTCAAAACTGAGATTACAGCTAGGCTCTTCTTCTCCAAGTTATCAATTTGTGTTCCGTACGGAATTTCCACATCAAATTACTGCACTTGTAACTACTCCGCAGGGTAAGAAAACTTTTTTTTTTACATAAACTTTCCAACAGTCAAGTCTTTCTGTTTAATTTCTTTTCCACTTCTGTCAGGATTGTAAAATTAAAAAAAAAAGAGATAAATTATGCTTCAGCCTTTAATATAAAATATAAATAAGTTACAAATTTTGCTCCCTTCTAAAATAAACTTCCCCTTACTTCGTGATAATAATGACAATGTCTGCTACAGCCCAGGAAGTAGACTGGCATGTTCATGTTGGTTGGCAATCACGATGCTACCATCAGGCACAAGTTTTAAAGAAACACAAAGTATGAGTAATGAGTCTGGAATAAATTTTTCACCCCCTTTCCTGTTCCCAGTATCTAAATACAGAAAAAGAAATATCGTAAAATGAAGGAAGAAGACAAAGAAATGCATAAAAACGAAGGAAAAGGGAGTAGCCAAAACGGGAATTGGGGTTGTGGTAATTGTGATCCATGGCACGCGCCTTTACGATCGGGTAACATTGAAATTCTTTCCACAAACACCCCAAACTCACCCTTACACGACAGCATTGCTACCAAGCCGAAAATCCTCTACTTCTTAAGTCTGAAGGGCAGTAAGAGGGGAGCATATTCTTGTCAATACACGGTATGTCGTTTCATTTTTATGATCCGCAACTCTTCCGCATCAGAAAGGTAAATTACGCTGCAAACTCAATGTCCATCTTAAATTACCACAAACAGTATACCCTCTCGGCTTCGCTGTAATTAATAATAATAATAACCATGGCTCAACAGCCCTATGTGGGCCCGGGCCTCCTCTAGCCTCCTCTTTTCGAGGTTACTAAGTCGTGCGCATTCGTGGCAGTTGGTGACTGGTCAGCTGGCCGCGCTAGTGTTCTATCGATCCTGATGTGCCCGCCAGAGCCATCTGGCAGGCAGTCAGGAGACTTGAGTGAGAAATGGAGGCAATTTGGTTTACGCAACATTTTTATTCATGCCCGTAAGGTTCTTTTACATGCCGTAAATCTACGACATGGGACCGACGGTTTTACTTCCCCTCCGAAGGAAGTGGTGCTCCGGATTTTTATCACCCTTAAAAATCCATCGACCTCGGTCGGGATCGAACCCGCGAACCTTGGGTCCAGTGGCGAGCACGCTAACCACTTCGCTGTAATTAAGATATCATATTCATTCTCCTTTCTCACTATATTTGACACATCACCATATTATTTAGAGTAGCCGGCACGAATCTATGAGCCCGGGGTCCGGAAAATGGTAGTGGTATGCTAGCAGACTGCGCGAACAGGTAAGAAAGGTTACTGCCACACCTGTGTCATTCCAAAGCACTGCTCAGAGGATGGAAGTAGAGTGCTTCTGGTTCGATGTTTGCAAACAAGGCAATGTTTAACATATCTGAGGCGGAGAGAAGTGGATGTATAGTTTGAATATTCGCGGATGTTGCAGAATTAATTTGGTAGACGGATAACAATGTTTCGGAGGAATGTGGTGTCTTCACCGTCAGGATACAGAAATTCTACAAAGGCAGCAGGTTCTCTCGAAACGTCAGCATTTCTCTAGCACACTACAGGACGACACATCCCCAAGGCCGTCGGTCTTGTATCTGACGCAAGTTTGTTTGCCACATTTAAGCTTATGTCTACATAGTGTAGGTAGTTCAATCCTCAGCACTGAGGGCAATTCAACAAATTTCGAGCTTCCACCTCGATTGAAGATGCGTCAATTGCTTTCGTGAAAAGCGTCTTGTAATGTCAAAACGCAGAGGTCTAAGTGGAAAATGTTCATTCCATAAATTTAATGTTGAAATTTGGTTGACCTTCAAAGAAGAATATTTTTAACTTTAAAATTAATTACTGTGGTCTTTATATTTGTCCTTATTTAAAGATGAAAATATTATAACAACGGGACAGACGTTTAAGAATGTAAATGTGAAGGTTACAGAAATGTACCAGTGTTTCAGAGGAATCTACTGCCACCGTCATCTAACCGGATGTTAAAGAGACAGCAAGTATCTTCAAAATCATGATATCTATTTACGACATTACACAAAACCCGCTTCATTTCTCAGAGCTGGAGGCAGAAGATTCCTACACAAAACGTTCGTACCTATCTACCAACTATACGGCGTAACATGCCAACAGACGGACATCTTCGATAAATTTTTTTTATGGATTTTTAGAAACACACATAATATATTTGTAAGTGATGAGAATTTGATAAACTTCAGGGGACTTGTAACCCTATACATGATGATCGGGGGAACGTATGTAATAGAAATGGGGGTTGTTTAGTCCAGGGGAGGAATGGAAGAGCGAGAGGGGTAGAAGCAGCAGATCTTTAACAACATCCACATTTCCTATATAGTCGGAAGTTCTTGCTGAATTAATAAGACCCATTTTTATTCCCTTGATGCACGCTAGGAATAAGGAAAAAAAATAATGCTCAATAAAGGGTAGTAGGCAAAACGGGTGGCAAGAAGGGAATAAGAAAGAAAGAGACAGAGCGTCCGTGCTGACAATTTGAGGCATGATGGATATACTGGTACCAGAATACTGTTGCTGAGATTACTAGAAATACACTCACAGTCTTTTTGTATTTATATTTGTTTGAGAGAAAAAAATAAGTTGCTTAGTCTGTCCACGAAAAACGTTAGAATCAAGATGAAAGACTAACAAAATCATACTAATCCAACCCATGTTCACTTTTTTTCTAAGCGTTTTGCAGTTCGTATCTAAAGAACATTTCCTCTCCGAACCACTACAAACTATCACGCTTGTCGTAATTATATTCCTGACAGATTTTAAAAATGACCAACTGAAAACACAGATCCGAGTTTCATATCGACTGGTCGACATAACATACAGCGTGTTTCATAAGTCCATCCGGGATTTAGAGGCTTCGCCGTGCAGTAGCAAACCCACATATAAGAGATAAAAGCATACCAACGGATAGAGGAAATGTAAAAGTATTTTCGTGACAGATGCGATGGCGTAGTTACCCGTTTCTCCGCTAGGAGGCAGTTGTATGCAAACATGGCGTTTTCAGGTGAACAGAAAGCCTTTTGTGTCCTGCAATTTGCTAAAACCCAGTCAATTGTAACAGTGCAACGTGGTTTTCGAACCAAGTATCGTACAGAACCACCAACGGACAAAACAGTAAGAGACTGGTATAGAAAATTCGAGGAAACTGGCTGTTTGTGTGTCGCAAAACGAACAGGTAGGCCGGGACCATCGCCTGGGACTGTGGACCTCGTAGGAGCTATATTACAGGATTGACGTCTGTCGAGTCACCAAAGGGGGACATATTGAACATTTGTAAGGTAGGTTCAAAACTTGGATATGTACTCTTTTCACTGACATGCTCTCATCCCCTGTGTGTGATTTGGCTCCTGAGCTACAGACCTCCAAAATCCCGGAGGGATTTCTGAAACACGCTGTATATGAGACACCTCAGTCGTTCAGCTTGCCAAGGAATTCGTCTTATGGAACAAGAATTCCAGTTTAACGTTTTCACACAGTCCACAAGTGGCTCTTATCCTGAGCCACAGAAATATTGTCCACACCCTCACACATTTACGATTATATTCATATTACCTGACACCACCTACGATTCCAAATTACTGTCTCATTGAAGTATACACTTTGGTGTTAATGTACTTTCTTCCCTACAGATGCTGGTGTCCATTACCTTTAACACCAACCCGCTAAAACTCACATGCCCTAGGAAACTGATATGTTAGTGTTGACGCTTCGAAATAGGGATTCGAATCCTAATTTCCTGGTAGTCATCCCGCACCTTAGTTGACACACCGACTGTGATTTTTCAAACTTAAGCCATTTTTGCATTTTAAATTATATTGTCCATGGGGGTACAATGGCACGGACGTCTGTATTTTGTACGTCCTTGATGTGCTGGATCAAATTCTGCGATCATCGATAGATGTCTCTTCAATACTTTTCAGAAATTGTGCAACATTTTCTGACATGCTGCCAAAGCAAAACATGGGAGGTCAAAGACTGCACAATAATGAGAAAGCGGAAATAGCTTTTCGTGTATGTTTGCGGATACAAAAGCCCGATTTCCACCGTAACGAAACTTTTAAACTCGTGTCGAGATATGACAACTGCATCAACATCTTCGGGGAGAATGCTGAGAGAAAATATTTCATTGGATAAATGAGATGCATTTAAGTTTTCAGTGATTTTTCATTTAAATTTCATGACTTAGGGTTCCTTCCTTATTGAACATGATTTATATTTGAAATGTTCGGCGAGATTTTCCGCACCCGTCCAGACCGGCTCTAGGGCCTACCCAGCCTCCTGTACAATGGGTACCGGGTCATTCCCGGGGGTAAAGCGGCCGGGGTCTGGCGTTAACCGCCCACCCATATCTAGCGCCGAGTTCAAACAAAGAGTAGAGCTATACCTCTACTCCCCCTCTGGGCCTTCATGGCCTGTTCTAGAGTGAAGGAAGTAGTGACAATTGTACACGCCTGCTTCTGTGACCCACTGTCCTTGACACAAACTTAGACCGGTTGCATGTACCCACGATACAATATACTGTAAATTCGAGTAGACGGGGATTTCCAAGAAAGGTTTCATAAGCTCTTGTAATGTTCAAAATCGGACAAAGTTCTCTGCCCATTACAGGCGGCACTAAGCTTCATGAAACAGCAATGAAGAACGGAATTACAGTTGCGAAGTTCAAGGCTACAATAATCCATATCTGTGAGAGATTTTGACTTTATTAGGGCCATACCCTTTGGGATTTGGGACAGATGTGGGAAGGATGTTTATTTAACGACGCTGACAACTGCTAAGATTGTATACTGTGGATGGTAGATGAATCAAGCATGAATATAGGGAAATGGTGACATGAGTGTCACAGAGAAGGAACGAAGTACTCGCAGGCAAACCTGTCCCAGTATCATTCCGTCCACAGGAATCCCGCGTATACAGGCCTGGTACTGAACCTGGGTCTCCCGAGGTGATACGCCGACGACTGAACATCTGAGCTACAGTAGTCTTCTCTGTGATACGACACCGTATAATTTGGTAGTTAGGTGTCGGCATTTCGGAAGAAACTACTGCCTCTATTTTCTGGGGAGGGATGGAGCTAGCAGATTTCTCCGAAACGTTTGTATTTATGGACCGAACTACACGGCGTCATATCCCAAATGATAGAAATATTGAACCAACTACTTATTTTGCTACTAACGTAGTCATCAAATCTGTTGAGCATTTAAATTAATTTTTCTCTGACTTTTGTTTACGATCAGGTTTTACTTTCATATGCTTTCCTCATTTCAGGCACGTAGCCTACAACAGGAAGCACATTTCATCATCCAACCACACTCAGCACACAGATTGGATTCATCTGGCTCAGGACAGAAACAAGTCAGAGCTCTTTTGAACACGGTACTGCCACTTCCGGTTCCACAAAATACGGGAAATTTCTTGACTAACCGAGGATCTATTACTGTCTAAGAAGGACTCGGCCCTATGCACTTAGTTGCTTAGCCAGTTAGATAGTTTTGGTTAGTTTTTTAGTTAGTTGGTTTGTTGATTAAAGAAGGGAAGCAGCAAAGTAAGGTTTATTTAGGCCGTGCCACGGCTCAGGCGGTTAGTCGCCGGCCTCTTACCGCGGAGGCCCGGGTTCGATCCCGGGTCAGTCCATGTGGGATTTATGATGGACACAGTGGCACTAGGACAGGTTTTTCTACAAGTACTTCGGTTTTCCCCTGTCAATTTCATTCCACTGGTGCTCCATTAAACTGGAAGAACAAAAAGAGATCATCTTCATCACAGGGTTGCACAATAAGCCTTCAGGCTGCGGTGCGTCCGTAGCGACTGCTGCGGGGCCCTTCAATAAAAAAAAAAGTTTATTTAGTGCCTTCAGTGTTGTGATAGCGTGTAGTGTGGCAATCAGTCACCGACGTTTCCAAAAAAAAAACACCCATTCCTTCCACCTTCGGGATATTATATCTCCATCCCTGAAGATGGAGAGAAAATGTCCCTCCGAAACATTTATAATCAGCTACCAGACTATAAAGTGTGACGTCAATGACTACAGTAGTCTTCACTTTGTAGTGAGAACATAAATATCTAATATAGGAATTCTACATGGGGAGACTACTCTTTGTCTTATCCTGAAGATGGCAGCTGCAAGGTAGAAGACAGTAACTCCTACAGTCACCAATTTGACAACATCAAATCGGGCGTAGAAGGAAACTTGGAGCAACGAGAAATGGTGTAAAAGAGGAGGAGGGACGTCTTGTTTCATGGCCAGAGAGAGACACTGTCTTGAGCCAAGCGAAATGAAATTGTGGCAGGAAAGTTCTATGGAAGCTTCTATTGCGAACACAAAGTTTTTCCTCTTTCCATCTTCTTATACTTTTCTTTTATCTTTTTTTTACTTCTTGTTCCTTTCTGTGTTTTAAGCAAGTCTGAAAGTACAAAAATAACTGGAATGAAAGTGTAATATAAAAAAAAAGAGGCAAGGGAGTTAACAAATAAAAAGTTGGAGGTTAGGGCTTCTCTGTTCTTATCACCGCTGCCAACTTGTACAGGATTCTTTTGTACTGCATGCTTACAAGACGCCTGCAGTTTCTAGGTTCGTCCCACAGACCTACTGCGTTCTGTTTTAAACCTCATGGGACTTGGGAAATTGAATATTTCACTTTCTTTGGGCAATTCTTATTTCCCTAAATATACTGGCCAAACATTCAACATCCTATCTAATTCTTTCAACAAAGCGGATACAGACTTTGATCTGAATTTTTATGTGCCTTCTCAGAACAAATTTTTGGCTTCCGAATAGCCTATACGTAAAACTTACGTGTTTAACTCAGTATGTATCATTTGTAACTCTGTTAACAACTCCTACTCTGAAGAAAATTTTGAATTTTGGAGGCAGTGGAGGTATATTGCCACGCTTTCTTAACCTCGGCATTGGATGGAGATGAAATGACAGCTTCACGCCCCCGCCGCTTTACTCGCGGGTAAAAAAGACACCGGTTCCCACTGTATAAGAGGATGATGGGAGTTGTGTTACGAACTAATTTTTGTGGGAAGAGTGTAAATTTTCTTAAATTGTCAGAAATTGAGAACCGATCCTGCGATCGTCCAGGCCGTAGCCTCATTACTAAATAGACTGAGCTACGCCGGTCCTAAACAAATAAATATCGAGTAGTTACTTATTCAATTTATACTTCTCTATTTTAGGTGCTTCGTAAAATTGCGAAAAGCGGCTATTAGCTTCGTCAGTCTGTCCGTCCGTCCGTATAGAACTCAGCTCCCGTTGAACAGATTTCATGAAATGTGGTATTTGAGTATTTTTCGAAAATCTGTCGAGAAACTTCAAGTTTGTTTAAAATCTGACAAGAATAACTGGCACTTTACATGAAAACCTATGTATATTTATGAATATATCTCGCTGAATTCTTCTTAGAATGAGAAATGTTTCAGACAAAAGTTGTAGAGAAAATCAAAACACACATTTTATGTTCAATAACTTTTTCCCGAAAATCGTGCCGTTTATGAGATAATGTGGAAAAGTGTGGTGGAGCCGGCCAGGCCAAGGTCATAATACAATACGGCCCATGCCCTTGGCATGCTGGATAACTAAGGCTACAGGCACATTCAGAATATATAATACTTACTGCTTTTCCACTACAACAAGGGTTACGCGAACGCGCCTCAATGTTACCTTATACGTCCATTTCTTGCCTTGTCTTATTTTGTGATAACCAACCCGGTTTCTTTAACTTTTTGACTTCCTGTCCCTTACAAATCAAGCCCACTGCCAAGACTGACTGTTCATCTGAAGCCACAACACAAGGCCCGGTCTTGTACCAAATTTGCGCCTTCCACTGTGAGCAGCTGAAGCAGTAGGCATATAAATTTCAGCTTGCCCCACGTCACTAATCCTCTAGCTCGGTCCACCTGTTCAACAGCCATACTGTGTCACATAGTTACGGCTGTTCGTATTCGTGACCACCTCAATAGCATCGCACTGCAGCAAAACCATGTTGTAAATTCTGATGTCAGTTCTCTTACAAAGTGCTTAGCGCCTATTTAAAGAGTGAATAAAAGTGAGATGCTAACATAACAGTGGTCTTGTTCACAAAGTGTAAGAAACTAAATTTATGGCTGCAGTTACAGAAGCTACTTGTTTAAATAACTCAAACAAAGAAGAACTTTATGAGGGTTTTTCTTTGTGGTGTTTTTGGTTAAGACAACATGTAGACTCGCATTTTGTTACCAACGCTACAAAGATAACTTCCCTCATGAAGGTAGAAAATGCATATTTATCCGAAATGTAAACAACCACCTACAGACCGTGACTGTGGAGTTTGCAGTTGACCTTGGCAGTGGTTTGCTCTGGGGAAAGACGGCCGTACTTTGCTTGTAAACAGTGACCGACGTATTCCAATTAAAAATATGTTCGGGTGAAGTGCAGTGGTGTTTTGTGTGTGTGTGAGGTAATACAGTTATTTTTTGTAATGTTCTGCGTGATTACAGCTGCGTATACATTTCAGTTTAGGCTTGTTATAAACGTAACACGTAACAAATGGCGTCCAGTGGAAAGGTCACGCAGTCATATAGACTCATGTTTTTGACATGATCTATGTTTTCCCCGTACCGTCGCCGAGAGTGTTAAGGGACTCTACCCACACTGTGCAGATCAACTGCTTTCTCTTGAGTAAGGGACATTACCAGATCACAGTGTTTCATAAACCAGTAGGACATCATTTCAATATTGAGTGCAATACAATATTCAAATACAATTAAACTTATTCTTATGCTAATTATTCAAAGGGGCGTACAAACATAGACTTTACATTATATGGTTTTCTAACACTTATATCTTCATTCTTCTGAGAGATGGGACCGACAGGTTGTCCCGAAACGTCGGGAACTAACCACCAATTAACGCTGCGTTACATCACAGTTGAGCGAAGATCTCATTTACACCGCGGCGGAAGCCTGAAATTCCTAAAACTGTTTACAAACGTTTTGTAGGACTCTGCAGGGGGGATCGGCCAGTCACCTGGTGTCTACCAACACACGCAACACAAACTGCTTAAGAACAACACATGCGTACGTGCACGCACCAAGTGTGATTCGGTCTATGATCCCAATAACCGAGAAGTAAGACGTAAAATAAATTAGACTGCGCTAACATTTTAATCGGCAAAAATAAGACTTCCTGTACCTTAACCTGAAGTCGTGTTAGCATTACAATGCGTAAATGACTGCAATTTACGTGAAGGCCCATATGGAGTGCAATATTTATTGTAAGGGTAAACATATTCATCGCTCTTCGAAATTTTTTCTTTCAATCAGGGCATTTAACACAATTACATATACAGGGCATACACAAAAGAATGGTGCGGTATCAAAAGTGAATAAAAAATGTATTTCTCACCTTACACGGGCACAACATACACCGTCAGCGGCGGCAACTGTCCAAGTTTCTCATTTGGTAATTACAATCCTTCAATGTGTGCACCCTGGGCCACACGACACACATCCACACGGTAATCAAACTCATCCCAGACCCGGTGTAGCATGTCCGCTGTAATGGCCTGCAGTGCATGCGTTATCCGATCACGAATTTCATGGATGGACGTGGGCAATGGTGGTACATAAACGCTGTCTTTAACGAACCCCCAAAGAAAGAAATCGCACGGTGTAAGATCTGGCGAACGGGGTGGCCAAGTGAGAAGGTTCTTGTCTCCATTTGCAGCAGCACGTCCGATCCAGCGCATTTCCCCTAAACTGGCCCCGCGGCCACGCAGTAAGCATGAGAAGCGAACTGCTGGTAGCGCATGAGAAACTTGGACAGTTGCCGCCGCTGACGGTGTATGTTGTGCCCGTGTAATGTGAGACATAAATTTTTTATTCACTTTTAAAACCGCACCATTCTTTTGTGTATTCCCTGTACAAATACCTTTAATAACAGAAGACTGCATTGTACCCACACTGGTACACCTGTATTTTATGAGGCTCTTACAATAAACAACAATTACTTCCCTACACAGAATTAACTGATTGGATTTCATACTCGATACTAATTGTGTTTACTGCGCGGTACGAACTGAATCGTTACGTTATATACCTTAATTTTAACCTCTAAAGTCAATAATGTTTTTCTGTATAAGTATGTATGTAAATTAAAAAAACAAGCAACAAACTCATTTCTTAGTGACTAGTTGTGTTTATTATTGTGTAGTTTTTAGGAAATAAGTGTTGAAAATCTGCGATTTCGTCCGTAACGACTATGGAGACCCAGACGGCTACAGTTGCAGAATATGGAACCTAGTAGCCGTTTAACTGATAAGACACACAGAGAAGCAAGACACTGACGCAGGCCTAGGCTAGAACGTAGGACACTCAGTAACCAAGAAATTTTGTCAGCTTAATAGATATCCTGGCCGATCCCAGTGGCCGCGCGGTCTAAGGCGTGGGTCTGCGGCCGCTCGCTTGTTGGGTTTCTGGGTTCGAATACCGCCGGAGGAATGGAAGTCTGTCTCTTGTGAGTATTGTGTGTTGTCAGGTAGAGGTCTCTGCGACGAGCTGATCACTCGTCCTACCGAGTGTGGTGTGTCTGAGTGTGATCGCGAAACCTAGACAATGAGGACAAGGTCCTGGCCCACTAGGGGGTGTTGCGCCATGGAAAAAAAAAATAGACATTCTGCGTGTGAACATGGGGTGCATTCACTTGGGGAGTGTTTTAATTCTGAAAAAGAAACACCGGAATGTGTTGGCAACAGCCTGTACATTAGAATGCCCACTCTAAAATTTAAAATTTTTCCGATGTATCTGTCTAAAACTACAAACAGAATTGTCCTCATGTTGAAGCATCACGCCATGATGGCACGAAGAGGCCGTTTACCCCAAGAAGGACAGCCCCTGGTACACATGTTGTGGGGTGAGGGGTTCAAGGGTCGCTATGGATGCTTTGAAGAAAGGAAAGATTTCTTGTCCTTTCTGGAAATGGGAAAGTAATCCCTCTGTTGTCTAGCCCGTAGCGCAGACAGTATACGAAGAGGGTCATAATAGCAACACTTGTAGATTCCTCAAATTTCACATTCTTACCCTTCCCCCCCCCCCCCACTTTCTTTGTGTTTTTTTTATTTTAAACACAAATGGAGGCGTATAGAATTTTATGCTCCGATTGTCCTCTCCTAGGTACTTGTGAAATACACAGCGTATTTTCGACTCTCTCTGTACCTATTACTTACTAGAGGGCAGTAAGACTTCTTATTTTAATTTACTGCCACCAGTGTTACCAACACGACAGCCATGGGAGCTGCTAATTTCCAGGCAACACTACCGCTAGTGTGGTGAAGGATTTTATAATGTCGTATGGTAATATGCTAAATTTCGACAAATACGGAACTTACGGTACAAGCAATGCAGAAAATCTGACAAAGCGGTGGCAGTGAAAAGTCTATATTTACTGACATATCCCTTTCAGAGTGACAAATAGCTAATAGTTGTAGCCGGATATGTAAATTTTTTTACATGAATGCAGATCTCGAACGTATTTAAAACTGCATGACACATTATGCATTGCCGACATCTAGTGGTGTAATTATACGCTTACGTTTATGCTTCCTCAAAATTGCGAAGAGCGACTATTAGCTTCGTCAAGTCTGTCTGTCTGTCTGTCTGTCTGTCTGTCTGTCCGTTCGCATGAAAAAGAAACTCAGCTCCCACTGGACGCATTTTCATGAAATTTGAGTATTTTTCGAAAATCTGCCGAGAAAATGCAAGTTTGTTTAAAATCTGACAAGAATAACGGGTACTTAGCATGAAGACCTACGTAAGGTAAAGCAATCCCATTACAGGCCTGGACAGGCCCTTAGGGTTCCAGGAGGTTGAGGCTCCCAGATTTCTAGACAATCGGCACATGAAGGTGGTTAAGGTTGTCAGCCCTATGCACCGGCCGCCTTTACCTCCCAGGAAATATTCCTGGTACTCATTTCTGTTAGAGGCTGAGTCGACCCCAGGGCCATAGTGCGACCGGAAGGATTATGTCAATGAAAAATTCCTTCCGGCTTGTAACGCATTGCCTCAACCAACTGCGCCACCGCGTGCCCCCGAAGACCTATGTACAGTTATGATAATATCTCGCTGAATTATTCTTAGAATAAGAAATGTTTCAGAACAAAGTTGTAGAGAAAATCAAAACACATTTTATGTTCAATAAAGTTTTTTCCGGAAATCGTGACGTTTATGAGATAATGTGGAAAAATGTGGCACAGCCGGACAGGCCACAGACACACACTCATAATATGTAATACCTATTGCTTTTCCACGGCAACAACGGTTACGTGAACGCGTCTCACCGGTACGTTATGCGTATGTTGCCTGTCTTGTTAATGTTAAACAGCGCCAAATAATGTATAAATTAAATATGAAAATGTAGATATGTTGGAATGATACTGACACGGGGAAAGAAATAATTGTCCCTTTGCCAGTTTGAACAGCAGGATCTATATTCTAGGTTAGAAGGGATGTTAAATGTGAAACTGAGATCCTGGTCAGTCCATGTGGGGTTTGTGGTGGACAAAGTGGCACTGGAACAGGTTTTTCTCGGAGTTGTCGGTTTTCCCCTGTCAATTTAATTCCACTGGTGTTCCATTACTTGTAAAACTTGGTAAAAAGAACTGCTGATCTTCATCACAGAGTTGCATAAAAAGCCTTAAGGCTGTGGTGCGTCTGTAGTATCAGCTGCGGGGCCCTTCTCCATGTAAAAAAAAAAAAGATTCTGGCCTGTGACCGTGAAGGTTCAGGTGTCTGTGTGTCGACTGTCCGCATCACAGCATTACAATCTGTCAGTGTGTAATGGTGGCAGTGCGATCATTCCATCGTTTGCAATAAACAATAAGATCTGAATTTAATGTCTCCTGCAGCCGATGTCGACATATCTGATTTCACGTCTCATACCGACGGCTTCCTCAATTTATTTCTGCTCCTCTTTTACATCTCTTATCTTTCTTATATGCTTCTTTCCTCCTTTTACAGCAAAGTAGACACTTTTTCGTTTTTATCTGATTAAATATTTTGCCGTCGATCGTGATGGTAATGAAGAATAGCATGAGTAGTGGGGCAGGGGGGAGGAGAAGTCATGTTAAAATTACGAGCTCAAAAGAAAGGGTCTCAATTCTTATATAAAAGTGACTGAGAGGCGATTGTTTGCAAGAGGTAAGGTCTGTCTTTAGCCGATCGCAGTGGCCGTGCGGTCTAAGGCGTGGGTCTAAGGCCGCTCGCTTACTGGGATTGTGGGTTCGAATCCCACTGGAGGCATGGATGTCTGTGTTGTGTTTGTTGTAAGGACGGTAGCATGGAACGTAAAGTGACATGAAGGACGAAGGGATTTAAACAGTACAAAAATGGATCAAAGGGGAAAAACCCCGGACAGACAAAAAAAAAATCCCACCGGGGCATGGATGTCTGTCTGTTGTGAGTGTTGTGTGTTGTCAGGTAGAGGTCTCTGCGACGAGCTGATCACTCGTCCAGAGGAGTCCTACCGAGTGTGGTGTGTCTAAAGTGTGTGACCATGAAACCTCGACGAAACGAGGAGGCCCAGGCCCATATACGGCTGTCGAGCCATTGAAAAAAAAAAGGTCTGTCTTTTAAGAACACAGCCGACTACAAGTTGCCCTTTAAAATATGCGTGTCAGTATACGCACCAGTGGCTGTAAGATTAAAGCTGTGAACTTTAATCAAAAACGTATTTATGTGTTTCGTAATACAAACAGCCGCTATTGCCCTGAATACATTCAAGAGTTGGTCTCTGTAACGAAATATGTGTGCGATTAGCGTCACGCACGAAAGTAATTCTTAAATGTTTGTCACATAAATATCTTCCATTTATGACCGTGTCATGGCCAAAGCGGTTATTCGTCCTTCTATCTTCTACAGATTCTGATGTGCCCTGTTGACAGTACATCAAAATGGGCAGAACTAACACCTCAGCCTAGAGATCTTCGCATTAGTAAAGGTAAAGCAATCCCATTACAGGCCTGGACAGACCCTTAGGGTTCCAGGAGGTCGAGGCTCCCAGGTTTTTAGACAATCGGCACATGAAGGTGGTAAGGTTGTCAGCCCTACGCACCGGCCGCCTTTACCCCCCAGGAAAGATTCCTGGTACTCATTTCTGTTAGAGGCTGAGTCGACCCCAGGGCCATAGTGCGACCGAAACGATTATGTCAAGGAAAAATCCCAATGACACCATCGGGAATCGAACCCGCGACGTTCCGGTTTGTAGCGCAGTGCCTCAACCAACTGCGCCACCGCGTGCCCCCTTCGCATTAGTACAGCACTGATTCGAAGCTTGTGGGGTTTACCATATCGCGACAAAATACAAAGTACATCCTATCTTAAATCCCTGTGACCCCGTCATGAAAGTGTTATTAAGCTTATAAAATTGTATCTGGAGGTACTACGTGAATAAATACGACCAGGACCCTGATTGTACGCCACGCTCAGCACCCCCATGTCTCTCTGTAAAGTCGGAAGCTTAAACTAATCTTATAACCAAAATAATTTTCAGACCAGAGCGAAGGAAACCCATCAGGGCAGGAGGCAGCCCCACATCTGGAGTGAAAATGAATGAAGCAGTACGCATATTGAAATCTGATACCATGTGAGAGAGGGATTTATCTCACTCTTCAGTTGGTACAGGATTGTACGGTGTTGCGACTGTGATTGGATCCATGTAAAGGGTCCTAATCAGGTTCCTTGCATGTACAGACGGCGAGCGGAGAAGATGGCGAACAGAATGCGGGTACTACGTCGATGTCGCTGAAAAGAGAGCCACAGGGGAATCGAAAAAAGGAGAGAGAAGGAAAAAAAATTGAATACCGTATGAACGGAGGAGGAACACGAGAGGCGAGATGAAGGAAAATGTGTTACGGTGAAGGGACAGATGGGTACATGAGATTTTTGTGCTGTACCTACCGAGAGCCACCCGCAGAGGAAGAGACGGATAACCTTCCATCTCCAAGACGTCACTTGGCCCTCCCCTCCATCTTCGACGTCTTTCGCCAACTATTTCTACTCGTCTTCTTGGTTTTTTGAGCGGGTTTGAGGGGGGGGGGGGGGCGAGGCGAGAGAAGAGAAGCGTATCCCGTAACCTTTCCCCGGGGCTCCCAAGGATATTGATTTCTTCCCTGATTGAAGCGTGGATCGAGCGGAAATAAAGGTTTGAGGCGCTCCATGAGAGATGTCTCTCAGACCAGCATCTCTTAGGCCACGTCTCAATGTTACAACTCACTGAGGACCCATTTACAAAGACAGTATGACAGCATTATAAAGTGACGGGGTGTCAGACTGCTTGCTCTGACGGACCTCTGATTTATGTCACCACTTCATGCTAATTCTCATAGACACAGATATGAAGAGAATGATCTGAGAAATACAGTTACCTCTGCTGTGAGATCACTTGACAGAAAAAATACATGCCAAATACAGACCAGACAGGAAGACATTACTATCGAAATCATGGGGATAAATATACTGCAGGCACGGTTGACTCAGAAGGAGGCAAGAGCAGGTTGTTATTTGAAATCTGAAGGCACAGAGGGAATGGAAGTGAAACACCAGGCCTGTAGCCCTGTACTTCAGTTTCCTGCATGGCCCTAAGCACTGCCTGAATAATTCTCATTAGCCTGGGTGTTCAGAAAAAAAAACACATTAATTTCTGGTCCGGTTGAAAGTTTGTAAATAATTTTCAGATAGGGAGATAAAGAGAAATTTGTAAACTAAGGTTTTAAATTAATCTAAAAAAATTAAAAAAAAAACACTTCTGTATCACAGAAAACGAAATGTTTCCGTTACAAAACTCAAACTATTTTTTATGTATGGAAAAATCGTCGCTATTTACTGTGAGAATCATAAAATTCATGAATGTGAAATGTGTTTATTCTGCGTCACATAGTGCGTACAGTAACCACTGTGCTCTCAAGAATTTAGTTAACATTTTAACAAAAAGTATTTAACCATCGCATTTAATAACACGACGCAGTTGCAGTTATATTTGTAAACAGCGCGCATTTAATCACTAATAATCATAATATATTTCAAAATCGTTATCATTGATCGTCATGTTTTGGTAATATGAAAACAACTAGATCTAAATCTCAGTTACAACAGACGCTGCACCTGACTATGACGTGTGACATATACTGACATATGTGTCAGTATATGTCACACAAACACTCTCCGTGCAAGACAGGCTGAACTGGACTTATCCTTCTCAGAACACCATTGGCAGGCTCCTGCTAGTTCATACAAGACAAAAAGGGAGGAAAACATGAGAGATTCTATTTACAAAAAATGTGCACTGATAAATATACAAGTCATATTACGGCCATTCAGATACATTATGTGAAATGGAGTAATGGCCTCGGAGTAAAGTACAGCCAGTCACAAGTGACCTTTATAAGTAAGACAGATGAAAAACATGTTGGCCACCTGAAGCTGAATGAGTAAAAACAAAAAAAATGGAAGACTTGCCAAATCTCAAATAAATACAAGAAATTCTAAACACAATTTATAAAGAATACTTCCCCATTGCATAGGTTTCTACTCCCACATATCTATTAATAATAATAATATTATTATTATTATTATCATATATATTCTATTTGTAATCATATGGATGTTTTCAGGAGGGAATTTGTTACACTTAGTCAGATGTAATAATTTATTACATTATTTTAAGGTGTTCTTATTAATTATCTAAGCAAGTTATTGTTTAATTGATTATTTATACCAACAAATGCACCAAGACAAGTTTGTCACTGTTTTCTTTATTGAAAGAGTGCCCCAATACGTATTTCGGCAATTATATTGTCATCATCAAGGTTTTCTTTTTTAAGTGAGCTGTTACATAGACCAATTGGTCTATGTAACAGCTCACTTAAAAAAAAACCCTGATGATGGCAGTATAATTGCCGAAATGCGTATTGGGGCACTCTTTCAATAAAGAAAACAGTGACAAACTTGTCTTGGTGCATTTGTTGGTAGAAATAATCAATTATACAAAGATGCACGGTGAATATAAAGTGAAGCTATTGTTTGTTTGTTTGTTTGTTTTGGTTGTGTTTGTTTTATTTTTGTTTTGTATATTGTCCGTTGTTATTTGTGTCTGTACGTTGTGCTGTTTCTGTAATTGGCCTTTTGGCTGTTGATTCGGCACATTAATAAACTAGAATTGAATTGAATTGAATTATTATTATCATCGAAACTATGTATTTATTACAATTTCTATGAATAACGTAAGCCATATACAGATTATGTGTATGTAACATTTGTCTGATATAACCTGAATCACTCCCTCGATGCAACGTTTTTAATTGCTGATTTACAAACAACTTTCGCGCCTATATGCAGATATGTTTGTTACCTACCTCGATGTCAAATTTGACCTACCTGGCCCCCCTTATTAATTATCGCCATAAAACAAGAAGCTACATAAATATTTAGGACGGACAACACATCACTACTTTGTATTTTACCAAAAAATTACATTAAAAATTACAGTACTTTTCCGCTATAAGAATGATCCTTGAAGATGGCACCTACAGGCCGTCCCGAAACATCGGTAACCAAGTACCAAAATACGCTGCGTAACATTCCAAAATAGCAAAGGCCTGAAAAATAAATGTAACTGCAGGACAGCGACACAGTAGGTTCAAACATCGAAACACGTCCACGGAGATAGGATTCCATTCCAAGGATTCACTTGTCGACTCCTCCAGGCCTCTACTCCCCCACCACACCCCACCAAGGCACACCGCCCACGCAAACTCCCAGTTACCCACATCTCTGAAATACATTTTAGGAAAATATAAACATAGGTCTCCTCAAACACGATTAAAGCCAAAAAGCAAACTTTTAAGTGTCAATTGTGGTATACATATGTCATTCTACAGCTGTTAGTTAGCGCTGATAACAAATTTGTGTTAAAATACTGAAGGGATGTTCTTTGTCTGTGAACATTAAATGTGGTTGTACAAAGAAATGAAGTATTACACAGAGTCAAGGAAGAGAGGAATATCGTACATACAATAAAAAGAAGAAAGGCTAACTGGATTGGTCACATCTTGCGTAGGAACTGCCTTCTGAAACACGTGATTGAAGGAACAAACTGTGCTGTTTACTTTTAACGTGTGCTTCTGTGAATGTGTGTTAGCTAGTTACTTCCTGTCGCTCCTTGCGGAGCATAGGGCCTCCTTTCAGAGGTTTCTTGGTCTGTAAGTGTGCATTCTGTAGTGAGTGACCAGTACACTGACTGCACAAATTCTACTCATCCTGATATGACTTCCAGAGCCATCTAGCGGTCAATCAGGAGACTTGGGTGAGAAATGGCCGCTGAATTTTGCTTACGAAACATTTCTATTCATGCCCGTATTGTTCTTTTACATGCCGTAAATCTACGACATGGGACCGACGGCTTTACTTCCCCTCCGAAGGAAGTGGTGCGCCGGATTTTTATCACCCTTAAAAATCCATCGACCTCGGCCGGGATTGAACCCAGTGGCGAGCACGCTAACCACTAGTCCACCGAGGGCGACTGTGAATGTGTGTATCAATTTCATTTTAGTGTCGTTAGTGGCATATGTGCTTTTGTTATGATGCTGAGTGTACGCGTATTTGGATGCATTGAATAATTGTGATTGTTTGGTCTGCCTTCTGAGGATGGAAACTTGGTTACCGAAACATATTTAGGGGCTGCAAGATATACTTTGTTAGAAATTGTAGTGCGTTTGTTGGTTTGACTGTATCTTATAACAGAATGCACGGTACATATAATATAAAATTTAAATTACTATACAGAGTATACACAAAATAATGGTGCGGTTTCAATAGTGAATACTATTGAAACCGCACCATTCTTTTGTGTATACCCTGTATTTGCACCAAATATTCTTACTTATCCTTTAATACACGTGTGACGTTTACGATCCGTCACACTGTAGGCTCGGACCGCACTGAGAACACCAGTTACAACTGTCTCATTTCTTCTTATTTGTTCCTTCTTTAAGGCTCAACATTTGGAGACAGAAATCCACATAAAATAGAGATTTGTGCTCTTTAACGTTAGTGGCAGCTCCTTCCGTCATTTCCCTAACAATGTGCGATCTTAGTTCCAAACATGTTTTAAAAACTTATCTAAGTTTCATGCCTTCTGACGATAAATCATAAAGTACAGGCTGTCAATGCCAGTCTACACAGAAATTAAACCTGCCTAATAAAACGTATGAAAACAGGTAAGCTTCTTTGCTTTGAAATTACAGAGCCAGTGTTTAATTCCACGCGGCTTTTCTTTCTTCTTGTTCCCCTGCCTTACTCTCTGCTCTCTCTATTATCACACAATCAACTATAAAAAAAAACGTATACAAGAAGAGAAACAGGTGCAAACCGGAAGAGAAGAAGAGGTAAATTAGCTACTTCTCTCTATTTAATCCACATAAAAAGGTGCTTCGTCTTTCATCTTCACGGCTTCCGTACTCTATTCTGGTTTATTTTTTAATTTTTATTTCCGTTTGTCTTAATTTATTATATTTACACTCCTCTTCCTAAATTTCACTGTTTTTATGAATGGAAACCTACATTCTTCAAATATAAAAGGACTTGCATACAAGTGACTATTATTCACACAATTAAAATTTCTGTTCTGATACACGAAACTTTAAATTCTATTCTACAGAAACTCAGCCTCCGCTATGTTAGTCAAGTGAAAACTAAAGAAAAGTGACGTCATTTCCTTCTATTTAATATTCAGCTTTCCATAGCGGCAAAATTTAATAATATAATTCAGTTTTTAAAGATTAAAAATTAAAGTTGCTCCTCTGCTTAATTAAACATCACGCCATGAAAACGTAGGGGGGGGGGTTGAGGTATGGCTCCAAGCATTCTTAACTTCTGCACTAGATAAAGGCGAGTCGTCACCTTCACGCCCACGCCACTTTACCTGCGAGAAATAATTCTTGGTGCCCACTGGAATGGGGGCTACATAGGCCCAAAATTGGTCTGAAAGCTTTGAGAAGAGGAAGGCATCTTCCCTGTGCCAAGAATTAAATCCGACTCTCGCACACACAGGCCTTAGCTTAGTCGTTGTACCAGCTGAGCTACCCTGCTGTTCTCCAATTTCAAAGGGTAACAAAATATACTGATCATTTCGGGCGATTTGAAAGCTTAAGAATTTTAACCATGCGCAAATTCTTGTGACAAAATGTGTAAAATTATACACACTACTGGCATGGTTATAAACGTCCGCTACAATAAACATAACAATTTTGTATATTATTTTATATTTGTGAGTTACAAAAATTTTTGTTTCTTTTTCCTATGGCTCGACAGCCCCTAGGGGGCCTAGGCCTCCTCATTGTCGAGGCTTCACGATCACACTCAGACACATCACACTCAGACACACCACACTCGGTAGGACTCCTCTGGACAAGTGACCAGCTCGTCGCAGAGACCTCTACCTTAAAACACACAGACATCCATGCCCTCGGCGGGATTCGAACCCACAATCCAAGCAAGCGAGCGGCCGTAGACCCACACCTTAGACCGCACGGCCACTGGGATCGGCAAACATAACAATATATAACTTTATTTCGGAGATATATATATACAGGGCATACACAAAAGAATGGTGCGGTTTCAAAAGTGAATAAAAAATTTATGTCTCACATTACACGGGCACAACATACACCGTCAGCAGCGGCAACTGTCCAAGTTTCTCATGCGCTACCAGCAGTTCGCTTGTCATGTTTACTCCCCCCCATTTTCACAGGAATGTACGAGTGCTTCTCAATCGTGTTCTTCCACAGCGCTGGATCGGACGTGCTGCTGCAAATGGAGACAAGAACCTTCTCCCTTGGCCACCCCGTTCGCCAGATCTTACACCGTGCGATTTCTTTCTTTGGGGGTTCGTTAAAGACAGCGTTTATGTACCACCATTGCCCACGTCCATCCATGAAATTCGTGATCGGATAACGCATGCACTGCAAGCCATTACAGCGGACATGCTACACCGGGTCTGGGATGAGTTTAATTACCGTGTGGATGTGTGTCGTGTGACCCAGGGTGCACACATTGAAGGATTGTAATTACCAAATGAGAAACTTGGACAGTTGCCGCCGCTGACGGTGTATGTTGTGCTCGTGTAAGGTGAGAAATAAATTTTTTATTCACTTTTGAAACCGCACCATTCTTTTGTGTATGCCCTGTATAATATTTACAAAAATGACGCTTCATAACGACACCAAATATCTGAAATTATCTAATACGTTCAGCCTACTTTCAGAAGTAGTGTTTTACGTTTCATGTAATTAACGTAAAACCGGAACTAAATCCAGCATGGGCGAGGTAGAAATAATTGGGTGCATTCCAATTATAAGCAACAGGGTCCATGAACCACAAGTGGGCGATACTGCCATTTATTATGCTTCGGCTTGTTTGTTTAACATAACGACCGCTAGATGTTAGTTTCTTTAAGTGAAAGAATCGAGCCTTGTTTCGTGTGTCGTCACGCCGAGCCTCTAACCGATTCAGTGAATCATTTCTTGTCCGGTTACATGGCCATAAACAATACGTCAAAATACAGAATACAAAGAAAGGGGTATGATATGTAGGGGAAAAAAAGTTATAAGAACACCAACTTTTAAATAATCACAACACAAATCTTAGCATCATAAACCTTACACTTCTTTCAATTAAAATTTCGGTGTAAATCAAATTCCTAATTTTAAATTTCTTTTTGTTCTGTTTTCACTGCGAAGCCTGTTGGTGTATCATTCCGATACGTTACATTATACGGACTAGCTAAAGTTTAATAACCTGTCACTGAGGGTATTACCTTGACTCCAAAACCTTAGATTCTCACTATTACCTTGACTCCAAAACCTTAGATTCTCACTATTACCTTGACTCCAAAACCTTAGATTCTCACTATTACCTTGACTCCAAAACCTTAGATTCTCACTATTACCTTGACTCCAAAACCTTAGATTTTCACTATTACCTTGACTCCAAAACCTTAGATTCTCACTATTACCTTGACTCCAAAACCTTAGATTCTCACTATTACCTTGACTCCAAAACCTTAGATTCTCACTATTACCTTGACTCCAAAACCTTAGATTTTCACTATTACCTTGACTCCAAAACCTTAGATTCTCACTATTACCTTAACTCCAAAACCTTAGATTCTCACTATTACCTTGACTCCAAAACCTTAGATTCTCACTATTACCTTAAATCCAAAACCTTAGATTCTCACTATTACCTTGACTCCAAAACCTTAGATTCTCACTATTACCTTGACTCCAAAACCTTAGATTCTCACTATTACCTTAACTCCAAAACCTTAGATTCTCACTATTACCTTGATTCCAAAACCTTAGATTCTCACTATTACCTTAAATCCAAAACCTTAGATTCTCACTATTACCTTAAATCCAAAACCTTAGATTCTCACTATTACCTTGACTCCAAAACCTTAGATTCTCACTATTACCTTAAATCCAAAACCTTAGATTCTCACTATTACCTTAACTCCAAAACCTTAGATTCTCACTATTACCTTAACTCCAAAACCTTAGATTCTCACTATTACCTTGACTCCAAAACCTTAGATTCTCACTATTACCTTAAATCCAAAACCTTAGATTCTCACTATTACCTTGACTCCAAAACCTTAGATTCTCACTGCCCACATTTTAAACTTATACTCCATACACTTGATCCAGCTGAATTAACTTTATAAAACAAGGGCTAGCAGGCAACAATGGGATAATGTCCATTTATTTTGCACACGAATTTTCGTTAATATCACTACAATTATATATTTCAAAATATACAATTGATACACAAATTATTTAGATACATTTAAAACTCCCTGACGTATAAAATTACGTCATCAAGGGGTAGTGCCTAAAAGGCAAAGAACTTCACCATTTCTTTCTTCAATAAAATATTTTGAAATAGTAACTTGGCAGGGAAAAAAATGGGCGATGAATTACCTCTCTCCCCCCAACTTGTGAGCTGCCAAGGTCACGAATATATAAAATTTTAATTCCTGAAAGTAAAATATTGGTTTACATAAAAAACTTTCATTCTTACTTACTGTTCTCGAACTAAGAAACTTTTGACATCTTTATGTATCAAGCAAACTGCATATTGGTTGTACATGGGCGGAGCATAAGAAAGTTTTCCGAGGAAGACATAAACAAAGTCTGTAAAAGGAAACATAAAAATTGCTACATGTAAGGGATCTGTGGTAGGAAAATGTTATCTCAAGAGGGTGGTTGTTCCTCTATACAGGGTGTACACAAAAGAATGGTGCGGTGTGGTGGTTATTTGTGTGTTAACCGCACCATTGTTTTGTGTACGCCCTGTATATGAGAAGTGCAGATCACATCAGCATAGGACAATGAACATTGTAACATAAAAATAATTTATTTGTGTCACTTTATTTTTAACTAAGTGCCCCTATATAGCCTACGATTCTCACTGCCATAATATTGTATGTTCTTTAGGTCATATTTACTGATTTAAAAATACTCGGTAAAAGTATTCAAGTATTTGCTGCAGTAAGAGTTAAAACCAAGAATTTTTCAAATTTCTACAAAAGAAGTTCTACAATTGTAATATTCTTTGATTGGAACACAATTCTAAACATTATATTAAGATCATATAAACAGCAAATATCTTATTTCTATACACGTAAAATTCTAAACGAAAACTATAGGGATGTATTTTTAAGAATTTCTTAAAATCCTTTAAAACTGCTAAAACATTTAAATAAAATTTCAAAAAATCTGCCTCTGGCATTGCTGTGTGTCTGAAACCCCTCACATCCCCGTTATAACTGTCTCTACCCCTCGTGAAATGTCTTCGGTCTGCAGTGGTTTTGATACCGGTCTGAGCACACAGATGGTTAATTGGCTTTTGTTCTAGATATTCGGCCCAGTACATGTCACTGACAGGCGTCGGAGTGTCAAAACATGGATGAAAGGGGAGAGACGTAGGAACCCAGACAGGTCACCCTGGAGGGCAGTTGGACGGCGTGAAGCTAGCAGAACCTGACGACGACAGAAGCAATACCTGTCAGTATTTGCTACTGGTAGTTCCAGATGGGGGGGGGGGGGGGGGTCAGGATTCTAGGAAGACAACCAGGCATGTAGTATACTTTAGCTGCAATGGACAACCAGTTTTCCTCGCCATCCTTCGAAAAATCATGCGTATGAAGTGTCGGAATCAGCACATACTGTCAACACACGTCCACTGCAGACAAAAGGAGTACCTAGTGAAGAATGCAAGTACTACTCTAGGATTCACAGAAGATGGTGAAAGGGCGTGTCCTCGGTAGCAATAGGATCCTTCTGGTGATTCAGCGTTAATCGGTCTCAAATGCCGTCAGCCATTTCTGGCGGCTTGCTTAGCCTATTAATTAATATACATGTTTGAGTGTTTAGTCTTAATTCGCCGTGAATTTTTATTATTCTAGACATTCACCAACAAAATGCACAAATCATTAACAAGGTGCAATCAGCCCTTATCATAAACAAACCCTACACATGTTTCGGCTCTCTATGAGCCATCATCAGGGGTTTTTACTTTACTTACTTTACTTTGACTTACGAAACAAATGTTTTATGATCATAAACAGTGCAAACCTTTACGAGTGTCATTAGCAGATCTATCCAGCATTTGAAAAGCACAATTCAAAAACCCCTGATGATGGCTCATAGAGAGCCGAAACATGTGTAGGGTTTGTTTATGATAAGGGGCTGATTGCACCTTGTTAATGATTTGTGCATTTTGTTGGTGAATGTCCAGAATGTTTGAGTGTGTTATAAGAATATGCTTTAGGTGACTGTCCTAATTTAGTGAAACTTTACTGTTTTAAAAAGTACAAATTATTTTTTAAAGACAGAGACGGATAATAACCGATAATGCGGTGTTGTCAAGCAGTGCGCATGCGCACTTAATGTCATGTCAGACTGACTGGTTGACTGGTTGATGACTGACAAGTTAAAGCAGAGGATCTCGCAACATCGCCACATTTTGACCCCATCAGTCAGTGTGTGCAAGCAACAATTGCTATCGTGCCGTCTTTTGAAACCCTAGAACAGGTTTTAACTGATGAACACGTGGATGGGAGAGTTTCACTTATGCGGGTAGATTTACGTTCATAAATGTATGTAAGGGGAAATACATTTTTTTAGAAGGAAACAGATAAAAGTATCTGAATCCCCGCTGTATTATTTATAAACGTAAGGAAGTTTAATTTTTATTAAGTTATAGACCAACTGATGCACACTAAAATCACTTTTTTAAGTAGCTTTATTATTAAAATTGTTAAAATTACCCCTACACGTGTTTCGATCCTAGGATCATCGTCAGGGGGTTTTTTGCTAAAAGCTACAGTCACTTCAAACACATGATTTTAAATATTCTATCGGCACTTTAAAACTTATATATTATAAGTTAAAATCTTGTAAAAAGACTCGTTAAAGGTTGTAAAATTATAAAAGTACTGTAGATAGTAGAATGCGGAAGTGCTGGCGTGTGGGATCGTGGTATTAAAGGCATGTGATATGCTTTTGTGGGGAGCGAAGTGTACTGCCTGTTGTACGGTGAAGAGTACTATAATGACGATGATCCTAGGATCGAAACACGTGTAGGGGTACAATTTTAACAATTTTAATAATAAAGCTACTTAAAAAAGTGGTTTTAGTGTGCATCAGTTGGTCTGTAACTTAATTTAATATGACGAAGATGCACGGTGGCAACAGTGTGAAATTTCATTTTTATATCGATTACAGGGTCCGAGTAACATAACACTATGCATAAGACGTATTCATTATATTTACTGCAACACGTTTCGGCCGACTTATACGGCCATCAGCACGTAGTCTTACAAATTCATAAAAACGAAAGTATTTTAGTAACAGCCCCCCCCCCTTTACAGACATTAAATATGATATTTTGTTATCTTGGTTACTACTCCAAATAATAGAATAATAATTATTATAATTATAATTATAAAAAGAGCATACCTAAATTAAAAGCAACGAGGCTTCTGTAATTTTAACCAACAAATGCACACAATTATCACTTACAGAAATTGAATTATAATTAACGAAATGGAAAATATAATGAGGCTTTATTTGTGGATATGATTAGTAGCATATTAATTAATTAATTAAAATTAGGTTTGCGTAAATTGATCTTCTAAACACTGACTGGATCTTCGTGAAAGAGGATGAGGGAGTCACCTTAGTATTTCCTTTCGCCTTATTAAGCACGACTGCCTAGTAAGCACAGAATGACAGCACACTTTCCGCTTCATCTCAATCTATATATTAACGCCACACCCTATATTATTACCAAGAACTTTGTTTTTATACTTTCCAGTTATACTTGTCACATAAATTCCCTTCTTGCATTAGTCGTGTACCCATGCGTTTCTATTGTGACTTGAATTTAATTGTCTGCGTGTTTAAAGGGACACACAAGCACGGGTATTCTTAAAGACGTCAAGAAATGTGGGTTCTTCCCTTAAGTTAGGGAAGAAGAAAAAAAAAGGGGTGTTAGAATGACTCTGTGTGGCCATCCATGGCGACAGCGTTGACTGAAGTTAGCGATCAAATTGTTCGGTACGAACTAAGGGGTGACAAGGAAGAGACGATGTGATGAGAGTGTGAGAATCACCGGGCGAAAGACGGGTAGACTAATGCGACAGGAGCACAATTCGGAGGAGGAAAGAGATAAGAAAACGCAAACTAAAAATGTTGTAAAAAAAGTATAGGCAATAAAAGAATACTTTTGAGTTTGAAATAAAATGCAAAAATTTAGTCTACAAATATTATATTTATTTGAATCTTACAGAAGAATGATATGTGCAAGGAAACAAAGAAAATTTACCTTGATTTCAGGCTTCCGCTGCGATGTTGATGAAATCTGCAGTCTTCTGGGGTATTACGTGGCGTGGTGTGGTAGTTGTTTACCGACGTTTCGGGACAACGGGATCGGTCCCATCTTCACGGACTCTTGACCCGTGAAGATGGGACCGATACGTTGTCCTGAAACGTCGGTAAACAATTACCACACGACGCCGCGTAATACCACAGAAGACTGCAGATTTCGAAGAAAATTTACCTTTACTGCCAACGACAGAAGTTGTAAGAAGTTGACAAGGAACAGAAGTATAAGTGACATAGAGACAACCGGTTTAGTACAGACAAAGATATTCTTAGCTTCCTTCATGTATTGTAACTATCAGTTGTGCACTGGACAAGGTTCCTAACGGTCTGTTTTATTATACAGGGCATACACAAAAGAATGGTGCGGTATCAAAAGTGAATAAAAAATGTATTTCTCACCTTACACGGGCACAACATACACCGTCAGCGGCGGCAACTGTCCAAGTTTCTCATTTGGTAATTACAATCCTTCAATGTGTGCACCCTGGGTCACATGACTTGCCACTGACTTGCGGGGACTTCGCTGAAACGCCTCACGCACTCATTCAATGTTTTCATCAGACACACGAGGTCGACCAGGACTCTTGCCTTTACACAAGCTTCCAATTTCTACAAACTGTCGGTACCACCTGCTTATGTTATTCTTGTGTTGTGCGTCTTTTTTAAACCGTGCACGAAACTCACGCTGCACTGTAATCACAGATCTGGACACCTCAAAACGGAGCACACAGAAAGCCTTCTCCTGCTGCAACGCCATCTTTGAAACTGACCCCGCGGCCACGCAGTAAGCATGAGAAGCGAACTGCTGGTAGCGCATGAGAAACTTGGACAGTTGCCGCCGCTGAAGGTGTATGTTGTGCCCGTGTAATGTGAGACATAAATTTTTTATTCACTTTTGAAACCGCACCATTCTTTTGTGTATGCCCTGTATATTCCTCACGTTATTATTCCTGCTTATCTATCAACGATAATGAAAGTCTGTAATAGGTGAAATCATTAAATTACATTCATGGATCAGTAAGTGCGAAGCGCAGATGACACCAGAAGACACGTAAGTAGCTGAAGAAACGAGATTTTTTTTTTTAACTGGAGCAACATAAGAAAAAGGTGAGAAAGAAGTACCAGGGCGAGTTTCAAGACAGAGGTGCCCCGCCGTGCTCTACAACCCCCCCCCCCTTATTAAAAACACCTCAGAAAGTCATCTTCAGAAGGACTTGACGTAATGCTTGTGGGCGAAGCAATTAGCGGGCGGCCAGACGTGAAGAAGCCAACAGCGGCTGCTGCGCCAGTCATTACGACCAGCACCTGAAGTCTAATGACGTCAGTATGGACTGCGGCGAGAAGTTTCTCAAACAGTTGGCGTTTTAATAATGTAATTTCTGCACTCTGAGGTAAGAGGGTCTGATAACGGTGGGATGTGGCGCCGTGTAGTTTGTTATAAAGGTACAAACTTTTCGGAGAGACGTCCTTACGTGACTTCCAACGCCGTCAGACTGTAATTTACACTGTTGTCGAACAAAATTTTTCAGCGCATGGTAAAGCCGTCCGGCGCCGGAATAGCGTAATCGTTATGGTGACTAGGCTACGGGCTACACGATCTCGGGTTCGAGTCCAAGAGTGGTGAGAAATATTATATTTTTCCAAACCTTCCAGACCGGATATGGGGTAACCCAGTTCGCTTATACAATGGGTAACGAACGCTCTTTCCCTGGGGCTAAAGCGGCCAGACCATGATGTGAACAATCACTTTCGTCTAGTGCTGAGGTTAAGAATGACTGGAGATATACCTCTACTCCCCCCGTGTGTCTTCATGGCGTGTGCAGTGACAACTTTATCACACAGTACAGCCATCCAATAAAAGCATGATTTGCAAAATCAGCTTACCCTGTCAATACAGTCTAAAGGCTCAACTAGACGGCGCGTGGCTCGGCTCGTTGTACGTCATAACTGACGTCATTGACAAAGAATCGTATTCAAACGCGCCATGTATCCGGCCTGGCGCGGCGCGGCTTGTGATTGGGCGAGCGAGGCTCGTTGAATCGCCGCAGAAGCGGTTTTTTCACGATCCTCAAAGGGACTCGGCACGGGCAGCTGTTGCGGCTACACGGGGCTTGCAGTCTACGCGCCAAGCGGGTCGCAGCAGAACAACACAACGCGTTATTCCACAAGCCGAGCCGAACCTACCCGAGCAAGGCCGCTGGTCCGCCATTTGCCGAGGTGCGCCGCGTCGTGTAGCCAGATTGTCTTTTATGTTCCGATCTGTTGGCCGAGCAAGTGACGTCGCGTCACTCGACGAGCCGCGCGCCGTCTAGTCCCGGCTTAATAATAGCTAAGAAACCCCCACGAAACTTCAATATCGAAGGCAAGGCTGTAACCCCTACCGAAGACTGACCATTCGTTGGTCTTACTGCAGGCTACAAAACAGTATATCTCTCTTCCAAAAGAATCTGCGTGACAACTGCATGGATATATTGAAATAATGGCAATGAAGAAGATGGATGTTGAGTTTTACGAATTTAAAAACAAAAAATCTGCAAAATTGCATCTACTAGCTGTGCCATAATTGTCTAAGAATAACTCAGAATATTAGCATCTCGTGACGTAACAAAGAGGGTTTCATAAAATTTCATACTGGGAGGACTTACTAATGTAGGTCGTATTTATCTAAACTTTTGTTAGATTCGGACACGTACAACGAAATTTAGTTTTCAGTTTTTCACGTAAATCGAGAAAAGATAAAAAATGACTTTAATCGAATTTTACAACGATGCCCCTTGCCATCCGCTCCACCTGCTTTACACCATTTAAAAGACATGTGAAAAAGTCATAATTCACTAATAAAAAATCAAGAAGCAGTAAAATGACGAGAGAACCGGAATTTTTAAAACAAGCTTACATTTCGTCAATTGTCTTGTCAGCTACTAATCCGTCATATTTCGCTACTGCAGTGACAGAATGTAAATGGCAAAAACATGAATGTGTGAGAGGAATTGGTTCACACTAGCCTGCAGGGACTTAGAATATCCACTGCAGAGCCAATGCACACACACTCAAGGCAGTAACGGTGCGTTTAGTCCAGTTGGACTAACAGAATTCCGCTACACTGATTACACGCTAAGATCCTTGCAGGCAGATGGAGGAACGTAATAACATACGTGGCTAATTAACGTACATTGTCAATTGAATTTACTCTATTCTGTTGATCTATGTGTGCATGTAAACACGTGTACACTCGTAGCTGAAATAAGGTTTGTCACACACAACTCGTACCAGAAATCAAACACATCTACGCTGCTCACACAGTGTTGAACACAGTAAAGAGTGTTCTTATTTCCACGTGTACAAACATGAAACGGATTAAACTGGCTCTGAATAAGAAATGACGACGGTCCACTGCGAATAAACCTTGGACTCTGCGAAATTTGGAGGCAGCTGATCAACTGTGAACCGACGTTTAGACGCGGTGTAGTGTGCTAAACGACGTTTTGAACGAACCCGCTGCATCATTCTTCGGGGTTAGAAAATTAAGACGAGAGGGTGCGGGATATTTAGATATATGAAACTATGAGCAAAAAGACGAGCAACAAGTCTCAGAATGCGAGAGAGAAGCCTGAAAAATAAAAGAGTTGAGACACCTAAAAGTTGTAATTTCCCATAAAACTGTAATTTTCGATAACAGATGAAAGCGGTCAGAATTAAGGCCCGGCTGATTTAAAGACCCAAAAAAGAGCCTTGGTACTCTAATTATATAGTAAAATTCGCCAAGACAAGGAAAGATATTAACTGCAATTAGTAACAGCTAACTTAAAAATTATACATTAATAGACCTGCCGGTATTTTAAACATTTATCCACTCTTACAATCAAGGCATCGTTGGCTTCACAATCTTAACTGAAGTCTTTCAAATAATTACTTAATTTCATACAATTCGAATATAAAAACACTCTGCAACTGTTTGACAGACTGAGGGGTAACCAGAGTCAGTGGTAAAAGAAAAACCTTTGTCCCGGTAAAAAAAAAAAAAAATTGAAACTCGATTCTGTGGTCTTCCAGTGTACACCTAAGATATGTAGATTTCAAAGACATAATTATCGGATGGTTAGTTTTTTACTTTCTGATTTCCGAGATGTTTATTCTCTGACAAACTTTTGGGCTGTTTATGCTTTTCGCAGAGTCTTTTTTCTCTTCATTTATCTGTTTGTTTCTCCCTTATTACACCACAAAGCGTATAATTACGATAAATAAAGTTAAGTTACAGCCTGCATTACGCTGTCTATTGCAAACAACCCCAAACCTTCTCAGTTTATGTACGTATTTAAGCATCTCCAATATTACATCTGTGTCGACCTCGGTGGACTAGTGGTTAGCGTGCTCGCCACTGGACCCAAGGTTCGCGGGTTCGATCCGTTCGAGGTCGATGGATTTTTAAGGATGATAAAAATCCGGAGCACCACTTCCTTCGGTCCCATGTCGTAGATTTACGGCATGTAAAAGAACCTTACGGGCATGAATAAAAATGTTGCGTAAGCCAAATTGCCTCCATTTCTCATCCAAGTCTCCTGACTGCCTGCCAGATGGCTCTGGCGTGCACATCAGGATCGATAGACCAACACTAAGCGCGGCTAGCTGGCCGGTCACCAGCTGCCATGAATGCGCATGACTTAGTAACCTCGGCAAGAGGAGGCCCAGAATTATTGTTATTAATATTACACACACACGGCGTTATTAATGTCCAAATACGCCATTTTCCTCTCCACTATCGTTTCACGTTTTCACCTCCAATAAGATATCTAAAAATATTGAATTATTTGTACCAACAAATGCACTAAGACAGTTTTTTCACTGTTTTCTTTATTATTACGATGGGGCTTCGCAATAATAAAGAAAACAGTGAAAAAACTGTCTTAGTGCATTTGTTGGTACAAATAATTCAATTATAAAAAGATGCACGGTGAATATAAAGTGAAATTTATCTAAAAATATGTCTACTGCTCATATAATGTCGACCATATGCATGTACTGAGCATGAATTATGGCAGCTGTGAATGTCTTTCTTTCTTTAACAGAAATAAAGCATTCTCTTTGTATAAAGTGTGGTGTAGAAATGAGTACCATTTTGTAAGTGGCCATACTTAAAACGTTTCTACTTTGTAATATCATCATTTTAACTTTACTCTTCACAAGTAATTTTCTTTTAATGTACAACAAAATGCAAGGAATAAACATTTAGACAATTCTGAAGATACAAGATAATTAGTAAAATTATAATAAGTAATTTATAAACACGAAACATTATTTTGACCTTTGAAGCATGATGCTTGTCTAAATAATTAAAAAAAAAAACAGTTTCTTCCACACAGCAAGACCGTGCGTTTTCATTACAAGTACTAGTAGGGCAAAGTTGATATCTGAAATAATAGCGGATTTATGGCGAGAATAACACTAAATGCGATGTGTCGGCAAAAAGCACGGTTTTGCCATGTTACAGCACGTGCTACTCTTAATTTCTGCGAATTTTGAGTTTTTTTTACAGCTATGTAATCGGGGCCCCATATTTTCAACAGGACTTCTAATGTTCACGGCGCTACGGTTGGGAGGTTAGATACACTAACCTCTCTAGAGTCCCAATCTCTCGCCCTTGATTTCAGTCTTTTTGTGACTCCTTAACAAGTACCTGGCTGGCAAGCGATTTGCAACAGACGCCGACGTTAAGCAAGCTGTCAACGTCTGCTGCACACACTCTACAGCAACTTCCTCCACACAGGGATACAAGCCTTCGTGTCACGGTGAAACCAACGTGGAGGTCTGACGTGTACCATCTGCTACTCATATTCCGACTAGACGTAATAGTTAAATTCGCGACAGACATATAACATTCTTCGGCATGGGATTGTTGTGATTACACTATATTTTGTAGATATTTATTAAATTCGGATGGCTAGCCCAACGGCAAGATTACCTCAGGTTTGGAAGATAAAATGAGAGTTAAGAATTTTAACAAGGACATTTTGAGAGCTTTTGCTTAATTTTCAGTGCGAGTTAATACAAGCAATGCAGTCTCTAATGTGAACTTCTAACCCTGTAGGTTAACTTGGCCCATATTTTAACATCATCACCGTATAGTGGAGTGAACGTCAGGAACTAAGCCCACGCTAAGACCCCATGCACTTTGTCACAATATTTCATGAGACTAGACAAACATGAAGTCGTTCCCACATAATTCATGTAAGGGAGGTTCAGATCCATATGGTTCATTTTAAATCAGGTTTATACTTTCAAATCTCACATCCTTCAGGCAACTCCCACTTCTAAGCAACTGATGGCTCTCTGAGATGACTTCCTGTCTAATCACTCTGTATGTACAGTAAGGTACAAGTAAAAAGTTGTCCTTGTACCTAAACACAAGGCCATTCAAACGTATTCTAAACTCGGTAGTAGAAGGAGGAGATGCTTAAGATCACATTCCCAGTACCAATTAGAAAGAAAGAGAGAAGTCTGTCTCAAGCGGTAAGGCTTCTTACATCCGGAAGTGCCCGTTTCGAATCTTGGACGATACTTCGATTATCCTAAAGGCTTTCGTGATTTTCCTCTATTCCTCCATGTATATGCCAAGATATCATCTCGAGATGTGCCATATCATACTTTTCATGCATTTCTCATTTCATTAGTCACAATTACACAAACAACTGACACGATATGTTCTGAACTACTACATAAATGATAACACATTGTACTGCATAACAACGTCACAAGAAATATCCCTGTCCGTGCCGATATCCGACTGCAATACTTCACCAAATAGCGTTCGAGTCATCAGAGATGGGGTGTGCAGAACGCGGGAATGACATGAGAGATGCATACAACATTTTAGTGTGAAAATCCCAGAGACAACACTTTGGGATATTTAGGACCAAAATATATAGATGATGAGCCGATCCCAGTGGCCGTGCGGTCTAAGGCGTGGGTCTGCGGCCGCTTGCTTACTACGATTGTGGGTTCGAATCCCACCGGGGGCATGGATGTTTGTGTTGTGTTATAAAAAATACGGTTGTGGACCTTAAGTGACATGAAAGGACGAAAAAATACAGAACAAAAATGGATCAAAGGGGAAAACCCAGGAATTAGTAAAAAAAAAAAATGGATGTTTGTGTTGTGTTTGTTGTAAGGACGGTAGCATGGAACGTAAAGTGACATGAAGGACGAAAGGATTTAAACAGTACAAAAATGGATCAAAGGGGAAAAACCCCGGACAGGCAAAAAGAAAAAAATCCCACTGGAGGCATGGATGTCTGTCTGTTGTGAGTGTTGTGTGTTGTCAGGTAGAGGTCTCTGCGACAAGCTGGTCCCTCGTCCAGAGGAGTCCTACCGACTGTGGTGTGTCTGAAATGTGTGATTGTGAAGCCTCGACGAAACGAGGAGACCCAGGCCCATATAGGGCTGTCGAGCCATAGGAAAAAAGAAATATAGATGATGATGATGATGACGACGACAGAGCTCGGCCCACACTTTTGTTCTTGGGTACACCTTCCGTTTAACTCCAGGTCGTTACGGTGGTAGATCCCTCTATTAAATGTGTGTCATTTACAATTCCTTTATCCTACTAAACCACTTACTTTGTCTGGGGCGCAACGGCCCCAACAGGGCCTAGATCGCCTATTATGCAGGTTTCTAGATGACACACAACTAGACACACACATACACCCGGTACGACTCCTCTTAACGAGTGATCAGCTGGTCACGGAGTTCGCTACCTACACAATAAACACAACAGACGAACATCCATGCCGTCAACGGGATTCGAACTCGCGATCGCAGCAATGGAGCGGCCGCAGACCTGCGCCTTAGACCGCACGGCCATCGGGATCAGCATCAAACCACTCGTATATAACTTTTTCTAAAGGCCTACCTTGATCCATAATCAAAACTTTATCAGTACGGGGCAAACAATACGAATTTGGGTCTTAAAGGATTATGGACCATAATATTGAGCTAATGTTAAGTGAAAATAGGGTCTAGAGCGGATTCTTGTAAAAAGTGCAACAGACTTTCAGCTACCACAAAACACGAGGAAATTACTGACAGTATAAACGACGATCGCTGTCAAGAGAATCTTCATGGGATTATTATACGTCCATATTTGAAACGCAAAGAAAAATCTTATGCCGAGTAAACAGTTAACTCTTTTCGGGAGCTTTTGATTTATTTATCATAAACAAGAGAGATATGAGGGTCAGTCAGACTGCAGTCTACGGACAGACGGATGCCTGGATGTCATACTAATTGTGTTCCCACCCTCTTCTCCCGCCCACCCATTCAAGAACCTTTCTTCATGAACCAAACAGACAGCCAGACCTCCGTGCACCAGCTGTGTACCGTATATAAAACAAGACTAAAGCTTTGCCGTCATTAGGACTGAAGCAGTCCCCCCTCCCCCCTATCTCACTACATCCTTTTTTCATTATATTCCTTATACCCCTCCCCCTCTTATGACATAACCATATTAAAACCTAACAGTGGATTATGCTGTATCATGTATCAGAGTTACACAGATTGCGTGCGTGTATGTTCCTTGAAGGGAATATCGGAGTATCATACACAGAATGACGCATCAGGACTAATGACGTCGGTAAACGTCTGCCGCGGTATAAAACGTAATAAATTTTGTATGATTTGAAGCAAACGTGATGGTAAAGTAAAGCTGTAACTGTGTTGAATTAAACACGATCCCAGGAAACGTATGCGGGAATGGAGCTATACCTACACACATTATAAATCGTAACACAATCGGGAAATAACTGGAGCTTCTGGGGCCGTGGGGATGTCCATGTGGGATTTTTGGTTGACAAAGTGGCATTGGGATAGGTATTTTCCCCCTTAGTACGTCCGTTTTCCCCTGTCAATTTCATTCCACCGGTGCTGCATTACACGTAAAAACGGAAAAGAAAATTATCATCTTCATCACAGGGTTGCACAATAAGCCTCAAGGCTGCGGTGCGTCCGTAGCATCTGCTGCGGGGCCCTTCACCGCAAAAAAAAAATTGTAGCTTCTCGCCCTCCTCCCCTTTACCCCATAGGAAGGAAATAATTGAAATTTGTTAAGGCCAGCGCACATAAACCGAACTGGCGGGATTGACAACAAGGTGCACAATGTCCTATGTATCGCTTCGTAATAAAACTTGATTCTTTTTGGTGAGGTTTTGTTAGATCAACCCGTTTTTAAGGAGCATTCGGAGCCACAAGATTAATTGAAAACCTAAACGAAATTACTTAAATATTCAAAAGAATATGTTACATTTCGACGACAACGACACTCAAAGAACCGGCTTGAATTCTAGCAGAAGGATTCGGTTTGTTTTTTAGGTGGTGCAGGAGGGGAGGGAAAGTTCCACCATTACGTAGTGAACTCTATCGTAGGCACTCGGGGTGCTTCGGCTATTTTCAGCGAAAGCCAAGCGCGTGATAGGGATCCATTTGTTTTCAGCTCTACTCGTAAAGGTAAGAAATAATGTAAATATGGGTTAACGGGGACAGGGATGGTGTGTGCAGTACTTTGTACAAATAAAAGCTAATTAAATTCGCTCGCGAAAAATAAGTCAGTCCCATGGTCTGACAGCTCATTATGTTAAATATGATTTCTACTGCACTAAAGAGCTAAATAGATTCGAAACCGTTTATAACGACATCGGTTTAAAAGACACCTCTTCTATAACGTCAGGTGTTCTGTTGTACCAGTTAATTCCTCATCGGTTATAGCAACACTCGTTTATAACGACACAAAATATTCAGTCCCTTATATGACGTTATAACCGAGTTCGACTGTATTTTGAAATGACTGAAAACTTCCGTCAATTTCCTGACACGAGTGGGCGCAAGTGTCACTATTGTTTCTACACATCAGTATGACAGATGTGTAAGTGCAACACGAACCTTGAATACAGAGACTTATTGAGTTAAATGTCACAAAGCGTGAATCATACGTTACAAATTTACGAATAGCCGATGTGAATTACGATCAACAACAGACTACAGCAAGCAACATTACTTCGCGCTTTATACAATATTTATTTTACGCAAATTGTACACTTTTCTATGGTTATTATTATTATTATTATTATTATTATTATTACGCTTATTATTATTATTATTATTATTATTATTAATGACGAATGTTATTAGTTATTCGCCTCTTAGAGTCGTGTCTTACTGGCTACCCAGAAATCGTGCAGAAGAAATTGTATCACATGCAGAGGGTGGGAGAAAATTGTCTGATGCACGCAATGTTAAAAGTGTTTTCCGCTGGAAAATTCGTGATCCATCGACATGACTCCCGTTAAATGTGGGAAACATTTGGCTTATAGTCCCTCAGTAATTTTGGCCGATATATGTGGGGAAACCAATTCAGAGACCGTTTTATTTTGGATGTAAGCAGAGGAAATGAGGGGAAAATTTTACGAGTATGGGAGGGGGGGAGGTTAACAGGGACTTTGTAAACGGAACTAACTGACAAGTGCACTTTGTGGAGGGGTGTAGGGGGAGTAGAGGTTCACGCATTCCTCACCACTTCAGTAGAAAGACGTAAGTGTTCACCTTCACTCCCCAGCCGCTCTATCCATAAGTAAGGGCCCTGATGCCCTTAAAATAGGAGTTTGAGGGACACCAGAAACTGTCTTAAATATAACCTCTTGCTCCTGCCAAGAATCTATCGCCACCTCCCATTGAGAGGAAATAATTAACTGTCGATCTGTAATAATCATTTTAATAAATTGCATATTTTAAAAAATGTATTTTCTAAAAATTAGAAGTTATAAGATATATGACCACAGAGGCGGAAGAATGGTCTTTTGCGGGCAGGTGAGGGGGGGGGGGGGGGGGAGAGTGAAAAACAACATGTTATTAAAGTTACTGATTTTGTATATTTTTAACGAAATTATAAATCGCCATTTAAGAGAAAATTTTGATAATCCTGAAGACGACTGTGTTATTTAACACACGGCACTAAGTGTCGTAACGGGATGTCTAAAATAAAGTTTATTTAACAGATGACTAAAAGGGTCGTTCACGAAAAACCAAAAGCTTTTTAACCCTTTGGAAACGGAAACGGAAACAGAACTGTTCGTTTTAAGACATTCTGCAGAGTTCTCGGAAATTCCCATCATCATATATTATGTCACAAAACCATCTGGGACCATCTTCAGTTCGATTTCTTTCGGAAGGGCTCGTTCTAGTACGCCCAGAAAGGTGAAATCTCGTTTACATTTCTTTCGCTTGGGTGGCTGTGTGTTTGGCCTTTGCAGTCACTGCATCAGTGTGTGACCTGCCAAACACTTTGTTCCTGAATGAGAAGACAGATGTGAAAAGAGGCGACTGAGCATCAGAACAAAGTGCGAGAAAAACACACAGAGTGTAAACAGCTACGTACGTCATATATATTACCGGGCCTACGCGCGAAAGGAATAGAGGATAAAAACAGAATAAAACGCACAGTAAAATAAATAAAAGAAACAAAATTACCTTTCACGTAATATTCTATTTACAGAGCCATAAATTAAAGTTTTCGATTAATTAAATACCACGTCATTAATATGCATGGGAAGGTGGAGGACTAGCTCCTCGTAAATGAAATCTGCGGTCTTCTGGGATATTATGCGGCGTCGTGTGGTAAATGTTCACCGACGTTTCGGGACAACGTATTGGTCCCATCCTCACGGGTCAAGAGTCCCACTCGGACTCTTGACCCGTGGGAATGAGACCGATACGCGGCGTAGTGTGGTAAGTTTACCGACGTTTCGGGACAACGTATCGGTCCCATCCTCACGGGTCAAGAGTCCGAGTGGGACTCTTGACCCTTGAGGATGGGACCGATACGCGGCGTAGTGTGGTAAGTTTACCGACGTTTCGGGACAACGTATCGGTCCCATCCTCACGGGTCAAGAGTCCCACTCGGTCTCTTGACCCTGAGGATGGGACTGATACGTTGTTCCGAAACGTCGGTAAACAATTACCACACGACGCAGCGTAATATCCCAGAAGACCGCAGATTTCCTCAACATCGCGGCGGAAGCCTGAAATCTTGCTCCTCTTATTTGTAGCTTTGCCATTAGATGGAAAAATGGTTGATAGCTTTACGTTCTAGTCGGTTTAAACCTTGAGGTACATGCCCCAAGCACCCGCTAGATTTTGGGCTGTGTAGGTCATGGGTTGTCTGAAGGTGATGATGTAGACACAAGTCCCTCCCCTCGTCGCGAACAGACGTCCGGCCGTCCAACCCATAGCCGGTCACTATATTGACCGATCTATCCTGGGGTCGCCGTATTGGTACAGTAACTAAACAGTAATGGAGGCGTCTGACCCAGTTCCATATTCCACGTATTCGAACTGAGGTTATGGCTGTGAATGTCACACTCTTTCGTTTGTGTTTGCTTTCATAAAGAGTTTAGCCCATGATTACAACAAATCGTAATACAGTCTGATAAAATAAATATTTAATGAGCTGTATTACTTTCAATAACGAACTGAAATACACGATCGATAATTTGCGTGTCTTTGTCAAGAACTTTTCTATCGTTACTCAAAAGCAAATATAAATTTAATTTTAAAATATCAGAAAGAAATCGTAAAATTTATGTCAAAACATTCTGTACACAAATGCGACGTCTGCGTTTTGAACAATGCTCTCTTTCGCTAACTTCCACATCTGCAATTGCACATAACGCAACCGGAAACAGTGGACCTCCCTCTTTTTTTCTGGATGAAGGGCCCCGCAGCAGATGCTAAGGATGCACCGCAGCCTTAAGGCTCACTGTGCAACCCTGTGATGAAGATGAAGAGAAAGATGATTCTCTTTTCATTCTTCCGTGTAATGGAGCACCGGTGGAATGAAACTGACAGGGGAAAACCGGAGTACTTGGGGGGGAAAACCTGTCCCAGTGCCACTTTGTCTACCACAAATCTCACATGGACTGACCCGTGATCGAAACCGTGGCTCCGCGGTGAGAAGCCGGTGACTAATCGCCTGAGCCATCGCACGGCCCTGTGGACCTCCCTTACACGTAGAATTATAAAAACAGGTTAATCCATTTCGATTCAAAATTTAGAGAGTCCTACACAAAATTTAACCTCATTTTAGAGTAACACAATTTTCTTCTAAGCAATGTTTCTGCCTAACATCCAACAAAACTTATTTCCCTCTAAGTAAAGATGCGTACACTGAGTCACCATATACAACATAAAGTTTAAAACAGCGGCAGTGGAATTACGAGGCTGGGAGTCTTCACCAGATGACGGTATGTTTGTCATGCTGGGGGGGGGGGGGGGGGGGGGAAGTTGAATAAAGTGAGTGGTACGGGGTTGGTAAATGTGATGGGGAGAGGGGGCCCTTTTTTTTTTTAGCAGAGAGTCTCTTTTCTACCTCTTCTTCTGTTGGGATGGACAATGAAGAATGAGAAAGGCTATATTAAAACAAGCGAGAGTTAAAACACAAGCTAAAGCTTGACTGTCCAAATCATAGTTGTTGTGTTACAGCTGGGGAGGTTCGTTACTCTATACCACTCAAAATTGTTATTAGGATAATCAAGGATGGACGACGACATTGATGAGGCTTGTAGCAAGCAAGGAGAATATGAAATGTACACAGAATCTTCGTGGGAAAATCTGAAGAAAATACACCATTTTGAAGATAATAGGGCAAACAGGAGGTTAATGTTAAAACGGGTCTAAGGAATTGGTATAGGAGCTGTGGACTGGATTCATGTAGTTCAAGGCAGGAACAAGTGGCACACTCTTGTGAACACGGTACTGAACTTATATTGTGCCATATAATATGGGGGAAGTTCCTGACACCCTTCATCTAAAATTGGACACTGTTTCAAGGAGATCACTATATCTTCGTCAACATAATGTCACTGACGATCTAAAATTGGACACTGTTTCAAGGAGATCACTATATCTTCGTCAACATAATGTCACTGACAATCTAAAATTGGACACTGTTTCAAGGAGATCACTATATCTTCGTCAACATAATGTCACTGACGATCTAAAATTGGACACTGTTTCAAGGAGATCACTATATCTTCGTCAACATAATGTCACTGACGATCTAAAATTGGACACTGTTTCAAGGAGATCACTATATCTTCGTCAACATAATGTCAATGACGATCTAAAATTGGACACTGTTTCAAGGAGATCACTATATCTTCGTCAACATAATGTCAATGATGATCTAAAATTGGACACTGTTTCAAGGAGATCACTATATCTTCGTCAACATAATGTCAATGATGATCTAAAATTGGACACTGTTTCAAGGAGATCACTATATCTTCGTCAACATAATGTCAATGATGATCTAAAATTGGACACTGTTTCAAGGAGATCACTACATCTTTGTCAACATAATGTCACTGACGATCTAAAATTGGACACTGTTTCAAGGAGATCACTATATTCGTCAACATAATGTCACTGACGATCTAAAATTAGACACTGTTTCAAGGAGATCACTATATTCGTCAACATAATGTCACTGACGATCTAAAATTGGACACTGTTTCAAGGAGAACACTATATCTTCGTCAACTTAGTGTCACTGACGATCTGTGGAATTACATATATTAACAGCAATCACAACAAAAAGAAAATATTTTAACAAATACTCTAAACAGAGCTAAATATTGCGACATTAACTAGACAAGTCAGTAAAGTTTTATATTCTTTTAACATATGATTTTTCAGTACGAGATTGCAACTAGTTAATAGTGTCACGCATATATTTTGTGGTTTTCTTCAGTATTATTATGCGATTACATTAACTCGTAACGTCAAATTTACTAACAGGAAAAGAGAGAGGATAATTTATAATATGAAATCATCTGTAGTGGAAAGGTAGGCGGTAGTGACGAAACCCTTGGAAGTTACGTACTTGTATTTAATGTTTAAAAGTGTTAATGCCTTAGACGTACAGCATTCCCGTTATGGGTAGCCGCATGGTGGTGTAGGTAGTACTGGCGCCAGTGTTACTGTCAGGTAAACAGAGCGGGTGTGTCTCCAGACACATGCGTGGTGTTTAGGATACTGAACTTTACATTTTGACAATGTTTAATTACACTCCATTCAGCAAAGCAGATGTTAAACTGGGAATGACATTAAGCTTAGACGAAAAAGTTAAACAAACAATAGCGTAAAACCTATTCATTTCAATATAGTCAAATTAACGTGTCACGCGAAGTCGTCGGAACATGTATCTTGTAGCAGACGTTTTTAAGTATTCATTTTTCGAACTAATAGTTAAATCAGAATGATATATATTAACACATTAAGGGATTATTATTTTATTATTATACGAGTGTTTTTCAACGGTATCAATTACTAAATTCCTAAGACTATATAACCTCTGTGAGAGATGAACGAATATTTATCATAAGTGGAAAGATACTGACAGAGCAAACCGAAGTACTCGGAGAAAAACCTGTCCCACTGCCACTTTGACAACCACAGATCGCAGACGAATTTGCCCGAGATCAAACCCGGGCCTCCGCGGTGAGATGATGGCTACTAATTGCCAGTCGTGACAAAGAAATTCATTTAGGCATAAATGAAAACTTTACGATGTAGGCTAAAGTCACGGTTCATTGAATGACATGCCATATAAACTGATAGACAGCTACTAACGTTTTGAGGGAAACTACACCTAAAATTTTCAGGGTAATCTGATACAAAGCTACACGGCGTCACATTCTAGAAGACAGTGATCCTAATACGTATTATGGTAGTCAGAATGCCAAACCCTACAAGCAGTGTAAAGTAAATTTGGAATTTCTTGAAAATTTTCGCCTTAAATGTTTCAGATAACGGTATGTGGTCATAATAGTGACAGAACGTTTTGGAGATCATCTCAGGCTATAACACCCATAATGTTGAGTTTAGGAGGCTGAATCTGCTTCGGTCATGTAAAAAGGGAAAATGGAAGAACTACTGTGGTGGCCCCAACCGAAAGAGCTATTCTCAGTTCCTTTCTATTCTTCACCTGAAGATGGAACGCGATTCAGCCTCCGAAAACTGTTTTCTTTCTGAGACGATGGATAATATCAAAAATTCCAGTCACGACTTAAGCTTTGAGTGTCCTATCTTGAAGATGGAGGCAATATTTTCCACCGACATACTTGTAACAACCTAGTTTACACACGACTTCATAGCGAATATTTATTTTCAACTTCAATATAATTTTTAACTCCCAACTTCAAAAGCGAAATTGAATTAACCAGAAAGATGTGAAACTTCTAACAGGTTTTATCCCTTAAATTTGCATCCGTTTTGATTTTGCTTAGAAAAATATAAATTGACGACATGGGATAACAAATTTGTGTGAGGTTCTCACGAAACTAATCTACACATAAGCCTTCTGAGGAAGAATCCCGGTTGTACATAATTTTTTATCCTCTCTGAAATGTTTAGAATTTCCCCGAGGTTAAAATCTCCGTAATGTAATCAAATATACAGTGTAAATAACAAGTTGTGCAGAGTGATCAGAACATAGCCTTATATTTTGAGTTGCTGGCGGCTAAGTGCTTGTAATTTAATGAAATTTTCTGCGAAAACAACATCCTTCATAACATTGAACAAAAGCGTAGAGAAACATTAGCCTACGTGTCTTGTTGATTTATGAAGTTCACGGCAAATCCTGCGCCTCTTTGCCGAGGCAACGATGAATCTATTACAATGTCTGGGGCGATACGAACACATTTTTTACTGTCTTGGCCGTGGGCGAAGTACAATTCATTCGGCAGAATTAGACTTCCCCCCCCACGCCAGTGCTGACTAACTAACTAACTAAATGAAATAATGACTTACTAACTGACCCTATAGAGCAGGGTAGTTTAGACATTCCTAAAATAGTCAAGAAATTCTTAATATTTTATGAAGCACAAGTTTTGAGGTTCTCACAGAATGGTTGATGCAGAATCAAGTCTCAGGATATAATGCTGTGTTGATTGTTATACAGAGTGTTTCATAAATCCCTCCGGGAATTAGGAGGTCTGTAGCTCTGGAGCCAAATCACATACGGGGAATAAGAGCATGTCAGTTAAAAGAGTACATATCCAAGTTTTGAACCTACCTTACAAATGTTCAATATATCCCTCTTTGGTAACTCGACAGACGTCAATCCTCGTACGAGGTCCACAGTCCCAGGCGATGGTCCCGGCCTACCTGTTCGTTTTGCGACACACAAACAGCCAGTTTCCTCGAATTTTCTATACCAGTCTCTTACTGTTTTGTCCGTTGGTGGTTCTGTATGATACTTGGTTCAAAAACCACGTTGCACTGTTACAATTGACTGGGTTTTAGCAAAATGCAGGACACAAAAAGCTTTCTGTTCACCTGAAAACGCCATGTTTGCACACCACTGCCTCCTAGCGGAGAAACGGGTAACAACGTCATCGCATCTATCACGAAAAAACTTTTATATTTCCTCTATCCGTTGGCATGCTTTTATCTCTTATATGTGGGTTTGCTACTGCACGGCGAAGCCTCTAAATCCCGGATGGACTTATGAAACACGCCGTATAGTTACCGCGGTTTAGATAGGCTTGCTGTCCCTTTTTCTGAGTCTAAGCAGTTTTTGGGCAGCAAATTCCTCTGAAGCGTTGGCAACTCTACACCTATCGACATGGCTCCTATCATAGAAGTGCTGTCTCTTATTTCTTTGATGGCTCTTAATACCATCTTCCCATCTAAATCTATGTCTTTCTAGCAGCCTTTTCTTTGGGTTTCCCCAGCAAGTCTATGCGGCTCTTTTCGGCCCTGCCTGCCATACGCCCTGTCCAACTCATAGTCCTTCACAGAGCTGCAAATTACAAATTCGACACCTACGTATCAAGGACTCCAGATCCTTAGCAGACCGAGTCCTGAAACACTGGTCAGCGATGGTTCGAAACTCAACCGAATGAAATTGAAATCCGAATAATTGGACAGCCCTTCAAACTGTCTTCACTTTTATTTCAGGCTTACGCCGCGATGTTGATGAAATCTGCGCTCTTCTGGGATATTACGCGACGTAGCGTGGTAACTGTTTACCGACGTTTCGGGACAATGTATCGGTTCCGTCTTCATGGGTCAAGAGTCCGAGCAGGAAAGAAAGAAATCCATCATTTGTTAGTCATAAATCAGTTCTTCGAACTAGTTCGAGTAATGCAGCTCAAAGCTTCTTCAACAACAAACTGGACCACCCCACAAAACACGGCAAGTTTCTGTTACATTTACTGAAAATTATCTGGACCAGCCAATGACTGCTGGCAATAAATGTAAATACAAGGAACAGTAAAGTACAGCTGCTGTCATTTAGAAACCGGTTTATAAGACTACTTTACTTTAATTTATACGGATTTGTTTATTTTCCTGGTTCTATTTTCACAATTCATGTACGTATTCTTCTACAGGAATATTATTCTACCTTACAAATCTCACCACCACTTCACTCAGAACGTTTTGCGTGACGGCAGGTGATGTAGCGCTCGCAGCTCTACCAATACGCAGTGAACCGAAACACACGCCTTCCAGTTGCATGTATGCCAATTTGTATTAGTTTTACTCGCCGTATTTAAAAAAAAAAAAATATGGTGGAAATTATTTACTTCGGACGTTACATACACGAAACTCGTTGTTTATTGTATATCGAAGTTGTTCTGGATCTGGAGCTGAAGGGAAGTGACTATTAAACTCATTGGATAAAATAGTGTCCGCATACTTTACGAATATCTGGAAACAAAATGTTAAAAAAAGTTAACTGAATTTAAACACAAAATAATGTATGTTCTGATTATCTAGACTTTAGGTCTTTTGGGATGTGACGCTATATAGATCAGCATATCAGTACCGTAGTTTCGATACAACGAGCCGTCTCCATCTTCAGGGTAGATGAGGACATAGGCAGCACTTTCCTCTGAATGGTTGTTAGCCACCTATAACGCTACACAGCGCCACATCTCACAAGAGCCGTTAAAACCGGAAAACCACAGATTTTTAGCACGTTACAAATAGCATTCAGAATAAACATGATGTTACAGTCAGAGAAGGTTTAAGTTTTATGAATTACAGGTGCTAAAAGGTGACGTAAACACGGTAGTTTAAAAGTGCTGGCCGAAAGAACAAACAGCTGTCTTTAAAGAAACTCTTATAGGGACAGTTTCTGGTTCACTTCACGTAATCTACTTCGCGCTTCATGGCACACGTCCAGGGTTGACAAATACCGCGCTGCAGTGTCTAAGGCGCACGACACAAGGTGGCGTGTTTTATATAAAGCTCTACGCATATTTTTTTGGCAAATTCGGGGAAATTCGTTTTATAAAACCTTTCCAATTTACAGTGAAGATAAATTTGTAACTGTGCTACACTACGTATCACGTCATGAAAACGTATGGTGGAGTGGAGGTTCAGCTCCAAGCATCGGTGGTCAGCTTAGAATACGAGACTGAGGGATTCCAGAAAGGTTCTGGACCCAGGGGATCCTGGGCGGAATTGAACCACGAATTCCCGGTCGTATATACCGTAACCTAGTCACTATACTGAATGAGATATTTAGAATCCATTTCATATTTTTAAAAGTTGTTCAATAGCTTTCTATAATATTTACTTTCTGTGGGGTACTTCATCGCTTTATAACAGACTACAAATTTTTCATACAGAAGTTTGAAACCACATGAACAAATAGCATATAATCAGCTTAATGTAGTTTTAATATGTCTTATTACTTACATTATTTGGCTTCTTGTCCTTAACAATAATCATAACTTCAGCATAACCAGGAAGTATTTCAACACTTACCTGCAAAAAAAGAACACATAATTAAAACAAAAGTTTTGTTTGTCTACGAAATAAAATTATCTAATTTTTTGACTACCGAACAAACTATCACATTCTCAAACAGGGCTGTGCTCCATTAGTGAATTAGTTTATAGAGCAGTTCCGTCCACAATTTCACACGACTAAATCCAGTGGCTTATTCGTTGTCGCCATGAAAGGAAAAGGTGATACAATATGCATTTGCGTGATCGCCATATTCCTTTCTACATTCTACAAAAAAGACTTAAAAGATTCATACGCCAAAGCAAAGCCAAATTTCTTCTTAAAATATGAAAAGCAAGCCAAAAATACTTTCTCTATGCCACCAAGTCGAGAAGTTTTCTAGGGTTCACCCAGATTTTACCCCAAGAGTACCGAGGGTAAAGCGGCTGAGGCGTGACGCTGACCACTCACTTCTATTTCATGCCAAGACTAAACTCAGTCCAAGGACTAAATTCAATATTGAGAATCTAATATGTACTTAGCTAATCAATAAACTGCCCACATTTTATGAAACGTAAAGGTTCATTAGCGCGTTCTCAAGAACCCATCACTTGTCCCAATCCTAAGGCATATCAATCCAGTCCATGCCCTCCTATACTCTTTAAGGTCCATTTTAATATTATCCTATAATATATTCTTACGTATTTTACGTAGTCTCCTTCCTTTAGTTTTTTCTATCATATCGTGTACGCATTTGTCTTTTCCCCATGCGTGTCACATTCTGTGCCCATCATCCTCCATTTTATTATTCCAATAATATGCGACGAAAAGTACAAACCACGAAACGCATCATTATACAATTGTACAATTTCTTTCTATCCTCCTATTGCATCCTGCTTCTTAGACCCAAGTGAGGTCCAAAAATGAGTTAATATTCCGGTCACATATAAACTTTATGTTCAAGTTAAAATTTACGTAACAAAGTCCTGAATTTCTTTCATGCACACAAATTCATTTCGAACTAACTGCACAATACATTGCTTTAATGCTCCTACAAGTTTCGGCCACAAACCGCAGCCATCTTCAGGAAACTACAGTACTGGAAGAGACACGCAGCATGTTACGCAACTTGTCAGCAGTAAACGGTGAATTACTTACATGTGGCATCATTTCACAATTAATTAACAATTATTAAAATTGCATTAAAATTATAATACAAGTGATATATTAAATGTTATATACAATGTAACCAGATATCTTGTGATAACATATGTCTTCAGTCTGTGTTGGAGTTAGTTGGAAATGAATTTGTGTACATAAGACAAATGCATGGAATATGTATAATATTAAAATTCAATTTTTTTTCATTAAAGGTGTTTTATATTTCTTGCTCGTAGCTGTACTGTTGTGTCGCAAACATTCGGTGAGCAGCGAGCAGCGTCTCTTCACCGCAGTGACCAACACTTTACTGAATGTCGCAGAAGGCCGCAAATTTAGATGGACTCGTTGCAAAGTTGTTTTAAAAAAGCCTGAAAGGAAGATAATGCCTGAAGGGAAGACAGAACTCGGAAAACCTAGAAGGAAATGGAAGGATAATATAAGAATGGACTTGGAACACTTAACTTTCCAAAGTTTATTTAATCCATGACGCCAATAATACCAATTCACACTGTCACATGCAACTGGCCTCTTGTGCTAAAGGCAAACAGCCATGCCCATGGAAGTTGGAAATATAAATTTTTAATACATGAAGCACTAAAAGTCGTGGAACCCCATTTAACCAAAATTTGAAAAAAAAAATTGTCAATTTTTTTTCATGCCATGTATCTTTGAAATATGGCATTGAAATTTAAAGAAATATCACTATTTAAAACACCAACTGGATGCACCGTTATTCTAAAATGTGTAGATCTTTAGTGAAAAACTGTGCTTACAAATTGAACCAAGGAAATGACGCTTTTATTATAAATTATATGCAGTTTTACTGACAAGAAAATCCCTGAGGATGGCTCTGTACAGAGCCGAAACATGTCGGGTTTCATTGAAATGTTTTAAAGATCTACACATTTTTAGAATAAAGTTGCATCCAGTTGGTGTTTTAAATAGTGATTGTCAAAGATGCACGGTGATTTTAGGTTAAAGTTAAATAAATATGTTTTAAGAGTAAGGAACAGATAAAGTTTCCCCTGCTTAATTAAGCATCACGCTAAGAAGGTATAGGGAGGCGTCAAGGTACAGCCCCACTTATTCTTAAGCTCGGCCCTACGTTGAACTTCACTACATTAACGATTTATCACAATAAAAAAGGTTTAGGTACCCACCTAATACGAGATTTTCTGGACCCAGAGCAAAAAAACAATCTGTTAATCCCACTGGGGATCGACCTCAAAATCCTCTGTCTTCCAGCCCGTAGCCTAGTTACTATATTGACACAGATACTGCATTGATTGTTCTGTTAAGGGGCGGGAATTAGTGGAGGAGACAAAAATAGGAGATCTTATCTACAATTAGTTGCTTGGCTGGTTAGTTAGTTACTTAGGGATGCCTCAGGACTTTCATATAAGTAACAAAAGATTAAACATTTTGTACGATGCTTGAATTTCTTACGAAAACAACAATAAAAGAAGACAGGAAATCCTGAGGCACATCCAAAATGGTAAACTTACACAAACAAGTCTTTTTTTGGAGGATCACTAAAAAACACAGAACTGGCTAGGAAAATCCCAGCTTATCTCTGGCTCTACCCAACTCAAACTATGGAACATTTTACAGCCATAAACATTACACGCAGCAGTGAAAAAGGAACAAGGTATTATCTTCAGGGAATATATCATCCCGAAGTGTAATTATTCAAATGAGGATGACTCCAATGTTAGGCGCAAGGGAATGTTAAAATGAGACGTCTTCTGACAGTGAATAACCCTGTAGCCCTACTCTGCTTTGAGTTACCATAGGTGGGAAAACAAAAAATGGCCCGACGTTAGTCTAAATGTAACAACGCGCATTACTGAATTAGTTCTACACAGATAAAACCTACATTTGTCCCCCTGTTTAAATAAGGACCAGGGCATGGGAGAGGGGAGGTACGGCTCAACGTATTTTAATCTCGGTAGTGAATCGAGATAAGCGGTCAGCGTTACGCTACACCCGTTTTACCTCACGAAAAAGAGCGAGGTATATGTTGAACATGAAGCTGGTTGTGTATCAGGGAGAGCAGTGACGATTCGTTTGTACACATCAACTCATTACGTCACCACCAATTCTGATGATCGGTCCAGTGTTCTTTTCGTACAGTCAGGTTGAACATGAAAATGTAATATACAGGGCATACACAAAAGAATGGTGCGGTTTTAATAGTGTTCACTATTAAAACCGCACCATTCTTTTGTGTATGCCCTGTATATTATATATATATATATATACCTAAATAACCAAATAATGCACATTCGTTTGAAACTATTTTATAGTTTATTAATGTCCTCTAAATTCCCCTACATATTCACTCACTCAACCAACGAATGTACTATTATAATTAAACTCTCACTAGTACCCTACATACATCCTCGGTGGACTAGTGGTTAGCGTGCTCGCCACTGGACCCAAGGTTCGCGGGTTCGATCCCGACCGAGGTCGACGGATTTTTAAGGGTGATAAAAATCCGGAGCACCACTTCCTTCGGAGGGGAAGTAAAGCCGTCGGTCCCATGTACGGCATGTAAAAGAACCTTACGGGCATCAATAGAACCAGTAATGTCCTTAAGCAAAATTCAAGCGGCCATTTCTCACCCAAATCTCCTGACTGCCTGCCAGATGGCTCTGGCAGTCTCATCAGGATTGAGCAAAAACTTGTGCGGTCAGTGAGCCGGTCACTCACTACAGAATGCACACTTACCGACTAGAAAATCCCAAAAAGAAGGAGGCTTTGGCCCACCCCGGGCTGTAACGCCATGGAAGAAGAAGAAGAAGAAGAAGTACCCTACATATGTTTCGGTTATGTACTAGTGAGAGTTGGTTGAGTGAGTAAATACTAATACTAAGATACATATGTTTCGGTCTACTTATAGACCATCTTCAGGGGGTCACAATCTACTCTATTTCACATCCATATGTTCAGTCTAGATCACTTTTGTCATATATGTAGGTTGTAAAAACACTTTAAAACGGGTACACGTTTAAAATTGTAAAATATATGTAAAACACCCTGTATAATAACTTAAATGTGTTGTCTAAGTTGCATGTACAAGGTTAAAATAGCGGCACAGTTTTCTTGTTTTAACTCGTCATTGGCTAACTGATGCATAAAATCGTGGTTTTGTGTGTTCTGAAGATCGTATTTATATTGAGCTGTTTTGTGTGTTCTGAAGATCGTATTTATATTGAGCTGTTTTGTGTGTTCTGAAGATCGTATTTATATTGAGCTGTTTTGTGTGTTCTGAAGATCGTATTTATATTGAGCTGTTTTGTGTGTTCTGAAGATCGTATTTATATTGAGTGTTTTGTGTGTTCTGAAGATCGTATTTATATACGAGTAGAGCTGTTTTGTGTGTTCTGAAGATCGTATTTATATTGAGCTGTTTTGTGTGTTCTGAAGATCGTATTTATATTGAGCTGTTTTGTGTGTTCTGAAGATCGTATTTATATTGAGCTGTTTTGTATGTTCTGAAGATCGTATTTATATTGAGCTGTTTTGTGTGTTCTGAAGATCGTATTTATATACGAGTAGAGCTGTTTTGTGTGTTCTGAAGATCGTATTTATATTGAGCTGTTTTGTGTGTTCTGAAGATCGTATTTATATTGAGCTGTTTAGTGTGTTCTGAAGATCGTATTTATATTGAGCTGTTTTGTGTGTTCTGAAGATCGTATTTATATACGAGTAGAGCTGTTTTGTGTGTTCTGAAGATCGTATTTATATTGAGCTGTTTTGTGTGTTCTGAAGATCGTATTTAAATACGAGTAGAGCTGTTTTGTGTGTTCTGAAGATCGTATTTATATACGAGTAGAGCTGTTTTGTTTCGTGTGCTGTCGTCGTTGGTGGTGTAAATTAGTTACGCACTTTGACAATTCTTGTATTTTTTTACGACGCCACAGGCCAATGTGGACCAGGACTTCCTGGTTCCTGGGTTTATGTCTCATGTGTTTAGGTGTTTGGTAAGACTCAGTGGACTACACGTGGCACGGCGTCTATGTACAAAGAACAACACAAAAGGAAAACCCAGGCATACATCTATGTCAGGAGAGAAATTAGAACTATAGTCCTAGTGTTAGAGCTGTGCGAGACAGTACATACTTCAGACTACACACAAAATTGTTGATGGACACCCAGACACAATTGTCCGTACTTCAGATTTATGCCAAAGATCGGCTCTCGAACCTGATTTGATTCCAGTTAAATCGAATTAAAAGCATGATACGTAAGTTCCTTAACACTTCCAACGACGCTTGGGTTTAAAATTCCAAGTACTGCCCACGACGGAAGAGCTGTAATTTCTAGTACTCTCAAATGCATTCATGAACGGTATGATATCAAAATCATCAAATGCACATAAGTGTATGAAAGTGTATTATACACACCGTATACCTCCTACATGTTTGAGCCATTCATGTGGCCATCTTCAGGGAGGTGTAGTTCAAAGAATACATACATCGAAATGTTACAGACGTTAATTGAACCAATGCATAGATATATTTCTTATGTATGTTTTGGTTCCATTAACTTCTGGAATATTTCTATGTTTGTTGCTTACTAAAGCAGTTTTTTTTTTTTTTTGTGGAGAAGGGCCCCGCGGCAGAAGCTACAGACACACCTCAGCCTTAAGGCTTATTGTGCAACCCTGTGATGAAGATGAAGAGTAAGATGATAAGTTTTTTTCATTTTTCCAAGTAATGGAGCACCGGTGGAATGAAACTGAGAGGGGAAAACCGAAGTACTACGAAAAAAAAACCTGTCCCAGTGCCGGTTTGTCCACTACAAATCCCACATGGACTGAGCCGGGATCGAACCCGGGCCTCAGCGGTGGGAGGCCGGCGACTAACCGCCTGAGCCATGGCACGGCCAAAGTAGCTTTGTGTGTAGTGAAACTAACAGAGACGTTAGTAACGATTCACAAGCTATCAATTTTTAATTAGAAAGTCGGCAATTAAGTTAAGGTACAAAGAAAAGTTGCAAAACATATGCCAATTGGCTTCCCGAAGAAATGCGTATTGATCTTTAGGTAAAGTGACCAGAATTTCTGTCCGGTTTCAACCAAAAGTGTAATGTACAGTCAAGTGTCCAGATAACACAGCTGTATCAAGTTCCATGCACATCCCGATCAACAGTCTTCGTCTTTTACATGCCGCCAAACAGAGAGGCAGACAAAGCTAACTGGCAAATGTTTGCAAATTTACGACGCAAAAGCTCCATGAAGGAACGTACCGGTAGGTTACACTCTAGCATAAATACAGAACTACTAGGAAGACCTGCTTCTTCCGGAAGGCAGTCACCGGAGACAAAATTGGGAAGAACAGAACTTATATTTTAATTGTGACTAAGTAAAACTGTAGGTATTTTGTGTGTTATTTTACAAAATTTTGAGCCTCGGACTGTATCGAACAGTGTGTTGTGTGGTGATGTTTAGTGACCAGTAGCTTACGTCGCTCTAGAACGATGTTTTGTAAATCACGTCCGAGAGTGAAGTCGTTGGTTTTTTTATATTTGTAACGCAGGGCCAAAATAAGAAGTACAAGTACTTGGAAGAGTCTTTTAGTGATCCACTTCAAGCACGAAACTTGGGTTCGCTGACTTCGAGGAAGAAACAATCGAGTGTATTTGAGAAGGAACGCAGTATCATCTAACTCTATGGACGTCCTCTAAGCTATGTCACAGGTACACCGCTGAATGAAGGATCTTCATATAAACACAACACGTAATCCCATCGAAGAGTGACACAGAAACGACTTCGAAGAGAAGCGTCGCAGCCGAATAGATTTACCGTCCTGATATGCAGGATGCACAAATCCTGGGCACCATGTTGTCCGAGGGAGGAAATTTTGTATGGTGGTGCCTAATATTTTTGGGGTCCTCAGTATGGAACTTGCTTACTGTCAAACTTCTGGCGTGTAGAATTTTGAAGTGCCTCCTAGATATTTTTGAAAAATTTGTGCTACTACTACCTGTCCTTTGCTCTTCGACGTAAAACGGTCTAAAAATTCATTTATTCTCCCACATCTCCATATCATTTTATAGTTAAAAATTACACTTTAACTACAACAGTTAAAACCCAAATATGAAGTAATACACAGGATTTTGGTACAACCATATTTATCACATTCACTCTCCACTATTATTACACAATAAACGTCTTGGGATCGTCAAGAATTACGTCTTCTGACTACACACTTAAGGCGTCTAGTATCATAGCTCAATAATTAAAAAAAAAATTATTTCTCAGTTTCCACTAAGCCCTGCAGTGAACTTTGTTCTTATCCCATATATAATCTTTCACGTCATTCAACCAATGCCAAGCATTACATTGCGTGTCTGCATTTCAACCGGAGCAAACCGTTCTGGCTTATCTCAGTCAGCCCAGAAGGACCAATCCTGCAACATTAGCCTACACGACACATCGAAAGCCTCGAAATGGTGTTCTATACCCTACTTGGTTATTTTCATCTGAAGACGCTGCTAGTTGTTTAGGCTGTACAGCGTCCAGTGGCAGGATGATTAGTTGATATTCAACTGGGATTATTAGGAAGGAATTTATCATTGCTTATTTGGAAGTAAACCAGCAGAAATTAATTGAGGTAAAGAAACCCAGGAAGAAGCTTACACAAGGCAGCCAGTCTGAGAGACTAGATCTGAACCCGGGACCTTCCGGATACCAGTAGTCTTCGTAGCATATGGAGCATAGAACTCATCATATAAACGTGACGTAAATGGCTGTAAGAAAAAGGACAGATACTCAATGCGTAACAAATCAGCTAATTTCTAGTGATGGTCGGAATTTAAGTCATAAAGATGTAGGCTAACCATTCAAAATGTAAGCTTAACAATACATAAATATGACAAGACAAACTTTCCAGTTCTTAACAGAATCGCCCCCTCCCCCCCCCAGCCCCACCAGGCATCTTTCAAGTTTTAAAATGTAGTAGAAAGAAAGAAATAAGCCCATAATACGTAACAAAATGGGTAGGGGACGATCAGGGGCGCACAAGTACAGAGAGATCCTTGGCTATTAAGGGGCGCACAAGTACAGAGAGATCCTTGGCTATTAAGGGGCGCACAAGTACAGAGAGATCCTTGGCTATTAAGGGGCGCACAAGTACAGAGAGATCCTTGGCTATTAAGGGGCGCACAAGTACAGAGAGATCCTTGGCTATTAAGGGGCGCACAAGTACAGAGAGATCCTTGGCTATTAAGGGGCGCACAAGTACAGAGAGATCCTTGGCTATTAAGGGGCGCACAAGTACAGAGAGATCCTTGGCTATTAAGGGGCGCACAAGTACAGAGAGATCCTTGGCTATTAAGGGGCGCACAAGTACAGAGAGATCCTTGGCTATTAAGGGGCGCACAAGTACAGAGAGATCCTTGGCTATTAAGGGGCGCACAAGTACAGAGAGATCCTTGGCTATTAAGGGGCGCACAAGTACAGAGAGATCCTTGGCTATTAAGGGGCGCACAAGTACAGAGAGATCCTTGGCTATTAAGGGGCGCACAAGTACAGAGAGATCCTTGGCTATTAAGGGGCGCACAAGTACAGACAGATTCTTGGCTATTAAGGGGCGCACAAGTACAGAGAGATCCTTGGCTATTAATGGAGCACAGAACCTATTCATCAAGAAATTAGCGTCCTTTATCTAAAGTAATTCAGCGCTCTATTGAAGGATTAGTGCCTTTAGTTGATTCATCATTTTCTGTGAATAACATATCCCTTTTTCTTGCTTACGTCATCATTGATTCTATATGGTCCTTCCATCCAGAGTTTCCACAGGGGATGTCAGGTGGTAAGCGTAGTGATTCTGATGTCGGCCTCAGGTAAAGTTATGATTACTCGGAGCGCCGTCAGATGTCGGGGTCAGAAGGTCCAGAAGGGTGGCAAGAATTATGACTTCATTTGATTGGACGAAGGGGATTGGATTGTAGAGACAAAATTACGTTTTAATGACTTAAATAATGACCTTCAACTTGTAAATATGTCGTATTCCAAACGGAATTTCATAGTCTAATGATTATCTATGCAGACAGAGAGAAATAATTTGTTAGCAGTGAATATTACGTAACATATGGCGCATTGAGGTCTCAGTATTTGGTTCAATGATGCGAGGATAATATTAATACGAAAGTCACAGAAAGAGATTGGAGGTGTAAACTGGATTCATTTGGCTTTGGGATAAGGATAAGCGGAGCGCTCTTTTTAACACGAAAATAAGTTTCGGTTTCCGTAAAATACGGAATTACTTGACCAGCTAAGCAACAAGAAGTATTAACTGTGTAAGCAAGTCTCTTTCCATGGAGGCAGCCTGTAAAACAACTTTTTGGCATAAAAATAATTTCTTATTTTTTTAAATAACGTTTTTGGTGAATAACATGTGCTTTAAGTAGCTGAATAAAATATATTTCACTTTATATTTTTTATTCTTCAACCCCTACATATGTTTCGGCCTTTAGGGGTTGCAGAATAAAGAATATAAAGTGAAATATAGTGCATTTCTTTCGTGTGTAATACGTGAATTGTAAAAAAGAGGCACGGTAAAAATAATATAAAATTTACCTAAATGAAAGTTGGAGGGGCAGGAAAGGAAAAGGCGCAGAATTTTGGCGGGAAAACCGAGTGGGACACGAAGGGCAAGGAGCTAGAAAAATTATAATATAATAGGTTTTAAAATTAAGATTGGGTCGAAATAGCGTAGGACTGTGTACAGTGGTGGATATTTGAATTGGGGATGATTAATATTCGGGGTTGTATTAGCACAGTGTTAGTGCTAATTACGTCTGTTGGAAAAAAAACCCACACACACATAACGTGCGTGTGTGTACGAATCTTCTGGAACATTAAAATCCCAAGTATACACGTGAACAGCTGGATTTATGCGTGATTTCAGGCTTCCGTCGCGATGTGGAAGAAATCTGCGCTCTTCTGGGATGTTACGCAGCGTAGAAAGCGGTAATTCTGTACCGACGTTGCGGGACAACCTATCGGTCCCCTCTTCAAATTTCAATAAGTCCTTGACCCTTAAATATTGGACTTATAGGTTCTCCCAAAACGTCGGTACAGAATTACCACTCTATGCTGCGTAACATCCCAGAAGAGCGCAGATCTCAGCTGGATTTTTTTGCACCCGATAATGAATTTCGCGTGAAATATTTCGTGAAGGACTACCTCCAAGTTCCGTTGGGACGTTTTGGTGAGGCTAAACCGGAAGAAGCCTCCTGCTTCAGTGGTGCAGGTAGTTGCGGGAGCAGCAGCATTGGGAGATGAAGGGTAGTGGAAGAGAAACGGAACAGTAGCCCCTGGGCACGTAGAAATGACTAGTAAATTATGGGAGGGATTATGGCCAAGTGAAACAAATCACTTCTTAACGAGGGCCCTCGAGGGGACACAGGAAATAAATTTAGGATGCTGAAAAAGAAAAGTAGAAAGGAAACAGAAATATAGGAGAATGGTGTGAAATAAAGTAGTGAAAAATGTGAAATGAGGTGTCTTGATGATAATAACAGGGCGGAGAGTTGGGGGGGAGGGGGACGCTATTCTTTGCTCCGTCTCTATCATTTGTACTATTTATTTACTGGCAGAGTAGGAGCGTTGAAAATTTTAAGGGAAGTCTTCACAAGAAGGAAGTACAGGTATGTTCACGTCGAGGCTACCACCTGATCATTAACGCCATCTGTCAGTAACTGGGAGTAACTATATGTACTGTGAATCACATGCACATCAAGAAGTACAAACCCAGATTACTCATTTATTATTATTTTGATTAACGAATTAGAAATCGGGAAGGATGTGAGAGAAAACTATTCTGGCATAATTTAAGAAAATATCCTAGCACATTTCAGGTGACAATGACTTTTTTGGGCCAACGTAAGAATCTAGGATTTCCCCAAAAATAATCAGGTGCAAAGATCTGTTCCCAATTTGAAAATATTCTGTAACGTTAAGCCAAAAAAAAATTTTTTTTCAATTTAGGGCACCTCTTTATAAACATAATAATATAAATTCGTAAATTAACAACAACATGGCACTAAAATCCTCAAGAGGACAGGCTGTGTCTTAACAGTATAGAAAACAGATTTTAAATAAACTTCTGTCTCCATTTATCACGATTTCTGAGGATGGAAACAGATCACGCGTCCGAAAAGTTACTTTCAGTTTACTCGTTGTAAAATACTCAAATCTTACGAAACCGCAATGTTTAGAAGAAAAGGCGATTTATTTTTTATCACATCCGCTGTACTTTAGAACTAAATAGACTGAGGGCTGTCCATCGTCGTGCTGTCTAACAATCACAATAGCACAGTATTGCAGAAACTGTTTCCACCCTCAGGTAAAAAAAAACTTGGGGAACCACAAACTTAAATTGACCCGTTTGAAATAATAATTCACAATATATGAAAAACCTATGGGAGGTCATCAATCAAAACATACGCACCCTAAGAGCAGGGGTGCAAAACTTTTCCAAAAATCTAGGAGAAACCTCAAAATCCTAGACGCCAGAATGGTGACATGAAAACAAGCTCCATTTTGAGGACCCACAAGTATTAGGCGCCACTCAACAAAACGTATTCGCAGGGGCGACCTGGTGCTGGGGTTTTGTGCCCCTCTGCCATAAGGTAACGAGCTCAAACGTGTAGGAGTCTCCCTTATTATTATTATTATTATTATTATTATTATTATTATGAGGACGGAAAGAGAGTCTCTTCCTGAAATGTTGTTCTGCTTGTATTTGTGATATCTGACATGTCTGATCCTGGAAGGAGCAGTGTATATTAGCAGTCCTAAATGAAACACACCGACATCAGAACCATACAGAAATAAATACGTTTCCATATATAGAATTAAAGTAGAGGGCAGTTGTTACGTTACGCTAAGTAAAACAGATTATTCTATGGCATGAAAACTCATAACTTCAGGGATATGACGCCATATTGACTGCTAAATATTTGACAACTTTCGGAAGTGTTTGCTGTCTCCATCTTTAGGGTAATCAAAGAAAAGTAAACTGCATATACGACCCTGTTCTCATATACTCGAATATTCGAATGTTTATCAACGCCGCTGATGAAACTTCAAGACGGAACTTTGTATAATTTTAAATTTGGCATGAGACAAATGAAACAGACAGCTTTGATTCCCACTAAGTGAGAAATAATAAGGGCAGAAGTTATAAAAATCGTCTTAATGGCTTTAAACATGTCGATCGACATTCTTTATGTTTATGGCGTGACTTTGACGATACTTTTCCTACTAACAGGCTTCAAAGGAAAGCAAGGACAGGAGAAAAAGAAGCCACAAACACGCAAAAGATGCCTGTTTAAATCCTAAATCCGTGCGCTGAAAAATAGAGGTTAATACAAACATTCATGTATTTACCTTTGCTAATATTAGAATGGGGGCAAAATGAAAGTTTTGACTTGCATTATTAAATAAACATATACCATTTCGCATAGAGGTCAGACTGTACAATATTACAGGGTACTAAAAAGTTTCCTTTCTTTAAAAAAAATGTTGGTTTCTTTGAAAATTGTTGCTTCAAGATATATACATGCAGAGCGAATGTTTAATAATTTCGCTCAAAGAGTGTTAGAGGATTTGTAAGGAAAATTGTTTTGCCCATGTATTATGGCACCAATGTTTTGTTTAAAAATGATACGTCATACATTGTTTGAACAGTGATTGATTTTTACCTTATTTAACTACGCCGTTTATACTTCCGAGGTTACAGAATTTCAATAACGACGACTATCATAAATGGCGGAGAAGTTATGTGTTGGAAGGAAAGGAACCGAATACTCTTTGTCAATATAATTAGTGACCTCGCTTCATAGCCATATGATTCCTTGGTACTACGTTACGTATAAAGATTCAGAAAGAACAAGGATAACACGATTTTTAAAAATCCTAATTTTTGCGTTCTTTGCACTTTGTTAGAATGCACACCAATATTTCTGTAAGATCCAATCTTTCGACACACATTCTGCTTTTGTAAAAAGGTAAACGTGAATATGTCCCTGTCAATCACAAGAAGACTTAGAGGGGGAGTAGAGGTATACCTCCACTCATTCCTATCTTTGGCACTAGACAGAGGTGAGTGGTCAAAATCACACCCAGGCCTCTTTACCCCAGGAAAAATCCCAACAGCATGTAAATAAGAGAATGGGTGGGCCCCAGAGCCGGTCTGGACAGTTTATTGAAGATAAAATATCCCTTTCTCCCGCCGGGATTCGAAACCTGGGCCGTCCTGCCCGTAGCAAGTCGCTATCCCTACTCATTTTGCTTCTTTAAGTACCAAATTATTATTTTCCTCCCTTCCACAACCACGTATCTAAAGTGGTTTCTGTCAGATATTCCAACTAATTTTGTGTATTCATTTCTCACCTTTTCCACACGCAGGCGTATTACTTACGTACCAATTACGAACATTTTCACCGTCTAAATCCCTTCACATTCTTACTAACGTAGTTTAAAACGTGCTGTCCCATCCTCTTCCTCAGCTTCCTCGACTCTCTCCCCACCATTTGTTGGAACACAACAATCCTGTTACTGCCATCCACAGAGCAATGAAATAAATATGAGCGAGCAAACCATTTTCCGTTTGAGCATGACACCACTTGCCTAACTCGCAATGATTATTCATGAACAAGTCTGCCTCAGTATTCTCCATTTTGTACACAGAAGTACTGATACGTTTATACAACGAAGGAGAATTTATTCGTTTTCCTGGACAATGTGACGTTTATTTGGTTAAAAGCGTGGATGTGAAAACGAAATGTATTACGGAAAATTTTTAATTATCGGTTGAGCAACTCTTAAAGCGCAGTGTAACAACGTATCATGTGGTACAACACTAGTTAAGTCTGGAATTCATTTGATTCTCGGAACTGCGAATGCGTTCTCAAACCTCATTAACCTTTTGAGGCGTGAAATTAATCAAACAGGACTTACAGTCATACTTCGTGTCCGTCTGCACATCCAGCTGCCGTTCCACTTACCCACTACATAACTCTCTAACTTATCTACATGGCGTAATAGGCCAACGTGTCTCAGGGTCTTCCCTTTTCCGGGTTTATGAATCTTGTTTCAAGATATTTGATAGTACTCACTGGATCGGGGATCGGCCAGTTACAAAGACATTACACACAAAACAGCTAACTAACTCCATGGAGCAGAGTCCTTGAGAAGCTAACAGGTCGTCAGCTAGTCAAGAAATTCCCCGCGTTTAATGGAACCCGAAGGTTCTTTACCGCATTCACAACAGCCCTCCACCTGTCCCTATCCTGAGCCATATCAATCCAGTCCACGCCATCCCATTACACTTCTTGAGGATCCATTTTAATATTATCCTACCATCTAAACCTCGGTCTTCCAAGTGGTCTCCTACCCTCAGGTCTCCCCACCAAAATCCTGTATGCACCTCTCCCCTCACCCATACGTGCTACATGCCCCGCCCACATCATTCTTCTTGATTTGATCACCCGAATAATATTTGGTGATGAGTACAGATCATTAAGTTCCTCGTTATGTAGTCTTCTCCACTCCCCCGTTACCTCGTCCCACTTAGGCCCAAATATCCTCCTCAGCACCCTATTCTCGAACACCCTCAGCCTATATTCCTCCCTCAGTGTGACAGACCAAGTTTCACACCCATACAAAACAACAGGCAATGTTATAGTTCTGTATATCTTAATCTTTGTATTTTTGGATAGCAAACTGGAAGACAGAAGATCCTGCACAGAATGATAACAAGCATTACGTGACTTCAATCTGCTCTTAATTTCTTCATGAATGGAATTTCGATTTGTTAGCTTTGTTCCCAGATATTTGAACTGTTCCACTCTTTCAAAGGATTTATTATCTATCTTCATGTTGTGATTTTGTCCTGCAACACAAAACAACACAAAACCAAAAAATTTAGACACACATCCGTGCCTGAGAAGTTTCGAAACGACGCACGAAGTTACCAAGCGGCAGACGACAGTCTGTCCCTTCAAACGCGGCGAAGTTTTAGCAACTTCAGTACCCACTTCAATAAAATGAGGAAGGAGATCTACGCTCTTCTGGGATATTAAGCGGCGTCGCGTGCTAATTGTTTACCGACGTTTCGGGACAACATATCGGTCCCCTCTTCACGGGTCAAGAGTCCGAGTAGGAAAGAAAGCCAGCGGACTCTTGACCCGTGAAGATGGGACCGATACGTTGTACCGAAACGTCGGTAAACAATTACCACACTACGCCGCGTAATATCCCAGAAGAGCGCAGATTTCATCAACATCGCTGCGGAAGCCTGAAATCAAACGAGGAAGGAGTTACACGTTGTCACCGAGCAACACCAAATTCACATTCAGTATGTGACAGAGCTGATATATCTCAGTTCCACAGCACAATTAATTCATTTGTCGCACATATTTCTGAATTTCAGCACACTCTGCAGAGACCAACGCCTGTTTACAAGACAACGCTGTGCTAGCAGCTGCAGCAAGGTCATTACGTAACACGTGCGACACGTGTGACACTATACACCGAAAGAAAATGTCAGGTACAAATACATAAAACTTTAAAATTAACTTGAATATGGCGTGCAGACGGATATGAACACGCAAAACACATTTAACGACGTGCAGTTTTTGAGAACGACTACGATGATGAAAGCCATAGAAAATTTTGCACAAGAACAAAAACCAATTCACAAGGCGATTGTGCACAAATCCCTGGCACTTTGTCGTCGGTGAGACTGAATTTTTTTTATTGTGGCGCATAATATTTGTGGATGTTCAGACTGGAACTTGTTTCACGTCACTGCTCTGAAGGGTACAATTTTCAGGTGGTTTCTAGATTTTTAGAAAAAAATTTTGTACCCCTGCACAAGACTGTTTCCGTGTTCATTGAATCACGGCGTTTTCTGAGGTTTCGGACAGAGGAGACGACTTCAAGAAATGAAACGTAGCTTCGAATATACAATATTAGTTGCCGTGGACAGCCTAAAAGAGGTGGTCTTACAAAATACAGATTGGTTCTAGCTAATAACCTTAAGAATACAATGCCAACGAAATACTGCATAAATTTTCGGACTGGCGTTTAAAAATATGTGGGAAATTTTCAGAGTCGAGAAAGAAATATGATTTCTCTAACCGAAATATAAAAACTTCCTATGTAAAAAATAACATATACTATATATATTTTATTGTGGGCCGAAATAGTATAGTCCATATAGCGACTCGCTACAGGCTGGATGCTCTGGGGATCGGATCCCTGTGGGGGCGAGATTTTCTGCACCTGCCATGGGGCCCACCCAGCATCCTGTAAAAGGGGTACCGGGTCTCTTTCCGGGGAATAAAGCGATCGGGTTGTCAAGTTTACCACCCATCCCCATCTAAAGCCGAGGTTGAAGAAAGAGTAGAGCGATACTTCTACTCTCTCACTGCACCTTCTAGGGTGAAATTTACATTTATACATGTTTTCTTAATAACCTCTAACGAGAATGATCACCTACTAGTTTTCGAAATTCGTACATTCATCTAAACCTTCATGCTGGCCTCGATGCACTGTATGGGCATTTAGTTCTTCACACGCTGCCGGTCTCGGTGCATCGTACGGTCGTGAATGCAATTAGGGGTACTAGAAATTTAAAACCTCTCATGTCCTGAGAAGTGTTTAGAATTTAAACACCAGCATCACTGAAGGTAAGAAGTAAATTTATTTTCTGCTATACACTTGCATTAGCAGCAAAAATATGCATTTTGACACATTGCATTTTTTGTGTTTTGTTGATGTGAAGGTTCCCAGGCTGTGTCTGAAAGGTCTTCTTGTAGGCGTATGGTAAGTGGAGTGTTGGGAGTGTGCAGTAGACGAAAGAATCTGAGTACTGGGCTGCAATTTTCGTTTAAAGGTCTGAATTTTGACAAAATTTTTATAAAATTAGGAAAGATGAGTTTTCAGAATAAACAGTGACATTTTTGACTCAGACAGCCGTAACTGGTTGGTCTGTGTAATGGACACTGTGCTTGTTCACTGTGAGGTGAGAATGGGTTTGATTTGCGTGTATTATTCAGATAAATTTCACCATAACAAGAAATTTGTCGAAATCAACTCCCCATATCACAGTCAATAATCACTATCTCCATTACATTAACCAACAGACTAAAGATGTTTCGAAACATAACCGATATTTTTTTGAAGAATAACAAAATCCATTCTCTGGAAAAAAAAAATCAGAATTTTCTCCCGAAATCAGGTGTTGCATGTCTTTTAATTAACCCTCATAAACCTTTGGAAAGATCTATTAGTCACATGACATTCCTTTGGTTGAATTTAGCAGGAAATTTACTGATCTATCAATTTGATTCCAAGATCAAAATTCCACTCTTTGTACCGATAAACACAAAAATTTAGCACAATTAAAATTAATAAAATGTAGCCTTAAGCAAGTTTTAACTTTGGTAGAATGACAGTACGTAACAGGAGCATGGTTCTCAAATATCTCTACTTGTAATATCTGAGATGAAATTCAAGTAGCCCCCTCGAGTATACTTAATGCTGTACTGGGGGACTGAAATTTAACACCATGAGGACAAGCTCAAAGGCGTTACGACGTACTTTACAACACTGAAAGCTCTGATACCCAGTTCCTCAGTGGAGAGTACGTTCTGTCTACAGCACAATATCAGAACTCAGAGGGAGGTATATAAAACAGGGAGGTTTGGGAGGATTTCGCTCGGCGTCCGATAAGAGCTTGTTGATCTGTGAACCGACAAGTGCATCCGTTTCCTCCGTCCAACAATCTGAAATATATATAGGGGTGTCCAATTTGTCGTACAAGACTAGGAACGCAAGACAGTGTCAGTGTTATGAACAAAAACAAAGATAAACTTCTGAGGGTTAAGCTTTTCACAAGGATAAATATGAAGATTTCAACCTTCTAGAATGTGATGCCGTGTGCTTTAATAGCTTGAAGCCAATGTTTCTAATAAATCTACTAACAAAACACCGTGAAGCAAGGTGTACGAATTTTCCAGTAATCTAGACGCCATCTCCAAATTCTAGCCTCCAAAGACGGACACGTAGCAAGTTCCATATTGAGGACCCACAATATTAGGTGCCAACGCAAGAAATTTAGTCGCGACGGCGATCAGGCGTCTGGAATAGGTGCAACCTGCCCTGAAAGTACGAACACAAATTGGTGCACCCTGCCCTGAACGTACGAACACAAATTGGTGCACCCTGCCCTGAACGTACGAACACAAATTGGTGCACCCTGCCCTGAACGTACGAACACAAATTGGTGCACCCTGCCCTGAACGTACGAACACAAATTGGTGCACCCTGCCCTGAACGTACGAACACAAATTGGTGCACCCTGCCCTGAACGTACGAACACAAATTGGTGCACCCTGCCCTGAACGTACGAACACAAATTGGTGCACCCTGCCCTGAACGTACGAACACAAATTTCCTCCGACATGTCGATATCCATCTACCAAGCTACGCGGCGTCATATCCCAGAAGACCAAAATATGGCTACTCAACGTCTTTAAGACCTCAGACATCACAATTTCTTTATTCGAAGTAAATAAAAAAAGGTTAACATGTGCCCTATAACAGGCCGTAAAGGCCCAGAAGGGGAGTAGAGGTAAAATTCTACTCTTCTTTTAACCTCGACGCTAAATAGAGTGGGTGGTTAACGCTCGTTCCGGCCGCTTTACCCCCAGAAAGAGATCCGGTACTCAGTGTGCAGGAGGCTGGGTGGGTCCCGGGGATAGTCTGGACGGGTACGGAAAATCTCGCCCAAACTGGAGTTCGAAAGGGGATGGATGGACAGTAACCCGGATTTAGTAATGCTGGCTAATCACAACTTACGTAATGCCGAAGTAAATACGAGATCATGCGACAATTTGGAAGCCATCTTCGCTCTATTTCGGGGTATTCCTTTATTCTTTGAAGTAACCGACGAAAACCAAGAAAATTTTTAGTAGAAACTCAATGTTCTACACCCTAGTACCAACGCCACATGAGACCTGTTCCTTAAAGGCCCTGTGTGGTCTGTTAGGGACTATAAAGCACGTCAGAAGTACAGTGAAGAGGGGGTGGTTGGAGGATTCGATGGGGGCTACATGCATGTGATATCGTTTCTGCTAGCTATCCAAGCTAATTGGAGTGGTGCGTAGAAGCTTCATCACAGTGAATAGTTTGTGCTAGGCTTCATTCAAGCTATACAGTGACCCTCCTCGCTGTACATTCTGTAATGTAGAGGACGCCGTGTATTCCGCGATATAAAATTGGGAACAGATAAAAAAAAGTTTGCGGTTTCAGTCGGAATTTTGCTTTTGTGGAAAATTAAAACGGACATGTATGTGTTTAGGTCGGTATCTGCAGTAATATTGTCGGTATTTGTAGAGCGGCATTAAAACAGAAAGCATCCAGAATATTGTTATTCGAGTGGTAAATATGAACGTTCACTGACACCCATAAATAAAAGTATTTAAACCGGATGTACAAAGAAGTGTAAGGGGTTTTAAAGAATTTAAAATACGAAATTAATATAAAAACCACCGACTTACTGCTGTTTAAAACTGTGCGATAAAATTTAAAAGTAGCTTAGTTAAGTCAACACATTCAGCTGCTGACTGGTATTGCGTTCAACTGCAATAAACACGCTCGTGACTGCACGCAATTAAATTCTATTTCTGTACATCCAGGCCTTTTAAAACAGCACCTATGTGAAATTACTCCAAGAGAGATATTATATGTGAAATGCTTCAATTACTATGTGGGTTGAGTCCAGATTTTTAATGCCAGATTATGGATTATCTCATCCGAGGTGGAAAGAATATCTCAACAGAAAAAATTACACTTTCATGGTCTTCGGTAAACACCGACAGAAAACTTGGTGGGGTGGTTGCAAATTATTTAATACTCTCAATACAAACCACCCTTCAAAGCACTTTGACGAAAAACAGCCTATGTTGGAACTTTTTCATAATATAAGGTAAATTTCACCCTGTAACGGGCCATGAAGGCCCAGAGGGGGAGTAGAGGTATAGCTCTACTCTTTCTTTAACCCCGGCACTAGATGAGGGTGGGTGGTTAACTCCACGCCCCGGCCGCTTTACCCCCGGGAAAGAGACCCGGTACCCATTATACAGGAGGTTGGGTGGGCCCCAGGGCCGGTCTGGACGGGTGCTGAAAATCTCGCCTCCACCGGGATTCGATCCTCGGACCGACCAGCCCGTAGCGAGTCGCTATACCGACTGAGCTATCCCGGGACCACACTTGTCATAAGAAGTGTAATAAAGTGCTCCGACAGAGGTTTCGCCCAAAATCCCCATTTTCGAACCAAGCAACAAACCAACGTTATAATCTACACAGTGTCTCGTAGTCTGTGTAATAATATAACCCACTCCTGGAAAGGTTAAAGCAAGAGTGGGAGTGGGGAGGATGTACATTAATTACTGTTCCAATAAGATAATCCGCACATCAGATATGTATTTAGAATTCCAGTTGCTACCGTGTTATAGAAAGAGGAGAGGGTGGGCCCGTCTTCAAAGTTACAGTGGCACTTACATTTCAGAGTGACTTACTGAGAAATGGTGGATAATTAATTTAACCCTCCTCCCCACCACCCAACACCACCCTTAACTCTCACAGCCCTACCTCTTCATTCCACTACCACCATCTTAGACACAACAATGGAATTAAAAGCTTTCCTAATGAATATTTTATCCTAAATGACTCTTAAAATTAGTCTCCATTAATGTTCGTTTTAGCCAATATTAGCCGGTAGAGGCCAAATGTTCCCAAAACTTATACAGAAACCATCTGTCTCCTAGTACTGTAGCAATTTCTTAACACATTGTTAGGTTCACTGAAATGTGATTTCGATATTATGAAAGTTGGAAGTGCAGCTGGATTATTGTATTATGATTTATGTTCTCGAGTGCAAAGGAGGATTTCAGTGAATTCAACTGTACGAAAACCCAAGCCTGTGCAACATGGTTTCGTGCTCGCAGAAACAAAGCAGAGTGGATTTAGTAAAACCGCATACATCACTCAAGTATAGGATAACTGAAAATTAACCGAAACAAAATATTCTACACGTTTAATAAAGATTTGGGAGACGCTGGGAATATAAGGAGTTTCAAATGCATATATTTAGCATAAATATAAAACTAGTTGACAGGCTGTTATGTCGAAACTTATGAACAGACATTTATTGTTAATGGACATATCTCGTTTCCAGAAGCTGACCATTCTAATGTGGACTTATTTGGTACAGAAAAGATTTGTAAAATAAAATTTTTAACAAATCTTAAATTTTAAATCTTAGTGGTTACTATATATAACTCAGCTTTACAATAAAATCTCTTTATATTTCCAAAACCTTGCATGTATTTATGTGTTCTGTATATCTATCACAATAAACAACCATTATTTTTCCATGCAATATTAACGCTTTAAAGACGAAGCATAAACTGTTTTATTTAAAGATCCAGTTCGTACCGCGCAGTAAACACTTTTTATCTCCGTTATAAAAACCAATCAGTTTATGTTATGTGCGGCAGAAGTCGCTGTTTGATCTGAGATAAATACAAAACACATAAATACAGTGTGGGCAGAATGTACAATTTTTGAATGTTAAACCTGTTGGTGCATCAAATAACCAGTAGGCTTTAAAGGGTAAAATAGATGTTCTTTCTAAAGGAAGAACGCTGTGTTCTTTGTGAGGTACAAACTGAATCTTCGTGTACAATGTAGACTAATGCAGTCTTCAAACGAATAATACTACACCTAAACAATGAGGTGAAATTTGTTCCTTTCCGCGACATAATAGCATATAGAAGAGTGGAGGTATAATTCCACTCATTCTTAACCTTGGCACTGCATGGAAACGAGTGATAAGCCTCACACCCTGGCCCCCTCGACCTCGGGGAAAAAAACCCAATACCCATAGAATTGTAAGATGGGTGGGCCACAAAATCGGTCTCGGCGTTTCGAAAGAGAGAAATATTTTTATCCCTGCCGAGAATAGAACCCCGGGTCATCCACCCAGCAACCTAGTCACTATACTGACAAAGCTATTTCGAATTCTATTTATATAATCAAAACTTTTAAAAATGATAATCATAATACATATATGCTTATATAGCTACGGAAATTCTAATATATCAGATTTAGTACTATGGTTTTTGTGGCATGCGACGCCACTGTATATAGGTGATGCCGAAGTTTCGGAGGAATCTTGTAATTCACAGACCTGTTTAGAATTATCGCCAGTGTGCGTAAAAGATACGAAATCGGCATAAATAGCTAAATACACTTCTGGGTGTTGCAATTCGATGTGTCTCACTGATGTTATGGCGATCCGAAATAGCGCTAATTTAGTTCCCTTCGTGCAAAGGAAAAAAAAATAAGCAAGGCTAAAAATAAGGCACTTCTAATAAAATGTAACATTTCGAAAGGATTTCAAATTTGGTACTCTCTAATCTGATATTCTTACGGAAATCCACCCACTACTGTAAATACGGAGGCACAGAGATTTGCAATCTTAACGCGAAAATGTAGGGGAATCGACTCGCCAATTTTCCTACTATGCAGTATTCTACGCTGCTCTCCTTTCATTAAACCTTGCAAACAATCTTTCCAGGTATCAGGAACATCAGACATCATTAAAACTTTAAGGGATCAAATACTTGCTAAAAGCAACGTTACTTTGTGCATAAGTTCTGAAACCCTCTGAAGTACGGAATAGGACGTAGAGTACTTACAGAATATTTTCAAATATCATTTAGAAATAAAAAGAAAGACGTGCTACAGAGCACTGGTTGTCACTGGCAAATAGAGAATCGTAAGTAGTACAGACGAAACGGCATAATCAGGGAAATGGTAAGATAATAATTCAATATTAACACACACGTAATCCTAAAAAGGGAGATACTGCTTAAGGTGGTCACTACCCCGCCTTCTGTGGAGCATAAAAGGTCATTATCCTTGTTACAAATGTCCGTCATTAGATACCACCCTTAGTCAATTAAATAGAGTTCACCCAGCCAAATCATTCTTCAAGTTTAAATTTAACACATTCCATTGGCGAATAGTTCTAATAAATTATATTTTGCTTTGGGACATTCAAACTGAAGTCTCAAGCATTTCTCCTTTCCTCTATGCGTGCTACATATCACGTCTATCGTACCCTTCTTTAACTAAATCTCATTATGTCAGATAAACAGTAAAGGTTATGAAACACATTTTTTGGCGCGTTCCCAAAATTGCGAAAAGCGACTATTAGCTTCATCGTGTGTCTGTCTGTCGTCTGTCTGTCCGTCCGCATGGAACTCGACTCGCAATGGAGAGATTTTCATGAAATTTGATGTTTAAGGATGTCTCGAAAATCTGTCGAGAAAATTCAATTTTCATTAAAAATCTGACAACAATAACGGGTACTTTACATGAACACCCATTTATATATTTATGATAATATCTCGCTTAATTCTTCTTAGAATGAGAAATGTTTCAGACAAAAGTTGTAGAGAAAATCAAAATATACATTTTATGTTCAATAACTTTTTTTCCGAAAATTGTGCCGTTTATAGATAATGTGGAAAAATATGGTACAGCTAGACAGGCCACGGATGACAAAATAATAAGGCGCATGCGCTTTGTTTACGCCACGGATGACAAGTAACTGGGCGCAGAAAAGATGCTATTTGCATGCCGGATGACTCAGGCTACAAACACACACTCAGAATACGTAATACTTATTGCTTTTCCACGGCAACAATGGTTACGCGAACGTGACTCAATGTTACGTCTTTCGTACATTGCTTGTCTTTTCATACAATATTCTCCGTAATGTATTTTCATACAGTAATGGGGGTTAGATAGTTTTTGTTCTCCAAAATCGCCCAGAAATGGATCTGAAGTCCATCGAGCCTCATATTTAAAGGCTATCAGAATTCTTTACCCGAAGATAAAGCGAACGGAGCCGGAAGTTAACCACTTACCTCCACCTACTGCCGAGGTTAGGAATGAATGGAGCTGTATCTCTACTCCCCCTATATGCCTTGTGGCGTGGACAGGGAAAACTTTACATTTACAGCAGTTGTAGCACTATGTTTAATTAAATCTGAATTTTACTTAAATATAATCTTATATATTCGTGGACACATAAAGCAGATAGTAGGAAGATGCATTTAATTGTTATCCAGAATACGAGACTTCGGTGATCTTCGTGAATGTTCGGAAGACCACTGTTCGTTATTGAACATTCAAGTTAGCAAATATGCTCATCGCCTAAATTTTCTGGGGCTTTCATTGCCTAAATTATTTTTACTGAAACACCAAGACGAAAAGGACACGTGCACAGTTCTTGTGTAGCAGTTTGGCCGCTTATTTATTCTGAAACGGTTTCGTTTTCTGACTGTTCACGGAAGCGAATCTGTGACATTAAAGAAGAGGAACACAAAGAGCGAGAAGCAGAAATGGAGGCGTAGGAACTGTGAGAGGGAATACGACATCCATATTAATGGTGAGTGTGTTACGCCATATTGGATGCGTGGGAGTTGCCACAGCTGAGGGAAAGACGAAACTTCCCCGCCCCCTTCAAGAGTTTAAGTGCTACTGCCTTTGTAAAAAGTGTTGATTCTAGCGTTAAAATCTACACGAACGTCTAAAGCTGTCCCTGTGCATGCCATAAAGGCATATGGGGAGTGGAGGTATAGCTCCAATTATTCTTAACCTCGGCAATAGATGGGATGGGCAGTCAACTTCAAGACAGGAGAGCTTCACCCACGGGAATTGCGCTCCCGATATCCATTGACTACAATTGGCTGGACTTCAAACCAGGTCTGGGCGGTTTGGATATTTCAAATGATAAGTTTTGACTAATTTTTTAAGGATGTATGCAAATTTAGCCGATCCCAGCGGCCGTGCGGTCTAAGGCGTGGGTCTGCGGCCGTTCGCTTACTGGGTTTGTGTGGTTCGAATCCCGCCGAGGGCATGGATGTCTGTCTGTTGTGAGTGTTGTGTGTTGTCAGGTAGAGGTCTCTGCGACGGGCTGATCACTCGTCCAGAGGAGTCCTACCGAGTGTGGTGTGTCTAAAAAGTGTGTGATCGTGAAGCCTCGAAAAATGAGGCGGCCTAGGCCCCCAAGGGGCTGTCGAGCCATTGGAAAAAAAAATGCAAATTTATGTATGAACAAATTATTTTACATAAATTAGATATCTGTAATCATCTTTCAGTATCTTCCGAAATGGGATCGCATGTTATTGCAAACACATATCTTTAATGAAAAATGGAACTAGTTCAATATACTCCAACAGCGCACTTGTAATGTATTGACAACATTTATTGATATTCAGTCCGTATTCCACACAAAACGCAACGAGAAAACTTAAGTGTTTCACTTACTACAAAGCAATATACTGTATACACACATCGTATACACAACAGTATATTTCTATTTTTCCTAAATGTCTAAGGGAATACATCCCCATCATCAGATAGTATAACACACAATGTTAGCAGGGATGTAAATTGTACTGTTGTGTATACAGTATGGCCATATGTTGGTTTGTAAGTAAAACACATATTCTGATTCCACGGAATGAACAATGATAAAAGAGGAATCTTAGTTTAAAGAAGAAATACGTGTGTACGCACCATTTTACAACCTTGGCAATAAAGCGGACGGAGCATGAATCTGGCCACTTACATGCGTCTACAGCAGAGTGTCAAAATGTGCCATCCAATACATGCCTTCATGAAGAAGTATTTAACTAACGTAGGAACATATATCAGGAGACTATTGTATTTAACTAAACGTGGGAGCATATATCAGGAGACTATTGTATTTAACTAAACTTGAGAACATATATCAGGAGACTATTGTATTTAACTAAACTTGAGAACATATATCAGGAGACTATTGTATTTAACTAAACGTGGGAACATATATCAGGAGAATATTGTATTTAACTAAACTTGGGAACATATATCAGGAGACTATTGTATTTAACTAAACTTGAGAACATATATCAGGAGACTATTGTATTTAACTAAACTTGGGAACATATATCAGGAGACTATTGTATTTAACTAAACTTGAGAACATATATCAGGAGACTATTGTATTTAACTAAACGTAGGAACACATATCAGGAGACTATCGTATTTAACTAAACGTAGGAACATATATCAGGAGACTATTATCCTGGCATACGCACAGGCAAACAAGATACATAATACTGAGAGGCGTTCGCGTAACCATTGTTGCCGTGGAAAAGCAATAAATACTAAATATTTGTAGTGTGTGTGTGTGTAGTCCTAGTTATCCAGTAGGCAGAGCGCATGCGCGGTATTATACTGTCATCTGTGGCCTGTCTAGCTCTACCGTATTTACGATTTTCGGGAAAAGTTATTGAACTTAAAATGTATGTTTTGAGCTTCTCGACATTATTATTCAGAATTATTTCTCATTCTAAGAAGAATTCAGCAAGATATTGTCATAAATGTACATAGGTCTTCATGTAAAGTACCGTTATTATTGTTAGAATTTAATGAATCTTGAATTTTCTCAACGGATTTTCGAAGAATAATCAAATATCCAATTAATCCCATGCGGACGGACGGGCAGACAGACAGACATGACAAAGGTAATAGCCGCTTTTAGCAATTTTCAAACGCGCCTAAAAATGAACACCTTTACACTTTGCTTTGTCCCAATTACTTTTTCTTTATAGGCCTATCTGCAGTTTTCCAATTGAAGATTGTGACTATATGAGACAAGACGCATAGTACAAGCACCATAGTACTCTTCACCGTACAGCAGGCAGTACACTTCGCTACCCACAAAAACATTCACATGCCTTTAATACCACGATCCCACACGCCAGCACTTCCGCAATCTACTATCTACAGTACTTTTTACAATTTTACAACTTTTAACGAGTCTTTTTACAAGATTTTAACTTATGTTTTAAAGTGCCGATAGAATATTTAAAATCATGTGTTTGAAGTCACTGTAGCTTTTAGCAAAAAAAACCCCTGACGATGATCCTAGGATCGAAACACGTGTAGGGGTACAATTTTAACAATTTTAATAATAAAGCTACTTAAAAAGTGGTTTTAGTGTGATCAGTTGGTCTGTAACTTAATTTAATAAGACCAATGTACTTCTGTAGATGCGTATCAAATTAACAGAGAATCCTGCTGCTTCCCTCTTATGCCCTGAAGACGGAGGCAGAAGCTTACTCCAAAACGTTATCTAACAGACTATAGGCCTACTTCACAACCCAGAAGATCCTAGTCTTGATATTCACCACTGTGATAACCACAGAATCCACAGTTTCCTATTTCATTTCAATTCGCATTTTCTCAGAAGAAGATCCCAAAAACAGCCGGTCAATTCAAAACAATTTTAAATAAATCTGCATATAAATTAAATATTTAAGACACAACTACATGACGAAATGACGAATGGTTCTGGAGCTTATAGAAAAAATAACTTTCTAAATTAATTATGTTTTAAATTAATCTTAATTTTGTTATATTTCCTCTTGTTTTTTTTTTTTGTGGAAAACGAAGACTTAAAACTCCAGTTCCAAGTACAAGCAATGAATTCAAAACCTAATATTCTTTTCTTTATCCCAGACTTAATATCAACTGCTCATCTAAACTTCCATCTTTTCGAGTCATACAAATGTACTCACATATGGAGCACACTGTACCACTCAGTACAGCGTCGCTTTATTCACATAAAAATAAAACCAGACTTCAATAGCGGAACTTAACTGCAGTTCAACACCCCCTTAATGACCACAGATTATTACGTCATGCATTACATTCAGTTCAACGCTACTAATGACAAATGCAGTGAAGACAACGGAAGAACCTGAACATTTTGTATAGTAACCTTCCCAGCAACGTTAGCACAGCAAAATAATTATTTTTTATTTCATTTTGATGTCATTTTGAAAAAACAGCACATTCTTTTAAAAAGAGTTTTACAAATTACTGGATATTAAAAGTAAAGTCACTTTTCGTGCAGCAGTAGTCACTAAATTACATATTGAAAGGCACGAAACTTTCCTGCATTCGCGTGTATTTATTTCAAGATTTTCAGTTTCACACTAACGCAAGGGCCAGTAATGTCTAAAGTCTACTGAACACATTCAAAAGTCCATTAATGTATTTCAGTTTAACGACGTATTATGTGCCTACAGATAATGGCAGAAGTCGAGGTGATATGATTGCTTTCTGCATCACACAATTTCTTCCAATTTTCTTCCACTTTGTAACCATGTGCTTCTAAGAACATATAAATACACTGTCCCTGAGCAAAGCATCTGTCACGGCATGTACCGGCAGATGCATGCTTTCTGTGTGATAAAGCTGTCTTGCTCGGGGACACGATAAATGAAACATCATTTATAATTAAAAAAGTGATGTAACTGTTGTTATTTCGTGTTGGAGTTACTGACAAATAACAAAAAATACAGTGTCTAAAACTTGTGGAACTCACAGCGGTAAACATTTAAATTAATATAGGTTTATTCTGTGATATGACAGGCTGTTAGCTTCATGCCAGAAGTAGACATCAGCTCCATCTAATAGTCAAGCGAGTAGGCCTGACATATTTGTACTAAAGTTGTTTATTTTCACACCAACTTATGCACATTAACTTATAATTTTAATAATTTTATTTTGCCCCTATACGTATTTCGGCGTCTCAAACGCCATCCTCAAGGGGTCGTAAGTTTACTAGAATAGACCGTACAGTCAGAATGCGTCGTTACATCCGTATAAAATGTGATACATCAAATGGCAGTCAGTTAATGTCAAACTCCATACAATATTGTGAAATAATAAAAATATTAATAATATGGTGTTAAAATTGTTAAAATAATTACATGACTTAAGATCTATTTAAATTATTGGCCATTTGATGTATCACATTTTATGCGGATGTAACGACGCATTTATGATTTATGGTCTATGCTAGTAAACTGTACGACTCCCTGATGATGGCGTTTTGAGACTCCGAAATACGTATAGGGGCAAAACAAATTATTAATATTAATATTAAGTAATGGCATAAGTTGGTGTGAAAATAAACAACTTTAGTTGTCACAAGATGCACGGTAAATACAATGTAAGATATTTGTACTTAATTATGGAAACAGAGACAGTTGCTAAAACACAGCTTTTTGAAATAAGTGACACAAGGGACAATTTGAAATAGGCCTTGTACATGAGTTTAATATATTCGTTCTCATTCTCAGTACTGAGAAAGGAATAAAACACATACGCAGGAAGGAAAGAAGGACTGTGAAGATGAAGAAAGACAAAGTAGGGAATAGAAATGGGAGAAAAGTTAAGAAATTACATAAATTTATCCTTATGATAAAAAGGGCGCAGCCAAGCAATAATAATAAGGAATGCGTGGGCATTCATGTCTCATTCAACTCGAGAAGTTAGAATGCAAGATATCACACGTTTCTTTTGCGAGGCCGTAGGCAAAAGTTGCGTCGGCATGGGAGATACACAGTAATGATAATATGTAGACAGAAGTAAAAACAGGAAGCCTGAGGCGAAAGGTTAGGACAATGAAAACAAAGGTGACGAAAGAGAGAATTATTGTTGCCTTTGTTTGTTGCTACGAAATATAAAAATTATACTACTACATTACGACTTGATGTGCTCCAAGCGACCTGTTTACGAGCGACCTCAGTGGCAGATAACAAACCTTCCGTGAGTAGCCAATGGCCTATCCCTTAAAAGAAGCTAACATACGGCAGAGACGCCTACAGGACTACAGGAATTAACGATGGGGCGAATGGAAAGTGAGAGTACGAGAATGAGAAGTTTAATCACTGAACAATAACTTTTTTCTTTCTTTACTTTCCAATGGCGCAACAGCCCCTAGTGGACCAGGGCCTCCTCATTATCGAGGCTTCACGATAACACTCAGACACACCACACTCGGTAGGAATCCTCTGGACTAGTGATCAGACCGACGCAGAGACCTCTACCTGACGACACACAACACTCACAAGAGACAGACATCCATGCTCCCGGTGGGATTCGAACCCGTAACCGTAGCAAGCGAGCGGCCGCACACCCACGCCATAGATAGCGCGGTCACTGGGATCGGCAATGATAAATAATTAGAACAGTGTAATGTACGTGACTGTAAAAACACAACCTCTGGGAAAATATAATAGACAATGTTTTTCACCAACTAAATGCACTTGTTATAAGAACACTAAAATATTCTAAAACTGTTTGATAAAAACATTGTCTATACTCGAAAAAAAAAATGTCGACCTCGGTGAACTAGTGGTTAGCGTGCTCGCCACTGGACCCAAGGTTCGATCCCGACCGAGGTCGATGGATTTTTAAGGGTGATAAAAATCCGGAGCACCACTTGTCGTAGATTTACGGCATGTAAAAGAACCTTACGGGCATGAATAAAAATGTTGCATAAGCCAAATTGCCTCCATTTCTCACTCAAGTCTCCTGACTGCCTGCCAGATGGCTCTGGCGGGCACATCAGGATCGATAGAACACTAGCGCGGCCAGCTGACCAGTCACCAACTGCCACGAATGCGCACGACTTAGTAACCTCGAAAAGAGGAGGCAAGAGGAGGCCCGGGCCCATATAGGGCTGTTGAGCCATGGTTATTATTATTATACTCGAAAAATGCACGGTGAAAATATAAGTTTTGCTAATCTTCGTATGTACCATTTCGTAAACACAAATTTATTAATAAACAATCCTTGTTTACAATCTTAGCTACAAGTTTCGGATCTTCAGTAAATCAATCGTTAGGCTGACCACAACAAAATGTAAATTATAAAAAAAATCACATCATTTCCAACACAGTGTGCTACTGAGATCTCACACCTCACAGGAGCAAGGTGTGAGACCGGGATTTTATATATGATATATTACTTTATTTGCATATCTTTACGTTTTTTATATACTTATCCTGAGGAAGGCTTTACCAAAATGCTGAAACATGTAGCTCGTATTATAAACAGAAGGATTGTTTACTAACAAATAAGTGTTGGCGGGTGTTAAAAAGCATATTTGATTGATGTCTTGTTGTTATGGTATGTCTAGTTTTTTTTAAAGGAAATGAAAAATCGGAAGTAAGAAATGGAAAGCCGTGAATCACTCCTATATAGCGCAGTATTGATAACAAGCTGACGCTGTGCGGTAAAAGAACTGAAGGGAACAGCGCCGTGCTGTGTCCGTGCTTACAATAAAGTCCCTGTATAATGGGCAAAGAATAGTTGGAATTGGTAACGGTTGAGACAAATTAAAGGTGTCGCTTGAAATGTGCGTGGGAATAAAGGTGTGTCTTTGCGACTGCGTAGCCTCTGCACTACGGGAAAATAAGTGCTGAGCTTCACGCACAGGACATCTTATTCCGTAAAAAAAAACGGTCACTGGTTACCACTGGATATGACACTGAGTAGGAACCAGAGTCGGTCAAGTAGGAATGGCTAAAAAAAATATTTGTTCGTACTAGGAATAGAAATGCCTGCTCTCAGCTCATACTCCAGTGTCTATACTGACTGAACGGCACCGGGTTTTATTTATGATGAGACAATACACGACACACAGAAACTCATTTGTCATGTTTCTTAACACTGCAACACTGTAACTTTCATGGAATATCCCGGCGGTTGCAGGCTTTCTGAGTATTAAAGCTGAAATGTTTAGTGACACGACAAAAGAGACGCCCTGTATACTCATATATCACAAATTGTGACCTCTTCAATTAAAAATCAAATCGTTATACTTTACTTAGGTTTACTTCATCGAAGATCTTTTACAACAACAAAAATTTTAGTATAGAAGTAATTCCACAAAGTCTCCAGCTTCAGCTGCATGTAACCTTAACAAGCCTACACTGTTGTCGCACGTCGGGAGAATGCGCGAAGTCATGTGCGCGTAGGTTCGTGTGTTTCTGCAGTCAGAGCGGTGGAGGTGCCAGTAAACGTCTGCTTACGTAGCAGCTGCAGTCGTGTGACTGAGGTAGGAGGGCCGTAAGATTTGAGAGACTTGCGCTGAAGGTTGTCATGCAAAATGACGGGGACTTTGTAAATTTAATCCTGCTATACTCCAAATGCTTTTTGTCACTCCTTTGATTTGCCCCTCTTGGACTGTTTGTGACGTCTTAGTAAAGTGAATACCCTGAGTTCTAATCCATTCAGAGACAGTATTTTCCTTCACAGCTGCATGCAAATGGAGTCTACGTGTTGAACGGTGCCAACATGGCTGCCGTGCGAATTTGCAAATTGACAACAAGAGCGCCGTCATTGAAAGGAGCAACTAACATTATTATTGTGAAAGGTAATTGAGAAGTATGCAGATTTTGATACGGTGTATCCTGCTTGTAGGTCGTAATACCCCGTGGATGGGGGTTGTAAAAAAAACATTTCGGATGGATTCACTTTCATCATACGATTGTACCGTAAATTGGACAACGGATACGTCCCCAATTTAAGCAACTATCTACATCCCCAAAAGCAATATTAATATCACCACTGTACCACCAAGAGACTTTAAATTGTCAAGTATATAAGTTCTGATTTCTTTAGGAAGAGGGAGCGAATGATTTGAGGGCAGGGTTCAGCGTCATCATGCTAAGATGGTAAATAAAAACCCGCTTTATCTTCTCCCTTAAAAGTGCACTGTAACATCTTACAAAGATATTTACTGTTAATAAGAATATGATGGAAACCTACATAAATCTTTCAGAACACTAAATGACTACATAAACTTTATTCTATTTTCACCGTGCATTTTTCGAGTATAGACAATGTTTTTCACCAACTAAATGCACTTGTTATAAAAACACTAAAATATTCTAAAACTGTTTGATAAAAAGCCCCGACATGTTTCGGCTCACCAATGAGCCATCCTCAGGGGGTCACAACTGACTGTTCTCAAAACACGTACATATGTTAATCCTCTGTAGAGGTATACGGTCAACGTCTTATCTCACCAATCTTACTTTATCACTTCGCAAGCCGATATGTTTTTTTAAAACACTCCCTATAGATTATGCACTATATTATTGCGTCACTTACACACTCACTATTGTTTGTAGTGTACATTGGTTGCTGTGGAAACGTGGATATTTTTATATATGGTCACCTGTTTTCACTTATGTCTGTGTTGACATTGTTCGTCCTTTTTGAATTCTTAAGTTGCTACGTAGATTCCTAGGCGTCATGTTGAATGTGAGGAAAATATGCGGATGTTTATGAGCGCATGTCCACCAGAGGAGCCTGGTGTTGTAGTACTGTAATAATAGGGACAATAAATTAACGTAATCCAAAGTAGATATTAACGGGTTATAAGGTGCAATTTTTTGTCGATAATGAATGACCTACCTTACAACGTGGGTTTTCGTTCTTGAGTACACTGAACGTGTAGTGTGTGCGTCCACGACGCACACACTACACGTTGACCATATACCTCTACAGAGGATTAACATATGTACGTGTTTTGAGAACAGTCAGTTGTGACCCCCTGAGGATGGCTCATTAATGAGCCGAAACATGTCGGGGCTTTTTATCAAACATTTTTAGAATATTTTAGTGTTTTTATAACAAGTGCATTTAGTTGGCGAAAAACATTGTCTATAAATGACTACATATTTGGACATATGTTTAATTACTTTCATAACTATATTTACTGTAACAAGCATAACATAATTATCTATAAAGATAAGTTTCGCAACAACCCCTAGACTTTGCTGCTATTTTTCGCTATTTATAGTTCAATCGATTTCAATTTACCGTTAGAGCGTATGTAGCCAACACCTCGACAACACACACAGAGTACGAAAAAGTGCTATCAAGTTATAGCTACGTACATAGTGTCACAACGTTTTACAAAGACTTTTAGAAACACATTAGTCGTGCTGTCTGCATTCCGCAGGTCATAGTACCTGTCGACGATAACAATAGACTGGTACTAAATGGCAAACTGATAAAATGTGGGACAGTCTGGATACGGCATTGAAACAGACGCCAAGCTGTCACAGGGAATATGTTAAGCATGAACTGACAAGTAAATAATAATTAATCGAGCATTAGCAATAAGCTATATTATTTCATGTGCTGTGAGAGAGCAAATGCTACAAATATCCACTTCCTTACAGATGTCAATGAGTATATACACGTCGAGGCCGTCAGACGATTACTGCCATCTGTCAGTCACTAAATGTAACTACGTCCTTTGCGAGTGAATAACATACACACATAGTCAATCTAACCTAACTCCTTTCTATTTTGCATGTTACTTAATTACAAAACAGTTTATTCCATCAGCGATATAATGCCCACATTGACAGTTACATTTAGCCTGGCATGACGAATTAAGCGGCAAACAGGAATTTTTTGTGGTGGCAAGGAACACTGTCGTAAAGACGCTGCACAGACAAAAGTAAATTATTTGAGAAATGTGTATAAAACAAATTAATATTTTAAATTTTCAAAATACTTTAGTGCTGTTGGTGTCTTTAGAAGAAATACAGGGTATACACAAAAGAATGGTGCGGTTTCAATAGTGAATGCTATTGAAACCGCACCATTCTTTTGTGTATGCCCTGTATAAAACGTATTACAAATACACTACTAAATGATCACAGAATGTCATTATGTGAGCATATTCATTGGATAGAATTATTGTTAATGACAACGAGCAATGGAATGTGGGAGCCGAATACATGGTAAAGAAACCAGCTAACTCCTAGAAGACAAGCACACAGAAAACAATGCGTAACACTTTTATTTAACGACGCTTTAAACAGCTCAATTTCTACATTGTTTAAATAAGATGATTAAAACTGTTGATGACTGAAATGAACCTGCATTATATACACACACACAAACATTCACACATTCAGTTTATATCTCACAAAGCGCATGTGTTTGGATTCAGCCACGTGCTGTAAAGTCAAGCTTACGGAATTTGAATGAGTGTGGAGCACTTAACATCTTTAAGGCCCTAATTTAATAATGAAAGTAAATCATGTATTCTTATCCATATAGCATATTTTATCCGTATGACACTTGGTTTAATCATCGCATTTTCTCATATACTGTACGTATTCTTACTGTAATAACTGTCGTCCTCGGTGGACTAGTGGTTAGCGTGCTCGCCACTGGACCCAAGGTTCGAGGGTTCGATCCCGGCCGAGGTCGGATTTTTAAGGGTGATAAAAATTCGGAGCACCACTTCCTTCAGAGGGGAAGTAAAACCGTCGTTCCCATGTAGATTTACGGCATGTAAAATAACAAATAACCTTACGGGCATGATTCGATGTTTCGTAAGCCATTTCTCACCCAAGTCTCCTGATTGACTGCTAGATGGCTCTGGCAGCCATATCAGGATGAGTAGAATTTGTGCAGTCAGTGGACTGGTCAGTGGACTCCTCTGAAACGAGGAGGCCCAGGCCCATATAGGGCTGTCGAGTCATAGAAGAAGAATAACATACTTTTCTACAACTTAAAAAAGTTACTTCCACTTAGTTTCTATACAATTCTAACAACCTACGTTTCATGTAAGTAAAAATCTTTGTGACGTAATTGTACAAATACTGCGGCTAACGATACAGAGCAGTCTATATCCGGACTGAATCCCAATGACATTTCTTCTTCATTTTCCCCCCTCTTTCGTTTCTAGCATCTCGATTAAATAAGAATGAGGTGAGCTACGGAGCAGATTGTGCCTGGTTCAGACACTACCATTCTCCTTTGTAGACCTTTGGTATGTAATGGACATAGTTGCTTTGATGTCGCGCCGCTCCAAACGGACAAGTCGCCTGCTCTCGCTTTTTACTGTCAAACATCGGCAGTAAACTGTGCAGACACGGCATGGCGCCCTCCTGGCTTACATATCGCTGTCACGCAACATATAACACACATTACGCAGAAAATATCATGATGCTTCGGGTAAAGACGGGTACGTCAAGAACATGATTGTTTTAAACAGTCGACTGGACTATATAAAGCTTTCAAGATTCGATCCACATAGAAGACTGTTTAAAATTTAATATGTACGTAGAAGTTTCTACTTGAAACCCGATATACCAGTTTTGAACATTCCAGTACTGCTATTTGTCTCGAATACATAGCCTTTATACAGGGAGTTCCTTGAGAGGGCGAAATGAGGCGGAAGAGTCAGATGATGATATAACCAAGCCCAGCCGTCCCACAACACCTAAGTTCGCTTCACACATGCGCTGTATACAAAAATCACTGTCGAACCTGAATGTGTTTTATAAGTCCTTCCAGATGCAAATTTAACACCATGCTGACCGGAAGTATTAGCGACAGATGTGTCTGAGTGCCTCAACCAACTGCGTCACCGCGTGCCCCAGTTTTGTATACATATTATTATTATTATTACATATTACCACATTATTATTATTATTATTATTATTATTATTAAAGTCAACTGATCTATGATTTTCAGGGTTTAGGATTTTTTCTCACTACTTCGTTTATATTGTTTCTTTCTGTCATATTGTTTTTGTTTTGTCTGTTTAAGAGTTTTGCTTTTGTGTATTTGTACTATTTTGTGTGTCGTATTTGTGTTTGTGTCTTTGTGCTGGCTTTATAATTGGCACTTGTGCTGTTAAGCCTACACGTTAACAAATACCCATTGAATTGAAGCGAATTGAAATATTACCGTCTTTATCACTACTGGTCTTGTATTTCGCTTTGTGTGGCACTCATTACGTACAGACAGCTTATGCGTTAAGGTTCTGGACATAACCTCAAATTTCACACAGTCACCTGTTTGTAACCTGACAGCATACAAACACTACACACATACACACATATACACACGCAGGCCCAAAGCATGTGTGTGTTCATGACAGACCACTGTACCAAATTTCAATTGTCTAATTCCGTGGTTCATCATTTACGGCCATCACATCAAAAGCTTAAACATTTTTCTACAGATGAGCTCTTGTTCGTTTACACTTCACAAAAGCCTAAGGAGTTGCATATTTTTCGACTTTTCATTGTGAAGTTTCATTTCACGACGATCAGGTTGGTGCCGCTAGTGTCGCTATCGCCTCAAAAAAATATGGCAAAAGAGAGATTAAAACGTTGGTGTATCATATTAGGCCGACACCGGAAAGTAAGAGAATACTTAAAAGATCTGGATGTAGATGGAAAAACAATAAAGAAATTGATCATAGAGAAATATGGTGACAATACTAGAGCCGGATAATCCGGGTCAGTATGGTATTCAATGCTGAAATTTTGTGATAACATAACAGACACTGATTTTGTAGAAAGCAGACTTACTAGGAGTTGATCGTCATTAGCTTGTTTAATTAGGTGAAATGAAACAGAACAATGATTTGTCAAGAAATACTCAACTAGAGCTATACGGTAATAAATCCGAAGGTGCATAAAGCAGCATAAATTAGTAAAGCAACAACGTGCTTTAAATTTTAAAGCATAACTTTGCTTGAATGATAGAATGTGTCTAGCAAGACAGGAGCTAAGAAGTGGTCATTGCCTTCTCGCAGTTCATACATAATCCAAATAGATGCCTGCCTGAGACATCCCATATATAGAACATTTCTTGGGCTGCAATGTTATAAGGCCATACATGTCACACTGGCAACAGTGCATATATCTTTCACACAGTCATCCTGTGAGATCTCGCTACAATTGTGACGGTAATTAAACACCATGCCATGAAGAAGAGCGGAGGTATAGCTCCACGTATACTTAACCTCGTCCCCAGATGGACGTGAGCTTTCAGTTTTACGCCCCGGTCACTTCATTTCCGGGAAAAAAAACCGTGGCTAATTTAAAAGAGGCTAGGTGACCACATGATCTATTCTGGATATTTCGGAAAAAGAGAGAAATTTAAGGATTCTGCCAGGAATTCAACGTCGAAGGCTCGGTTGTCCAGCCCATAACCTGGTCACTGTACCAACTGGATTCAGCTCCCAACCTATACGGAAATAGACAAAAACAATTCATCGCTGAGGCTCGGGTTCGATCCTGACTCAGTCCATGTGGGATTTGTGGTGGAAAACGTGGCACTGGGACAGGTTTTCCCCCCCAAATACTTCGGTTTTCCCCTGTCAGTTTCATTCCACCTGTGCTTCATTACACGGAAAAACGAAAAAAACTAATCATCTTCTTCACAGGGTTGCACAATAAGCCTCAAGGCTGCGGTGCCTCCGTAGCATCTGCTGCGGGGTCCTTCACCACAAAATAAATAATTAAATAAATAAATAAATAAAAATAAAATAAATATAAACTTAATTTGGTACATTTCTGCGATAAAGAAGTATAAATGCCCGGTGCCATTATTTCTGCAGGACCACTCGTTAATTTCCTATCACCAAGCAATTAAACAAACAAAGACAGAAGACGCGCGCGCGTGTCTGATAGAGTGAGAAGGACAGATACGATGAGAGAATACAAGTTTCATTCCCAGCAATGCTGGCAATTTTTTGTCAAGTTTGGACAACGGACAGCCAAACGCAGTTCTCTCAAACACAACACTGGAAACGTGCGAAATGGGGCTATTATCACTACAGTGGTACGTGCCATATAACTTCAACGTGTAAGCCTTCAAATGTGAGACCTTTTTCATTTTTATTCTTCAGCGTTAATGCTTAGAGCATAATACCTCCCTCCCTGTCCACTAAACAAATCACCACCCCAGCTCAACCACACAATATATTAAGTTACAGGTGCATTGTACACAAATACCACCTTATGAACACATGTTGGAGTGGATGTCTAAACCCACGCATTCTTAACCTATACAAGAATGAATAGCGAGCTGCTGTTTCACACCCCCCCCCCCCCCAAGGAAAGGGGCTCAAAATGCCAATTGGAAAAGAGATTCTGTGAGCTTTATACAAGATGATAATAATTAGTTCTCTGGAGTTACCAGATCTGAGGTTCTCGTAACGGTGCAGATAAAGGCTCGAGTCTTCTGAGATGTTACACCGTGTCGATTGGCCGACTGTTACATATTTATAGACGTTTCCAAAAAGCTTAGCTCACCATCAAGCAGTCTAAGTGTTGTGAGGTAAACCAGCAGTTCCAACTCCCACATTTCGACACAAACAACTTCCACCATCCTCTCGACACAAAATTTGCCGTAAGCTATATTACTTAAGAGTTTTTGCCTCCATTTGTTTATTTTATGTAATTCTTTTCCAAAAGCTTTTCTCGGCAATAATTCATCATGAATTTCTTATTTCCCCAGTCATACCTACATTAATAGCCCACAATTCTTAATTACAAAACACCCAATTTCTCGCAATGCTCTGCTCTTCATTCGTGTCTATTAACCCTCTGAGGCCCAGTGGTTACTATACGTACCACCATGTTTAACATTCACAAATTCTACGTTCTGCCCACACAGTGTATTTATGTGTTTTGTGTGGATCTCAGAACAAACAGCGATTATTTCACTGTACAGCATTAACTGACTGGTTTGTATAACTGAGATGGAGTGTGTTTACTGCGCGGTACGGACTGTATTTATGTGTTTTGTGTGGATCTCAGAACAAACAGCGATTATTTCACTGTACAACATTAACTGACTGGTTTGTATAACTGAGACGGAGTGTGTTTACTGCGCGGTACGGACTGTATTTATGTGTTTTGTATGGATCTCAGAACAAACAGCGATTATTTCACTGTACAGCATTAACTGACTGGTTTGTATAACTGAGACGGAGTGTGTTTACTGCGCGGTACGGACTGTATTTATGTGTTTTGTGTGGATCTCAGAACAAACAGCGATTATTTCACTGTACAGCATTAACTGACTGGTTTGTATAACTGAGACGGAGTGTGTTTACTGCGCGGTACGGACTGTATTTATGTGTTTTGTGTGGATCTCAGAACAAACAGCGATTATTTCACTGTACAACATTAACTGACTGGTTTGTATAACTGAGATGGAGTGTGTTTACTGCGCGGTACGGACTGTATTTATGTGTTTTGTGTGGATCTCAGAACAAACAGCGATTATTTCACTGTACAACATTAACTGATTGGATTTATAATCGAGACAGTGTGTTTACTGCGCGGTACGAGCCGAATCTTTATCAGGCCAATTTATCTTTAAAGGATTACTGTATAAGTACAAGGGCCAGGAACTGAGTCAATGAAGCTCAGAAGACGATTTGGAGGACATAACAATGTGACGTTGTAGCAAGAGGAGTGTAATCTGAGGTCAATCGTCTGAACCCTAATGGAGCTGGAATGGTTCCAAGGAATCTGATTCTATCAGGCAGTGTCCTTCAGAGAGCAAAAGGGTCAACTAATAAATCGAGATGCGAGAAAGAGGAAGTCGCTGCGCGCACAAAGACGTAAGACAACCTGCGAGTGAAGAGAAGATCCGGTCTTAAGGCTGATGTATAGAGATCCTGCAGGACTTACAGGAGAAACTTACAGGAAAGAGACAGACGAAAAAATGTAGAAGAGAAACAAGAAGAATTGCTTCCTTTCTCAAGAACTTTACATGTAGAAGATCTTTCATTTTGATAACGTTAGGAGAATGGATGTGTTTATTTGGCAATTAGCCAATCGGACAGGCAAATAACTTAGCTTCATGCGACATCTCACAAGTACACAACATTTGATATGAAAGTATTGTATAACCTGACAGGAACGCAGGGCTGTAACGTGAAGCTGACTCACATCTCTAACCCCACTTAATAGCAAACACCGTCATATTGACAGGCTACTGACAATAGACCTACAGGTTATATTTATATCTAAAAATATGGATTTCCGAGCAGAATTAAAGAAACATCCTCATAAATTCCATATATTTCTCTCTACTTCAGTTTTTCGGATATAAATCCTAGGTTTCATGTTTTCACCACATTTGTAAATATGGAGATTTTCACTATCCTATTGTTATATTTGTGATTCCTCTTCCTATCCAATTCCAATTCCTTAGGTCCATTTTTTTTTTAGTTATCGCCATCAAACTGAAAGTCACAGGAAACTCTTACACGGCAGTCGCGTTCTTAATCAAGACTCTACCAAAAAAAATTTACCAAAAGTAGAATTTTTTAAAAATTCTATTACCACACATAATTTCAGGACCTTAGATTAAAATTCGCTATTGTTACTTCTACATCGCAAAACGGCGCCAAAAATGATGTCACCTTGTGGAAAACAAAAAGGTATGATTTTGGGATGATCTGCTGTGGCATAACCTTCATACCAACGTTCGTGAAACAAGGACAGACAGACAGACAGACAGACACAGACAGAGAGCATAGTGATTCTAAAAGCTTACTTTGCTTAACTGAGGAAGGACGTAAGCTAAAAACATACTTCATTCGTCTCTTTAAGGCTGAGGCTAGATGTATTCCCTCGCTCAGAACTAGCAAATAACAGTATTGGCGATTGCACACACACAGAAGTGACACACGGATGTTTTGGGTAAAGCAAGGCAGGACCTGCAGCTTACATGTAGACGAGACATCAGGTGTTGCAGTAACAGCAGAAGATCAAAGTGTTGACTAACTAATGCACTGCATACTCAAGCAGTGACGCTCCCCTCTTATACACGTGTATCTACGCCTAGGGTCCGCTAACATCGACTCAGAAGCCATTAATGGTGAAGAACTAACAGCTACAGCACAGTCGACCGTCTACATTACAAGTGCCTGCCTCTCTAGCATAGCTGGCCTTTGCTTCGAACTTCGGACAGCTACAGCTGTTTTACTTAATGGAATATCTAGCTGTACTTTTATGTCAGTCTTAATTTTTACACCTATAAATCAATAAATAGCCGATCCCAGTGGCCGTGCGGTCTAAGGCGTGGGTCTTCGGCCGCTCGCTTACTAGGATCGTGGGTTCCAATCCCGCCGGGGGCATGGATGTCTGTCTGTTGTGAGTGTTGTGTGTTGTCAGGTAGAGGTCTCTGCGACGGGCTGGTCACTCGTCCAGAGGAGTCCTACCGAGTGTGGTGTGTCTGAGTGTGATCATAAAGCCTCGAAAAATGAGGCGGCCTAGGCCCCCAAGGGGCTGTCGAGCCACTGGGAAAAAAATTGCTTCATCTGTTCAGTAAATAATTTAAACGTGATTATGACGACGACGATGACGATAATAATAATAACAACAATAATAATAATAATATAGAGCTGTGTGGGCCGGGAGAGCATAGCCGATTTAGCCACTCGTTACAAGCTGGACGGTCCGGGAATCGAATCAGGGTGGAGGCGAAATTTTCAGCAGCCGTCCAGGCCGGCCCTGTGGCCTACCCAGCCTCCTGTACAACGGGTACCGGGTCATTCACGGGGGTAAAGCGGTCGGAGCGTGGCATTTACCACCAACACTCATCTAGCGCCGAGGTTAAGGAAGGAGTTAAGCTATACTTCTACACCCCCTCTGGACCTTCATGGCCTGTTCTAGGGTGAAATTTACCTTTACCTTACAGAACTACAACGAATGTAGAACATGAAATATGTGTAGTAACTGGAGCCACAGGAATAGTAACAAAAGGTTGAAAGAAACATTTGGAAGCCATACTAGGAAAACATTCAATATATTCAGTACAAAAGACAGCTATACAGGGCATACACAAAAGAATGGTGCGGTTGTGATAGTAAACACTATTAAAACCGCACCATTCTTTTATGTATGCCCTGTACTTGTAACATCACACATAATACGGAAAGTACTGCAGTGGGGATCACCGTTGTTTCAAGAGAAGTACCAGGGAGAAAAGGCCTGTGACAAGAGACAACAAAAACAACGTAATAATAAAAATAATAATAATTATTATTATTATTATTAACACACGCTTTAATTCAAACTACCGGTGACTAAGAAATTTTAGCGAATGACACCGATCTTTAAAAACACAATTTTTCTGGATTTCCTCCATCATGTAATATAATATATCTGAAGCTCAATATTAGACGATAGACAAAGTCCAAAGGAAGAGTGTCTTTGAATGTATTGTGCCATAGTCAAAACCTATAGACGTGCCTTAACATTTCATCTTCTTGAAGTTAATTAAAATAATTTCACCACGAATAATTTTAATTGCAGTCCGCAGCCTACAATGCCTAGACAAAAGCCTGGAAGAGTGATATTTTTTTATTTTGGCATCGGATATAAGATTTTTCTCTTCTCCACGAAGACTGGGGCCCACCCAGCTTCCTGTTCAATGGATAACGGCTTCCATTTCCGCTGGATTTAAGCGGCCGAGTTACAAATCTGACCACTCTCCTACATCCCGTGCCGAGGCTAAGAATATATGGAGCTATAGATCCACTCCTCCATTAACCTTCATGGTGTTCTGTTTAATTACGCAGCATGATAAGTTTACCTCCACATAATCCTTTACATTTACATTCCTATTTACCAGCCATTGCATTGTGATCCTCATTCACAGAGTCGGAAGAAGAAATACCTCTTGCCAGTCCTTTCGTAACTTATTAGTCAGTCTTCTTTTTCTTATCCTCCTCCTCCTCCTACTACTTTTCCACCTCCTCCTCCTTCTTCTCCGTATCCTCCTCCTTCTCTAGTCTTTCTTCTCCTTTTTCTCTTCCTCTTCTGCCTCATCTTCTTCTCCTCCTTCTCCCCTTCTCCTTTTTCTTCTCCTCCGCCTCCTCCCTTCTCATTTTCTTCTTCTAGTTCTCCTCCTCCTTGTCCTCCTTCTCCTTTTTCTTCTCCTCCTCCTCCTTCTCCCCTTCTCCTTTTCTTCCTCTCCTCATCCTTCCCCACTTCTCCTCCTCCTTCCCCTCCCCTTCTCCTTGTTTTCTTCTTCTTCTCCTCCTGCTCCTCCTCCTCCTCCTCCTCAAGCGCTACAGTCCGTTGAGGACCTTGGCTTCCAATACAGTCTTCCTCCATTCACGACCGTCTCTGGCCAATGCCTGTCTGTTTTTTAGTCCCATTTTATTTAAGTCCTCTTCAACCTCGTCCTCCATCATTTACGTGGTCTTCCTATTTCCTTGCTCCTTCCATTCTAGCTGTTGCAATTTGTTTTGGTATTCCCTGGTGTTGTATTCTTTCAACATGACCATACCATTAGTCGGAGATACTTTATAAATTTTATAATACATTTCCCTTGTAATACGTCCTTTAGCTACTTGCTTGTTCTTATTCTCCAGCACTCTCCTACGGGTTCACATATTTTCCTTTATTAGTCATTCTACAGTCAATAAATGAGTCACCACCACACGCAGAAGTGAGCCCCTCGGAACACGGCACACCTGCATATTACCACTCATCTTCAGAGCAACGCAACATACGGCGAACACACGCGTTATTAATATGGCCATTGTTTCACAATATCCTTCTGGTTAGTAACTTGTCGCAGTTGTTCTTTAATCAACACAACACGAGCCTGTGGCTACTAACTTGAGCAATAGCAAAGAATGCCACGTAGTATGAAGTAAGCCAGTTCACTGTCTGTTTTACATGCTCGTACAGTTTACCTTTCAGTTATTGACACACACTGAAGAAGAAAGGAGAAGATCAGTTGGACCGATCGTGTGAGAAATGAAGAAGTATTACACAGAGTCAAGGAGGAGAGGAATATCGTACATACAATAAAAAGAAGAAAGGCTAACTGGATTGGTCACATCTTGCGTAGAAACTGCCTTCTGAAACATGTGATTGAAGGAAAGTTAGAGGGAAGGATAGAAATGACGGGAAGACGAGGAAGAAGACGTAAGCAGCTACTGGATGACCTTAAGGAAAAGAGAAGATACTGTAAATTGAAAGAGGAAGCACTAGATCGCACTCTATGGAGAACTCGCTTTGGAAGAGGCTACTGACCTGTCGTAAGACAGACTACAGAATGAATGAATTGTGCTATACTTGAGGCTCCCATGGCGCTGTCTCTAAATAGCGTCACTTTCAAGAAGATGCTTATCCTCATGAATACAGCTGTTTTGTACGTCATTCGTCTCTTTACTTTTAGCGTGCTTTTACTCTGTCTCGAATATCAAGGTTCCAAGAGTCAATTGTAAATTTATACCACTCTACAGAAGCGACATTCCAGAAAACGCCATTTTTCGTAACGTATAAATGATTTATGTTCAATGTTATTACGCTTTTACTCTTAAACGAAAAAAGAAATGGTCGTTTACAGCATAGGCCCATTAAACCTTCACGAAATGGAAAGCAAAACGCTGAAGGCTGCGCAGGAAATGAGGTGCGGGTCACACCTTCATCCTGAATATAAAACTACAGTTATATTTTTTCTCAGAAACGTCTGTACGTTTTAAATACATTCTTCCCTTATACAATTAAGTCAGCTATTTTTCACTTTCATGATGTTCAAAAATTCAGCCCCAGTTTCTCATGTGCATTATCTCAAGGAGTGGTAAGCCAAAACATTAAGAACATGAAAAACTAACAGTCCAACATTAAGGATTTAGGAAGATTACGTCGTGTTTCAAAAACACAAGCAGCGCTGTTTCAAATCAAACATTAATGTGACACCTGCAGCTTTTCGTAGAAGCAAGAATCCTTCTGCCTCTCTAATTAAGTTCCACCGCAGCAGATAAAATTCCTTCTCGTATTTAAAGCTTTAACACAGAGACAATTAAGAAATATGACAGTCACAATGGGACCTTCGCATATCAAAGGAAGTAAGTGAAACACTGATTGTAATTATCGTCTTATGTCAATGAAATGTGTGACTACATTTGTTATTCGTGACGAACAGACCTACTTCATTCATTCATTCATTCATTCATTCTGTAGTCTGTCTTACGACAGGTCCGTAGCCTCTTCCAAAGCGAGTTCTCCACAGGGTGCGATCTAGTGCTTCCTCTTTCAATTTCCAGTATCTTTTCTTTTCCTTAAGGTCATCCAGTAGCTGCTTACGTCTTCTCCCTCGTCGTCCCGTCATTTGTATCCTTCCTTCTAACTTTCCTTCAATCACGTGTTTCAGAAGGCAGTTTCTACGCAAGATGTGACCAATCCAGTTAGCCTTTCTTATTTTTATTGTATGTACGATATTCCTCTCCTCCTTGACTCTGTGTAATACTTCTTCATTTCTCACACGATCGGTCCAACTGATCTTCTCCATTCTTCTCCAGCACCACATTTCAAAACTTTCCAGATACTTCTGATCTACTTTCCGAAGTGTCCACGTTTCAGCACCATACAAAGCTATACTTAAAGACCGTAAATTCACGTAGCTTATGACACTCGTCTTTCTACATAATTCTGAGGCTCATGAGATTTCAGGTTGTCATACGTTAGTGCTCAAGCAGAATAAACATGATCCTCAATTGACTGCGAAACCTAACACGCGTGCATATTATGTCTATGATGATGTAAACTGATTTATTGCTATTACATCAGATTAGGCAGCACAGGTGAACACCGTTAACTGCTAAATATTCAGCTCTTGTCGCCGGAATAGAGCAGCAGGAACTTGGGTCTTAATCCGCTTAAAACACGGCGAGGTGTTTGGTTCACGATTGCGATCTCAGGTCGCCCGATGTCTTACAGAAAACCAGGTCAGCTCCACCTCTTAAGATGAGGCAAACGGGGAAATGGGAACGAGTTATATACATACTTCTACAAACGAGATGGAAAACACATTGTACGGCCGGTAAATTAAATTACAAACCGTACAGGAACATTTTGCATTACAGCCCAAAGGTCTGTAACTTATACTATTTTAACCTACTGACTCCAAACAGAACTTTCCGTCGAGTGGATGGGACTGTTGTTTTGAATAAGGGAGATACTGAAATGACACCCGGACCCAAATTCCTGTTATCTGTACATGACATATTTATATGTACAGTAGGATACGGACTGACGGGTGAGATGTTCACACTGTTAGCCACGTCTACCCAGATATGAACGACCTATACACATGCAGCAAGTCATTCTTTTGTTTACGAATACGTACGCTAGGTGGCAGTAACTGCCGTATACATCAGTTGGAATAAAGCAGTCGAGAGGCGCGATGGCTCGCTTGATACTGCAGCATCAGCATCGCCGATTATGTTTCTAGATAGCAGCATAAATTATATTATCAAGCTGCGTTTAAAGAAATCTTCGATTCATGGCGAGCATATGAAGTAAAATAAATTATGAATTCATTATAAAATTTAAGAGCTAAAATTATATGAGTGAATCAGTAAAAGGTTTGTCTTTTCAGATGGCAGCGACAAAAGGTGAATGTCAATTTTCTCTTTTGATATTTGAATGGAAACTTTACAATGAAATAAGTAAAATATTTAGCTGAAACACATGGATATATTGGTAGACGGAACCTCTATATGTTTCGAATCAATCGCGCTTTGAAATGGCAAGAAAAAAGGTAAATAAGTAACATTTACGGCGGTCGGACGATAATTAAAGAAAATGTACTCGGATGCTAAGGAATACATTAGGAAGAAATGAAACCTCCGCTTGAGAATGGAGACTTTATTTCCAAACCGAAAAAAGGAGGCACTTAATTCCTCCGAAACTTTGGTACCTATTTGCAAAAGTACACAGATTCAAACCCAGAAGACAGTAAACTTTGTGGATTAGCCATGAGGTATTTAAATCCGACCAATAATATTCTCTTGTGCTCATAAAAGGGCATCAGTCAGAAAATAAGTTTACATAACCCAAAACTGGGCTATTTTCAGCGCTAATAAGTACAGTATATTTTACAGCTGTGATTTGTTTGTGTCTGATTAGAACATAAAACGTTTAAAAACAATTTACATATACGGAGTACACACATCTTATTTAAATATTATAAGATTGTTTTAATCCTGATTTTCATCGTGATGAAAACACACTCTGTTTAGAATAGTTTGTATTGACTACAGTACATTGCATTTGGAAAAGTCTGTAATAAGACGACACATATTTGACACGACATCAGTAGTACCTTGCCCAAACATACATTGATTAAATAGAAGTGCATGAATTTTGACCAATAATTTTGAATCCAATACAATAATAAAGAAAAGCATAAAGTTAATTGTGTCGTATATATCTTATGCACACAAATGTACACTGTACAGTGTACATTTGTGTGCATAAGATATATATAATTAAAAATGTACGGTACAAGTAACGTAAAGTTTAATTGTGTTGCTATCGCAGTACTTTCACACGTGTACCTCCCCCCCCTCCCAAAACTACTTAATTTATCTATCGTTAGACGATATTTTGTCTGTTCTTTTGACAGAAGCCTGTGACCTATATTTTTACCCATCGTGTGAAAATTGTTTTCACTTCGGTCATTTGCAAATTTCTGGCCAAGAGATCTTGTTTGAATTATGGGAGTATGACAAACGCTCGGCGACGAAGTTCTGTAGTGTCACAGTGAGTAAAGGCTCTTTAATTACGAAATATGCGCCACGAAAACTTACTGTCTGATCGGTTATCTGATTATGCTTATGTACAATGTCACCGAATTACTGATTATTTTAATAAAGAAAGGAGAAAATTCTTAGAGAATTAGAAGGTCAAACTAATGTTTATAAAAGTACATAAACTACTCACATTATTATATCTTCTCACCATCAATAGGCCTATTTGCGGGGTTTCTAAGTTTACACTACATATGTAAGAAGAATATCATTCTAGCAAAACTGGAAAACAAAGCTTTTCTTACAAAAGTTGCATATTTCATACATGAGAGAAAAGTGTTTGGCGTGTCGCCTCCAATGTTTAACACGTCAGTCTTTCCCGTCAAGTCTGGTTAAGATATACGTTATAAAATTATGATCCATGTATGAAAAACGTTGGGGCACACGGTAGCGCAGTTGGTTGAGGCACTGCGCTACAAACCGGAATGTCGCGGGTTCGATTCCCGATGGTGTCACTGGAATTTTTCATTGACATAATCCTTTCGGTCGCACTATGGCCCTGGGGTCGACTCAGCCTCTAACAGAAATGAGTACCAGGAATCTTTCCTGGGGGGTAAAGGCGGCCGGTGCGTAGGGCTGACAACCTTACCACCTTCATGTGCCGATTGTCTAAAACCCTGCGAGCCTCGAACTCCTGGAGCTCTAAGGGCCTGTCCAGGCCTGTATGGGACTACTTTACTTTACTTATGAAAAACGTTACCATCCGACTTCAGGTAGTGGTATACATGGTAGTAGGGGACGGAACAGCCTAGGCTATGCGCAGGACGACCAAGAAATCGTGGTTCTCTTCATGCGGTGGCAACAGATATATTTCTCTTCTTCAAACCATCCAGACCGATTCTGGTGCCCAGCCAGCCACCAATTCAATGGGTACCTGAAAGTTTTTCTCTGGTCTAAAGCGGCCGGGACGTGAAGCTAACCACTGACCTCCATCTAGTGCCTAGGTTAAGAATGCATGTTGCTGTACTTGGCTCTTACTACCCCGTATGTCTTTATGGCTCCACAGGGAACACGTTACCTTAATATACGGCAACGAGAGTTTTGGAGCTACAAACATATCCATATGCTTAGCACCTGCAGATCTTAAAAATCCTTTTTAACATTGTAACTACCTATTTATATATTAACGACTTATACAGTGACAATTATCTTTGTATTCTTATTACATTATACAGGGCATACACAAAAGAATGGTGCGGTTAACACAAATAACCACCACGCCGCACCATTCTTTTGTGTATGCCCTGTATTATATATATGTATGTATATAAGGTAAAGGTAAAGCAATCCCATTACAGGCCTGGACAGGCCCTTAGGGTTCCAGGAGGTTGAGGCTCCCAGATTTCTAGATAATCGGCACGTGAAGGTGGAAAGGTTATCAGCCCTATGCACCGGCCGCCTTTACCCCCCTAGGAAATATTCCTGGTACTCATTTCTGTTAGAGGCTGAGTCGAACCCAGGGCCATAGTGAGACCGAAAGGATTATGTCAATGAAAAATTTCAATGACACCATCGGGAATAGTACACATATATATGTATATAGTCCGCCAATTAGCTATAACAAGTTGCTATATAAACTGTAAACGACGGCCAAACTTGTGGCTCCCTGAAGATGGCCAGGATATATGGCCGAAACATGTAGGGGATTTATAAAACATTATGCAACTAGTTGGTGGTAAATTTGTGTGTAAAAATGTAGGTGTTGGAAAGGAAAAATGAGACAACTTCCAGAGCCCATACGTTAAACACAAATTGAGACATGTTTCTTGACTATAAAGAATCTGTAGATAACAGAAACTACAAGGAAGAAATGTGTCAAATTTTAGAGAAGGGAATAGTCTTCCTCCCCTCCCATGACACAAATAGCTATTCTGTGACGTTCTGCTTGCTGGTTCTCATATATCGTCTGTGACACACTAATCGACTCTTTATTTCTTCTGCCATAGGCAAGTACAGAGTGGGCCACGAGTCACTCTCCTCGTAATGCTCAAAGAATTTGAAGGGCACAGTACCACAAGCGCTTAACGTAGGGTTATTACTTGGAGAAAATTTGAAGCTTGCAACTTTTTTTTTTATCTATCAGGAAAGGAATCTTCAGCAATGTTATTAAGCTAAAAACACATAGAATGGTGTAATGAAGATAGGTTATTTAGACCACTTGGAAGACCGAGACGTAGATGGGAAGATAATATTAAAATGGATCTTGAAAACGTTGGATGAGGGAGCATGGACTGGAATGATATGGCTCAGGATAGGGACAGGTGGCATGGCTGTTGTGAATGCGGTAATGAACCTTCGGGTTCCATAAAATGCGGGGAATTTCTTGACTAGCTGAGGACTGATTAGCTTTTCAGGAAGTACTCTGCTCCATGGAGTTAGTTAGTTCTTTCGTTCGTTAGCTAGTCAGTTAGTTATATAGGTTATTTAAGCATCTCAAAATCTAAAAGAATCGAAAGTGTGCCTAACGTCTCTATTCTATTAAGTCCCTAAATTATAATATTAAACCTTAAACACCGACCACAGTCCAGAGTACAGACCATCATTCATATACTGCCGGCCTCGGTGCACTGCATGGATATTTACTTCCTCAAGTGCTGTTGGTCTCAGAGCAAAGTATGTTCGGGAAGGTATTTGCAGGTAATAAACATTTAAAAGCCTTCCGCCCTGGACAGTAGTTGAAATTTAAACCCCAGCGCCATCGAAGGGTTAAATCATAATGCGTTTTCAAAATGAGGAGTACCAACTTGTATGTGTGATCTGAGATTTTCATTGCCTTTATATTCAGGATTTAAGTCTATTGTTGTGTTACACTGGAAAGCAGGGTTATTGACTCCCGACGTTTCGAACGAAAGTGCCGCCTTCATAAATCCTTCACTTTTGAAGAATAAGGCAACACGCATAGGCGTAACTTGAATATTAACATTGGCGGGGGCAATATCGACGATGGGTGTTACGAAATTCAACTCAGTAGTCAAAAAAACTATTCTTACCTATTACAAAAAAATATTGTAGGGACATTTTCCCTTACTTGCCCCCACCCCCAAGTTACGCGTGTGATGATAGGTTCCATCTAAATATTTGGAATCAGTAACCCTAGTACCCAGGGTGAGACCCCTGAAGACTTGAATCCTCAACGTATAAGTGCATTCCAACTTTTTGATACATGTTGCCTCTACTGTTTTGACACTTTCCTTTTTAAGTATGGTGCAAACAGATGTAATATTTTCCTTAGGTTCCTAAATTCAGCACCGTGAATGATGTATGGCCCACTTTTTTACAGTCCTGTGACATCTGAGGACTCACCGTAGGTTAATATGTAGTTTACGGCCTCTCTGGATGTTACACAGTGTAATTTGTTACAGGGATACCAACACACCAACATTTTTGAAGATTACGCCACTTCCTTCTCAATTTTTACATTGAAAAAGAAGGCTGTAACTAACCAACTACCAACCAGTACCATATAAGATTCTCGAAATCTTCGAAGATGGTACCGACAGGTTGTCCCGAAACGTCGGTACAGAACTACCACTAAACGCTGCGTAATACCACAGAATAGCGCATATCTCATAGTGGCAGACATCGTCTCAATATTTATCAAGAATACTTCCCGGTGAATTCTCGGACACACTGTGTAGCTCGGCAAAACACAGTAATTATAGCGTAACTAATTACTGTAAACAATTCCTCCTCCTGTTTTCCTGCCTCTCGTTTTGTTTTCGTTTGTGAATCTTGTCGCTCCAACAGCTGCAGTCCATTATTTTTCTCTTTCCGTATAGCATTTCATTGTTACTCGGCTATTAATAGCTTTTCAAGCATCCACATACACTGTCCCCATCTGTAACATACTTCACAGTGGAATGTCTTGCTTTATGTTAGCTCAACGACCCTAACATAAATCATACCGACAACCGACACAGGGACCGGAAATTAATAAGAATAAATTCTTAAGGGCTTCATATTATTGTAAAGAAAGAAACGGAAGTGCCGCACAGCGGAAGATGGTATCACAACAACATAGACAATGAACGTATAAAGTAACACTGTGGCGCGTTCGCTTTACCATTCTTGCCAATGAAACGCAACATTGCGTCAACAATATAATACCGTTGGCTGTTGGTATTGAAAGGCAATAATGTGTTCCCTTTGCACTGTTGACGAGCTACAAAATATTTAGTGTCAAGAACATAAAACATACTTAGGTCTTCATGTAAAGTGCCCCCCACAGTTTTGTCCGATTTTAACCAAATTTGGAGTTTCTTAACAGATTTTTGTAAAAGTCTCCCAATACTAAATTTCACGAAAATCCTTCCAGTGGGAGCCGCGCTGATGAATGTGGATAGACGGACGGACAGACATGTAGAAGCTAACAGGCCCTTTTCGCTATTTAATCGAACGCTCCTAAAAACCCATATAGAAATATATATTTTTTTTGAAATCGCACAAGTAAAAGAGTTATTATACAGGATCGTGTTAAATGGGGTAGCTGCGATAGCTCAGTCGATATAGTAACTAGACTACTTATTGGAAGTCCCAAGTTTTTTCTCTACTCCAAAGTATCCAGACCAGTTCTCAGTCACATCCCCTTTCCTGGGAGCTCTTTCTCCGGAGGTAAAGAGGCCAGGGCGTGGAGCTAAGTACTCACTTTATTTTAGTAGCGTCGAGGTTAAGAATGAGCGAAGCTGTACATTCACTCCACCATATACCTTCATGGCATGTAGATGTACAAAATTACTTTATTTCAATGACTATATCAGGCTAGGAAAGGAAGACCCATAGACCATCCTCCAGTCATTCCTCGAGCTGGTACAAAGTAATTACCATTTCACGTAAGACTATATAGCGTCTGTGACAAATGAATAAATGAAATATGAGTACAGGGCATTGGTGGAATGATAATTGTACAGAAAGATCGAAGTAGTCGGAGTAAAACCTGTATCAGTGCCACTTAGTCAACCACAAATCACATACGTTTGCCTGGAATGGAACCAGGGCCTGCGCAAGTGAGAGACCTGTGACAAATGGCCCAAGTAGTTAGTTTCGCTCTGTGAATGAGTGTACTTTTAAAATAATAAAATTTGGAAGCAGTTTTAATCCCATAATTTAACACACAAAATTCCCTACGTGCTCTAAACTATTAACAGTTCTTTCCGCTCTAATTTATTAATATTATTCCGGCGATAAAGATGAAAATATAGTTTTCCCCCTGTCAAAGACATGAAGGTACCTAGGTAAACATCATGCCCCGGCCGTCTCACCCCTCAGGAGGACCTCCGTAGTCATTGAATAGCAGCCGATCTGGACGTTTTGGAGAAGAAAAAAAATAATTTACCCATGCCCGATTCGAAAAGCGGACCATCCAGCCCATAGCCTAGTCACTATAACGACTACGCTCAACTCGGCTCCCCAATTCAATTCTACTTTCTTAATATAGTGGACTTCATTATGTCACTACAGCTGAAGAACTGCCCGGCAACTTTCAGGAATCACCCATATATAATTTAAATAAAAATGTGTTAATACTAGATCAGTTGGACCGATCGTGTGAGAAATGAAGAAGTATTACACAGAGTCAAGGAGGAGAGGAATATCGTACATACAATAAAAAGAAGAAAGGCTAACTGGATTGGTCACATCTTGCGTAGGAACTGCCTTCTAAACACGTGATTGAAGGAAAGGTAGAAGGAATGATAGAAATGACGGGAACGACGAGGGAGAAGACGTAAGCAGCTACTGATGACCTCAAGGAAAAGAGAAGATATTGTAAATTGAAAGAGGAAGCACTAGATCGCACCCTGTGGATACTCGCTTTGGAAGAGGCTGCGGACCTGTCGTAAGACAGACTGCAGAATGAATGACCTCCACATAAGGCTTTATCTTTCATGAAATAAATTACAGACATAAATGGTTCATTTAATTTGTAAAAAGGTAACAAAGTCACCCACAACAGCTCTGAAATTTCTAAGGCCAACGTAAAACATTAAATTGCTGATTTTAAATTACCACATTTTTTGTTTAGTGTCCTGTTTCTGGGAGTTTTCACTACAGTCATGCGTTAATTTAAAAAAAAAACACTTGCCCCCATGTGGGATTTGTACTGTGCACTGGGACAGGGTTTTCCCAGGGTACTTTTGTTTTCCCCTGCTAGTATCATTCCACCAATGCTCCATACTAATATTTCATTCATCTATAACCGACGATGCTTAATCCAGAAACTAAGCGTTGTTAAATAAAACACTTGTCTCTCTCTCTCTCTAGCTCACTCTCTCCACATACAGATAGGGTTGCAGTCACTGACATGTGAACAGTGTCGCGATTCGGTGAAGATATGTGAAAATTGTGGAGTTGAAACAACTTTAGCGATTTGCATCCCAGATAATTTTACGTCACACATGGCATTCAATGAGAAACTGGCAATAAACAGAATTCCCACGTGACGTCAATACGGATCTAAAATAGCATCAAGGCAACGAAATGTATTTGAGGACATGATCAGAGATTTATGACAAGGGAACTTCCGGAATGCAGTCATTGATTGATGACACATACCAGTAGCTGAAAAAATGCTATGAAGCAGAAACCATCTGTAAAACAAATTTTACAATCACTCATCGTTAAAACAATGAAGGGTTCCGAAGGCCCCTTCAGGTTTTAGCATCACTTGTACCATTGTAATAAAAAGTAACGGGAAAGAAATCCCTTTACAGGCCTGTACAGGTTGAGGCACTGCGCTACAAGCCGAAACGTCGCGGGTTCGATTCCCGATGGTGTCTTTGGAATTTTTCATTGACATAATCCTTTCGCTCGCACTATGGCCCTGGAGTCGACTCAGCCTCTAACAGAAATGAGTACCAGGAATCTTTCCTGGGGGGTAGAGGTGGCCGGTGCGTAGGGCTGACAACCTTACCACCTTCATGTGCCGATTTTCTAGAAATGTGGGATCCTCAACCTCCTGGAACCCTAAAGGCCTTTTCAGGCCTGTAATGGGATTGCTTTACCTTTAACAGACTCTAAGAGCTCTAGAAGGTTGAGGCTCCCAGATTTTAAGACAATCGGGCAAGTGAAGATGGTAATATTGTCAGCCCTACGCACCGGCCGCCTTTACCCCCCAGGAAATATCCCGGTACTCGTTTCTGTTAGAGGCTGAGAAAATGCATACAGAATATTAAAATCTCACGTTTTGGGTGCAGCATATTTAAAACAATATGGCGATTTGAATTAAATGCTAAATAAGAAGGCCGTCAAATTACCTACAGGTAATGGTAACTCCCGACAATCATTATTGTCAAAATTGGACGAAAATTTATTTGTAATAATTAAATCTCAATTTCTCTGCACCAATCCTTTCGGCAGAAGGCGTTGCTCTCGCTGTGGGTGGTCCAGTGTCTGCAGCACTGATGTTCAGACGAGCACAGCACAGTCGCCAGAGGCTGCGCCCAACATGCACCGCGTTACTCTAAGGGGAACGTAAAACACCCGCCCACAAACCCGCCGACCTCCATACGGCATACACGTGTTCCTGATCCACTCGGTTGTTTAACAAGGAAACGCCACAACCAATGCAATTTGGACGACGTAAAAAGAGAGATATGCGCTGCACATGATTTTATAACTAAACTGTTACAGTTACCATCCTTTCAGAGGATCTCAAAAGGTTTTCCGCTGAAGAACAAAAAAACAAAGGATGCATTTAATTTGTTTTCACATGTTCGGGAACGTATAAAAGCAGTGGTGATACGTAGCCTCCAGAATCGCCAGCACTACAGCATGTGTGTCGTCTGCATTTAGACACCAGACTTCGTCGTGGCGTAGGTTATATAATCTCGACCTGAAGACCGACTACGCGAGCTCAGATACTTCGCCGTTTCGTCAGTGTTGCCACCCTTATCTCAATTCTATATAGGGTAAAGGCAAAGTTCTCCGTAGAACAGGCCATGAAGGTCCAAAGGGGGAGTAGAGGTATAGCTATACTCTTCCTTTAACCTCGGCACTAGATGAGGGTGGGTGTTCAACGCCACGCCCCTGCCGCTTTACCCCCGGGAATGACCCGGTACCCATTGTACAGGAGGCTGGGTGGGCCCCAGGGCCGGTCTGGACGGGTGCGGAAAATCTCGCCCCCACCGGGATTCGATCCCCGGACCGTCCAGCTCGTAGCAAGTCGCTATACCGACTGAGCTATCGCGTCATAAAGGCAAGCACTTTCATAATAAAACATACTTGTGTTGACGAAAATTGTCTTTATTCCCTAGTTTATAAAACACAGAATTATGTCTTATCTAAAGAAGACAAAAGGCATTTTTTTCTATTCTCCAAATTGTCCAGACCGACTCTGATGCCCACCCAGAAATTAACCAGTCTGTACCAGGAGCTTTCCGGCTGGAGCGTGAAGCTGAGCACTCACTTTCGTACCCAGTACCGCAGTTATGAACGCCTAACCTGTAACTCCACTCTTCCATACGACTTCATGTTGTGGCGCTTACGTGTGAGGAGGAGGGTGGGGGTTGGTAGTGAATGGAAGCATTAACCTGCAGATAACACTGCGCCACTGCAGGATGGAAACACGTGGTTTGGCTCTCGTGAGGATGATTACAGACATCACTTAAGTCACCACACAACCCCTCCGGCCCTGAAGACACTTTCTTTCCTTCCGCTCACACATCACAGTTATTGCACTCCGTGTTTTCTCCAGATGGCAGCGAAATGACTTGGAGGATGAAGGACAAAAGGTTTCGAAGTAAACAGCCTTTCTGAATGCTTCCTAGTTACAGCGGTATGCAGACTGATCACAGCAACTCACACGGTTAAGTTTGATTCTGTAGACTGATCAAAACAACTCGTACGGTTAAGTTTTGATTCTTTAGACTGATCAAAACAACTCGCACGGTTAAGTTTGAGTCTGTAGACTGATCAAAATAACTCGTACGGTTAAGTTTGATTCTGTAGACTGATCAAAACAACTCGTACGGTTAAGTTTGATTCTGTAGACTGATCAAAACAACTCGCACGATTGAGTTTGGTTCTGTAGACTGATCAAAACAACTCGCACGGTTAAGTTTGATTCTGTAGACTGATCAAAACAACTCACACGGTTAAGTTTGAGTCTGTAGACTGATCAAAATAACTCGTACGGTTAAGTTTGATTCTGTAGACTGATCAAAACAACTCGTACGGTTAAGTTTGATTCTGTAGACTGATCAAAACAACTCGCACGATTGAGTTTGGTTCTGTAGACTGATCAAAACAACTCGCACGGTTAAGTTTGATTCTGTAGACTGATCAAAACAACTCGTACTGTTAAGTTTGATTCTGTAGACTGATCAAAACAACTCACACGGCCAAGTTCGGTTCTGTAGACTAATCACAACTGACAGGGTAAGTTCAATTCTGCAGACTGATCACAATTGACAAGGTAAGTTCAATTCTGTAGACTGGTCACAACTGACAGGGTAAGTTCAATTCTGTAGACTGATCACAACTGACAGGGTAAGTTAAATTCTGTAGACTGATCACAACTGACAGGGTAAGTTCAATTCTGTAGACTGATCACAACTGACAGGGTAAGTTCAATTCTGTAGACTGATCACAACTGACAGGGTAAGTTCAATTCTGTAGACTGATCACAACTGACAGGGTAAGTTCAATTCTGTAGACTGATCACAACTGACAGGGTAAGTTCAATTCTGTAGACTGATCACAACTTACACGGAAAAGTTCGAGTCTGTAGACTCACCAAAACTGACACGGCGAATTTCGAGTCGCTTTGGTATTTTAGATATTTTCCGTCAACAAAAACGCCCACTGTTTCATATACCTGGTTACACGTTTCGGCATAATTTTTATGTCATCATCAGTCTAGATGTTAGTGGTGAGGCTAACCTACGAGTAGAGTTCTGTGTTTATATCTCGTCATGAGAATTCAGAAAGACGGTTAATGCAAATATGATTAATAATTGGGCAAAACAATAGTAACAAATAAAACTTCTTCCTGAAGATGAGGTAACATTTTCATCTGAAACTTTCGTAACTATTTGCCAGACTACACACATCACAATGTTAATATTCGTCGCCATTGGATCTTATAGCCCGCACGCACGCACACACACACACACACAAATATATATTTATATACAAGAAAGTAAACATATTTCTCAGAAATCTAGGGCTACCTAAGAACTCTAGGCGCCAGAAGGGAGACACAAAACGCCACCATCAAGGATTTAGTCGCCGAGGCACCCTGGTTCCTGTGATTTGTACACCTCTGTACATTTCTTTTTCTTTGAGTATTTTCGTGTTTTTGTGTGCAAAAAATACAGTCAGGTATTTTTCAATGTGAGAACGCAGGATTTTCGAGCTATTCATAAGCAACTTCAGTTCTCATCTGACGCCTATGTAGATTTATATGATGGCTCCTAAAATTACAATTTTTATCTAGTGGCCCATCACCAAAAGTTCGTACAGTCGTGACCCGTGCTGTGCAGGAACCTCATGGCTGCGTCTGTTGCCTTCATTAAGTCAATAACTGGCCTCCTCTTTGTTGATTTAACATAATGAATCACGTGATCAGCTCTTATTAGCAATTGCTGCTGGTACTTGCTTGTTTATTGTTCAATTGCCGCAGATTTCTGTGAGCAATGAGTTACTTCAAGGACAACAAGGGAAAAGTTACTAATGTTTCGTTCAGTTTCCTGACAGGCAGTACGTAGCTTATGCGGGCCAGGAATAGGTGTCTTAGATGTAAATAGTGCACGTGGAATATCAATGCCTGATGATCGAGCTCAGACCCTTACACTACTCAAGGTCACGTATTTAATGCGAATTACAGCTAGCTTATTATTGCGAAAGTTTAAATAAATTCGTACAGCAAGAAATGAGCCAAAGCTCCTTTTGCTCGCAATTTTCGATAAATGAATTGTACATTCTCAAGAAACGACATAAAAACAGCGGGAAGACTTTGCAGCAAGGCAACATAACTTCTTACAATTATCATTCAAGACCGCCCGCTTTTTCAGCCTGCCTCCGCGCTCGCAAAAAAAATCTCACAATGTATCGTATTTCTGATAACCTATATTTGGTATCGAAATCAAAAATTGTTAACACCACTACGGCTTTCGCCTCGGGGAAAGAGCCCCTGGTACTACCGGGCAGGGGACTGACAGGACCCCAGATCCAACCTGGACGCTAGGGATAAAAAATCTCTTTCTGCAGTCTGAAATCTAACCCCGATCCCCACGTCACCAACCCGTAGTCCAGTCACTACACTGACCGAGCTATTCCAGTCCCGACTTCTCCTCAGTGACCTATCACTGCTAAATCCAATCACGGTCTAGTAGACAGAGATAAATTTCACAAAGATAAAGAATTTCACAGACGGTCAGAGATACAGTGTAAGATGCAGAAGCAGCATTAGAATTGAAGTATATAAGTTATATCGAGACTTCTACCATAGAAACCTGACACAACAAATATGTATTTTTGAAGCATATCGTCTCGCACAATACACTTGCTTGTACCTTGTCAGCGTCATAAATCTGAACAGAACAAATCGAACACCGATTTGTAATGGCTGGATCTTTATTTTGGTCTTGTTCTCTCTCTCAGAGCTAGACAAGACAAACAGTGTTATTTGGTTCCCCTTGTTTGGAGGCTCCGGTATAAATCACTCTGCCTACCTACTATTGTAACAACAAACATCAGTCTCCTTTCCTTCAACCTACACTAGACGCCCCATTTATCACTCGCCCACAAACACTCTACCAGGACTGTGCAGCGGAAGGAAACTTGCGGCAACAGCATGACCCTACGCACTGAAATCTGTACCATTTTAATCAAATTATACAATTTGTTCATATGAAATAAAACATTAAAATAAAAACATTAACAGTGTGTATGTGGACTGTTAATATTTTGTACACTTCTCATTCTACTGTTGGAAAAACCGCTGATAATGGCCCAGCTAGGCCGAAACATGTAGACTGATTAAAAACAATAAGACTTCGTCTCCCCGTACAAAGCATATTCTGTTGGCTTTCGCAAAATTGCGAAAAGCGACAATTAGCTTCGTCATGTCTGTCTGTCTGTCCGTTCGCATGGAACAACTCGGCTCCCACTGGAAGGATTTTCATGTATTTTACATTTTTGTGTTTTTCGAAAAACTGTCGAGAAAAATTTACGGCTCATTAAAATCTAACAAGAATAACGGGTAAATAAGATAAATAATATATAGCCTTAAGAAAATACTTAAATACACACTCCTTTTACTCTGTAAATGAATTTTCTATGTGTAGAGATGATGTATGATTCATTCATTCATCTCGTAGTCTGCCTTACGACAGGTCAATAGCCTCTTCCAAAGCAAGTTCTCCATAGAGGGCGAGCTACTTCTTGCTCTTTCAATTTCCAGTATCCTCTATTTTCCTTAAGGTCATTCAGTAGCTGCTTACGTCTTCTTCCTCGTCTTTCCGTCACTTCCATAATTCCCTCTAACTTTCCTTAAATCACGTGTTTTATAAGGCAGTTCCTAAGCAAGATGTGACCAATCGAGTTAGCCTTCCTTTGTTTTATATTATATAGAATGTTCCTTTCCTCCTTGACCCTATGTAATACTCCATTTTTCACACGATTGGTCCAATTGATATTCTCTATCCCTCTCCAGCACCATATTTCAAAACTTAGACTTTAGCAGAAACTTTGTTAACCATTTAAAGTTCTGTGACAACTGCGCCACATACTGTATTTTGAATAACGCTTCTCAGAATAAACACAATTTTTTTTATAAACAGCACTAATTGGTTTTTGCAATGAAGCCACAGAGTGTTTTGTGTGACGTACGATTTGATTCTTAAACGTTTTTAAATTAAATTCCGATGTAAAGGTTTTCAGAAAAATGCTAATGATAAAATGCGAGCAAATACACATAGCATAAATACCCCATTTTTTTTTCTATGGCTCGTCAGCCCTATATGGGCCTGGGCCTCCTCGTTTCGTCGAGGTTTCATGGTCACACACTTTAGACACACCACACTCGGTAGGACTCCTCTGGACGAGTGATCAGCTCGTCGCAGAGACCTCTACCTGACAACACACAACACCCTCAAGAGACAGACATCCATGCCCCCGGTGGGATTTTTTTCCCCCTGTCCCGTTATTTCCCTTTAATCCATTTTGTACTTTTAAATCCTTCCGTCCTTCTTCATGACACTTATAATCCACACTACAACAAACACAACACAAACATCCATTTGTTTTTTTTTTTTTGCCTGTCCGGGTTTTTCCCACTTGATCCATTTTTATACTGTTTAAATCCTTTCGTCCTTCATGTCACTTTACGTTCCATACTACCGTCCTTATACAACAAACACAACACAAACATCCATGCCCCCGGTGGGATTCGAACCCACGATCCTAGTAAGCGAGCGGCCGAAGACCCACGCCTTAGACCGCACGGCCACTGGGACCGGCTAAATACCCCATTACATACAAAATATAGTTCACAGCGATAGGCAATACGTCTTACAAAATTATTGAACTTTATGGCAGAGTAACGTAACGAACGTGTGCCAGGATACAGCATAGCATTATAATAATAGGAAACACACATCTCCTGCTTGCATAAGAAAGAAAGGCCAACGTACATGTTGAAGCTCATAAACAAAGTCGATAAATACAGAACAGATATTTTCAAGATCGGCTTCGTAGGCAGAACTGTAGACTTCATTTGCATAAGAGCTCTGTGTCAGTCTCATCTGTGCCATGAATCCACGTCCGACTTTTGTGAATCCAGCACAGTACCTCTCCTTCTCTTATACAGGCACAAGGATGACGTGAGACGGACAGAGCAGCATGATGACGTCATTGATATAAAGATACATGAGGCAGAGGGCAGACAATAATTATGTCCAAGAGCGAATTTGCGTGCTTGTAATGCATGCATGTTTGAGTTCAATTAGATGAATGGACGCGTTTAAAAATGGAAAGTATACAACGAAACAGATCAAGCTAAGGGCAGGGAGTGTCTGTGAGGTCCTTCTGAGTCCCACGGAAATGTCTGCATTACTCATACATTTCCCACACCGCCTACTCAATGCGTGAAGATTACACAATTTAAATCTTCCAGTGTGTATTTATCAACAAACTTCATTTCATTAACCCTGTAACTAACAATTTAAACACCAACCCCTTCAAGACTAAAATTAACCTGAATTACATTTAAAGATTATTTTTTACCTCTCAGTAAGCACATTTTCTCTCGGTTAAAGAAAAACCAGTTAGTTAATGACGAATAAAGACAGAAGCACTGTTTGTTCTGAGATCCACACAAAACACATAAATACAGTTCGTACCGCGCAGTAAACACACTCCGTCTCAGTTATACAAACCGGTCAGTTAATGCTGTACAGTGAAATAATCGCTGTTTGTTCTGAGATCCACACAAAACACATACATACAGTCCGTACCGCGCAGTAAACACACTCCGTCTCAGTTATACAAACCAGTCAGTTAATGCTGTACAGTGAAATAATCGCTGTTTGTTCTGAGATCCAAACAAAACACATAAATACAGTCCGTACCGCGCAGTAAACACACTCCGTCTCAGTTATACAAACCAATCAGTTAATGCTGTACAGTGAAATAATCGCTGTTTGTTCTGAGATCCACACAAAACACATAAATACAGTCCGTACCGCGCAGTAAACACACTCCATCTCAGTTATACAAACCAATCAGTTAATGCTGTACAGTGAAATAATCGCTGTTTGTTCTGAGATCCACACAAAACACATAAATACAGTCCGTACCGCGCAGTAAACACACTCCGTCTCAGTTATACAAACCAGTCAGTTAATGCTGTACAGTGAAATAATCGCTGTTTGTTCTGAGATCCAAACAAAACACATAAATACAGTCCGTACCGCGCAGTAAACACACTCCGTCTCAGTTATACAAACCAATCAGTTAATGCTGTACAGTGAAATAATCGCTGTTTGTTCTGAGATCCACACAAAACACATAAATACAGTCCGTACCGCGCAGTAAACACACTCCGTCTCAGTTATACAAACCAGTCAGTTAATGCTGTACAGTGAAATAATCGCTGTTTGTTCTGAGATCCACACAAAACACATAAATACAGTCCGTACCGCGCAGTAAACACACTCCGTCTCAGTTATACAAACCAGTCAGTTAATGCTGTACAGTGAAATAATCGCTGTTTGTTCTGAGATCCACACAAAACACATAAATACAGTCCGTACCGTGCAGTAAACACACTCCGTCTCAGTTATACAAACCAGTCAGTTAATGTTGTACAGTGAAATAATCGCTGTTTGTTCTGAGATCCACACAAAACACATAAATACAGTCCGTACCGCGCAGTAAACACACTCCGTCTCAGTTATACAAACCAGTCAGTTAATGCTGTACAGTGAAATAATCGCTGTTTGTTCTGAGATCCACACAAAACACATAAATACAGTCCGTACCGCGCAGTAAACACACTCCGTCTCAGTTATACAAACCAGTCAGTTAATGCTGTACAGTGAAATAATCGCTGTTTGTTCTGAGATCCACACAAAACACATAAATACACTGTGTGGGCAGAACGTAGAATTTGTGAATGTTAATCCTGGTGGTACATAAAGTAACCACTTGACCTTAAAGGGTTAACCTCCGAACATTTTAAAGCACAGTGGTAACTACATACTTCATTTGCCTTTACACAACACAGCTCTGCAACATTCCCACGCCCTGTAATTATATGTCCAGTGTCACAGTCATAATAAGCAGTGATTATTTACCTGTACAGCTACAAGCGGCGAAATAATCGTTGTTTATCATGACAATCGCACGAAACCAACGAATACAGTATGTGGGCGAAATGCAAAGTGATGTATGTGTAAACACAAGTGGTACGTGTAGTTACGAACGTACGTTAAATGGTTCACGGCAGGTGGCGTTGAACGGACGTAGCGTTAATAAAACGTGGCGTTAAACGTACGTAGCGTTAATAGAACGTGGCGTTAAACGGACGTAGCGTTAATAGAACGTGGCGTTCAACGGACGTAGCGTTAATGGAAGGTGGAGTTAAAAGGACGTAGCGTTAACAGAACGTGGTGTTAAATGGACGTAGCGTTAATAGAACGTGGCGTTAAACGGACGTAGCGTTAATAGAACATGGCGTTAAAAGGAAGTAGCGTTAATGGAAGGTGGCGTTAAAAGGACGTAGCTTTAATAGAACGTGGCTTTAAATGGACATAGCGTTAATAGAACGTAGCGTTAATAGAAAGTGGCGTTCAACGGACGTAGCGTTAATAGAACGTGGCGTTAAACGGACGTAGCGTTAATAGAACGTGGCGTTAAACGGACGTAGCGTTAATAGAACATGGCGTTAAAAGGAAGTAGCGTTAATGGAAGGTGGCGTTAAAAGGACGTAGCTTTAATAGAACGTGGCTTTAAATGGACATAGCGTTAATAGAACGTAGCGTTAATAGAAAGTGGCGTTCAACGGACGTAGCGTTAATAGAACGTGGCGTTCAACGGACGTAGCGTTAATAGAACGTGGCGTTAAACGGACGTAGCGTTAATAGAACGTGGCGTTAAACGGACGTAGCGTTAAGAGGCGGAACGGCCAAATCAAAAGTAATCTGCAGGATTCATTTACCTTTCACGCACTTTTTCAATGTAACATTCTGCCTATTATACATTTTATATTAGAATTCATATATTACCAATGAATTTTTGTCAGAGATATTTGAGATTCTAAAAACGATGCTAATATATTCTGTAATCATCTGGAATATGACACCATGCCGACTGGTAAATATTTATCGACTTTTCGGAGGACCTTGGTTCTTCCATGTTCCTAGTCCAAAAAAGAAGTTCCATCTTGAAAACTGAAGATGGAAAAACAAGCTCCTCCGAAACGTCTGTATCAATTAACATGCCACTATACACTAGAACACTAGAATCTTAAATATATGTTTTGTTTCAAACTCCATACGGAGACCTCAAGAACCGACCCATTCAATTTCAACATGGCGCTTTTGTTTATCATAAATTTGGTTCGGGTAAATGCGACAAGCTCTAGCATAATGGCAATAATAGTGCTAGTGTTTGCTGCTCTTAGTGCTGTGCTGGTCATTAGAGATGCCCCTATCGCTCCCAGCTCCCCCTCGCCCTACTGACCACACAAAATCTACTGTGCAGTGAGCCATCAACCCTGCCCAGTGCGCATATATACACTCTCGTGTATATTACAACGGTGATACTGGGTCTCATGAGATATAAATGGCTCAGAGTCAGAACGTTTGCAGACTCGACATGTTTACCACCAAAACCACAGGTACTTGTCACTTATTTACATGTTATCACATTCTAGCGTAAAATTCTGCTTTACATGATCAAGGACCAGAAATAATTTTCAGTATCCATTAAATTAAAAGGAATATAAACAAAGAAGTATTTCAACTCTTCATACAACAGTGGTAATTATACAGGGCATACACAAAAGAATGGTGCGGTTTTAATAGTGTTCACTATTAAAACCGCACCATTCTTTTGTGTATGCCCTGTATATACTGTTTGATTTAGAGATAAAGTACAGTCGAACTCGGTTATAACGTCATGAAAGGGACTGAATATTTTGTGTCGTTATAAACGAGTGTTGTTATAACCGAGGAGTATAATGTTACGGTTAACAGTGAGGAATTAATTGGTACCACAGAATATCCGACGCTATAGACGGGGTGTTACATAAACCGATGTCGTTATAACCGGGTTCGACTGTACATTTAGTCAAAATGGCTTTTCATGATAAGAATATCTATCAAAAACTGCTGTGAAATTCAGTGTATTATACTCAAATTAAATACAGATAACCAGGATAAATGAGTCAGTAAACTAGGCTACGGGCGAGATGGCCGGATAATCAGAGTTCGACTCCAAACAGGTACAGTTGTCTCTCTCTCTTGTCCACAAGCTCCAAACTACTTCTGGGGCCCACCCACCCTTCTATCCAATAGGTACCAGGGGCACACTTCTCTGGCAAAAGCGGCTGAGACATGCAACACTTCACTCACTTCCACCTAGCGGCGAGTTTAAGAATTCGCGGAGATCTACCTCCACGCCCACGCATCTTCATGGCGTGGCGCTTAATGAAGTGCAGGGAGAAGTTTATGATTAGCAAAGTAGTAATTATACCCATTGTAAATTTCGTTATTACAGAATTATGGATAATCAGGATGCAGAGGACTGCGCCTGCGCTGCACTGACAGTTTTAGTGCTGCTGGTTTTGGCGTTATAATCAGTCGAACTAAGAAACATACTGAATCTGCATTCCAACATTTGGAAAAAAAACTATTTTACGTAAAACTCAAAATAATTTTTCCAGTATTTACTGAATGCTTGCTGTATTTAGAACATAACAGGCTACTAGCTGGTGTATTTATTGGGTGAATTAAAAGCAATAAATACAAAATCTTCGAAAAACATGCACAGTCGAACCCGGTTATAACGACATACGTTTATGAGACACCTCGTATATAACGTCAGATATTCTGTAGTACCAATTAATTCCTCACTGTTAAACATAAAATTATTCTCCTCGGTTATAACAACACTCGTTTATAACGACACAAAATATTCAGTCCCCTTCATGGCGTTATAACCGAGTTCGACTGTATTTCTTTTTGAACATCTGTAAATTAGTAACCACCACACATGAGACATATTTCAAAACTCCCCAAACTTTGCCACTCACTCGCATACGACTCAGTATGGCCTAGTGGTAGACACTGACTTCAGCACTCCGCATTGCACCGAATACACAAAAAAGCCCAAAAATTATATGACATAAACAGCGACGTGTGTTTTCAAAGCTATCGCAAAATTAGAAATGAACACATATGTTTCATACATTGAATAAAAATCTATAAATATGGTAGTTAATTCTAACATAAAATAGTAGCAGACATCCTTACTGTGTATAAACAGGTTTCTCTGAAACCCTAGTACATTCTGACTACACGGCGTCAAATCCCCGAGAACAACAATCTTTAACAACAAAAAAAATTCTATAGCGATGAGATCTCTCTTCTGGGATGTTACACAGCGTTGACTGGTAGTTTTAATTACCTACGTATCGTGACCCTTGGACATCGGACCGATAGTTTGTCCCGAAACATCGGTAACTACCAATCGACGCTACGTAACATCCAAGAACAGATAATATCTCATTTACACCGTAACGGAAGCTTGCAGTCGCGCATTGCTTCTATAATGGTTACGTGCCACAGTCCCTCTCTACCAATAAATAGTCCAATTGTATCAATGTAATGGACGAAGCCTATTTGTAATAGGATGCAAGTGAAAGAGATACATACACAGTGGCGAAGCATAGAAAGCTACACCTCTCTCCCCCACGGATGATTTATACCATTTTACAATTAGTGCAAACCGTATCCGTTCTAATCGATTTAATTAATGAGGACGTAACAACAATCACTGGCATATTGAAGGGAAGAGAAGCCCTACAAATACAGGAGGGATTTGAAGCGAGGACAGCACACACCATTGCGTAAACAGAGATGTTATTGACTTAGTGACAGCAGAGTACAGGGCTTTGTATATGCAGACTATTTAGTTAAAGAAATGATAATGAAAGATTCAACTGTCCTCTCTCCATCATAACACAGCCCTACCTGTGCAGGTCAGCTGTGGACAGCTTTGCTACCACGCTGATTAAAACAATGCCTCTCCGCGCCGTTGTGAACAGAATTGTGTGAATTCGTATGAAGGAGCTGACGGAAACGGTCATTACGAATTAGAATGTGTTGGGAGTTGAATGCTGGCCGAAACACGTTGCATCCAGAGCAATACAAAACCAGTATTTTAAAACACAGCAGTTATTGCATTCCTCGAAATCGAAAAAAGGCAGACACTTCCTTGTAATTACAGTCGAACCCGTTTATAACGACATCGGTTTATACGACATCTCGTTTATAACGTCAGATATTCTGTGGTACAAATTAATTCCTGACCGTTAACAATAACATTATGCTCCTCGGTTATAACAACACCTCGTCTATAACGTCAGATATTCTGTGGTACCAATCAATTCCTCACTGTTAACCATAACATTATACTACTCGGTTATAACAACACTCGTTTATAACGACACAAAATATTCAGCCCCTTTCATGAAGTTATAACCGAGTTCGACTGTACTTAAACACGATATGGCTTATACGGAAGTATAGCTCCACGATATCTTAATCTTTCTACTAGATGGAGATGAGTGATCACATTCGCATAACATCGAATTCTATTTCCGTGGGAAAGGTCAATCGGTAACCGGAGGCTGCATGGACCCCAGGGGTATTCTGCACAATTGGGGAGGAAAATCATCTTGCTCCTGCCGGGATTCGAAGCACAATACTTCGGTCGTCCACTATGTACCTTAGTCACTATACCCGGCTTTCCCCTAAGAGAAGATACGTAAGAAACCTTAGTATAAACAAAAGTATTTCAAGAACTGTATAGCAGAAACAATTAAAATTTTATGCAAAGAAATGTTAAATATTTAACAATAAGACGGCGATTTGATTCACGTTTAAAGGTTTTGGCCTGAATACAAGGATAGCAGAACGCACTAAACGAATGACGTAATGAGTGCAAAAACTGTTCGTGTGTACAGTAGGCCAGCACCTTGGAAATAAAATGATGACACCTGTCACATGGGATGTGATGCTGTCTCTACCAGTCTATACGGAGTTACATTCCTTACGACAGTAAGAGATAAAACCTTAAATCTGGAACAAAGTAAGAAATGGTTTTAGTTATTATGATGTAAAAAGTGGCGAAACTATTACATTATCAAAAGGGTTGTTCTCTATGGAGTGGGTTGGTTCGTTGGTTAGTTGGTTTGTTAATCAGTATAAGAACATTAAAGCACACATTCCACAGCAAAGACGAAAAAACTGTAGAAGCAGGGAGATGCACCTGTGACGGCGACATAAAACAACTTCAGAGTTCACGAGAGGCACACCACAGACTGAAAGACAAAACTGTGCACGTGAGACGTTTGAACTGTTATGTGAAATTCATACAAGGCTCCGTGCAAGTAACACACTTATTTGGAAGCGCTAAAGTCTCTGTCGCACTCACCCTAGTCACAGTATCTACCCTCAATAAGCAGTATGCATCCAATAATTCCTGAAATGACATAAAATGAACCAATATATATATATAATATAATATATATAATATATATAAATATATTATATAATATAACCAATATAATAATTAATCATCTAATGGCCATTCTACGCGAAGAAGCAAATTTAACCTACACTTAAAATTGTTTGTATTTTCTATTAAACTTTCCCTCTGTATTGAGTTTATAAATTCAGTGTGTAATGCGTTACTGAAAATTCATTCGTAACTTCTTTGGTTATGCCATAAATATATTCTTTATGATTATTCTCATAACCTGCACAAACACAAATGTAATTAAACCAAATCAATGGGGTATATTAAAAAACTCTAATTAGAAATATTGTTCCTTTTGACTTCAGTGACAGAAAGAACAATCTTACAATGACTAATCAGAAATAAAGTGTTTATGAATAACCATGTTTTGGGCTAACTTTAGAAACATGAACCTTTCAAAGCCCAATGTTAAAGATATGCACCATCTGCTGTGACCTTAAAGTAACTGTGCATTTTATCCACAAAACGTATTTATGCGTTCTATAAGATTCTCATAACAAAATATAGTCTTTCCTCTATACAACATTAACCCACTGGCCTTGATAATGGCGATGGACTGTGTTCTCTGTCAGGTAGAAACTAAAATTTGATACGCAATTTAGATGTACGTCATTCTTGAAAGGATTAATAATATATTCGTATATTAAATATAGAAAGTATGTTTGATGTTGCTATGATTATTTCTTGTAACTTTCTAGCAACATATGGTTCTTTAATTATATGATTAATAAGGGTATGTAGATGGCAGTTTAAACGCGATAATTAAATATGAAATATAGAAATATACTCAAATATCTGTAAACAGTCTAATAATATATCCAAATGAATATGTGAACTAAGCAACAAATTTAAAAATACATAATTTATTCCATAAAAGAGTCGGTTTCAAATTACTACATTTAAAACTAATAAGAATATGACGAGAAAATAATGTATAAATATACTGAGGGCTCCTTTATTAAATTCTATTACATTTTTACAAAATATACTCCACATTATGCTTCAAATAATAACCATAAAATTACATTCATGGGTGTAAATAATAACCCCTTGATGAATAATCGATATATTTCAGTCAATTAGAACACAATGAGGAAGGAAATTGCATTTTATGATAAAAATAATAAATACTTATCTCAATTTACGATCTGCATTACACATGTCCTACATTCGAAAAGAGTACTCGTATATTTGAAAGCGTATTCTTTTTTTTTTTTTTTACTTTGATAAATTTTATTTTGCAAACCTAATTTCAATTCTAAGTACATCTTGTCTTAGAAAGCGACTGCTTTAGTTAAAATGTCACATACATTAAAAACTTCCAAGATTTACCCCAAAACAACCATCATGACAATTATATTACATCAACTTTAAATATCATATACATCAGTATTTCTTACACATAAGACAACCTTTAGTAGAGTACAATTTTGTGACAAATGTTTCGTTGTAATCTGTGGCGTTGTACTGATTTTCATACAGGATTTGTGTGGCATTAAGAGCATCCGATGTAGACAGTCTCAAGTTTCAGATTACTTGTATTTAACACACGAGCTTACGTTTGTTGTTTGTTGGTGTTAGATGTGCCTGGTCAGGTTGCGGTGCACATTGTGGTCTCCGTACTTCACACTTTAACTACTTTCACACAAAATCTACAACTGAAATGAGTGAGAATTTTCATCCACATACTCCTATGCTCCGCTAGATACCAAATAAATCCCTTTAGAACCCTAACTAATCTCTGTTGAATTAATTCGAAATAAAGTCTTTTTATGTTGTATTTCTAGACCGAACTAAATAAACATTACCGCCATATCCGAGCCTGTTTTTCGGTAGCAAAGTTGAGGATACTGGGGGACATAAAAGAGGTGAAATTTTAAGGATTCTGGGGTATATTCCATTTAAATTCTCACAGTCAAAGGAACAACAGAACCAAAATAGCACACAAAGACATAATTTTGAGCGTGGTATTCAAGTGTGTGAATATGCGGAGAAAAAAAAGGACGTCCTCTCAGTGTTGCATATTCTGATCGCCTCTTGAAAGCACCGGGCAGTTCCACGGCTACGAAAGGAGAATTATAGAAGAATATTATTACTTTATTTCCATTTCTGTTTCGAAGGCATGTGCTTTCCTTGAACACTGTAGGCGAGAAAAACTTACAAAGGAAATTCCGGAGATAGTAACTCCAGAAGCTATTGTAACCAGAATGCTCGTACGGCGCCTAATGTTATTCAGTTTTCTTCAGATAAAACAGTCAAAGAACAGACGTCACCCAACGAAGTCACGATATGGTAATTATGCAGCTAACCATCGCCTTTCGGGGATTTGCATTCCCGAAAACAGTGAAATTGCGATGCGGGATGTTATGGCCTGACGGGCAAAATCAGACTAGCGGAAACAAAAATGATTCACACTTTAATGATTAGTAAACACGAATATGTTTATATTGGTGTTGATTGGAGTGGCGTTGGTGTTGATTGAGTGCGTTGTGTTTATTGAGTGGCGTTGGTGTTGATTGGAGTGGCTTGTTTTTGGTGGTGTGATTGGAGTGGCGTTTTGTTTATGGAGTGCGTTGGGGTTGATTGGAGTGGCGTTGTGTTTATTGAGTGGCGTGTGTTGATTGGAGTGGCGTTTGTGTTTATTGGAGTGGCGTTGGTGTTGATTGGAGTGGCGTTTGTGTTTATTGGAGTGGCGTTGGTGTTGATTGGAGTGGCGTTTGTGTTTATTGGAGTGGCGTTGGTGTTGATTGGAGTGGCGTTGTGTTATGAGTGGGGTTTGGTGTTGATTGGAGTGGCTGTTGGTGTTGATTGGAGTGGCGTTTGGTGTTATTGGAGTGGCTTGTGTTGATTGGAGTGGCGTTGGTGTTGATTGGAGTAGATGAGCTTTGGTTGAATGAGGGGTGCGTTGTGTTGACTAGTGCTTATCAGGGAAGAAGCAGAGTGAATGATGGAAGAAGAGACACAGGACTTAGAAGAAGAGGGAGTGTTTGATTTTCTTAGGCGCTTTCGCAAAGTTACGAAAAGCGACTATCAGCTTCTTCATGTCTGTCTTGTCTATCCGTCCGTCCGCATCCAACAACTTGGCTCCCTCCGGACGGATTTTCATGAATTTTTGTGTTTGAGTACTTTTTTCAAAATCTGTCAAGAAAATTCACGTTTCATTGAAATACGACAATAAAAACGGGTACTTTACATGAAAAGCTATGTAAATTTATAATATATATTGCTGAATTCTTCTTAGAATGAGAAATGTTTCGGACAAAAGTTGTAGAGAAAATCAAAACACACATTTCATGTTCAATAACTTTTTTTTTTCCGAAAATCGTACCGTCTATGAGATAATGTGGAAAAATATGGTACAGCCAGACAGGCCACAGATGACAATATAATACGGCGCATGCGCATTGCATGCTGGATAACTAAGACTACACACACACACACACACACACACACACACACACACACACACACACAGTACGTAATACTTATTGCTTTTCCACGGTAACAACGGTTAGGCGAACGCACCTGGTGTTATGTCTATACGTACATTCCCTGCCTTGTTTTCTCTACTTCTGCTTGTCCTTCCGCACTTCCTCGTACTGTTCTAGCACAGTCTCTCCTGCTCAAATTCGTGGCAAGCATCCCTCGACGTCAAAAAAATCATCGACTAAGTAATTCGAAGTTGGAGGCCTTTCTTCAAAGCACCGGTACATAACTGACGCCTCTCCACGACAACGTCGGAAACTTCATCTTCCGGTTCCCTGAGTTCTATCAGTTTCTCAAAGACTTCTTCAGTTAAATCAGCAGCATGAGAGTTAAAATGTTTCCTGGGTATGTTACCCCACCACCACCACCACCACCACTACTACCACTACCACCACCACCACAACTACTACTACTACTACTACTACTACTACATCTTTCTATGGCTCGACAGCCCCTTGGGGGCCTAGGCCTCCTTATTTTTCGAGGCTTCACAATCACACTTTAGACACACCACAGTCGGTAGGACTCCTCTGTACGAGTGATCAGCCCGTCGCAGAGACCTCTACCTGACAACACACAACACTCACAAGAGACAGACATCCATGCCCCCGGTGGGATTCGAACCCACAATCCCAGCAAGCGAGCGGCCGCAGACCCACGCCTTAGACCGCGCGGCTACTGGGATCGGCACTACTACTACTAATACTAATACCACCACTAATAATAATAATAATAATTTTGTCATCACAATTGCAAACATTTTTACTACAGCAGTACTGAATTTGATTCCTGTTACCCCAATGTCAGTTAAATTTTATAAAATTCGTTAGCTCATCAGAATACTTACTGACTTTTCCTTTAAATTATGCGCGTTAGACTGCTTAATTTAATAATAATCGCGCGCCATGTTTATTGATGGTTTTTTTGTGTCGGCGAATGTGCAGACGAAACAAATAGGCCTATTTAAAAACAGCAAATAAAATTTTTTTTTCCCCATAAAACTAAACTTATACAACTCGAAATTTTAACTCAAGTTTGCAAGCATATAAATTTCACATTATTACCACCGTGCATTTTGTTAAATCAATAATAATACCGACGAATGCACTATATTGACCAATTTTATTCTGGCCTAGTTCTCCTTACTTTGCAAGCATATGTTTCCCCCCCCCCCCCCGAAATTCTTTCTTGCTAAACTTCGATGCTAGAAGGTACAAACTTTACCTTCGATCGATACCCTACTGTCAGCGTACGCTTTAACTACATCCTGCGACGCAATGAAACGGCGTCGCTTGAAGAGCAAGTGTTCGATAAATGTAGTTACACCTAGGAATGAGCAAACTTCAAAAGCCATAAACATTTCCATGTTTATGGACTGAAACTGCATCTCTGTAAACTATATCTCTGTTAATTACTATGCATTCCATAACATCCCCCAGTGGTGCTATAAATACAGCACCTAGGCGCGAACTTGAAACGGACAATAAATGATAAATCACTATCTGTGTGTCTGAATTTCAATCAGAACATCAAAACGGTTTGTTTCATATGTCATTACACGTATCAACAAATAAAGTGTCTACACCACGCTGTAGCTTCAATGAAATATGATCAATTATAAAATTTAAAGGCGATGTATTCGTAGGTACTAATTAAAGACTAAAATAAAGATAGGCCCTACAACCACAATTCGATTCCCGATGGTGTCACTGGAATTAATTCCTTGACATAATCCTTTCGGTCGCAGTATGGCCCTGGGGTCGACTCAGCCTCTAACAGAAATGAGTACCAGGAATATTTCCTGGGGGGTAAAGACGGCCGGTGCGTAGGGCTAACAACCTTACCACCTTCATGTGCCGATTGTCTACAAATCTGGGAGCCTCAACCTCCTGGACCCCTCAGGGCCTGTCTAGGCCTGTAATGGGGTTGCTTTACCTTTACCTTTACCTACAACCACAATAAGCTTTTCTAGTCTTCCGGATAGTGTCAATTTCTTGCGTTTTTAATGTATCGTTTCGAGTACTGAATCGTTTTTCTTCTTCAGGTTGAAAAGTGGGAGAGGGATCCTAATGTTATCGGCCCCTTAGCAGGAGCTAGATTTTATCAATGGACGGACAGACACATGGAAGGCCCCATGAATTCTTAACACTGACAATAATGCACATGAGTGGCCAGCCTCACGTTCCGGCCGCCTTACACGCCCTCAGATTGTTCCCAGTGCCCAGTGTATAGAAGACATTGTGGGAACCAAAGCCAGTCAGAACGCTGTGGTAGAGAGAGAAATCTGTTTCTGCTGGCCGAAAGCAAACTTCGATTGTTTGGTCGTTCATCGCCAGTCTAGACATAATGACTAAGCTAGCACAGTTCTCAAAATGTATTAGTACACTTGTGAGTCTTCATATGCAACAAATAAGATATAAGTGCATGGGAGATATTCCTTATGTAATATTCTCCATTCTCCTGTTACTTCCTCTTAGGCCCAAATACCTTCCTCAGCACCCTATTCTCGAACATCATCAGATGTTCTCCCCCCAGTATTTGAGATCAAGTGTCACACCCATACAAAACAACAGGCAAAATTATAGTTCTGTATATTTTAGTACGGGATGCACAAATTTTCCACAAATCTAGAGGCCACCTCATAGTTCTAGGCGCCAGAAGGGTGATATGAGTCAAGTTCTATACTGAGGACCCACAAATATTAGGCGCCCCTGTACAAAATTTAGTTGCCCGTGCAAACTGGCGCCCGGGGATTTCAGCATCCCGGTTTTAATATTCATGTGTTCAGACAGAAAACGGGGAAGACAAAAGATTCTGCACACAATGCTGGCAGATACTACCTGAATTTAAACTGCTCTTACTTTCATCATGCATGAAATTTTGATATGTTAAAATGATTCAAATTGTAATTCCGTAGGAAAAAATATGAGAAAAGAAACCTAAAAACAGAGACAAATCAAGACTCTGAAACCTTGTGTTTTAATAAACGTAGGACAGGAGATATCGAAATAACAGTCCAAAAAGAACGCATTGCTTAGCAACCGCACCTTTGTGCTTATTAGCCGGAATCCAGCGCGTCCTCACAGGCTAGGTAGCCATTACCATTTGATGGATTAAAACATAAAGTTTCCATCACTGGAAGTACAAGGAAAAATAAATGCAGACAATGTTGACAGAAAACGAGTAGCAGAAAGAATGTCAGTTTCCTGTAATAAAAATTCAAGACATATCTGTGCATCATTTTACCGTAAAGTCTTTGAGAAGCAAACATGTTTGAAATTTTAAAAATTAAACATGGCTTGCAAAATTTTGCTGTGAGATTTGTATGTTGTTGCCGCTAAGCTATCAGACAGTTCGTTTAGTGCTGGCCATGTGTTACACGTGACTACAATAGATGGAAGGAAGCCACAATAATTAGACAGCATTAGAGTTTCAGCTATTCAATCTGTTTTGAACTTCCTGGATATTATATGGAAAGCAGCGGTATATACTACCATTAATATAATAAAAAAAAAAGCATAGAGGAAATTACTGGAAACAAATAACTTTACCCGAGCATAATTGAAGCTTTTTGTAAACTAATTTCCGTTAATTATATGAACCAGTGCTAGACAGATGATGACCAATTGCATTTGATGTTCATGGCGGAATACTCCATCGTCATAGTGATGGATACCAAATGGACATACGCACTATTGTGGCGTTGAACCGCATTTGTGCGTGCGTGCGTTGGAGGGTTATGGTGCTTTTAACAGGGTGGAGTTTGAAACACAGTGCAAGCACACAGAAGGGGTTTCTCTGCAATTATTTTATTTCTTGTTGTTTTAACAGGATAGGCTATATTGTTTTTCTCCCTGTCCGTCACTCCCCTCTATCTCCTTCCCCCTTATTATTACACAGTTCATTTCACGCTGTATGGAGGAAGATGTAAAATAGTACCGGGTAATTTTAAATTTATTGCACAACATTTACGAAACAGACGCTGAGAAAACTGAATATACGGTCATAAGGCGACAGCAGAATACATGGCCACACAAGATATAAAAACAGCTAGTAAACTGAGGAACGACACAACATTGCACGCACTAAAAAATTAAATTACATATACATTAAATTCGGGGACCGCTTTTTGTTATTCGATTCAAATATTTATATAAAAAACATAATTATTCCTATTGTTTTATATAATCCTGAAACTTGGTTTCTCACATGAAGGTTAGAAACCAGACCGAGGGTGCCCGAGAATACGGTGCTGGCAAAGATATTTGATCGTACAGTGGAGGAAGAATGAGGAGAATTGGAGAAATTTGCATAATGGAAAGCTTCACGACTTTTACTCCATATCAAATAATATTAGGGTGATGAGATCAATGTGGGTGAGATGGGTGGTTTATGAGCACGTGTGGGCGATAGGACAGGCGCGTAGAGGTTGTGGTGGGGAAGCATGAAAAAAAAAAGACCACTTGAAAGACCTACGCTTAGATGGGAGGATAATATTAAAATACATTTTAAAGAAACACGACTGAGGAGTGTAAAGGATTCGTGTGTCTCAGGACAAAGACAATTGGTGGGCTGTTGTAAGCAATACGGTAATTGGGGAGAATTTCTTCAATAACAAAGGAACCATTAGCTTCGGAATAATAATTATCTGTTACTACAGTTATTTGTAGTTGCCAGAATTTATATTCAACAAAAAAATATAAGTAAATACGAGTATTCTCACCCTGATCCACAGGCAGCGAATGACAACCCTGAAATCGGTTCTGGCCCATGTATCCCATTAGCCACTTCACGTGTCTCTCTTCCCCCCCCCCCCCTTCCCTGGCGCTGTTTTGATTTTGTCTTCTTTTTAATTTATTTATTTTTAATTTTTACTGTTGTTTTTTTTGTATTTTATTTATTTAGCTTATCTTTATATTTCCCTCCCTTACTGTTACTCTATTTCATACATATTTTTTCCAGCTGTCTTAGCTGACTGCATTCTCGGTACCCCTAGCTCCTTACGTTGTCTATATCCACCCCTCTCTCACCCTGGTTCTACCCTATTGGATGTCATCACGCCTACTGATTGCTACCCCACCGCACTTTCCAGAATCTACGTTACAGGCTGCTGGCTTTCTTTCTTTCCTACTCAGACTCTTGACCCGTGAAAATGGGGACGATACGTTGACCCGAAACGTCGGTAAACAATTATCACACGACGCCGCGTAATATCCCAGAAGAGTGCAGATGTCATAGGTTAGGGGATGTTTGGATATATTATATTCACACTTGTTTATCCCTTTTCTGTCTACTAACATAAATGTTAAAACCATAATATATATAATTTCCCACATTGGGCCTGAAACTTACTTTATAAGCCAAAGGAAGAATATACGTTGAAGGCATGTAGAAACAGACGGCTGTAAATTATATTTCGAAGTGGCAGGAGAAGTGGGAATGTTCTGAGTGAGGAGCTTAGCAATTTGTTTGTTTTGCGAAATGCTATTATGAAGGCGAACCCAAGTAGGATAAGAAGTAGGGGCGGTGAGGTGGGAGGGGGGGGGGAGTGCATGTAACATGCAAGGAAGAAAACAAAAAACATACTATCAATAAAATTTCAGTTCGTAAAACTGAAAAGACTGCTGGCAAGACCAAGACACGGGAGAAAATTGAAAAGTGCCTTAAATACATTCAGACCATATGGATTGAATTCATCTGACTTAGGATAGGGACCAGTACATGTAAACGCAATAATGAACATTATTTGAAAGGTCAAAACTTACTTAACCAGCTAGATGTTTAAGAAGGACTTTGCTGTACGCAGTTTACAATTTTTTTTTTTTTTTGAAAAACGTATATAAATTATAACTTAGAGCGTATGTAGTTTAAACGAAAGGCAGGAACCAAGGCACGTCCTCTGCATCACTGTTTGCTTTTGGACGTTAAGAAATCCAGTGTCCACTTTGCACAGAAAACAAGCCGCATCCATTAGAAAGACCAAACTCTTCATGACGTTGAGAGAAACAGGACACGCAGTGTACGTATGACGTTAACATTGAGGCGCGTTCGCGTAACCATCGTTGCTATGGAAAAGCAATAAGTATTACATATTTTGAGCGTGTGTCTGTAGCCTTAGTTATCCAGCACGCTAAGCGCATGCGCCGTATTATATTGTCATATGTGGTCTGTCTGGCTGTACCGTATTTTTCCTATTATCTCACAAACGGCACGATTTTCAGAAAAAAGTTATTGATCATAAAATGTGTGTTATGATTTTCTCTACAACTTTTGTCTGAAACATTTCTCATCCTAAGAACAATTCAGCGAGATATCATCATAAATGTATATCGGTCTTCATGTAAAGTACCCGTTAATCTCCGCAGATTTTAATGAATGTTGAATTTTCTCGACAGATTTTTGACAAACATTCAAATATGAAATTTCATAAAAATCCGTGCAGTGGGAGGCGAGTTGTTCCATGCGGACGGTCACACAGACGGACAGACATGAAGACGCAAACAGTCGCTTTTCGCAATTCTGCGAAAGTACCTAACAATCGACATCTATTTTTAGAGTCATACTAAACAAACACATTGTACAGCAAAACTCATATGATTTTAATGTCACAACCGGTGTTACACAGAGCAATCACTGTGCTTTAAATGGTTAATCCTTGAATTTAGAACAGGTGGAGAACTTAATCCGCAATGTCACTCACAATGATGAGAGAAGAACGGGAAAATAAGGAAGACGAACGAACGGATAAAAGAGACAACTTAGCTTAAGCACTGCACGGGCTTGACAGATTGGATTTCGCAACTGTCAAAACGACTGTGAAGAGTTTATTCTCTTTTTCCTGTGTGCATACTATACATTTGTTCCAAGAAGTTGCCCTCGTTTAACTTGCAAAAAAGTAATTTAAAAGACTTATTATTCTAAAAACACGCAGGCATTTGCGAAACCTTTATACAGAGACCACGTAGCTTGGTATGTGCAACTTTAAAGAATGTATTTCATCACTCCTATGGTTTAGAATTTCACAGTGATGCCACATGAATAGGAAAGGTTTACCAACTTAAATGAAGAAAAAGAATAATGCATTGAACATTTTAAACCTCAGTGGTAATTATATATACGTTTGCTGTAAGATTACACATCTCTGCAATTTTATCACATATCATATCTATCAATATTGTATGATTCTTACAGTAACAGAGATATTTCCCTAACAACATTAATCGGCCGGTCTTTTTAAACGAGGCAGCTTCTTTCCTGTCAGTAGGGAATTTAATTTGTAAATATTGTACCTGCTTCAAAGAAGCGAAAATTTTTTAACCGCCAGTGTGGATGGATTTTCAAAATAAATCTGTATTAGACAACATATCTTCCTTAATATTCGTCATTATTTTCAAAAATTCGTCTAAACTGCTTGTCAAATAAGCTTAATAAAAGGCTTTATAGGATTTAAATAAACCGGTGACAGGAGTAAAAAAAAAAAATTGTGTCATGGACGAATATAGTGCAGAAAGATTGAACGATGGAAGGTTGTGGAGGTACAAAAAAGTGAGATTGATAAAAGCATATTGTAACTTAATTCTAAGTGAGACTAATTGAATTTGACAGTCGAGGAGGCGAGGTGGTTGCTCTAGGGTTGGAGTGGCAGTGGCAGTGGGGGGGGGGGGGGGGGTGTGTAAGGAGAGGAAGCTGTGAGTATCTGGGCTGGAGCTAGCTCTGTCTTATTGGCTATCTGGCGACGTAAAGCTGCAGAATACCAAAACAACATGTCACCCCCTCGCTTCTTAAAGCTGTGAGTCGTGTTTACTCATGTTCCAGAAACATTAACATGTTCATTGCTTTGTTTCTTTGACTACAATAAAAAATTGAGTTTTTGGCATCTAGTTTTTCCGCAGTATGAGCATAGAATATAAAGATGTTCCGTCAATTATTATTATTATAACTGACAAATGTACTGTTTGTATTTCTGTTACACTTTTACCCTGCATATGTTTCGGCTGTGGTCCAGCCATCATCAGGGGTACAGGGGGGCACCCCAAACACAACCATAGACAGGGCACTCAGTCACAACCACAACAGGACACTAGCAACAAACAGGCACTCCGTCACAACCACAACAGACACTAGCAACAACAGGCACTCGTCACAACCACACAGGACACTAGCAACAACAGGCACTCCGTCACAACCACAACAGGACACTAGCAACAACAGGCACTCCGTCACAACCACAACAAGACACTAGCAACAACAGGCACTCCAGTCACAACCACAACAAGACACTAGCAACAACAGGCACTCAGTCACAACCACAACAAGACACTAGCAACAACAGGCACTCAGTCACAACCACAACAAGACACTAGCAACAACAGGCACTCAGTCACAACCACAACAAGGCACTAGCAACAACAGGCACTCAGTCACAACCATAACAAGACACTAGCAACAACAGGCACTCAGTCACATCCACAACAAGACACTAGCAACAACAGGCACTCAGTCACAACCACAACAGGACACTAGCAACAACAGGCACTCCGTCACAACCATAACAAGACACTAGCAACAACAGGCACTCAGTCACATCCACAACAAGACACTAGCAACAACAGGCACTCAGTCACAACCACAACAGGACACTAGCAACAACAGGCACTCGTCACAACCACAACAAGACACTAGCAACAACAGGCACTCCGTCACAACCACAACAAGACACTAGCAACAACAGGCACTCCGTCACAACCACAACAAGACACTAACTACAAAAAACCAAAAACATTGTGATAACGTGTGATAATTACCAAATAAACCAGTGCCAGTGAAGTGAACCTACTAGTGTACCGTGATGATGGCTGGACCACAGCCGAAACATATGCAGGGTAAAAGTGTAATAGAAATAGAAAAAGTACATTTGTTGGTTATAATACTGCTAATTGAATCAAAATGCACGGTGAATATAACGTGAAAATGTTCCGTGAATTACCTCCACAACGTTTGTCTTTTAAGTATGTCCCTTATAACACGTTGTTATACAAAGCCAGTATCTGCCGGGAAATTACACTAACATTTGCCGAGAGACATGGGTGTCATATTTGATGACTTTGGAGGTCATTCCAAAGAGTATCTACGTCTACTACATTGATTAGAAAGAATTTCATTCACGAATGGCCTCACTTCTTGATGGAGTTTTGTGGAGCCCAGAATGTTTCGTAAATCAGATTGGGGATATCTTGATTTCAGTCTTCCGCCGCGACGTTGATGATATCTGCGCTCTTCTGGGATATCTTTATCATTAACCAGCCATAATTTCACCAGCAACAAAATACAAATAGGTTGCAACATACGCACCAATTGTACTCGTGACAACTTCAAACTTACCTCTAACCAGTGGTACACAAATTTTCCAACAATCTAGGAACCACCTCAAATTTCTAGGCGCCAAAAAGGTGACCTGATGCAACTTCTATACTGAGGACTCAAAAATATTAGGCCCCAATTTGTAAAAAGAATTGGTCAGCAGGGTGACCTTACATCCGCAATTTGTGCACCATTTGCCTGTTACATTTTCCCACCAAGCAGCACATAGGGATCTACTTGTAAATAGACTCCTGACGCGTTTAAATTTCAAAATCCAGTATTACTAAGAATGTAAATCGATAGATAATGTAATTTGGGGTTTCGCGAATCTACAAGTACCATGTACTGAGTATTAATAATAAAATTACTAATCAGTTCTATAAATCGAATACCCGAAATGTAATACATAACCAACAATCTGTGATTTATAATATTTGCTGCCTCAAAGGCAGTGAAGATTTAATCTGTTGTCTTCTGAGTAATTACACGGCGTCGTGTGGTAATTATTTACCGACGTTTCGGGACAACGTAGCAATTTTGACCCGTGAAGATGGGACCGATACGTTATCCCGAAACGTCGGTAAATAATTACCACACGACGTCGTGTAATTACCCAGAAGACCACAGATTCCATCAACATCGCGGCGTAAGCCTGAAATCAAGTGAAGATTTATATTGTGGTGTGCTGCGTTGTAACGCCGTGCAATCCGGTAGGCTGTTACCAGTGATTTAGAAACACATACTGTCTCAGCCTTCAGCGTAGAAGATTGAATATGTAGATAGCGGATTGATTTTAATATTATCCTCCGAAATAAATAAGCCAGTTAAGGCTGTAAATTTAAAATCGTTGTATTATACGTGTGGGTTTTCTGCCCGATATCTTCTATGTTAGGTAACATGATGTCATTAATACAAATTTTTACAGAATGTACAGTAAAGTGAGGCTTCCCGCTGTGGTCCAAGTCAAATTTTCTTCTTTGACGTACAATACCAAGTATAGGTTCCCTGGCCCTAGTTATTATGGCTTGGCTGGCATGAGGCCTACATACTTTTCTCTCTCTCTCTCTCTCTCTCTCTCTCCTCTCTCTGGGGTAACGTAGTAATTCCAGGAAGGAAGCCAAGCGCAAATCTCAAACTCGGTTGAGTCATTCGCACACAAGGTCTTCCTGATTCTAATATTAGTGGAATGCACGAGATCTGTGGTAAAGTTAAACTGTATTTTATACCTAGCTTTGATATAAAAATACTCGAAGGTTAGGACACAAAGAACGCCGTATTTTTTTTTTTCCTTTGTCCGGCTGTGTAACTTTCCTTCTAACAAAGATACATTGAACAGTCTCAGTACACGTGCAATGACACACATTTCTTTGTTTTGCTTTCTTTTGTTTTGCCTTTCCTTGTTGCCCCTTTTGAATAACACAGACTACTATTTATTTTTGATTTCAAAACATGACGCGGTTTGAAAAGAATGTCACTATTCACGTTCCTATTTTAAAACGCTTTTAAAAAAAAAAGAGTAACCACTCATAGCACAGAACAATGCAAAACCACAAATATTGAGCTTTTGAAGAGCCTGAAGTTTTCTTCCTTTCGGGGCGTCAAATTTACCCTGTTTTCTCCGTGAGAACCCCAAATCTCAATTTGAAGAGCTTCCTTTCACATGCGTTAATGGGGTTGTCGGATAAATCTTAAACTGTAATCTGCAGAGATAAATATGGGAGATCCTATAGCTTATATTAGGCCTATGCCAACTGCAAGTGGTTGCGATAAGTGTTAAATTTTTAAAAGTCGTGTTAACTTACTCACAAAATAACTCTATTATGGAGCACAGACCTTCTAACGAAGCTAATATTTCGCCTGTTACTCAAGAAACACGCAGAATTTTAAGAAACCCAGAAGTTCATTATCGATTTCACAACAGCCCAACACTATAAGCTTATACAGGGTATACACAAAAGAATGGTGCGGTTTCCATACTAAATACATAGTAAACCGCACCATTATTTTGTGTATACCTGTATAAAGTTATACATTATGTATAAATATATAAAATTAGCCCACCACTAGTCTCTATCCCGAGCAATATCAATCCAGCCCACGCAGCCATCAATCTATTTTCTAAAGATCCATTTTAATATTATACTCTCATCTAGCCTAGGTCTTCCAAGTGGTATTTTTCCCTCAGATTTCCCCACCAAAACTTGTATACAATTCTCCTCTCCCCATTACGTTAACTTGCCCCAACCATCTCATTCTTATTGATTTGATCACTCGGCTAATATTTGATGAGAAGTACAGATCTTGAAGCTACTAATTATGTAATCTCGTGGGATCTCCTGTGACCTCATCCCACTTTGGCCCAAATATTTTCCTCAACAACCTATTGTGAAACATATTCAAGCTACGATTATCCCTGAATATGCGAGACCATGTTTCACACCCATACTAATAAATGGTAATTGTAATGTACCTATTCGTCATGACAGGCATTGTCTAAATACAGGAACACACTCAAACAACTGGAGACACATTACACACAAAAGTGATTAGAGCACAAAAATACGAATTTCTACAACGAGACTGGTAAATACAGAGTATACACAAAAGAATGGTGCGGTTTATATGTGTATATACATATAAACCGCACCATTCTTTTGTGTATACCCTGTATAGTGACCTCAGCAGATACTTAACAATAGGACACCACTTTTTTTCTTTTTTGTTAGCTGAAAATATGGTGTATATATCCACATATATGATTTATACGTACACATGCAACGCCCGTAATTATTACGACGTTGATATAATTCAGAAAAAATTAAACCTTCAGGCCAAGCACGCGACAGACATTTTTTTGTAACATCAAAGCATCTATTATAGTAAAACAGGCATAAAATGCGTTGTATCATATTAAGGAATTAGAACTTAATGTTAAGTGCCACATCTGTATTAGGCTTTTGTATTAACCTACTTTATGGAAATGAGTGTTTAATAACAATTAGTGGAAATTAACAACATGACATTCATTTGTTAACTGTCTCTGCTGTGTAGATTATGACAGCACCAATACAATATCTGGTTTAAGTCTTAATTACTGATGTAATGCTGTACTGAATGCTTGCGACATTGGAGGTTATCACAGAGGTTATAGTTCTGGGATGTTATGACATATCAAGCAGTCCTGTTGGGGGTGAAATTTGCGAGCCCGACACCGTCCATCTCTCTGCATATTACATCTCTAAAGTCACTGAACATATTTCGATTAAATTTGGTGTTAACGTCTACGTTAAACGTTGTCAAGCAAATTAAATTTTAGTTCATATAAATTAAACATAATGTCTACTTCACATTAAGTCCATCTACTGAGATAAACAGCAGCTGTTACAGGAGTAAAGTTGTCCCAGCGCTTAATTAAAAATAGGCATATGCAAGGCACTGGCGAGTGGTGGTATAGCTCCACTCATTTTTAACCTCGGCATTAGATAAAGGTAAGTGGCAAGCTTCATGCTACAGCCGCTTTACCCCAGGGAAAACAGCCTCGGTACCCTTTGAATAGGAGGTTGGTTGAACCACGTATCCGGACTGGTTTATTTGCCTTTGCGGGGAATCGAACCGCAGTTCTTTCGTTCTCCAGTCCGCAACCACCAGGCTCCACAGAAATAATTATTATGTTGATAATTAAAGGTTTACAAGGTTAGATGAAATCTTTAATTACTGGTACATAAATGAAAGGGGTAGATATTTTGATAAATAGGAGTAATTTGACGAAGAGATATTGGAATCATGTTAAAGATGAAAGGTTGTTGGAAACCTTTAAAAAGCTGGATAGATCAAAGGAGATTTTAATGGGGGAATGGAACAAACCAATGGGACTAATCCTTGAAGTTGGTGGTGATTATGTTGATGCATACATTCTATACGTAATGTGCAGGGTCGTAGTATTAGCATAGACAAGACCTGTCTGGCTTAGTAGCTAATCGCTTTCATGGTTGATTAGTCGAAAGCATTACTGAAACTGATGCAGCCGTAAGTAAATACAGGTCTCCAGCATATAACTGACAAAGGTCAATAAATTATACACTGGAATGAATACGATCTGCTAACTCACCAACGCACGTTTCCTCATACACACCCATATTTCGTCGTGGATGATTTTTTTTTCGTATACATTATAATTTCTCAACTGGTCAGTAAATTGTACCGTGTTATCTCACCCAAATGTCCATCATTCTTTACTAAACTTGATCACATCCAGAGCCAGCAGAATCCAGTTTACATTCTTATATCCATTTCAATATTACCTTCCCATCTACTCTTATTTCTCCTATATAGCTGCTTGCCTTAAGGTGCTCTCCTGCACAGAGCCTAAGACGTAAGAAATGGCCATTCGCTGGTTCGGATATTCGTTGAAAATATTAGTAGATTAATATAAACAATTTTGTTTTGAGCAACTATTACTTTATCCATCTAAAATATATTATTACATTGTGCTCTTCGGTATGCTGCAGACAGCCCCTGGCCATGGATGTATTTCATTCAGAAGGGTTTAAAATTACTGCATCGGGCCAGATCAGATAGAACAGAATGGATGACATTGTTTTGGAGAATGATGTAGAAATGGCTTACACGATAAATGGGCATCGGGCAGGAATCCTCAAAGAATAAGAGATGTAAAAGAAACGTATACTTACAAGAAATCTTAACATGTCTTACAAATGGGGCAAAGAATAGAAAAAAGCTAATAGAAGAGTCTGGTAAACAGGCCCAAAATGACACAAGATCGGTAGAAATATTAACTCATCTGACGATTTCTTCTTAAGTAGAGTCGAACTCGGTTATAACGTCATGAAGGGGACTGAATATTTTGTGTCGTTATAAACGAGCGTTGTTTTTACCAAGGAGTGTAATGTTATGGTTAACAGCGAGGCACTATTTGGTACCACAGAATATCTGACGTTATAGACGAGGTGTCGCATAAACCGATGTCGTTATAACCGGGTTCAACTGTATTCATCTACGGAGATTTATCACTGTGAAATTTATTTTTTTCGAGCTTCTCTGTTCACACTAGTTTACTCGTGTTTCATTATATCCACATCCTGTATAATGTATCAGGTCAACCTCCTTGAGAGGAATGCGAGGTTTCAACACGTACTTCAGGAATGGCGAACTGTTGGCAAGGGCATGTATTTTGTCTGGCACTGCTCAATACAGATTTTATCTACCGCAACATTTGTAACCACTTGATAATTTATCCAAAGAACATCCAGCTAAAGTAGATAAAAATCCTGCTTCTTATTTAGGGACCCTTGTCCTTAGTTCGTGCGCCCTTCGCTGAAGTGTAAGACCGAAATATGTCATTCATTCATTCTGTAGTCTGTCTTACGACAGGTCCGTAGCCTCTTCAAAAGCGAGTTCTCCACAGGGTGCGATCTAGTGCTTCCTCTTTCAATTTCCAGTATCTTTTCTCTTCCTTAAGGTCATCCAGTAGCTGCTTACGTCTTCTCTCTCGTCGTCCCGTCATTTCTATCCTTCCTTCTAACTTTCCTTCAATCACGTGTTTCACAAGGCAGTTTCTACGCAAGATGTGACCAATCCAGTTAGCCTCTCTTCTTTTTATTGTATGTACGATATTCCTCTCCTCCTTCACTCTGTGTCATACTTCTTCATTTCTCACACGATCGGTCCAACTGATCTTCTCCATTCTTCTCCAGCACCACATTTCAAAACTTTCCAGATACTTCTGATCTACTTTCCGAAGTGTCCACGTTTCAGCACCACACAAAGCTATGCTCCAAATGTAACATTTTACTGGTTTCTTCCTTAAATTTAATTCCAGTTTGCGAAATATGTTGCCCCAATATAAATCCATTTGTTAGTAATTTTATTTATTATCGGCTTCTGGAAAGTCTCTTTCGCTAGCACAGACTACACGGTGTCAAATAACAACTTTAGTGAAAAATGAAGCGTTAAACGGGGTTGCACAAGTTTTCAAAAAACAGTCGAACTCGGTTATAATGTCACGAAAGGGACTCAATATTTTGTGTCGTTATAAACATGTGTCGTTATTAATGTCTGATCACCAACTAAATGCACTTTATTTAAATAACCAAAATTAGGTTTCTTTAAAACGTTTAAAAACCCCTTTGATTTTAAACGTTTTAAAGAAACCTAATTTTGATTTTTTAAATAAAGTGCATTTAGTTGGTGATCAGACATTAATTAGTGAAAAAATGCAAGGTGAACTTAGAATAAAATGTGTCGTTATAACCGAGGAGTATAATGTTACGGTTAACACTGAGGAATTAATTGGTACCACAGAATATCTGTCGCTATAGACGAGGTGTCGTACAAACCGATGTCGTTATAACCGGGTTCCACTGTATCTAGCAGCCATCGCAAAATTCTAGACGCCAGAAGGGTAACACGAACAAGTTCCATACTGAGGACCCACATATATTTAGGCGCCACCGTAAAAAGTTCAGGCGCCCGAGCGATCTCGCGCCTGGCATATGTGCACCCCTGGGTTTGATGACATCGATGGGATTTATCGTGGCACAACTGAAGCCCCCCCCCTCCTCAAACAGGATGGAGTGTCAACAGTGTACCAGTGACATGAATATAGGACACACATAAGGTAAGAGTGGGTTGGATGTCAATTTGAATTGTCTTATAACGTTACGTTTCGATCTTAAGGTAATTCATCCCCGTTATGTTTTATACAGTCGCCCTCGGTGGACTGGTGGTTAGCGTGCTCGCCACTGGACCCAAGGTTCACGGGTTCGATCCTGACCGAGAGCGATGGATTTTTAAGGGTGTCCGGATCACCAATTCCTTCGGAGGGGAAGTAAAGCCGTCGGTCCCATGTCGTAGATTTACGGCATGTAAAAGAACCTTACGGGCATGAATAGAACTAGTAATGTTCGTAAGCAAAATTCAGCGGCCATTTCTCCTCCAAGTCTCCTGACTGCCTGCCAGATGGCTCTGGCAGTTACATCAGGATTGAGTAGAACGTGTGCGGTCAGCGGGCTGGTCACTCACTACATCAACGCACATGACCATTTTTTTTAAAGGTTTATTAACATAAATATTTACAGACTACTTACATCTCATACCTTGTAACACAATTTGTTCCTCTTACCAGTTGACCGCACCGTTTACCTTTTATTAGGGCTTATGGTTCGTAGCTTCGTGATTGCGGTGAAAATTAACTCAACACAAAAAACACCACCAACTCTTATGTCCATCACAGCAGTCTATGTGTTGGCCGTTTGTGCATGTATACACATGACCATAGAAACCTCCGAAAGGAGGCCCCTATGCTCCGCGTGGAGCGACAGGGACAAACAACAACAACAACAATGTTTAATACAAATGTTATAAATGTTATATTAAAAAACACAGTCTTACACAACACATATACAAACTTTACAGGTTATATAGTTTCGGCTTTGTTAAAAAGCCAGCATCAGACATTTCTTTATCAAGAGAGGTCCAGTGAAACGTATCCTTGCTTATGGGATTGAGATATCTGTACAATATTCGTCATAAGGTACATAAAATATGGATAAATTATGAAGTACAGAAAGGTTTTTAGTGCTATAGTTTTAAGTATAAATAAAAATGGCAGGCATTACATCTGACATGCTGAAGCACACGACTATATTGTTCTTCCAACGCACTGTGAACTTCTGATTTAACAAAAGTAAATCACTGTGGAAGAACACGACATTAGTGTCAATCTGAGCCCATCCATTTTATACTTTATATAATTTGTGAGATCTCGCAAAATTACATTTTTTACCTTGCATTTGAAGTTTTTTTGTATAAATAAACGCCTGAGGATGATCAGCTTGATCGAAACACGTAGTGTTTGAAAAAATATAATAACAAATAAATGTTGTGTCAGACGGAATACGTAGTTTCACATTATTAGCACCGTGCATTTTGTTAAATCAATAATAAGACCGACAAATGCACTATATTGACCAATTTTATTTTGGCCTATTTCCCCTTACCCTACACGTGTTTCGGAACTTTAAAGTTCCATCTTCAGGGGCTTGTCTTAAGCTACCTATTATTTACACATTAAAAAACAGATTCACAATATGTACAATAGTCTGCTGACAGTCATAAAACCACTTATAAAAATATTCGGAACACTTTAAAATAGTACGATGTGTACAGTTATCAGTTAGAAATGTAAAAGCTCCTATAACAAACAGTTTTTTACACTTCTACGTGAGCTTTTACATTTCTAACTGATAACTGTACACATCGTACTATTTTAAAGTGTTCCGAATATTTTTATAAGTGGTTTTATGACTGTCAGCAGACTATTGTACATATTGTGAATCTGTTTTTTAATATGTAAATAATAGGTAGCTTAAGACAAGCCCCTGAAGATGGAACTTTAAAGTTCCGAAACACGTGTAGGGTAAGGGGAAATAGACCAGAATAAAATTGGTCAATATAGTGCATTTGTCGGTCTTATTATTGATTGGAATACGTAGTGTTATTTGTGTAAGACAGTCGTGTGCTTCAGCAAATCAGATGTAATGCCTGTCATTTTTATTTATTTTTATTTTTATTTATTTTTAAAACTATATCACTAAAAACCTCTCTCTACTCCCTATTTTTATCCATATTTTATATACTTTATGACAAATATTGTAATGAGATCTCAATCCCATAAGCAAGGACACGTTTCACTGGACCTCTCTTGATAAAAAAAATGTCTGATAATGGCTTGTTAACAAAGCCGGAAATATTAACATATAAAGTTTGTATATGTGTTATGTAAGACTGTGTTTTTTTAAAATAACACCACGTTTCTTTCCCTTACGCACTTGATGTATCGGTGTTCAGGCTGCCACTGATGAGGGGACATTATCCATATCATCACCATCATCAGAGTTCTCCTCAGGTTAGGGGGTGTGTGCTATTGATTTACGATCACTTCACTTGTTACGTTTGATAAAATTTATAACAGATCTTTACTTACAAACGTACATCTAAATTTCTAGTTTTTTGAGACATATTTTACACTACTCAAGTTCAAAAGCGTACGGAACACATAAACAACTCAAAGCCAAATGACAGCACTTAGGTTAACAGCGAATAATTCAGCTAACATAAATAATGGCTGGATGTTATATAAAATTCTTTACTGGGAATTTTTTATAAATGCCGGCTGTTTTTCATAATAGCCACATTCTACATTCCCAACCCAAAAACATGCAGCAGGCTTTCTGTAACAGGCGCACATTGGAAGATGCATTAAAACATTGCGACCCCAAAGTTCTGAACAAAATTCTGTACAACAATTGTGTTAACCAAATTACCTAGATAAACAGCAGTAGTGCTGTCGGTATAGCGGCTAGGCTACGGGCCGCAAGGTCCGATGTTCTAATCCCGGTAGGAGCTCCAGACATTTCTCTTCCCCAAAACGTCCAGATCGGCTCTGGGTCCAGCAGCCTCCTAGTCAATGCGCACTGGTGTTCCCTCAGGGGATAAGGCGGCCAAGGCGTAAATTTGACCACTCACCTCCATCTAGTACCGAAATTAGGAGTCAATGGAGCTATACCTCTTCTCCCCCTATATTCCTTCATGGCCTTGACAGGGAAATATTCACCTCTACCAAAATACTACCTAGGGGTTATGATATAATTTATATCTCCAAGAAAATAATTTTACAGGTGTTAGGCAAGGAGATATATTAGCGCCATACCTTTTTCTGATATTGATGGATGATATTATAAAGGAGAGTATAAAGAAAACAAAACTTTATAGTGGGAAATTGGCGACTGCAAACAATTAAGATTTCAGATTAAATTAAGTTACAGACCAACTGATGCACACTAAAACCACTTTTTATGTAGCTTTATTATTAAAATTGTTAACAATTTTAATAATAAAGCTACATAAAAAGTTAACATTGTTAACAATTTTAATAATAAAGCTACATAAAAAGTTAACATTGTTAACAATTTTAATAATAAAGCTACATAAAAAGTTAACATTGTTAACAATTTTAATAATAAAGCTACATAAAAAGTTAACATTGTTAACAATTTTAATAATAAAGCTACATAAAAAGTTAACATTGTTAACAATTTTAATAATAAAGCTACTTAAAAAGTGGTTCTAGTGTGCACCAGTTGGTCTGTAACTTAATTTAATATGACGAAAATGCACGGTGTCAACAGTGTGAAATTTTTAAGATTTCAGAATTAGTATTTGCCGATGATGTAGTATTAACAGCATCGAATCAAAGAACCTTGCAATATAATTTAAACATTTGGAATGCTGAATTTAAGAAACGGAAAATGATAATTAACAACAGTAAAACAAAACCGATGGTAATAGCAAAGGAGCAGAAAAGGCACAAAATTACACTAGGAGATACAACATTAGAACAAGTTAGAAGTTTTAAATATTTGGGAGCAACAATTGGTGAAGACGGAAAGATGAATGAGGAACTGATTAATAGAACATCTAATGCTGGAAAACTCTACTACGCAATTAACCGAGGATTTATTAACAAAAAAGAAGTAAATAAGAAGACAAAAATAGCAGTGTATAAGGCAATTTACATACCAACATTAACATACAGCTGTGAATCATGGACCTTATTGGATACACATAGAAGTAAAATGGACCTTATTGGTACACATAGGAGTAAAATGGACCTTATTGGTACACATAGGAGTAAAATGGACCTTATTGGATACACATAGGAGTAAAATGGACCTTATTGGTTACACATAGGAGTAAAATGGACCTTATTGGATACACATAGGAGTAAAATGGACCTTATTGGATACACATAGGAGTAAAATGGACCTTATTGGATACACATAGGAGTAAAATGGACCTTATTGGATACACATAGGAGTAAAATGGACCTTATTGGATACACATAGGAGTAAAATGGATCTTATTGGATACACATAGGAGTAAAATGGGCCTTATTGGATACACATAGGAGTAAAATGGACCTTATTGGATACACATAGGAGTAAAATGGACCTTATTGGATACACATAGGAGTAAAATGGACCTTATTGGATACACAAAGGAGTAAAATGGACCTTATTGGATACACATAGGAGTAAAATGGACCTTATTGGATACACATAGGAGTAAAATGGACCTTATTGGATACACATAGGAGTAAAATACAGGCCTTAGAAATGAGATTTTTGAGAAGAGTTGAAAAGGTAACAAAACGGGATAGAATCAGAAATCAAGTAATTAGAGAACAACTGCAGGTGGAACCATTACAAGAGCGTATTGAGAGAACCCAGTTGAGATGGTTTGGTCACGTATGTAGGATGGATGACCAAAGATACCCTAAGCAAGCCTTTGAAGCAAGACCAGAAGGAAGGAAGAAGAGAGGAAGACCAAGAGTGAAGTGGGAAGAAAATGTAAGGAGAGGACTCCAGGAGAGAGGAGTGGACTGGAGGCAGGCTAGGAAAAAGTCTATGGACAGATCTGCATGGAGATCCCTCGTGTGAACCTCGACACCGGAAGGTAGAAGAGGACGACTAAGCAAGCAAACAAGCTAGAAAATAATAAGAGCAATTATTATTATTATGAATTTCAAACTATAATATGACGTATAGGTATACAGGCGGTAGACGTACAAGATCTACGGACAGGGGAACACATTTGGAAGACGTGAGAGTTAAGTGGGTAAAACAATATTACGACCTTACAGAAACAGAATGTGATGTTGTAGATTGGATTTCTCTGGCTAAACATTGGGACCAATGAATAGATAATCACTTACTAAAACTTTCAGGCATGTTGGTTGTTATGTATATCACAAGGTCTAAATCTAAACAATATGCCCTTTGTCCAGACGCTATATATTTCACATTACTGTCAAAATAAACAAGCAAGCATCAACTCCATAAACAGAACTCGCCTATTGGTTTTCCCAATAAAAGCATTGTTTTCGGCGAAGTACGGACTGAATCTTCATACATACTGCTCGTTCGCAGTATGGATACTCGTGTAGTATTTTTAGTTCTTTCGAAGGGATTACCGTTGCCTAAGTAAACCAAACACTCATATCAACCTCAAATTTTCTCAATCGTTTTCCAGCCGCAGTTTTTTTTTATATAGGTATCTTTTATTCGGTTTATTCGGACACGGAAAAATTTCGAAGGGTTTAGCACCCAGAAGACCACACTTGGAGTTACAACACCTGTAATAGTAGTCGAAACAGTTGCCTAACATCTACATAGCCACCGCCTTGTCTATTACTATTTCTCTATTTTATATTTTTTGCCTAATGTTACTAGTCCCACTTGACTCTTAGCGTTTAGGGTAGAAAAAAAATGCCAAATTGTTAAGCCCCAACATGTGCTAAGAGCGGTCGCCTTTCTCCAAATCTCATTTTCCCTAAGGGTTTGCCCTTTTGTACGACAGCTGAGGTAGGATTATATTTACAAGGATTTACACTTTTAAGTAAGGGGTGTACATATCCCGGGCGCCAGCTCGCCTCTGCGACCAAATTTTGTACGGTGGTACCTAATATTTGTGGGTACTCAGTATGAAAGCTTGCTTCATGTCACCTTTGTGGCACCTAGAATTTTGAAATTGCTCCTAGAATTTTCGGAAATCTCTGCATCCCTGTTTCAAATCGGAACAAGCCAAAAAATAATAGCCTATATGAAACTGTGCTTTCACTTCGTTCTTGTGAAACTTTTAAGGAAACTTCGGTTTCCACAAATGGTTGACAAATTCTTTACCAGCTCAACGTCTCTTAGCTTCTCAATGAGGATCTACTCCACAGAGTTTTAAGCAATATACATTTAAATAACATTTAATACTTTGCCCCTGCCCATCTTTAATAATAATAATAATTCTTGGCTCAACAGCCCTGTATGGGCCTCCTCTTGCCTCCTCTTGTCGAGGTTACTAAGTCATGCGCATTCATGGCAGCTGGTGACCGGCCAGCTAGCCGCGCTTAGTGTTCTATCGATCCTGATGTGCACGCCAGAGTCATCTGGCAGGCAGTCAGGAGACTTGGATGAGAAATGGAGGCAATTTGGCTTACGCAACATGCCCGTAAGGTTCTTTTACATGCCGTAAATCTACGACATGGGACCGACGGCTTGGTGGAAGTGGTGCTCCGGATTTTATCATCCTTAAAAATCCATCGACCTCGGTCGGGATCGAACCCGCGAACCTTGGGTCCAGTGGCGAGCACGCTAACCACTAGTCCACCGAGGTCGAGCCCTGCCCATCTTACTTCCCTGTTATACAGATCTACAGGTAACACTGCTTAGGAAAATAACAGCTGTTTTTGTGAATATAATATATAACGCGGTTAACAAACGCAGTTGTGTTAATGTAATGTGTTTTAAAGTGCTAACAGCGTAAAGGGTCTAGTCCGCAAAACTTGATAAAGGAGCACAAATAAACAGAGTTTCGGACGAGGTTAAATGCAGTGAGATGATAATATTTACACTCAGATTATAACGGTCGACTTCTAAGTCTTTAGACGCTGTTGTGAACATGTAGACAAGTGCACAACACTCCATGTATAAGCCACAATTTGTTACCAACCGGATAATTGCAAGCTGATCAGGATACAATTAATTCTCTTTATGAATATTTTTATATTGTTAATTCCGTGCGATATAATATACTTATTGTTAAAAACCAACAATTTGAACAAACAACATATATATATATATATATATATATAGAGTATATCTTTATGCAATTGTGGTGACAATTCTGTATTGTTATTATTACGAAGTGCTCATCACATGACAGGGTGTCATTATATTCACGCGCTACTACACGGCCTCTTTCATCTTTCATTTGTTTATCCTTAACACAAACCAACAGCTAATTTCATCCATTCCAGAGCTACCGCCTGGTTGTGCTATATTTTGTTGCATGCTCGATGCCCAACTCTTTCTTTGGTCTCACAGGTACTTAGTAATATGCCAATTTCCTTCGTGCTACCTTGGATGTAACTTACACCAACTGTATAACAAATGTACACTTTATTATCTGTTATTTAATACAGTTTATATTAAAAAATAGTCCAACATGTTTCGAACTATGTTACAGTTCATCTTCATGAACTCAATTGTTTGTTACAACAGCTATCTACGTATGACGAGTGTGGTGTGTCTAAAAAAATAGTGTGATCGTGAAGCCTCGAAAAATGAGGCGGCCTAGGCCCCCAAAGGGGTTGTCAAGCCATTGAAAAAAAAATCGATGTATGGTACTCATCAAAATATATAAGTTGGTAGATAAAATGTCGCTAACTGTGTTCAGTTTTGGACACTGTATCTGCTGCTTCATGCTCGCCATTTGTTTGCTAGTGGTATACATATATATATGTATATATATATAGTGGTATACCACTAGCAAACAAATGGTGAACACGAAGCAGCAGATACAGTGACCACAAACTCAACACAGTTAGCGACATTTTATCTACTAACTTATATATTTTAATGAGTACCGTACGTCTATAGCTGGTGTAATAAACAATTGAGTCCCTGAAGATGAACTGTGACATAATTCGAAACATGTTGGACTATTTTTAATATAAACTGTATTAAATATCAGATAATAAAGAGGGTACATTTGTCGGAACATGATTTTATATAATGCATGGAGGGTATTATTGTTATTATTATTATTATTATTATTATTATTATAAGTGCCTGATGGAAATACGTTCCAAGTACATGGCATTCCAGAGAATGCCACTGTCTGTAACGCAGAAGAGGAAGAAAAAGAGAACTCACTTTAGGGCATTAGAAAAAGGCGGAATTTATCACTACTATAAAGTAGGGCTGTTCTATAGAAATCTGTCTTTTATTCATAACGACTGACACAAATAATTTTAGAGCTGCAGTTGTGGAGGTCTTTTGTACTGCATTATTTGCAACAGATTTAGAAATACTGTTGGCGTGGGCCGACTTCAACAACTTGTCTATACGCGTGGGTTACCACATTACAGTCTGCAGCACTGAATAACGAATAATAGCTCTCCATTCACGCATATAAACTTTATGGACACAAACTTCACTTTTAAATTGTTTGTTTGCACGTAAAATACACACCTACGATACAAGCAGTTGAAATGTAAACGCTTGATTGCACTGTCTCAAATTATGACAAGTGTTAATGATTGTGCCGGAATGTGGAATCCTTGAACTCGTTAAAAAGCGTTTTAATACTTCTGTGGTGATATATATATATATATATATATATATATATATATCGTGAGGCTTTGTTATTTTAACGACGCTGTCGTTACTTCCGATTGAATGGTGTTTGATGTCAGGTAGATTAGCTAGCAATGCACTTGGTAATATGTGGAAGGAAACGGTTGTGGTTTAACACCGTCCTGTCATTTGCGTGGAGTAACTGAAGTTAATCACGAAAACCTTAAGTATGATAGCTGGTGTTCCGAATGAAGTTAGATGCAGGTATCTCCCAAACACGTCCGAGGCTCCACCTCTCTTGGTAACATCACATCATATCGGATATGTAATCAATTTTCACTACAAATTCATAACACGAAAGGCATACTATAGGGCGTCTGTTTTCTTCTTTAAAGGGACTTTGATTTAAATCCCTCCGACGTCTTACTTGCTTAAGATTTTGAATCTTCTAACACGCAATAATTTCTTCGTTATCGTCCCAAAGTCTCCCATCTGTTAGGTTAAACCTTTAGCAAAAGACCTCAGGGCATTAGCTTTTCAAATCAGAGTCTTAAATATAAATATGACATGTTAGAACACTAAATAAACTCCACATTTTGTAATTCAGTTTTGTCCAGTCAGTTTACTAATCAGTTTCTTTATCATCATAATAAACAACTAATAATTTCCTAAACCGCATTAAACGCATTCTTTGAACAGTTTGTGGTAATAAATAAATTTTTAAATGCTATATACTTAGATAAATTCAGGCTTGAAAGTACTACAAAGGCAAGTCCATTAAAGCTCCCTAACTTGTTCACATTTCTTTCTTTATGGAATATAAAAATCTGAGTTACAGAAGTCTACATTCGTTAGTCTTCCCTTAATATCAGCACTAGCACTGAGAGACAAGTGTGATGCCGTAGGCGAATGACGGAGACTTCTTACGTAACTCGTAATACGAAACACTTCTTGTGCGAACTTAAACTAGTTGAAGGTGATGCCTCAGTCAAATATTTTAATCAAAATGTTCGTGTTGAAAACCCTCGCCTGTTTAACAGCCATCGAGTAATTTATCTCTTCAAAACCCAGTGGTTACTTTACGCAGTACCAAATTTAACATTCAGATCTTCTACGTTCTGCCCACACAGTGTATTTATGTGTTTTGTGTGGATCTGAGAACAAACAGCGATTATTTCACTGTACAGCATTAACTGACTGGTTTGTATAACTGAGACGGAGTGTGTTTACTGCGCGGTACGGACTGTATTTATGTGTTTTGTGTGGATCTCAGAACAAACAGCGATTATTTCACTGTACAACATTAACTGACTGGTTTGTATAACTGAGACGGAGTGTGTTTACTGCGCGGTACGGACTGTATTTATGTGTTTTGTGTGGATCTCAGAACAAACAGCGATTATTTCACTGTACAGCATTAACTGACTGGTTTGTATAACTGAGACGGAGTGTGTTTACTGCGCGGTACGGACTGTATTTATGTGTTTTGTGTGGATCTCAGAACAAACAGCGATTATTTCACTGTACAACATTAACTGACTGGTTTGATAACTCGAGACGAGTGTGTTTACTGCGCGGTACGGACTGTATTTATGTGTTTTGTGTGGATCTCAGAACAAACAGCGATTATTTCACTGTACAACATTAACTGATGGTTTGTATAACTGAGACGGAGTGTGTTTACTGCGCGGTACGGACTGTATTTATGTGTTTTGTGTGGATCTCAGAACAAACAGCGATTATTTCACTGTACAACATTAACTGACTGGTTTGTATAACTGAGACGGAGTGTGTTTACTGCGCGGTACGGACTGTATTTATGTGTTTTGTGTGGATCTCAGAACAAACAGCGATTATTTCACTGTACAACATTAACTGACTGGTTTGTATAACTGAGACGGAGTGTGTTTACTGCGCGGTACGGACTGTATTTATGTGTTTTGTTGGATCTCAGAACAAACAGCGATTATTTCACTGTACAACATTAACTGACTGGTTTGTATAACTGAGACGGAGTGTGTTTACTGCGCGGTACGGACTGTATTTATGTGTTTTGTGTGGATCTCAGAACAAACAGCGATTATTTCACTGTACACATTAACTGACTGGTTTGTATAACTGAGACGGAGTGTGTTTACTGCGCGGTACGGACTGTATTTATGTGTTTTGTGTGGATCTCAGAACAAACAGCGATTATTTCACTGTACAACATTAACTGACTGGTTTGTATAACTGAGACGGAGTGTGTTTACTGCGCGGTACGGACTGTATTTATGTGTTTTGTGTGGATCTCAGAACAAAAGCGATTATTTCACTGTCACAACATTAACTGATTGGATTTATAACGAGAGTGTGTTTACTGCGCGGTACGGACTGTATTTATGTGTTTTGTGTGGATCTCAAACAAAAGCGATTATTTCACTGTACAACATTAACTGACTGGTTTGTATAACTGAGACGGAGTGTGTTTACTGCACGGTACGACCTGAATCTTTAAATATAACTGAGGTTAATCTTAGTATTTAAAGGGTTTATAAAGCAATAAGTAATTCTGAATTCAATGATCGATATTTTTGGAACGGGAACGTATTATGTGTGCCTTTCTTTAGGGTGACCTACACAAATAATAAGAAATAAGTGTACTGAAAATATATACAGCCTATCTTATTCTTTTAATTCAGAAAGTTATGTTTTCAGTACGGATTACTGCCTTTTGGAATGTGACGTCATGTAACATGTTTACTGATTATCATAGTTTCGGAGCTACATACTGCCTCCATATTCGGTGCGGAGCAAGGAGGTAGACATTTCCTTCGAAACGTTAGTAAAAAAAAATGCAAGATGACATGGTGTCACATCGAAGACAGTAATTTTCAGTCACTGATATAAGAACCTCAATTCTCACACACTTAAGATTTATAAAATTAATTCCACTGACTCTAATTTCACGTGTCAAAACACGCGTTTCTATTCCTGCTTTAAAATTTTGTGATAGCAGAATCTTATCCGTTGCTACTTTATTCTACAATTTCATGTGATCGTTTACAATAGGCTACTACTGTGAAGTAAATAATCTAAACCATAACAGGAATATTTTAAGTCAAAATAATGGATTGAAAATTACAGTATAAAGAACACGCAAAACATAGGCTCATATTTTATTCTAGCTTCACCGTGCATTTTCAGTAACTATTATCTCACTACCAACTAAATGCACATTTATTTAAAAAAACCAATATAAGTTGCTGATAGAGGAACACATGGACGGCATTTGATAAGTACAGGGCATACACAAAAGAATGGTGCGGTTTTAATAGTGAACACTATTAAAACCGCACCATTCTTTTGTGTATGCCCTGTACAATCCAGTGACCCCCTGATGATGGTTTTATAGAAACCGAAACATATGTAGGGGCCTTTTAGACGATTTAAAAGAAAAACCTTATATTGGTTTTTTTTTTAATAAATGTGCATTTAGTTGGTAGTGAGATATTAATAGGCTCATAATTAACACCAGGATTAATTCAAGGCATATTTAGTAAATATATAAGTTCAATAATCTCCAATATTCCTGTTACACAGTCTACACACTTGACGTCATGCAGTGTGTTTACGAATGTGGTACGTTGTTCTCCAAAGTTTCTAATATTACAGAAACTTCTCATCAAGTAAACACGGCTTCTTCCTGTTTGTTCAGTCTGAGCTCAATTCCTTTGCCTCATCACCAAACTTAAACACTGTACTTATAGTGTGTACGCCAGGCTTTGTGCTACAACAAGTGTTTTGCAAGAGATTGATCAGCCATAAGAAAACAAAATTTAATTTTCTTGATGATGAAACATATTTATTGTTTCTCTAATTTAAAAATGGATTTTTAAATGTTTCATAAATAAATTATTTCGGAGAGTGGCGCTATTTAATGCATATTTAAATGATACGTGTTAAACGCTGTAATTTATAACAGATGTTGGGCGATTCAGTGTAATTGGCACGGAACTTGTACCACTGTATACAGATGCAGTAGCGTTTAACAATTAATGATGATTTGTTTTGCCTCAGGACATCGCCATTTTGGTCTCTGTAGCTAAAAACACAGAGCGAATTATCTCTTAACGGAATTCATTATACGATATATAAACAATAAAATTTTTAACCTATAGCTTCGTATTTTATAATATGGATTACATTCTTTAAAACAAGTACTTCTAAAGTAAGCACACATCAGATACGACAATTTTGATAGCGAATGTTCTTTTTAACACTAAAGCAGTAATCCCTTAAATTTGTTATTATGCACAATCTGGTTCACCATTAACAATCGCTGTGTCTTCTATCATTCCTACGACAAAGAATGATTAAGCGGTTCAGGGATGTACAAATCTGGGCGACAGGTGGCCCGGCGTACTGAATTGTGTACGGTGTGACCTAATATTTTTTTGGTACTCGGTATGTAACTTGCTGCAATAGGCAGGTAGAAAAACACGAGACAGACAAGCTGTATGTTAAATCAGTTTTGCCTGAGGATGGGGACGGAGCTAGTCCCCGAAACGTTGCATTTAAACGAGCTAACGCGGCTGAAAGCCCGAGAAGACTTTTTTGAGACTATATTGCTGCAATATCACCCATATGGCGCACAGAAGTTTGAGGTCTATCGGTAGATTTCTAGAAAATTTGCGAGTTTCTGAGGTTAATTTCTCTAGTCAGAATTACCTCTTAATATTTTTACTGGAGACATGGAGGGTCGGTGTATTTATTGTGAAGTACAAAGTGAGATGTATGCTCTTTTAGGATATTACGCAGCACAGAGTGGTAGTTCTGTACCGACGTTTCGGTACAACATATCGGTCCCATCTTCAAGGGCCAAGAAGTCCTTCTTAGACTTCTTGACCCTTTAACATGGGACCGATATGTTGTCCCGAAACGTCGGTACAGAACTATCACTCTGTGCTGCGTAATATCCCAGAAGAGCGCAGATGTCATCTACATCGTGGCGGAAGCCTGAAATCACGCAAAGTAGAAAGTCATTGTTTTTAAATATTAATTAGATGAATTTCACACATCACACCTCAAACGCGGTATTAATATCAACGGTATGTGCTTCAAAATCTGAAAAAAAAAAGCGTCCCCGAAATAGAACCAAAATGTGGATAAGCAGTAAATGGGCCTGTGGTATTTGTGAACTCTATTCTGAAAAGTCTTAGTCCGTTACCAAAAATTGTGAACAAATGCGTACGTTGGAATATACAAAATGCCGCGCATAATCAAGCATTACACGAGTGTAAACACATCACACAGTAAACTGCCGTGATAACTATTTCGAAACATACTTTAACCTCGGGTAGTACTAAGTGGTAATTGTTATCATGTTTTCATGATTCTATTTCAGTCAATGATTAATTTTTGACGTCACAAACATGGACAAAGTAGTCACGCACGCTTGTGACTTTCATTTGGTCACGAATGTGGCAAAATAAAGGGTTGGGGGGTGGAGATGACTTCTACTTCACAACGTTTCTGGCAACATTACAGTGGTGGAAATGGCTTCTACTTCATAACGTTTCTGGCAACATTACAGTGGTGGATATGGCTTCTACTTCACAACGTTTCTGGCAACATTACAGTGGTGGAAATGGCTTCTACTTCACAACGTTTCTGGCAACATTACAGTGGTGGAAATGGCTTCTACTTCACAACGTTTCTGGCAACATTACAGTGGTGGAAATGGCTTCTACTTCACAACGTTTCTGGCAACATTACAGTGGTGGAAATGGCTTCTACTTCACAACGTTTCTGGCAACATTACAGTAGTGGAAATGGCTTCTACTTCACAACGTTTCTGGCAACATTACAGTAGTGGAAATGGCTTCTACTTCACAACGTTTCTGGCAACATTACAGTGGTGGAAATGGCTTCTACTTCACAACGTTTCTGGCAACATTACAGTGGTGGAAATGGCTTCTACTTCATAACGTTTCTGGCAACATTACAGTGGTGGAAATGGCTTCTACTTCGCAACGTTTCTGGCAACATTACATTGGTGGAGATGGCTTCTACTTCACAACGTTTCTGGCAACATTACAGTGGTGGAAATGGCTTCTACTTCACAACGTTTCTGGCAACATTACAGTGGTGGATATGGCTTCTACTTCACAACGTTCTGGCAACATTACAGTGGTGGAGATGGCTTCTACTTCACAACGTTTCTGGCAACATTACAGTGGTGGATATGGCTTCTACTTCACAACGTTTCTGGCAACATTACAGTGGTGGAAATGGCTTCTACTTCACAACGTTTCTGGCAACATTACAGTGGTGGATATGGCTTCTACTTCACAACGTTTCTGGCAACATTACAGTGGTGGATATGGCTTCTACTTCACAACGTTTCTGGCAACATTACAGTGGTGGATATGGCTTCTACTTCACAACGTTTTCTGGCAACATTACAGTGGTGGATATGGCTTCTACTTCACAACGTTTCTGGCAACATTACAGTGGTGGATATGGCTTCTACTTCACAACGTTTCTGGCAACATTACAGTGGTGGAAATGGCTTCTACTTCACAACGTTTCTGGCAACATTACAGTGGTGGAAATGGCTTCTACTTCACAACGTTTCTGGCAACATTACAGTGGTGGAAATGGCTTCTACTTCACAACGTTTCTGGCAACATTACAGTGGTGGAAATGGCTTCTACTTCACAACGTTTCTGGCAACATTACAGTGGTGGAAATGGCTTCTACTTCACAACGTTTCTGGCAACATTAGTGGTGGAAATGGCTTCTACTTCACAACGTTTCTGGCAACATTACAGTGGTGGAAATGGCTTCTACTTCACAACGTTTCTGGCAACATTACAGTGGTGGAAATGGCTTCTACTTCACAACGTTTCTGGCAACATTACAGTGGTGGAAATGGCTTCTAGTTCACAACATTTCTGGCAACATTACAGTAGTAGAGTTGACTTCCCAGAATTAGGTGAATAGCTCCAGGTTCGTGAAATGTGTAAGTGGGATGACCAACTCACACTTTAAAGGAAATTACTACAGCGAATGTCCGGGAATTCACTCCTATGTGTATCGTTATTAGAAACCATATTAGTGACGTATTGGGGCACTGGAGGTAGTTTAGTTACCAATATTCACTGTATTTACGAATACTGTTTCCAAGTAAAATGTTCTACATATCAGATGTTAAGACTCCCGTTTTCGAAAATCACATTCTACCTCTGATCCCTTATGTTAACTTACAACATAAACGCTTATTTGAAAGGCAGAGCGCGGCTCCTGTGGAAATTTTAATTTTCAGTGACATGAAACTTAAGCAATGAGCTTACGTATCAACTGTAGAGTACCTTTCTTCGGATTTTAAGCTGTAACAAAAAAAAAAGCAATCCCATTACAGGCCTGGACAGGCCCTTAGGGTTCCAGGAGGTTCAGACTCCCAGATTTCTAGACAATCGGCACATTTAGGTGGTAAGGTTGTCAGCCATACGCAACCGGCCGCCTTTACCCCCAGGAAAGATTCCTGGTACTCATTTCTGTTAGAGGCTGAGTCGACCCCAGGGCCATAGTGCGACCGAAAGGATTATGTCAATGAAAAATTCCAGTGACACCATCGGGAATCAAACCCACGACCTTTCGGCTTGTAGCGCAGTGCCTCAACCAACTGCGCCACCGCGTGCCCCAAGCTGTAACAAACATCCGCCTTAATTACTGATGTAATTTAACCACATTACTTAGAAATAATATATTAGCTGATTTATTTTCTAAAGCAACGCGCCTATGCAATAAGATATCTCTTGCAGAGTGGAATTACAGAGCGCTGTGGGGAATCAGCAAATATCTTACATATTAGCTATAGTCTACCGTCAGCTGAATTTCTTTCTATGCTAAATTTTCCGCTAAAATTATATTGTAAAACCCACAGTACCTGAAAATGATGTAGGATTTCAATGTGTTTCTGTTGTAAGGAAATATGACCCACCGATCCTGGATTCTTTCATGGCGGAGAGGTTATTTAATCAATCTAGCGGGAAGAAGAGATGTTACTGGAACATGTGCTTGAAGGACGCCAACAGGACTTACCAGCCACGGTGATGAATGCGGGGTTCGCTTTGCGATGGCGATCCACTGTGGGAGAGCGTCAATTTTCGGCTTGTGGGTCCTTGGCCCCAATTCTCTGAGACAAAGTCACGTCTTATGTAAATTTTGTTCTTTCCTCTTTTTTTTTTAGAATAGAATAAGAAATATTCTGCTATCCGACAATTTCTCTACAACTCAGGAACTGTATAAAAAAATTTAAACCACGTTCTTATTTTTCACACCACAAATTAAAAATGTAATTCGCGTTCACACTCATGTGTTCTCCTAACAGCACTTCCACTTTTATAAACAAGTCATGAAATATTTACTTCTACGATCCACTGATAATTAACTTCTTAACTTTCCGAGTATTTCTTTACGACTCGCAGAAAACATACACAATTAAGCACACAAATAATATCGTCACTTCTGTCCCATCTAAGCACCACTTAAAATATCCTTCTTTTAAAGACGCTATGAAATACACATAACTATTTCTAGTTCCAATCTGATACCCTGTAGCAAGCTTTGCGTTCTACAGCACACCGACTGTCATACCCCTAAATTGTTCTCATGAAACGTCCAAACATACAGTTTAGTTAAAACTTTAGTCTTTGTGTTTTAAAACATATCAGAGATGCATTTATTTCGAATACAAAGTGACATATGTCTGAAGATGATTTCGGTTGTTGTTTTGAAAGCCGCTTTCAAACATACACCAAACACGACCACCTCGGACCAAAGCGCACACCAAACTGACACTTCAGGCCTCAACCAGCACACAGATCCAGCGGAGGCCAATACGACTGTGTGCTGTTTCAATGCAGGGCCTGCGCCATAGACCACTGCTCGCACATGCGTCCTAATGTCAGAGGGCAGGGGGTAGAGCACAGCTGGAGGAACAGCGACGAGAGCAAGGGGGTGAATTACAACAAGAGGAATAGCAAAACTGAAAGGGGATGAGTTTAGCAAGTACAGGCACTTTTCGTAAAGCATGTACTCGTCTCTAAAGTTACGATACGAATTATAAAATAGTTTCCTTCCAATCTGATTGTGTTATTTTGTGTGTACTTTCAGCTTGAGATGAAGATATTGCTAGGCCACTCTCCAATACAGAAATATTTCGGGATCATTTGAAGAGGAATAGGGAAATTTATCGTACATGAAGAGAAACTTCTATACATAGAATAAAATGCCTTGATAGTAGGAGATCAAGAAATGGAGAAAAATCACTTCTACTGGTTTTATATGAGACTTGATGTATCTGAGTGCGTTAAAATGTTAATATTATTTTCTTCTGAAATATTCGTAATAAGTTTCATGAAAAGGCATTTCTTTTTTCAGAAGTGATTTGAAGTGAAAGTCAGGCAGACATTTAGATGCCGCGAGCGGCCTTTCAAATGTAAGGAAAGACAGGCAAAGATGTAGAAGAGTGAATAAGTTGATTTAATGTTAGCAATAAAATATAGGATAGATGTGCATGTAAATTAAATTAAATGAAAATTGGTACGGTGGAAAAAGTATGGCAAGACCAAGCACTCATCATATATGCCTTAAAATTGCGTCCTTTCCTTTTTAAGACGTCTGTTTTGCCGTCGTTAATAATATAACTCTTACCAACTTGATTAATTTCTGAACCAAAATTCTCTCTTCTCTGAAGAAGATTTGAAACTTTGCTGATAACGGATACTTCGCTGATAACATAAGCGTATCATACAAGTTTCATCAAATGGTTATAAGAAATTTTAATCAAAGTCGGATATCAAAAGACCGTCAGTATCCTTATGTAAGCATAAAGGAGGTCCATTTCGTGTGGTTTTAAGTACAGTCGAACCCGCTTACAACTACATCGGTTTATACGACACCTCAATTTTAGAGTCAAATACGCTGTGATGCCAATTAATTCCTCCCTGTTAACCAAAACATTGCACTCCTCGATTATAACCTACTTCGACTGTATTCATTCCTTCAACGTTTCGAAAACACACCATATGATCTTATGATAGAAGATAATCAGTTATGGCTTTGTATTTAGTCAAATCAGCAATCATGAATTTCAGATTTGCTGCAGTAATTATACGTCTGTACTTCCTAAACCCATCGACAAAACTATAATTAAAATAATATTTAATTTAAATCTGATCACATATTTCAGAAAGAGATAAACTTAAAAATGAATATCATAATGTCGTGGTGGACAAACTACTGACTGGGCAAGTTAGGAATTCTTTACACTGCGGGTAATGTTCCCGGTAGTAAAGAGGCCTGGACGTGAAACTGATCGCTAACCCCCCACCTAATGTCGAGGTTTATAATAAGTGGAGCTATACCTCCACTCTCCCCGACCGAGGGCGATGGATTTTTAAGGGTGATAAAAATCCGTAGCACAACTTCCTTCGGAGGGGAAGTAAAGCCGTCGGTCCCATGTCGTAGATTTACGGCATGTAAAAGAACCTTACGGGCATGAATAGAACTAGTAGTGTCCGTAAGCTAAATTCAAGCGGCCATTTCTCACCCAAGTCTCCTGACTGCCTGCCAGATGGCTCTGGCAGTCTCATCAGGATCGAGTAAAAACTTGTGCGGTCAGTGAGCCGGTCACACACTACAGAATGCACACTTACCGACCAGGAAACCTTCGGGATGAAATCCCAAAAAGAAGGAGGTTTGGCCCACCCCGGGCTGTAACGCCATGGAAGAAGAAGAAGAATATACCTCCACTCTCACATGCTTTTGTGGCCTGTATAGGTGCAAATTTGATGTTACTCATACCGTACACCTTGTTACAATCATTACATCATGTAACTCATGCACTGAATAAAATACGTTTGTGAGTTATTATAAAAGCCTCTACATGTTTCGGCACCGAGGTGTATTTTATTCAGTGCATGAGTTGGTTGATGTTATAAAGAATCAACTTTATATATTTATATGTATGTATAAATTCCTTTTGTGACATTTTCTCCCCGATGATGGCGAACACTTGTCGAAACACGCATGACAGCTTATATGTACAAATAACTCGCAATATTTTACACATTCATGTGCATTTTTTGGTGTATATATATAACTAATTGTAATCACAGTGCACGGAACGAAAAGTATTAAATCTATCAAATGCTTTATATAGTTTCTGTAACAGGATAACATTATATTATTGTCAAACTTTCGGGGATACGAACTAGTTTTGTATGAGGTCTGAGGCCTTAAATTTCACGGATATGATTACTGCCTTGAGGGATTTGACACCGCGCGCATTAGTAGACATCTAGTTACGTTTCGGAACATCGTTCTTGAAGATGGAAGCTTCACATGCCTCCGAAAACTTAACGCCATTCCACATTGTCATCACATATCACAAGACTGAAAAAATGTATCCGGACATCCTTCGTGCTCCAGTTTATCAACAGAATTAAGTAATTTTGGTAACAAGTTACTTCATGAAGATATGTCACTTCTGTCTTCATCTTCATCCCATAAGACATCCATTTATATACTCATTGCCTTCAAACCTCAAATCTTAAGATTTTAATCTACAGTTGATACTAAGAGGAACTGACACGGTTAAGAGCAAATAGCTTTAACAAAGGGGTCCAAAAGTTCCCAAAAATCCGGGCGCCATCTTCAAATTCCAAGCTACAGAATCTAACATGAAACAAAAAACATATTGAGGAACAAAAATTATTAGGCGCCACGATACAACATTCAATCACCCGTGCGACCTGGCGCCCGGAATTTGTGCACCCCTGCTTTATCTGTTACTAAATTGTGCATTGCATTTCCCACTGTCCATAATCAGAAAGTACTTGCTCGCTCCTACTATATGAAGTAACGTACAGCCGCTAACGAACTGCATTTTATAGTAAATTCAAGTGCGACAACGCAAAGAGAGTGCTTGATTTGCATACAATAAATGTCTTCCTTAGAAAACCACCCACACTACGTACTCAGAAAATATAACATTAAATTGTGTGCTGCATCAGGCAATAAATTATATTCCAATTACACTAATGTACAACCAGTTTGTGGCTTCTTAGATGGTTGACAGATACTTGAATAAGGGAGATTAATATAAGCTCTGTGTAACATTTTAAAAAATGTTATATTTTTGCTGCAAAGAGTTGATAATTCCAAGGCCAAAGCCCAAGCTGTACGACTCGCTGGAAATTTTGCGTTAAGATGAAGACATAATATAAAAATGGATCTTATGGTGAAATGATATGGAAAGGATTCGTGTAGTTAAGAACAGGGCCTATTGGAGGGTTCACGCTAATGCGGGAATAAACAAACTACGGGTTTCACAAAATTCAGGGAATATATTGACTACCTGAAAAGTGTTACATTACAAAGCAGGACTTGCTACATAATGTTGCCTTGTTACCTGCTTACTGTAGAGATAGTCTGATAATGGCATAAAAGTTGTTCACACAAAAATTTAGTATGAAATTGGATATTTCGAAGTTTTCTTAATACAGTGACTGAAACAAACGGCGCATGAGTTAATTGTAGTTCAACAACATGGTAAGATGGGAGAGTTTCAAGCCAGTCGTTGACTACACTAGGAAAAGTGTGAACATTAACAGAAATAACATTATAGTACAATAACATTAGACATAACATTATAGTACAATAACATTAGACATAACATTATACTACCATAACATTAAACATACCATTATAGTACAATAACATTAGACGTAACATTATAGAACCATAGCATTAGACATAACATTATAGTACAATATCAATAGACATAATATTATACTACAACATTAGACATAACATTATAGTACAATAACATTAGACATAACATTATAGTACAATAACATTAGACATAACATTATAGTACACTAACATTAAACGTAACATTATAGTACCATAACATTATAGTACAATACCATTAGATATATTCACTTTAAAAATCACTAAAATTATTATTTAATTCTTCACACTTATGAATTATTATTAGGTTAATAATGAATTCGGAGCTTAACTTTCTGAACACTGAAATTAATCTATAGTATAAAGGACTAATTAAGTTGAAAGACTTAATTCGTAGCTTAAAGAGACAAGTGTGGGCGTCCATTAGACAGACCAATTATTTAACGTTACATGTAAGATCAATGGGCTCTTTATCTTGGGAATCAAATACAATAAACAAATAATGTGTGTGGACAAAATACAGAGGTTTTTGTGTTAACCCTGGCGGTACATAGAGAAACCGAGTGCTTCAAAGGGTTAATCTTAATAATAATTAGTGATAATTAAGCGTTTTATCATATTACACACTCTAACGTATCGTATGAAATGTGTCAATTAATTTAACGTTATGGGATTCTTAGTCGTGACTCGGCGTTGGTAAGTACAAATATTCTGCAGGAACCTGAAGTATAACATGAGGAAGAACGCAGTATATTCCTCCGAAGCAAAAATACCTAACTCTCAGGCTACATGCCTCGCGTTTTGAACATTTTAACCTTAACACTGAGAACTTTTGCAATTTTTCATTTATTTTGTTCAGCCATTTCTTCTCCTGGTATTGAGTCCAAACATTGACAATGTATGCGCATTCACATACGGCTATTTGCGACTAATCTGCTTTATTTATAATAAATATAAGGCTATCCGTTTCCAAGGATCTGTAAAAGACAGAATTAAAATCCAAATTACAGACTCGAACACTCAAGCATAAAAAGATCTTACGACAACACAAATCATAATATGACCTCATATAGTCCTCACAGACCTCTATAAAAACAGGTGTTAAATATTATATTGGAGCTTTTTATGGCCGTGTGGATTCATATTGTAGTTTTCTGATTCATGACACGGTATAGTCTGGTAGATGGTACGTAATTTTCGGAGGAGTCCAGTTCTCCACGTTCAAGAAATAAGTGAGAGGCGTTGTCTCTATTTTCTGGATAGGAATGCCGTCATATGAAATCTGAAGATGGCGGCAGAAGTTTATTCCGAAACATTCCTAATTACATTCCTACGTAAACTACAATACTATTATCTAAATGTTCACAGCCGTGAACACAAAATCTCCTTTAGAATACGTAGCATAATTTTTCAAATGCTGTAAAATCCAACGGCATAAATTTGTTTCACGTCTGTTAACTCAATGTATGACATACAAGTACACAGTTCTGTGTAAAGTAAGCTGTGAAACGCATTAGATCTCACAGCAATATTTGAATTGAATCAATGGGGCTGTAGATGCTAATGCAGCTGCCCAATCACGTACGGTACCTCAAGAATCCTGCAAAAGCCTAGCAGCTTTTTCTTTTTTCTTCTTTTTTTTTCACGAAATGCATTTTACGTGAGGTGAATTCTTAAAGAAGATAAGGCGCAATGTATATGTAAAAGCTGACACAGAATAACCCAACGTATTGAAACAATTCTACGAAAAGATTATTTGGTCTACAAAACAGCTTTGGTTTTTATATCGGTTAAAACTGTTTAAGGCTATACACAGATTTACACGGAATTGTTTCCTGCTTTTACATTTTTTTTCTTTTTTGTTGCGCGAATCTCATTCCTAACAAAATTTTCCATTTGCACGTCTTTTTTTTGTATTTCAGCTGTTTGTGCTTTTATTTACGAAATCAATAAATAAAAATGGAAGCTTATACGAACAAATAACAAGAGAAATTACAATTACATTCAACTCAACCACAGAAAATGCAGATTACCGTCTTTCGCGACGTGACACCTTATCGTTTGGTAAAAATACACCGACGTTTCGGAAGAACATGCTGTTATACCTCTAGGGTACATTCAAGAATACAGTTGTGATAATTTTAAACCTCACACAGAAACTACTTATTGACCAAGTTTCAAAATACAGTTGTAATAATTTCAAACCTCACACAGAAACTACTTATTGACCAAGTTTCAAAATACAGTTGTAATAATTTCAAACCTCACACAGAAACTACTTATTGACCAAGTTTCAAAATACAGTTGTAATAATTTCAAACCTCACACAGAAACTACTTATTGACCAAGTTTCAAAATACAGTTGTAATAATTTCAAACCTCACACAGAAACTACTTATTGACCAAGTGTCAAAATACAGTTGTAATAATTTCAAATCTCACATAGAAACTACTTATTGATCAAGTTTCAAAATACAGTTGTAATAATTTCAAACCTCACACAGAAACTAGTTATTGACCAAGTTTCAAAATACAGTTGTAATAATTTCAAACCTCACACAGAAACTACTTATTGACCAAGTTTCAAAATACAGTTGTAATAATTTCAAACCTCACACAGAAAACTACTTATTGACCAAGTTTCAAAATACAGTTGTAATAATTTCAAACCTCACACAGAAACTACTTATTGACCAAGTTTCAAAATACAGTTGTAATAATTTCAAACCTTACACAGAAACTACTTATTGACCAAGTTTCAAAATACAGTTGTAATAATTTCAAACCTCACACAGAAACTACTTATTGACCAAGTTTCAAAATACAGTTGTAATAATTTCAAACCTCACACAGAAACTACTTATTGACCAAGTTTCAAAATACAGTTGTAATAATTTCAAACCTCACACAGAAACTACTTATTGACCAAGTTTCAAAATACAGTTGTAATAATTTCAAACCTCACACAGAAACTACTTATTGACCAAGTTTCAAAATACAGTTGTAATAATTTCAAACCTCACACAGAAACTACTTATTGACCAAGTTTCAAAATACAGTTGTAATAATTTCAAACCTCACACAGAAACTACTTATTGACCAAGTTTCAAAATACAGTTGTAATAATTTCAAACCTCACACAGAAACTACTTATTGACCAAGTTTCAAAATACAGTTGTAATAATTTCAAACCTCACACAGAAACTACTTATTGACCAAGTTTCAAAATACAGTTGTAATAATTTCAAACCTCACACAGAAACTACTAATTGACCAAGTTTCAAAATACAGTTGTAATAATTTCAAACCTCACACAGAAACTACTTATTGACCAAGTTTCAAAATACAGTTGTAATAATTTCAAACCTCACACAGAAACTAGTTATTGACCAAGTTTCGAAATACAGTTGTAATAATTTCAAACCTCACACAGAAACTACTTATTGACCAAGTTTCAAAATACAGTTGTAATAATTTCAAACCTCACACAGAAACTACTTATTGACCAAGTTTCAAAATACAGTTGTAATAATTTCAAACCTCACACAGAAACTACTTATTGACCAAGTTTCAAAATACAGTTGTAATAATTTCAAACCTCACACAGAAACTACTTATTGACCAAGTTTCAAAATACAGTTGTAATAATTTCAAACCTCACACAGAAACTACTTATTGACCAAGTTTCAAAATACAGTTGTAATAATTTCAAACCTCACACAGAAACTACTTATTGACCAAGTTTCAAAATACAGTTGTAATAATTTCAAACCTCACACAGAAACTACTTATTGACCAAGTTTCAAAATACAGTTGTAATAATTTCAAACCTCACACAGAAACTACTTATTGACCAAGTTTCAAAATACAGTTGTAATAATTTCAAACCTTACACAGAAACTACTTATTGACCAAGTTTCAAAATACAGTTGTAATAATTTCAAACCTAACACAGAAACTACTTATTGACCAAGTTTCAAAATGCAGTTGTAATAATTTCAAACCTTACACAGAAACTACTTATTGACCAAGTTTCAAAATACAGTTGTAATAATTTCAAACCTCACACAGAAACTACTTATTGACCAAGTTTCAAAATACAGTTGTAATAATTTCAAACCTTACACAGAAACTACTTATTGACCAAGTTTCAAAATACAGTTGTAATAATTTCAAACCTTACACAGAAACTACTTATTGACCAAGTTTCAAAATACAGTTGTAATAATTTCAAACCTCACACAGAAACTAGTTATTGACCAAGTTTCAAAATACAGTTGTAATAATTTCAAACCTCACACAGAAACTACTTATTGACCAAGTTTCAAAATACAGTTGTAATAATTTCAAACCTCACACAGAAACTACTTATTGACCAAGTTTCAAAATACAGTTGTAATAATTTCAAACCTTACACAGAAACTACTTATTGACCAAGTTTCAAAATACAGTTGTAATAATTTCAAACCTCACACAGAAACTACTTATTGACCAAGTTTCAAAATACAGTTGTAATAATTTCAAACCTTACACAGAAACTACTTATTGACCAAGTTTCAAAATACAGTTGTAATAATTTCAAACCTCAAACAGAAACTACTTATTGACCAAGTTTCAAAATACAGTTGTAATAATTTCAAACCTCACACAGAAACTACTTATTGACCAAGTTTCAAAATACAGTTGTAATAATTTCAAACCTTACACAGGAACTACTTATTGACCAAGTTTCAAAATACAGTTGTAATAATTTCAAACCTCACACAGAAACTACTTATTGACCAAGTTTCAAAATCAGAAGCACTGTTGTTGATATTCTGCGATGTTTATTCATTTGTGCTTTGAAGATTCCTGTTGTCTGTGACGTATGCTGCGAAGTCAATTCCTGTTGTCTGTGACGTATGCTGCGAAGTCAATTCCTGTTGTCTGTGACGTATGCTGCGAAGTAAATTCCTGTTGTCTGTGACGTATGCTGCGAAGTCAATTCCTGTTGTCTGTGACGTATGCTGCGAAGTCAATTCCTGTTGTCTGTGACGTATGCTGCGAAGTCAATTCCTGTTGTCTGTGACGTATGCTGCGAAGTCAGTTCCTGTTGTCTGTGACGTATGTTGCGAAGTCAATTCCTGTTGTCTGTGACGTATGCTGCGAAGTCAATTCCTGTTGTCTGTGACGTATGCTGCGAAGTCAATTCCTGTTGCCTGTGACGTATGCTGCGAAGTAAATTCCTGTTGTCTGTGACGTATGTTGCGAAGTCAATTCCTGTTGTCTGTGACGTATGCTGCGAAGTCAATTCCTGTTGTCTGTGACGTATGCTGCGAAGTAAATTCCTGTTGTCTGTGATGTATGCTGCGAAGTCAATTCCTGTTGTCTGTGACGTATGCTGCGAAGTCAATTCCTGTTGTCTGTGACGTATGCTGCGAAGTCAATTCCTGTTGTCTGTGACGTAAGCTGCGAAGTCAATTCTCAATTTCAGACCTTAAGGCGGTTAGCCGCCGGAATCGCACAGCGGAATTAAGCCTTCGATTCCAGATCTTGATACACAAATTCGCATCGGAACAGTTTCTTTTTTTCGAGAACTCTCGTTTTCGCCTTTCAGTATGTTTCCACCAATGATTCTTATTCGTATTTATTTAAATTTACATTCCATCGAAATAATATAAACTTAGTAACTTAGGCCGTGCCGTGACTCAGGCGGTTAGTCGCCGGCCTCCCACCGCGGAGGCCTGGGTTCGATCCATGTCAGTCCATGTGGGATTTGTGGTGGACAAAGTGGCACTGGGACAGGTTTTTCCCCCGATTACTTCGGTTTTTCCCTTGTCACTTTCATTCCACCGGTGCTCCACTACTTGTAAAAAATTAAAAAAATAATCATCTTTCTCTTCATCACAGGGTTGCACAATAAGCCTTTAGGCTGCGGTGCGTCCGTAGCATCTGCTGCGGGGCCCTTCACCCCCCTAAAAAAACTTAGTAACTTACAGCTTCCGTAAATGCAACACTTCCCTCTTGCTCACTTTTAATTTCTTTCTTTACTCCCACATGTCCCTTCCGCAAAGGGACTGTTAAGAAACAATTAAAGATCGATGTAAAGAAGCCTACGTTTGAATGACATTTGTAGTTGTTGAAATCCCACGATAAAAGCCAAAAAAGTATCAGAGCATGGATCAATCATATACTACATAGCGCCCAAAGCGCGGTCCATAAATTGTGGTCTATTGACAAATCGAATTTGCCTGTCACGTGGTATGAGAAAGCGTGCTATTGTGTGTTTCGTAAATTCAAGCAACATGAACAATATGAACTTAATTATATATTTTTGACATACACCAACAAAATGCATAAATTAATAAAAGGGGCAAATTAGCTCCTTATCATAATTTAACCCTAAACGCGTTTCGGCTCTCTATGAGCCATCATCAGAGGTCTTTATAAAAAGTGCTTTTCAAATGCTGGATCTGCTGATGACACTTGTGAAGTTATGCACTGTTTAAGATCATAAAACATAAAACATTTTGTTGGTGTATGTCAAAAATAATAAAAATACACGGTGAGTTAAGACTAAAGATTAATTATATATGTTTATTTAAGAGCATTAAACCGCTTTGAAATCTTCATGGGGGGAAAAAAATGTTACATTGCCATTTATAACTAAGATTTCCAGGGACAAACCATCCATTGATCCACTGCTACACATTATAGCCCTTAAGGGATCATATAATATCACCATCGTGCACTGTACTAGTTTAATACACTTTAAAACTTTACACATTATTTCTCAAAGGTTAATTTTAGTAGGTGTCGAGATCTGTGGAAGCCAGAGTGGGCGGTCCATGACCTCCCGCAATAACTCACAAGTCCGCTTAGCAGTATAGTGTCCAGTGATCTCTATACCTTTGAATCCCGTAAAAAGCATCTGGTCAGGAAAATAATTTGCAACAGACATCGACGTGAAGCAAGTCGTCACACTCTGGCTACAGACACATAAAACACATTTCTTCTAAGCCGGGATAAAAGCAGCAGTGCCACAGTGGGACAAATATTTAAATGCCGTTTGTGGCTATGTCGATGTCTGATCTTTGCCATCTGCTACCGACTGTCAAGTACACATCGAAGTCAGAAAAAAGTTATCGGCATCAGAGTGTTTGTTATTTTATTTTCTGAACCCGCTTTGCCTTATCAATGCTGTTTAACGTCGCATTATAGAATGACTGATAATTATGAATTGGAAATAAATTAATAGTCACCCGTTTCTAATTACTATCACATAATTTGCTTCGGGGAAGCAAATACTGCCAGGAAAAACTTGGATTCGATCTTATAGCCGGATATCTCTCGAAGTACGAATATTAAAAATTTGATTAAAAAAATATGACACCCTACTTTGGATAAAACTTTTAATCCGTTGATTTTTGAATAAACATAAGCCAGTAATTTTTAGATCATGTAAGATTTTAACATAAGACGCTACATAAAATAAGTAATTTTCTTTTACAAATTTACACCTGCTGCCGGGATAGCTCAGTGAGGTTAGTTACTAGACTACAGGATAAATAACCGAGGAGTCCGGGCCCGATCTTTAGCAGGCGCAAGTGATTTCTCTGTTCGCTCTTCTGGGACGTTACGTATCGTACAATGGTAGTTAGTTACCGACGTTTCGGGACAACCTATCTCTTCCCTGAATTATTCAGACCTGCTCTGGATGCCACTCAGCCTCCTACCCAATAAAAACCGAAGGAATTTCCACGATGGTAAAGTGGTCAGTGCAAGAATCTCAGCATTCACCTTAACCTACTGACGAGATTAAGAATGCGTGGAGCTACATCTCCACTCCAGCAGACGTTTTCATGGCAACAGATTTAGATTTGACCTCTTCCTTTAACCTTTTAAAGTCTAATGGCTACTTGATGCATCAACAGTTTTAACATTCACAAATTCTACATTCTGCCCACACTGTATTTATGTGTATTGTATTTATATCACAACAAACAGCGACTTTTGCCTTATATAACATAAATTGATTTGTTTTTTTAACCGAGATGAAAAGTGTTTACTGTGCGGTACGAACTGGGTCTTTAAATGAAACAGTTTACACTTCGTCTTTAAAGGGTTAAATCTTACAACAGCTCTATTGCTGGTCATTGAAAAACTTCACACAGCACTGATTCCTGGTTATAGTAATTAACAGTCAATAAAGAAGAGTCGAAAAGCAGGTAGCTACGGCGAGGGTGTGTGTGTGTGGGTACAGGTGTCCGGAGGATATAAAGGAAACGTGTAGAGGTAAAGTGACACAGACTTCTTCTTCTTCCATGGCGTTACAGCCCGGGGTGGGCCAAAGCCTCCTCCTTTTGGGATTTCATCCCGAATGTTTCCTGGTCGGTAAGTGCGCACAAGTTTTTGCTCAATCCTAATGAGACTGCCAGAGCCATCTGGCAGGCAGTCAGGAGATTTGGGTGAGAAATGGCCGCTTGAATTTTGCTTACGGACATTACTGGTTCTATTCATGCCCGTAAGGTTCTTTTACATGCCGTAAATCTACGACATGGGACCGACGGCTTTACTTCCCCTCCGAAGGAAGTGGTGCTCCGGATTTTTATCACCCTTAAAAATCCATCGCCCTCGGTCGGGATCGAACCCGCGAACCTTGGGTCCAGTGGCGAGCACGCTAACCACTAGTCCACCGAAGGCGACAAAAATGACACAGACTGAGCCTCAAATCTGCAACGGCGAACCTCTGTATGCATTAATAGTAATGACCTTTGTCCTGCCGGTTGGGCCGCCACGTGTACTGCTGATTGGACAGACAGCCCGTCGTTACTGTACGAATGACGTTTCCGACACACTGCGTCAGACCAGCAGTCCGAATATGTATTAGCTCCATTATCCTCATGCATTCACATTACTACATTTCTAACAAATTTTCCGTGGCATTAATTCAATGGGGAAGCGCAGTATTGAGCAACGAATTATGCGACTCCATGTAGCTCGGCACAGTAGGATTATTCTTCAGTCATTAACTGCATTACGAATGTCTGAAATTTAAGTCTGTCTGGAGATTATTGCATTCAGCCATCACTATTGTTTGGCAAAATAATTACTTCATGATTTCGCATTGTGAATTGAATTCTGACACGGTGACATGGTGAGGCCTGGTTCGTGGTTACCAGCTTCTAGAGAATGATTAATGAAGATCAATTGAGGAAGAGTGGAATTATCGGTCGTGGCCTATTTTGGGGTACTATCTTAGTAATTGCTTTGAGGGAATGAGTAAAACTGAAAAACAACAGATATATACATAAATAGCATTAACTTCATGGTAAAGGTAAGGTAACGTTCACCCTATAACAGGCCATGAAGGCCCAGAGGAGGAGTAGAGGTATAGCTCCACTCCTTCTTTAACCTCGGCCCTAGATGGAGGTGAGTGGTCAACGCCACGCCCCGGCCGCTTTATTCCCGGGAATGACACGGTAACCATTGTACAGGAGGCTGGGTAGGCCCCAGGGCCGGTCTGGACGGGTGCTGAAAATCTCGCCTCCACCAGGATTCGATCCCCGGACAGTCCAGCTCGTAGCGAGTCGCTATACCGACTACGCTATCCCGGCTAATTAACTCAATGGGCAGAGTTTTTCTTGAGAAGCTAATAGTTCCTCAACTAATCAATAAATTTCCTGCATTTTATGGAACCCGTAGTTCCATTACCGCATTCACAAAAGTCCGCCACCTCTCCCTATCGTCAGCCAAAATAATCCAGTCTGTGCCCTTCCATCCAAGTTCGAGGCCTGTGTAACATATCACATAATGTTTCTTTTTATGGTGAGAAGTTGTTATCCCTTCGCCCAAACCCAAAGTTGGAGGACCACCCCTTTTCGGCTGTCCGCGACTCCTTACTCAATACATTCGCAGCTACCCTCCGTATCCGGAGGCCGTCTGCTCCATCCGCAACCAAAGAAAGCACCATTCCGTGGTGACAGGCACCAACTTATCACGGATAAATAAATAAATAAACAAATAAACAAATAAATAACACTCGCTGTGTAATTTAAAGTTAGCAATTGATTAGCTTTCCTACGGAAGTACAGCAGACATTAACTTGAGCTTAAGATCGTGAAATGTTGTCGAATGTCGAATCTTTTCATTTCCACATAAATATATTCGAGACGTGTAGTAGTAATATGAATGATTATATTCTTTACTTCAAAAAATACCAGTAGGCGTTTATGTACTGGTATATATGTATAATACTTCAAGTCATGCTGAGTATACGTATATTCATACATGAACGCTCAAGGTAATGACTCAAGCGTTATTAAACTTATTAAATTTTGTTAAAATAAATCATACACATTGACTTGGTGTATGTGTATGTGTATGTACAGATATAAGGACTGAAGCTGCTAAGCTATGTACGTTTATGTATCGCTGCTAAATGAATATATAATCTGTTCATTAAATAAGTATTATAAATAATCTATTATCTTTCATGCCCTTAAAATTAATGCCCACATACCAAACAGAAAAGCAAAATTTCAAATGTAGATGTATTTTATACATAACTACAAGTGCTGCCAAATCAAAATATATATATTTTTTCCACGGCGCGACAGCCTCTAGTGGGCCAGAGCTCCTTATTGTCGAGGCTTCACGATCACACACTTTAGACACACCACACTCGGTAGGATTCCTATGGACGAGAGATCAACCCGACGCAGATACCTCTACCTGACAACACACAAAGTACACAAGAGACAGACATCCACGCCCCCCGGCGGGTTTCGAACCCGCAACCCCAGCAAGCGAACAGCCGAAACCCCACGCCATAGACCGCGTGGCCACTGGGACCGGCTAAATCACAATATACACAATATAAATACGCAGTATCAATATAAAATCTATAGTGCTGTCTACAGCATATTAGAATTTGCACACAAACTTTGAAGCTTCTAAAAGACTCAAAAATTTTACTTCCACGAATCAGAAAATTTTACTTTACATACGTTAAAAGAAAATATTATATATATTACCACTACCTTCATCCATGAATATGCTTATGTGATCCCAGTACAGCTAACAATACCAGATTTAGCCAATAAAAAATTAAGTCAGACAAATCCTCGGCAGAAAGTTGTGGTGCGTGTGCTTGAAATTGTATTGCTTCGTTACCAATATAATACGGAAAAGAGAAACGATAAAGAAGTGAAGAGAAATCAGAATGGGCCTATTTTAGTTCTGTGTTATCTGAAACGTGACCAAACCTACATTTCCAGACTATTATTAGAGTATTGGACATTGGATTCACAGTCTATACATGGCGAACGTGTGAATTCGAATAGAAAAGTGTGGAGGAGTGAAAAAAAAAGTAACACAGAGGGAATGAAAGATCTTTTGTTGGTATGAAGGCCTAACATTGGGGGACAGAAATAATATTGCTCTTATTGGAGGGCGCACGGAGACATAATATATACTTGTGGTAAAGAATTGCAGTATCTGCAATTAATGTCTGATCTGTATTGACTGTCAGCAGAAACAGACAATACGGATACAAATAATATTATGTATTATGAAAGACAACAGGCCCGAATTTCGATTGAACAAAGATTTCGCCAGCTGTAAATAATCAACATTTATAGAGAAAATGTAAACATGCATGATTTTAAATGAATAAACCTAAATTCCCCGAATTTCGGGGCTATTACGTTCCTAAGTACAATATCAAGTTACTTTATTGATTGATATGAATCGTTACTACATGTTTCGGCTAATTAAAATATAACTATAATTATAAGGTATTTATTCGCTAATAATTATTAGCGAATAAATACCTTAGTCAGTCATACGACTAGAGATTTTGGACGAAGGTTTCATGTTATATATTAATTTCTAAATTAGGTTATAAGGTGGATAAGATATTTTAAATGCATTATATTCAGTGTGTTTGAAACTAGACACATAAATTAAATTTACGTAATAGCCGATTTCAGCCGAAACAGCAGTCACATGCCATATAAATTAATAAACGTAACTTGACACTGTATTTATTAATTTAACAGCTGTAAAAATTGGGCTTTACTTTTATCATAAACGCAACCCAATGCACCAAGAATTTATAAAGTGCGTGATTATAAAGGTGCGTGATTATAATGCGTGATTATAAAGGTGCGTGATTATAATGCATGATTATGAAGGTGCGTGACTTTAGTTTTGATAGCCTCAAATTTCATCCCTTTTTTTTAGATCACAATTAATCCCGTAAAGCACAAATTTACACTAAGAAATGCTTAAAACTAATTCGTAAACACGCTAATTTTCCATTATAAAGACAAACTTTCTAATAGCCTGTAAGGAAACATTCGCTGGTTATTCTGAGATTTATTGCTGTATTTATTGCTCCGTATGACCCTTGGTTATTTGGTGTATTTATTGCTCCGTATGATCCTTGGTTATTTGGTGTATTTATTGCTCCGTATGATCCTTGGTTATTTGGTGTATTTATTGCTCCATATGATCCTTGGTTATTTGGTGTATTTATTGCTCCGTATGATCCTTGGTTATTTGGTGTATTTATTGCTCCGTATGACCCTTGGTTATTTGGTGTATTTATTGCTCCGTATGATCCTTGGTTATTTGGTGTATATTATTGCTCCGTATGATCCTTGGTTATTTGGTGTATTTATTGCTCCATATGATCCTTGGTTATTTGGTGTATTTATTGCTCCGTATGATCCTTGGTTATTTGGTGTATTTATTGCTCCGTATAATCCTTGGTTATTTGGTGTATTTATTGCTCCGTATGATCCTTGGTTATTTGGTGTATTTATTGCTCCGTGTGATCCTTGGTTATTTGGTGTATTTATTGCTCCGTATGATCCTTGGTTATTTGGTGTATTTATTGCTCCGTATGATCCTTGGTTATTTGGTGCATTTATTGCTCCGTATGATCCTTGGTTATTTGGTGTATTTATTGCTCCGTATGACACTTGGTTATTTGGTGTATTTATTGCTCCGTATAATCCTTGGTTATTTGGTGTATTTATTGCTCCGTATGATCCTTGGTTATTTGGTATATTTATTTCTCCGTATGATCCTTGGTTATTTGGTGCATTTACTGCACCGTATGACCCTTGGTTATTTGGTGTATTTATTGCTCCGTATAATCCTTGGTTATTTGGTGTATTTATTGCTAAGTATGATCCTTGGTTATTTGGTGTATTTATTGCTCCGTATGATCCTTGGTTATTTGGTGCATTTACTGCACCGTATGACCCTTGGTTATTTGGTGTATTTATTGCTCCGTATAATCCTTGGTTATTTGGTGTATTTATTGCTAAGTATGATCCTTGGTTATTTGGTGTATTTATTGCTCCGTATGATCCTTGGTTATTTGGTGTATTTATTGCTCCCTATGATCCTTGGTTATTTGGTGTATTTATTGCTCCGTATGATCCTTGGTTATTTGGTATATTTATTTCTCCGTATGATCCTTGGTTATTTGGTGCATTTACTGCACCGTATGACCCTTGGTTATTTGGTGTATTTATTGCTCCGTATGATCCTTGGTTATTTGGTGTATTTATTGCTACTATGATCCTTGGTTATTTGGTGTATTTATTGCTCCGTATGATCCTTGGTTATTTGGTGCATTTACTGCACCGTATGTTTCGCGCAATCACCAGCAATTACCTACTGTACACCGACTGGCCTTTCTAAAGACGGAACACTAGCAGGGCTTGGCCTACACGTGGGAACAATGTTCTGATACGGACTCGTAGATCTCAAAGCAAGATTGCGTTAGCTTATGGAGTCAATTCGACTAATTACGGTGCAGTAAAAGAGGGAGGCTGTCGCAATGATCATAATACCACAAAATGTATGGAATTTCCTTACAAACCTATTAGATATCAGCTACTTCAGGGCTCTTATACGTGCAGTCAGCCATTTAATTAGCCACACCTTTAGCTCGTATTCACTTTTATGTGTCCATAAGTAGCATACTTCTTGCTCTTGACGCATTGCAGTGTTACATGTAGGTACAGACAGTTCGGCGTAATATGCTTCCTATACTTTCAGGGTAGAACGGATACTTTCAAATTTGACACTGGAGTGCTTATCCCGTCTCAACGTTTCTACAGACACTAACCGAGGTCTTCCCCCCACCCCCCACAACTAGGGGCTCTGATTAGCCAGCCACCTGTAAGTAACAAAGCCACGCAATCACTCTAATCACTTTAAACTTCGACCAAATCTCTGAACACTAAAGATGGAGGCATGTTCCTCTGAAGTTACAGTATCAATCTAGCAGACTATAGAGTGTCACAACACAGAGGGCCACTGTCTAATTGGTCGGTTCTTAAGTGTCCTTCCGCATAGACACTACGTATGAGAGAGTTGCATTTTTAATTATCTCGTTTGAAAGTATGGCGTAATTAATTTGTGATACTTAAGTATGATCGCAAGCTGATCCCAGTGGCCGTGCGGTCTAAGGCGTTGGTCTTCGACCGCTCGCTTACTAGGATCGTGGGTTCGAATCCCACCGGGGGCATGGATGTCTGTCTCTTGTGAGTGTTGTGTGTTGTCATGTAGAGGTCTCTGCGACGGGCTGATCACTCGTCCAGAGGAGTCCTACCGACTGTGGTGTGTCTCAAATGTGTGTGATCATCAAACCTCGACGAAACGAGGAGGCCCAGGCCCATATAAGGCTGTCGAGCCATTGAAGAGGAAAAAAAAAGTATGATCGCAAAGTAGATCAACAATGTCTCAGTCTCAGTAAACATGATACTTTGTTTCTTTACAACAGTACACATGTTATTGTCATTGATGGGTCAGTATTTGAATTGTAATCTTTCTGAAAGTATTTTCCTATCAAAATACATTACCCATTGCCATTTTGATAGTGAAAATATCAGATAAGTAATGGGAATACTTACATTCCCTTTTTAATACTCGAATAATGGCCATACAGAATGGTAAATACCATATCCATATTCAAACCTTTCTGACAAATTTGATTGTGTAATAATTTTGAGCGCACATTAAGTATAAAATTTTAAGCATTTGTTTTGTTTTTCCCAGAATTCCACATGTGTCTGTTGGCTCTAAATTTACGGCCTCATTGTTCGTATTTTTAATAACAAAGCTTGAACAATAAACCAAATTTTAAAATTTTACTCTTTTTTTTTTTCTTAACGGATTTTGCACTGCATGGAATCGTCAGAGAATTGCAAATATGATATACGGATATGCATAAAACCAGTTGTGGTGACAGCAGGATCCAGTTTTTACACTGAACAAGAATGGGAAGCACCATAACACAAAACTAATAAACTACATTGTAGGAGGGTGGGAGAAATATCTAAACAATCACGTAAATGCCAGCCTATACACTGGTAATGTTGTTTAATACACGTGTGTGTATTTTCCATTACGTTTTTATTGGTCCACGTGGTACTATGTCAAGAGACAGGATGCAATAATTTGCAAGAGCGGTAAAACTCAGAACTGATGTTCAATATAATGAAATTTTGAAACGCTTTTTTTTTAAATCAAGAAAAATTTAATTTTGTCTAAAATATAAAGAAATGTAACTCAGTACTTATGTTTTAAATTTGGTTACGTAACTGGGCCATTTTCTGCTTCACAAATATCACGTATTAATTAAATAACGACCACCAATTCTTCAACCACAATATTCTTTGAGAAATTGTTTGTTTTTTTCTATATTGCACATTCCTTGCACTGTCGATAATCAACTCACAACAATCAGTCCAACAAAATGCACAGTATTGTTACCAGATATTTGATATTACAATACATTGTTGATCAACGTGAGTGACCTACAAGATATTGTAACATAAAATATCTGGTAACAATACTGTGAATTTTGTTGGACTGATTGTTGTGAGTTTATTTTGTTCTTCTGGGATATCGATACGGCCACAACGCTTCATACAATCCCGACGTTTCGAAGCAACATATCCTCTTCTTCTTAGAGTAGATGGGCCCTAGAACCTATAAAACAATGACATTTCTGAACCCCCATAATTGAATCTTTATCGATTGAGGGAGCAGTCTGTAGAAAGTTATATGTTTCATCCGCAAGAAAATCTCAAGATACCAACAACACAGTTTTTGTTTTAACATCTGCAGAGTTTATGACATGTAAATTCAATAGAACCATTTCAGATCATGTAAAGTAATGGGCGGATCCGCCAGCAATAATTCCACGCATTGGGGGTAACAAATACTCTCTTGTGGGTATTTTAACGTTATAAAAACACCTAACTTGACACCCATATTTCTTTTCTGTATCATGTTGTAATGTGAAAGGCTAGTTATAGCGGCTTTATCGTTTGAAGCAAAGGGAGGGAACACTGGAAGGTTCAACATGGCAGTCGAAATATAAAAAGGAAGAATAGGATCCTCCCCCCAGCTGACTATGTTTTTAACAATAGACATGAGAGGCCATCTGCCACGCTGTTATACGGGATATCCAGTAGCAGGGAGTAACGTCCGGAACAAAATATTTTGGATCTACAGAATAGATCTCGTGATTAATTCCCACTAAAAATCGGTATAATATGTGCACATGTATATATATATATATATATATATATATATATACATGCCGATCCCAGTGGCTGAGCGGTCTAAGGCGTGAGTCTTCAGCCGTCCGCTTGCTGGGATTATGGGTTCGAATCCCGCCGGAAACATGGATGTCTGTCTCTTAAGTGTTGTGTGTTGTCAGGTAGAGGTCTCTGCGTCGGGCTGATCACTCGTCCAGAGGAGTCCTACCGAGTGTGGTATGTCTGAGTGTGATCGTGAAGCCTCGACAAGGCGGAGACCCTGGCCCACTGGTGGCTGTTGCACCATAGAAAAAAAATATATATAACGTTAAACTAAAAGTCCATTTGGTTACAGTTACGTATGTTAAAGACAAATAGTTACAGTGTTTTCGAGAGTAAACGTAAAGTTAAAACCTATATGTATATGGAAGCATGATATCAAAATTTCTCTTAAAGAAATGGGAATTCCTACGTGTACTAAAATCGTATAGCTGAGACTACATTCCAGTATTGGCCTCTTGTGAGCTCCATACAGTTTAAGATTCCTTAAAGCGCTGTGCATTTATTGGCGAGCTTAGTCGCTGGTCTCCTGAAGAAGAGTCCTGCTTCATGCCTATGCATTACGTTTCGTTGCTGTAAGGGAGAAAAACTTGTGATGAAACTCAGGATGAATAATTTTTCCTTTACATAATCCACGTCTTGCTTTACAGACAAACGCAGACTTTCATTGCAAAATATGTATATATTCCGTGCATTTTGATTGAATTAAATTGTTTATTCATGACTCCAACAGATGCACCTTTGATATATGCAGGACTCTATTTGTATACATAAAAGGCACATTAGTTGTTGTCGTCGATCCCAGTGGCCGCGCGGTCTAAGGCGTGGGTCTTCGGCCGCTCGCTTGCTAGGATCGTGGGTTCGAATTCCACCGGGGGAATGGATGTTTGTTTGTGTTTGTTGTAAGGACGGTAGTATGGAACGTAAGTTGACATGAAGGATTTAAAACAGTACAAAAATGGATCAAGGGGAAAAACCCCGGACAGACAAAAAAAAAATCCCACCGGGGCATGATGTTTGTGTGTGTTGTTGTAAGGACGGTAGTATGAACGTAAAGTGACATGAAGGACGAAAGGATTTAAACAGTACAAAAATGGATCAAAGGGGAAAAACCCCAGACAGGCAAAAAAAAAGAACCCGCCGGGGCCATAAATGTCAGTCTCTTATGAGTGTTGTGTGTTGTCAGGTAGAGGTCTCTGCGTCGGGCTGATCACTCGTCTAGAGGAATCCTACAGAGTGTGGTGTGTCTAATTGAGTGCGATCTAAAAACCTCGATAATGAAGAGGCCTAGGCCGTGTATGGTTGTTTGTTGGTGTCATGAACAATTTAATGTGTATTGTGTTTGTATCCATTGTATCGTCTACATAATGAAAGATTTAGTACCTACTTAAAATTTAGTCCCTAGAGAAATTAAAATATGGTCCACAATTTGGGGTATCCGGTAATATTTGTTACAACCTGCTTTCATAAACATATTTACTGCTATCCGAAATAGTTGAGCGAGCAGCGTGATTATGAGCTAGGAAACCGAGAAATCGGGGTTTTTTAATTTTCATGTTGGGTGTACGCGTGCATTTTATCGTAAGTCTAATATCAAGCAACAAATCTTGTGCATTTGTAGGTTGATTTAGACATACGTGAAATCGGGGTTCGATTCTCGGGAAGGGCAGAGTTCTCTTTCTCAAAATCATCCAGATGGCATCTGGAGACCACAGTCTTTTACCCAGTGAACGCATTGAGGAGAGGGGTCTGTCTTTAAGAGCAAATCAGCCGGGGCGTGAAACATTTAGTGCAGAGGTTATGAATATTTTGAACTATAACTTCCCTCACTTATGCGCCTTCCAGTAGTAGTACGTAATTAAACACAGGGAGACGTTTACTTTACCTATTAATTCAAAATATTAGGGCGGATACGATATGGTGTCACATGACATAAACACGATGTTACAACATTTACATATGTAGGAATACTTATCATGCTGAGGGTAGATACAACAGCAAATAATATATGGCACCCTGCAACCGACGTCACGAGAGATGGAAATGAGAAATTATATGGAGGGTAAGCAAAAGAGAATAAAAACTAGGAAACATGTTTGACACGTTCCATCTGTTGATTTGTTTCCGTCAATGCAAGTTTCCAAGCTACGTCCGTTTACTAGATTTCTATAGTTAAGCTGCTCTAGGCATAAGAAGCTACAGTATTTCCGGTACAAATTCAAGAAAATCCTTTATGATGCTAAGAATAAAAAAAAAGGGAGAAGAAAATAGCTTTTATTTCTCCCTCGTGCCACCTCTCCCCCTTGTTCCTTCCACCTCACCCTCAAATCAAGAGGATTCCTCGCTACTGATTCTCTCCCCTAAAGCCTTCGCGGCCATCTTGTCTTCCTCTCTTGTTGCTCATTCATATACACTGGTGTCCATGGAGTCCCTCTTCAGTATGCTGAAAGAGGGGTAATTTCATTTGTTTGTGCAGGTCACAATACATAATTAATGTGTCAAATCATGTCACTAAGGTAAAACTTAAATCAAGGCGAGAAATCGGAAATAAATTTAAAAAAAGAATTTCACAGTCATGGACCTACCGACAGCTTCATACACATTTCGTACAATACAATACTACGTAGAAACTTTATCGACAACTTGTGACGTCGTTATTTAAAAAATACGTCCAGAACAACTATAAGCCATTATGTCATTTCTGCATATATATATATATATACACTTCGGAAAGTAGTCAGAAGTATCTGGAAAGTTTTGAAATGTGGTGTGGAGAAGAATGGAGAAGATCAGTTGGACCGATCGTGTGAGAAATGAAGAAGTATTACACAGAGTGAGGAGGAGAGGAATATCGTACATACAATAAAAAGAAGAAAGGCTAACTGGATTGGTCACATCTTGCGTAGAAACTGCCTTCTGAAACGTGTATTGAAGGAAAGTTAGAAGGAAGGATAGAAATGACGGGACGACGAGGAGAAGACGTAAGCAGCTACTGGATGACCTTAAGGAAAAGAAAGATACTGTAAATTGAAAGAGGAAGCACTAGATCGCACCCTGTGGAGAACTCGCTTAGGAAGAGGCTACGGACCTGTCGTAAGACAGACTACAGAATGAATGAATCAAAAGGCAAAATTTTCCCTGTCCTGAAGGTATATAGCGGGAATAGAAACAATGCTCCATTTATTCTTAAATTCGGCACTGGAAGTTAAGTGCTTAACTTCACGCCCTAGCCGTTTTATCCCCGGGTAAGAACACGGTACCCATTAAATAGGAGCTGGGTGGGCCCCAGAGCCGGTCTGGGTGGGTGGCGGAAAAAGGTATATATACAGGGTTACACAAAAGAATGGTGCAGTTTCCTTTATTCACATTGAACGCCCATTATTTGTGTATACTCTGTATCTCCTTTTTCACATGGACGACTTTTCGGTAGTTGGTCCTACTGTCCTACTTCTATTTTCAGAGACAGACATTATTCTGGCACACCTTGTTATTTCCTGTACTCGTACTAGGCTAGTGAAAATAACCAGCAGATCGCTATAATGGTTACTGCATTTATGTCTTATTCGTTGCGGTTTAAAAGCTACAGCATGCTAAATGATGCCTTTTCTACTAGTCAACTCTGTGGCTCAGCGAGATGATAATCTTTGTGGATCCTGAAATCTGCGGTTTTCTGGGTTATTACGCGGCGTCGTGTGGTAATTATTTACCGACGTTTCGGGACAACGTATCGGTCCCATCCTCACAGGTCAAGAGTCGGGCTCTTTACCCGTGAGAATGGGACCGATACATTGTCCGAAACGTCGGTAAATAATTACCACACGACGCCGCGTAATAACCCAGAAACCGCAGGTTTCATCAACATCGCGGCGAAAGCCTGAAATCAATGTTTGTTGATCCTGTACATTACTCCATACAATGAAAGACATATAACAAGCTGCCATGAAACGCATATGGACACAGATCGCTGTATGCATTAATAAACCTCACACATTCTCATAGTAACGAACAGACAGACAGGACGGAAGAAAAACAGGAAAAAGAGAAGAATTTGGTTTTATACAAGAAGTCAATTAAGTATCCTGTTTGAAACAATTTTTAAAACAAGATCTCCAGTGAAACCTGGTCTAGAAGTTGGATAGTTCATGTTCAGTGACTTACAACATTAACAGTACGGGATTCTCTCCCTCTTTCACTGCTCGGAAAAACAGTTTTGGAGAATCTAGTCAAGTGGTGAATTATCCATTTGTCTAGACTTGCAAATATATAACTAAGAGAAGTTTTTGTTTATTTGCCAATTTTCTTGAAAGAATGACATTTTTTCTTCAAAGCATATTCGTCCAGTTTAGTGACATGGTAGCACAATACCAGGCGGACTACAGCAGCTTCACTAAACAGCATAAATGCTCAGACTGTCTTGAGTTACACGATATTTTTCCAGCTGCTGTATTGCTGTCTCAACTACTCAAAAATAGTTCCTTTCCTGTTTTCAAGCTGTAACATAACAACATCTCTGTCACTACGGCTGCCCGTCTGTTCCTAATGCAGACGCCAAACACTCTGTCTCTCCGAGTGATCCTCCTGCCACCGATATGCCACACACACAGACTCCCACATGGATCCGCCCCTCTACGCACTGTCCGACAAGTATAGACTATTCCTCTTATGGCAGCAACTTTACAACTTTTAGTAGGATAACGAACACCTATTACGGATTATTAGTTGAAGGGCATTCGGATTATACAGCGTCAGTGACTGGTTGATAATGAATGCTGAAAACAAAGGATTTGAAAAAAAAGCAGTTGTGGCCCAATTTAATGGTCTATCTCTGTACTTTCCTGGGGACACTGAGAAAAATCGCAGGAAGAGTCAGTCAGGGAATGGCTGTCCTGGAAGAGGCTAGGACAGGGAAGCCTAAATAACTAACAACCAACCAACCAACTCCATGGAGTAGTGTCCTTCCTGAAAAGCTAACAACTCCTCAGCTAGTCAAGACATTTCCCTCATTTTATTGAACCCCTAAGGTTTATTACCGCCCTCACAAGAGCTTGCCATTTGACCTTATAGTGAGCCACATCAAACCGGTCCATGCTCCCATCCCACAGCTTGAAGATCCATTTTAATATTATCCTCCCATCTAAGCCTACGTCTTCCAAGTGGTCCCTTTCTATCACGTTTCCCTACCAAAACTCTGTATGCACCTCTCCGTTCTCCCATACATGCCACATGCCTCGCCCATCTCGTTCCTCTTGGTTTGATACACTCGAAAGAGAAAGAAACATTACTAGTCTAATAGAGAATTAGGAGAAGGCTTCGTTTGTGAGTGACGTAACATTCGTGTTAAGGCTGGTGGTTAGGTTGTAATGATATGACCATTGATGCACATAACCAATGCCTAATTAACAAATATTTTATTCGAGTGTCTTCAAATTCTTTTTGGCAGTGTTAGTTGATGAGTAAGCTATGTTTGATCATTGAAATAGTGATAACAAGATGTAATTATTTTTGTAAAGCAAAGCCAATTGCGATATCCTCAATTAATTATTGGGAATTGCGGATATGTTCATAAGAAAATTATAATTCAATAATCAATACTGTAATCACTTCATCGGTTATCATGAAACAAGGAACGCTTGATGAAAGAGGCCGTGGAATAGCGCGTGAATATTAAGTTAAGCCCCGTCACGTGACGCGTCCATTGCTTGGAATGGCATTATTACTTTCTTTTATGGCTCGACAGCCCTATATGGGCCTGGGCCTCCTCGTCTCGTCGACGCTTCACGATCATACTCAGACACACCACACTCGGTAGGACTCCTCTGGACGAGGGACCAGCTCGTCGCAGAGACCTCTACCTGACAACACACAACACTCACAACAGACAGATTTCCATGCCCCCGGCGGGATTCGAACCCGCAATCCCAGCAAGCGAGTGGCCGTAGTCCCACGCCTTAGACCGCACGGCCACTGGGATTGGCATGGCATTATTACTGCCGTTTTAAAAACAGAAACCCTGCAAATTTCGGCCTCATAGCTCCTGAAGAAGAAATGTCTACAAATTACAATGCGATTACGAGGACAGAGGTCATTCTCACGAAACTGGGGACGGCTCCGACAAAGTGTTGAGTCACACAGCGCCCTTCCTCAGCTGGCACGATATCAAAATACCACAACCGTGTAAAAGACAATACTAAATCAAGGACTCGGCGTGGTTTGCATAGAATTTGTCATCATTTAAACATGCTTGTATAGACTTGACTACGTTAGTAAGAGTGGCGTGAGAACAGGAAATAAGGCATAGCAATACAGTTCTACGTACAGCCTTTAACACACCGCCGACACAAACATAATTATGCTCATTATGCTCAGTCGGTATACAGGCTAGGTGGGAGAGCGGCGGGTTTCACTTACAACACTCTCTGTAACACCACGATATTTATATTTACGAAGATATTTATATAATAATAATAATAACCATCGGCTCGACAGCCCTATAAGGGCTTGGGCCTCCTCTTTCCGAAGTTATGAGGTCTTTGTACATTTGCGGCAGTGAGGGACCGGCTGACTGGCCGCGCTTTTCAACTCGATCCTGATGTGAATGCCAGAGCCATCTGGCAGTCAGTCAGGAGACTTGGGTGAGAAATGGCCTCTTAATTTAGCTTACAAGCACTACTAGTTCTATTCATGCCGTAAGGTTCTTTTACATGCCGTAAATCTACGACATGGGACCGACGGCTTTACTTCCCCTCCGAAGGAAGTGGTGCTCCGGATTTTTATTACGGAGATATTTACTCGTCAAAAAATCCCCCCCCCCCCCGCCCATACACAAATTATCGAACTATTTAAAGCAAAGTTAAAATTTTTCTGTGCATACTGTGGCGACATGTTAATACCAATACATAGCTCCAAATTATTCTTAACCTCGCTGGCCAGGCCAGCGGTTAAACTTACCGATGATTTGCCTTGATTTTCCTCAGTATCTCCATACAAATCTTATATAGCACCTCGTATGAGGCTACGATCGATTCCTTTCAAATTTCTTCCATTTCATTATTCACTGTCATCCGATCATTCGACGCTTACTAACAAACGCCTTTAAATAAAATACAAACTACACGGCGTCATACCCCGCAGGATCTTAATCTTGCTGAAGGAATAGTTGCTCGTATGCATTAAAGTAGCCACGTCGTTTAGATTGATCATTCAGCTGTAATGGAAAATTATAATCGAAGGAATAAAGCGATGTGTGGTATGAAGATGAATGCAGGACAGTGTTTTGCTTCTATTTGATTCAATGAGAGAAGCCATTCTTCAGTATTTCTTTATGAGCAATATCGTCGCTTACTAAATAAGGGATGAAAGCCGAGTGTAAAGGCTGCTGCGGTGGAAACGGAAGACAATGAAAAAAAAAAACACGAGGAGAAAAGAGACAACCCTCCCTACCCAAAATGTGTCACTCGTCGCCCATTAAATTGGCACAGGGAATAGAAGAAGTGCAGTGTTCTGGGTATCTACGCAGTCACCATTCACACACACACACAAAGAATACGGGAACAAATTGAGATATATACACCCTGCAGCCTGACTTGTGCCTTGCCCCTCATTCGTCTCTAGCCCCCTCGTGCTAGGCTCCTCCCATCACACGTTGTAGAGATGTTACAGATCCCCTAGATATATCCTAGACACATTCAATTGACGCCGGAATACGTCACTGGAGGTTGGATATCTCAGTCACTATAGTTAACAGGTTATGCCCTGGAAGACAGAAAAATCGGGGTTGGATATCAGGCACGGCTGGAGAACTTCCTCTTCTCCAAAATGTCAAGAACGACCCTTCTAATGCCCTGTCTAACAGTTACTAGATAGCTGCTTCTACGTGAATAAAAGAGCCGGAGCTGAGTGCTGACCACACTCCTTTAAGTAGTCCTGACATTAAGAATTCGTAGAGCTTTACCTACATTCCCACCCACGCCTTCATGTCGTCGTGCATATAAGAATACAGCAGTCCATCTCCAGCCGCCGGACTCATGTATCAAAAAATTAGACCGCGGTTACTGAGATCAAGGTGTTATGGACAACTAATGGTTTAGGAACACACATCCATATAAAACCGAACGGTTACTATATGTATCAGTTCCATTAAAATTCATAAATTCCACCTATTTTGAAAAAGCGTATTTATTTGTTTGGTGTAATTCTCACAAAAATAGCTAATGTTTTCCTACATAGGATGGTGTTTAATGTGCGGTCGTAACTCGAGGTTTAAACTCAGTTCAAATAAACTTCATGATTCAAAGCGACGAATAATTTATCCTTTTTACAGTTAAAACAAAAACTTACGTAAACAGAGGGTCCGTGCAAAGAAATCGTCTTTATTATTTGAAAAAACAACTGTTGTTGTTCTTGTTGTTCGTTATAATTCTGTTGCTGGCGATGTGGCTACTTAAAATGAAGGCCTGTATACTTTTGGACACACGTGCGTACGTGCGTAACAAAACGTACATATAGCAGCAGCCAGAGCAATTGAAGCTATTGCTCATTTGCCGCCTTTTTCAGATCTGCGCATCCTAGTGTATATCCCACAAACAACAGCATTATGAAACAATGCAGAGCATATATTAAAGCAACAACAATGAGATGAGCAATATCATAAAACAATACATCGAAACGGGCCAATTTCAGGGATGACCAACACTAATGATTTAGAGTTCTCTGGCAAGAGACACCGTGCAGTTTGTTAGACATTTAGCGATGGTTCGAGAAACCTTCCTCATTCCTCTTCACTGTGCTGAAGATAAAGGCAGTCAGTTATTCCGAGGCAACGGAGTATTTATACCAAAATATACGGTGTCACGTCCCAGGAACGTTTAATCTTCACAATTACTGTCGTCAGAATCTCAGGTCTTGCATCAGCGACACATTCACTTTACAGCACCATATGTATTAAGGGAGCCTAATTTCGTAATATATCACTTAACCTTTTCTTCTGCAAGCAATGTGATGAAATAACAGTTGCACCATATTGTAAAAATACGTTTAAAATGTCCATAAAATAGTTTCAGATGTAAATTCTGAAAGGTTCTGACGGTAGTATATAACACTGAGAACTAATGGGTTTCTGGACTTTGTCCATCGTCCGGAAATCTAAAATAACTAGATAACACTATACAATATATATAAATAGTAATATATAATATATTATATTATATAATAAAAAATAATATAAATAATATAGATAAAAATAACTAGATAATATTATCTATTATTTTAGATTTCCGGACGATGGACAAAATCCAGAAACCCACTAGTTCTCAGATCCAGAAATGTTTCGTCACAACGGTGTTTACATAAAAATAAAAAAAGTTTATTACACAAGGGTGCATCAAATCCCTCTTCAAGTGCACTATTTACCCACATCAAAGGTAAAGGTAAATTTTACCCTAGGGCAGGTCATGAAGATCCAGAGGGAGGAGCAGAGATATAGCTATACTTTATCTTTAACCTCGGCGCTAGATGGGGGTGGGTCGTCAAAGCCACGACCCGGCCGCTTTATCCCCGGGGCAAGGACCCGTTATTCATTTTAAAGTGGCTGGGTAGGTCCCAGGGCCAGTCTGGACGGGTGCGAAAAAATCTCGCCCCCACCGGGATTCGATCCGAGGACCGTCCAGCCCATAGCGAGACTCTATAACGACTGAGTTATCCCAGTCCAAAAGGATTCAAAATCAAGTTTAGTTGCTTTCCACACAGATACAACGTTTTAACTTGTATTTCAACGTTAAATTTACAACCTACTTCGTACGTGAATCTGTTAAAGCAACAATTAACGAAAACGGCAAAGAGTAATTGGATTTACTCGTATTTTTAACGTACCAGTGACTACGTGCAGTGATGTTCGAACACTCAGGTTCCCGTTGCATGCAGACATGAATGCCAAGCCAGTGACTCACGGGAGGCACAGACTTACTCTGCGAACAAAACAACACGTCAAATAACCAAGACTTCCAACAATGCGTTTTATTGCAGCATAGAATTCAAAGACAACCTGTAGCTACTAGATCTGATCTTTTCTTGACATCTCATTTGAATTGCTTTCAATTTCAGCCAACTCGACTGCCATTATTAGGCACTATAAAAAGATATGAATCTACAACACGCGAAATTTGATCTAAAGTTGGATTAATAAATCCTGCAACGTCAAGAAAACTGCTTTATTTTCTTGCCAATGTTTCACCAGATTTGAAAATCCAAGTTGCAATATTCAAGAGCTCCTACACCTTAAAAAAATGATTAAGGTTATTCCTCCGAAAAGTCGACACTGATTTACTAATCAACACGACGTAACACATCACAAGAATTTTCTCTTTAGACGCATCACTGTGAGAAAATCAAATATCGCATGCCAGAAGTGTTTTTGGCTCTTTTTCTGAAATAAGTATCACAAGTTTAATACTCGAGATGCATGAATAAATGTGACACTCAGAGAAATGAAGTTTTCCAAGGAAATAAAATGTTCCTGGGAATAATTTTTTACGCTTTTTTATCGAATGATTTAATATACACGAAATAACTACAAATAAATATATCAGTGACACATTTTGTACATAATTTCAACATTAAAATCAGCGTTATGTTAAATCTGAAAGATGTGTCTTCGTAATTTTGCAATATAATTAGGCTTAAGCTTAGTTAACAGGACACAATAAGAAAATTACATAATGTGGAGCTTCATAGTTTATACTGGATAGCAAACGTTTAAAGTAAACATATTTAGGATTACGAGATTCGCCCAGGCAGTCAGGAGACATGGGAGAAAACATGCAGACAAAAATTTTAGTGGAAAAAAAAAACGGAATGGAAGAGATATCTAGGAAGACTTAGGCTTAGATGGAAGAATATTATTAAAACGGAGTAGAATTTGTTGAAAATAAGAGTATAAAAGAGATTCAACTGGCTAAGGATAGAGATCAGCGGTGGATCCTTAGAAACCAATAATGATTTGACACGTGAAAACAAAGCGGTAAAATCTGAATATCAGAACTTTCATATTATTTTTTTAAGGAGGAGTCTGTTCCAAGCATCTAATCTCTGCAAGCAGCCCAATATTTAGTCAGCAATAAAAAAATATTAGCTAACGATGCACACAACATAATGCCAACATTCTCGCAGCAAAAAATTATGTACTAAAGGTTAGGCAGAAATTGCCGATATTATATAAACGACGCCAAAATATTATATACGTTCTCACACATGTAAGTATTCGATAGATTTACAGATGGTAATTCTTTTGCTTCTTCTCTGACGCCTCCATTTTTAAAATCGTGACTGGCCGTAAAGTTAGATGATTTTCAGCCAATAGCGTATCAATTCTATACATTCATGGCAAAAGAAGGATTTATTTACTGCCTCATTTGTGATAACTGATGGTCGTTTATAGCTCTGCTCGTAAAAAGAAACTTGAACACCTGTTTCTCCCTCTTTGGGCAAAGATATCTCAAGAACTGAATGGTGTGTTTATGAGATTAACTAAAAAAATCTACCTTTACGCAGCATACGGTATATATTTTACCGGCAGGAAATGAACCAATGATGCAGCCCACGTGGTTAGGAGGCCCCATGGACTCAGTGTGGGACCCTAAATGTAGAGTATACTAAAATTTCTAGGGGGTTCTGTCGGACTGGATTCCTTTCTTCTGAGAGAAGAAACTATTCCGGATCCCTCTTATGAGATATGGGACTAATTTCGCTAAAATTACAGGGGGCCAAATTATCAAATCACGGAGGGGCCCCCTACTTTTGAGTTGCGGTTGGCACAACAACCGTTAGCTACACTACTAAAAGAAACTTAATTCCACGACAGACCTTCCTGTAGATTTTCAATACCAAATTTTATAGAATTCTGCACAATAATTTTTTTAACACAAACAAGAAGATCGCCAAATAATGGCGGTGATTAGTTTATTTTAAACAAAAGTACAAACCAAGATCACAAATTTCATTCTCAAATGAACCTTTTCCTTCCATCTTAAAAAAAAACAAATCATATAACAGAACGAAAATGAAATTTGTTAGAAGAAGCAGTATGTAATTCATAAGAGCAGACACATAATTTGTTTCAACAAGTTTCAATACTCAAGGGTGTTGAAGTAGAATCCATTTGCACAAACGTACAGTAATACATGTGGAATCCAATAATCCCCAAGTGCGTGCATTATGAGATAATATTAGGCCCTTTACAATAATGTACAGTTTCTAATGTCCACCCTTTCACCCCAGTCGGAACTCAACACCACAAACCCCTTACACCCCCCTCACACACACCCCTTCAGGCCACTCTGTTATGAATTCATCACATTTACTAATAACCCTAGAAGTTACCATGCTGAGTTTTATTGTAAGGGTTAAAATATTTTTTCTTTTATATCTCTTTCAATGGTTTGAAGGGTGGTTTGGGCGTTAGTAGGTACGAGTTGAGGGGTGTTTGAGTACTCAGATAAAAAAATATATATATATTACAGTCTGTGGGATTGTTACAACAAAGGTACACTACTGCCCGTAGCATGCAAAGTTCCAAAAGCCCCACTAGTTTCATTTCAGCAGTTTTAACATCTCTGGTCTGGCAAGGCATCTGTCAGTACAAGGGGTGTGTTGAGTGTAGCCTATGCGAGCAGAAGGGTAGACCATGTGTGTAACATAACTGAGGCAATCATATCACTAAAGCTTATTAGTCTGCTTCAACCGAATCCACATATGGCCTATTTAGCTAATGAGAAAATACAACTCTGCCTCATACACTAGGACATGTGATTGGACTGCTTTATACAGCCTTGGCAGAGGTTAAAACATTTTTCACGAGGCAATAGGTTAAGTCTTGTTTTGCCTAGTCCTGGAAAGGTAAGGATTTCCTAGCAACAGAATTCAGAACGGCTGATCCCGGTGGCCTCGCGGTTTAAGGTTTACTGGGATTGCGGGTTCGAATCCAGCCGGGGTCATGGACATGTGTTTCTTGTTAATGTTGTGTGTTGTCAGGTAGAGGTCTCTGCGACGGCCAATCTCTCGTCCAGGGGAGTCCTACGGAGCGTGTGTGTGTGTCATTGAGTGTAATAATGTGCAACAATAACCTTCTACACCTACAATGAGTAGGTAGCAGAGGTCAGACTAGGAAATAAAGAAGAACGAAAGAGTTCAGAACGATAGGAGGACGACAGCAGTAAATGAAAGTTTGGAATGTACAGGTTATAGAGAATTTTTTTATCATTATTACATTTGAATGAAGTCATTGTTTACATGAGCAACTTACACTCTTTATTTTAAAATCGTAGCGTGCCACCAGCTGACGGCCACGTGTACAAAATATATGAGGTACAGGAAAAAGACCTTGGAATTCTTGCACAAGAAAAATTATTCTTCTCTTTTTTCCGATTACTCTACATGGAGCTACAGCTCATTTTTTTTTTTGCTATTTTTAACGACGCTATAAATAGATAGGATTATATAGCGTCGGTTGTAGTTGAATGAATGAGCATGGAATACTGACTGATCAAACACAGAAAAAAAAGAGGTACTCGGAGAAAACCCTGTCCCAGTACCACTGTTCAACCATATGTCCCACATTGTCTAATCTGGGACCGAACCCATGTCTCCGCAGTGACAGGAAAAATTACCGCCCGAATCAGGACACAGCCCCATATTGCCCCACAAAGCACATGCCTCTATGGCCTAACTACATCTCTCCTCGTTGTGATTTTATATAATTCTCAGAATAAATAACTATTACTTACCTAAGGAGAGTTAACAGCCAGGTGTGTGCAATGAAAAAAAAAGTGTGATATCTGAGATATAGGAAAGAGTTTTTAACACATTACTCAGACAAACGTCATGCTTGTCCGTTGTGCGATTGAGCCACAGTTACAAAACAGAAGCTCTGTTATCTCGGAACGCAGAATGTCACTTTGTGCAAAGGAGTGTTCTTTTTTTTACATTAACAGACGCTAGCAAACGTAGTGTCATTTTACAGTGTGACGAAGAGGATTTCCACAAATCAGGGCTCAAGCCAGACAACTTGCTGTCATTCTGCCGTGACAAATGGTCGGCATCATATTTCATCAAAAGACTTGACATACACCTACGTCTGTACTTCTGCGTGAGTATTATACGGTACAGACACAGACTGAAACCTAATTAGTATAATAATAATAATAATAATAATAATAATTAGTACATCCACAGCGAAGGGTGGGAGGTGGGAGGTGGGGTTGGCTAAATGTAGTGAGTGGTATAACAGAAAGTCCTGACTAAATTTGCGCAAACGTGTTGCTGACCAAGCAAATGCTAACATCAGCATTATAAACATGGCTTAGCTGACGGCGAAAACACCGCGAAAATGTTGGAAATTGAAAACCGTACATTTTCTGTAATAAAACTGAATAATGGAATTTTCATGGTCATGTATGTAACCTACAGCTAGGCTAACGACGTCAAAGTGGAAAGGGGATGATGATTCTGGTAAAGGGGCTGGAGGGGTAGGGTATATAAAATGCAACTACGACGAATTCATATGCGTCAATGTAACAGCGGGGGGGGGGGGGGGGGGGGAAACATATTTTTATATGATTGATATATGAAATTGAAATCTGACAATATGGCCCCAGGCCATAAGCTTATCATATTACAGTAGGCATACAGAATCTAGACATTTTAAAACGTCATCATGTCATTTACATACATACATACACACGCAGAAATATTTCAATGTGTCTCTGTGAAATGAATTTGTCTGTTCTAACAATTGTACGATTCGTTCACCCGTCCCAAAATAACGTACTTGTGGCAGAGAACCGAAAGGGATTAATTTCGGAATATAATTTATAATATTCAAAATTCGCTAGAAATTTCTCTGCCGTCTTTGGATGAAGAAAAGAGAGACTCGCTGTATTTTCATGTTTCTGTGTCAAGAACACAGCTTGATACTTTCCAATTTATATTCTCATTTTCCTGAAGTATATCCGTGACAGGTGCAATGTCAGACCGACATACGCAGACAACCCAGAATTCGTAACATTAACTCCGGTCTAACATACTTCATATTTTACTGCTACATGTTTCGGCTAGCCATCGTAGCCATCATCAGGGAATCGTTTTTCACAGACGTGAGCAGCGTACAGCATCTCAATGAATGGTAACATCTACATTAATTATTTACAGCGGTAGTCACTATATAGTACCAATAATTTTATAAACTTTAAATTATATATGATATTAAAATATAGTACGTAATACATTAATTATAAAGTATCAAATATATATAAAAATCTGTCTCCAAACATCTGTCTTGCAAAATAATTTCTAGTTTTGTAGGGTGGAGACCTGTAATGTTATAAAATCAGAATAAGTTATTAAAAATGAATACAAAAAATTAAATATTAACACCATTTCAAATTTTGAAAAACTATTACATTTTAGGGGCTGACAACCTTAACCAACTTCATGTGCCGATTGTCTAGAAATCTGGTAGCTTCAACCTCCTGGAACCCTAAAGGCCTGTCCAGGCCTGTAATGGGATTGCTTTACCTTTGCTATAATACACGTTAGTATATCAACAGATCTGGTTTAACAGTTAAGGTTGAGGTCTTCGGCATTTTACGCCGTGTTTACTGGTACTCCACATGACATCCCAGAACGTCCGAGTCTTGACGGACACCGCTGTGATACACTCGTGGAATAAGAGACGTTTGTATATAACACACCGCTGTGATACACTCGTGGAATAAGAGACGTTTATATACCACACCGCTGTTGTACACTAGTGGAATAAGAGACGTCTGTATATAACACACCGCTGTGGTACACTCGTGGAATAAGAGACGTTTGTATATAACACACCGCTGTGATACACTAGTGGAATAAGAGACATTTGTATATACAACACCGCTGTGATACACTCGTGCAATAAGAGACTTTGTATATAACACACCGCTGTGATACACTCGTGGAATAAGAGACGTTTGTATATAACACACCGCTGTGATACACTCGTGGAATAAGAGACGTTTATATACCACACCGCTGTGGTACACTAGTAGAATAAGAGACGTCTGTATATAACACACCGCTGTGGTACACTCGTGGAATAAGAGACGTTTGTATATAACACACCGCTGTGATACACTAGTGGAATAAGAGACATTTGTATATACAACACCGCTGTGATACACTCGTGCAATAAGAGACTTTGTATATAACACACCACTGTGATACACTCGTGGAATAAGAGACGTTTGTATATAACACACCGCTGTGAAACACTAGTGGAATAAGAGACATTTGTATATACAACACCGCTGTGATACACTCGTGGAATAAGAGACGTTTGTATATACCACACCGCTGTGATACACTAATGGAATAAGAGACGTTTGTATATACCACACCGCTGTGATACACTCGTGGAATAAGAGACTTTGTATATACCACACCGCTGTGATACACTCGTGGAATAAGAGACTTTGTATATACCACACCGCTGTGATACACTCGTGGAATAAGAGACGTTTGTATATAACACACCGCTGTGATACACTAATGGAATAAGAGACGTTTGTATATACCACACCGCTGTGATACACTCGTGGAATAAGAGACGTTTGTATATACCACACCGCTGTGATACACTCGTGAAATAAGAGACGTTTGTATATACCACACCGCTTGGATACACTCGTGGAATAAGAGACGTTTGTATATACAACACCGCTGTGATACACTCGTGGAATAAGAGACGTTTGTATATAACACACCGCTGTGATACACTAATGGAATAAGAGACGTTTGTATATACCACACCGCTGTGATACACTCGTGGAATAAGAGACTTTGTATACACCACACCGCTGTGATACACTCGTGGAATAAGAGACGTTTGTATATAACACACCGCTGTGATACACTAATGGAATAAGAGACGTTTGTATATACCACACCGCTGTGATACACTCGTGGAATAAGAGACGTTTGTATATACCACACCGCTGTGATACACTCGTGAAATAAGAGACGTTTGTATATACCACACCGCTGTGATACACTCGTGGAATAAGAGACGTTTGTATATAACACACCGCTGTGATACACTAATGGAATAAGAGACGTTTGTATATACCACACCGCTGTGATACACTCGTGGAATAAGAGACGTTTGTATATACCACACCGCTGTGATACACTCGTGAAATAAGAGACGTTTGTATATACCACACCGCTGTGATACACTCGTGCAATAAGAGACGTTTGTATATACAACACCGCTGTGATACACTCGTGGAATATGAGACGTTTGTATATAACACACACCGCTGTGATACACTAATGGAATAAGAGACGTTTGTATATACCACACCGCTGTGATACACTCGTGGAATAAGAGACGTTTGTATATACCACACCGCTGTGATACACTCGTGGAATAAGAGACTTTGTATATACCACACCGCTGTGATACACTCGTGCAATAAGAGACGTTTGTATATAACACACCGCTGTGATACACTAATGGAATAAGAGACGTTTGTATATACCACACCGCTGTGATACACTAATGGAATAAGAGACGTTTGTATATACCACACCGCTGTGATACACTCGTGGAATAAGAGACTTTGTATATACCACACCGCTGTGATACACTCGTGGAATAAGAGACGTTTGTATATAACACACACGCTGTGATACACTAATGGAATAAGAGACGTTTGTATATACCACACCGCTGTGATACACTCGTGGAATAAGAGACGTTTGTATATACCACACCGCTGTGATACACTCGTGAAATAAGAGACGTTTGTATATACCACACCGCTGTGATACACTCGTGGAATAAGAGACGTTTGTATATACAACACCGCTGTGATACACTCGTGGAATAAGAGACGTTTGTATATAACACACCGCTGTGATACACTAATGGAATAAGAGACGTTTGTATATACCACACCGCTGTGATACACTCGTGGAATAAGAGACGTTTGTATATACCACACCGCTGTGATACACTAGTGGAATAAGAGACGTTTGTATATACCACACCGCTGTGATACACTCGTGAAATAAGAGACGTTTGTATATACCACACGCTGTGATACACTCGTGGAATAAGAGACGTTTGTATATACCACACCGCTGTGATACACTCGTGGAATAAGAGACGTTTGTATATACCACACCGCTGTGATACACTCGTGAAATAAGAGACGTTTGTATATACCACACCGCTGTGATACACTCGTGAAATAAGAGACGTTTGTATATACCACACCGCTGTTATACACTCGTGGAATAAGAGACGTTTGTATATACCACACCGCTGTGATACACTCGTGGAATAAGAGACGTTTGTATATACCACACCGCTGTGATACACTCGTGAAATAAGAGACGTTTGTATATACCACACCGCTGTGATACACTCGTGAAATAAGAGACGTTTGTATATACCACACCGCTGTGCTAAAAACGTGTAACTGTGTCAGTTGGTTGGGTAAGTACAGCGGAAGCCAGAGCGGGGATTTGCCTAGCTTGCAACATTAAAGTTTCCTCTAACAATTAAGCGGTAGTTCTGAAGGCATTTACCAACGTTTCGGAGAAACCTGCTGCCTCAGACTTCATTGTAAAAGAGGTCGATCCTTCTACAGTAGTGTTTCTCAAATCATGGGTCACGAAATAATATCATAAATCAACTTTTTACTGACTCACACTACGTCGATATGGGGGTTACAATCAGTTCTTATGCTAACGGCATTAATTTTATTGACAATGCAGCAACGTCGGCTTGAACGTAATGTTATAAAACATGACGCAGACTACTGACTACCAGGGTTGCCAGCCTCTCAAATAAAAATTATCGGCAAAAGTTTCTGAATTTTTAGGAATACCTCGCAAACCTTAAATAAATTCAAATTTATAAGATATTTAACACTAACTCTGGATATAAAGCCATAAGAGGAGTCACAGTACTAAACTGAGGTTCATACAAAAGTATGCAAATGCATATATGTTTATCTTCATGTCATTAAATCATTAAATATCATATTTTTAACCCGATTCTTCCTTTTTGACACCTATCTATTTCTCTGACTCCTGGGGTCGTGATAAAAAGAAACTGGCCTAATGTGGGTCGCAGCTTAAAAGCGTTGATAAACACTGTTTCACACTAAAGATGGAGATAGCATGTTTCTCCGGAATTCTGGTAAATCTTTGCAGAAAGTACATACAACATTTCGACGTAAATCCTTTTTGAATATGGATTGCCTAAAAACACCAGGATGAAAAGGCGTGGTTAATTTTAAGAAGCTAGGTTATGCATTTGTAAGGGACGTAACTGAAGTACTTATTTTCCTGACTTTGACTACCGCCTGACGTTTCGGAAACTGTACCACTTATCTTTCTCGGGTGAAGGAATGCGGAGGCACCGTCTCAGATGTCTTCGATAGAAATAATTATTCTCGAACTGTGGCTTGTGCCTTATTATTTTTTTTTCAATGGCTCGACAGCCCCATGGGGGCCTAGGCCGCCTCATTTTTTCGAGGCTTCACGATCACACACTTTTTAGACACACCACACTCGGTAGGACTCCTCTGGTCGAGGGATCAGCTCGTCGCAGAGACCTCTACTGACAACACACAACACAAACAGACATCCATGCCCCCGGTGGGATTCGAACCCGCAATCCCAGTAAGCGAGCGGCCGTAGACCCACGCCTTAGACCGCACGGCCACTGGGATCGGCCTTGTGCATTATAACTACGCTAATTAATATTGCAGTCGTGTGCTGATAAGAGAAAAGTGAAGAGACAATTATGAAAATAAAAATGATTTACACTGTGACTAAATATTACGACAGACTGAGGTAGGGCCGTGTAGTTCTGTAGAAACCTACTGCATCTACCTTCAGGCCACCTTATTCAGGATATTTTATCCTGAATGTGAAGGTTACGTATATTTTGGTAGGTTAATTCCATATTTCAAAGAAATATTCTCTCTACATTTTCAGGACAGAATGCAAAAAACACGTTTACAAAAGGCTGCCACTTCACTCTGCTTACATTCTACAAACTTGCATACAGAATGCATAGTCTAACAAAATACACCAAAAAGGTCTGGCACCTGTCCTGCAATCCAATTATAGAATATACCACGCAGGGGCGCACCTAAGGGCGGGCGATTCGGGGGGGGGGGCTGCCAGGCTGCAACCCCCTCCGCCAAAACCCCCAAAACAGAAATTTAAAAAACACAGATTTTTTTAGACATTATAATGTCAAAAATTTTACGTGATTTGCCCTTCAGCTAAAATCAACCACTGAAGTCTGCTGATTACTAGTACAACAGAATTTTGAAAAACACATTAATAAAACTCAAAAAGCAAGATTGTGATTTAGTCATGGAACATGTAGTTATATTCATATGTATATAAATGCACTTGCAGACAGAGTTATGTTATACGTATGACATGACTTTTATAAAATAATTTATAAAATCAAACATAAATTATATATATCTTCAGGATCAGCCCCCTCCATTAAAAAATTTTGGGTTCGCATCTGATACCACGGGAAGCCTGATTATAAACCTTGAAACGTACTTTGCTTGACAGTAACTTACTAACACTTAAATTACAATTACTAAATTTATTACCAACTGATACACAATTGAACCACTTGAGAATGGACTGAGGTCCGAAACGTATGTAGGGGCGTATAATAATATAGACGTATAATAATATAGACGCTACAATAAAAGTGGTTCAATTGTGTATCAGTTGGTTATAAATTTATTAATTCATAAAGATAATAATAATAATAATTCTTGGCTCAACAGCCCTGTATGGACCTGGGCCTCCTCTTGCCTCCTCTTGTCGAGGTTACTAAGTCATGCGCATTCATGGCAGCTGGTGACCGGCCAGCTAGCCGCTTAGTGTTCTATCGATCCTGATGTGCACGCCAGAGCCATCTGGCAGGCAGTCAGGAGACTTGGATGAGAAATGGAGGCAATTTGGCTTACGCAACATTTCTATTCATGCCCGTAAGGTTCTTTTACATGCCGTAAATCTACGACTGGACCGACGGCTTTACTTCCCCTCCGAAGGAAGTGGTGCTCCGGATTTTTATCATCCTTAAAAATCCATCGACCTCGGTCGGGATCGAACCCGCTAACCTTGGGTCCAGTGGCGAGCACGCTAACCACTAGTCCACCGAGGTCGACTAATTCATAAAGATGCACGGTGATATTAATGTGAAACTTAAATTACAAGGCATTCAGAAGTAAAAGTTACAATAGTTTGAACACACTTGACTTTATGACATGTATTCGCTCTGATACACAACATCCACGAACCGACCAAGAATCCATCTGTAATCAGAAAAACCGAAGCTTTGAATAAGAAGTACTCGGAGACGGAAGATGAAGTATTGGATTTCCTTATCGGAGTCACGTTTTGGCCTAGATGCTCAAGTCAGATGTTCGGTTTCCTTGCCTCTATTCCTACAAGACGCCGTGAACTAAATTCACGTGTTGTGAAGAGGAGAATAAGGGCCATAGGCGGACTGCATACAGAAGAACCTACGGTATACAGAATGTCACTCGGTGCTCAATAACACATGACTCAACAGATAAGAAACTTCTTTGATCAGAATATGCCTCTAGAAGCTGACGGTCACATACATAGTCAACAAATTTCTACATATATCTGTATCCGGAAGGTTCATTACCGTGGTCACAAAAGATCTTATCTTAAGCCACATATCAGTCCACTTCTTCACACCCTATATGTATAATATCCAAATACAGTCCGGATAATACTATCCAAAAAGAAAAATGTATGTCTCGTAATCTGTTTACTATACAGACCTCCAGTTTGCTCTATTACAAAGGAAAACTCTCGACTTTTCTTTCTGACTGCTGCCTGCCTCAGCAGATTATAAAGTGGCCATCCCTCATGGCACGAAAATAATATTAAAACAAGATATTCGACCTCTGTCAACATATTTTGAAGCCTGTGGTGGGTTACTGTAGCATCAGCGTCCATTACGCGGGCTTTAAGCTGCTATACATCGTTGTTTTGACTGATAAACGAGTTTTTTTTTCATATAAGCCCACAGCAAAAAAATCATAATTTTGTGAAGTCCGGTGACCTAAGAGGCAAGGGATTTCGCCCTTTTCTGCCAATCCATCGGCCGGGCATCGTGTAATACAGGGTAATTCTTTACTTCGTCAACCAGGTCAACGACAGCAATATTTATATTTAATATTTAAGTGTTTTCGTCTGTAATGTCACAAACCGAACCTCCGTATAATGAATAGATTCATAGACATAAATTTTTATCTTTGGATACCTACTATCTGGACACCAGGTATTATCCCGTATCTATTTAGAGGTCTCTCCATTGACCTCTTTCCTTTAGGTTTGAGCCTAAAATAAAAATAAAATACATTTATTTTATTAATATGGAAGAAATAGTCCCGAATCTCACCCTTAACATCGGCTATCTTAACAGCTTCCGTCATATGCTACAGAAACGTGAGGCAAATGTACTCGTATGTCAACCACGTCAGAATAAGACACGAGCTTCTCCTTCCACAGTCTTACTAATTCATCATCCACTAATGATGTTATCATTAGGCGCTACACAGACTGCTAAACTGTCGCCCTCGGTGGACTAGTGGTTAGCGTGCTCGCCACTGGACCCAAGGTTTGCGGGTTCAATCCCGGCCGAGGTCGATGAATTTTTAAGGGTGATAAAAATCCGTAGCACAACTTCCTTCGGAGGGGAAGTAAAGCCGTCGGTCCCATGTCGTAGATTTACGGAATTTAAAAGAACCTTACGGGCATGAATAGAGATGTTTCGTAAGCAAAATTCAGCGGCAATTTCTCACCCAAGTCTCCTGATTGACTGCTAGAAGGCTCTGGCAGTCATATCAGTATGAGTAAAACTTGTGCGGTCAGTGGACTGGTCACTCACTACAGAATTCACACTTCCAGACCAAGAAACCTTTGAAAGGAGGCCCTATGCTCCGCAAGGAACGACAGGAGGAAAATAAGTCTGCTAAACTGTGAGCGTCGTTAAATAAATCATACATAAACCAACCATTCTTATTTGCACAGTAATTCTAAGCTAAAATTCTAGGAATCGCTATCATTATAAGTATTAGTGTATTATGGCGATAAATATATTTAAAAAAATATATATATTTTTAGGGTCTTGTGGCGGAGACTACAAAAATTGCTTGCCTTTGCTTACGATGTACATCAGAGCAGAATATCAGAGATGTACTAATGTTTCGGACAGACCAGCTGTTTCCATCTCGATACATTACACCTGTCTACTCAAATGTACAGCGTGCCATCTCCGAACATATAAAAATTCACATTACGCTATAGCATATACAACTTCAAAGCACTATACCACTTACCCTCGTCACATAACATTAACATTTATAAGGTAAAGCTATCCCTATACAGGCCTGTACAGGCTATAGGAGGTTGAGGCTCCGAGAATTTGAAGACAATCAGCACGTGAAGGTGGTAAGGATGTCAGCCCTAAGCACAGGCCGTCCTTAACCCCCAGGACATACCCCTGGTACTCATTTCTGTTAGAGGCTGAGTCGATCTCACGGCTATAGTGCGGCCGGAAGGGTTTATCAATGAAAAATCCCAATGATCCCATCGGGAATCGAAGAAGCGACCTTCCGGCTTGTAGCGCAGTGCCTCAACTAACTGCGCCACCACGGGCCCCAACATTAAGTAACCTTTTTTAAATCACTTTCAGGTAAAAGTGCATGAATAAATTACAGGTATTTTTGAAATGTAAGTAGGCGTTTTTCTCTTACACCTCTTCATTGTAAAGTCTTGGTACTATAGTCTGCTCTCCAGAACACAAAGATATAATATTTTTAGTCACGTGATTTATAAATGTTTAATTTTTTTCTACCAACAATTAAACGCCATTCTAAAGTCTCCAATAGGAAAATACTAAATATATTTTATCTCTGTATGTATTTATAAAGGACACTAAAATGTCCACCACATATATGCGCCACAATTCTAGAGGATTAACATTTCATAGCACATTTGTAGGCATCATATTTGACCGCTGATCGTGGAAATCAAAATAGGCTATCATGACATATTAATGCATACAATAGGTGTTTCTCTCCGATCGTATTTAATATTTAAATTGATTTATTGTACAGTCGGGACTTGTAATATATGCGGCAATTTTGCAGCTTATGGTGATTAAACATTTTAGCGAGAACTGTATGTAAATTTGTCGTAGCAGTTATGCATAGGCTATTACAAAGTGTAGGCAACATTCATTATAAAGTAAAAACAGATATTTAATCGTTCACTGCAGTATGTTAATTATGTTTATCCCAAACCGTATTCTAAATTAAAATTTAGTTTACTTGAAGAATACATAACACAGTATTTCCATTTGACTTTTAAAGTCACTTGCTTCAAAATATGTTACACTTAATGTAATACGTAAATATGCTTTCATAAAAACAAAATAAGCATTTCTCTTTAAATACATACTAAACCGCAGGTTATATCCAGGCATATTAATTTCTTCGACAGAACGATTTGCATTCTATATTAATTTAAAATTTAACGCCATATCCAGAAGCGCCGGAATGGGGGAGTGACAGGACGATAGCTGCCTATATTCCACAACGTCAGCTTACGTAGGGTTAAGTGTTACGTAGGGTTAAGTGCCTTCTTCCCACATTTTCAACGTCACTTTCAAATTCACCACTTTAAGCAAGTAATTAACGACCCTTGTGAGTTGCTTTTTTCGAAGCCTGCAATTTATGTAATAAATATTTAAAACTCAGAAACACATATCATGGAAAACGCAACGCATCTCCATTATAAATGCCAAGTGGTTAATGTCGTTTTAAAAAAAAAATCGATGTTGATTGTGACAACCTTTCGCAATACACAATGAACAATGTGGGGGAAGTTAATAGATATTTTTATTTTTGGATCGACAGGCACATACATTCATTTTCATTCTGTAGTCTGTCTTACGACAGGTCCGTAGCCTCTTCCAAAGCGAGTTCTCCACAGGGTGCGATCCAGTGCTTCCTCTTTCAATTTCCAGTATCTCTTCTTTTCCTTAAGGTCATCCAGTAGCTGCTTACGTCTTCTCCCTCGTCGTCCCGTCATTTCTATCCTTCCTTCTAACTTTCCTAACATACATTAACTCCCGTAATATTAATATCTTGTACATTTCTAACATTCACTGTGGGGACATAGAACTTTTTGTGGCGCAAAAAGGAAATATACTTAATTTGCCATTTGTTCATATTCTGCATTGCTTAAAGGCTGTATTACTGCAACCGTTATACACCTGCTTGAATCTAGCCCAGTTTCGCTCGACCAGTAGCTCGCTGCCACCACGTTGGCTCGCGACAGCGTTATTTTGCCCGTGGAGACATTCAAAATGACAATACGTCTGTTAACCATTTCCCTGGCAAAGCCGAGATAGAAGGCCCAAGAAATTGTGAAAACTTTGATTTACTTATTTATTTATTCATTCCCTTATTTACACTGCTAACTCATTTTGTAAAAATGTGCTACAAACAGCGACACCCTAGCCTATATAATAAATTACTCGTACATTTTTAAATATATTTTTCTATTATTATCGACATATTAGTTTACTGCAAATGCTGTATAGCAAAATACACAGTAAAATAATACATACATATAAATAGACATTCATTCTTTAATTCTGTGTATTGAATTTCATGCTTCCCACATTCATACCAAATTTTCCTTCCTTAAATTTAAGTCCAGTTTACTGGTGAAAAGAGTCTTCTTGTTACCATAAGGATTAATACTCAAAAAATTTACATTCTACCCGCACACAGTGCATTTATGTGTTTTGTGTGGATCTCAAAACAAACAGCGATTATTTCACTGTACAGCATTAACTGACTGGTTTGTATAACTGAGACGGAGTGTGTTTACTGCGCGGTACGGACTGTATTTATGTGTTTTGTGTGGATCTCAGAACAAACAGCGATTATTTCACTGTACAACATTAACTGACTGGTTTGTATAACTGAGACGGAGTGTGTTTACTGCGCGGTACGGACTGTATTTGTGTGTTTTGTGTGGATCTCAGAACAAACAGCGATTATTTCACTGTACAACATTAACTGACTGGTTTGTATAACTGAGACGGAGTGTGTTTACTGCGCGGTACGGACTGTATTTATGTGTTTTGTGTGGATCTCAGAACAAACAGCGATTATTTCACTGTACAACATTAACTGACTGGTTTGTATAACTGAGACGGAGTGTGTTTACTGCGCGGTACGGACTGTATTTATGTGTTTTGTGTGGATCTCAGAACAAACAGCGATTATTTCACTGTACAGCATTAACTGACTGGTTTGTATAACTGAGACGGAGTGTTTTTACTGCGCGGTACGGACTGTATTTATGTGTTTTGTGTGGATCTCAGAACAAACAGCGATTATTTCACTGTACAACATTAACTGATTGGTTTGTATAACTGAGACGGAGTGTGTTTACTGCGCGGTACGGACTGTATTTATGCGTTTTGTGTGGATCTCAGAACAAACAGCGATTATTTCACTGTACAACATTAACTGACTGGTTTGTATAACTGAGACGGAGTGTGTTTACTGCGCGGTACGAACTGTATTTATGTGTTTTGTGTGGATCTCAGAACAAACAGCGATTATTTCACTGTACAACATTAACTGACTGGTTTGTATAACTGAGACGGAGTGTGTTTACTGCGCGGTACGGACTGTATTTATGTGTTTTGTGTGGATCTCAGAACAAACAGCGATTATTTCACTGTACAACATTAACTGACTGGTTTGTATAACTGAGACGTAGTGTGTTTACTGCGCGGTACGGACTGTATTTATGTGTTTTGTGTGGATCTCAGAACAAACAGCGATTATTTCACTGTACAGCATTAACTGACTGGTTTGTGTAACTGAGACGGAGTGTGTTTACTGCGCGGTACGGACTGTATTTATGTGTTTTGTGTGGATCTCAGAACAAACAGCGATTATTTCACTGTACAGCATTAACTGATTGGTTTGTATAACTGAGACGGAGTGTGTTTACTGCGCGGTACGGACTGTATTTATGTGTTTTGTGTGGATCTCAGAACAAACAACGATTATTTCACTGTACAACATTAACTGACTGATTTGTATAACTGAGACGTAGTGTGTTTACTGCGCGGTACGGACTGTATTTATGTGTTTTGTGTGGATCTCAGAACAAACAGCGATTATTTCACTGTACAACATTAACTGACTGGTTTGTATAACTGAGACGGAGTGTGTTTACTGCGCGGTACGGACTGTATTTATGTGTTTTGTATGGATCTCAGAACAAACAGCGATTATTTCACTGTACAACATTAACTGACTGGTTTGTATAACTGAGACGGAGTGTGTTTACTGCGCGGTACGGACTGTATTTATGTGTTTTGTATGGATCTCAGAACAAACAGCGATTATTTCACTGTACAGCATTAACTGACTGGTTTGTATAACTGAGACGGAGTGTGTTTACTGCGCGGTACGGACTGTATTTATGTGTTTTGTATGGATCTCAGAACAAACAGCGATTATTTCACTGTACAACATTAACTGACTGGTTTGTATAACTGAGACGGAGTGTGTTTACTGCGCGGTACGGACTGTATTTATGTGTTTTGTATGGATCTCAGAACAAACAGCGATTATTTCACTGTACAACATTAACTGACTGGTTTGTATAACTGAGACGGAGTGTGTTTACTGGCGCGGTACGGACTGTATTTATGTGTTTTGTATGGATCTCAGAACAAACAGCGATTATTTCACTGTACAGCATTAACTGACTGGTTTGTATAACTGAGACGGAGTGTGTTTACTGCGCGGTACGGACTGTATTTATGTGTTTTGTGTGGATCTCAGAACAAACAGCGATTATTTCACTGTACAACATTAACTGACTGGTTTGTATAACTGAGACGGAGTGTGTTTACTGCGCGGTACGGACTGTATTTATGTGTTTTGTATGGATCTCAGAACAAACAGCGATTATTTCACTGTACAACATTAACTGACTGGTTTGTATAACTGAGACGGAGTGTGTTTACTGCGCGGTACGGACTGTATTTATGTGTTTTGTATGGATCTCAGAACAAACAGCGATTATTTCACTGTACAACATTAATTGACTGGTTTGTATAACTGAGACGGAGTGTGTTTACTGCGCGGTACGGACTGTATTTATGTGTTTTGTATGGATCTCAGAACAAACAGCGATTATTTCACTGTACAACATTAACTGACTGGTTTGTATAACTGAGACGGAGTGTGTTTACTGCGCGGTACGGACTGTATTTATGTGTTTTGTATGGATCTCAGAACAAACAGCGATTATTTCACTGTACAACATTAACTGACTGGTTTGTATAACTGAGACGGAGTGTGTTTACTGCGCGGTACGGACTGTATTTATGTGTTTTGTATGGATCTCAGAACAAACAGCGATTATTTCACTGTACAACATTAACTGACTGGTTTGTATAACTGAGACGGAGTGTGTTTACTGCGCGGTACGGACTGTATTTATGTGTTTTGTATGGATCTCAGAACAAACAGCGATTATTTCACTGTACAACATTAACTGACTGGTTTGTATAACTGAGACGGAGTGTGTTTACTGCGCGGTACGGACTGTATTTATGTGTTTTGTATGGATCTCAGAACAAACAGCGATTATTTCACTGTACAGCATTAACTGACTGGTTTGTATAACTGAGACGGAGTGTGTTTACTGCGCGGTACGGACTGTATTTATGTGTTTTGTGTGGATCTCAGAACAAACAGCGATTATTTCACTGTACAACATTAACTGACTGGTTTGTATAACTGAGACGGAGTGTGTTTACTGCGCGGTACGGACTGGGTCTTCAAATATAATTCTGGTTAATTTTCATCTTTAGGCGATTAAGTTACAGTCATCTGAGTTTTAAATCTCTAAGGACTGTAACAGATATTTGTGTTTTCTCGTTAGAGATGAAGAAACATTTTACAGGCCATACGTGTGCCGTAGACAGGTACTCGTAGAGAGCTCTATAAAAACGTACCGGCAAGAATGAATAGAAATGAGAACTAATACATAAAACGTAGCCTCTAATGCCATATTCACCCTCACACAAGCTCCCTCACGAATCTCTCACACCGAACTTACGTCTAGCTCCACATCCTCCGCGCCGCGGTACGAACAAACGGAAAGAGGACGTATTTTCCGAAGGCGAACCCCGTTGGTCTTATAAATCAAATTTTAGATTCCCAACGAACAATTTTATGTCTGCACATGGAAGCTCATCTCTTCCTGCCTTCTTCTCCTTTCTCTGTGTGAGCATGCAATGGCATATATATAGGCAAAACGCAGAGAAGGAACGTTTCTAAAGAAAGGAATTTCTTACCTTCTGTCTACAAGCATGGGGTATATGCTAGAAATGTTCTCCAGCCATAACCGTATATCTAATTCTGTATATCTGTGAAGGAAGAAGAAGAAGAAGAGAAAAAAGGATGAAAGAGTACCTGCTAAAGATAAACAAAAAGGCCTGCGTGAGTAGATATGTGTAAGAATTGTAATAAAGGGCCTGCCATGTTTGTAGAATGAAATTATGCCCACCTGGAAATATAATGAAGACATAAACATGTTATTAGTTGCATCGTTCAAATCACACATGTACATTCATATATTTTTTTCCAATGGCTCGACAGCCCCTTAGGGGGCCTAGGCCGCCTCAATGTTCGACGCTTCACGATCACACTCAAGACACACCACACTCGGTAGGACTCCTCTGGACGAGTGACCAGCCCGTCGCAGAGACCTCTATCTGACAACACACAACACTCACAAGAGACAGGCATCCATGCCCCCGGCGGGATTCGAACCCGCAATCCCAGTAAGCGAACGACCGTAGACCCACGTCTTAGACCGCACGGCCACTGGGATCGGCACATTCATATTTACCTGATTTAAATTGGTTTACAACTTCACAAAAGTATTGAATCTACTGTTCTTAAAATCGACACATTTTTTCGTATAATCTTCTTCTCCCTTCAACTTTCTTTTCGCCAGTACTCTTATCAGTAGGACAAGATGGAGAAGTCTGATAATACAAAAAAAACAAATATTTCGCAGAACATTTTTCAGGTTGTGGCAACGAATCTGTAATGGGTCTGCTGCTCGATATAGAGATGGCTAAGTCCCAAATTTAGTACTAGATGTCGCTATGTGCGTGTGTATGGGTGTCGCAATTAAATGGCGTGACAAAGTATGATATATAAAACGCTCAGTAAGAAAGACATAGTGATTACATTAACCTTTTCATTACTGTATATAGAAGGGTGTATGAATAAAGATATTGCTTACCGGCACAATTCTGGCCTTACGTAGCTACAAAAGGCAGTCGTTCTGCTGTTTAGCTTATCGAGCTGTGACAGGACGTCGGGTACTGACACCATTCATTCTGTACTCAGTCTTACGACAGGTCCTTAGCCTCTTACAAAGCTAGTTCTTCACAGACTGTCATCTAGTGTTTCAGCTTTGAATTTCCAGTATCATCTCCTTCCCTTAAGGTCATCCATTAGCTGCTTACATCTTCTTCCTCCTCTTCCCGTCACTTCTATCTTTTCTTCTATTTTTCCTTCAATAACGTGTTTTAGAAGGCAGTTCCTATGCAACATGTGACCAATCCAGTTAGTCTTCCTTCTTTTTATTGTATGTAGGACGCTCCTTTGCTCCAGAACTGTACTAAATAAGATCTATCATAGATACAGAATCATGCTTCAAATATTTGCAGTTATGTTTAATTATACGATAATTCCCTTTCGCCAACTTTCGTTATAACTTTCTACTTACTGAACGCAGGAATTAGTACAAGAATAATCGAAAGACAAAGTTTTCGACATTGAAAAACACGTTATCCTTTTATGCCCTGCAGACTGGAGGATTATTGACTTGACGGGATTCCTTGTTCCACCCCTTCCAACTATACAGCTGTCACATAAGTTGGGGTGTCGCTACGTCATGTCCACTCCAATTTCAGGTCACGCTTTGTCTTCCTCAAACCACCCCAAGACTTTGACTGAATCTCCCTTTTCGGGCAGAATGTCCACAACGGGAAGTCCAGTGTAGAAAGGCATAACAGAAAATATGTCATTGGCAGGATAGAGAAAAACACATTGTTTCATGAAAGGGAAAGAAAAGCACCTGAAAACGTGAATCGCATCCTATTATCCATGTCATCACAGTCATCACAGTCATCACTGCACGTTAACCAGTTGCTTACCCTCTGCAATACAAACATTATTTTTCCTCTGCTGCCTACATTGTCAAGTAGGCTATAAGAAATTTGACTTTCCAACAGCTAAACTGATGAAAGATCAAGTTTCTGGGATGAGAGTCCGTGTCAGTGTTAAACAGTTAAATAGGTTTAGGAGTATTTTGCTACATTTAGCTTCAGGATTGTGTGTCAGGGATCTTCAAAACAGTGCACGGACCAAAAAGTTAAATTTAAAACTGAAGGCGAGTCGCGCAATATTTTATCAAAAAAAAAAAAAGAGTAATAATTTTCACTAAAATTAAATACACAATAAAGATTACTTTATTCATATAGTAACAAAATCACATATAAATATGGAATTTAAATCTCTATTGCCTTGTCATCTTTGTTAAGAAAGGTAGAGGTAAAGGTCACCCTAGAACAGGCCATGAAGGCCCAGAGGGGGAATAGAGGTATAGCTCTACTCTTCCCTTAACTTCGGCGCTAGATGGGTGTGGGTGGTCAACGCCACGCCCGGGCCGCTTTACCCCCGGGAATGACCCGGTACCCATTGTACAGGAGGCTGGGTGGGCCCCAGGGCCGGTCTGGACGGGTGCGGAAAATCTCGCCCCCACTGGGATTCGATCCCCGGAGAGCTCAGCTCGTAGCGAGTCGCTATACCGACTGAGCTATTCCGGCCCACCGTCTTTGCTAATATATAACGTATGTTAGAATTCGGGGATACGAAAAATTCTGAGTGGTCATGTATATTACAAAAGTACTTCAAATCAAAGAATTCTTCGACACTGAGCTAGGACACATTCTGTAATCGCAATAAGACTATTACAAGGCCCGTACAAAATTAACAGCCCTTTTTGACGCTCCTCGAGTTAGTAATCCAAGAAAAGCAAAAACGTCTGTAAAATGGGTAACTTTTCTGCCTGTCCCATCTACAGCCACATCCGCTGGACATCACCACTCTTCCATCTGTTTCCCAATCTTCCTTATTTATATTTATTGCCCATTTTGTTGGGCCAAGTTGCCCTTGTTGCCCGACTCATACCATGAAAGTGGAGGCAGGAAACTTATACGAAAAGTCAATAAGTATTTGCCGATCGAGAAGGCATCATATTCCAGAAGACTTAAATCTTCATAAACTAGATTTTTTTTTTTTTTTTTTTTTTTTTTGGTGAGGGGGCCCCGCAGCTGATGCTACGGACGCACCGCAGCCTTAAGGCTTATTGTGCAACCCCTGTGATGAAGATGAGGATGAGTAGTTTTTTACCAAGTTTTACAAGTAATGGAGCACCAGTGGAATGAAATTGACAGGGGAAAACCGACAACTCGGAGAAAAACCTATCCCAGTGCCACTTTGTCCACCATAAATCTCACATGGACTTGACCTGGGATCGAACCCGGGCCTCCGTGGTGAGAGGCCGGCGACTAACCGCCTGAGCCATGGCACGGCCTACATAAACTAGATTACTCAGCACGAAGACTCAGTGCTACCGTATTGGCAATGCATCATGTAAAGCCCGCCCGACATGTTTCATGCCTTATGACCCTTAAAGACTTGCAAAATGTCAGGCAAATTCCACAGGAAACTGTAAAATAAGCAGGGCGAATTGACTGTAACAATCGCATTAAACAGACTGAAAGGTAATCCAGTTAAATTTTCACATTTTTACAAGTGGTTTAAGAGAATAATAATAAAACAGTGACTCTGCTCCTGCGTTTAATTAAGCGCCACGCCAAAAGGATGTATGGAGGAGTGGATGAATATCTCCACAGATTCTTACCCTCGGCTCAAGATGGAAGTAAGTAATACTCTGCACCCTCCAGCTGCTTTAACCCCCAGGAAATATTTTTCCACTACGTTTGGCTAGGAATACTATGGGGTCTCGGTGCTGGTACTGACATTGTGTAGGAGAGAATACTGTAGGTTTTGTACTCAGTAACTGTTCTTTGAAAAAGTTTATTTTTCTAGAGCTGACTATGCGTTTTATCCGTGACTGTACATTTTAAGTAAATGTAATGACTTAGATATGCATTTGTCTGTTGCTTATTTATCTTCCCACAATTCTTGCTACAGGAGTAATAGTTATTTCTAAGGACTTATTTTTGAATCCTAAATTTTCTTCTCATGAATATCGGGACAGCAGGTTTACCTGAAACGATGGTAACCGTATACCAGAGTAACCAGCAAGTCTGCAAAATAAATACTCAAATTCTCTTTAAATATGTGTTATTTTTAAAACTGTATTTGTTGCGTTAATAATAAATAATTTCAGATAAAAACCCCGTCAATATCATATTGATGATAATTATGATGGCAGTATCGGATCGATTGTCATTATGAACTCTTGTTAGCTTCCTTTACTTCCTTCTCTCTTTCTTTTTTTTTTTTTTTCTCCTATGGCTCGACAGCTCTATATGGGCCTGGGCCTCCTCGTTTCGTCGAGGTTTCATGATCACACACTTTAGACACACCACACTCGGTAGGACTCCTCTGGACGAGTGATCAGCTCGTCGCAGAGACCTCTACATGACAACACACAACACTCAAAAGAAACAGACATCCATGCCCCCGGTGGGATTCGAACCCACGATCGTAGTAAGCTAGCGGCCGAAGACCCACGCCTTAGACCGCACGGCCACTGGGATCGGCCCTTACTTCCTCTAACCTTCCGAAATTGAAGTTTTCTTCCAACATCGGAAGAAGCCCGACACTTCTGAAATTATTATGGATTAAATGGATGTTTTTGGCTGCACCATATCGAAATACACGACACCAGTTATGTTACTGAGTTTTCAAGAAATGATGTGTTCTGTGTATTGTATACAGTTGTTCTGTGTATTGTATACAGTTGTTCTGTGTATTGTATACAGTTGTTCTGTGTATTGTATGCAGTTGTTCTGTGTATTGTATACAGTTGTTCTGTGTAATGTATACAGTTGTTCTGTGTATTGTATACAGTTGTTCTGTGTATTGTATACAGTTATTCTGTGTATTGTATACAGTTGTTCTGTGTATTGTATACAGTTGTTCTGTGTATTGTATGCAGTTGTTCTGTGTATTGTATGCAGTTGTTCTGTGTATTGTATGCAGTTGTTCTGTGTATTGTATGCAGTTGTTCTGTGTATTGTATGCTGTTGTTCTGTGTATTGTATACAGTTGTTCTGTGTATTGTATACAGTTGTTCTGTGTATTGTATACAGTTGTTCTGTGTATTGTATACAGTTGTTCTGTGTATTGTATGCAGTTCGTATCACATACCTTTCCTTCGTTCTTTAAAATGACTTAAATAACCTCTTTCTAAGCTACAGTAAAATGCGTCTCTGTTATTAACATCAGCAACTGCTTCTGTATTCATTCTTAAGTAATTACTTTCCTCTTATAAGAAAACACACATCTCCATCACCCCCTTCCTCTCTCAACATACTTTGTTAACCAACCAGTTTCCAGCTTCTCTAAGCAAGACGATACCTACAGGGTGGTCCCAATATCCCATCACGCCTTCTCGGCCCCGAAACCTCTCCATCTTTTAACATCACTTCATAAAGTAACAGTGTCAGAACGAAGTGACTAATGATACGAGAAGAAGGAAAAGTATTCACAGATCTGTGACAAAAATCTGCTTTCTGGAAATGAGACAGAATGACTGCTACTTTACACGTCTGGAATTTTAATAATCTGAAGACTGACAAGTAGGAGTGAAGGGAAGTGTAGTCAGATCAGCCGTCGGTCGCTGCAGCATAATACATACACTGCTGACGGTAACGTGTGAATGAACACGTGTGGCACTTGTAAATACAGACAGGCTTTATGCTTTGGTCGCTCTCGGTGGACTAGTGGTTAGCGTGCTCGCCACTGGACCCAAGCTTTGCGGGTTCAATCCCGGCCGAGGTGATAAAAATCCGTAGCACAACTTCCTTCGGAGATTTACGGCATGTAAAAGAACCTTACGGACATGAATAGAGATGTTTCGTAAGCAACATTCAGCGACACTTTCTCACCCAAGTCTCCTGACTGACTGCTAGATGGCTCTGGCAGTCATATCAGGATTGAGTAGAAATTGTGCAGTCAGTGGGCTGGTCACTCACTACTCAATGCACACTTACAGACCACAGTAACCTCTGACAGGAGGCCCTATGCTCCGCAAGGAACGAAAGGAAGGAACTGAACTGAACTTTATACTTTGATCTTTCAGTGTCGGCCTCGGTGCACTGTATGGACCTTTAGTACTTCACATACCACCGGCCTCGATGCACAACACGGTCATGAATGCGTTCAAGGGTTAATACAAAATTAAATTCCCTCCGTCTTGGACAGTGGTTGGAATTTAAAACACAGTGTCACAGAATGTTTAAAATATATTGTAAAGTTACAATCCTGTCTGGGGAACGTTCCCTAAAATTGTGAAGGGTAAGGCTCCATGCACCTCTGCAATACACAACGGTTAGTTTCCAGCTGTAGGACGCGACATAATCAATGAAGTTGAAAAATATGAATCATAGTTGGTTTAAAGTATGGTGCTTAGTCTATGCATCACCTGCTTGATCAGTAAGAAATTTCGTGTTCTGTCCACACAGTATATATCCTATGTACAGGTATACACAAAAGAATGGTGCGGTTTCAATAGTGAATACTATTGAATCCGCACCATTCGTTTGTGTATGCCCTGTATTTATATGACTCTCACATTGAACTGCGATTACATCCGTAAACACCTGTACACAATTAACCTTTGTAACATAGACATAATGCTACTATGTGTGGAATCTGGATGTGAAGCCCTAATACTAAAAACGCCGGAGTTTATCAACTTAAACTTACTCTTTCCTTAATACTCTAAATCCAGTGCAACAGCTTATCTGTTAAACGTAAAGCAATCTCATTACAGGCCTTGACAGGCCCTTAGGGATCCAGGAGGTGGAGGCTCCCAGATTTTTTAGACAATCGGCACATGAAGGTGGCAAGGTTGTCAGCCCTACGCACCGGCCGCCTTTACCCCCCAGGAAAGATTCCTGGTACTCATTTCTGTTAGAGGTTGAGTCGACCCCAGGGACATAGTACGACCGGAACGATTATGCCAACAGATTATCTGTTACAGGTTCCATATCGTTGAAATTATTACGTATTTCTCGAAGATATTACGATGGTCGTCCCTTGCCTTTCCCTTACCCACCTCAGAAATATGCCTCTCTAGAATCTGCAATAAGCATGTGTCAAAATTTACTTGTAGTCCTGCAAATCTCCCTATATTCAAAGATCCTCCACACCACACCCTCATCTTACGCACATTCTCACTCCTTTTCCATCTTCTTTCCATCCTCTTCGCCTATCACTTCTCAGCATTTCGTCTTATTTTATCGTTACCTTCTTCCACAGCATTTTTTTCCCCTTCGTTTTTCATCATATCCCTCTGTGGCTCCTTGTTCCTAGCTGCGACCCAGTCAGGCGTTGTTAAGGATTTATCGGGAGACAATGCTATCTTCTCTCTCAGAATCCCTCTCCCCCCACAGCCACCCTGACGACCCCCTTCTTGTCACACCCTACCTCTAACGTCTTCCCTGTACCTTTTCCTGCTTCAACAACATCTCCTCTATCTTCATCTCCTCATTCCCACTATTCCACCTCTTTTTCTTACGTGCATCATCCCCTTTCTTCATCCGTCTATTACGCGGACTTACCCAGCCCCGCGCAATACTTTCGCCCCCTCGTGAACACCCAACTCCACATAATATCACGCCACAGATAATCTCTGTAGCTTTCTGAAAGAAAGACAACTTTCGTGTCACTAACACGAGGAAATAAAATGACGACTAATATCAATTTTGAAGAAAGGGATTCCGGATGTTTGAGTGGGGAGAAACAATTGAACATCGGGACGAAGTGGGTTTGTATGAAGATTACTGTCGTAGTGAGGTAGTGAGTGAGGTAATGAGTGAGGTAGTGAGTAGTGAGGCAGTTTAAGCAAAGAGAACTAAATAACAATAAATGTGCCAGTAGGATTGTTCATTTTCAATGAAAATAACAACCTGTCAAACCTCAAAAACAAAGTACATAGCCGTTATTGCCAAATCTATATTACAAGGGGGGGCACGCGGTGGCGCAGTTGGTTGAGGCACTGCGCTACAAGCCGGAACGTCGCGGGTTCGATTCCCGATGGTGTCATTGGAATTCACATCATCGTTTCGGTCGCACTATGACCCTGGGGTCGACTCAGCCTCTAATAGAAATGAGTACCAGGAATCTTTCCTGCGGGGGTAAAGGCGGCCGATGCGTAGGGCTGACAACCTTACCACCTTCATGTGCCGATTGTCTAGAAATCTGTGAGCCTCAACCTTCTGGAGCCATAAGGGCCTGTCTAGGCCTGTAATGGGATTGCTTTACCTTTACCTTTTTATATTACAAGGAAGTAGAATCATATTTGGTATTTTGAAAATCTGAAATAATGGCAAATAAGTAAAATTAAAGCACAAATTTCTTACGATTAAAAGAAAAGGGTGTAATATATGAAAATTTTGCAATAACCGAAATGAAAATTCAAGTCTTCTGGAATGTTAGGCTGTGTCGACTTGTAAATAGTTACCGAAGATTTTGAGGAGTGCAGTGGGTAACTGAAGGAACTCGATGAAGCGGTAATGCTTTTGATCTGCATCCGAGAGGTGTTGCTTTCGAATCTCGTCTAAGTATCCTGAAACTTTTCGTAATATTCCCCAGGCATATTTCACATAGTACCAAGCATACGGCGGGGCACGCGGTGGCGCAGTTGGTTGAGGCACTGCGCTACAAACCGGAACGTCGCGGGTTCGATTCCCGATGGTGTCACTGGAATTTTTCACTGACATAATCGTTTCGGTCGCACTATGGCCCTGGGGTCGACTCAGCCTCTAACAGAAATGAGTACCAGGAATCTTTCCTGGGGGGTAAAGGCGGCCGGTGCGTAGGGCTGACAACCTTACCACCTTTATGTGCCGATTGTCTAAAAACCTGGGAGCCTCGACCTCCTGGAGCCCTAAGGGCTTGTAATGGGACTGCTTTACCTTTACCAAGCATACAGCAATGCTGATTCCTGATATATTGTCTCCAATTTATTATTTATTATCATAAATAGTTCGTGGATTATATGGCCTGCATTAGTCAGGGTGTCTTTATGTAAGGTACAGACACAAAGTGGAGATATCGTTTTTCCATGTTCTACCTTCAAGGGCGGAATATGCCCCCGAAATATTGATAATTATGCACCCTAGAAGAAGAGTCACATCATTCAAAGTCACATGAATCTCAAATATCATGTAGTGTTAACGTGGTTAAGCAGACAGTCATAAATGGACAGGTCCCTATTGTAGGATATAATGTGTAACTTATGTATGGAAATAATGGCGGTAATTCAGTAGGATCGATCGTGTGAGAAATGAAGAGGTATTACATAGAGTCAAGGAGGAGAGGAATATCCTACAGACAATAAAAAGAAGAAAGTCTAACTGGATTGGTCACATCTTGGGTAGAAACTGCCTTAATAACACGTTATTTAAGGAAATATAGAGGGAGGGATAGAAGTGACGGGAAGACGAGTACGAAGACGTAAGCAGCTACTGGATGATCTTAAGGAAACTAGAGGACACTTGAAATTGAAAGAGGAAGCACTAGATCGCAATCTATGGAGAACTCGCTTTGGATGAGGCTATGGACCTGTCGTAAGACAGAATACAGAATGAATGAATAAATACTCAGCAATGTAGGTAGAGTTTATAGCATCTGCATTAAGTATAAGACTTAATGCTACAGGACTTGACAACTTCTGCCAGCATATGTTTCGAACTAGGTACCTGTCGCGGAAGCCGATCGCCGAGGCCGTGCGGTCTAAGGCGTAGTCTGCAGTCGCTCGATTGCTGAGATCGAGGCTTCGAGTCCAGCTGAGAGCATGGATGTTCGTCTCTTGTGTTTGTTGTGTGTTGCGTAGCTAGTGGCCTTTGCGACGAGCTGATCACTCGTTCAGAGGAGTCCTACCGGGTGTGTGTGTGTGTGTGTGTGTGTTTGTGTGTGATCTAGAAACCTCAACAACCAGGTGGCCTAGATACTAGTTGTGCTGTTGCTCCACGAAAAAAAAAACTGCCGTCGAATAGATAAATATGGCGTGTCGCAACACTAAAACAGATATTTTTTCCTTGAAGAAAGCTATGAGGATGACATACGAATACGACCAACAGTGTGTTGCATTTGAAATTATAAATACAAATTACATTAGTTTAAGCTTAACAAATTCTTGACACACCACAGCAGTTACCATTATGGAACTCTCCGCAAAGAATGGTAACCTCCTGACGGCCTTGAAGTCTAGTACAAACAAATAAGGTACGTATATTTACCTTACTTTTTAAGCAAAAGGTTACCACTGATAATTACTAAGACTTTGAACACGGCAATGAAACTTCTGATCGTATAAAAGGCGGGGAAATTCTTTGGTACCTGAGTGACTATTAGGTTCTCAACAGGTTCTGTAGTCCGTTGATTTAGTAAGCATTTTAAAGCGCGAAAGAATTTTATCCAATTCTCCCCAGAATCCGAAAGAACAATGCTTTGTTTGAGCGTTTTCAGGCTTCGCCCTTTTGTTTTCTGGTAAGAGCAGTATTAACAATACGATGCAATGAGTATGCAGCATAATACTGACAAGGGTAAGCCGAAGTTTTTTTTCCCCATGGCGCAACAGCCCCCAGTGGGCCAGGACCTCCCCATTATCGAGGCTTCACGATCACACTCAGACACATCACACTCGGTAGGACTCCTATGGACGAGTGATCAGCCCGTCGCAGAGACCTCTACCTGACAACACACAACACTCACATGAGACATATAATCATGCCCCCGACGGGATTCGAACCTGTAATCCCAGAAAGCGAGAGGGATTGGCTGGTAAACCGAAATATTCAAAGGAAAATCTGCCTCATTGCCTGTCGCCCGAAACTTATTTTTAATAACATACAGAGACTCAGTTGCAACATCCAAGTAAACACACTAGGTCTCTGTTAAGCCGGGATTAGACGGCGCGCGGCTCGTCGAGTGACGTGACGTCACTTGCTCGGCCAACAGATCGGAACAGAAAAGACAATCTGGCTACACGACGCGGCGCAGCTCGGCAAATGGCGGACCAGCGGCCTTGCTCGGGTAGGTTCGGCTCGGCTTGTGGAATAAGTCGTGTTGTTCTATGAACTTAAAAATGTCCTCGTTTGACCACTCCATTCTAGCCAATACCAATTGTGGGACAGAAAATTTCACTCTTCGCGCACCCCGACAGCAGAAAACAGAGACCAGACCTAAGTGTATAGAGACTTGGACGAGACTGGCTTGGCGCGTAGACTGCAAGCTCCGTGTAACCGCAACAGCTGCCCGCGCCGAGTCCCTTTGAGGATCGTGAAAAAAACCGCTTCTGCGGCGATCCAACGAGCCTCGCTCGCCCAATCACAAGCCGCGCCGCGCCAGGCCGGATACACGGCGCGTTTGAATACGATTCTTTGTCAATGACGTCGGTTATGACGTAAAAGGAGCCGAGCCACGCGCCGTCTAATCCCGGCTTTACAAACACCGGTCGCTGAATTCTGTGCAGAGAAAGAGCCAATGTTTATTCTGCGAATCTTTAGAAACACGTAAGAAAATTGTGTGAAAAAAATGCAGGATTTCTTAAAAGTTACAGCAGGTGATATACAGAATGTAACGTAAATCAGCCAAAATACTTTTAGAGAGGATAGAGAAAATCAGAAGAATGCATTTCAAGGAGAGGCCCAATATCCGGAAATGCTCAGTCGGCCGCTAAACGCAATGACCTCCGAACACGTCCGTCGGTCTGCAATTAAGACTTTCCGGTTAAGGGTTCCTGTTCTAAAACACATATTTTTACCTCCTTTATCCTCCCTATAAATCTGTCGGTTGAGCTACTTTACAGTCTGTATACAGTTAAGGCTGTGTTTTGGGGGGCCAATAACTGTTACTAATACGGCATGATTTCAGGCTTCCGCCGCGATGCAGACGAGATCTGCGCTCTTCTGGGGTATTACGCAGCGTTGAGTGGGTAGTCATGTACCGACGTTTGGGACAACCTATCGGTTCCATCTTCAAGGATCAAGAAGTCCAAGAAGACCCTTGAAAAAGGAACCGATAGGTTTTCCCGAAACGTCGGTACAGAACTACCACTCAACGCTGCGTAATATCCCAGAAGATCGCAGCCCTCAATACGGCATGAGTTTTCGTGTCTTAGAAGTTCACAATCGAAGGCCTTATTGTTAGGCATCTGCAATACCTTGCAGTGTAGTCTGCAGCTATGAACATATCGCCCAATAATCATTCTGCTTCACATGTTCTACCAAATATTTTTGCAATATAAGCAAATAATATTTATGTATTCATGATTTATTTAACGACGTTACCAGTCAACCAGATTACAGGCCTGTAAAGTCGAAGAAAACCAATTTAAATGTCAGTTATCTCTATAATCTTAAGCATAACTGCGCAGTCTAAGAACCCATCAGCATTTACAACCTCTTCACATGCCTTTCCATAATTAATAATATAGCATAACTAATAGCTTCGGCCGTGCAGTGCTCCAAGTATGCTTAGAGCAAGAATACACCACACTTTAATACAAGTTATGATGTGGATGTGTAGGTAGGATGGATGAAGGAGGGTTTGAAGTGGCTGTAGCAAGTTTTATCCACCCACATAATCATAATAATCACATCCACCCAATATCAACCAACTTACAGGGCTACATAGCAAATTTAAACCACACAGAGCTTGGGTTCTATTAAAGCATCAGCCACCCTTGTCGGCGCCCCTTGTATACAAGATTGCTTGTTGCTAAAGCTACAGGGGCCTTACTGACTACCCTCACAACCCCCACCCCCACTTTCATCTCTCAATAGAGATATCAGACAAGAAGGCAAGCAGGCAGCCTTCTGTTAGTTGCTTACTGGCTCCATTGAAAACTGATCCATCGCGGATATTGAGTCTTCGCTCTGAACAACCACCAGAGCCCCTCACTGTTAGGGGAAGTCGGGCAAGACCACCATACTTGCGAGCTATCCAACAATATTTCACTTAATATTATGGCAAGAGAAAATTGTTCATATAATAAGAGCATAAAACCCTTTCAGATTTCAAAAAAAGTCGTTGCAATTATGAAATTAATTACTGAATTCAAATCATAAAGTCTATTAAGAAAAAACTATGCTTCCGTGCACTATATTTTCCATATAAAAACAAAGTTATTTAAAACACTTAACGTCAAAGACTATCCCACTAAATAGAATAAAAAGATATGGAATTCTGTTTATTATCAATATTAGATATCACTTATTAATCGCACCAAAAGCTTCCAAATTGTTATTATCACAATTTAATATTTCAACGGAGCTTACTTACTGAAATCATTGCGACAAACGAAGTAGGAGACAATAACAAGGAAATGTTTCGTTAATTAGAGGTGGGTGAAATATATATATTTATATATATATATATACATATATATGTCTAACATCAATATCCGTAGCCTTAATGCGGCTGTGAGGTCAATCAGAAATACTCTCTAGCGTAGCCATGGAAACAGGCGAGTGACTTACAAAGAAAGATGAATATTATGTAAGGTATATATAGCCGTATTAAACATCCAAATAGTCTACTCGGAACTGCTTGTACTCCAGAAGAAATTTTTATTGCAGAAGAAAACATGCTAACACGAATAACTGTATTATTGATATTTCACTTCCGTAAACAATCTTTTGCCGATCCCAGTGGCCGTGCGGTCTAAGGTGTGGGTCTGCGGCCGCTTGCTTACTGGGATTGTGGGTTCGAATCCCGCCTAGGGAATGTATGTCTGTCTCTTGTGAGTGTTGTGTGTTGTCAGATAGAGGTATCTGCGACGAGCTGGTCCCTCGTCCAGAGGAGTCCTACCGAGTGTGGTGTGTCTGAGTGTGATCGTGAAGCCTCGAAAAATGAGGCGGCCTAGACCCCCCAAGGGGCTGTTGAGCCATTGGAAAAAAAACAATGTTTTATACAAGTTTCAGACGCTGTTAGCAGTGAGTAAAAATATTATATTTTTAAGACAAATAATAGTCTAAATTTAAGAAATTAAATCAGAATCTAATTTACTGTTTAATTTATTAGGTACTGAGAAGACTAAATACGAATTAGTGTTCCTGTAGGATTTTACACTGAGACTAAGCAGAATATCAGAAAAGTTTATCTGCTTTGATTATCTAGAAGCTTATAAAAAATGTATGTATCTTCTAGAAAATGAGCTTCCCATATATCACTCCCCCCCCAGGGTCAGAGTCCTCTGTCTGTGGCTACTTCCCTTACCATAAATTTCGAGAATAATATCCTACAGCCAACTAAAGTTACGGTCAACATTAAAATTAAATTGCTATCCTGCAAAACCCAAAGATCTTGCAAAGAGAGACGTATTCTGAATTTTACTTTAGCTGTCTGAAGGATATGTATGACTTCTTCGTTTCCTTCTCAGGTCACAGACTACTTCTCATTACTGGCAATTATTATGACTTAGACTCCATTATTTATAAATATGCCATAAACAACTTCTTACTTATCTGGAATCCTGCAGCTTTATATGTAGGGAATTAGGCAGTTAGTTAATAATATAACAGGATATTTATCTGTGAGTTACATGATCAGACATTTTGTGATAAATTACCTCTTAAAAATATTTCCCTTAAGCACAGAAAAGTTTTTTTTTAAAGCTGTTCTGAACAAGATCGAAGTGATTTTCCAAATAAACACGCCATATTCCTTGACAAAATTTTAAACAAACTGATTACAGTAGCAAAGATCAGAGTTAAACAATCTTAATACTAGGCCTAATTGAAATTAATGCATGGTACTTACTCTTTGGGGCCCAAAGCCACAATATTTTCAGGGACTTGATGTACTTCCGTTTTCAGGTGGAACAGGCAGTGATAATTTATTGTAGTAGGCCCGTTTGAAGACGAAGGCAGATACAACCTCAAAAACCTTAAGACGTTTGGTCTCAGAAGACATAAACTCTCAAAAACTTTAGTCAGAAACCCTTAAAACTGGATCCTTATACTACTGCAAAAATAGCCGTCACTAATTTATTTCACTACAGTCACATATTACTTGAAACGCCTGAAAAATGGAACATCACAATGTATGTAGACGCATTTCTTCTAAATTATCTTTTACAAAAAGATAAGAATATAGACTGTGAGAGTTTCTGGGTACGGTCCTGAGAAGAGTATTTGCACCTGCGAGGCAGGAACTTACAAGCAGGACAGAAGTGCATAATGATGGGATTTGTAGTTTTAAATGTTCGCCAAATATTATAAGAAAGATGAAATTATGGAAGACGAAATGCAAGGAATTTGAAACAAACAAATACGAGACAAGAAATTCTTACAAAATTGAGATAGCAAAACGTAAATGGTAGGGAAGCGATGTGAGATGATTAATGTAACTAATCTTTTTTGTGTGTGTGTGTGTGTGTGTGTAGTGAAGGGCCCCGCAGCAGATACTACGGACGCAACGCAGCCTTAAGGTTTATTGTGCAACCCTGTGATGAAGGGGATTAGTTTTTTTTTTTCGTTTTTCCTTGTAATGGAGCACCGGTGTAATGAAATTGACAGGGAAAAACCGAAGTACTCGCGGAAAAACCTGTCCCAGTGCCAATTTGTTCACCACAAATCCCACATGGACTGACCCGGGATCGAACCCAGCCTCCGCGGTGAGAGACCGGCGACTAACCGCCTGAGCCATGGCACGGCCTTATGCAGCCACTACTAAAACGGAGCGGTGTGAAATTGATTCTTTGGTTTAGAATAAGTTACCAGGGAGGGATTTTGTGATTTTAGGTGCCAATAATTTATTACATAGCTAAGAAACTAATGTTTACCAAATAAAATTCTGTTCTGCGGAATTGGCTAGTTTCATTATACGTCAAGATGTGGGTATTTCTAACTACTTTCACGACATTATCTATATTCTGAAAGAAGACACAATATTACTGCATCACACCAATGTCTGTCTCTCCCATAGCTTTAGAAACAGATAAGATGCCTGCCTGTAAGAGCTGAAACACTTCCTCTGGTCCCCTGCGCCCCGATTTCCCCTACAGCCATCACCTCTCCAAACAAAATACCCCTACCCCACCACTGGTGACTGGTGCAGGGAGATTACGAATTCCTTTTTCTTTCACTCATTCTGCACCTTCCGTAACTTTGCTTATATTCTGACTTACTCCCGTAAGGTCTATACAAGGCCATAAAGAAGCGAAAGAACTGATGTTGGTGGGGGGAAAGGGGAATGAGAAACAAGAGAAAAGTTTTTGTTAGTGCAAGGAAAGAAGGAAGGGGTAAATTTAAAGAAATGTCAAGTCTTCTTCATTATTGGGATGGCGTAGGACAATGGATATGTACTGAAGATGGTGAAAAAAAAAGAGAGAAATTAAAGTGGAAAGAGAAGAATAGAAAAGTGAGGGGAAGAAAAAATCCAATGTGAATATTATAATGGATAGTATTTTAATATTAATGGATACAGTAGAACCTCAATTTAAAATTGAAATTAAGAGTTGGGATACCTTCGATGACTGATAAGGAGTAATGTAGAAGAATATTTCATCCATTTCTTTCTATGTATTCTTTTCTTATAAACTCTTTGAAAGTTTATGTAAAATGGCGAAGTATTGAATACTTGAACACTGTGTGTTAAGTTATGAAATGTTTTAAGCACTTTCTTAAGGTTCGTTTATTTTTTTTTTGGCCGACTGTCAAGTTACGTAAATTATAAATTCCCCTTACTTCTTCCGCGAGTGGGTCATATGTAAAATTCTGTATGGGCAATCAAACATGATACAAATGAATTGAAAATTGGTACAATTCAGAATTTGAATTTCTTTTCTGCTTCTCAATTGCACTGCTTATTTTTACGAATGTGGAAGGAACTCTTCATCTATTATCATAACATAACATAACAAAATTTACATAGAAGGATTAAACAAAAGCACAGAAATCTTCGATGATAATTATCATAATCTGCCCTCTTGCCGAGAACAGAGCCTTGAATATTCCCAGTAGACAACATGAAGGTTATATGTTCTATACGAGATTTACAGACAAAGGCTGACATTTATTTAAATTAGAATAACATATTGTTATATATATTACCGAGTACTACAATTTAATAAAAGATTATAACGAACAAGGTATACTTTACACTAATACGTAACGTATTTATTTGTAGACTCATACGTTTCGGCCCTATTTTAATAAATTGTATCCGTAACGACGGCCGATAGGCCGAAATATGTTTGAATGTTTAAATAAAGCAGTTATGCATTTGTATAAAATGCGTTTTGTTATATTATTTGATGGAATAACTTCTACTGAGATCAGAATTTTGTTACAGATTGAATAGCTGGAAGGCGCTGTTGCCAAGTGTCCAATAACTGACCAACTTCAGTAAAACCTGGCAGACATCGTATAATTTTATAATCAAGGCTCCTGTAAGTATTAATTTATTATGGTTCATTTCAAAATAGTGTCGGTAGTTAGTAGTTATAAATTATATAGTGTTGAATGGTAAGATTCTTAATGAATAAGGAACTGGAAAAAGTTTGTAAGGAATATGTATGACTTGAGGCACTGACGCATTGTTTCTCTGAGGGAACTTAGAACTACGAAAACACTTATTCAGTTTAGCCGATCTCAGCGTCAAAATCTGAAACAAGGACCTTAACAATACGCAGCAGGACTAATGACCACTCGAGCACAAAGTCCTTTGTAAACTGCATCACAACTCGATTCGCCAATAAACAAAAATTACTATTGCAGAGGAGAATACAGCGTATATCATCCGGTCTGAAACGTGAGCACGGACAGGTTACGGCATAAACAACACTTGTCATGTGTGCGTATGACAGGGGTGCCTAGATTTTCCAAAAATATCTAGCAGCCATCTTAAAATTATAGGCTCCAACCTGGTGTGACATGCAGCAAACTCCATAGGCTAATAAGGATCGACAGATATTAAGCGCCCCCGTATAAAATTTGGTCTTCTAGGCGACCTGGCGCCTGGGGGTTGTGCACCCTTGGTGTATGATATGTACATACACTGTCCGACTTATACAGCTTCAATTTAAGCTACTTCAGACTGACTCAATTGTACAAAAGAAAAAAATTAAACTAATAATATTTTTAAAAATCCAGCCGAAATTTTGCTTCTGGTACTGAAAGCGCAATGAGAATAAGGTGGCGAAAGAATACTGCTGGGCGATAACACAGGATAACACAGGCGGGGCGGTCATGCTGCGGCCTATCAGGTTCCAGTCTGAGTCTTGATTTCAACTAGACCCCCATTTCTATACATACATAATTGATCATATATATATATATATATATATAATATACTCAAATCCGACTTGCATGAAATTCGACTTGTAACAGACCTTCCAGAATGGAACTACTGCGTAAGTCGGGGAGTGTCGTACATATACATATACATACGTACTCTATATGGAAATATCTACCATTACAGAAATCAAACGTGTGACACTTTTGTATTTACGATAAGCAGAAACAAGTATACCTGTGTAATCTTTCTACAACTCCACGAACCAGAGCCCTAACTCACTCCACCAGAGGAAGGCTCAGCCAGTGACTGACTAAACTCACACACCTTATGGGACACAACGTCCTTTACAAGATTCATAAAAAGCCAATTACTAGGCTCCATTCTGAGTCAAATTAATCGAATTCATAACCCACTCCCTTTTCATTCAAATCCCTCTTAATATTATCCTCTTATTTTCACGTAGAAAAATAAAATTATTTAATAAATGTTCTTTTTAAATTCGAACAACTGAAACGTTACTCAAAGACATTACACTTTTACAGGCATCCAATTTAAAAACAGGTCAGTTATTTAGTTAATATTATTGATCCTATTTTTTCTGACGTGTTCCTGACTCGTGATCAATACTGGTAGGAAATGACTTTCTTTAATTCCAATTTTCAAGTATACTTAATGTGTTCTCCTTACTGCCAGGTCCTACAACAGACCGTGAGTTTGGGACAGGAAAAACACGTTTTAATAATACACACTACCAGTCATTCTTTCCACAACGCATTGAAGATTTAATGTATTCCCAGAATATGAAATTCAGTTTTGAGCAGACTGCCAACACTCCTGTGCTCTGACAAACAAAAAATCTAAATTTTCTCCTAATGTTAGTTTCCTTACCAACAAAGCTCCATGCATAATTGTACTTGGTTCCCTTCCCTGTCTAACAATGTAATATCCTTTGGTGTAAAAAGCATACCATATAAAATTCTCCTTCTTCTGTCTCCTGAATTTCAGGAGATATGAATTAATAATCATCTATTCTTACCCTAAGAATTGTTCCCCAAGTAAGTCCATGCCCTCTTTGAAAGCTACGGCCAGGCCACAGTTAGGGAGATTGTGGAGAAAAAATGAAAAATTCAGCAGCTCTGTAATTGATCCCCAGTGCTTCTCCTAACGTTGGAAAAAAGTAGTTTCTGCAAGATATCAGAATAAGCATGCAGAAGAACTTTGTATAACTATATTAGGCATTTATTTACTTATTAAATCACCTTAAGTATAAAGTTAATTTTTATACCTTGTATTTTCCAAAGAACTGAACATTTTATTTAAAAAAAACATGAATTACCCTAAAATTGACGTTTTCATATAAAACTCTTCGTCAAGGTTAAAGAAATGATTTATAAATTTATGCAATTTATTAAATCACCTTAAGTATAAAGTTCATTTTTATACCTTGTATTTTCCAAAGAACTGAACATTTTATTTCAAAAAAACATGAATTACCCTAAATTGACGTTTTCATATAAAACTCTTCGTCAAGGTTAAAGAAATGATTTATAAATTTATGCAATTTATTAAATCACTTAAGTATATAAGTTCTTTTTATACCTTGTATTTTCCAAAGAACTGAACATTTTATTTCAAAAAAACATGAATTACCCTAAAATTGACGTTTTCATATAAAACTCTTCGTCAAGGTTAAAGAAATGATTTATAAATTTATGCAATTCATTAAAAAGAACGGCTAAATATGCAGTATTATAAGAGACGTAAAATAATATTCTTCATTTAGTTTAATTCGTCTGTTCATCTGTTTCCGTCTTGTTGACATTTAACGTCCAGCGTCACATTTGTTTACTCTCACATAATACTAAATACTATTTAACGCTGCGGTGCACAAATCCCGGGCGCCAGGTCGCCGTGGCCACAAAACGTTTTTACGTTAGCTCCTAATATTTGTAGGTCTCTATTATGGATTTTTCTTGGTGTGACCCTTGCGGCACCTAAAATTTTGAATTTTCTTCAAAATTTTTAAAAAAAATTTTGCACTGCATTTACTAAAGGCTTGAAGAAACCATAAAATATGTCAGTATTAAGAGTATTCTGTGCCGATTCCAGCGGTTTAAGGCGTGCGTCTGCGGCCGTTTCGCTTGCTGGGATTGTGGTTTCGAATCCCGCCTAGGGCATGGATGTCTGTCTGTTGTGAGTGTTGTGTGTTGTCAGGTAGAGGTCTCTGCGACGGGCTGGCTGTGTGATCAGCAATTTACAATATGCAACACGGAACACAATACAACATAGAGCTAAAAGAAACAGATAAGAGAGTAGAAGCAGCAAAAATAAAGGTCACACAATAAAGGTAAAAATTGGGAAGGAATGGAAAGGAAAAGAAAGACAGGACTGGCGGAAACGAGAGAGTAAAGAAAGTGATAAAAAAGAGAGATACACCCAAAGGGAATTTTCTTCCTATTTTTTTCCCCTTTTCCCATTCTCATGCCATGGTTTCTCCCCCTTGCATCTCCTTTTATTCCTAAAACCCTATAGAGCTCATTTGGACCTCCCGAAGGCCACTAAATTGGAAAAAAATCGTCCTCGAATTGGTAAGATGATTTCGACTTTCAGCGAATAGTAGAAGATTCTAAGGACGGCTTGTCTGTCGACTGTTGGGGAGGGGCGGAGGAAGGACATCTCCCCTGGGGGAAGGTTCCGCCTTCTACACCCGGTCAATGCAGTATTTATATTTTGTTACCTGCAGACATGAAAGACTTCTCCGTCCACTGTCTTTCCTCCTGTAACAAGTAACTATCCAAACGGACATTTCTTCTTCCTCGGCTATTTGTTATTTTCTGCTTACTAAGTAACTATTCAGCCGATCCCAGTGGCCGTGCGGTCTAAGGCGTGGGTCTGCGGCCGCTCGCTTACTGGGATTGTGGGTTCGAATCCCACCGGGGGCATGGATGTTTGTGTTTTTATAAGGACAGTGATATGAAGGACAAAAAGGATTACACAGTACAGAATTGGTATCAAAGGGGAAAAACCCCAGGAATTAATACAAAGAAAAAAAAATCCCCCGCGGGGCATGGATGTTGTGTTGTGTTGTAAACAGACGATGTGGACCGTAAGAGACACGAAAGGACGAAAAAAGGATTACACAGGACAAAAATGGATCAAAGGGGAAAACCCGGGAATTAGTAAAAAAAAAAAAAAATCCTGCCGAGGGCATGGATGTCTGTCTGTTGTGAGTGTTGTGTGTTGTCAGGTAGAGGTCTCTGCGACGGGCTGGTCACTCGTCCAGAGGAGTCCTACCGAGTGTGGTGTGTCTAAAAAGTTTGTGATCGTGAAGGCTCGAAAAATGAGGCGGCCTAGGCCCCCAAGGGGCTGTCGAGCCATTGGGAGAAAAAAAGTAACTATTCAAGTAATTAACAGACCCCTTCGACATGTGTCCTTTGTTCATCTGATACTTGCTCCGCTGTCAGGACATGTCCCACGGCTGTGGAACATCGCTGTTTTTAAAATGGCACACCAACTGAAATTTGATGATCGTGTGATTATCATTAAAACACACTGCAGAAATTTAGAGACTGGTTATGTTTTCGTCATCAGCAGAAAGGAAATCTGCTTCATCAAGTCTATTACAAAAAGCCAACTTTCGTGATAAGCCTTACCTAATCGGCCGAACTTTCAACCTCACGACAGAGACAAACAAAGACTGTCAAACTTTCAGAACATTGAATTTTAATCATTGGACATAGTTCAATTGGATGGCAATAGGAATAGATAAAAAAAATAACAATAATTCAAAATTATGTTCGTCACCATTTTAATAAGAGTCTGCCAATAGTTTCTGTAAGTTCTTGAGAAGCTAATGGTGACGCAGCTGGTCACCCCCCCCCCCCCCGCATGTTTCCAATTCCTTTGAAATCAATCTCAGTATTTTGTTATCCTCTTACTGCGGTAAAAGTCTAACGTCTTCCCACTGATTCACATTTAATGCGACCACAGTGTTATGTGGGGATAAGGAGATATACTGAATTGTATTTCTAATGGGGTTTGGTTTTCGAAACAAAAAAGGGGCTGTAACTTAAATAGTTGAAAATTTGAATGATTTTAAAGTATAATTCTAGATTACTTCTAAAAACAAATCTCGCGATTAGACATGATTCTAATGTAATTCATAACGCTACCCATTCTTACACTTTATCTCTCCTCAGAAGGGATCTAATTAACTCCCATTTGATTCCTGGTCTTCCCAGTGAACCTATCGCAAGATGCTTCCCCAACAAATTTCTCTGCATCAATTCTCATTGCCATCCTAACAGTACGTCCAGCCAGCTACACTTCCTCAACTTCACTCTTTTAACAACATTGAGTGACCCGTCATATCCGCATATTCTCGTCAGACTACACTGCATCATATCTTTAAAATCGGTTATCTGCTTGTTAATTGCAACGTAACGTTTATATAGAAACTTCCGTAATTCCAGTCATGATCATAAAAATGAGAATTGAATTAAGCACTTGACTAGCTACAAAACTTGTGTTATTCACGATTGTCTTGCTCTAAATTTAATTTACAGCTCCGAAAGTAAGTTTATAATTGAAGTACATGTTACTGACAATTGTTATGACGTAATTTCCAGAAATAATCTGGCAGAAGTGTACTTGTACAACAGTTCGTACGTAACCCTGCGCTATACGACATCTGTTCGCACTCATTACGGAGCTCAGCTCGCTTGTTCTTAGGAAACCAAAGTTCCTCAGCTATTCCAGTAATATAGGCGGGTATTTTGTTGCAGCACAGGGGTAAGTAAGACGAAGGCCTTAAACAGCAGTGGTCAGTAGTACAGAGCTTTGCATATAAGTGCTGGAAATAGGGATTAGAGTACGATGTACTTAATTAACACCATAAGAATATAAACAGGAAAAAGAAACAGAGATAATTCAAGAAAGGAATAAAGATGAAAAGAGACAGACGGAATGACAAGAGAAAATAGTGATCAAAAAAGAGTAAAAATTACACGAAACATTTCTCTCTCTGATTAGAATATTTAATTCTCTAATTAGAATATCAGAATATTTGAATGCTTAATTTATTTACAGAAATGGAATACGGAGTCGAATAAAACTACGCCAGTTGTTCCGTAAGAAAAGTGAATATTACGAACAGCCCAAAACTTTTAAAACATTTTTAAAACAGTTTTTTAAACATACATCTACGTGAGATTTTAAGATTCTAATAGACTACAGTACACATCGTACAATTTTAAAAGAGTTTTGAACTTCATTTACCTATGGTTTTTTATATTTTAACAGACTATTGTACATATTGTGTATTTGTTTTTAATATGTAAATAATTGGTAGCACACGACAACCCCTGAAGATGGAACCTAGAGTTCCGAAACACGTGTAGGGTGAGGGGTAACAGACCAGAATAAAATTGGTCAATATAGTGCATTAGTCGGTTTTATTATTTGATTAGAAAATGCACGGTGTTAATACTGTGAAATTTCTCTCTCTGATTCGAAAATGGGATAGATTTAAATTAATTAATTAATTTATTTATTTACTTATTTGTTACTTAATTAAAACCATAAAAATATAAACAGGAAAAAGAAACAGAGAAAAGTCAAGAAGGGAATAAAGATGAGAAGAGACAGACGGAATGACAGGAGAAAACAGTGATGAAAAAAGAGTAAAAATTACACGAAACATTTCTCTCTCTGATTCGAAAATGGGATAGATTTAAATGTATTTATTTATTTACTTACTTCCTTATTTGTTTTATGACGCTGTAAACAGTTTAGAACAGACAGCGCAGACTGGTGGAAAAGTGAATTGAAAAGATGTGGAAGGAAGTCCTAATTTCAGAAAAGACCCCAAATTTATATGGGCAGACGGAAAATTCACGGTAGTGAAAATCAAGAAGACGATTCCTTTATCTTCAGAAAAGAAGTCTACACTGAAGACGGAGGCGCAAGTTCCGCCGAAACGTTGGCAATCATCTACCAAACTGCACGGTATCATATGGCAGAACACCAACATCTGAAGAAAGGAAGAAGAGATGAGTCTTGTGAGGAAAAATAATGACTCCTTAAAATCAGGAGTAGTTGTTGCATTCCTACATAATTTACACCCCTATACACATCATGCGCAGGGGGTGTGATAGTGATGAAGGAGAAGGGAAACTTTAGCGTAGGGTGGGAGTTTGAGTGTTGGGGGTCCGGGAGGGTAGCGGTGAGGAAGAGCTGTAGCAAATTGTCTGGTCTGTTGCTTACGTGTATATGTCTTCTAGCAGGAGACAGGCTTGCAGTGTTTGACGCAGACGGACTACGAATTGAAGTAGGGTGGCGGATACGAGCAAGTGTTACCACGTGACTGCATGTCATTCCTCACAGCACCTTCCGTATGCTCTCCCTTATCTGCGGTATTTACAAATGGAGTAAGTACAAATCTGACATCTATAGTGACCCTAGATAGCTCAGGCTATTAGTTGGTGGCCCCTTACTGCGAAGGCTCGAATTTCCTGCCAGCGCATTCCACGTAGGATTTATGGTGAGCAAAGCGAAACTGAGAAAACTCTGACATGCATAGTGACCCTACTGATCAGGCGATTATATCGTCGTATTCTAACCACAAAGACTTGGGTTCGCTCCTCCAGCGCAAGTCCATGACTCAAGTTGATAAAAGTGTATTTCGGAGAAGAATTTAACCGAGTATGTTACAAAATTAACATATCAAGCACTGGCACTAAAATAAAATTAATGGCAATGTGTGGAAAGCACATAAGGTAAAGTTCTGTCTAGAACAGGCCATGAAGGTCCAGAGGGGGAGTAGAGTTATAGCTCTACTCTTTCTTTAACCTCGGCGCTAGATGGGGGTGGATGGTCAACGCCACGCCCCGGCCGCTTTACCCCCGGGAATGACCCGGTAACCATTGTATAGGAGGCTGGGTGGGCCCCAGGGCCGGTCTGGACGGCTGCGGAAAACACATACGAGTAAAAGAGTACAAATTGTCATAAATGATAGCCCTATTGAAGAGGTTTTTAAATACCTAGACTACCATATGTCGGGCTACATACGTGACTTAGAAGACAAGATACAGACATATAACAAAATAAATGGCGTTATATGGAGACATTTTGGAAAAAAAAAAGAATAAAGAAACAAAATTAAAATCCACAATATTACAGCTAAAGCGGCCTTGAAGCTTGGTAGTGAAGCCTGAGTGCTGAGGAAAACAGATGAACAAAGACTGCAAGCAGCACAAATGAAATTTATAAGCTATTTGTTAGGAATTACTGAGTTAGACAGGGAAAGAGATCAATCCTTCAGGGAGAAACTTGGAGCTCAGTACATTGTTTTGGAAATAAAACAGTACCAACAAGAGTGACTACAACACTTAGAGAGAATGGGCCCAGACAGGATACCCAAAACAGGCACTGAAATATAGGCCAAAGGGGAAGAGAAGCATAGGACGACCAGGAAAAAGATGGAAGGACCAGCTTCAAATTGAGGGATAACGAACAGGCACTACGTGTAACATTTCACAGCTCATGGCGATGATGACGATTTTAGTTTGTGTCAGTGCCATCTTCTCAACACTTCACATTTCGTCACCTAACATCTGCTACCATTAGATGTCGCAGGCCACACAGACACGTGCTTACCTCACTCTTCCCAATGACGAAGGTATTGCGATCTTTCGATCAGTAATACTCGTTTCAGAACAAACTGTCACATCTGAGAGGAACTGAATCTGTACTAACACTGTTCTGAGAACTTCAAATCTAGCAAAAACTGACAATAAATGTATTTTACAATCCTACTGTCGACCTCTTTGTGTAACGACAGTGTAACGCTTCGTAACGAGTTTAATTGTTATAAAGAGTAATAACAAGTAACTTGCCAAATGCCCGAGCGGGAGAATAACGTTTTGATTATCTATGACTAATGATTAACGTAACATACGAATAAAAGGAAAGTCACTGACAAATATATCTGGAAAATACGTAGGCTAAGTGTTTTTCATCATGGTATATACGAGTATATACGTATATACACGTATTTAGGTCGATCCCAGTGGCCGCGCGGTCTAAGGTGTGGATTTACGGTCGCTCGCTTACTGGAATTGTGGGTTCGAATCCCGCCTAGGGTATGGATGTCTGTCTGTTGTAAGTGTTGTGTGTTGTCAGGTAGAGGTCTTTGTGATGAGCTGGTCACTCGTCCAGAGGAGTCCTACCGAGTGTGGTGTGTCTAAAAAAAAGTGAAACCTCGAAAATTGAGGCGACCTAGGCCCCCAAGGGGCTGTCGAGCCATTGGAAAAAAAATATATATATGTATATTTAAGCTGTACCTGATGATGGCTTGTGAATAAGCCGAAACATGCAGCCCCCTCACAGTAAACATATTTTCCACATGTATCTGTGACTGACGGTCTTTCATTCATCAGTTTCCCTACGAATCACTACAGAATATCTTACCCTAAAACTGACTTAACGACACTGATATCTCAAAACATGTCGTCGAATTTGACCATGGTTTATCTTGGGTTCCTCGACCAAAATTTCGTACATATTTCTTATCATGCCACTTATGCTATGCTTTAGTGTCATTCCTGTTATATCAAAATCAGGTAATTATGGAAAAGGTTACTGTTGTTAACACTTGCCTAACTTACATTCCACAGTAATGTAATTATGGACATATATAAATAATAATTTATAAGGTACAAAACAGTGTTTTAGTGTGGCTCTTTAGGAAGCGCACAGAAATAAACATCACTACCTTCACCAAGCAGCGGTTTAATATCAACAAGTCATAGGGTAATGTTTCAAAATATGTGCACAAACAGAATTTTGCTGTCTGAAAAAAATTACTCTTGCGAAATAGAAGGAATTTTTTCGGAAATAATACAACGCCACCGTCTTAACTTGGATCCATTTTTACTCTCCCCCCCCCCCTTCCCCACTACTTAAAACCCAATTTTCCAGCGTAAAATAGAAAAGACCAAACTGAAGAGATGTATGTTTCTAAACCTATTACACACCAGTATAAAATCCGTTGAAATAGATACTACAGCAATTTCGGGTGAGGCTCCTTCTATCTCCCGTTGCCATGCATGGTTTCTCCGCTCTTTCTATCTTCCTTTGACAATAATACATGCCGGTATCTATTGTGGCAGATAATCTGCTTTTGCCAAGCTTCCCTAGCCCATACGGGCATATAATACTTCATTTATCCTTTACAAGGAAACTTCTTCCTATTTTTTGTGATGTCATGTGCTCCTATCACATTGTTCATGGTTTGCTGTTGGTATTTGCGCACGCCCCCCCCCCCCCTGGTCTTTTTGCAGTCGTCTTTTGTTAGGGGCTCACGTGGTCCTATCTCCAAGGCACACAGCTCAACACGACTCAACAGACAGTGTCCTATGTGTATGTCCGTGTGGACATCAATGTCAGAACACGACAGGCAATATCTGAAGAGACGTAGATGTCTCTGCGTGTGTTAGAAATTAAAAATAAGTAAACTACAAGCAGCGTTGCAGATGTGTATTTGAGGTTCACACTGCGGTGGGTAGCAATTTACCAAATTTGGAGGTACATACTGCACAAATATTTTGAATAAATACACGAAATGGTTTCCCCGAAACGTTGGCAAATTTTTATTAGACAACACTGCATAACATCACAGACAATCCTTGTTTCAGTATTCTGTATTCTGGAATGTTGTGGGAAGTAGGTTGTCAGTAATTTACCGACGTTTCGTACAACATATCGGTCCCATCTTCAAGGGTCAAGCAATCCGTTTATGCCGCACAACATCCCAGAAGAGCGGACTGTTCAAACCTTAAAATTTTGGCAAATAAGTTGTACCGAAACTTCGGTAACCAGATACCAATCTAGATACACAAATTCACAGAAGACAGAAGGACTCAAATACACCGCGCCAGAAGCCTGAAATGTCGCATAGTCGTCTTCTGTGTCATTTGGTTAACACAGCCTGTCGCTATGTACAGGACAGCCTATTAACAATACTGACATACACACACTGAGTCGTAGGCTGTTACGTTCTGTGCCTTTCGACATTACGTAATCTATTTTCGTTATCAGTGTCAGATACTAATTATTCTTCTTGAAGATCCTTTTTTTTTCAATGACTCGACAGCCCCTTGGGGGCCTAGGCCGCCTCATTTTTCGACGCTTCGTGATCACACACTTTAGACACACCACAATCGGTAGGACTCCTCTGGACGAGGGACCAGCCCGTTGCAGAGACCTCTACCTGACAACACACAACATCACAACAGACAGACATCCATGTCCCGGTGGGATTCGAACCCACAATCCCAGTAAGAGAGCGTCGCAGACCCACGCCTTAGACCGCGCGGCCACTGTGAAGATCCTTTATGACATCAAAACCGTACACTCCTTGCCGCACCGTATACAGGAACATGCAACTCTTCCACAATGTAACTACAAAGAAGTAAATACCAGTAATCTGATGCAAATGTGATTTGCCCGGTATTTACACACTGTGTCGATCCCAGTGACCGCGAGGTCTAAGTAGTGGGCCTGCGGCCTCTTGCTTGCTGGGATTGCGGGTTCGAATCCCGCCGGTGGCATGGATGTCTGTCTCTTGTGAGATTTTTGTGTTGTCAGGTAGAGGTCTTTGCGACGGGCTGATCACTCGTCCAGAGGAGTCCTACCGACTGTGGTGTGTCTGAGTGTGATCGTAAAGCCTGATAATGAGGAGGCCCTGGTCTACTAGGACTGTCGAGCCATGAAAAAAAATACACCATAAAAGCCAAGAAGAATATGTGGCTGTATTTTGTAAAATATTTATTATATGAAAGTTTGCTAAGTACAAGTTATAAGACTTGATGGATATCATCGTGTTGTGGTTCCAATAATCAACAAATAAATTAAAAGGTGTTTTACACGGTAAATCGACTGTTTATTTGTTAAAAGTTATAAAGCTTAATGGAATCCCGATTTGTGCCACCTACAAACATTTTGTATTTACGACTCCTTTATGTTGAAATCGATATATTTCGATAATACGTAGCTTCATATAAAATAGAATTTAAAAAATTATTTAATTGATCACATATTACTAAATTGAATACACACTGAATTCGCCTTGGATCGAAAAATTAGTCCAGATTACATACAAAGCTGAAATAGAACGCTCACAGAAAACACACAATTTTTAAATTACAAAGACCAATCAGTTAGTGTCGTAAGGGGAAGCAATGTACATTGAAAGAACCGTAAGGAACTCATAACTAACTAACTAACTAACTCCCATGGAGCGAGTCCTTCTTGAGAAGCTAACAGGTCGTCAGATAGTCAAGAAATTCCCCGCGTTTTATGGAACCCGAAGGTTCATTACCGCACTTACAAGAGCCCGCCACCTTCCCTATCCTGAGCCATATCAATCCAGTCCATGCCCCCATCCCACTTCTTGAAGATTCATTTTAATATTATCTTCCCATCTACGCCTGGGTCTTCCAAGTGTCTCCTTCCCTCTGGTCTCCCCACCAAAATCCTGTATGCACCTCTCAAGGAACTCATAAACAAAGTATATGAATTAAATGCAGAGTTTTAGTGTTAAACATGGTGGTATATATACTAGCCACTAGTGTTCAAAGGGCTGCACTATTACCTGTATGAGACATAAAAGACGGACGGCCACGTAAACAAACCACAGTTTCAGACGTGTCACAGAGTTATTTCCGTCCTCAGTGTGGATGAAGAAGTATAGATAAGTTACGGTTTTCGTTTTCAGTGTATTTTTAGTGGCAGTTAAATTTAAGGGTCCTTGTGGGATGAAATAATGTAAGGACTGCAGTGGCTCACAACAGCAGGCTGTAAATTGAAGCTGCCAATTTCGTAACACTGCAGTGCAGTGGAGCCTGCTACTAACTAACCCAATAAGCGAAGTCTTTCCTCAAAAGATGATAGTTTTCCATCTAGTAAATTACATCTGCAAAATTTACAGAAAAGCAAAACTGCTGACTTCAAACTGAACAGAAACGCAAGCATAAAATTAATAATAACAGACAAAAGACAATAACCTAAACCGCGTACGTCGATTCGGAATGAAATTTAAAATTAACCTTTTAAAGCATAGTGGTTACTTTTATGTCTCCCAAGTTTAAAATTAAAAAAAAATTCTATGTTGTGACCATAGAGTTCATTTATGTGTCTTATATCTGCCTAAGAACAAACAGTGACTTTGCCCTACAAAACATTAACTGGCTGGTTTTCAGAAGAGCGATGGAGAATGTTTACTGCGCGGTACGAATTGGGACTTTAAATAAAACAGACTACGTTTCGTCCTTAGAGGGTTAACGTAATATATTTTACGTGCCCACCAATAGTGTCATCTATGGACGGATATTGGGCGGCGATAGCTCAGTCGGTATAGCGACTCGCTACGGGCTGGAAGCTCCGGGAATCGAATCCCAGTGGAGGCGAGGTTTTTCGCACCCATCCAGACCGGTCCTGGGGCCCACCCAGCCTCCTGTACAATAGGTACCGAGTCACTCCCGGGGGTAAAGCGGCCGGGGCGTGGAGTTGACCATCCACCCTCATCTAGCGCCGAGGTTAAAGAAAGAGTAGAGCTATACCTCTACTCCCCCTCTGGGCCTTCGTGGCCTGTTCTAGGGAGAACTTAGTTGCAGTTGCGTGGTCAAATTCACGCCCTGTCGCTATACCCCCGGGAAAAACATCGGTACCGATTTAATAGAGGGCTTGTTGGGCTCCATTGCTCGTCTGGGTGGTTTCGGGGAAGAGAAAATTACCCTTGCTGGGATGCGAAATATGAATCATCCTTCCCGTAGCTAGTCGGTGTACAGATAACACTATCTCGGCTCCTAACAAGCACCGGAGAGTTGAGAAATGATTACAAAATTGTAATCGGGAACAGTGGCGGGTAGAGAATAAGAGAAATGCGTAGGAGACCTAGACACAGATGGAACGGTAATATTAAAGCGGATTTTTAAAAAGGGTATGGTGACAGGGTCCGGATTTCTATGGGGCACGCAAGGGCCTTCATAACCTGTTGTAGGGTGAACTTTACCTTCACCTTTTATGGATGGATATTGGGGCACACAGGATAAATAAATCCGTACTGCAAGGCACTCAACAACTGACAGTATGTCTGTTCGCCTCGCAGGCACGACCCCTTATATTTAACCCTTTAAAAATTGACTTCCATTTAAACTACATATATATATATATATATATATATTTAGTTCCTACCTCACAGAGAACACATTTTGTGTCAAAAACCAGCCGTAAATGCGCCAAGGAAGATAATTCAATTATGTTATGACAGTCATACGAAAACACACAAACACGCTGTGTGACAAATTTCAGTTACATCAGGTGTACATAAAATTGCCACTAGACTTTAAATTGGTATTAGTCTGATCCCTGCCGTCATTGTCGCTGTGAAGTGCCATTTGTAAGAAAAAGAGCTCGTTTTCTTAGCAGTGTGAGAGTGCTATTGTATCTATTGCTCATCGACGTCACAATACTTCTACTGTGTATCCAAACACAGCAACTAGTTACACTGGAATTGCAAATCACAACAAAATCATTTCATTTGCAACTTCAGTATACATTGATTATTTGTACCAACAAATGCACTAAGACAGTTTTTTCACTGTTTTCTTTATTATTACGATGCCCCAATACGCATTTCGGCAGTTATTTTGCCATCATCAGGGGGTATTTTAAGTGAGTTTTTTACATAGACCAATTCTTTGGTTACGTCATAACAGTGAGTCAGTATTTGTTACCACATCGTATAAAATTTTGTATAATTAGTAGTATTGTTAGGCTGCTAAAGTTATTAAATTTTAAAATTACAATAAAATCAAGTAGTATATTATACTACCCTCTATAGTATAATTATTAATTAATGGCAGCGTGGTCCTATTTCCAGCATGTGTTCCAGTTATCTGTGTGTTATGTTGTTGGTAGGACCTCCTTCCCTCCTGTCTGCGTGGTTAGTGGTATTGATGTTGTGTCAATGCGTATTGGGGCATCCTTATAATAAAGAAAACAGTGAAAAAACTGTCTTAATGCATTTGTTGGTACAAATAATCAATTATAAAAAGATGCACGGTGAATATAAAGTGAAGTTCAGTATACCTTGTATACAATGATCCACTTGCGAATGTGTACAGGTAATTATGCAACATTTTAAGTGAGTACTGTTTTGTTGCAATGTTACATTCTTCTCTGCATTTTCCTTATAATAAGAGGAAATTTGTGATAAATGAGGGTATGGAATATTCGTGGAATTATATTGAAAGGGAAAATAAAGTATTTCGAAAAGAACGTGTGTCATTGTTACTTCGCACAAAACTTTACAATAAGAGGCGGAATTAATAAAAATTCAGCTCCTACCCCACACGGAAAAATTCCGTCTCCACAACAAAAAACAACTTAATGCAGGTTAGGAAAATAACCACTATTTATTGCGAGCATATTACGAAACATATAAATACACTCTATACAGACTTTACGTTACTTGTACCGTACATTTTTAATTATATATATGTTATGCAGACAAATGTACACAGTTTTATGTTATTTAACACAATTTTTATTATTAAATGCTGCCCAACATGTTTCTAGCCTATATAAGGCTCATCTTCAAAAGCTCTTTCGTTGAAATTACAGCAGCTATATTATTGTTATATAAAATTCTTAAAATGCCGTTGATGTATTTGGTTATTGGTATCTGTCCCGGTAATGCTGCTTTCACTATAGATTTGTTGGAGGCCTACTGTTACAGAAATCAATAACCAAGTACATCTAACGGCATTTAAGAATTTTATATACCAATAATATAGCTGTTGTAATTTCAACGAAAGAGCCCCTGAAGATGAGCCTTATATAGGCTAGAAACATGCTGGGCAACATTTAATAATAAAAATTGTGTTAAATAACATAAAACTGTGTACATTTGTCTACATAAGATATATATACTCTATACAGAGTTTCTTACAGTTACAGCAGGTAGTACACATACGTAGCACTGCGCTTTAAATCGTTAAAATATTTAAAAATATATGACATTCTAAGAGCCTTTCCTAATCTTTGCTAACCTCTTTGCAGATCAGACTGATTTTTTTTAATATTAGACGGCAGACGAGTCCAGACAGTGAGTTATCCTCAGGCTCTTAGTAATCTATCTTCATATCACATCGCTGTGACGAGCCAGAAATCATCAGTCAGGAGCACCAAATCTGAAATAAGCTACCAAAACTGCTGCAGTCTCAGAAGGTGGATTTTTATCACCACTAGGAGGGATGATAGCGAGGGGGTTTAAAATCCACCACCAAATGGAGAGGTGGTGGCGGGTAAAGATACCCTAGACGCCTGGCAGTAGGCAGCAACTTCGTGTAAGACCAGGAACTGTCTCAATCTGGCCGAGGGCAGATAACACTCAGTCGACGCTGCTCCTTGCATCTCAACCAACAGCGTCTTAATGTCCTTTCCGTGTTCCTTTTACGCGTCGATTGGTTCTTCTTTTGCTGCTGTATTGCTACTTTCTCTATCTTCTTCTTCCTGTTCCTCTCAGGGAGAAATATCCCTTCAGCATAGATTTTTCTCTCTTCCTTTCCATTTCTCATTCTCACGTTTCCCTTTTTTCTCTCTTCTGCTTCATCCAGCATTTACTTTTAAGGCAAGACAATATAGGAGATCATCGTATGATAATATTGAACAACTTCAAGAAGGTCAAAAGCAATATAACATATAAAGACACATACGATAAGCGTTCGTTTCTCTTAGCAAGAAAATTAGTCTAAAATTCGTAATAAAATTTTACAATAAGGAATCACACACTTTTTAGTCTTCACCAGTTACTAATAGAGAGTCAAATAAAGGCAGATGGAATTATTGGAGCATTTAACCGGGCAATAGAAGGATCAAAATGCATAAAAAAATATTAATAGCAAAACCTGAAAGGAAGAGACAACTTTGTAAACTTTGACTTAGATGGAAAGAAAATATAAAATTGGTTTTTAAGCAGTTAGCAAAGTTGTTAGTTCACTGGCTCTTTTGACCAATGACGTAATGACCGACTGACACCAGACAACAGCGGAGAAACTCGAAGTCTCGTTTCCATATCATACATTTCTTTTGTTACTTCATGTATCCAATATACGTCCCCAGAGCAAGCAACAAGCACAACATGTGAAGATACATGGCTTTAATTCCACGCCAAACATCAATCCGGCGAGTTACAAATCAAGTATAATAACGTGGGCGGGTCATGTAACACGCATGGGAGGGAAGTAAAATGTATATATTATTTCATGGTAAAACCGGAAAGAAAGTCACGGCATGAAAAACTTAGAAGTAGCCGGGAAGATAATATTAAAGTGAATCTTAAAGAAATGATATAGGAGGATATGAACTATATTTATATGACTTATAAACACTGTAATAAATCTTCAGGTTCTAAAATATGCGGGCAATATTTTCACTACGTGAGGAGCTCTTGGCTTCTTAAGAGGTATTCTATTCCATTTTATTAGTTACGGTAAAAAATTAAAACATATTTCATAATGCTCTTATACTTTGCGATAACAGCACGCTAATGTGAGTTCTGAAAAGCAGGAAATGTAATATTCGTCCCTCATATCTGAACGCTACGACCTACATTTCTGCAGTTTCCTTCTGTCAACTTGACTATGTAGACAAAAACTGTACCAAATCGGATTGTCTACATAGTCTCTACATGTTCCTTTTACAAATGAAAAGTTACAAAGAATTACAATACGAACAGAAAAGCAATGATATGAAAGAGAGAAACGACCATACGCATGACCCTAAATATATAACACACAATCCTATGAATCCGCCTGTCTGCAGGATAGAATGTTCTAAGGTCAGTTAAATGACACTTTAATCAGGTTCTTCTGGCGGGGAATGTGAAGGCCACTTACTGTGTCTTCTGGGATGTGACCCGCACATGCCATTACAAATTTAGCGCTCCTTTGGGGGAACGTCGGTAAATTTTTTCCAGATTGCACGGCGTTACATAGCACAACACGGTGTTAGTCACTTGAGCTAGAAATTTTAATTTATAACATTTCCTGAAGTACAGAATTGCTTTTAAAACAAACACACAATTTTAAATTAGAAAGAGTGGCCAGAAAAAATGGTAAAAATATCGCTTAAGATATTATGACTGGCACTGTTAAGATATTATGACTGGCCACTGTTAAGATATTATGACTGGCACTGTTAAGATATTATGACTGGCCATGTTAAGATATTATGACTGGCACTGTTAAGTATATTAGACTGGCACTGTTAAGATATTATGACTGGCACTGTTAAGAGATTATGACTGGCACTGTTAAGATATTATGACTGGCACTGTTAAGATATTATGACTGGCACTGTTAAGATATTATGAATGGCACTGTTAAGATATTATGACTGGCACTGTTAAGATATTATGACTGGCACTGTTTCTTTCACAAAACTGCAGTAAGTGGACTCAAAATGGAGAGGGGTGTCTTATTCGCCACGAAAAATTCACACGGCCTAGCTTAGAATCGAAACGCAGCTGCGCGGTGAGATGCCTGAGCAATGGCAGAGAGCCTGGTAACTTGCTGTTGCTATTTGACAAACACAGTTTGTATATTTACTAACTGCCGATCCCAGTGGCAGCGCGGTCTAACGCGTGGGTCTGCGGCCGCTGGCTTGTTGGGATGACGGGTTCTAATCTCGCCGGTTGCATGGATGTCTGTCTCTTGTGAGTGTTGTGTGTTGTCAGGTAGAGGTCTCTGCGTCGGGCTGATCACTCGTCCAGAGAAGTCCTATCGAGTGTGGTGTGTCTGAGTGTGATCGCGAAGCCTCGATAACGAGGAGGCCCTGGCTTACTAGGGGCTGTTGTGCCATTGGAAAAAATATATTAATTACCTTTTTCTGACTAAGTATCTTGTACCGAAATTTATTATGCTTATGGAGAGAACCTTTCGGCAAGTGCGAGAAATTACTAGAACAATTGATAAAGTATTATCTGTACCGTTTTGCAAGGTACTTAATTCGATACAATGTTCAATGTGGGTTATTATTTTGCATACGAGCAGCTTATGATTTTTTCTCTTCCTCAATATGTGGCTACTTTGATGAAATGAACCAATATGCGAGGAATAAAAAACTGCATACAAAATATTAGGCGGAAATCAGGAAGGCAAGACAAAACTTACGAAATGTAGGTGAAAAAAGAGATAGTAAATTCAAAATATGTCTTCAGGAAATGATAGATATGTAGATTGGAATCATCTGGCTTACTGCAGGGATTATAAGGACGTGATGATAAAAAACTTCGGGTTCCATAAAATGCAAGTAACGTATTGAGTAGCCCAGAGAAAAACAGTTTTTGAGAAAGGAGTATGGATATTGTGAGTTGGTTAGTTCATTAGTCTGTCAGATATTTATGTGATGCTGACGTCTTGAATTTTAGTGCCACAGAGAGGTCCTTACTTTTGTAGTACACACTAACACATTTAGAAATTTTAATAATAATTAGCTTCGTGCATTATTATTATTATTATTATTCTTTCAGCAAGTCATTGTTTGCTCATTTATTTGTTTTGTTGTGTTTGTTTATTCTGTCCTGTTCCTTGTCCATTGTTATTTGTGTTTGTATGTTGTGCTGTTTCTGTAACTGGCCATCTGGCTGTTGACTCGGCACATTAATAAACCAGAATTGAATTGAATTGAATTGAATTAAATTATTATTATTATTATTTGCTTTGTACATTCGCGACTAGACAAGACACAAGTCATTCAAGGCACACAATCAGTTATACTATCCCTGAATATGGACAGGTAGAGAACACCTAAGTGTGGCTAAACGGATTCGCCGCCCCAGACAGGGCTAAACCACTACAGAGTTGAGGAAGCACTCCACCGCTACATGAATTAACCACATAGACTACTTAAGGAGAAGATGGAAGTTTTGCTAGTGTAACTGTAACATTCAATCTGAATACCGGATATGAACAAGAGCTCTAAAACCATTAAAGTTAAAGCAGTAATGTGGATGGATCTGAAAACAGAATCAGGAACAACGAAGGAACATACAATATTACAGTGCATTTGAAGTACCGCTCAAGTGCTGCTTGATTCAGTCAGGTTCGATGTTACTATTTATACAGGAATGACCACTAATCTGTGAAGAGGATGTGGCCATACCTTGATTCCATGAAGACACAAGCAAGTGGTGCGGGTTTTGGCCGTGCCATGGCTCAGGCGGTTAGTCGCCGGCCTCCCACCGCGGAGGCCCGGGTTCGAACCCGGGTCAGTCCATGTGGGATTTGTGGTAGACAAAGTGGCACTGGGACAGGTTTTCCCCCGAGTACTTCGGTTTTCCCCGTCAATTTCATTCCGTCGGTACTCCATTACTCGGAAAACCGAAAAAAAAACTAATCATCTTCATCACAGGGTTGCACAATGAACCTTAGGGCTGCGGTGTGTCCGTAGCTTCTGCTGCGGGGCCCTTCTAAAAAAAAGTGGCGTGCGTTTCTGCATACTGTTACAAAAAACAAAGACGATGACGTCATGATGTTTGCAAGCCACGACATGAGAACACTATCTGTCCTTACTTCAGCGCCACGACATAAAGATGGATGGCGGAGTGGAGGAATAGTGCCACACATTGTTAATCTTGGTATTACATGGAGCAGAGCCCGGCTTCATGCCCCGCACGCAATATCTGCTGCTTAATTGTGTAGGAAGCCGGGCGTGCCATACAGCCTCTCTGGACCATAAACAGGAAGGGAGAAATCTTGCCCAAACCGGAAGTGGTACTCTCATTTCTCGACTGTCCAACACGTAATCTCTTCACTTTACAGACTGAGACGTGCGATATTAGTATTTTGGACTACTTGGTCCTTGAAGGTCGGATTAGATATGTTGTCCCGAAATATCGTTAACTAACTACCGATCTATAATGTGTTAACATCCCAGAAAAACGAAGATTTCAAAATGAAACACTTTATAATCTGATTGCATTAAATGTATACGGTTTTCTCTCGAAGAATCATATAAACTAATTTTGTAAAACCAGCTGCGAATACAGGAATGAAGTGAAATAATCATGTAACATGCCTGAGGGCGATACGAAAGCACAGAGAATTGTGTTCTAAAATTCAGTAGAGTAGAAACGGCTTCGGATATTCTAGCTTAATTTGGAGAGATATTTACAGTGTATGAGATTCTGGAATGCATCCCACAGGCTCAGGAAAGGGACAAATGGAGGACTGCTGTGAAAACGATATGTACCTTCGGTTTCCATGAAAACCAGAGAATTTTCCTGACAAATTGTTAGACCCAGTTCTTTCTTTGCGATAATATTGATGATACAAAGTTTTGTTGATCACAGGTCTACTAAGGGACACATATATGTGTAAATGTTCAAGGAGACAGCAAGCCTAATCCCTGACATATCTGATGGAGCTACGCGTTCTCAAAGATGAAAATAAGATATAAGACGACTTTGAAGTACATTTCATTCTACAAATTCAACTTTCAAAACCAGAATGGTCTTCAATCATCCACTTATAATGAAAAAAATACAATACAGAAAATTACAATTTTCAACCTTGAATTTTGGTCCAAATAATGTTGCACGAATTCTTCTTATCTCAGAGAAAATACATGCTTAAATCAGAATATTCAGTCCAACAAAATTCACTGCATTGTATACATGCTTAAATCACAATATTCAGTCCAACAAAATGCCCTACATTGTATACATGCTTAAATCAGAATATTCAGTCCAACAAAATACACTACATTGTATACATGCTTAAATCAGAATATTCAGTCCAACAAAATACACTACATTGTATACATGCTTAAATCAGAATATTCAGTCCAACAAAATGCACTACATTGTATACATGCTTAAATCAGAATATTCAGTCCAACAAAATGCACTACATTGTATACACGCTTAAATCAGAATATTCAGTCCAACAAAATACACTACATTGTATACATGCTTAAATCAGAATATTCAGTCCAACAAAATACACTACATTGTATACAAGCTTAAATCAGAATATTCAGTCCAACAAAATACACTACATTGTATACAAGCTTAAATCAGAATATTCAGTCCAACAAAATGCCTACATTGTAATACATGCTTAAATCAGAATATTCAGTCCAACAAAATACACTACATTGTATACATGCTTAAATCAGAATATTCAGTCCAACAAAATGCCCTACATTGTATACATGCTTAAATCAGAATATTCAGTCCAACAAAATACACTACATTGTATACATGCTTAAATCAGAATATTCAGTCCAACAAAATACACTACATTGTATACATGCTTAAATCAGAATATTCAGTCCAACAAAATACACTACATTGTATACAAGCTTAAATCAGAATATTCAGTCCAACAAAATGCCCTACATTGTATACATGCTTAAATCAGAATATTCAGTCCAACAAAATACACTACATTGTATACAAGCTTAAATCAGAATATTCAGTCCAACAAAATGCCCTACATTGTATACATGCTTAAATCAGAATATTCAGTCCAACAAAATGCACTACATTGTATACATGCTTAAATCAGAATATTCAGTCCAACAAAATGCCCTACATTGTATACATGCTTAAATCAGAATATTCAGTCCAACAAAATGCACTACATTGCAACATAAAATATCTGTACACAATATCTTAGAATTTGTTGGACTGAATATTGTGATTTGATATCGACAATGCACGGTATGAACAACATAAAAAATACACGCTTCTTCACTACAAACTCTGAGAACTACACACGCTGAGTGGGTAATATTCATATTATTTGAATCTTACAATAAATCAGGGTGCAAGAAATTTCCAAAAATCTAGGATTCACCTCAAAAATCTAGACCCCAGGAGGGTGACATAGAAGAGGTTCCATAGCGAGGACGCACCAACATTAGGCGCCACTTATGTCTCAATGCGACCTAGACGCCCGCGATTTGTGCACTCCTGCAGTACATGGTACATGTGGATAACATCGTGGTACGAATAGTTGATAAACTACAGGACTTCTACCAAATATTAAGTCAATTTTTCCCCCTCATACTTAATGCAACAGATTAAATTATCACCTCTGTAATTAGCTTCCTGGAACACGTTTCTAAAACAGTCAGTATATCACTTAATTTTTCGTTGTGAGTTCATTCGTCAAGGAAAGGCTCTATCCCAGGTGGAAACTAAAACACCCTCCAGGTACTCTTGACCAGTTCTGTACACAAGAGAGTTACATCCCTGTTGATTGCTCGCCATCATTATATTCAGCGTTGTTGGCAAGCACCGAATGCTCAGTCGGGGAACACTCCATTGCTAAGCAGGGCACGTGTGCATCGTCTGCTGTATATATCAATAAAGGGAAAAAGAAAAGACAGACACGGACGAAAAAAAGACAGCATAACATAACACCATCGCATTGTCTCCGTTTTCTGTCTGCCAAGAATGCTAAATAAGGAAGATCTTCCTAATAAGGCAAAGAATGGCCAACATGGTGGTCTTCTGACAGACTAGGTAGCGCCTTTGCTAATTGTAGGGATTATCCCCCTAGGATGAATCAAATTGACGCAGCAAAACTGTAGTGTAATTTGGGGTCATGCATGTAGTACCTTTCTGTGGCAAGGCAGGGTAAATGTTCCAATACGCGGACATGAAAACCAACGGTACCACGGAAGGATACGATCAGTTTCCTGATGACTTAAGACTTTTCAAAATTAACGAATTGAAAACCGATAAAAACAGTTCTTCTTTCCGGTACTCTGTTCAGTGACGATGTACCCCTCACAATGACGTCTACAGGGAAAGCTGTTGTATTCATCCACTCGTTCTTAATCTTCGTCACTAGATTAATGTGAGTGGTCAGCTTCACGCCCCGGCCGTTTTACTGCCTAGGAAATAGTCCCCTTTACCGAGGGTATTCACGCTTGGAAAGAAATTGAAAAAGATTCAGCTGCCTCCTTCATTAAGGTATAAGCACAACATCGACACTCTCACATTCTCCAGCGGCCTGAAAATACAGTCTGCATTATACTTCGAAACGTTGGGAACTTCCTGCGGAAACTACACGTAACACGTATCACAACGCCACAGCACAGCAGCGACGTCGCCTTCTGAGGACCTTAAGTCCCCCATCTTGCAAAATCTCGTCCTGCATTATGTCCTACTAAAAAAAAAGAAGGAAGGCTAACTGGATTGGTCACATCTTGCGTAGAAACTGCCTTCTAAAACACGTGATTGAAAGAAAGTTAGAAGGAAGGACAGAAGAGACGGGAAGAAGAGGTAAGCAGCTACTGGATGACCTTGAGGAAACAAGACGATATGGTAATTGAAAGAAGAAGCACTAGATCGCACTCTGTGGAGAACTCGCCCTGGAAGGAGCTATGGACCTGTCGTACGACAGATAAGGGAACGATGATGAAGATAAAGTAAGCCTTCAAGTAACGCTATAACTAACTAACTCCATGGAGCAAAGTCCTTCTTGAGAAGCTAACAGGTCGTCAGCTAGTCAAGAAATTCCCCGCGTTTTATGGAACCCGAAGGTTCATTACCGCACTCACAAGAGCCCGCCACCTGTCCCTATCCAAAGAATCAGTCCAGGTCCGAGGCTCTGTATAGTGTTTCGTAACATGGTAATTTTTTAAGGTGAGGAGTTGTTAGCACTCGCCAACCCCCAAGCTGGAGGACCACCCTTGTCGGCTGTCCGAGACTGCATATTCGCAGCTACCCTCCATATTTGGAGGCCGTTCCTCCATACGCAACCCGAGGACGCGCCATGCCGTATGGACAGGAGACCGACTAATCATGGACAACTAACGATATACAAATATTTTATATATGTATACATACATCGCACATCACAATTTTTGCACAAGACAATTCTCTGCCTTTGTCATATTCCTGTGTGTTCAACCAGACATAACTTTCGTTTCTGATGAGAATCCCGCCCGCGTGCTGTATCTATCCCAGGTCTGCGTCAACTGATCATCACATGAAGTAGGGTTTGTCCCTAAAGACCTGACCAGGCGACACAATAGCAAGGCACGTCGAGTCAAACAATGACACTGCAATCACGGGACCAAATCTCAAGGGGGAAAGGGGGAAGCTGAAGGATGTCATGAGCAATGTATATGGAAGGTACAGCCAACTGCATAACACGAATTACCTTATGTGAGACAAGGGCCAACGTGAGGGACGATGCAGTAACGGCAGACCTGTAACTCATGTTAGTCGCAGAGGGCCTCAATGATGTCAAACGTACATAACAGCTTTACGTACCGTCAGGAGCCTTCACATTCCTACGGAGCTTCCATTGAAATTACACTTTCTTCAATCCATACGTATATTATGAAGCAAACGGGAAACAATTTAAAGAATTTTTACTAAAACCGATACTGACCAGTTTAAATTAAACGTGTGGACATAAGCCGTGCCATGGCTCAGGCGGTTAGTCACCGGACTCCAACCGCGGAGGCCCGCTTTCGATCCCGGGGTCACTCCATGTAGGATTTGTGGTAGACAAAGTGGTACTGGGACAGGTATTTTCCCCAGGTACTTCGGATTTCCACTGTCAGTTTCATTCCACCGGTGCTCCATTAAAATGAAAAAGTAGGAAAAAAATCATCACAGGGTTGCACAATAAGTCAAGTTTGCGGTTTGTCTGTGGCATCTGCTGCGGGGCCCTTCACCACAAAAAAAAAATGTGTGGACATATTAAAGTTTTGCTTAAAATTGGACAAAACTAAATGGCATTTTTACAGGAAGGCGTAAACTTTAAGAGTCCCTGCGCGCATTTCAAACGTATCTCACTAGTTACTTATCGAAGCGCAAGATGTTTGGAGGCGGAAGTCTTAGACAAATACGAGGCACACGTTATGTCCCACATAAACTTCCGTAAGCCATACTGTTATAGTGATTACTTTAAGAAAGAACCGTACGAAAGCGCCCAAAATATTTATGCTGTAGGTACACTTTCTACCTTGTTTACAATGAATCAGGACAGTCTAAACAGAGGTCAAGATTAATATAGTGGGCTTCCGGGTTACGAAAAAAGTGCAGTTTGCTAAGGCTGATGCCAGACTACAAATTTTTTTAAAGAAAAATTATTATTCCTTCATAAACTTGTAGAAGGCAGCCGACATGGCTGCGTTCGTCATCCGATCTGCTAGGTGGCAAGAAAGAGAACGTTTGTTCTTAATTCATTCAATGCGTGTAGGCGAAGTATAATGATTCATTATTGGCTTTCTCCACATAGAGAACCTAATCTTCTCCTCTTCTACTTCCCTTTGTTTCTCCTTCAGCATCGTCTTTGTCGTCGTCGTTGTCATCATCAACATAACCACCACCACCATAATTTTCTCCCTTTTCTTCCTATTCTTCTACAGTATCATCGCAATCGCCATCATCATATTCTTCTTCCTCCTCTTCTTCTACCACTCATCCTCCGCTTTCTGCTCCTTCTTACTCCTACCAGACATGTGTCTATGCCACAAGGATCCGAAGCTTTCAGCCCACGGTTTTCGAGCTCTTTCAGCATCTCTTAGTTCGAAATAATTTTTGATAAACTGTCTCCTGCCACTCTGTCTATTTTCTCTGCTAATTTTACAGCAAACTTATTTTTTCCCTTACGTAAACTATATATTGACACTAAATATGTACATAACAGCTAGGCAGAACTGCAATACACAGACACATAACGCCCCACCTAAACATAAATGCCAGCTTCACAGTCTAAACAATATTTTATTTATGAGTACTTGCGACTTGCTGTCTGGGGGTAAAGTGTCCGAGGCATGGAGCTGACCACTCACATCTATCAAATATCGGGAATGGGCGGAGCTATACATGTGCTCCCCCCTACACCTTCATCGCGTGCACAGGGACATCTTTACTTTTACCTTTACCTATACACAGACTATAAGTAACTAACTAACTAACTAACTCCACGTAGCACAGTCCTTCTTGAGAAGCTAACAGGTCTTCAGCTAGTCAAGAAATTCCCCGCGTTTTATGGAACCCGAAGGTTCATTACCGCACTCACAAGAGCCCGCCACCTGTCCCTATCCTGAGCCATATCAATCCAGTCCATGCCCCAAACACCATTTCTTGATGATCCATTTTAATATTATCCACCCATCTACGCCTGGGTCTTCCAAGTGGTCTCCTTCCCTTAGGTCTCCCAGCCAAAATCCTGTATGCACCTCTCCCCTCCCCCATACGTGCTACATGCCCCACCTACCTCATTCTTCTCGATTTGATCACCCGAATAATATTTGGTGATGAGTACAGATCATTAAGTTCCTCGTTATGTAGTCTTCTCATACAGACAGTACATTTTAAATTACCTCTAAAGGAACGTCCATGATAAGTCTGTCCCTGTCACCACGATAAGTCTGTCCCTGTCACCACGATAAGTCTGTCCCTGTCACCACGATAAGTCGGTCCCTGTCACCACGATAAGTCGGTCCCTGTCACCACGATAAGTCGGTCCCTGTCACCACGATAAGTCGGTCCCTGTCACCACGATAAGTCGGTCCCTGTCACCACGATAAGTCGGTCCCTGTCACCACGATAAGTCGGTCCGCGTCACCACAGCATGGCGCGTCCTCAGGTTGCGGATGGAGGAACGGCTTGCGGATATGGAGGGTAGCTGTGAATACATTGAATAAGCAGTCGCGGACAGCCGAAGAGGATGGTCCAGCAGCTTGGGGTTGGGCGTGGTGCTAACAACTCTTCACCCTAAAAACTTGCTATATTACGAAACATTTTACAAGGCCTGGGACTTGAACTGATCCTTTGGTATGGACTGGATTGCTCTGGCTCAGGATAGGGACAGGTGGCGGGCTCTTGTGAATGCGGTAATGAACCTTTGGGTTCCATAAAACGCGTGAAATTTCTTGACTAGCTGAGGACTTGTTAGCTTCTCAAGAAGGACTTTGCTCCATGGAGTTAGTTAGTTAGATAGTTAGGTAGTTGTAAAGGATTGTTCGTAAATCATATACAAGACAATGCTTTATTTTACACTGTTTAAAACTATATTTTTAGTGATCTAATCCTGTTAATGGAGGCAAATTCTCCAAACTAAAATTTATTAAAGCAGCATTCAGAAGAAAATTTAATACTCACCTACTTACAGGTATTAAACTGTTAATTTACGAAGTATTTGTTATATCCCTTCCTTTGATGTCTCGATATAATCATTCCGGTTCTTAATTTAAAAAAAAATCGCAATAAAGAGCTGCAACTTCAGTAGTCATTCACTGTACCTCAGATAGCGCAGTGTCACACATAAATGTAAACTGTTACGATTTCCATTGTCACAACTGTATGACATTGATCGACGTTGGTGTAGACTATCGCTGCAACAGAACTGCCACACACAGACGACGTGATGTGTAGGGAGTAATTGCTAACTCAACCAACAGAGCGCACCTTTCACTGCCAGACAAATGAAGGGAAACCACGTCACTAACGGGCAGTAAAGAAACAAATGAATGACGAATCTTAATAAGTCCTTTAGATTCATGCCACAAATTTTTAGCTTGTCACAGCGGTTCGTCACGAATTCTATTCAAGAAATAAGGCATAATGTTGGCGTCTTTTATACAGCAATATTTTTTTCAATGGCTCTACAGCCCCATAGGGGCCTACGCCGCCTCATTTTTCGAAGCTTCACGATCACACTTTTAGACACACCACACTCGGTAGAACTCCTCTGGACGAGTGATCAGACCGACGCAGAGACCTCCACCTGACAACACACAACACACAAGAGACATACATCCATGCCCTAGGCGGGATTCGAACCCACAATCCCAGTAAGCGAGCGACCTTAGACCCACGCCTTAGACCGCGCGGCCACTGGGATCGGCATACAGCACTATAGCCGTGCCTAATACAGCTCTGACGTCAGCAGAAAAGTTAGCTGAAGGAAGGAATATTTATTTGGAATTTATCTGGCTCGATTGTGAACCTCGACACCTGTTATGGTGACTGAGCATTTTTACAGTCTTTCTCAGTCACTCGAAGTAAATATCGCTGCAGTACAACAAATTACGTCACGACGCCTTCCTTACATATCCACAGCGCCGTCACATAAAAATAAAGTAATAAAAGTGTCAGAAGCTGCTGAATGATGTCTGAAGACTTCGACTGTATGGGTTACACAACAGAATATTCTTATTTTTTAAACTTTAATCTAAATTCACCGTGCATTTCTGTAATCAGCAATAAGTCACCAACAAATGCACAAAACCGTCAATAAAGGTATTAAATCAACCTTTTATCTTTATTAAATTACCCTGATGATGGCTTCTTGCAAAGCCGAAACGTATGTAGGGTAATTTAAATAATGATAAAAGGTTAGAATTAAAATTAAAACCAACTTGATGCACACTCACTATTAAAAAAAATTTAATATTAGATTATTAGTGTGCATCAAGTTGGTTTTAATTTTAATTCTAACCTTTTATCATTATTTAAATTACCCTACATACGTTTCGGCTTTGCAAGAAGCCATCATCAGGGTAATTTAATAAAGATAAAAGGTTGATTTAATACCTTTATTGACGGTTTTGTGCATTTGTTGGTGACTTATTGCTGATTATTCTTATGTAAATACCATTTGGTTTGGTACAGATCTTAATCACCAGCTACTATAATTTATTTTCATACAACGGCTAACCATACGACAGTAACATAGTAACTCTGGCCTCATTATGTTCACATATTATTTGGAACATTTTTTTGAAGGACGGAGTATTTTACGGAGAATGAAAAGCAATCATTGACTAAGCCGTGTCAGGTATCATATATGTTCCTTACAAATTCGTGTCGGTGACCGAAAAATTACCATACGTAAGTAATGGGCTCCATTTTCCTCCAAAAGAAATTGTCAGGGAGTGACCACAGATCCTAACCAACTGATCTGCCAAACACGTATTGTCCATCTGCATACATCCCCCCCCTAACAACTATCTGCTGCAACTTGTATTTTGGCTTTCACTTCATCAACAGGCCCCTCTCTTTAAGTTTTCACGATGTTATTGGAGTTGACAGAGTGTAAATTGCAGTGTAGGCAGGACAGGGCCTGAGGCTGCACACTTGAACCCAAACAAGAGGTGTTTATGCGTTCCCTGACCCGAGCACGATGCTTCGGCAGATATGGAACTACTAGAAGCCATTCGTATATCAATTATACAGTTCGGTCAGGCTTTCAGACTCATACACTTTCAAAAATCAAACCATTAGTCCAACAAGCAATCGTCGTCAGTCACTCATCAGTCAGACAGACACATAACAAGTCACATTCAGTTCCTCCATGTCGTTAGGCCGTTGGCTAACCAAGCCAGTACCCAGAGTAAAGTCAGCCAAAAACTACTTCCCCCCCCCAATGGCTCGACAGCCCCTTGGGGGCATAGGCCGCCTCCTTGTTGGAGGCTTCACGATCACACACTTTAGACACACCACACTCGGTAGGACTCCTCTGGACGAGTGATCAGTCCGTCGCAGAGACCTCTACCTGACAACACACAACACTCACAAGAGACAAACATCCATGCCCACGGTGGGATTTTTTTTTTTTTTGCCTGTCCGGGGTTTTTCCCTTTTGATCCATTTTTGTACTGTTTAATCCTTTTGTCCTTTATGCCACTTATGTTCCATACTACTGTCCTTATACAACAAACACAACACAAACATCCATGCCCCCGGTGGGATTAGAACCCACGATCCTAGCAAGCGAGCGGCCGAAGACCCACGCCTTAGACCGCGCGGCCACTGGGATCGGCAACTACTTACAAAAATAAATTAAATAAGTAAAGTCAGCCAACAACTACTTACAAAAATAAATTAAATAAGTAAAGTCAGCCAACAACTACTTACAAAAATAAATTAAATAAGTAAAGTCAGCCAACAACTACTTACAAAAATAAATTAAATAAGTAAAGTCAGCCAACAACTACTTACAAAAATAAATTAAATAAGTAAAGTCAGCCAACAACTACTTACAAAAATAAATTAAATAAGTAAAGTCAGCCAACAACTACTTACAAAAATAAATTAAATAAGTAAGTCAGCCAACAACTACTTACAAAAATAAATTAAATAAGTAAAGTCAGCCAACAACTACTTACAAAAATAAATTAAATAAGTAAAGTCAGCCAACAACTACTTACAAAAATAAATTAAATAAGTAAAGTCAGCCAACAACTACTTACAAAAATAAATTAGATAAGTAATGTCAGCCAACAACTACTTACAAAAATAAATTAAATAAGTAAATGTCAGCCAACAACTACTTACAAAAATTAATTAAGTAAGTAAAGTCAGCCAATAACTACTTACAAAAATAAATTAAACAATTAAAGTCAGCCAACAACTACTTACAAAAATAAATTAAATAATTGAAGTCAGCCAACAACTACTTACAAAAATAAATTAAATAATTAAAGTCAGCCAACAACTACTTACAAAAATAAATTAAATAAGTAAAGTCAGCCAACAACTACTTACAAAAATAAATTAAATAAGTAAAGTCAGCCAAAACCTACTTACAAAATAAATTAAATAAGTAATGTCAGCCAACAACTACTTACAAAAATTAATTAAGTAAGTAAAGTCAGCCAACAACTACTTACAAAAATAAATTATATAAGTAAATTCAGCCAACAACTACTTACAAAAATAAATTAAATAATTAATGTCAGCCAACAACTACTTACAAAAATAAATTAAATAATTAAAGTCAGCCAACAACTACTTACAAAAATAAATTAAATAATAAAGTCAGCCAACAACTACTTACAAAAATAAATTAAATAAGTATAGTCACTCAGTCATCCAACAAATCATCATTCACAATATCGTTCATTCACAGGCACTAGCTGTCACAAAACATTTCATCTCCAGATATTCCAGACGTAAGCAATACTTTATAAAAAATCTCGGAATTTATAACTTCATAAGCCACTCCCATCAACCAAGTCCAATAAAAACTAATTTATATCTGTTAAATTCTTTCATCCTTTCGTCCCAAAGGAAATTTCAACCGAAAAAGAATGCTTATTCTGCAAAGAATTCCATTATTTTGTAATACTGCACATTTGTCAGGAAAATTCAGAGTTAAGGAAATTTTCATGTAGCGACACCAGGGAGTTAGTGGTTCAAGAACCTGTCTCGAGGGTTGTAATACAATACATTTTCTGATTACTACTTTTATTTAACTTAGTTTTCCTCGTATCTCAGAAAGAAAAAAGAAAAAATAACGTACCAGGATTGATGAAATATATACACGTATTTATCTCTAGGCGGTCAGGTAAAAATTTCTTTATCGCATGAGGAAAATAACAGTACGACACAAAGTAAACACTTGTTGCTTACGTCTATGTCGATAATATTGAGCTCTTGTACGTGCCCTTTTTAGTACACCTTATTTTATTAATGGACTGATACACAGTCGAAAAATAACTACATGTTTCGGCCCTTGTAAGCCATCATGAGGTTGACATCATAGTATTGGCTTACGTGTGTATTATCTGTATCATGACAATGGTCATACGATATGAAGAATGTGAAGCACAAAACGCAACTTGAGCTTGGGAGATGAAGACAATAACTTCCTTCGAAACGTCGAGAAAATCTCACTCACAGATTCTACGCCACGTCGCAAAAGACGTGAATTCACATCAACAGCGCTGGGAGAACGTCATGTCGGGCATATATTAATACAGTGGACCGTCGAACTTCGAACGGTTTGATGTTCGAACAACTTGAAACTCGAACAAAATTTCGAGGAAAATCCGGTTTTGAAACTCGAACAAAAGCTCGAAAGTCGAACAAAGAATCACGTGGTCGTCACGTGGTCGCCTTCTCTGTCTGCTTGGTCCAGATGAAAGAAGGGTAATTCACCTTCCAGTGAACAGTAATATCCCTCCTACTATTGTTATTGATTGATTATTATACAATATTTTTTATGTATGTACTACTATAAATAAACATTTTCAATTATTTAAATTCAATATACTTGTTTTATCATTATGATCTTTTGAAATGGGCACTTAAAATGTTTTATATTGGGTAAATTTTGGGGATCTGGAACGGATTAATTCAATTTACATTATTTCTTATGGGTAAATTTAACTCGAAATTCGAACAACTTGAAAGTCGAACCGTCTCCTGGAACGGATTGTGTTCGAAGTTCGAGGTTCCACTGTATTAGTATTGAAAGGGTAAGTAATATTTTAAACTTAAACACATTTAGAAAAAAAAAGGCCTCTAGAAAATCAAATGTCACTTCTCTTTGCACTCGGTTTTCTCAAATATCTTAAAATTTCAGACGCAGTTACTTCAAAATTTATGCACTTATTCAAACGGGAAACTATATTATATATGTGTATATATATAATACACAAAATCCCTATATTACGCGAACAAAATCACAACAAAGCAGAGACGTCAAAGAATACAACCTGAGTCGTGTATAGACTGTGACACACGGTGGCTAACATAGTACAGTACAAGCAACATCACCACCAACCACGCCCTGCAATGTTCTGTCAGTCCGCCTCCAACTTGATATTGACAGTAAGGTACACAGCTGTTACACGAGATGTACAATGCCACAACCATATGTCCTTTCTTCTTGTTAACGATACAGCCATTACACGGATGATGACTGTGTGTGTGTGAGGGGGCAGATGTAGAGGACAAGCACTTATGTATCGTATTTATAGAAGTTTAAAATTTCATTACATTTCTACCAAAAAAAAAATATATCTGAGAGATGGATTGAGACTAAGCAGTTTTCGTAAAGCCAATATCAGTTCACTGTACCTGTTATTACATCAAGTATAATATCTTGCTCAAAGCCCTGATGGCATGGCTCTCTTGCTCCTCTTTCGAGTACTAAGTATGCGAATCGGCGTTGGCGCGTGCCGCGCTTAGTGTCTATCGATCTGATGACGCAGAGCCATCTGGCAGCAGTCCGGAGACTTGATGAGAAATGGAGGCAATTTGGTTACGCAACATTTTTTTCTGCCGTAGTTCTTTTACATGCCGTAAATTCGACGGCTTACTTCCTCCGAAGGAAGTGGGCTCCGATTTTTCCATCCTTAAAATCCAACGACTCGGTCGGGATCGAACCGGACTTGGGTCCAGTGGCGAGCACGCTAACCACTAGTCACGAGGTCATATTACATCAATATTCACAAGATAAGGACAATCACCATCCATTTACACAGGAGCAGCGCCGTGGTAAATGGCCCCCCCCTCCCACATCACAGGCACACACTACAATATTATATATATATAACAGACTTTGCTGCACCTTACCCGATGGTGAATACGCTTCGAAGTGCACTTTCTATGGAGTTCTATGGAGCAGTATGTACCATGTAAACTGGTATTAAATTTTTATGTTGGTTCGAAGGTAACTCCATGAAGTACAGTCCCTTATAAGCTAATAATTAGGCAAGTCATCAAGAAATTCCATTAATGTTACAAAACAGGAAATTATATTAATATGTGCACATGAAGCCGCCAGTGGTTCATATTCAGGGCAATCTGAATGCATTCAACACTCTCAAAAAGTCCATTTTACTAGTATCACCCCTACCAGGCCTACGTACACCAAATGGTCTCTTCCCTTCCGATTTTCCAACTAAAACTCTCTATTCATTTTCTAAATGACTTACGAAAGTATTAATTTTTTTCCTTATCCTAAAATTTCTCTACTCTTTTATTACTTCCTCTGGCTTAGGGTCAAAATACAATTACTGGTTTCCAAAAAAAAAAAAAATAAGTACAGTGGGCAAAAACAAAGAAGAGTACATTTACGAAAATTTCACCTTTTTTACTTTAAAAATACGAATTAATTAAATGGAATATTTCAGGCTCAACGATTGGCGTTAATGTAACAAACACCCACTTACAGTCTTCTTAGTTTACATAACAAAGAAACCAAAATGGACGATAACCTTGCAGGGCCTGAAAACAATGTATAAAAAATATAAATACAAGAGACCGAAGCATATATTGCTTTCAATGGATTATATGACAAGGTAGTGTTTTTTGTTGTGTAAGAATTTTTCACTATGGCTACAATTCTGGAAGTATGCTACTTGGCACAGGGTTAAGATCCTGCGCGTAAGGCAAAATGGCAGTTGGTGAATGGAACAACTGATGACTAATGTTTTTTACAAGTTTTAAAACTTTCGCGGCGACATTAGTCAATATAGTCTTCTCGGGCGCACAGCCGCGTCAACTCGTTTGAATACAACTTTTCGGGGACTAGCTCCGTCCCCATCCTCAGGCAAAGGGAGGATGCCTGAGGATGGGGACGGAGCTAGTCCCCGAAACGTTATATTCAAACGAGTTGACGCGGATGTGCGCCCGAGAAGACTATATTGACCAATGTCTGTATTGTTTCTCTTGCTGTAACTAAGAAATGCTTTAATAAAAATTTTATTATACAGGGTTATTCAAAATGATTGTCGGGGTTTTAACAACTTGTCATACACAATACACTTGAGATAAGAGTATATGTATTTTCTTTATTTAATAGAACAACACTCCAAGTTTTTGTGACATACCTTACAGGTGCTCTATATGTCACCCTTTGTGATTCTACAAACATCAACACGATAATCGAGTTCGTTCCAAACTTTTTCTAACATGTCAGCGGTGATGGTTTCAATGGCGGTTCTGATTCGTACCTTCAGTTCCGGGATAATTGCGGGAAGAGGAGGAACATAAACGTGATCCTTGACGTAACCCCATACAAAGAAATGACATGGGGTTGCATCTGGAGAACGAGGTGGCCAAGTTGTTAAAACCCCGACAATCATTTTGAATAATCGTGTATTTATCATTGACTTTCCCTGTATTTGTATGTTACGTTAATCATTAGTCATAGATAATAAAAAAGGCAATGCTCGGGCATTTGGCAAGTTACTTGTTATTACTCTTTATAACAATTAAACTCGTTACGAAGCGTTACACTGTCGTTACACAAAGAGGTCGACAGTAGGATTGTAAAATACATTTATTGTCAGTTTTTGTTAGATCTGAAGTTCTCAGAACAGTGTTAGTACAGATTCAGTTCCTCTCATATGTGACAGTGTAACCCCATACAAAGAAATCACATGGGATTGCATCTGGAGAACGAGGTGGCCAATTTGTTAAAACCCCGACAATCATTTTGAATAACCCTGTATATAAAAGAAACCAAAATTAAACATCTCACACTATTCATTTCCATGCCATATAAAAAGAATATGTAGAGAAGAGGATTTTTGGGTCATCTGTGTTACAAAATGTTATCCTGTGGACATCTTCACTAAAAACATTTAAACAAAAATGGTCGCGACACAAAATAAAGTATCTTTTATAGTACATGTTGGAAGAATTTATATATGTTATTTGAACAGAGTGTCAACACGTTATATAGACTAGTCTTTTCAGAATGCATGATGCTGCTGTTGATGCTGTGAGGTACAGTACCTCAAAGTTCGTTTTTATTACGCAAATGCTACACGCTATGTTACTAACGCAAGAGCTGCTCACACGCTGGACATGTTTTGAAAAGAGCAGCATAAAAGGGATACACAAAAAAATAGAGAAAATTACTGTAGGTACATGATGAAAAGTCTCATTCAGGTGCAGCGTTCGAAATGGATTCGGAAAAGGGACATCCTGGTTCCCTGTACATAGTTTCGATATCTTTGATCTATATCTGTTAATAGGAACTACTTTGTCTCTGTATGTATTAGTTTGTGTGTATGTGTGTGTGTGTGTGTGTAAGGAGACAAGTCCATTCGAATCAACAGGAAATGAGAAATTTTAAATTATCGTGGTTTTCTCCAGGAATCTCTCGCAAGTTCTCGGAAATTACTAGTCGGCAACACCTCAGCAGGCCGATCCCAGTGGCCGTGCGGTCTAAGGTGTGGGTATTCGGCCGCTCGCTTACTGGGATTGTGGGTTCGAATCCCACAGGGGGCATGGATGTCTGTCTGTTGTGAGTGTTGTGTGTTGTCAGGTAGAGGTCTCTGCGACGGGCTGATCACTCGTCCAGAGGAGTCCTACCGACTGTGGTGTGTCTAAAGTGTGTGACCGTGAAGCCTCGACGAAACGAGGAGGCCCAGGCCCGTATAGGACTGTCGAGCCATAGGAAAAAAAAAACACCTCAGCAGGATAATCTTACAAAATTACAAAAAACAAAAATAAGAAGACAGAGAGGCAGAAATAAAAGACTAGAAAAAGATTGGGGCGGGGGGGGACAAAGGGGAAAAAAAGAAAGAATTATTTTGAATATTGCTACTTCCTGTGACATGACGACATCAAATTTCCAGACAGATATCAACATTTCAAAGTTTCTCCGAAACACTAATATCCTTCTACCAGAACACACGGAGTTATATCCCAGAAGTCGGTATTACTTTTTACTGATGGCTGTACGAACCTTGTATCTCACAATGCAAATTTTGGAAATCCGAAATTTTTAACATTATTTTTTTTTTAAATAATGTATTGATTTTTATTAGTTCTACAATCAGATCTAACACTTTGTTTTTAAAAAACCTATTTTGGCTACTAGTTTCGGCTTATATAGAAACCATAAGCTGGAGAACTCCAGATGTCTTGTAAGTAGGAGAGGAGTTTTTTCAGCTTATAGTCTCTGTTATGGCCTGATGATGGCTCTTATAAGCCGAAACTAGTAGCCAAAATAGGTTTTTTAAAAAACGGAATGATGGATCTGACTGTAGAACTAATAATAATGAGTACATTCTTGTAATCTGTGTGCCAACGGGGATGTCATTTTTTAAATAACAAAAAAATCTTAATTCGTGTTGTCCTTAAAAATGGCGAAACATTATAAAAATATTACATAAAATAACCAACACCGTACTATTTACTTTAGCGCACTCTTACAAAAGGAATGCTGAGTCAGCAAACCGAACGTACATAGGCCTACGTATAATGTAATATTGAGCTCGTTCGCGTAACCACTGTTGCCGTGGAAAAGCAATAAGTATTAAATATTATGAAAGTGTGTGTCTGTATTCTTGCTTTAGTTACCCAGCATGCAAATCGCATCTTGTATGCGCTGTATTATATTGTCGTCTGTGGCCTGTCCGGATCTACAATATTTTTTCACATTATCTCACAAACGGCACGATTTTCGGAAAAACTTTATCGAATAAAAAATGTGTGTTTTGATTTTCTCGACAATTTTCGTCTGCAAAATTTGTCATCCTGAGAAGAAATCAGTGAGGTATTACCATAAATGTACATAGATCTTCATGTAAAGTAACCGTTATTCTTGTCAGATTTAAAATAAACATGAACAGTATCGACAGATTTTCGAAAAATCCACAAATAATAAATTTCATGAAAATCCGTCCAGTGGGTGCCGAGTTTTTCCATGCGTACGGACAGGCATGACGAAGGTAATTTTAGTCGCTTTTCGCAATTTTGCCAACGTCGCAAAAAACTCGACTCAGCTTATTGTAACATGTCTACTGAATATGCCGTCATCCTACCATCTCCTTATGTGTGTTCCTCACAGTATCCATTGTTATTATATGCATTTCCTTTAACAAATTTTCTCATCCCTTTCCTGGAAGCTCCAGTACATTGAGGGAAATCAGGAGTAAAACCTGGGATCTTCTTGAGGCCACCAGGTCTTCTCGGTTTTTCACTGAGGGAAGAAATTTCAAGCACCGTCTCCTTTCCACTGCCCAAGAATAAGTTTCAAACAAACTTTTGAAAAGAAAGAGCCTGCCGCTATTTTGTCTTCTTCAGCTACTGCCAGACATCGATTTTAATCAAATCGATGTCTCTCCTTTTTATCTGTTTTTTCCCCTTCCGTCTCTCGTTTTTTACAGAAAAGATCCTCGCATTTTCTTCTCCCTTTTTCATATATATTTTGTTGGTACTTGTCTTTGATGCCGGACGGACAACATATCAATTTGCAACCCGCTGTGACTATTATTTCTATAAACTTCCCTTCATACAGAACTCCCCATACTAGCCCCGTCTTCCACTCCGAAAACCAAATTGATGAGATCAATGAGATGAAGAGGACGGACCGACTTTTTAAGTTCTTATGACGACACATTGCTCTCTCCCCCCTCCCGCTCCTCGTTCTCTGTATACCACCCCTATAATCATAATAAAAACGTATGAAAAAAATTACTTACCAACATCCAAAGACAAACATTGCTGTCACTAAGATTCAAACTTGCATGATTAGTTTCGGTCATTTCATTAATTATATTACTAATATATTAAAGAACAATATTGATTAAATTCTTCATTTAGAAGCTAGCAGTCAGTCAACTACTCACGAAATTCTCCCTAATTTATACAACCAGAAAATTCATTACCATATTCACAAGAATCCGTCAGTGGTGCCACGTAAGCAGAGTTCAGTTCAAATGTCACCACTTTATTCCCTGAAGAAGTATTTCAATACTACCACACCATCTACAACTAGGTTTCAAAAGAGAATTCTTCCCTTAAGCATTTCCGAGTAAAACTTTGTACTCATTAATTATGTCCTCCATGCAAGGCTACTTCCTTTACCAATTCATTTTTCCTTGATTTGATAAGCTTACTAAATTTCGGTGACGCGTAAAAATCATGGAACTGCTCATTATACAGAGTGTTTCATAAATCCCTCCGGGATTTCGGAGGTCTGTAGCTCAGGAGCCAAATCACATACGGGGGATGAGAGCATGTCAGTGAAAAGAGTACATATCCAAGTTTTGAACCTATCTTACAAGTGTTCAATATGTCCCCCTTTGGTGACTCGACAGACGTCAAACTATCGTACGAGGTCCACAGTCCCAGGCGATGGTCCCGGCCTACCTGTTCGTTTTGCGACACACAAACAGCCAGTTTCCTCGAATTTTCTATACCAGTCTCTTACTGTTTTGTCCGTTGGTGGTTCTGTACGATACTTGGTTCGAAAACCACGTTGCACTGTTACAATTGACTGGGTTTTAGCAAATTGCAGGACACAAAAAGCTTTCTGTTCACCTGAAAACGCCATGTTTGCACACCACTGCCTCCTAGCGGAGAAACGGGTAACTACGCCATCGCATCTGTCACGAAGAAACGTTTACATTTCCTCTATCCGTTGGCATGCTTTTATCTCTTATATGTGGGTTTGCTACTGCACGGCCAAGCCTCTAAATCCCGGATTGACGTATGAAACACGCTGTACAATTTTATACAATAGTCTGTCACTTCCTACCTCTTAGGCCCAAACATTCTACTCAGAAAATTGTTCTCAAACAATTTTACAATCCGTCCTTAATATGACAGGTTAGTTAGTACACCAAATAAAATGACACAATCAGTTGCAGGTTATCATCTGCTTCAGCAAGAATTGCCTCATCATCGGTAAACAGAATGTTGTTAACCACGGATGTATGTAAGGTAAAGTTCAACCTAGAACAGGCCATGAAAGCCCAGAGGAGGAGTAGAGGTATAGCTCTACTCTTTCTTCAACCTCGACTTTAGATGGAGGTGGGTGGTCAAAGCCACGCCCCGGCCGCTTTACCCCGGGAAAGAGACCCGGTACCCATTGTACATGAGGCTCGATGCGTTCCAGGGCCGGTGTGGACGGGTGTGGAATATCTCACCCTACCGGGATTCGATGCCCGGACTATCCAGCCCGTGCCGAGTCTCTATACAACTACGCTACCCCGGCCCTGACGATTATATGTACTGTGATTTATTCGAAAGTGATTTTTAGTTTATTTTCAAATTGTATTAAAACACTGCTTATATATGTGCATAAAGGACTGTTGGTGATTATGGACAACCTATTCTGATTCCCTGATTTATTTCTACCATTTTACTTATTACAGTCTCTTCTTCATTTAAGGCAATTTTTGTATAAATTGTGTACCATTCCTATAAATGTTGTAGGGAAGCTTTATCTACCATTATTTGCCAGTGTACAGGGAGGCATTTTTCTGTTACAATTATTCCATTTATAAATAATTATACTATATTAAAGCCGAAACAATTGACTCCAACTTGCAAATATCTCGGTTAAATAACACGTTACGTCATAAAATACGTATTTTTCTCATATTTACGAGAATTAAGACAGCTAACTTCGTTAGTAAAGTCCTTTTTGACAGGCTGGTTGTTTCGCGCTTACACATACATCCTCCGCCTTTAAGAACCCTACATTTTCTTATGGAGACACAAAACAGCATTTTGTACATAATGTTGCTTTGTGTGCAGAATAGGTTATAAAAACGTCGAATGTTATTCTTATGGATATACAAACCTCCATTACGGGTTTCTTGTTTAGATATGTGCAGAACTAAGTGCGTTACACAGGCAGACAAAACTACTGGTACCTTGTTATGTTGGAGAAAGGAGAGAGCCTGAGTGCAACAATGGTACAAAGTTCTGTACGGAGAGGAGAGAAGGTACTCCTGAACAGGGAACATTCCTACAGGAAGGACCAGTAACACAGAAAAGCAGTTTCTAAAAAGTTTAGTGCTGTTCGAAGTAACAGACGATGGAAAAAGTAGAGAAATTCGGTAGCAATAAATGTGTCATGCCATTGTTAGAATACTTTGTAGTCGATCTATTACTTAAAAGGTTACACAAATTTTAAACGTTTTAACTGACAAATTTTAAATTTTATTTTAATTCTAAACGTCTACATTATCAGACATACGTGCTATTACGTAGATATTATGATAAGGTACGATATTGTCGTACAACTGTTAAAACATGCAATAATTTTTTGTAACAATGGGAATCTCTGAGACAATTAAGTTTTGACAGATATATAGGATATTTGCAATTGCTTCAAGAAAAGGCTGAATGAAAAATATAGATCCCGTAGCAATTTATACTCTCGGTACACACCAACATCTTCAAGATCATAGACTGTAAAGTAATTTGACCATGTTTATCAAAGACAAAATTGTGTAACACCAAAGTCGTTCTGTGCTTTATGTTTTTGGTTTTGGCATTTGTGGTTCCTTAAAAGACTTTTCAGTTTTATTAGCCTATATTGGTTGAATAGTAATACAATTTATAATTGATAAATTAGAAATGATTTTGAAGAAAATGGCCATATTCTCATACAGGTATTACACAAAAATTTGCCTGGGCAGAAAATGAAATCCACAACAATTAGTCGATATAGCTCGTTTCACTGCCTTTGTTCAACAGGGCCACAACCCGACTAGCTACAATTCTATAGAATTACCTCTACATTAGCCTTCTCGGTATCATTAGTCTAGAGTATATGGGAAACTAATTTCAAGATCGTCAGATGATAAATTGATTACGGTCGAACTTTTGAAGAAGCTCAGATCTAAAAGAACACGGAGTCAGGATATAATTTGATTTGTATAAATTTATATGCAGATCATAGCTGGTGCCTGCTGGGAGAGATCAGCGACTCAGAGACACTCAGGTCAAGGGAAGAGGCTGGGTGTGCCAACGGACACCCGCTGAGAAATGAATCAGGAACAACACAAAATGAGATCCACTAACAATGGATGTGCTGCTGAATTAATTTGTAATACTGACTTCTCTTCGAATGCATCAGGAATAATTATCTACTGATATGCAATTACGTAAGCACATGCAGACAGGTTGTCATGGTGTAGACAAGAGCTTACTCCTATGAAAATCAAAGAATAACATGGAAATTCAGGGTTCCATAAATGGCAGGGAATTTGAGTAACGACAATTCGAGCACAGAAAACAATAACTGTTCAGGCAGTGACACTTCCATTTGTTCCATTAGTATTTTACAAATTTCTGGCTTGAAATACAAAATTAAGGCCCAGAACAGAAGAAGACCAATATGGCCTCCAAACTGACTATGATATGTCTGCAGTAATGATGGCTAGATAGCAAAGATGCATGAAGAATGTTGATACAGTCCTTCACACTTTGCAAGCTGTTCATAAATATTTGTACCTATGATTACATAAGTAGGAACTGCATGTTTTTACTTCTCGGCATATATTATTAGGGTGGTCAGGTCACGGAATATGAGATGGGCGGGGCATGTGACAGCCTTGGGATCTCAAGGAAATGAATATAAGGTGTTGGTGATAAAACATGAGGGAAAGGGGTGTTTGGATGACCTGAAGGAAAGGGACAATTTGGATGACGTGAATGAAAGCGCCTGTTTGTATTACCTGAAGTAAAGAGACAGTTTGGATGATCTGAAGGAAAGAGAATGTTTGGATTACCTGAAGGAAAGGGGTGTTAGGATGACCTGAAGGAAAGCGACTGTTTGGATTACCTGAAGGAAAGCGACTCTTTGTATTACCTGAAGTAAAGGGACAATTTGGATGACGTGAATGAAAGCGCCTGTTTGTATTACCTGAAGTAAAGGGACAGTTTGGATGATCTGAAGGAAAGAGAATGTTTGGATTACCTGAAGGAAAGGGGTGTTAGGATGACCTGAAGGAAAGCGACTGTTTGGATTACCTGAAGGAAAGCGACTCTTTGTATTACCTTAAGTAAAGGGACAATTTGGATGATGTGAATGAATTCGCCTGTTTGTATTACCTGAAGTAAAGGGACAGTTTGGATGATCTGATGGAAAGAGAATGTTTGGATTACCTGAAGGAAAGGGATGTTAGGACGACCTGAAGGAAATCGACTCTTTGGATTACCTGAAGGAAAGCGACTCTTTCATGACCTGAAGGAAAGAGATTGTTTGGATGATGTGAAGAAGACCTTCTGGATGATCTACTCGTAGGCAGGAGAATAATGTTCAAATAAATCTAAAGGAATGAAACAGGAGGTTGTGTACTCCATCTGGCTCAAGATAGTAACTAGTTTCAGGGTTTTGTTCACATGCTAATAAAACTTCAAATTCCATAAAATAAAAAATAGTGGTTCGCATTCGAAGTCACATAATTCATTTCCACTCCCTCCAATCCTACTTGTATTTATTTAAGAACAATTTTTATATCATCCCATCTATGCCTAGATCTTCTGAACTGTCACTTTCTTTCTGGTTTTCCCATGAAAAACCTCTATGTTTTCTCTCCCACACTTGTTGCTTGTCCTATAACTGTGATACAGCTGTGCTTTTAGGGCATTCAAACTACTGCTTACTCGTGCCCGCAAATTAAACGTAACCAAACGGGTCTCTGGGCTTGCCTGTAGGACGGGATGCACAGCCAACAGGAAATGAAGCTCTCCAATCCGGAATGCTGGAGTGTGCGCTATTGTCAAGTGAGAGAGGAAGTTGTGTCCGGGAACACCGTTCCTATTGGTAAAATTGCTTTAACTTTACACCCAGCACGTATTTTGTTAGACGGGTTGCAAACTTTATTAGTCTGCTGTCCTGAAGGGCCAGTATGTGAGTCTGCAGGGAATGCCGATATATTACGTACATTTGAATTTCTCAACTGAAAAAAAGATGTTGTGAATTCCTTGTAGAAGAATATGCAACTCAAATATGGAGAAATAATGAAGTTGTCTGCTAACAAATTTTTTCTTGTGAAAAGTGGCATTTTAGAGCTGGTGAATGTAAAAGCTAGGTGACACCGTGTAATTTCATAAATAAATACGTATATTTGAAACGAAACTGTTGATTCTTTCTTGCAGGTGTCAGGACAGTATCTACCTAAACGTTGCTACCTATATAACAAGCTGACCATAGGGCCTCCTTTCAGAGTTTTCTTGGTCTGGAAGTGTGCATTCTGTAGTGGGTGACCAGTCCACTGACTGCATAAGTTCTACTCATCCTTATATGACTGCCAGAGCCATCTAGCAGTTAATCAGGAGACTTGGGTGAGAAATGGCCGCTGAATTTTGCTTACGAAACATTTATATTCATGCCCGTAAGGTTCTTTTACATGCCGTAAATCTACGACATGGGACCGATGGCTTTACTTTCCCTCCGAAGGAAGTTGTGCTGCGGATTTTATCACCCTTAAAAATCCATCGACCTCGGCCGGGATTGAACCCGCAAACCTTGGGTCCAGTGGCGAGCACGCTAACCACTAGTCCACCGAGGGCGACAAATATTATTGTACTTCTATAATATTAGCTAACTGCATCAACATAAACATAGAACATATTATCTCCTACCAAATGATTGAATATTCTTCCGGACTATATCGTCTGATAGGAAGAGAGAAGGCACGGAAATTTCTTCCGAGAACTTCCTCCCCTGCTGAATTCTTCTGTTTCTTACTGCCCACAGCTGATTAGTGTTATCACCCATCATTCAGCCTTAACAGACTACAGCTTGAGCTCATTTATCAATAGGTGTTAGCAAGTTTTTAATAAAACACAGTGGACGTCACCATTCAAGGTCATTTTTAAGTCGACACTACAGTGTCAACTTTTGCCGACAAATGTGCTTTAGATAGCAGCTACGTAAAGGACATATAGCACCTTAATATACAGGGCATACACAAAAGAATGGTGCTGGTTTAATAGTGAACACTATTAAAACCGCACCATTCTTTTGTGGTGTATGCCCTGTATATACAGTTGTCTTGAATAACTTTTAAAGTTAAGTATTTTGGGTATTTTAATTAATCTTGTTATAATTTCCTCTTGACATTTCAACGGTCTTCATAGTAGTTACTAATAAATGCCATTGGTAACTTCCACTGGAATAGAACCTAAGTCTACCCTATAATCTCCTATTATATCCCGTAATAGTCTATGTTCAGCGTAACTCTAATGGATAAAATGAACATTACAGAAGGCAACTCACAAGTTTGTGAATCCATTCACTAAGTAGGACTGTACTAGCAATGTTCTAATTTGAAGAGAATAGTAGTTGAGTTAAGGCTGTAACGGATTAGAAAGGATTTCCTCCTCATGAAGTTGGCTTCTCTGGATGTCCATATCCTTCTTTTGATGTCTGCGTGAAGCGGAATGGAAGGGCGGAGATGATTTATGGAAATTATAAGCTTGCCGAACAAGAGACTGAAACATTTACAATGATGCAAGAGTCCTCATGATAAATTCTCTTCAGAGATTTGGGTCTCCACTTCAGAATATGTTGCGTACGTCTGAGAGTGGATACGCACTGCAGGCAAAAACAGATCAATCTGTTTCAAGAGGGTTGCTAAAGTTTAAAGAAAGCTAATTCAATTTTGAAGATTAACCAACTGTTTTGGAAAAATTCGTAGTTTTATATCTGACTACACGACGTTCGTATTCCAGAAAACAGCGATGTTTGGATACTTCTTCACTTATCTATTTGTACTCTTCCAGCAAATCTATTACACAAAAATCAACAAATTTGTGCGGCCCAAAATTTGAAGCCCTATATATATATATATATATATATATATATATATATACAGACCTATAGTGAAAATTTACAAAAAGGCAAAATTGTCTCCTATATGCTATGAATACACCTAGGCGGAGTACAGGTACAGTTCCAATAAGTCTCTATCTCGACGCTAGGGCATAGGTATAGTTCCAATGAGTCTCTATCTCGACGCTAGAGCACAGGTACAGTTCCAATAAGTCTCTATCTCGACGCTAGGGCACAGGTATAGTTCCAATGAGTCTCTATCTCGACGCTAAAGCACAGGTACAGTTCCAATAAGTCTCTATCTCGATGCTAGGGCACAGGTATAGTTCCAATGAGTCTCTATCTCGACGCTAGAGCACAGGTATAGTTCCAATGAGTCTCTATCTCGACGCTAGAGCACAGGTATAGTTCCAATGAGTCTCTATCTCGACACTAGAGGAATGTGAATGATCAACTTATGCCCCTTCGGCGTTACCCACAGGAGAAAACCCTGGTATCCATTAAAGTAGACAGATTCACAATATAAGTTACATAGAGGTACGGTGATTTTTCGGCCACCTTCTTGTTTTTAAAGTCTATTGCCATGTAAACAAAAGCTCGCCACTTGTCCATATCTTGGGCCAGGTAAATCCAATTTACACCTTCGTAACACATATGTAATATTACCCTTCTTTCTATGTGCATCTCCCCACGCTATCTTTCATTCTGTTCACCAGACTAACAAGTGTTGTATGGATATCTCACACACCGCATTACAGCTATAAGTTCCGACCATCTCCAACCCTTGACTTGACCATCCCAATTAAACTCTGTGGAAAGATAAAATTATAAAATTGAATTATACACTTTTTATATTACAATATTCAAGGTCAGATGCTCGCCTAGGTAATCTGTTACAGCTAAATGCAACAATTGTAACAACATTTAGATCTTCCAACCCAACGGCCGATCCCAGTGGCAGCGCGGTCTAAGGCGTGGGTCTACGGCCGCTCGCTTACTAGGATCGTGGGTCTGAATCCCACCGGAGGCATGGATGTCTGTCTCTTGTGAGTGTTGTGTGTTGTCAGGTAGAGGTCTCTGCGACGAGCTGATCCCTCGTCCAGAGGAGTCCTACCGACTGTGGTGTGTCTCAAATGTGTGTGACCATGAAACCTCGACGAAACGAGGAGGCCCAAGCCCATATAAGGCTGTCGAGCCATACAAAACAAAAAAAAAAAGCCCCAACGGTTCATTAAATAGAATGACTAAATCTACGGACTTAATTACTAAGCAATCTGGGCTCCATTTCAGGCGGAGACAAGTATTTTCCCCGTCCCCACAGCATCCAGACTGTCTCGGTGTGTCCATTCTGATATCAACACCTTCTGGGATATGAAACCGAAAACTTTACTGCACCGCCAGATGAGGTCAAGAATAAAGGCACCTCCACACAAATTGTGTTTGTCTACAGGCCTACTTGTAATTTATTTTCATAAACAAATGTTTTTTCCTTATAAACACTGGCTTCGTCCTCCCATATACGACGTTCTTCAAACGGCTGCTTCAAATCCTCCAGCAATTTCGTGACAAACAGAGACGCAAAGAATTATGGTACATGCATCATAGAAGACCACAAGTTTGAGGTTTTCTTAGGATTGTCGTCCCAGCTGGCTGCATCTGCTTCTCCACAAGATTCGACCGACAAGGATCTCTAATCCCCTTCCTGGTTCCAGTTGTTTGTACTAGGTCTTGGCCACGACCAGCCTCTCGTCCTTGTATTACACCCCAAGCACTTCACATGTCAAGCTAATAAACTCAACAACTAACAACTGTGTAAGCACTGTCACAACCAGATGGTTCCAACATGTACACAGTCATAATCTACCACATTTTCTGAGTTATTATCCAGACATAATTAATACGGTGTTAGCAGAAGCAGAAGTGTCGAAACCCCTAATATCACAGCTTAGCACCACCACAATCCTCAAAATACACCTCCCTCTTCTTTCTCGCTCCTACAACCGCAAGAATTTGAAGAGGTCTCCCATTGAAATTCTGTCCGCATTTATTTTCTCCGCCCTCGGTGGACTAGTGGTTAGCGTGCTCGCCACTGGACCCAAGGTTCGCGGGTTCGATCCCGACCGAGGGCCATGGATTTTTAAGGGTGATAAAAAAAAAAGTAAAGCCGTCGGTCCCATGTCGTAGATTTACGGCATGTAAAAGAACCTTACGGGCATGAATAGAACCAGTAATGTCCAAAAGCAAAATTCAAGTCTCCTGACTGCCTGCCAGATGGCTCTGGCAGTCTCATCAGGATTGAGCAAAAACTTGTGCGGTCAGTGAACCGGTCACTCACTACAGAATGCACACTTACCGACTAGGAAAACCTTCGGGATAAAATCCCAAAAAGAAGGAGGCTTTGGCCCACCTCGGGCTGTAACGCTGTGGAAGAAGAAGAATCTAGTTACGAGTCCAGCTCAGCGTTTCTTCCAAGTTTTCGCTTAATCACTCGCACAAATCGTCGCATCTCTCAACACGAATATTTCAAGCTTTCATTTGTTATCTTTTTTCGGCACACATATCACCCAGACGCCTGCAACTTAAACTTAATTCAAAATCATGACATAGTAACATATCTTATCCGTAACCTTCATTATTAACATTAAATTACTACATATTTCAATCCTTTGACCATTATCAGAGAACTCGTATTGTAGCGAATGTTGGCAAGTGATTCGAATGCGTCTGCTGCCTCCATTTTCATCATTAAGGCGGTTCTTCTACCATGAAGATGCACACAGCGAACTTCTCCTTAACATCAGTGAATTTCTGTCTCATTACGTGGTGTCACATCCCACAACCCAGTTTTCTCCACTTCTTTCATTCGATCTCACATTTCTTAAACCAACAAAATGCACATTTCTTATTTATTATACAATACAATTTTTTACAGTAAAAGCAGTCCAACATGTTTCGGTTCCCTATTTTGGGACCGTCATCAGGAGCACATATCGTGAATTACATAAAATCACAGATCAACAAATAATGGTACATATTAAAACTTCAAGAGGTAAAATATAGGTGTTGTATTTGCCTGTGGAAGGCTAGCTTTCCACAGGTAAACACAAAGTCTAATAAACAGCGGACCAACAAAAAACGACTGAGAAAAACCTACAATTTACCTCTTGAACTTTTAATATGTACCATCATTTGTTGATTTGAGATTCTGTGTAATTCACGATATGGGTACCTGATGATGGTCCCAAAATAGGGAATCGAAACATGTTGGACTGATTTTACTGTAAAAAAAAAATTGCATTGTATAAGAAATAAGAAGTGTGCATTTTGTTTCTTGAAGAAATGTGTGATCGAATGAAAATGCACGGTATGAATAATATAAACTTCTTTCTTCAAGTAAGAAACTGTTCTATTCCTGTAAAATACAGCAGTCAAAAGTCTTCCTTACAGGACGTTATATCTCGGAACGTTGACACTACAATACCGGCATAAGAAAACTGCCCACTGGTGTCCTCTTCTGTTCCTATTCGCAACTACGTGCTAACGTATCAGTTATTATACAAACAAAGTAACTCTGTCATATAACGGCGTTAACGTTATATTCACGCGCAAATCCACGGAGTCTTTCATAAGAAGTTTTTTAATTAATTAAAGGTTTTTATCCAACTTACAATACAAGCCTGCCATCTGGTGGGGCTATCGTCAGTAACTCTGATTTTTTTATTTGGCTTCGATGCAGACGAAGTGCGACTCCACCACTCCACGGGTACCTGTGGTGTGATTTCACCACAAACCACGCTCTACGGTAACCATGCAAACCCGGCAAATATGGTAAATATAGAGTAACTCAATAAAAAACCAGGTAAAACCATGGAGAAAAAAATGTGACCCGTTCATTCACAAAAAAAGGGTAATATACAAAGGTATAAAAACCTAAACCCAACACGAAGACTAACCGAAAATTTGTACTGCCTAAACATATCTGTGTCACTCCAGTGACGTCTGTATTTGTCAAAGCAGCTGACTTAAATGAAAGGGGAGGGCATTTTCCAGGAATCACTGTTTTCGAATCGCTTAATTCCGCTTAAATTAAGGTGAAGTTTTCTTGCTGCGTTTTGCAGTGGAGCTAAGTTGTGTTAAGTGTATACAGACCTTGAGACTGTTATTATTATTTATTATTATTAAAAAAAGAGCTTTATTAATTCTATTCACTGTGTAATACAATTTGACAATATCAGCTGTACCACCAAACCAGCTGCAGTCCCATCACATGAGAGGTCAAGCCCCTCCTTTAGACCTAGGTTCCAATTACTTGAACGGTCGTTGTAGTAGTGAAAAATTTGAAAGCATATAAAAAACACTACCATCCTTTCAGATCTGCTACAGCAGACAATGCTTGGGGCGTTTGTGTTTGTACCTCCTGTACGACGTGTTCAGCTCCTGAAGTGTGTATCTTCCAATGGACCGTACCAACGGATTTGGGTGTTCGGTACACTTATTATACTTTCCGCCAAGCGCCTACAGTAAGACTGGATGGTTTCCATCTCCAAGGTCGATCGTAGCCTGTCTAGTGGAGTTCCGCGTGGGGCGCATGCCACCACTCGTAGACATTTGTTCTGTACCACTTCCATTTGCCGGTACGACGAATTACTCATGGAGCACCATATTTGGGCAGCATATGTTAGCATCGGCCGGATGACCGCTTTGTTTGAGACTGTTTAGTGTCTTAGGTCAAACGCGGGAAAGAAGCCTGGTGCAAGAAACATATTCAGCTCAACGACTTTGTAAAGCTTTAAAATTCCAGACGTCAAGTTTGTACGGCCTGCATATTGACACTATGAGCCCTTGAGGAAATCCACTTGTTGGTTGGGTCAGGCACTCGGGTTTGGCGCAAGGGATTGGAGGAAGGTTGGGGGGTTGCTTTGACGAACAGCAGATGTGGCAATGTTTGATCCCGTTTTGACATACAATGGCTTCGCGCTCCTTGTCCTCGTGGATAAAAGATGCACAAAATGCATCTGCTATCAGTGTTACAGCTTCCAGGGAGTGTTTCATAATTTTGGCTGCAGTCATTGTTTAGGCGCGTTCGCAAAATTGCGAAAAGCGACAATTACCAGCGTCATGTCTGTATGCCTCTCCGTCTGTCAGCGTGGAACAACTCGGCTTCCACTGGACGAATTTTCATGAAATTTGATATTTGTGTATTTTTCGAAAATCTGTCCATTAAATTCAAGACTCATTAAATTCTGACAAGAATAACGAATACTTTATTTGAAGACCCATGTACATCTATGACAGTACATCGCTGAATTTTTTAAAATTATTTATAGAATATTACAATTTACAGTATTTACAGCATACAAGGAAAAAATTACAAAAATTGTTCCGATAACTAATTTAACTAAAATGGGTACATGAAACAAAAGTTATAAATAGCGAAAAATAAAAATAATGTTAGTGAAAAGGACTCAAAAAAAACACAATGCCTGATGGTGAGCTGGGCTGAATTCTTCTTAAAGGTCAGTGCAAGGAAAAGTAAACATTATTATGGACTACTTTTATTCAATTTGCAGACATTTTCTTGTGTTCAACACGCCACGAAGTTCTGTTTCTTAAGGCCTTCTCTCTTCTGGAACGTTACGCAGCGTAGATTGGTAGTTAGTAACCGACGTTTCGAGTGCTTGACCTTTGAAGTTGGGATCGATAATTTGACCCGAAACGCCAGTAACTAAATCTTCAAGGGTGCTTGATCCTTGAAGATGGGATCAATAGTTTACCCCGAAACGCCAGTAACTAATCTTCAAGAGTGCTTGATCCTTGAAGATGGGATTGATAATTTGCCCCGAAACGCCAGTAACTAAATCGTCAAGGGTGCTTGATCCTTGAAGATGGGATCGATAGTTTGTCCCGAAACGCCAGTAACTAAATCTTCAAGGGTGCTTGATCCTTGAAGATGGGATTGATAATTTGCCCCGAAACGCCAGTAACTAAATCGTCAAGGGTGCTTGATCCTTGAAGATGGGATCGATAGTTTGCCCCGAAACGCCAGTAACTAAATCTTCAAGGGTGCTTGATCCTTGAAGATGGGATCGATAGTTTGCCCCGAAACGCCAGTAACTAAATCTTCAAGGGTGCTTGATCCTTGAAGATGGGATTGATAATTTGCCCCGAAACGCCAGTAACTAAATCGTCAAGGGTGCTTGATCCTTGAAGATGGGATCGATAGTTTGTCCCGAAACGCCAGTAACTAAATCTTCAAGGGTGCTTGATCCTTGAAGATGGGACCGATAGGTTGTCCCAAAACATCGGTAACTAACAATCTACGCTGCGTAACATCTCAGAAGAGCGAAGATCTCATTTACACCGCAGCGGAAGCCTGAAATCACGCGTATAGTGTAGTCGATATCCTGACACATTATTCCTTTAAGATCTAGTATAGCATTATCCTAATATCTACTCATGTCTTCGGGGCGCGCCCCTACATTCGGACGCTCAACTCAGAACAATATTCTAATTACCGCCATGCAGCAGAGCTCTTCTGGATAAGCTAATCGTCGTAGAGGTTGTCAAAATTTGCTGGGTAATCCGTAAGTAGATTATAGTCTCCACTGCTTTATTGGATTATCTGAAGTAGGCAGGAATTGCTGCTTGTCAGCGTAAGGAAACAAACAAAAACATGGACAAACTCAACTTGTTTCCTAGTGACAGGTTTCTTTAAATACGGAATACCTGTCACTGAAAGTGTGCCACTCCTAACAACGGAAAAGCAAAATGAAAGAAATAAGGGCTTGAAGGGGGGTGGTGGGGGTAATGGAGGAAGTCTAATCCGTATTTTCATTTGTCAGAAGACCTTACTGAAAGCATCTTAGCTGGCCTGCCAGGAAGTCTTCTTCACAAACATTTTCTCTTCTATCCTAAACCCCTTGTTAGCTTGCAAGCGGTCGCCACCCTGACGAAAGTCCCGACTGTTTTGATTCCATTAGCTCTCATTATTTGTGCTGTGTTCCGGCCCGGAAGGTGTTATCTGAGGAGAGCAGGACGAAGCTTGGGGCAGAAGGAAGCCAGAATGTAGACGAAGGGGAAGAAGACTATTGGAGAATCGAGAGGGGGGGAAAATTTGTAATAACTTATAAATAATTTAAGTGTGTCATGTATAGAATGGAAGAATACGGGACCAGCCAACGCTTTGTCATGAACAAGAACGGTCCTTATAGAAGGCCGAAACATTTCTATAGGTTGGCAATGGAACTGACGTAGGGCTGCCAATAAATACCCATACTTAAAGGCGTGAAGAAATTTTATTGAAAGAGTTAAAGGGGAAAGACCTCATGTAAAGCCTAAACACAGGTGGGAAGGTAATATTAAAATGAATCTTAGGTAAAAAAGGATGTTACGTTGTGAATAAGATTCAACAGAAGTTTACGGTTCTCAGGGATGTGACAAAAAAGCAAGTTCATACATAACTGCCACCATTTCCTAAGAAAATTCTCTACATCCTCAGATTTGGGAACACAGACATAGAAGGGTAGCTCTATTAAAATTAAAATGGAGCTTAAAATTACGGTCTTTGGAAGTGAATCACATTCACATAAATTGTACTTTCTTCCAGGATGTGTCACGGTGTAATTTGATATATATATATGTGTGTGTGTGTTTGTTTGTGTGTGCGCGCGCCAACGGGTCGAAGGAATATATTGCCTCCATCTTCAGTGTAGAAGGCTCTTGTCAGGCATTAACGTAAATTTTCTTTCTACAGAATCGGAAAGTTTTTACATTACTTAAGCTAAGAGAAGACGTCTGTTGCAGACAAGTAAAGGTCCGCAATGAAACGGACCAGTCATTAGTAAATTAGTTTAAAAATCACTTCTAAGAAAAACATTGAATACTTTACTGTTCATTATTCTGTAGTCTGTCTTACGACAGGTCCGTAGCCTCTTCCAAAGCGAATTCTCCACAGGGGGCGATCTAGTGCTTCCTCTTTCAATTCCCAGTATCTTCTCTTTTCCTTAAGGTCATCCAGTAGCTGATTACGTCTTCTTCCTCGTCTTCCCGTCATTTCTATCCTTCCCTCTAACTTTCCTTCAATCACGTGTTTCAGAAGGCAGTTTCTACGCAAGATGTGACCAATCCAGTTAGCCTTTCTTCTTTTTATTGTATGTACGATATTCCTCTCCTCCTCGACTCTGTAATATTTCATTTCTCACATGATCGATCCAAATGATCTTCTCCATTCTTCTCCAAACACCACATTTCAAAACTTCCCAGGTATTTCTGATCTACTTTCCGAAGTGTCCACCTTTCACTATATTTACAATTTACTATAATTGTACTATAAATACGAAAGGACTCAAGTCAGAGCACACACAACAATGAACAGTTTTCCATCTCTGCAGTATGTCCCGCGGCTAACACTTTATCATCGTCAACAATTTACTTATGACATGGACATAAATCTTGGCAATCATATATTTGCTTTTTTACGCTCTTTAATAATTTTAAGGTTTTCATACAAACAATACGTAGAAATTAGCTTCCCCAAGTAAACAAAATTTTTCTCCATTTCTATGCTGTTTAGGTACAGTATATGTTCCTGACTGCACTGTTACATTGTTGTTGTCAGGTATTGTATATATTTTTTGGATAGTAAATAAAGCTGTATATTTGGTCTTGTTATTTCTATTTGGCGTACGCACTCACCTACCAAATTACAACATGGTTGCGTAACCAACACAATATACAACTTAAAGCAAGCAAACATAAAAATTTTGTTTCATTACGTCACTTGCCGAGGCGAAAGTTGAATCTGATGCCAGCAGTCAATAACAGCTCCATTCTTACATAAAATAAGTCATGTCATCTCTATTACCAACAGAAGTCATTTGCGGGTGCTTAGAAGAACAATCCTGTTTATCCTACCACTAAACAAAGCCTACAAAGAGATGTTGAAAAAATATGGAATTACTGGCAACTGAGGAATACAAGGCACATAAATGCCAATGTTCTTATAACTTCAATGTTTTAAGTACGAAGAGGTGAGTACAATAAACTTCGTGCAAAAAAAATACTTTGAAACTACATAAATTTAAAATCGCCATTAAGTACAGTGGTACGAAAAATTTAACACTCCTAAATTGATAATAAATGCATGAAAATATGAACCAATAGAACAGGAACAAAATAACATTCAGTAGAACTAGTCGGAGATGTAAAGTTGAAAGAAAAAGGATCTAAAATAAATATGATAAGGAATGCGCACTGGACTGATCTGGGTTGACTAAGTTCCAGTGGCTGGTTCTTTTATTCTTGGTAATGGAACTCTAAGTTACATAGAACGGAGAGTTTGTTAACTACCTAAGCAACCACTAGTTTCTGGAGAATAACTTTGCTTCATGGCGATATTATTAAAGGAGATACAACAGTACGAAAAGGAATTTATATTTTCAAGACTTTATAAACCAAATAATGCATTGGGTTAGCAGTAACTTATAACAGGAGGAGAACGAAAAAGTTAAATGAAACAAATGTTGCGGGAAATTGCTTTTTTTGGGATCAGACAGTGTGTTTCTCTGAAACGTCGATAAATTTCTAGCAGACTAAACGGCGTCAAATACAGAGTATACATAAAAGAATAGTGCGGTTTCAATAGTTTTCACTATTGAAACCGCACCATTCTTTTGTGTATACCCTGTATTAGTAAATGGCAACCTGCATAGTCACTGTCGTTACAAATTGGAACCTCACAAACGCCGAGTGATGTCAAACAGACTGTAACAAATTTTACACATGAGTTTCTATTTTATTGGTTGTCAGTCTATAATAAAACATAACACGGATTAAGCTGGCTCAAATGTTAATGCTTCTGACTTGTATTGGGAAGACTTGTATTCGAATCGCAGCCGGAACCATCGTTATTCCGTCTCAGGTTTTCCGTGCTTTTCCTCAGTACCTAAGGTAAACTCTAATGACTACCTCGGTTGCGTCACGACCGCTTCTTTTCAGATCCTTACCAGTTCATCATTCATGAATCATCCTACCATTACACATTACTCGTCTGAAAACAAGCAGTTAATTAATGCAGACTTCTTTCACTGTAGAGAGTAATTAGTGTCTGCTACGATTTGGTGTCATGTAGTGTTGTAGAAATTTAAGAGTTTCGGAGGAAAATACTGCCTCCATGTTCAGTACTACTCTCGTATATTGAAGGTTGAAGCAGTGTCTTTCTCTCAACCGTCGTTGTATTTCCACCAAATCACACGGCGTCGCTTCCCAGAAGGGTAAAAACCTCACAGTTACCGCAGTGAGAAACTCAAATCTCACAGTCTTTCAATTTGTTCACGTAAAAAGAATGAGGAAGCTGAAAATAAAAGAGAATGTGAAATAAGTCGGGTGAAAAAATCAGAGCGATTTCAATCGGCATGAACTAGATAATTACGGACACCTGCACCAGTGGATCCTTTAGCCTGTGAAGCAGCTTGTTGTTGGAACCAAGCAAGCAGAAGCACAATTTGTGAGGCACAGGGCTGCACATTAGGATACGACTTAGCTCCCTCGTGTCTGGTTTCTGAATTCGTGGGCCCAAAGCCAAACCGGACTAATCAGCACTCGCTATGTGGCTTGGATATTGTTTCTGAAGGTTCCATGAAGCTTAAAGCCTATTGGTAAATATATTACATGTACAGTCTGCTACAGCATTAAGAAGTTCTTCATTTTGCTGACGCTGTGAATTTACGATACTTTATCACACAGAGATCTTCGATCTTCTGGGATGTTACGCAGCGTAGGATGGTAGTTAGCTACCGACGTTTCGGGAAAACCTATCGGTCCCATCGTCAATGGTCAAGTAGCTTTAACTGACTGGTCTTTGTAACAGAGATGGAATGTGTTCTCTGTGGGGTGGAAACTGAAGTTTTATATGTAGCTTTCATGAATACCAATCGTCAAATGGTCATTCAAATCACAAGGTTTGGCACCATAATATTGGTGGAAATAGCGGGGGGGGGGGGGGGGGCACGGAGACAGGGGATTGGAAGCTTAGAATAGGTCACCACCATCACCATTACCACCATCATCATCATCATCATCATCATCATATCGACAACCCACAAAGAGTCTTGGCGTCCAACAGCAATTTCCTCCATTTTTCACTACCTAAACTTCTTCTCCACTTCACCTTTATCATCAGTAACCTTGCGTCTCCATTAACAACATCCAGCCATCTTCATTTTGGTCTTCCCACTTTTCTCTCATCAGTAACCTTGCGTCTCCATTAACAACATCCAGCCATCTTCATTTTGGTCTTCCCACTTTTCTCTCATCAGTACCCTTGCGTCTCCACTAACATCATCCAGCCATCTTCATTTTGCTCTTCCCACTTTTCTCTCATCAGTAAGCTTGCGTCTCCATTAACAACATCCAGCCATCTTCATTTTGGTCTTCCCACTTTTCTCTCATCAGTAACCTTGCGTCTCCATTAACAACATCCAGCCATCTTCATTTTGGTCTTCCCACTGTTCTCTCATCAGTAACCTTGCGTCTCCATTAACAACATCCAGCCATCTTCATTTTGGTTTTCCCACTTTTCTCTCATCAGTACCCTTGCGTCTCCACTAACATCATCCAGCCATCTTCATTTTGCTCTTCCCACTTTTCTCTCATCAGTAAGCTGCGTCTCCATTAACACCATCCAGCCATATTCATTTTGGTCTTCCCACTTTTCTCTCATAAGTAACCTTGCGTCTCCATTAACACCATCCAGCCATCTTCATTTTGGTCTTCCCACTTTTCTCTCATCAGTAACCTTGCTTCTCCATTAACAACATCCAGCCATCTTCATTTTGGTCTTCCCACTTTTCTCTCATCAGTAACCTTGCTTCTCCATCAACAACATCCAGCCATCTTCATTTTGGTTTTCCCACTTTTCTCTCATCAGTAACCTTGCGTCTCCATTAACACCATCCAACCATCTTCATTTTGGTCTTCCCACTTTTCTCTCATCAGTAACCTTGCGTCTCCATTAACACTATCCAGCCACCTTCATTTTGGTCTTCCCACTTTTCTCTCATCAGTAACCTTGCGTCTCCATTAACACCATTCAGCCACCTTCATTTTGGTCTTCCCACTTTTCTCTCATCAGTAACCTTGCGTCTCCATTAACACCATCCAGCCATCTTCATTTTGGTCTTCCCACTTTTCTGTCATCAGTAACCTTGCGTCTCCATTAACAACATCCAGCCATCTTCATTTTGGTCTTCCCACTTTTCTCTCATCAGTAACCTTGCGTCTCCATTAACAACATCCAGCCATCTTCATTTTGGTTTTCCCACTTTTCTCTCATCAGTAACCTTGCGTCTCCACTAACATCATCCAGCCATCTTCATTTTGGTCTTCCCACTTTTCTCTCATCAGTAACCTTGCGTCTCCTTTAACACCATTCAGCCATCTTCATTTTGGTCTTCCCACTTTTCTCTCATCAGTAACCTTGCGTCTCCATTAACACCATTCAGCCATTTTCATTTTGGTCTTCCCACTTTTCTCTCATCAGTAACCTTGCGTCTCCCTTAACACCATTCAGCCATCTTCATTTTGGTCTTCCCACTTTTCTCTCATCAGTAACCTTGCGTCTCCTTTAACACCATCCAGCCATCTTCATTTTGCTCTTCGCACGTTTCTCTCATCAGTAACCTTGCGTCTCCATTAACACCATTCAGCCATCTTCATTTTGGTCTTCCCACTTTTCTCTCATCAGTAACCTTGCGTCTCCATTAACACCATCCAGCCATCTTCATTTTGGTCTTCCCACTTTTCTCTCATCGGTAACCTTGCGTCTCCATTAACACCATCCAGCCATCTTCATTTTGGTCTTCCCACTTTTCTCTCATCAGTAACCTTGCGTCTCCATTAACAACATCCAGCCATCTTCATTTTGGTCTTCCCACTTTTCCCTCATCAGTAACCTTGCGTCTCCATTAACACCATCCAGCCATCTTCATTTTGGTCTTCCCACTTTCCTCTCATCAGTAACCTTGCGTCTCCATTAACACTATCCAGCCATCTTCATTTTGGTCTTCCCACTTTTCTCATCAGTAACCTTGCGTCTCCACTAACATCATCCAGCCATCTTCATTTTGGTCTTCCCACTTTTCTCTCATCAGTAACCTTGCGTCTCCATTAACAACATCCAGCCATCTTCATTTTGGTCTTCCCACTTTTCCCTCATCAGTAACCTTGCGTCTCCATTAACAACATCCAGCCATCTTCATTTTGGTCTTCCCACTTTCCTCTCATCAGTAACCTTGCGTCTCCATTAACACTATCCAGCCACCTTCATTTTGGTCTTCCCACTTTTCTCTCATCAGTAACCTTGCGTCTCCATTAACACCATTCAGCCATCTTCATTTTGGTCTTCCCACTTTTCTCTCATCAGTAACCTTGCGTCTCCATTAACAACATCCAGCCATCTTCATTTTGGTCTTCCCACTTTCCTCTCATCAGTAACCTTGCGTCTCCATTAACACTATCCAGCCATCTTCATTTTGGTCTTCCCACTTTCCTCTCATCAGTAACCTTGCGTCTCCATTAACAACATCCAGCCATCTTCATTTTGGTCTTCTCACTTTTCCCTCATCAGTAACCTTGCGTCTCCATTAACACTATCCAGCCATCTTCATTTTGGTCTTCCCACTTTCCTCTCATCAGTAACCTTGCGTCTCCATTAACAACATCCAGCCATCTTCATTTTGGTCTTCCCACTTTTCCCTCATCAGTAACCTTGCGTCTCCATTAACACTATCCAGCCATCTTCATTTTGGTCTTCCCACTTTTCTCTCATCAGTAATCTTGCGTCTCCATTAACAACATCCAGCCATCTCGATTTCGGTCTTCCCACTTTCTTTTACATATTATAGTGCATGAAAAACATCTTATTTACATTCATTAGCACGGAATGTCAAAGTGGCCAAAATAAACTCTGTTTAACGCTCAATCTTGATCTATACTGACTCCAATTCTCTGCAGGTTAAGTCTGTTTAAAGTTTTGCTTACTTTTCTGAATAGTGTAAAAGAGAAAGAAACAATGCATAAATGAACATTTTTCTCCCAATAAGAATTAATTAATATGCTTTACAGTCAGGCCTCTAATACACCGCCAGCTGCTAGCAAAACGCCCTTCAGCCGAATTGAAATTTTGTCACTAAAATTTTCAATGTTGAAGTGAAGCAACGTGGCTTGGGATATCGTCAAACAAGGACTCCGTGTATGGTACGTATAAAGGTAAATGGTAAGTCAAGTTAATACAGTTATTAAGAAAACTAATTCTAAGAATAAGAAATGAACAGAAGTGATACAATATCCTGTTAGTTGTGGTACCAATGTTGCTGAATATTCAGGTTCCACTTGCAGAGAAATGTTTTTTATTTTCAGGAATCGGGTGACACCGAGTTCCTTGATACTGCAGCCTCGAATTGACCTAATATTCTGGCCCTCTTGGTATATGTGTATGGGCATTTGTGGGATAAAAATTGGCAGAAAATTCCGAAGTTCTAGGAGAAAATCCTGTCCCATTTTATCTCCCACAAATCCCATTTGGACTATGCAGGCCTCCACATGCCAACAGCCTTTGAGAGAGTACTGTCTGTCATTTTTTTTTCATGGCGCGGCTGGCCGTAGTGGGCCAGGGCCTCCTCATTGTCGAGGCTTCACGATCACACTCAGACAAACCACACTCGGTAGGAATCCTCTGGACGAGTGATCAGTCCGACGCAGAGACTTCTACCTGACAACACACAACACGCACAAGAGACAGACATCCGTGCCCCCGGCGGGATTAGAACCCACAATCCCAGCAAGCGAAAGGCCGCAGACCCATGCCTTAGACCGGGTGGCCACTGGGATATGCACTGTCTGTCACAGTGCTAATAAATAGTATATAATAGCATAATTACATAGTTACATACACGGGGACCAAAATTATTTTCCAGATTGTACATCCTTGACAAATGGGGTGAACACACGGAGCCCGGCCATCAGCATCCCATTAACTAGAGCTGAAGAAGTGAAGTGCTCTTCACCTACCTCTAGAAAATCACAACAGAATCGGTCGGCATTGCAAAGAGGGGTTAAAAAATAAACCAAAAATTCCGCAGACTCAATTCTGCTTCATTGAACCCGTTTCAACCAGTATGATTGTTGGTTTCGCCGCTAGGGACAGCACTTACTGCAGCTTCTGCACTCCGCGGGTTCATCAAATTCGAGTGGGTGCTCTTGTGCACTAAATCAAATAAAACTCTCATTGTTTTCTCCCTATAGACTGACTGATAATGAATCATGCCACATATATTGGTTTCACCATTGTGCCCAATCGATCTGAGTGTTGATTTATTCAGTGCGGTTATATTTTATTCACTTTGTTTTCTGTGCATAATCGCTGTTTCTCTTTTATAATGGTTTCTCCGAACTATAACTACGCATTATTTTGAAGGTAGGACTTCAACTTAATTTAATTTATTTGTTCGATGTGAAGTTTATAGCATTCGGTACACAGCAGTATAGGAACGGTGTGTTGCTGTATCCAGCCCTTAGACTAGTGGCTCTCAACCCTTCCTGATTCACGGAGCGTTAAACAGCAAGTTGTTTTCCAAAAACCGAGCCCCTAACTCTATCAAGTCGTACAGTATGAATCCTCAGCACTCAGTAAGAAGGGCTTGTAGCCGAACATTATTGAAACATTATTAAATGCTAGTATTGTTGGAGCAGTTCGGCTCTCCCCTTCCACTCGTCTAAATATAGCAGCAACGACAAGGGACCAGGTGTCCCGAGTCAGTTGGCGGGAGTAAAAGGAAAAGAGTAGACGGATGGTTTTGTGCTAACGTTGTATTGTAATAAAATAAATAAAGTTAACCTTTTTGAAGAGAACAGTCTCTTAATTTGATGTATATCAAATTAATAAAAAGTAACCAGCAAAGTTCGGTTATAGGCTTAAGTATAAGTTACAGATACTGACTTCTGTAAATTTATAAACAAATTCCACTTTTAAATGGTATTAAAGACTTCTTTGTGGTTACAGATATTGATACTTAAACTTTAAGTTAATAGCTTTTGAGTGGTAAGTGGTTAAGTGTAAATGAGGAGATAGCCTGAGACCTTCGCTCTTCTGGGATGTTACGCAGTATAGATTGGTATCGAGTTACCGACGTTTCGAGACAACATATCGGCCCCACCTTTAAGGGTCAAGCAGTCCGGTTTTCTTGGACAGCTTAACCCTTGAAGATGTCATCGATATATTGTCCCGAAACGTCAGTAACTACCAATCTAGTCTGCATAACATGCCAAAAGAGCAAAGATGTCATTTACACCGCGGCGGAAGCCTGAAATCAGGCATAGGGTATAGGTTCTTAGATCGTAACGAACTGCACTAAGACCATTAAACTGAGCAATTTAGAAAAATGATTATGTAAGTAGAATGTAAATGGGAAAGCCTAACGAAGACATTACGAAAAAGGGTGGAGGAACGGAATAGATATACATTGTAATAGATGTACATTGTAATAGATTACATTGTAATAGATGTACATTGTAATAGATTACATTGTAATAGATGTACATTGTAATAGATTACATTGTAATAGATGCACATTGTAATAGATTACATTGTAATAGATGTACATTGTAATAGATTACATTGTAATAGATGTACATTGTAATAGATTACATTGTAATAGATTACATTGTAATAGATGTACATTGTAATAGATGTACATTGTAATAGATTACATTGTAATAGATGCGTATGGTTAATTAATTGTAAATACATGAAAATATTAAGGTATTTGTAGTGTACTTGAAAGTCAACAAATAAAGTACTCATTCATTCGTTTTCCATTCCCTTTAAACAAAAAACTACATCTTATTGGTGTCAAGTTTCTAGTTTTTGAAACTTCATACAATAATCCACTTTTGCTAAACATCAGGGAAGTAACAGTTTAGGAATCTCATATTGCTAGCATGTCCAAACAAATTTATTCGCGATAACAAAACACGCATTTACCTTTCAAAACTTTAAAATCGAACAGACATCACAATCATTGGCACTGAACATCCACAATTGGTTACGATCCATGCGGGCCTATTAGCTCTTCAAAGCCTAGTGGTTTACTGCAAACGCGCTGCCAGGTATAAAGCTGAAAACTCGCAACTTTGCCCATACAATTTGTTTTTTGTGTTGCGTATAACTGTCAGAATAAACAGCAGTTTTTCGCCATACAGTAGATTAGACTGGACTTGATTGGATTGGATTTATTAATTGAATTCTATTAATACATTTCCCACAGATGTGACTGTTAACACCGGAGTTTGCAGTACAAATTTCCAGTACTGATCTTGTTACTTCAAATTATATGTTCTATATAATATATTGTCACCAAATCTATTTACATTTTACAGCACTTTTCTTCTTTTTCTTCTTCTTCTTCTTTCCTGATGTGAACCGAATTTTATATTTTATTTTCCCATTTACATTTTATTTTATATAAAATTTACTCAAATTTTCTAATTCTAATGTCTTAGTGTTGCCGACTAATTTTCTATACGCTATTTCTTTTTTATTTTGCATCAATTTTTTGTTGAAAAATTGTTCTCTCCACCTTTTCCTCTCTGTGCATTTCAGAAGTAGTGTCACTCATTATCCGCCTCCTCACATAAAGGACACAATATCCACTGACTGGTTGACGTAACTGCTTTCTATACGAGGTGCAAATTAGTCCTTATATAGGCCTCTAATATTGAACTGGAATGTTTTGAAATGTGGTGCTGGAGAAGAATGGAGAGGATCAGTTGGACCGATCGTGTGAGAAGTGAAGAAATATTACACAGAGTCAAGGTAAATCAATCCCATTACAGGCCTGGACAGGCCCTTAGGGTTCCAGGAGGTTGAGGCTCCCAGATTTCTAGACAATCGGCACATGAAGGTGGTAAGGTTGTCAGCCTTACGCACCGGCCGCCTTTACCCCCCAGGAAATATTCCTGGTACTCATTTCTGTTAGAGGTTGAGTCGACCCCAGGGCCATAGTGCGACCGAAACGATTATGTCAATGAAAAATCCCAATAACATCATCGGGAATCGAACCCGCGACGTTCCGGCTTGTAGCGCAGTGCCTCAATCAACTGTGCTACCGCGTGCCATAGAGTCAAGGAGGAGAGGAGTATCAAGAAAGGCTAACTGAATTGGTCACATCTTGCGTAGGAACTGCCTTCTAAAACACGTGATTGAAGGAAAGTTAGAGGGACGGATTGAAGTGACAGGAAGACGAGGAAGAAGGCGTAAGCAGCTACTGGATGACCTTAAGGAAAAGAGAAGATACTGGAAATTGAAAGAGGAAGTACTAGATCGCACTGTGTGGAGACCGCGCTTTGGAAGAGGCTACGGACCTGTCGTAACACAGACTGCAGAATGATGAATGAAAAAAAGTGTCAGTTACAACCATCTTCGCAGTGTCTTGGAGTGTCTGTTTATTTGACTAGATTCCACCAATGTACCCTTGCGTGTCCCACAGAAATCCGGACCCTGTCACCATACCCTTTTTCAAAATCCGCTTTAATATTACCGTTCCATCTATGTCTAGGTCTCCTACGCATTTCTCTTATTCTCTACCCGCCACTGTTCCCGATTACAATTTTGTAATCATTTTTCAACTCTCCGGTGCTTGTTAGGAGCCGAGATAGTGTTATCTGTACACCGACTAGCTACGGGAAGGATGATTCATATTTCGCATCCCAGCAAGGGTAATTTTCTCTTCCCCGAAACCACCCAGACGAGCAATGGAGCCCAACAAGCCCTTTATTAAATAGGTACCGATGTTTTTTTCCGGGGGTATAGCGACAGGGCGTGAATTTGACCACTCAACTGCAACTAAGTTCACCCTAGAACAGGCCACGAAGGCCCAGAGGGGGAGTAGAGGTATAGCTCTACTCTTTCTTTAACCTCGGCGCTAGATGAGGGTGGGTGGTCAACTCCACGCCCCGGCCGCTTTACCCCCGGGAAAGAGACCCGGTACCCATTGTATAGGAGGCTGGGTGGGCCCCAGGGCCGGTCTGGAAGACTGCGAAAAATCTCGCCCCCACCGGGATTTTTTTTTTTATTATTAATTCCTGGGTTTTCCCCTTTGATCCATTTGTACTGTTGAAGTCCTTTTTGTCCTGCATGTCACCTTATGTTTCATGCTATCGTCCATACATCTAACACAACACAAACATCCATGCCCCCGGTGGGATTCGAACCCACGATCCTAGTAAGCGAGCGGCCGAAGACCCACGCCTTAGACCGCACGGCCACTGGGATCGGCAATTCGATCCCCGGACCGTCCAGCCCGTAGCGAGTCGCTATACCGACTACGCTATCCCGGCCCACTTCAACTGCAACTAGTGTCCAGGTTAAGAATGAGTCAAAAGATACTTCTGTTTCCCCCATATGCTTCGCAGGAGTGGGCAGGGACAAATTTATCATTTTTTTAATTTTACGCGTGTTTATTACATTCTCCGCCGATCTCACTGGCTTTAATAAACTTGTCCTAACCCAGGACTTATATATTGTAGCCTCAGTAGTGCAATGTTAATAATACTGATGACAACAGAGAAATGTTTTTCGACTGGAAGCCCATTCTGACGCCCCCTACATCCTCAGAGATGGAGGCTTTTCAAAGTTTGTGCGGCTAAAGATCAGCCTTTATATTGGCAACACTGTTGCTCTTGGCAGTGATTCGGCTACTTAAAAGTTTTTAAGAGGCCAACAGGATATCTGATATACTCCTGAAAGTTATGTCAAATTGACGCCAGTGAGGAGTCTGTCACAAACAGGCTGACGAATCCGCTCGTAGACCAAGCTGCGGTCAAGACGTGCTTCAAGCAGTTACGTCATAACAGGACTTTTTACATCCGCATGTGATAAACTTCAACTCTTTTCTGCCAATCACATTGCGAAACCTCGCTGAAAGTCATTTGTTGTTACTTGTACATTAAACGTATTGCTCTATTACAGTACTAATATATTTCCTTTAGCTTTCACGACTGCACACACTTAACCCTTTAAAACCTAGCAATTGTATACATCAGGGCTGGCCAAAATGCGGCCTTCGGTCACCTGAACAGTTTCAGTAATTCAATTAACAAACATAACATAGTAGGTCCACAGAACCATATACTCGAGCCTAATATTAGTAACAATTAACAAACATTATATAGTAGTCCCAGACATATATATGCAAATTTATTACAACAAGTAACAAACCTAACTCTTGACTTTTAAGACAGCACACATTAAACCAATACTGCTTTGTGTTTTGTCGAATTTAGTAGGGCCTGCACCCTTGTTATTCAATCGTACTTTAGCGTAACTTATTGTTTGTAAATAACGGCCTTCTAGTTAATTTAATTCACTCCCCCTTTCCATATATGTATACACAAATACGGCCCTCTAGTGACTCCTTAACGATTTATGTGGCCCTTCTGTAATTTGAAGTTGGCCAGCCTTTGTACACCTCATCAATTTTAACATTACAAATTCTACGTTCTGCCCACACACACACACACACACACACACACACACACACACACACACACACACACACACACACACACAACACACACACACACACTGCGTTTGTTTTCTTATGCATCTTGGAACAAACAGCTACAACTCGCAGTACTGGTTGTTTGTATAACCGAGACGGAGTGTGTTTGCTGCGCGGTACGAACTGAATCGATAAGTATCATTCAGTATCATCTTAGTCCTTAAAGCGTTACGTTCTCATTCTTAAAACAATATCTGTCTCTAAAGTTAACGTTTTCGTACCTGGGAAAAGCTATAATACAGAGTGTCCCTGTTATCGTGTCCCTAAACTTGCATTTGTCGGAATATTCCATGACAAAAGCCGTGCTCAGAGAGAACATACATGGACACTCTGAATAAATGTAAGACTATATTCGTGAAGTATAAGCATATACCTATTTAAAGGAAAAATAAAAATATATTCTGTTAAAAATGTTTCCATTTTCATTGCAGATAATGGATAAAACATTTTTTTTTTTTTCGAAAATTTCGTACAAATCCACCAAAGTCTCGGACGCACATCTCATATCCAACATGACCTTACACACCCCATTCACCGCCAACGTAACTTTAAATCTAATAACGCAATTTAGAATTAGTCCTCTTACTACTTGGGTTGAGCCTACTGAAGGGTCCACAGCAGCAATGGTTCCACTAATTCTCCCTCACAACCCAACGGCCCGGCAAATCTTTTCCCGAATTTCCTTGGATACCGAATCTCTTGGCAAATTTTCGTGTGGCGAATCCTTTTTTTTTTATAATGGCTCGACAGCGCCTTGGGGACCTAGGCCGCCTCATTTTACGACGCTTCACGATCACACATTTTAGACACACCACACTCGGTAGGACTCCTCTGGACGAGGGACCAGCCCGTCGCAGAGACCTCTACCTGACAACACACAACACTCACTACAGACAGACATCCATGCTCCCGGTGGGATTCGAACCCACAATCCTAGTAAGCGAGCGGCCGCAGACCCACGCCTTAGACCGCACGGCCACTGGGATCGGCTGGCGAATCCTTTAATAAGTAATATTTTATTCTTAAGAGAAAGAGCAAGCCGATTTCATTTTGCTTTACATTGAGTTGGTTGGCACTGCCACTAGTAAACTGTATCTACAGAATCTTTTGTCCACTTCTAAAGGAGAATCGAAAGAAATTATTAGGTTTTCGATTAGAGGTACCTTTGGTTTTAGATTAACAGAAACATTTTTCGTCTTTATCGTACAGCGTTGTACATTACCGTGCATTCCTTTATTACGTCACTAAAATTAAAACTACTACAAATATACTGTTTCTAGAGGGAAACTCCTAATTGTCTAAAATTAGTCTCCTACATGTTTCGGCTCTCTCCGGCCATTATCGAACGGATTCAAGAAATTACAAAGAAAAGCGTAAAAATGATACAACACTGCACATATCTACAAAACGCTTAGGCACATACAAAAATAAAAATATAGAAACTCAAATATTGAAATTTAAAGTGGCCAACACTTGTCCCTGTAATTGATAGCAATGGCCCAAGAGGTATCGAAACGGGTAGGAAAAATTGAAGACAATTATGGATTTCTCCCAAAAAAATGTATTTGTTGATTTTAATTTCCGTGTTCCCTAATATTTCGTTGTTATAATCATCTGCTTTGTCAAAGGATCTATCAAGTTTTAACAAGACAAGAGTGGATCCGCAGATAAATACATTTGGGAAACACTTGTTAAGATATCCCGACCGAAATTTTGCGCAATCAGATTCAGAATCTTGCACAATGATGTCATCGCAGAAGTGTGGACCCTGCTTGACAAGACCCATTTGTTCCGTGGCGGGGGGGGGGGGGGGGGGGGGGTTGCTTAGCTCAAGGCAAGGAAGGGCTCTTGACGCCTAGTATAGCGGAATATCCAGTAGGGCTCTCTGTTATTGTGTTCCAAGTGTTGGTTTGCAGCTCGTTAAATCTGAAAACCTCAGGCGATTCGTAATAACACACACTCACTATAGCTCAACCCAAGCAAGAACAGTACCACATGGAGAGAGACGTCACAGATGGCAGGTGCTTCAGCTGTGGGTGCTCGCGGGGGCAGAGAACCCCCTGTAGTGACAACCTCTAATACAGTAGTGTCTAATGAAGCGTATATTTTACAGTTAGTTTGATTTTACCAACAACTTCACCCGGGGTAACTCGGTATTGTAACCCGGCTACTGTGTGGACGATCAGGGTTCGAATTCCGGCAGGGACAAAAGCTTTCTCTTCTACAAAACGTCCACAACGCCTCTGGAGCCCACCCAGCCCCCTATTAAATGGTTACTGGGGGTTATTTACCGGGGATAAAGCGGCTAGGGCGTGAAGCTGACAATTTTCCTCCATCTAGTGCCGCGGTTAAGAATGAGTACAGCTATACCTCTACCTTATATACTTCATGGTGCGTACAAGGACAACTTTTCCCTTTTGCTTAATGACATGCTAACTGATACTGACATCAAACAATACACGTAAACATATGAGCTAGAACTGAGTGGCTAAGTCGTTGTCCTCGGACTTACGTCTGTTCTGCGTAAGGAAATGCTTAACAACGAGTAGAAAGAGACTGTGGACAGAAGACTACAGTCTTCTGAGATGTGACCCGTTGTGACTGGTAATTTGCTACCTCCGTTTCGGAGGAACTTACTACCTCCATCTTCAGGGTAGTCGAAGAAGAATACGTTATTGGTGAGAGTGGTTGCATTATGCTAAGGATGAGCGGGTTAAGTTGCAGACACACCGATCCATAAGAGTGGATGTGTTTTGGTGTTGTATTGGCTGGCTGCGACTAACACCTGTCCCGCTCATCCTTACAGAACGTAACCAAATCTCCCATTAACTTCTTCTTCGATTACCCTAAAGATGTAGGCAACAGTCTCCTCCGAAAGCTCTCGGAGGACTGTAATACTTATCAAAAAACAGCTGTAAAACTTCGAATCACCTACAGTATTGAGGGTTGTTACCACAGCTTCAGAGGACGACACGGCTTCCGAAACGTCGGTATCTATAACATAAGGTAAGCGCAACACACTGAAGACGACCACAAGCTAAGCAAATCCTAATGTGAAAACCTGAAAACAATTAATTTGAAGGAAATAAAACAAAACACCTGAAAATGTTAAGAAATTGCAGCTTAAATAAAATCCGATAATTTAGGAGCTTAGATATTCAGAACAAGCGTTTAATCAACCCCATTAATATTCTACTCACAGCAGAAAGTTTTACATAAGCGACAAAATTCATTTCTTAATTATTTTTTGATACTAGCTAAATCCATGGAACAAAATCCCTCTTGAGACAATTTTACTGCCTTTCATGAACACGAAATATCCATTATCAGTTTCAAAACAGTCTGAAGACACATTATTCCATGCCAGATTAGTCCATTCCACATCCTTACAGCCTATACCTCGAAGATTCACATTAATATTGTACTCCTCCATAAACTAATAACTCCCAGATAGTTTCTTTCTTCCATGATTTGTGACTATAATTGTGTACTGACCTCTCCTCTCTCCAACGCATGCTGCATACACTGCCCACGTCAATATTCTTTGATTTTATCACGTTCGTGTGGTACGTATTGGGGAGAGGAGAGATGCATACGGGGCTTTGCTGGGGAAACCTGAGGGAAAGAGGTTACTCGGAAGACATGTGGAGATGGAAGGAAAAAAAATGGTTCTTCAACGAAGAGGATGAGGAAAATTGTTTCGACATGGACAGGCAGAGGGATCTTGTGAATACGGTCATGACAGTTCTTATTCCACAAAATGCGGGGAATTTCTTTAGCAGCTGAGGAATGATTAGGTTCTCAAGAAGGACTCTGCCCCGCGGACATATTTATTTTATTTATTTATTTATAATACATAGTGTATCGTGTACTTGTGTCCAGTCTGCAGCTACATCCATTCGCGATCACAACCTCTTTCAGGCACCACTCTCCACATTACTACGTCCGATATTCTGTACACGTAATACGAATATCTGGGGGCTATGTGTTGCTGGTGAACTATACAAAGCCTTGATGGTGTTCTGAACGAATGTTACGAAATAACCTCGACATCCACATGGCCCAACACCCCGGAGCAATCGTACAACCTAACTCCTATTCTGCCAGCCACCCGGTCAGGCCGACTGGCCGGCTATTTTATTTACTTCCTCTTGAATCTCCTAACAAGTGCACAGACAGAGGGACAACTGCGGAGCGCGCGCCCAATTTACAGAACCCCCAGGGCTTTCTGCGCCATAACTTCCTTCCCTATAATACTCTGCTACATTTAATTGCTACGAAATTTAATTAATTGACGTAATAGAAGTTTTGAATGACTGACGCGTTAATTCCTCGCACACAACGCAAATTGATAATAAGTTAGTATCAATAATTCGCACTATACTTTAAGGCGGATAGTTGAACGTAGGTTACTTTCAGGACACCTACATTGCACCATCTGACCGCGTAGTCAAGTACACCATTTTTTTTTCAATGGCTCGACAGCCCCTTGGGGGCCTAGGCCGCCTCATTTTTCGAGGCTTCACAATCACACTTTACACACACCACACTCGGTAGGACTCCTCTGGACGAGGGACCAGCTCGTCGCAGAGACCTCTACCTGACAACACACAACACTCACAAGAGACAGACATCCATGCCCTAGGCGGGATTCGAACCCACAATCCCAGTAAGCGAGCGGCCGTAGACCCACGCCTTAGACCGCGCGGCCTCTGGGATCGGCCAAGCACATCATACTCCAATTAAACATCAACCGTGGAGTTCCTGCAAGAGCGATACCTCGGGAATTCGTAAAGGGAACCACTTGCATGGTACTGAGGGTTCCGCTATCAAGTCTGTGGAATCCCTCGTAGTATTTCGGAGTTAATTAATGGAACTAACATGAAACAATCCCGAAATATAGCCAGGAACCACCTGCTCGGCGGAATATTAATTGCGACAAAGTTAAAATGTTTTCCATTGTTAAGCTCAAAATATATACTTTTGTGATTATTTGGGTGCTGCTGCATATGACATTAGTTATTAACGCTGAATAATGAAATGTTTTAGAGGATAAAATCTCTGTATTATTTCATTAGAAGTTAAAATAGTGAACGTGTGGAATCTACTCGTAACTAGATAAAGGCTACATGAATGTTCTTTTTTCTAAGTTTTAATTTGATGCGAGAACTAGCAAAAAATGAACACAAAAAACAGGATAATTTAAATGAAAGTCTGATTATGCAATAATGAAGACAATGCAACAAGTTTGAACTGTAAAAGTCGTGATTATAGAATACATTGTTTACTTCAACAATATTAAAGAAAGAAGCTTCTAAAACACCATCAATCTCACGTGGAAACCAGGAAGATTAAATGGTAGATTGACATTAAAATTGCACAATAAAGATCCAAGATAATAAGACAAAGCAACTTAGAAGAATTTTATAAGATTTCCACCTTAACATTTTAAACCTAATATTTCACTTTCAGATCTCATACCTTAAAAAACAATCAATAAAATATAAAAAAAACTTTCAGCTACAAAAAAGAGAAGTTCAAATAAAATAAACAGTTGTCAGTAAATCATGTAAAGTTGAGATATTATGCAAAATACACATACGTAATAATAAGATCTTTCAGATTTCTATATAAAGCCTGGTAATGGCTCTACTTGGCCGAAACATGTAGTCTATTGTTAACAAAATATTCTTACAAAATAAATATAGTTGTGTGTGACGGTAAGCGTTTGTCAGCTACGTGAATGCTTTAAACTGAGAATGTCTAATAAGCCAGTCGCCGTGTTACTTATTGCTTCTTCGTTACCAATGTTTCGCAGAAACCTGCTTCCTCCACCTCCAGGGCAGAAAATGGTGATATATTACTTTCCTCACTTACGATAAACAATACGTAAACAACAAAAACACAACCTAAAGGGTGGTTAAGTTACATTTCATGGCGAAGTACACCTTAAGGGCTCAGCGCTAAACTTGTTAGCCGATCAGAAGTTCAGTCCTTTCGCACTCTACCTTAGTCCGTCTACGGCAGTTCTTCCACCCACAATCCACCCTTTTTTTATACGTAAAAGGTAATGAAGCGTGAAGCAGAAATGGTGCTGTCCACTTTATTCTCAATTCTTTTCTCTTTTTTTCACTTTTCAACCAATCCTGGCAGTTTATACTCTTCATTCTCTTCCCTACTCTACGATTCAGTTCTTATGACAATTCTTTTTCAGGGTCCGCGTAGGATGCTAGTGACTTCGAGGTATGTGCGACTCAGAGGGACTGTATCGACTATTTAAATTCTATTTCTGGTCCCCTTCTGTGTTTAACGGCTTATCTTATCAAACCGACAAAATGACAGTGTTTAAGAATTACTGTTTTAGGTCTCCATTTGCGAAAAAAAAACTAATCTTTAAAATCTCGAAAGAATTCACAGTGTTTATAACACAAAATTTTTTAAATATCAACAAAATTCTCACTATGTTGGGAACCCATTACTGTGATAAATATTTCGTACTCTTCAGAGGGCTTCAGAACTTTTTACGCGGAACAAAATTCTGTTATTTCATTTTCTAGTAAATCACTTTTCATTAACACTGAATATACTGAAGTTACAAATTGTAAGTCTTTTTTATAAGATATTCGTTTGTGTAAGACAAAGTTAATATCTACTATGGAAGGTTTACTCAGAAATACATATTTAGTGATCAGTGCTCAATGTACAGGGACGTTTTACCTTCCTATTACGTAAGTTAAACCTGTTACAGTGTCATGCTGAATGAATATGTGAAAAATTAAAAGACATAAATTATTATTATATTTAAACCCTTTAAAAAACAACTTTTGTCACAATTCATCGTAATGTTTTCATCCCCTTCAACTATAACTATATCTGAAATATTTTGGTCAAATAATCCAAGAACTAATCAACCAACACTGATAACCGTTATGCGCCATGAATATGATTGCTTTGCTTTTTAGTGTTATGATATATGGTAAGTGCCGATCCCAGTGGCCGTGCGGTCTAAGGCGTGGGTCTTCGGCGGCTCGCTTACTAGGATCGTGGGTTCGAATCCCACCGGGGGCATGGATGTCTGTCTCTTGTGAGTGTTGTGTGTTGTCAGGTAGAGGTCTCTGCGACGGGCTGGTCCCTCGTCCAGAGGAGTCCTACCGAGTGTGGTGTGTCTAATGTGTGTGATCATGAAACCTCGAAATGAGGAGGCCTAGGCACCCGAAAAGGGGCTGTTGAGCCATAGGAATATATGGTAAGTAGAAATTTAAAGCAAGAATAACACTCAAATTGAAAGATAAAACGTCACTATTATAGGTCTAACTAAAAGAAACGCACTGACGAAGAGGATTTGTGTCACAACCAGAAAGTTCTTCAATTCCAGCACTTCAGTTGCCGAGGTGAAATCCATGGGTACCTAACACGTCACCAAAACACAAGGACTTATCAACTGGACTCGCTAGTTACGTTTAATTTCTGTAAAATGCAGAGTACAGTAATAGGTTGTACAATCCATAACACAGTGCTCACGTGTAAGGTGAGAGTTGTATTTAACCGGTAAAAACAGATGATGAATTCACTAAGCGATGTTCAGTATGGACTTCTAATACTAAATTTAATATAAATTCATTCAGTATTTTAGGAGAAAAGAGGAAGATCAGGCGCAAATTTTTTGTGCGTTGTACGGGTTAGTATATTCTAGACTCACAACAGTATTATAGTTTCACATGATTAACACCGTGCATCTTCACGAATCAAATGAAACTAAATTAAACCAACTGATGCACAAATTGAGCCACCTTTATTGTAGGGTCCGAAGGTCCGAAACATATGTAGGGGCATAATAAAGACGCTACAATAAAGGTGGCTCAATTTGTGCACCAGTTGGTTTAATTTAGTTTCAGTATTACAGTGTTAACTTACATACACACGAAAGGTCACAGTGACCTTATGCACCTTGCAGTGACACGTTGAGGTCGGCTAAAAATACAGCGCCGTATACCCTTTAATATCGCACTATATCTAGGTTTAATTAAAACGGATTTATTTCCGTCTTTATACGAGGGTATAAATTATATTACGGAATAACTTAACCGGAAATACAAGTGTTTCGTATCGTAACAGGAAATAACAATCGCTATCAACAACACCCACTTTCGTTCCCTGTGACGGTTGTCTTCCCATTACAGCACAAATTCCATGTCCACTAGCAAGCTGCCTTATCATGAGCTGTATACGTTGCAGGCTGCACGCGGGCGCGCGCTGCGCAGTCTTACACTTAAATTTATTTCTTCAAATTAAAAGGTGCTAATTATACGTTAAATCGAAAGCGCAAACACAGCGGTGTCTATCACTGATCAGGTGTGAAGATTGGCTGTTTCGGCCGGGCAACAGCCAGAGAATTTTTTCTCTACACCGAAACGTCCAGTCCGCCTCTGGGGCCCACCCGGCCTCCTATACAATGGGCACCGTGTCTCTTTCCCGACTGTAAAAGGCCGAGACATGGAGTTGACCATTCACCTCCGTTTAGAGCCGAGGTTAAGAATGAGTGCAGCTATAAATCTGTTTTTTTAGCAATCCCATTACACGCCTGGACAGGCCCTTAGGTTTCCAGGAGGTTGAGGCTCCCAGATTTCTAGACAATCGGCACATGAAGGTGGTAAGGTTGTCAGCCCTACGCACCGGCCGCCTTTACCCCCCAGGAAAGATTCCTGGTACTCATTTCTGTTAGAGGCTGAGTCGACCCCAGGACCATAGTGCGACCGAAACGATTATGTCAATGAAAAATTCCAGTGACACCATCGGGAATCGAACCCGCGACGTTCCGGTTTGTAGCGTAGTGCCTCAACCAACTGCGCCACCGCGCGCCCCTATAAATCTGTTACTCACAGGAATATATGCCTTCATGACGAGGTAAAAAGGTAAAGTTCTCCCTAGAACAGGCTATGAAGGCCCAGAGGGGGAGTAGAGGTATAGCTCTACTCTTTCTTTAACCTCGGCACTAGATGGGGGTGGGTGGTCAACTCCATGCTCCGGTCGCTTTACCCCCGGAAAACAGACGCGGTACCCATTATATAGGAGGCTGGGTGGGCCCCAGGGCCGGTCTGGACGGGTGCGGAAAATCTCGCCCCACCGGGATTCGATCCCCGGATCGTCCATTCCGTAGCGAGTCGCTATACCGACTGAGCTATCCCGGCCCATCTTCATGACGAGGACAGGGCCAAATTTACATGTACCTTTTGTAATGGAATATGTGCTCCGGAAGAACTGGGTGTCACACAGAGATGGGGGGCACGTACAGAAGGAAACACAAATAAATTTCACATAGAAAATTTTGAATATATTTCGGAAATTTAGCTACGAATGTGTGTGAAATTAATTTAGGATCACAGCAAGCTACGAAAAGCTAGCAGCTGTTGAAATTAATCTGAATGTTTATACAATATGTGATGCGGGCTTGAATATTAACTGCGGTCTCAGTACCATTCAGACATGAGCCATGAACTGCTCTGACAGTCTCAATTACACAGCCACAAATTCCTCGAACCCAACTGGTTGACTTAATCCTTGGCAGAGACATCAGCCTTTAGTTTCTGTTCCAGAATTATTTGCTGATTGAACACTTCTATGTAATTAATACTCACAGACTTGCAGTTAGTAATTAAGACCGTGACACCATTCACACAGGCGTATAGGAAAACCGATTTCATGTTTCTATGATAATCATGATATGCGTGAGGAATGTTGACGTACAGGATATAGTGCGTAGAAATCGACACAGCACAGCAGGAATATTACACGTCGTGTATCCAACATAAACATATTTCAGGAAATATTTTAGGTAAATTTGGAGTTTAAAATGGGAGATATTTTATACTGAAAGTACACACAATTTTGTAAGGTAAAAGCAAGGGTAAAGCAATCCCATTACAGGCCTGGACACGCCCCGAGGTTTCCAGGAGATTGAGGCTCCCAGATTTCAAAACAAACGGCACATGAAGGTGGTAAGGTTTTAGCGCTACGCACCGGCCGCCTTTACCCCCGGGAAACATCTCATTTCTGTTAGAGGCTGAGTCGACCGCAGGGCCACAGTGCGGCTGTGAGGAATAAGACAATGAAAAATTCCAGTGACACCATCGGGAATCGAACCCGCGACCTTCTGGCTGTGCCATAGTGTACCCCCACACATTTTAGTAGACTCTAAAATTACATATCTATTACTTAAAGCACAAAACACTATATGTACCGTATATAAATTGATCTGTACACTCACATTAAGGATGGGCCAACATGATGCATTTCGTGGTTTGTTCTCCAAATCGCCACAAGGATTTCTGGATTTGAAGTGTTTCTGCAGAATAAACGTGGCATAAGTAAAAAGGTGTGGCAACAAATGACTCAAAACTGAACAAAAGTTGATATACAACATTTTTCTTCAAACCATGCACATGTATTCTATGTCTCCCAGCAAAGTGGCTAAAGTGCTATAGTGTCTGACCTGTACGGACAAGGCACCTGATTCCCAGTCTTGGCCGAGAAACGCATAAAACACACACAATATTTCACTATTTTCTTCAGTTCCTCCAATAATGCCATCAGATTCCCTCAAATTTGACCAGGACCACTTCCTCTCCAATCCGCTGTTCATCATCATCCCATCATTCTACGTTCCTTCAGTTAAGAGTCTGAGATAGAGAGCATTGTTAAACTATGAAAATATACACAATACATTGACCCAGAAATTTAGGTATGCGAAAGTAACTTTCAGACAATCGTCTTATGAGATGTTATGTCATTTAACAAGTTACGTCGTGTATGGTACAGGTACCGCAATCACTTGTAGCACTCTGTAAAAATTTCCAAAGTTCCTGAGTCACGGGATATTTGCACAAATAAATATTTAAATTTGCAAGTTATTATGTTATTTAAATCGCCTGCAGACAGTGTATGTAGCTGATATTAGAATCTTATATAAAACACCTGCCATTGGTTTTTACAAACAACAGTCCTATCTTTCCTTTAATGGTTTCGCATACTTATTTTTTATAAGAATTTGTCTTTGAGTTGAAGACAGCCAGACCTCATTCCAAGTTGCCATATTAGTAGCCTACATGAAGATTTATTCCAGGACTGCAATAACGCACATTCTGTCTTTTTTCAACTCTCGGCTTACCCTCACCTCAAGACAGTTACTGCAGGCGATCACAATATACGACGCCCCAGTCGAGATACGAGGGACTCATGTAAAGGTTGCCATACGCATAAAAAACTATACCTTGAGGCTTTTCACCATTTTTTTCATATTATTTAAAAGATGTAAATTTACTATGGTGCGACGACAGAATAAAACTAGGGATGATGTGGGGAACGGGGAGAATGATTTGGGAGGGAACACGGTTTGCTATACTTTTTCTCGAACAATATATATGAAGTACTTATGTTGCAGGCTTGCATGAAAGAAGAGAGGACAGGAACGAAGACAAAAATCCATCCAATTTATGTGTTTTGAGATATAAAGCGATCACAGTATTTTAAATGGGGTGTCGAGAGAAGGGAAGTCTAGAGGCTGACTGTGGGGTGTAAGAAGTTGCAGTTTTATTCGTTGGCTGATGCTATATGGCAGGTTATATGAGTTGTAAAACTGACATTGCATGTTCAGAGTAAGTTGGAAAGAGGAGTTTAGATCAGTTGCACGCTTGTGCTGCTCTCATTATTCGGCTACTTTATAACTGCCGTCACAGGATAAAAACCTAGAAGCACCAAGATTGCTACAAGTAAGTATATATAACCTGGTTTAACATTAAAACTTTGTATTTATATAAGCTGTGTGTTTATATATCAACAACACTAAAAACACTTAGCTTTTGTCACGTTATTATTATTATTATTATTATTATTATTATGTAATCAGATGTAATAATTTATTACATTATTTTAAGGAGTTCTTATTAATTATCTAAGCAAGTTATTGTTTGTTTATTTATTTGTTTTGTTGTGTTTGTTTTATTTGTGTTCTGTTTATTGTCCGTTGTTATTTGTGTTTGTATGTTGTGCTGTTTGTGTAATTGGCCACCAGGCTGTTGATTCGGCACATTAATAAACTTGAATTGAATTGAGTTGAATTAACGTATAATAATTGATAACTTCTTTCTTCATGCTGTCTTTGAACAAACTGCATCAAATAGAAACTCAACCCTTCAGTGATGCTGAGTTTTCAATTCCAACTCCTGCCCAGATAGGAAGGGTTTTAAATTTGTAGTACCTTTAAATGCATACACGACCTTACGGTGTAGGGAAGCCGACAGCATGTAAAGATGTAAAGGTCCGTACAGTGCATCGAGACCGGCATTGAAGGGTTAATGACAGACCATACCTGTCCTCTTCACTTTCATGTACTGACGTAATATATGTTTGGCTTTACGCAACACTCTACTTTTTTTGGTTAAAAGCAGAAATTTCAGAATGTGTTATTCTTACGTTATTAGGAAAAACTAAAAAACCTTGTGACTGACTTTGCTCGATACATTGAAAGTAGCTAAGCTCTATCGTCGGACAATCTATCGAATGGACCCAAGCAGGGTACGTTTCATGATGTCTGTCTTTACCTGATAATGGAAGAAAAGACAGCTTCCGAAACCTTGTGCAGTTGAAATAAAAAAGAAAAAATATGGAAAGAGTCAAATTTGGACCCAAAGAGCCACCTCACTAAGACATTTATTTTACAAAACCTTCAAATTCGGCTGTCCAAGCTTTCACGTACGAAACCACTTCAGCAATTTCCAATCCATAAAAAAAAAGGTTACGTTCGAATACTTCACGTTTATAAGAAAACCTTCTCCTGCTATTTTACGTTGCATTCACAGTGCATTTTTGTTTAATTGAACAATTTATACCAACAAATGCACACAGACATATAATGTCAATAGTTTCTTTTATTAATAGCTTGCCCCAATACGTATTTCGGCGTGCTTACATCGCCATCTTCAGGGGGTCGTTGAAGTATTTTTAACATAGACCACTAGTTATTAAAACTGATTAACATTGTAACATTATTATACATAACTATGGCTGTTACGATGTATTTTATAAATATTGGTCTATGTTAGAAAACTTCAACGACCCCCTGAAGATGGCGATGTAAGCACGCCGAAATACGTATTGGGGAAAGCTATTAATAAAAAAAAACTATTCACATTATATATCTGTGTGCATTTGTTGGTATAAACTTCTCCTGTTATGTTGGTGAAATATACAGCCTACTTGAGGCCTATATGACACACACACCGCAATATGACACGCCTATTCTTCAAAGAGAGGCTGTCAAAACAAAGAAAGTTACATCAAACAACATCTACAAATTTCCTAGTAACATACTCCCACATGGTGAATAATTTTGAATCTAAAGCAGCGGATAGGCTACATTTATTAAAATTACCTTGCAATAGGAATATTAGATACTTACTTGCAGTAAGCAAACGTCACAGATAATTATTTGGTTCCATTTGCCACATCGTTTAAGCCTATATATGCAAAGCTTCATACCGAGATATGTCACCACTTGGCTGTTAAAGTCATTCGTCTTATAAAAAATAAATATTGCAGGTAAATCTTCTTAGTACAAAAATCTTCATATAACACAATAACTCTTGATTACCGGAAACTACAACACGGAGCAGGGAATACAGAGACACATAAATTTTAATCTATTCCTTTTTATATTCTACTAGACTAAGTTTCCCGTTTCTTTCTTTTTCTGTTTCCTCATAGGTTCATTCCGAATCCAATCCAGTTTTTACTTGTAACAAGTTCCGACTTTGTCTCCCTCTCCTTGCAACTCAATTCTATGTATCAGGCTCCCCCCCCCCCCCCCCCCCCCCGTCCTGTAAAATGCAATTTTCCTTTAGTTGACATCCTATATAATCGCAGTCGTCCTGCACAGGATTGTTCCTGTTTCGTCTTCGTCTCTGTCCTAGTATATTTCTTTCAATTTTCTGCTCATTCCGTACAGTTCATGCGGATCCCATGGGGATGCACTGGAAACTACCTATCGGAGAACTTGCTGTCATGGGACCAACAGCCTAACTAATATGTCTTACGTAGAAATTCGGGAAAAGACAATCCCAGATGAGCTACCTGGCCGTGTAGTGAAACTTCAGCTGTCGTGCGTGTTGAGGTAAGTGACGCATTCATACGTCCTTTGTACGCAACACGCATCTACGTCATGCTGGTACCATTCTTTAAACCTAGCAATATCTCGTATGAGTCAAATTATTTCACGTGTAATGATCGCTGATTGTTTTTCGTTTTTGGTATTCAACACTTTGTTTTAAGAAGCTGTGGGCATGCACGGGCAATCCTTTGTGACACGTCATAGCCACGTTGCTATAGCACAGTTCTCAGATGTGTAATGGAACTCTATAAAGAAATATCAAAAAATAAATTATACACCGCTCTGATGCCGAAAGCTATATTCTTGACACATGTCAGACCTCCACGTCGTCACCACTGACAATTTGTTTCATCTTGTCACCAAAGCTTATATCCTGACAGTGCCTGCAAACAGAAGTTGACCGCTTGCTTCACGTCGGCGTCTGTTGCAAATATCTTGCCAGCCAGGTGCTTCTAAAGAAGTCTACAGAAATGGAAATCGACGGGCTTGAGTTTGCAACTGCAGACAGGATGGGCCATAAGCACCCTACCGTAATGCTGTAATCACTTGTGTCAGGTTACCAGTACGGGGCGCAGTAATTTCCATTTCATTAAGAAGCACTTGGAGGGTAAGAGATTTGCAACAGACGACACCGTGAAGCAAGGTGTCACCTCCTGGCTAGGCACTTGACACAACTTTCTTCTATGCCGGAGTACAGGCCTTGGCGCCAAGATTGGTCAAATTCTTAACTTTCAAAGGTGACTTATGTTGAGGTATGATGTGTATTATCTGCTACCGATGTGCCATCGAAGTGAGAATAAAATGTTCGACATTAAAGAGTTTGTTATGTTTTTTTCAAACTTCGTTGTAGTTAAAACAACCCAACGTGAAATTCAGTTTGAAACATAAACCTATCTTTGAAGACAAATATATTTTGCGGGATGGAAGGACGCATTAAACTGTCGATGTCAGAGGCTTGGAACCTCGTTGTATAATCGTTCGCAAAGCCATCAAGGTAATAACGGCCTTCGCGAATAACTCAGCCAGTTTAATATGGCAGGGTACTACTGCACCAACTATAAAAGCTCCCGAGACAATTAACCTGGGGCTTTTTATCGCACCTTTCTTGTTGAAGTAAACACTACCATGATTTCAGGCTTCGGCCGTGATGTAGATCACATCTGCGCTCTTCTGGGATATTACGCAAAGTCTGGTGGTAAATATTTACCAATAGACGCTGCGTAATATACCAGAAGAACGCAGATCTCTAGACACTACCAGTTCATAAAAAAATTTGTGTAGGCATACCAGGCGTATGTATACAGATGTTTCTTTTGCCTGCATCGTGTTGAATTTATCCAGAAACTCTCCTTTTCCAGTACAATTAATACAAGGATTACAAAGCTGGCTAAATAACGAGACTGCCCTCTTTATTTCCAGCGATAAACTTTAAGGCCGCAACTTAGCAACCTTTCTGAAATATAAAGTACGGTTATAACTAACTAACTAACTCCATGGAGCAGAGTCCTTCTTGAGAAGCTAACAGGTCCTCAGCTAGTCAAGATATTCCACGTTTTTTTGGAACCCCAAGGTTCATTACCGCATTCACAAGAGCCCGACACCTGTCCATATCCTGAACCATATCATTCCAGTCCATGCCCTCCCATCCCACTTCTTGAAGATCAACTTTAATATTATCCTCCCATCTACGCCTGGGTCTTCCAAGTGGTCTCCTTCCCTCAGGTCTCCCCACCAAAATCCTGTATGCACCTCTCCCCTCCCCATACGTGCTACATGCCCCGCCCACCTCATTCTTCTTGATTTGATCACCCGAATAATATTTGGTGATGAGTACAGATCATTAAGTTCCTCGTTATGTAGTCTTCTCCACTCCCCTGTTACCTCGTCCCTCTTAGGCTAAAGTACAGTTACACCTAACCTTAATTTAGAGCTACGCCTTGAAGACCCACACTGCATATAGATACATCCCCATGAATACTTAATCACTAAAATAGTTCGAGGTAAAAGCTCAGCTTCACGTTCCGACCCGTTTAATCCCAGCAAGGATCTGTAAGTTTCCATTAGAGAAGAGATGATAGGAAGCATTGCCATTTTGAACGCAGTGAATAACAAAAAATTCTCCACCCGCAGCTCGAAATAAAACTCTATTTCCCCGAACGTGCGGCTCTACAGCGTGGTGACTGTACCGAACGTGATATACAGACTTCTAAAGACACCAATACAAAGTAATGAAAACTGAACTTTGAAATCCGAAGTCTGTAGTCTAGTTAATTAGTTGGAAGTATCACTAGCTACTGCATTAGACTGTTCAAAATCACGTCGCTTTTCTACAAAAGACAACCTCATGTCGCGGCGTAATACAAAATCACCAAGAGCGAGTATTTACGTAAACAAACGCCATTTAAATTACTTCCGGGGGTTTGGGATTATTGCTGTGTGTGCGCGAGGGCGAGGTTTTAATAGCCGATGGCAAAGTTTCAGTGTTGTCCTAATCCAGGGGCAGTAGCAATGAGACAAATGCTCACTCATTCCGTGTTGTGGCTGTACTAACAAAAATACAGGATAATGGAATGGGCTACTCTTATCATACCAGTTGCGATTCTGAAGTGAGGAGGCAAGGGGGTTTACCAGTAAATCGAATGGTCGTATTTGGCTGGCTCCACCAAAAGTCCTTTGTGCCTTGCGTCATATAGAAGAACAATCAGACAGCATGGACGGTCCGTAAGTTCAATTCTATTTGTGTACCCACAGCAACGAAGAACGCGGACTGATTCTATATTCGTCATAAAGTGACATAAATTTTATATTGCTGTCACCGTGCATTTTCACTAATTCAGTTTATTTTACACCAACTAATGCACACGTAAAACCACTTTTTTGTAATTTTTATTGTAAAATGTACCCCTACACGTGTTTCGATCCTCGGATCATCGTCAGGGGTTTCTTTTTTAAAAAAGCCACTATCACTTCAACTGCATATTTTGAAGGGTCCAATAGCACTCATGTCTTAATATTTGTTTTAAAATATCTGAATTTTAAAATTCATAAAACATTAAAACTTATGATTTATAAGTTAATGTCGTAGTTAAAATGTTTTGGTTAACGGCGTAGGTGTAAACTTCACCAGACGACGGACAGCACACACCGCTCCTCACAACAGCACACACCGCTCCTCACAACAGCACACACACACCGCTCCTCACAACAGCACACACCGCTCCTCACAACAACACACACACCCGCTCCTCACAACAGCACACACACCGCTCCTCACAACAGCACACACACCGCTCCTCACAACAGCACACACACCGCTCCTCCACACAACCGTACGCACACACCGCTCTCACACGCAACCCGCTCCTCACGACAGCACACACCGCTCCTCACGACAGCCAACCACACCCTCCTCACGACAGCACACACCGCTCCTCACGACAGCACACACCGCTCCTCACGACAGCACACACCGCTCCTCACGACAGCACACACCGCTCCTCACGACAGCACACACCGCTCCTCACGACAGCACACCGACACACACCCGCTCCTCACGACAGCACACACCGCTCCTCACGACAGCACACACCGCTCCTCACGACAGCACACACCGCTCCTCACGACAGCACACAACACCGCTCCTCACGACAGCACACACCGCTCCTCACGACAGCACACACCGCTCCTCACGACAGCACACACCGCTCCTCACGACAGCACACACCGCTCCTCACGACAGCACACCGTCTCACACCGCACACACCCTCCACGACAGCACACACCGCTCCTCACGACAGCACACCCGTCCTCACGACAGCACACCCGCTCCTCACGACAGCACACACCGCTCCTCACGACAGCACACACCGCTCCTCACGACAGCACACACCGCTCCTCACGACAGCACACACCGCTCCTCACGACAGCACACACCGCTCCTCACGACAGCACACACCGCTCCTCACGACAGCACACACGCTCTCACGACAGCACACCGCTCCTCACGACAGCACACCTACACAGCACACCGCTCCTCACGACAGCACACACCGCTCCTCACGAACAACAGCTCAACAGCACACCGTCCACCGCACCACCGCTCCTCACGACAGCACACACCGCTCCTCACGACAGCACACACCGCTCCTCACGACAGCACACACACGCACCCGCTCCTCACGAGACAGCACACACCGCTCCTCACGACAGCCCCACACCGCTCCTCACGACAGCACACACCGCTCCTCAACGACACAGACCACACACCGCTCCTCACACAGCACACCCGCTCTCACACAGCACACACCGCTCCTCACGACAGCACACACCGCTCCTCACGACAGCACACACCGCTCCTCACGAAAAGCACACACCGCTCCTCACGACAGCACACACCGCTCCTCACGACAGCACACACCGCTCCTCACGACAGCACACACCGTCCCTCACGACAGCCACACAACCGCTCCTCACGACAGCACACACCGCTCCTCACGACAGCACACACCGCTCCTCACAACAGCACACACCGCTCCTCACGACAGCACACACCGCTCCTCACACAGCACACACCGCTCCTCACAACAGCACACACCGCTCCTCACGACAGCACACACCGCTCCTCACGACAGCACACACCGCTCCTCACAACAGCACACACCCGCTCCTCACACAGCACACACCGCTCCTCACGACAGCACACACCGCTCCTCACGACAGCACACACCTCTCCTCACAACAGCACACACACGCCGCTCCTCACAACAGCACACACCGCTCCTCACAACAGCACACACCGCTCCTCACAACAGCACACACCGCTCCTCACAACAGCACACACACGCAGCTCCTCACAACAGCACACACCGCTCCTCACAACAGCACACACACGCCGCTCCTCACAACAGCACACACCGCTCCTCACAACAGCACACACACACCGCTCCTCATAACAGCACACACACGCCGCTCCTCACAACAGCACACACCGCTCCTCACAACAGCACACACCGCTCCTCACAACAGCACACACAGCATACGCCTACAGCAACATACCACGATTCTTGACACCAGCAACTACGCCGTTAACCAAAACATTTTAACTATATAAGGAGAGCTATGTCGTAACTATTAGCAGTGTTTGTCCACTTACACATACATAAGCATCTTCCCTCAAAAGCAGGGATTGAGTCATACCCATCTGATCGTAACAAGCCCCTGTGGACAGACCAGTGTCAGCCGTACATCAGATACCTGCTTGTGACACACCTCTTTGCATCGTTCACCGCCAGCGACTGTGGCGTCATGCCTCCCCTCTGATGTCCTGTCAAGTATCACCCTATCCGTGTAATCGGTCGTCCTGGGCGGATCACTTGGACACATGTCTCTACGTACACTCAGTAACAATGACGTCATACGGACGGTTACCTGGAAGCGTTTTCTGTTCTTTCGTTAATTCGCGTGGCACAGTAACCGTTTTGTGCTCAGTAGTGAACAGATGTCTCATACTGAGGAAATAAATTTTCAGTCTATAATTAAATACGCAAAATTTTGGGGGTAATTCTCATTAGAGTTAAAATATATTTACTTTATAAATATATTTATAATTATGGTTGGTGCAAAACCCAGGAATTCATGCAGAAACATTAGAGTTAAAATATATTTACTCCATAAAAATATGTATAATTATGGTTGGTGCAAAACCCAGGAATTCATTAGATCTCATTAGAGTTAAAAGATATTTAGTTTACAAAAACAATTTATAATTATGGTTGGTGCAAAACCCAGGAATTCATGTAATCTCATTAGCGTTAAAAGATATTTACTTTATAAAAATATTTATAATTATGGTTGGTGCAAAACCCAGGAATTCATTAGATCTCATTACAGTTAAAAGATATTTACTTTATAAAAAATATTTATAATTATGTTTGGTGCAAAACCCAGGAATTCATTAGATCTCATTACAGTTAAAAGATATTTACTTTATAAAAAATATTTATAATTATGTTTGGTGCAAAACCCAGGAATTCATGTAATCTCATTAGCGTTAAAAGATATTTACTTTATAAAAATATTTATAATTATGGTTGGTGCAAAACCCAGGAATTCATTAGATCTCATTACAGTTAAAAGATATTTACTTTATAAAAAATATTTATAATTATGTTTGGTGCAAAACCCAGGAATTCATGTAATCTCATTAGCGTTAAAAGATATTTACTTTATAAAAATATTTATAATTATGGTTGGTGCAAAACCCAGGAATTTAAGTAGATCTCATTACAGTTAAAAGATATTTACTTTATAAAAAATATTTATAATTATGTTTGGTGCAAAACCCAGGAATTCATGTAATCTCATTAGCGTTAAAAGATATTTACTTTATAAAAATATTTATAATTATGGTTGGTGCAAAACCCAGGAATTTAAGTAGATCTCATTACAGTTAAAAGATATTTACTTTATAAAAAATATTTATAATTATGTTTGGTGCAAAACCCATGAATTCATGTAGATCTCATTAGAGTTAAAAGATATTTACTTTATAAAAAATATTTATAATTATGTTTGGTGCAAAACCCAGGAATTCATTAGATCTCATTACAGTTAAAAGATATTTACTTTATAAAAATATTTATAATTATGTTTGGTGCAAAACCCAGGAATTCATGTAGATCTCATTAACGTTAAAAGATATTTACTTTATAAAAATATTTATAATTATGTTTGGTGCAAAACCCAGGAATTAAGTAGATCTCATTACGTTAAAAGATATTTACTTTATAAAAAATATTTATAATTATGTTTGGTGCAAAACCCAGGAATTCATGTAGATCTCATTACAGTTAAAAGATATTTACTTTATAAAAAATATTTATAATTATGTTTGGTGCAAAACCCAGGAATTCATGTAGATCTCATTACAGTTAAAAGATATTTACTTTATAAAAAATATTTATAATTGTGGTTGGTGCAAAACCCAGGAATTAATGTAGATCTCATTAGAGCTAAAAGATTTTAGCGCAGGACACTACTGAATAGTTTCGCCGACTACAACACTCTATTCAATGTTCCCTTTTCTCGACAACAGTAATGACCAGAAGTTATGACAAATGTACAACACAAATTTTGACAACACAAATACCTTGTACTGCACATAGGAAAACGGTAATAAATTCAATTATAACGCTTATTGTAAAGGCCTCAACAAACGAAATGTGGGCAGCACACGATCCAAAGGTACCAGTGTCCTATACAATAAAACAACGAAAGGAGAGTCGATATGGTGAGTTTTTCGTAAGAAATAGAACGACTTGATGAAGAATAATATAAAGACAGTTTTTTTTTTCAATGGCTCGACAGCCTCTTGGGGGCCTAAGCCGCCTCATTTTTCGAGGCTTCACAGTCACACTTTAGACACACCACACTCGGTAGGACTCCTCTGGACGAGGGACCAGCTCGTCGCAGAGATCTCTATCCGACAACACACAACACTCACAAGAGACAGACATCCATGCCCTAGGCGGGATTCGAACCCACAATCCCAGTAAGTGAGCGGCCGCAGATCCGTGCCTTAGACCGCACGGCCACTGGGATCGGCATAAAGACAGTCTTGTCAACAAAAATGTTGCGGCAATCCAATTCCGTTGAGGGCCACACAGAAGTACTGCATAAACCGTCAGATATCTAGCCTGAAGTATCTGTTACAGGCCTACTGTGATCTCTGCTTCGGTCTTCTATTGTCATTTCCAGGTAAAGGTTATAATAATCCTGAGCCTTCTGCGATGTGGGGCAGAGTGGATGGGTATAGTTGATACGAGCAATCTGAGTAGGTGATTCACGTCATCGCTTAACGTGACGTAAGAAGGGCAGAAGTCGTTTTATTTTCAATTCGCAAAACACCATCCGAGTCTAATGAATGTGGTGGCTTGTTGACACTAGACAGGCAGAACTACAGATCTTTCGTTAGACATAGGCCAGCCTATCTGGCGGACGAGCCTACTGTGTATGTAAGATGCTTCGTCCCAGAATCCCCTGCCACCGTCACTTCACAATTGACTCGCTCTTAGCTTCCCGACTGCAAATTTAACAGACTGAAACTAAAAAAAGCTGACCTATAAAAGACTGATATTCACAAACACAATAGCAGAAGTTATGCTTTGCGCAGGCGCAAAATGTGTCTCTGTCTCCCAGTAATGGTGTTTATTCGCTCAAGTTTTGCGGGCTTGTTCTCTGCGGGGAGCAGCTCTAACAGCTCTGGGGCCCACCCGGCCACCTATTAAACCAGTACGGGGGGAGGGGGCTCTTTCCTCTGATTATAAAGCGGACGGGGCGTGAAGCTTACACTCACTTTGATCTAGGGCCGAGGTTGAGGGTAGAGGATAGCCCAAAAGTCACTTAACCCTATACGTAACATGATAATCGAAATTTTCTGACACAATACCTAAATTTATTACCTATTCCAAGTGTTTTCTTTCCGCAATGACGCATTGCCTAAACCTTCCCAGAAAGCATGCACGTACTGCCTCACGAAGAGGGCGAAATTGTCGTATGGACGGCTTTTCTGTTGTTAAGCATCGAGTGCCAAGTAACTTTGACCTTACCCTCTACATATGAAAATTCATATCCTCCATATGGTCTCATAGCGTGGCAATTCATTAAACGCAGTATCACCTGCACAGTCAATCTGGATATGTATCAATATTTCGACAGGATTTTCTGTCCCCGTCTTTACGTTCCCCATCGTGGTAATCTTAAATCTCGAATTTCATTCCGAATTTGACATTGTTTTGTGTTTCAATGTAGCAGGTGCGCGTCCAGAATTTTTCCTTGGGGGGGGGGGGGGGGGGGTTGACCCTGAGGTTATTTGTAATTTAGTCTGATTTTAAAAATTGTTATAAAAATTATGTCGTAAGTATAACCTAACACTGATTGTAACTGCATTTATATACATACGAATATAAATACATGTTTCTTGACTCAATCACAGTGTCCTATCTTCTTGTTTTGTTTTAAATTTTACTAATTTATTTTTCAAAATTCCAATGGACTTGTCATCAGCCAATTTCAGTGGCTTATTTCGACAGAAGGGTAAATAAAGTAAAACGTTTGATACCATAAAAACTACAAAATATGTTTTTTTTTTAAATTTCGGTTTTGGGGGGTTTGGGGGCCTGCAGCTCGGCAGCCCCCCCCCCCTTGGGTGCGTTCCTGCAATGAAGTGATTTATTTTCGTTCCTTTTCATCTCTAGACCCATTTCTAAGTTTATACTGTGTAACTTCAAAGCTCTTGCTTTCTTCTTCATATCTTCTGTTCCGCAGTTTAGCGACAGAAGCCAGGAAGTGACTCTCTAATCCTCCCTTCCTGTTTAGTTCCGAATCATTGGAAATCAAGAAAATGAGACTGGGGGGGGGGGGGAGAAAAAGAAGAGAGAAAGGAAGAAGTCAAAGTCGTGTGGATGTCAGGGGTAGAAACTATAGAAGAAATCCCGTGGCTAACCACAGTTAATTGAACCCGTCCCACTACCCTGTGTGGAACAGCAAGGAAAATCCCACGCTACTTTTCTCTGGAAAAAAAAAAGCTTGGGATTTTTCTATTATCTTCGTTTTGAGAATCTCCTCATTTGAGTACCTTTATCACATTCCTGCCTGAAGAGAAATGTTTCGTGATTTGACATTATTTAGCCCAGCAGAAATTAGGACGTTTCGGAAGAACTTAATTTCTTCCAGGGTAGATGGCATTACATTCACAAAGATTATTTCAAATTATCAAAATCAGGCGCGACAACATAAAAGGTAGACGGATTTACAGAAAATGAGGGAAAAGAGGTCTCCAATTTCAAATTGGGAAATGAAAAGACAGTGGAGGAGAAAGAAGAAGATACATCGAGAACTAATTGACTTCTGGACTTTGTCCATCGTCCGGATAAAATATAAAAATACAAAATCACGACGTTTCGAAAGCTGATTCTTCTTCCGTCTTCAGGTGAAGGGAGGGGAGACACCTATTCAGATGGGTCCTTTAGACCGAGCTAATCTCCAGTGATTGAGATTAGCTCCGGAACTGTCTCCGGTACCCATAAAATACGTGTCTGTTTGGGCCGAGACACTTGATAATGTTCTGTCAATGCTAGAACGCAAATTTCATATTCACGCCAGTCCTCCGCGTAGCTGGGTCAGATTAGTGACTGAGCTATCCCGAATCTACGTGTGATAGTCTAAATTTTTTGACAATTATAAGCAGAGTTTTGTAACATTATGTGCCGATTGGGATAGCTTTACCTTTACCTATTTGCTGCTGACATATTGTATGTTTTTGACAGAAGTAAACAAAACTTGGCCATTCCAAGTTGAGCCTAGCTGTGACCATGCAGTGCCGACGCAAGCTATGTAATGCGTCACGGAGCTAGTGCCTACAATAGCTAAGTGTTGGGATACTTTCTGAAGATGATCCCGAGGGATCAACATAATTAAGATTGAAAAAAACATCTGAATACTATCAGGGTTGCATTGATGGTTTTATAATTCAATTCAATTCAATTCAATTCTGGTTTATTAATGTGCCGAATCAACAGCCAGGTGGCCAATTACACAAACAGCACAACGTAAGACATAAATAACAACGGACAATAAACAGACAAAATAAAAACAAACACAACCAAAACAAATAAAAAAAAACAATAACTTACTTAGATAATTAATAAGAACACCTTAAAATAATGTAATAAATTATTACATCTGACTAAGTGTAACAAATTCCCTTCTGAAAACATCCATATGATTACAAATAGAATTTGCCGCAGTTACACACCGGTCGGAGGGACAATTTTTATAATAATAATATAATTTTGATAATATTTTAACACGTGCATGGCCAGAATTATTAATCACTAAACATGCACGTGTTAAAAATGTGCATTATTTGCTTTGATATTAAGTGACTCACAGGGTAATTAACATTTCACAACATGTGTATAAAGTAATCCATTGCGTAAGGAAGTTGTTACAAAAAGACAATACAGAAACTCTATCGTTTAAACACAACGTGATACTGTTTTGTTCCCACCACTAGAAAACAATTCTAGGCTTACACGCTACTACGAAAAGGGAAGCAGAGTAATTTCATGGAGGAAGCATTGTATTAGTTTCACACTCCTATAATTTAAAGGGTTTCAATATGACACGAACAGGAAGTGCAAGTTAAAGATCAGTTTCGCGTTACATTCTATACTTCAGTCCTGGTGCGTGTATTTCAATACAGTGCACTGTCGTCTACCCTCAGTAATACAAAAGCAACTCCATCAATTGCACAAATCTAGGGGAGACTTTTTCATACTGCTTATCAGTAGGCAATGGGATGTTTAACAGTATAACAGGAACAAGGTCATGCCATGGCTCAGGCGGTTAGTCGCGGGCCTCTCACCGCGGAGGCCCGGGTTCGATCTCGGGTCGGTCCATGTGGGATTTGTGGTGGACAGAGTGGCGCTGTGACAGGTTTTTCTCAGAGTACTTCGATTTTCCCTGTCAATTTCACTCCACCGGTGCTCCATTAAAATAGAAAAGCAGAAAACCCTCATCATTTTCATAATCTTCATCACAGGGTTGCACAATAAGCCTTCAAGGCTGCGGTGCGTCCGTAGCATCTACTGCGGGGCCCTTCAATAAAAAAGAGACAGGAACAAAATTTACGTTTCGAAAGTACATGACCGAAAATTCTTTTTCTCAGATGCGAGAGCTGCCAAATGTCATAAGCATTTTCTTCGCGAGAGGTTTCATAGCGTTAAAGTTTTCAGGTAGCCTCTCACAATACAATTATTTATTTCCCTCACTAAAAGCATCTTAAAGTGTGTTATTACTTATTACTCACAATTCAGTTATCTCCATTTAAACCTGGACTGGAACAGAAACAACGCGAATGACACAAGGTTTTCGAAATGTTAGAATTTCAACTGTCCTCCCGTAAATATCTCCAAACTTTTAAGAACATTAATTTTGAAGGCACCGAATCATTGTCGTTCACGTCTACCAATCACCTGGTGAGGAAGAATAAAATGAAACAAATTTTCAAAAAAGGAAATCGTCTAAGAATCTGTTCGTCATTATATAAATGCAGTGCATTTAGTTTTGCTTCCAAGGCCTTAACATCAGCAAACATTTCAAATAGGAAAGGGTAAGTTTGTCCCTAAGCCACGAAGGCATACAGGTGAAGCCGCAGTATAGCTCCTCTCATTCTTAACCTCTTAACTGGTCGCTGTGCCCCCAGGAAATAATCCCGGTACCCACTGATTTGGAGGCTGGGTGGGCCCCAGAATCAATCAGGACGTTTTCAAAAAAAACTTTCCTTACCACTGCCGGAATTAGAACACCGGATCTTCCAGCCCCTTAGCCTATTTACTATATTGCTCTATCCCGGCTCTACATGTCAACTACTAATTTATTTTACAATAAAAGTTTATACTGAGATATTTAATTGAAAATATTTCGTCCACAATAAATTTGAGAACTATGATCTAATTTTCAACACAGAGTTATGGTACAGCTTTGCTTCTTCCCTTCATAAAAATGCCCAATCCATATATATATATATATATATTTATATATATCAGCTTTCAAGACAGTTTCTGCAGCACGGGTATCATGGAGTTATTTATTCAGAAAGCCAGTTAGATATATTCAAGTTTACATAAATGAAAACAAGTCCTGTGATTTCTTAGGTAAAGGTAAAGCAACCCCATTACAGGCCTAGACAGGCCCTGAGGCGTCCAGGAGGTTGAGGCTTCCAGATTTGTAGACAATCGGCACATGAAGGTGGTTAGGTTGTCAGCCCTACGCACCGGCCGCCTTTACCCCCCAGGAAATATTCCTGGTACTCATTTCTGTTAGAGGCTGAGTCGACCCCAGGGCCATACTGCGACCGAAACGATTATGTCAAGGAATTAATTCCAATGATACCATCGGGAATCGAACCCGCGACGTTCCGGTTTGTAGTGTAGTGCCTCAACCAACTGCGCCACCGCGCGCCCCCTGTGATTTCTTAGACAGACGATTTTAATCATCTGGATTTCGTGACGGTACATTTGGGCGTTTAGCAGCGTTTCGAATGAAACTGATGTCTCCTTCTTCACTTCTTCCCTAAACATCGAGGCAGAAGTTTCTTCCAAAAGTTGGTAACCACATACCATTTTATTCAGCGCAATACCACAGAACATCAAAATCTAAGCCTACTCCGCCCTAAAATCTTATATTTCATAAAAGTGGCTTTAAGAAGGAGTTGTGAATGTGATCGACATGACTGTAAAATAAACTTAATTTTGCTCAACTGCAGTTTTAATTTCTGAAATACACCAGCTGTGTTAAGGAAGACATTTCTAAGGAATCCTGCTAGCTGAAATATTCTCTCAACATGGCAATGTCATCCATGCAGGACTGTTATCCTACAATCAGGAACCATACATAAAGAAAACCAGAAAATAACCTCTAGCCTAGCCATGTGTAAAAATTAAAAGATAAGATCCAAACAATACTGTTTTATATCTACCCATAGGATTCCCAGATTTCAATCATGATGGTGTAACACAAACCCTTAGCTTACCCCTTTTCAACTACATTCTATTGTCCCATTATTTTTCTTATTCTTTTGTGCGTTAAATTCATATCCTTTTTGCCATGGCATTTTGTCTCTTTTCTCTGTCTCCTTTTCAGAACCACCCAAGCAGACAAACTGCTTCAGAAACAAGTCCCTACACTGTCAAAAAGGCCAGTAAGATTTCAACTTCCTGTATTATACACTTACACTGATGTAATAATGTAAATGAAGAATGTGTCGCAATTACAGGCTACATAAATGTAGTCACACTTTAGTGACGATGTGGAATTTTATTAGATAAATGTCCAGTCAAGTTTTATTGTATTAGATAAATGTCCAGTCAAGTTTTTTTGTATTAGATAAATGTCCAGTCAAGTTTTATTGTATTAGATAAATGTCCAGTCAAGTTTTATTGTATTAGATAAATGTCCAGTCAAGTTTTATTGTATTAGATAAATGTCCAGTCAAGTTTTATTGTATTAGATAAATGTCCAATCAAGTTTTATTGTATTAGATAAATGTCAAGTCACGTTTTATTGTATTAGATAAATGTCCAGTCAAGTTTTATTGTATTAGATAAATGTCCAGTCAAGTTTTATTGTATTAGATAAATGTCCAGTCAAGTTTTATTGTATTAGATAAATGTCCAGTCAAGTTTTATTGTATTAGATAAATGTCCAGTCAAGTTTTATTGTATTAGATAAATGTCCAGTCAAGTTTTATTGTATTAGATAAATGTCCAGTCAAGTTTTATTGTATTAGATAAATGTCCAGTCAAGTTTTATTGTTTCCATTTCTCGGGTAGAGGAATTTTTCCGTAAACGTTGTATAATCAAACGTAAAAGTTTAAACCTTCTCGTATGTTACGCTGTGTCCTTGGATTAATATTTTCCTGCGCTTCGAAGAGTCGTATTTCTATCGCTTACGCCAGTAAATATCACCACGACAAATTCAGATCTTAAATAAGCACTTTACTGCTTTCTTTCAGAGTGTGATTTCAATACAGTAAAACAAACTCGCGGAGAAGTTATCTGGAATCTGAATCTCAAGTGGTATTGTGAGAGAGAAGTTAATGGGTCTAGATTTATAAAACCTCATAGGAAATGCGAAGAAAAGGCTGATATTCTTGGACACCCCTGAAACAGTAACCCAAGATGTGCGTGTCGTTATTAAGGCGTGTGTATCAGTACGAGGAGGAGGCACCAACCGTCTCCCACCTTAACAGACGGCTCTTGTCAAAAACAAGCTATACGTGCTGAAGGTACGTCACTCAGGTCTGAAATATTTCACGGTATGTAATATAACAACACTTGGACTGGAATGACTATTGGAACGTAAGGAACAAATTCGAAGGTTTGTTGTGCCACATACTGCTGTAATGGAAAGGACTAAGTTGTAACGGAGGAAAACAAACTGTCAAGAAACAAGGGACTAAATTAAAATGCGTGTATCCGGTCAGAAAAATAGAAACGGTATAAAAGTGGCGGTTTTACCATCTACAATAGAAGCTCTGAAATTCGTATTTATGCTACGTGCCGTGCTGATAGATAGATTATAGACAGATAGATATACAGATAGATATACAGACAGACAGAAAGGCAGGAGGCAGAAAGACAGACAGAAAGAGGCAGACAGATAGATAGATAGATAGATAGATAGATAGATAGACAGAGAGGCAGGAGGCAGAGAGACAGACAGACAGATAGATAGGATAGATACATAGACAGAGACAGACAGACATAGATAGAGAGATAGATATATAGACAAAGAGATAGATAGATAGATAGATAGGATAGATAGATAGATAGATAGACAGACAGAGAGGCAGGAGGCAGAGAGACAGACAGACAGATAGATAAGATAGATACATAGACAGATAGACAGACAGACAGACATAGATTGAGAGACAGATATATAGACAGACAGATAGATAGGTAGATGGATAGATAGGATAGATAGATAGACAGATAGATAGATAGACAGATAGATAGATAGATAGATAGATAGACAGACAGATAGATAGATAGATAGATAGATAGATAGATAGACAGATAGATAGACAGATAGATAAATAGATAGACAGACAGATAGATAGATAGACAGATAGATAGATAGATAGATAGACAGTCATTTTCAACACGTGCAGCAACTAATACTGAAAACACTTTAGAAGTAGCAGCTACATTTATAACTTGTCGCCACTTTGTGACGTACAAAACAAAATATTTCTCAATAAAAGCCTTTCTGACATCTTACAGGGGAAAATACATTCCTTGGACCATTATATTCCCGTCAAATCAATAAAGTTTTCTGTACTCTAACCTCTTGGCCACACCAGATGAAAGAGTCATAAATATTGTATACTTGAAGGAAAGAATCATGGGAGCATCATCCACTGTTTAAAATGACATCACAGCCTTTCCAACGTAATAATATTTACGACACACATCAGAAATAAATTTGTATCAGTCGTTAACTATACTCTCTGGCTCAAGCCCAAGAGATCCTTCGCTAGAAGTCACCAATCGGATTCAGAAAGTTGCAGAAACTAAGGAAGGCTGAAGAGAAGTTGGCCATCAAAGTAAGTTATTCTTACAAGAGAGGAAGAAAAAAGAGAGAAAACTTTGAATTCCCAAGGTTCCACTTTGAAAATATCAACCTGCACGTACACACTTGAGCAAGTTTGATCCAGGACAGAGAGAGAGAGAGAGAGACTGAGAGAGAGAGAGTGAGTGAGTTGCCACATTCGGAAATGCTTCTATGTGAACAACAAATCTAAACCAGTCGCAATACAAGATCAGATTTTCGGACCAAATGTAATTCACTTACATACGTATTCATCATGTTTCACCATGTTCTAAATCACATTGATCCTATAATTTATGTTTTATTTTTTTTTATTAAAAAAGCAGTAGGATTACAGGAGTTGCAAGATATAGAAAATTACAAATGCGTTTCCCTTCGAATATGTAATACAAAACTCGTCAATATAAATACTAAGCAAATCGTCTGTATTTTTTCCCCCTTTTTTTTGCTGTCTCGCCCTACACGTGTCAAATTATTTCACGTGACATCTTGAAAGGCATAACCGTTTAGTATGCCATGTCATGTTATTAAAATTATTTACAACTTTAACTCATATATCTCAGGGTTTTGTTGCGGTGCAGTTTTGTAGGTTGACACCGACGTTTCGGAAGAACACTTTGATTCTACCTTCACGGTGAAGGAATTACATCCAGATGAACGCTTACTATACGACAGCTTTTTGACCGACGTAATTAAATCAGCATTGATGATAGAATATTCCTTCGAAACGTCAATGTCAACACGTTTCGGCCCAATCGGACCATTATCACGGACTTCGGTATAACAATTCGAAGCACGTACCTCAAGTTGAGAAATGTGATAGTGTGAAGAAGGTAATTTAACATAAGACTATGGAATCCTTGGGGCACGCGGTGGCGCAGTTGGTTGAGGCACTGCGCTACAAACCGGAACGTCGCGGGTTCGATTCCCGATGGTGTCACTGGAATTTTTCATTGACATAATCGTTTCGGTCGCACTATGGCCCTGGGGTCGACTCAGCCTCTAACAGAAATGAGTACCAGGATTCTTTCCTGGGGGGTAAAGGCGGCCGGTGCGTAGGGCTGACAACCTTACCACCTTCATGTGCCGATTGTCTAAAAACCTGGGAGCCTCGACCTCCTGGAGCCCTAAGGGCCTGTCAAGGCCTGTAATGGGATTGCTTTACCTTACCTATGGAATCCTTGATGAAGCCATGTATGTTATGTCCTAATAATCAATGTGGGCCTTTTAAAGGGTTGTTATAGAAACTGCTTCTTCTAAATACATCTTCGTCACTGACTGCCTTCCTCAAGCCACGCAAGTAACAAGTCCTTATCATTAGACCAAATGCCTTGCCTGGTCACACACAATAATATATTCTAATAATAACTGGGGAACTGTGTTCAAACATCTACGAAAACTTTAATTGTTGAGATGTAATTCCAAACCGCACTGAACAGAAGTCGTGTGATACAACACTAAACAATGGCTGCTTCGTGTTATCACAAACAGTAACAAAGTCACTGCAGTGCCTTCAGTGGGATGTGACATTTTACAGTGATTGAAGTTGAATTTGTAACATACTGAAGGTACTGTGGACCGGGATAGCGTAGTCGGTATAGCGACTACGTTACGAACTGGACGGTCCGCGGATCGAATCCGCCGATCCCAGTGGCCGTGCGGTCTAAGGCGTGGGTCTTCGGCCGCTCGCTTACTAGGATTGTGGGTTCGAATCCCACCAGGGGCATGGATGTTTGTGTTGTGTTTGATGTATGGACGATAGCATGAAACATAAGGTGACATGCAGGACAAAAAAAAAAAAAAGGACTTCAACAGTACAAATGGATCAAAGGGGAAAACCCAGGAATTAATACAAAAAAAAAAAAATCCCGGTGGGGGCGAGATTTTCAGCACCCGTCCAGACCGGCCCTGGGACCTACCCGGTCTCCTGTACAATGGGTACCGGGTCATTCCCGGGGGTAAAGCGGCCCGGACGCGGCGTTGACCACCCATCCCCATCTAGCGCTGAGGTTAAGGAAAGAGTAGAGCTATACCTCTACTCCCCCTCTGGGCCTTCATGGCCTGTTCTAGGGTGAACTTTACCTTACTTTACCTTTTACTGAAGATACGGTAACCACTCCATCTGCAGTCACTCTTAGCAATCGGCAAATTAAAACAAGGTAAAGGTAAAGCAATCCCATTACAGGCCTGGACAAGCCCTGAGGGTTCCAGGAGGATGATGCTCCCAGAATTTCTAGACAATCGGAAAATGAATGTGTTAAGGTTGTCAGCCCTACGCACCGGCCGCCTTCACCCACCCAGGAAACATTCCTGGTACTCATTTATGTTAGAGGCTGAGTCGATCCCAGGGCCATAGTGCGGCCGAAAGGATTATGTAAATGAAAAATTCCATTGACACCATCAGGAATCGAACCCGCGATTTTCCGGCTTGTAGCGCAGTTCCTCAACCAACTACGCCACCGCGTGCCCCCTAATTAAAATAAGACGTCAGTTTTTTTAAATATCCTTTATTCATACACTCAGTTCCTCTTAACATCCATACTGATAGGCCACAAGGCAACTCGTTCAAAAACAGCACATAAGCACAACTACAATATCTTCTGCTTATACACAGACTTCCTGTTAACATGCGCTCAGCACGGACAGTAAAGGAGAAACACCAGAAACGAGGAAAGGGAAGATGTCATTCTTTGATACCAAAATGTGTGAACGTAACAGCTCCTTATATAGCGAATGAGTGAGCGGTAATAAGCAATTTCCGGTCACCTCCAAGCCACATATAAACATAATACGTGTTTTCAGATCCCCTAGCAATCAAATCTGAGGTCAACCTTTTCACTCGTTCCGTGTTCCTGCCCATCACACGCCAAATCTCTCTCCTCTATACTGAGGATCAAATCAAGTTTCTTCTGGACACGATCATAAAGCTTCCATCTTGCTTTTACTGCATTGCCCATCACGACGCCATGTTGGAAACATCTTTATCGTCATAAGATGACCAAACAGATGAGGATGATAAAAAAGGTAATTCTGAAACACGAGGTCTAATTCTAGAGGTCAGGCAGGACCTTTTCTTGTTGGCAGGACAACACAACTACTACGAGAAAGAAGATTGTCTATTAGAAAACACTGAGCAATTCTTCTGTTATTTCTTTGTTGGGATATGTTCCAGACGCTGATAAAAGTTTTTATCAACATTTCGAGTTTTGATATACTGAGAGACGCAGGGGCGTTCGTTGTTTAACTTTTAATCAGGCACTGTTTTCTATGACATATATTCTAAGTCCTCAGCGGTTGGGTAAACCCACTGCAGAAATAACCACTAAAAAGAAAATTCTTTTCGCCTCGAAAGCTTTTTCAATCTCTCAGGTTGCAAAGGAACGTATTCGCGAAGAAATTAAGGGCGAATTAAATTGAGGGAATGCTTGCCGCCACAAAGTTCCAATTATTTCATCTATCAACTAAATTCAGTTAAATTTAAATTTATTTTCCTGTGGGCGCCTTAAAAGAGGCAAAGAAAGGCGTAGAAAATAGCTCCACTCAGTCTTAACTCAGGTAAAGCAAAAGGGTAAAGCAATCCAATTACAGGCCTGGACAGGCCCTTAGGTTTCCAGGAGGTTGAGAATCCCAGATTTCTAGACAATCGGCACCTGAAGACGGTAAGGTTGTCAGCCCTACGCACCGGCCGCCTTTACCCTTAGGAAATATTCCTGGTACTCATTTCTGTTAGAGGCTGATTCGACCCCAGGGCCATAGTGAGACCGAAAGGATTATGTCAATGAAAAGTTGCAGTGACACCATCGGGAATCGAACCCGCGACCTTCCGGCTTGTAGCGCAGTGCCTCAATCAACCGCCACCGCCTGATCCCCTTAACTGGATGGATATGAGTGGATAGCTTTACTTCCCTGTCGTCATACCAGCTGGGAAAGAGTCCCGGTACCCACGGAATAGGAGAGTGTGGGCTCCAAATTCGGTCTTGGTGTAATCACGTGCCCCTGTCAAGATACGAATCACACGACTCGTCAGTCATACAGTGTAGCCCAGTCACTGCACTGTTCAACTACCCAGGCTATTTTGTCTTCCTCTCCAAGACATATAAGTGTAACAGTAAAATGTATCAGAAGAAATGCAATTTTGTCTGCTGCTTCCTATCTTTGCGTATCCCAAGGGAAGACTCGCAGATCGAAGTGAGATTTAAAGTTCACACGGCATTGCCTATAATGATTACACGGTGTACATTTGTATATATATATATATATATATATATCAACGTTTCGGAAGACTATACTGCTGCCAAATGTACCACGATACAAGGCGTCACATCTCAGAACTAAACCAAGAAACATCTACAATTCCCACGGGGTCAACCAAGGGGGGAGGGGAGCTGTCGGGCTGCAACCCCCCCAACCCCCAAAACCCAAATTTAAAAAACACAGATTTTTTGTAGATATTAGGATATCAAAAGTTTTACGTGATTTACCCTTCAGCCGAAATCAGCCACTGAAATCTGCTGATGACTAGTACATTAGAATTTTGAAAAATAAATTAATAAAATTAAAAAGAAACAAGAAGATAGGACACTGTGATTGAGTGATGGAACATGTAGTTATATTTGTATGTATATAAATGCAGTTGCAGACAGTGTTATGTTGTACTTACAACATGATTTCTATAACATCATTTCTAAAATCAGACATAAATTATATATAGCCTCAGGGTCAGCTCCCCTACCCTCTCAAGGAAAAATTCTGGGTGCGCACCTGACAATTAACATTATCTTACAAACTACAACTTCAGTAGTTTCCTCTTAACCCTAACCCACCCTCCTTTCCTTACACGAATGACTGTTTTCCCCTGCGCACATTGGGCTTCTATGTTGAAGATGGAAACAGGAGGTTTCTCCGAAACTGTAGTACCTGTTTATAAAACCACACGGCGTCTCATCACCGAAGCCACTAAATATCACAGATTGGGATTGAAGAAAAAGAGGACGATGAGGCGAGTATTTGAACCTGACGAAGAGGCAGTAACAGGAGGCTGGAGGAAACTGCATATTCATGAGCTTAGCTGATCTAATCAAGAAATTCCCCGAATTGTCCCTTCCGTCCTATATTTCGGTGTTTCGTATTAACTGTTTTGGAGCTGAACTTCGCTGCTCCTAGCACACAGAAAACACCATGAAACACCAGACGTTTGAAACAATTTTGTTTTTAAATATTTTTTGGTTGAATATTTTGCAGTGCTAGATGTAAAATTGAAGGTTATTTACTGTGCTCACGAGAGGCCGCTACTCTTCCTCATCCCTACCTACATTTATCCAGGACACTCGTACAACCTCACAATCCAAACATTTTTTTGCTTCATTTTAATATCAATTTTCTACATGTTTCCTTGTCCTCAGCTTTTCGACTCAATATTTTTTTCATTTATTATCTTTTACATAAAGAACCAGGATAGCTCAGTGTGTACAGTGACTAGGTTACGGGGTGGAATTAGTTAGTTACTTCCTGTCGCTCCTTACGGAGCATAGGGCCTCCTTTCAGAGGTTTCTTGGTCTGGTAGTGTGCATTCTGTAGTGAGTGACCAGTCCACTGACTGCACAATTTCTCATCCTCATGTGACTGCCAGAGCCATCTAGCAGTAATTCAGGAGACTTTGGTGAGAAATGGCCGCTGAATTTTGCTTACGAAACATCTCAATTCATGCCCGTAAGGTTCTTTTACATGCCGTAAATCTACTCCGAAGGAAGTGGAGCTACGGATTTTTATCACCCTTAAAAATCCATCGACCTCGGCCGGGATTGAACCCGCGAACCTTGGGTCCAGTGGCGAGCACGCTAACCACTAGTCCACCGAGGGAGACACTGTAGAGAAATAGTGTTTCGATTTTCCTTAGGGGCAAGACTTCTCTCTCTCTCCTCCAAAACGCCCTGACCGGTTGTGGTACCCATCTCGGCTAATATCCAATGGGTAGGGGGAGACCTTGCCCCTGGAATATTGAAGATGTCTACCCACCTCTATCTACCACCGACGTCAAGAAAGACGAGTGGTATAGCTCCATTCCCCACATACACCTTTATGGCATGCAGACGGACAACCTTTTACTGACTTGCATAAAGGCAATTCAGACAAATTTAATATTACACATGTTTCGTGCAATAAACATACACAGGTGGATCTATTTCCAACTTATTGCACTAGTGCGTACACAAAGGTTACTCCTACATTTTTCGGGCATAACATTTGGTCATCTTCACAAAGGTCATGTTATACTTTATCTGTATATGACCTTTGTGTAAAGTGCGCTCACTGAAGCTGGTCATATGTTATGGTCAAAATTTGTAGCAGTAAACTTTCTACATCAACTAGCGCAATAAGCTGAAAATAATTGTAAATTCACCTACAATGCTAACAGTCACCACAGGCATTCTTTACAACAGGGCATGAGAAGGTGATGGTAAAGTTGTCGCTGCACAAGCCACGAAAACGGTCGGGCGAAGTGGAAATATATTTCCAGTCATTCTTCACCTCGGCATTAGGTCAGCTTCACGCTCTGGCCGCTTTTCTCCCCGGAGAAAGGGCCAAAGTTTAGTGGACGCCACAGCAATCTGGACGTTAGGATATGAAACCTCAGGCAGCGAACCAGACTTCACATTACAGCAACCACGTGGAGTTATTAATACTTCAAAACATTTTAATGGGCGTTTCTGTTGCAGGAGGTTAAAAATAACTACACCAGGTTCTTCCTGTTTACAGAATACGAAACATAATATTGCCTATATTATAAACGTTGAGTCGCCCTTTAACAGATAAAAAGGCGAGCAAGTTTGTTTACAACAGTTTAGTCACAAATACTCTTGATAATATTACTGTTCTATAAACTGGGAGTAATCTAATATCCGATAACTGTAAAACGAAAGAAAATAATGAGATGCTAAATGGAAGGTAACTTTAATGTTACACTGACATCAAATTTACAGAAAAATATCTTGAAAGTTTCGACGCTATCCGTCCCGTTGTGTGTACACAATTACATAAATAACACTATGTATTCCGTCTGACACAACCTTTATTTATCATTATCATTATCTCAAACGCTACATGTTTCGATCAAGCCGATTATCATCAGGTGTTTTTTTATACAAAAACTTAAAACTCAAGGTAAAAATATAACTTTTTGCGAGATATCACAAAAATGTACATTTTTACCTTCAGTTTTAAGTTTTTGTATAAAATAAACACCCGATGATAATCGGCTTGATCAAAACATCCATTCGAGCTGAGCTGCTCTTAAAAAGAATCCTTCAAAATGTTTACAAGAGACAGTACCATGCCTCAGCCCGTTGATCGCCGGCCCCATAAGGCCGAGGGCCGGTTTCGAAATCAGGCCTGTCCCTATTGGATTTGAAGTGGGTAGATTGGCATTAGGACAGATTTTTCTACGAGTACAATGGTTTTTTCTTTGTCAGTATCATTCCACAAATGATCCACGCCGATTCATTCATCTATCGCCGACGTTGTATAATCTCAGCAATTGGCGGTGTCTTTGATAACGCACTTTCAAAAACACGCTCTAAACCATGATTTATGATCCCGTAAATTTGGAGGCTCTAGCTGACATTAATCTGTAGCGAAATACAAAGAGGCACTCTTGTAAATCCATTAAAGATTTCAGTTGATTTATCACTTTCCATGAACATATTCATGGGTCGGTTAGTCAATGAATCAATAGGCAATGGAAAGCAACAGACGTCACGACACGCAGCACATAATTTTTAATTACTGAATAATAAATATAGAAGATGGTGAGGGAAGGGGAACACAGTTACTGAAGCTTTATTATCTCCAGATATTTGCTGATTTCTAAAAATAGTATACAAATTAACAACCCAGATACAAAGTAATATCAATGCACATTTATCGACACCAAAACATCAGTCTTTCACACCAGTCACAGGTTACAAGAAAGCCAGATTTTGAAATTAGAGGCAAGCAACGATTCATGTAGATCGATTTAAATGCAGAGAACACTCGGACGAACGTAGGCCGTTCTTGCTAAAGGGTGCCAAAACCAAACTGCACAGAACGAGTACTGGACCCCACTGCGTAAACCCAGTAACAGTTGCTTCTGTGTAATAGATTAAACTGAATAAAGATGTCAATATTCGAAAATTTTCTTGTGCTTAAGTGTTATAAAAATAATTTTAACAATTTGAAGATGAAAATTAACCTGAATTATATTTAAGACCCAGTTCGTACCGCGCAGTAAACACGTTGTTATGACTTATTTTGTATGTTATGACTTATTCCACATCCTCTTGTCTTGTGACAAAATTATGGATCCATGGAATGTACATATGTATGTATGTATGTATGTATGTATATATGTATGTATGTATGTATGTATGTTCCATGTTCCTTCTCGGTTACAAAAACCATTCATCTAATCTGTAAAACGAAACATTCATTGTTTCTCCTGAGTTTTATATAAACCACATAAATGCACTGTGTGGGCAGAGCATTGAATTTTTAAATGTTAAATCAGGTTGTATATAACATAACGATGGGCTTAACTGGTTAATTATGAAGATAAAATTTGTTTCATCCTATTACAGTTTTTAAAATTTTAATACACTAGTTATCATTTACAAAAGCACGCTGATTTTGAAGTGCTTACAGGAACATTAATATCTGGGCCTTGTGTGAACCATGATATGCTAATTACAACAAAACTCATAGGCTGAATTTCTTTCAATATACACGTGTTTGGGATCCCGGTTGTTGAAATAAGACACGCAATTACTATTTGTCTTCACTACATATTCTGCTTTGTCACTGCTGCTGACAGCACTGACCCTAGGATAACAAACAATTCACTCAACATAACCACATTGTAGGTTACCCACAAAGAATGTATATCTCTTTTTTTTTTACAAACGGAAACCACTTTCTGCTTGGATACAAGGGGGAAATAAAAGCTCACAAAAGATCTCACTATGCCAGAATTATTCCCCCCCACCCCATTGTATAGCAACACAGGTTCACATGAAGAGGCGAGACCTTTGCAATGATCAGAACGAATATGGACCATATTAACTAACTCTGCAGAAGGCTTGTCTATACCATCAAGTAATTAATACTGGGTACTAGAAATGCTGCGTCAGTAACGGAAGGGGGAAGCTTAGCTTATAGCCTAATTCAGCGATACGCTTCATACATTAAAAGTAATGGGAACGGGTTGTATAGTTAGGGGTTGGGGTGCTCATGATATAAACCAGAAAGGAGACGAACCATTCAGAGTTCCATTCCAATCTCATCTGCAATGAAGGCTGAAGGGTAGCAAGCAGGGTACCGAAGGGACGGAGTTGTTGTGTAAAGGTTCCTAGCAAGGCGAGAAAGGATAGTTCTAAATATAGATTATTATCCTAACGATAACGGTTTCGTTACTTCTATTATATTCGCAACGACGGTGTTTCACACGTGACTAATTTGCTTCATAATTTTTTAAAAAATATTCGACCTTATTCCTTTTCCGGAAATTTCAAAAACACATTTTTAAATAACACTTCACATTTAAGGTGTTCACGGCGCTGTATGTTCAGGTTATTTCTTATTATTTGTGACACTGTACAGACTTCTCACTGGATAGTAACTTTCGGGCTTAATCCCCTTGTCTATCACATGCATCCGAATGGCAACATTTCATACAACCCTCTCATTGGACATCTCCGAATCTTAAGTTTACTGTACTCATTCATTCTGCAGCCTGTCTTACGACAGGTCCTTAGCCTCTTCCAAAGCGAGTTCTCCACAGGGTGCGATCTAGTGCTTCCTCTTTCAATTCCCAGTATCTTCTCTTTTCCTTAAGGTCATCCAGTAGCTGCTTACGTCTTCTTCCTCATCTTCCCGTCATTTCTATCCTTCCTTCTAACTTTCCTTCAATCATGTGTTTCAGAAGGCAGTTTCTACGCAAGATGTGACCAATCCAGTTAGCCTTTCTTCTTTTTATTGTATGTACGATATTCCTCTCCTCCTTGACTCTGTGTAATACTTCTTCATTTCTCACACGATCGGTCCAACTGATCTTCTCCATTCTTCTCCAGCACCACATTTCAAAACTTTCCAGATAATGTAATCAGATCCTAAAGAATGAAAGATCATGTTCTCGACGAACTTGGTACCACTGTTATGACTACACACTGTTAAAGTGTATGACCATTATATATATTGTTAGCTTAAACATTTAATGGACCGTGGTAATTACAAGTACCATACGGTTTAACGTTACAGAATTCAAAGCTTCGGTCAAAGGTATGTTTTTATTCTCAACTGATTCTCAAAATAAAAAACTACACGTTTTCCGAGTACCAATAACGTAGATAAACATAAATATGACGAATTTTCTGTTAGACCTGACCAAAGCGTCTATATACACTATTATTCATATCGATATGATGTGTTAAAGGTTAAAGTTGTCCCTGTCCAAGTCATGAAGGCACCAGGTGTACGTGAGTGGTCAACATCACATACAGGCAGCCATACTCCCCGGAGAAAGAACTTCGGTATACACGGAATACGAGGCTGGATGTGAAACAGAGCAAGTCTGGAAGCTCCCGAAAAAAAAAATTTGTTCCTACTGCTTGAAATTCGAACCCCGGACCGTCCAGCCCGTAGCCCACTTGCTATACTCACTACGCTATCCTGGATACAATGCTGAACTTTTCAGTGTTATTTTCTGCTGCTTACTAGGCCATTCTGCCTCTTTCTTTCCATAACTGCATATGAAAAATTTAACTGCTTACAAATTTCATATAATTCCTTGATCAAAGATGGCAAATACTTTGTACATAATAAAAGAAAGGAGCGCGGTGACAAATTTTCGGTTTTTAAGAGTCGTGGAATGTTTTGATAAATTGGGGATTATCAATTTCTCATGTGGGACTCTGACCCAAGAAGTATGTCGCGTTAATATCTAGAAAAACGAGAGAAAAATTTGAGCACATTAATAGTTTACTTTGGTTAACTTTACTCTTTGTTCACCGTGCATTGTGGTTATTTTGTGCATTGGTTAATAAGTGTTTAGTTTACTGTGATGTCAAGAGCTAGTATAGAGCCCTATTTCGACAGCAAAATCTTGGTAATTTCCCATTTAAAGTTTCGATTTTCAGAGACACGCATTCCACTGCCTTATCCTTACAGATTACAGCTCTTGATGGACACAGTGACGTCACAATTTGGCTGAATATGACCGCCACGAAGATCAAAATATCTGTAAAGCCAACTTGATACAATGAGCGCTGCTGCTACCTACAGACGGCATTTTATCGCAAAAGTTGAGACTGCAATACTGACTAAAGCACATGTTACTATCAGCTGCCTTTTCTAAATAACAGAATGTCTCCAGCTATCTCCTCCACCTAGCCTACGCATACATAAACACGTGCACGAATGCCTTGCCACGTGGGGACAGAATAATGATAGAATTTCAAATCTTAAATTGTGTATACACATGGTGGGCCGATTCCAGTGGCCGCGCGGTCTAAGGCGTGGTTCTGCGGCCGTTCACTTGCTGTCATTGCGGGTTCGAATCCCGCCGGGGCATAGATTTGTCTGTTGTGAGTGTTGTGTGTTGCCAGGTAGAAGTCTCTGCGTCGGACTGATCACTTGTCCAGAGGAGTCCTACCGAGTGTGGTGTGTCTGAGTGTGATTGTGAAGCCTCGACAATGAGAACGCCCTGGCCCACTAGGGGCTTTCCCGCCATGAGGAAGGATACACATGGTGGTGCAGAAGGCACTTGACACTCGACGTTTAAAAACGGAAAATCCGTAAGTAGAAAATTTCGCCTTACGATAACACAAGAAGACCGAATATGCAAGTGTTGCGGTAAGAATACGGGATCAATTCCCGATGGTGTCACTGGAATTTTTCATTGACATAATCCTTTCGGTCGCACTATGGTCCTGGGGTCGAATCAGCCTCTAACAGAAATGAGTACCAGGAGTATTTCCTGAGGGGTAAAGGCGGCCAGTGCGTAGGGCTAACAACCGTACCACCTTCATGTACCGATTGTCTAGAAATCTGGGAGCCTCAACTTCCTGGAACCTTAAGGGCCTGTCCAGGCCTGTAATGGGATTGCTTTTTACCGGTAAGAAAGAGACAACGTGTCAGTGTAAAGGCTAGATATTTCGAACATTTCAAATAATCAATAAATGTTAAGTACCGTGGCAAAAAAAAAAAAATTAAATTAACACGTCGCCCTTGGTATCAAGTGACTTTCGCCCCAATCTCTATAAAACCGTTTCTTCAATGTCTATGTGACAGCTACTCATAGGTCTCTGATATTAGTGTGTTATTATTGCAGAATATGTTCAAACTTAAAGGAAGCCACTACAAGCACCATCGCTGTGCTGGTCTTCTCATGCCTATATACTATCTGCCAGGCAGTTAATTCCCCTTCCAACCCACAATCTTCACTTCCTCTTCCTCCTTCACGATGAAGATAGAGAAACCATCGTCCTGAAAGAGGCAACGCCCTGTAACAGACCATAGACGGACATCGTCCCTACCACTATCTCATCTCATACACCCCGTTTGCCTACTTCCACACGGTCAATGTAGCATTATACACGTAGGCAAGACAAGTTAAAAGGATGTAGCCATTAAATGGAACCTATACGTGAGATCCTTCGTTAAGGGTCACAGTGTCTAGTGCAGTATCGAGATAGTTCTTGAATCCTGTAATATATCCTTATTAAACGTTCTAGTATATAACGGACCCTTGGATATAGTGCACCATTAAAAATTATGTTATGGCATAATAAAAGAAATGCTGTTACCTGAAGAACAAGATTGTTACAGCGCGAAACTATAAGCCATGAAACGCGGGAAAACGTTGCCTCAAGTACCTTGGTCGAGAAGTGTTACAGATTATTTTACGAGAGTAAACTGCATCACAAGATGTAATGCAGTCTGAAGATTCAGGTCTTCTGGTATGTTGGCTTTGTCTTTGTGCTGGCAGCTTCCGACGTTTCGAAAAATGGTAGTGCCTTCATTTTCAGGGAGATTTATTATTTTTTTTTAATATACGTGGTTACACCACACGTTGTGTTCGTAGGCAAAAAGTGATTCGATGATGAATCTAGCGAAGACTCAGCACGTGATTATTAATGCAATAACATTTATTTCTGTAATATTTGCTATATTTCGTAGCATGAATTGAAGGTTAGCTGCTTTTATTGATGGTTACTCTGTCACTATGTCAGAACGTACTTGTGATTCTCATTAAGTTATATGATTCTTTTGTTATTTCTTCTAAGATTCGAAACTAGGGAATGAAGGTACACAGTAAATTTGTCCCTGTCCACGCCATGAAGACATATGGGAGGAGAAGTATAGCTCCATTCATTCTTAACTTGGGAACTAGATGAAGGTGAGTGGCCAGTTTCACGAATATGAAGACATACGTACGTTTTATTGTTCCTGGAGATATAAATTTGCCACAAAAGTATATCCGTGCAACCCTCAATGTTTTTATATGTTTGACAGTGACCAGTAGCTCAACAACGAACACAGAATGCATTGTTGTGTTTCCACTGCAAGAGTGGTTACGCTAACGCGCCATAATGTTACACTACACGTGAATTGCCTACCATGTTTTCAGATGGTTTCAACTCTTCAACTTTTTTTACTAGAATAGTTTATCATATCCGGTCTCTATCATGACACCCAATATCCATATCCGGTCTGTCATGACACCCAATATCCATATCCGGTCTCTGTCATGACACCCAATATCTATATCCGGTCTCTGTCATGACACCCAATATCCATATCCGGTCTCTGTCATGTCACCCAATATCCATATCCGGTCTCTGTCATGACACCCAATATCCATATCCGGTCTCTGTCATGACACCTAATATCCATATCCGGTCTCTGTCATGACACCCAATATCCATATCCGGTCTCTGTCATGACACCTAATATCCATATCCGGTCTCTGTCATGACACCTAATATCCATATCCGGTCTCTGTCATGACACCCAATATCCAGATCCGGTCTCTGTCATGACACCCAATATCCAAGCCATCTTATTTCGTATATTCTGTCAGAAGACCAAATTATAAGAACCACACTTATCAACCAACAATTGCACTATTAAAGTTCATTATCACTTAAAATTACCCTAAATATATTTCGGTCATCAGGTGACCATCATCAGGGGCATTCACACGCACATGCGTACACTTCACCGCGCTGTCCACTTTTTATAACGATGTTTTGCACTGGGAAACAGTGGACAGCGCGGTGAAGTGTACGCATGTGCGTGTGAATGCCCCTGATGATGGTCACCTGATGACCGAAACATGTGTAGGGTAATTGTAAGTGATAATAAACTTTAATAGTGCAATTGTTGGTTGATAAGTGTTTTCTATCACCATAATGCACGGTGAACAAAAAGTTAAGTTATAAGAACCACATTTTGCAAGTGGAGCCGAGTTACCGTAAGCGGTACAACTATGTTACTGGATGGACGAGAGAAAAATCGCTGTTCGATTCCCGCTACGGGGGAAAAGATTTTTCTGTAGGCCAAAGCGTCCAGACGGGGTCAGCGGCCCACACAGCCACCTGTATACTGAGGACCAGAGCCCTCTTGCCGGAGGTAAAGCGGCGGAATAGTGAAGCTGATCACTCTTCTCCATCTATTGCCCAGGTTACGAATGAGTGTAGCTACATACCGTCATGGCCTGCACATCTACCTTTACCTCTTTCTGTTACTTCTTCGAGTCTACTGTCATTTATTCGTTTTTGGGTCAGACTCTTCCCCCGGCAGCCTATGCTACTGAGTACATACGCCTACATTGATTTCAGGCTTCCGCCGCGATGTTGATGTAATCTGTGGTCTTTTGGGTAATTACACGGCGTCGTGTGGTAATTATTTACCGACGTTTCGGGACAACTTCCATCTATTAATTGTTTTTTTTTATTTTACATCTGTTTTTATTTTCTATGTTCTTTGTTACACCCTCATTTGGTTTCATTCCATAGGACTTTATTTTATTTTATTTTCCTTTATTTTATGGTTCATCATCTAGTTGTATTATCCTCAGTTTTGATGTTTATTTTATTTTCAATTATCATTCCGACTCTTATAATTACATATTTATGTTATTTTATTTTAACAAATTCTTTACTCTTATATTTCCTTTTCCCTTTCTCTATGATTTTTATACTGAATTTATTTTATCCCTATTGTTTTTTCTACTTTTATTTCCCTGGTCCTTGTACGTTTACTTTTCATTCATTTCCGGCCGTTCCACTTTTAGTGTCGCTGCATTCCAGACATATTTCTCCCATTTCTCACCCCGCCACAGTACAGCATATTGTGACCTTGCATCCAAACCCCCCCCCCCCCACCCTCTCATCCTATTGGCTATTGTCACATCGTACGGTTCCCCACCCCGCTATGCTGCCAAGTTTCCTTGTCATCGGCTTTCTTTCCTCCTTGGAATCTTGACCCGTGAAGATGGGACCGACACGTTGTCCCGAAACGTCGGTAAATAATTACCACACGACGCCGTGTAATTACCCAAAAGACCACAGATTACATACGCCTATATGTTTTGAAATACTAGGACCTTCCTCTAAACGGTACATTTTAATACTAATTTCCCACAGGTCAATCCCCGTGTACAATATTTTAATCCAGTTTCGTTGGTATCCGAGCGTACATAATGAAGTAATGACCTGGCCTGAACCGTAGCGAGAGCCTCTCCTTCTCCTCGTGATCCTGCCTGCATCTCAGTCAATTATTTAGAATCAAATCAGAGATAAAAGGATGGGGTACGTAAAGGAGGGCGAGTTTCATCCGTGTGAGTGGGAGCGTAACTGGAGTGGGGGATAACGCACGGGTTGTTCTATGACTACTCAAGTTACTGTCCTGCATTCTGCTTGCTCTGGTCGGTAAGTTGAAAGAGGTTTATTGGTGTAATAAAACGGAAATGCAGCAACGTGCCGGCGAAATCTTATGTGGATTCTGCTTAAAATATTAATGCTTTATAGCAATCCTGTAGCTTATAAACACGATTTACTGTGAAGAACTGAAAATAAGAAATGAAAATAGCTCTTATTATCACGTATGTAGTCATGGTGTTGCTTTGTATGTGAAACCTGCGAGGTTGTGACCTCGGCCAGGGACAACAGTTCTGGCTGACGCAACTTTAAAAAGTCACATTTGGCCAAGACCACTGCCTTCCGCGTCTTTCCAAATTCGTCACTCAGACATTCAGTTATTTGACGCTAGACTGTGGAAGTCGGGATAGCGTAGTGTGATAGCGTAGTGTGTATAGCGTAGTGTGTACAGCGTAGTGTGTATAGCGTAGTGTGTATAGCGTATTGTTTGTTATTGCGTAGTGTGTATAGCGTAGTGTGATAGCGTAGTGTGTATTGTGAATAAGCTACAGGCTGGAGAATCCGGGTTCGAATCCTGACAATGACAAGGAACTGATCTCCTCCCAAAATGTCCAGAACGTCTCCAGACCTAACCACCCTCCTACTTAATGGGCACCAGGGCTCTTTCCTGGAGGTACAGGGTCGGGGCGTGAGGCTGACCATTCACCTCCATCTAGTGCCGAGGTTAAGAATGAATGCATCTAAACCTCCATTATCCTATATGCCCTTATATTGTGTATAGGGGCAAATTTAACATTACCTTTACATTCTATTGTGTAAGTGAGAGAAGAATGAGATGGGCAGGGCATGTGGCACATATTTTAAAGAGGAAAGGTGCATACCTGATGGAAAGAGGCCACTTGGAAGACATAGCCGTGGCTGGGAGCATAATATTAAAATGGATATTCAAGAAAAAAGACTGGGAACGAGGACCAAATCTTTCTGGTTTAGGATAGAGACAAGTGGAAGAGCTGTTGTGAACGCGATAATGAACATTTTGGTTTCATAAAATGCGGAGAATTTCTCGACTACCTGAGAAACTGTTAGCTTTTCAAGTAGGAGTCTGCTCCATGGAGACTGTTAGTTGTGTAAGTCAGAATGTGTTTAAAGCAAACTTCAAATAAGGTATACGGTGAGCCGGGATATGTCCCGCAGCAAAGGCCGGCCTACCGATATTCGGTTCGTGACACAGTTATTTGTTCACATTTTCGTCGCCAATTCCACGTTACAAAGATCCCCATTATGCAAAACTGCGCACCTAGTTTTTCATAACGAGAATAAGCAAATATGTTTCTGATGAAAGAAATAAAAATACAAAAAATGCTAATAAAAATTATCGTGGTTGTCTGAAATCTGTACTCAGTAGTTGCCAAAGTTTCGAAGGAACATAGGCTATGTCTCCATTTTCAGAAAAGTCACGGTGTCACATTAAAAATATCTTTTCAAAAACAACACGAAACCAGACATTCGTCTACTGAATATTTGTAAAATTATGGAGGAAAACTGGGAAATAAAAGCCTGAAATTACAATAATTCTTCTTTCTATTTTCTTTTTGGTGTTTAAGACTGCGTCTCAGTAGAATTGCGGCTTCTAATTGGTCTATTGACCGTGTTTGAAATAACGTATGTAGGAGTATGGAGTGTCTGCAGAACAACAGCTGACAGGCGGAAACTGAAGCACTGGGAAGAAAACCATCCCAGTGCCACTTTGTCCACCGCAAATCCTACATGTACTACTGGGCATCGACGGTGGGAAGCCGAAGAAATACGGCAAGGCCAATGGGAAATCCTTACTACAACCCCAATTCCACCCTTTGCTGCCCTCACCGTCGTCTTGAAAATAAGGAAACTGACTAACTTCAACCCTCACGAGGCTCGTAGTCATTCCCCCTACCAATCCAAAATTACCAGCAGGAAAACGGAAGGTTATTCAGTCTGCATGCTTCCGTTTCTATCATTCCCATCTTTCTCGTTCTTCCCTGCCTCCAGACCATGATCAGTCCAACCTGTAATTCCTGAAGTCCAGTGTTCTAATGTCGTCTGGTAGATCGGAACACGAAGCAGCTGGAGCCCCAAGTAAATCACCTTTTCAGCCCCCCCCCTCCCAATGGAAATTTCACACATTTATTTTTGACCCATACAAAGTTGGTAAAATGTTCCTGTGTTTGCTACGAAGGCATATACAGCAGCAGAGTTTAACAGCACCCATACTTTTTAGCTTCGGATTTACATAAATTAAACTGATCAGCTTCACGCCCCAGCCGCTTCATCTCCGTAAAGGAGTTCCCAGTACCCGTAGGACAGCTGGCTGTGTGGGCTTTAGACCCTGTATGGGTAACTCTGATAAAAGAAGTGTCTTTTGCCCTACCGCAAATCGAAAAAGAATTCCTCGGACATGCAGCCCGTACCCTAATCACTATAGCCACTACATTACCCCGACTCCAGTTGACTTTATACCTCATATTTGTGTTCATGTAAATTCTTTTTAAATTTATCCTGTGGAATTTCTTGAACTACTTGACCCTTGGAAATGAAGGCACTACGTTCATTCAAAAAGGTCGCAAACGACTCATCCAGAGACCCAGCATTACATCCAAGAAGCACTGAATTCGGAATTTATACTGTTACATGGTGTTTGCACTGTGTGGTAGCTGGCTGTGTTGCCGACAGTTCGGAGGCATATTCTACCTCCAACTTTAGAGTATACATGTGTGCGACATTCCCTCCTCCATGCGGTGAACGAACATAATATAGAATCAGCACTGACAAAAAAACCGCCACGAAAGTTCAAATCATTAGGATGGTGTTATCATTAAAACTTTTTTTCCTTCTTCTGGAAGATGGGCTACTGCCTGATTCATTTAATCATAGAAGACATAGAAAAGTGTGACGACACAGACTTAAATCGCAAGATCAGGTTTAAAAAAACTTCTGAAGGAAAAAAAAAGTAGAATTATTTGCAAAACCAAACAAAATTATAAATAGGCTTTTTGTGTGACATGCAGATTCATGGACCTAAGAAAACTAGGGTACGATCACTTGATACTGTGTTATAAAGAGCTATTGATACTGAGTTATAAAGTGTTATTGTTACTGATTTTATAAAGAGTTATTGACACTGAGTTATAAAGTTATTTATACTGAGTTATAAAGTGTTATTTTTACTGATTTATAAAGAGTTATTGACACTGAGTTATAAAGTTATTTATACTGAGTTATAAAGAGTTATTGATACTGAGTTATAAAGAGTTATTGATAATGAGTTATAAAGAGTTAATTTTAAAAGGCAGAAGCTGGTTCTGCAGACATACTTAAGAGATTTGTTGTTCTGTGTAAAATTTATGAAATATGCTTCTTTCGAAATACATGTACATGCTAAATGGTTTTCTTCTTTTAGAAAGACCTGCTCAATTAATTCGCTTTTATTACTGAGATTCATCTGTGCTGATATTCGTAGCTGTTTACTTTTGTGTGGCTTTATAGCAAAGTTATTCCTTGAACTAGAAGTTCTTCCATTTCAGTGAATTATAACCACAATACATTGAATAACGAAGCAAAGCAGAAATACAAAGTTAAAAATAACAACGTAAGTAAATGACATTTACATGCCTCTAATTGATTAAAGCTTTTTTTTCCACTTTGTTCTTGAGGTAATTACAAAGGGTCGTGTTGCTTTATAATCCAAAATAAAAGCAAGAGAAAATAAATATAAAGGAAAACCGAACAGAGGGAAAAGACCTATAAGGGACCTCAGAAGAAGATATTTCCCTTTGAGGGAAATTTCAGAGAAGTGAAACGTAATATAGTCTATATTGCAAGTGAAAACTTGATGGCAGAAAAGTCATATGAAACGCAATTAACGTACAGTCTGTCTTAATTAGGCGTAAGACAAAAAAATACAAACATTATTACGAGATGCGAGGTTATCAGGACGATATATACAGTCGAACTCGGTTATAACGTCATGAAAGGGACTGAATATTTTGTGTCGTTATAAACGAGTGTTGTTATAACCGAGGAGTATAATGTTATGGTTAACAGTGAGCAATTAATTGGTACCACAGAATATCTGACGTTATAGATGAGGTGTCGCTTAAACCGATGTTGTTATAAACGGGTTCGACTGCATATAAAGACAGACAGTGTACGTATAACGTAACATTATGGCCCCTTTGCGTGTATTTGTACCTCCTCGGCCATCCTAATAGCCTGATATCATTTCACTAAAAGACAGCCGTTTCATGGCGATTTAATGTACTTGGGCATTCATGTAAAGTGGCCGATATTTTTGCCCGATTTTAACCAAATTTGGAGCTTATCGACAGATTTTCATAAAGGTTCCCAACATCAAATTTCACGTAAATCGATCTAGCGGAAGCCACGCTGATACGTGCTGACAGACAGACGGAGGGATATGACAAAAATAATGGGCGATTCTCGCGACTAAGCAAATGCGCCTAAAATTGCCTTATTGTAGAATGTAACAGTGCAGTCGGGCAGAAATTGACTCGGTAATTCGAAGGACTCTTCTGCGTCCATCTGCAGGACACATGTTTCTTATGACATAAAGATGGTAGCAGCAGGTAAGTATGAAACGTCAATAAACTTCTATCAGGCTATAACATGTTATGACTCAGTAGAATGGAGTCTGCAAATCATTGTCAGTATTCCAAAATAATTTATTATTTAACGTCAAGTCATTCTTTTATAACTGCCTAAAACCACCACAAATAAATATCTTCACAGGAGATTTGAGTCTCTCGCAACAGTAATAGGTAACTGTAATATTTTGGTGTGTGGAAATGTGTGGTTTTATACAAGATACCGGCGTTTACAGAGGCACCTGGTACTTGCGTTGAGGTTTTCAATTTAGTAATCGTTGAAATAACTTCTACAATTTGAAGATGGAAGCAGCAGGTTCCACGAAACTTCGCAATCCATTTACCTAACTACATGGTGTCACACGTCAGAGGACGACAGTACAGAAAAATATTCGCGTTTGTAAAATTAAAGTCTTTAGCTTTAATACATACAGCCAGCGACTGTCCTGAGCGGTTAGATGAAAGATTCAGAGAATATGTGGTTTATTTTACGACAATGTCAGTAATTCACACTACTTAGCGCCGAATATTAGGAACTGCAGGTTAAATGGCCATTAGGATTATAAAGATATTAGACGAAAAAAAAAAGAATGTTAGGAACGTCGGCGAAAACGATGCAGATCTTAAAAAGATTCAGTATAAACAAGCATAAACAATGAATATTGTGTACCATGTAAAATACTACAAAATAAACTGAAGGAAAATGTAACACAGGGAGATAAAAAATGGGATTGAAGTACAAATTTTACAGTTGAAATAGTATCAGACGAATATATGAGTCCGTGACGTTACTGCGGTTCCTGTTATTGACGATTACGGAATGAAGGGCGGGAACGGAATTTTAAGGAAAATGCTGTGACGTAATTGAAGTGCATTTCTGTCACTTGCATGGGAGGACTTAGGAAACCCACGACAAGCCACAGCGAGGACATCTGGTGACGTGGAAAAAGCCGAAAATTATTTATCTCCCGAATACTGTACTTTAGTCCATTTGGTTTTGCGAGCAATGACTTCATATTAATCATTATCCTGAACAATTACTCCTTTCTGTGTGCAGCTGCTCCTGACACAGATTGCCACTGCGTTAAAATTGTTACATATAGCTTACAAGTTCAGCATAATTATGTCGGTCGTAATTTTTACATCACAAATAATTTCATAGCAAACTTGCATTAAGCGGCAACCCTAAAGAAAACGACTTTAAACTGGTGTGTTTCATGAGATCTTCGCTCTTCTGGGTTGTTACGTAGCGCAGATTGGTAATTAGTTACCGATGTTTCGAGTAACCGACGTTTCGGGACAAACTATCGGTCCCATCTCAGAAGGCCAAGCACTCCAGTCTTAATTAAGTCGTTCGTAATTTTTAGATCACAAATAATTTCATAGCAAACTTGCATTAAGCGGCAACCCTAAAGAAAACGAATTTAAACTGGTGTGTTTCATGAGATCTTCGCTCTTCTGGGTTGTTACGTAGCGCAGATTGGTAATTAGTTACCGATGTTTCGAGTAACCGACGTTTCGGGACAAACTATCGGTCCATCTCAGAAGGCCAAGCACTCCAGTCTTAATTAAGTCGTTCGTAATTTTTAGATCACAAATAATTTCATAGCAAACTTGCATTAAGCGGCAACCCTAAAGAAAACGACTTTAAACTGGTGTGTTTCATGAGATCTTCGCTCTTCTGGGTTGTTACGTAGCGCAGATTGGTAATTAGTTACCGATGTTTCGAGTAACCGACGTTTCGGGACAAACTATCGGTCCCATCTCAGAAAGCCAAGCACTCCAGTCTTAATTAAGTCGTTCGTAATTTTTAGATCACAAATAATTTCACAGCAAAACCGCTTTAAGCCGCAACCCAAAAGAAAACGACTTTAAACTAGTGTGTTTCATGAGATCTTCGCTCTTCTGGGTTGTTACGTAGCGTAGATTGGTAATTAGTTACCGATGTTTCGATTAACCGACGTTTCGGGACATACTATCGGTCCCATCTCAGAAGGCCAAGTACTCCAGTCTTATTTGACTGCTTGCCCTTGAAAATGGAACAGAGACGTTGTCCCGAAACCTCAGTAACTAACAATCTACCCTGCGTTACAACCCAGGATAGCGAAGATTTCATTTACACCGCGGCGGAAGCCTGAAATCACGCACGATATATTCCATTATTTACACAGAAATTTTTAAAGCAATTCTTAGATATTTCCAAACTAACATACAGAGTAATAACTGACGCTGCTACCTAATAAATGCTTGGCCTTGTTCTGCAGCTATTGTTTCAGTCTCTTTTAATATTCTGTATAAGACGTAGGTCAGTCGTTAGCAACACGCCTCGACCGCTTTTTTCCCAGTAATTAAACCCTTTGTAACCCTGCGCGGGTGGGCTCCAGGGTCGTTCTGTAAGCGGCGCAGAATAAAAATACATTACCCCTGCCAGACGTCTGATTTAAATTCTCCAGTCCTTTAGTCGCTGGCCTAATTATTACATTGAGAAACCTGTTTAATTCAACTATTGCATGGATATGGTTATTCCTGTTTACTGATCACATTGTCTCAAGTCTCTTTCCTCGAACATAGCTTTCGAAAACTGGACCTGTTCCCAAAAAAACTTGCAATGGAATGAAAAGTTCATTCATTCTGTAGTCTGTCTTACGACAGGTCCGTAGCCTCTTCCAAAACGAGATCTCCATTGACTGCGATCTAGTGCTTCCTCTTTCAATTTCCAGTATCCTCTCTTTTCCTTAAGGTCATCCAGTAACTGCTTACGTCTTCTCCCTCGTCTTCCCGTCATTTCTATCCTTCCTTCTATCTTTCCTTCAATCACATGTTTCAGAAGGCAGTTTCTACGCAAGATGTGACCAATCCAGTTAGCCTTTCTTCTTTTTATTGTATGTACGATATTCCTCTCCTCCTTAACTCTGTGTAATACTTCTTCATTTCTCACACGATCGTTCCAACTGATCTTCTCCATTCTTCTCCAGCACCACATATCAAAACTTTCCAGATACTTCTGATCTACTTTTCGGAGTGTCCACGTTTCAGCACCATACAAAGCTATGCTCCAAATGTAGCACTTTACTAGTTTCCCACTTAATTGTGCGCTTTAAAAGCAACTAGTCGCACTCTCCAGACGCTAAGAAGTTCCAAACGCATTTTACATTATGTTGACGTCAAATGCCATAAGCGAGGGTTACAATAAGACGTGAATTGTAAGAAACTATCGTTAGAAATATTTCGGCTTACATTAGCTTACACAGCAGCTGGCTACAAGCGCAAAAACAGGAGCAAATGTTTTTCGGCTACTGTCGGTTTTCGCATCATACTCGTTCGACGCTGCCTAAGCTGAGCGCCAGTAAGGAACTAGGCTAGCCTGATATATTCGCTCTTCTGGGATGTTACCCAGCGCTGATTGGTATTTACCGACGTTTCGGGACAACTTATCGGTCGCATCTTCAAGGAACTGCTTGAACCCTTGAAGACGGGACCGATAGGTTGTCCCGAAACGTCAGTATCTACCAATCGACGCTGCGTAACATCCGAGAAGCTCGAAGCACCGCGGCGGAAGCTAAGAAATTTTTGCTCGCTTTTACAAACACGTGAGTACTGATCCTGCAACTGTGTACTATCGTAAACAAAAGGAGCGAAGATCCAGTTAATTAAAATGCGTAAAAGCATAGTTGTGACATACATATAAACTTATCATTAATACAGTGTACAAGTACTCACCAGTTCCGATCGCATCCTGACATGAATCGTTGTTTAAATATTGAAACGTTTCCCACGCTGGCTTCAGACTGACATTCCTCGTACCTGCTAACATAACAGAGAACGAAGCAACTATAGGTGTACTGTTTGTATTCTGGTTATATTTTGAAACATTCTTTTTTATATTCACGTCATGAATTCGCTGTAACAAATAACGACCTCTGCTTCCCTAGACACTTGTGTGTTCCTTTCAAAAATACTCTCATATTTCTTAAGGCAGAAGAGAACTTATTTGTTTAATACAAATCTAAACAGAAAGGACAAGAGTTCTTGTTGCATATAATACACAAGACTGCTTAAAAGCATGAGTAGGCAGCAGGTACTTAACTCTTGAAAGAGAGTGTAGCTTTATAGAGATGGAAATTTCTTTGAAGGTATGTTGTTACTCTTTTCTAAGGATCATTACAATTATTATTATTATAGGATTATTTACCTATCAGAAAAATTAAAGACAATGGTTTGTTATTAAATTGTCTACCGAATGAATGCAAAGTATGGCTTCTAAATTGTTCTTTAAAAATTCTATAGGCACTTTTCTTTTTTAGAAAAGGTTCTTATTAATTTGATTTTCTGAGGTCAAAATAGACATAGTTTACTTATAATTCTTGCCACAATATGTCCTATTGTTTAGACATTTCTAACCGTCAGAAAATAAGAAATTGTTTTATTTACAACGCATTAGTCATACATACATTAGAGTTGAACTTACATATACATATACAGGGCATACACAAAAGAATGGTGCGGTATCAAAAGTGAATACAAAATGTATTTCTCACATTACACGGGCACAACATACACCGTCAGCGGCGGCAACTGTCCAAGTTTCTCATTTGGTAATTACAATCCTTCAATGTGTGCACTCTGGGTCACACGACACACATCCACACGGCAATCAAACTCATCCCAGACCGGTGTAGCATGTCCGCTGTAATGGCCTGCAGTGCATGCGTTATCCGATCACGAATTTCATGGATGGACGTGGGTAATGGTGGTACATAAACGCTGTCTTTAACGAACCCCCAAAGAAAGAAATCGCACGGTGTAAGATCTGGCGAACGGGGTGGCCAAGGGAGAAGGTTCTTGTCTCCATTTGCAGCAGCACGTCCGATCCAGCGTATTTCCCCCTAAACTGGCCCCGCGGCCACGCAGTAAGCACGAGAAGCGAACTGCTGGTAGCGCATGAGAAACTTGGACAGTTGCCGCCGCTGACGGTGTATGTTGTGCCCGTGTAATGTGAGACAAAAATTTTTTATTCACTTTTGAAACCGCACCATTCTTTTGTGTATGCCCTGTATTAAACACATGCTTAATACTTCTCTGACTTTGAATTATGTAAAGAAAAATAAACTGAGATATAACTCGGAAGTGTTTTATATTACGTTTCCTGCAACAGAGCACAAAGCTGTATATGTATAATTATACACAAAGGTATACTGTGATTGTGAAGCCGTAAGTTACATCGATTATACTGCAATGTAAATTACTGCCTATTAGGATGCATTGCAGGGTACTTAGACAGAAGACATCAGGACTACGGAGGGTCCCAACGTGTCAAAATAGAGCGTAGTATTACGACGAAGAAGTAGGCCACAACTACTCCGAAACTCTGGTACCTATATTCGAAGCCTCGATTGCGGTAATCGGCGATGTCAGTGTCACCAACTTCAAATAATAAAATCTCGCAGATTGGCAGGACGAAAGGAAAAGCTAAATTGTTCTTAATTAGCGTAGGACGTCTTGCGAATGGAGAAGCGAGAAAAATTAAAAGGAGACCTAATGATCTTTTTTCCCCTCTTCTACCTACTCCGGTTTCCCGTTTCAGTGTTGAGGTTTTAATTTCTTTTGATCACACTGAGAGACACACCACAGTCGGTAGGACTCCTCTGGACGAGGGATCGGCTCGTCGCAGAGGCCTCTACCTGACGACAACACACAACACTCACAAGATACAAACATCCATGCCCCCGGTGGGATTCCAACCCACGATCCTAGTAAGCGAGCGGCCGAAGACCCACGCCTTAGACCGCACGGCCACTGGATGAGACCTAATGATAAGGGGTTTAAATCCCGAGAGGGGTAAAATATTTATCCCTTTTCCCAACCGGCTTTAGGGCTCATTCAATGGGTTTTGGGATTTTTTTTGGTGGGGATAAGACGGCTGGGGCGGGAGGCTGACCAGTAACTTCCATCTAGTGTCGAGGTTAGTAATGAGTGTAGCTATAATCCACTCCCCTCTATGCCTTCATGGCTTGTATACGTATAATTCTACCTTTTATATCTCTTGGATTATTCGAAGCAGGGACGCGCCCAAAGGGTGGGGGGCTGCCGGGCTGCAGCCGCCCAAACCCCCCAAACCACCCAGAACCGAAATTTAAAAAACAACAGGTTTTGTAAATATTATAACATCAAAAGTTTTACGTGATTTACCCTTCAGCCGAAACCAGCAGCTGAAATCAGCTGATGACTAGCATATTAGAATTTTGAAAATAAATTAATAAAATTAAAAAAAACAATAAGATAGGACACTGTGATTGTGTCATGCAACTTGTAGTTATAGTCGTATGTATATAAATACGGTTGCAGACAGTGTTATGTTATACTCACAACATGATTTTTATAATATAAATTTTAAAATCAAACATAAATTATATATAGCCTCAGGATTAGCCCCATCCTCCCCCCACCAGAATAAAAATTCTGGGTGCGCACCTAATTCGAAGTACTGTCTTGGTATTTGTCTCGGGTAAGTGAAGAGTACAATAGACATCCTCAGTACTCAGCAAAATCAACCGCTATCCCAAATGATACTCAAACCGCTATATCCTATTGTCGTTACAAAAACACCCTCTCGGTATTTCGGCAATCGAACCCCAATATAACAAGATTAGGCCTCCAACAAATCTATAGTGAAAGCAGAATGACTGTTACAGATATCAATAACCAAGTACATCTAACGGCATTTTAAGAATTTTATATACCAATAATATAGCTGTTGTAATTTCAACAAAAGAGCCCCTGAAGATGAGCCTTATATAGGCTAGAAACATGTTGGGCAGCATTTAATAATAAAAATTGTGTTAAATAACATGAAACATTGTACATTTGTCTGCATAAGATATATGTAACAAGAAATATCCATGGTCATCCAGTAAATAGCCACATCGTTATATTGACTGATATATACCCAAACATTACAAGATAAGCAGAACATCTTTCCTCATCGGTGTTTTTTCTCAAACAGAAGGTAATTAATTGATTGTTGTGAACAATACACTCTTTAGATACAGGAATACATTTCTATTGGAGACGTTTTTTCATGTAATTTGTTGAAACATATACAAGTTCGTCAATAGAGTTTTTAAGTCACAACAATCAGTCCAACAAAATGCACTATATTATTCCCAGATATTTTATATTACAATATCACGTTGAACACTGCTACATGTTTCGATCCCATACGGCATCATCATCAGGGAATCACATTAAAGTAACATTTCACAAAACCAAATCAGCAATCCATGTACACAATAAAAAGGTGTACAAAAGTCAACCAGTTAAAATGTAGGCTTTTGTTGTATAATGGAACCTGGTATACAGTTTTATATTGTTTTCACCGTGCATTTTTCACTCACTATTCAGTTTACCAACAAATGCACAAACATAAACTATTTTATAGTTTTATTAATATCGATGTATTCCCCTACATGTGTTTGGGTCCGCAGACCATCTTCAGGGGGGTAACAAGCTACTACACTTCACATTGTATGTTAAAAGGGCCCGAACAGCACACTTGTCTTAGTAATAAGTTATAAGATTTTTGAACACAAGTTATAAGACATTTGAACTTGTAAAATATGTAAAGCTGTAAAACTTATAATTTTATCATATAAGTTAAAGTCAAGATTTAAAATAGCAGCGTTGGTCACTTGATGCACAGACTCCTGGTATTGTATTTGTTGCTGATTATAAGCGTGTTGTTTCGCGTGCTGTTGTGTGGCGTGATATAAGCTGAATAAGTACCTAACAGGCAAGAATAGTATTATTTTTTTTTTAAATTTAAAGCTTTATTTTCTTTCTTGGTTTAGTACATCGAGACACATCTTACAAGTACCAAATTGTTTCTTACACCAATTTCCTAGGACTTTTAAATAATACACTCAATTTATAGGGAAGTACAAAGCTCCTAGATAAGTAGCAGTAAAGAACAGTATATAAACACCAGAACATCAAGAGAAAGCTACTGAAAACCAACGCTTCAATATGGTTCAATAAGATCTGCAGAGCCGAGCATCTACAACCGAAATACATCAACATCAGGATCAATGGGAACAACAGAAGGAGCCAAAACACCAAACAGGCAGCAATCAAACACAGGATCAAACTTGAACTCAAATATTTATACAAAAAGAAGGCTACCTTGAACAAGCAACTGTATGAAACTCACCTGGAATGTGCAAACTACTGGCAAGAATCTTGGTATTGGATACAAAGCTTATAATTAACGACAAATACAACACCACGATTCTGTGCATCTAGTGACAAACGCTGCTATTTTAAATCTTGACTTTAACTTAAAAGATAAAATTATAAGTTTTACAGTTTTACATATTTTACAAGTTCAAATGTCATATAACTTATTACTAAGACAAGTGTGCTCTTTGGGCCCTTTTAACATGCGATGTGAAGTGTAGTAGCCTATTTACCCTCCTGAAGATGGTCTACGGCCCGAAACACGTGTAGGGGAATACATCGATACTAATAAAACTATAAAGTAGTTTATGTTTGTGCATTTGTTGGTAAACTGAATACTGGTATACAGTGTTTTGGAGACAGACCACTTATTTTAAGGAAGGATTGGACTGCGTGTTGTGAGCTGATTATTGACAAAGCACGGAATGAGAAATATAGAATTGTTAAAGGAACAGTTAAAACTGTACGTGAATGTTACCTTAAAATCCTTCTAAAATACAGCAAAGATGTTGAAGACAATATAATAGGTTTCTTTTACGCACAGTGTTTACTATAGGTAAAAGGTAAAGGCAAAGCAATCCCATTACAGGCCTAGACAGGCCCTTAGGTTCCCAGGAGGTTGAGGCTCCCAGATTTTTAGACATTCGGCACATGAAGGTGGTAAGGTTGTCAGCCCTACGCACCGGCCGCCTTTACCCCCCCAGGAAGGATTCCTGGTACTCATTTCTGTTAGAGGCTGAGTCGACCCCAGGGCCATATTGCGACCGAAACGATTATGTCAATGAAAAATTCCAGTGACACCATCGGGAAGTTTGCTATAGGTACCACTTACTGAAATATAAAAAACTGAATTCGTCCAAAAAGTGTAGTTTTTATTTTGCATGGTTTTCAGAGTACCGCACTAACTGACTCGTTCTTGTAATCAAGGCACTGGACACTTCCTGCAAGGTAGGTAAAAGCAAAGGTAAAGCAATCCCTTTACAGGCCTGTACAGGCTCTTAGGGATCCAGGAGGTTGAGGTTCCCAGATTTCTAGACAATCGGCACATGAAGGTGGTAAGGTTGTCAGCCCTATGCACCGGCCGCCTTTACTCCCCCCCCCCCCCAAGGAAATATTCCTGGTACTCATTTCTGTTAGAGGCTAAGTCGGCCCTAGGGTCATAGTGCGGCATAAACGATTATGACAATGAGAAATTCCAATGACACAATCGGGAATCGAAACCGTGACCTTCCAGCTTGTAGCGCAGTGCTTCTGCGAGGTAGGAGTTCAGTCTTAAAACATTTGTTCCCTGAAACTGATATGTCGAGGTACAAAGTAAATTGTGTGAGTTGTGAGGAAGCAGAGTCGATCGCAGTGGCCGTGCGGTCTAAGGCGTGGGTCTTCAGCCGCTAGCTTACTAGGATCGTGGGTTCGAATCCCACCGGGGGCATGGATGTCTGTCTCTTGTGAGTGTTGTGTGTTGTCAGGTAGAGGTCTCTGCGACGAGCTGATCCCTCGTCCAGAGGAGTCCTACCGATTCGGGTGTGTCTAAAGTGTGTGATCGAGGAACCTCGACGAAACGAGGAGGCCCAGGCCATATAGGGCTGTCGAGCCACAGAAGAAGAAGAAGAAGTGAGGAAGCAGAATGGATTCATCTGGCTCAGATAAGGTGCAGTGACTGGGTTTTGTGAAAAAGGGCACTGAACCAACGTCATGATGTTCAACACGTGCCGTTCTTTACTGTTATACCACACCCCGACAGAGGCAAACAATAGTTAAATCAAATTACATCGCGAAGGCAGGATTGACTGGTATAACAGTGTTACAATTCATTAGTGAACATCTATCATTAACACGAACCTGCCGATACAGCCTGTATCAGAAAGGAACAAGAATACAGGGAGCTGTAAGAAACGACGAGGTTAAATGGACCACAAAAAAAGGAGAAGAAATTTGAGGATGACGTATATAATTAATCACTCTTCCTCTCTTATTTCCTTTCCGTAATTCTGTTTTGATTTTCCCTTCCCTTCTTTATGTTCTTTCATAGGACGGAGAAACTTTAAGAACAAATTTTAAGCCCGAACTCCGACTCTGTAGAGATGATTTGAGGTAAGAGTAATCGGCTTTAGTATTAATTAATTACCACAGCAGACGAGAAAGCGAGCGAGTTTGTAGCAGACTCTGCGCACTGCATACAAAGGGGCCTATAAGTAGTTCTCTTATTTTCTTTCAAGAGATTTCTTAGGGCACTTCTTCCTCAGAATTCTTTCATTCGACGAAGTAAATTTTATTGTTCTGTTTCCTCCTATCCAGGACACGGCGAAGGGGATAAGTAATGGTAACTTTCTTTCCAATGGCGCAACAGCCCCTTAGTGGGCCAGGGCCTCCTCACTGTCGACGCTTCACGATAACACTCAGACACACCACACTCGTTAGGACTCCTCTGGATGAGTGATCAGCCCGTCAGAGAAACATCTACCTAACAACACACAACACTCACAAGGGACAGACATCAATGTCCCCGGCGGGATTCGAACCCGCAATCCCAGCAAGCGAGCGGCCGCAGACTCGGGCCTTAGAACGCGCGGTTACTGGGATCGGCGTAATGGTAACATAGTGGGCGCAAATATATTTGTCTTGCAAATAGCACTGTAAAATTGTGTGCTCTTGTAACTGGTGGATATATATAGCCTATGTATTCGATAGTGAGTTTGTCTTTTATGTCACAGCGCTGCAGTATATAAGCCTATATGACGTCGATGGTTGGATGAATTAGGAAGGCGTTTGGAGGGCTGTAACCGTGGTCTAATCTTGGTACTAACCAAGGAATTCGCCTGATGGGATTGAGAGTAATTCTCGTCCAGGATAGCTGATAACCTGACGGAGATTCGAACTGTATACCTCCACAGTACAAGTGCAGCCTCAGACTGCTCCACTTTACAGGGTGGTGCAAAAGTCACTTGACACTCGTTCTTCAACAGGAAGGCTGTATATACGAAAACTGCGTCTTCTTTTTTCTGCCAGAGATTTTGGATAGAATTAGGCAATGTGTCAATATAGGAGAAAGATAATTTCAGTTAACGGTTTGATAATTACGTCAAGTGACTTTCGCGCCACCTTATGTATGTACTTGTAATGGAGTAGCATAAGCAAGCATGAGTTTTACAGTTGGTACAGGACTTAATACTATACCAGCAGTGAATGAAAATTAAGTTCATACTTAATAAGGGACCTTAGGATATCCAATTAGAATTATCCTTATATATACGCATACATTTCTGAAGGACTAATTTAAAGAATATCTAACTTGTAACGTATCTTCTCCATCTCACAATATACACGTACGTCGGAAGCAGGGCTAATTATGTTTCTCACTACATAATTTTTTAAATTCCTATATTACGTATTTATTTTTGTTAGGTCCGAATATTTTCAATCAATATTTTAATACTGAGGTTAAAACTTAGTTGCTGAGAATCGCGGCTTTTATTAAAGTCAAAAGCCGAATTAGCACCAAACGATTTATAAATATTTTGTTGGAGGTCACAAGTTTTATATATTTAATTTGTAATGGGCGATACTAATAACGTTTGTTCGAAACGTCACTTAATATAGCGGGTTCGTAATTTACAAGTACGGATCTTTAAAGTTTACACATTATCTCTGTTCACGTATCTGTTACCAGAAGGGTTATTTAGACACCAATAATATCAATTACTGCACACAAAACATGGCGGCAATAAGCCACATGTTATCCTGCAAGAATGTAGGATTTGCCTCGTGAACTTGCTACAAAAAATTACTCCAATGGAATAAAACAATTTATCAAATTTCCACCCATTACGAACTGGAATTGTTGACGATCTAGATTCGGTGACAGAGGTAAATCTAAACGATATTGTAATGACAAAGACAAACACGAAGAGGCATTTGAAAACAAAGAAAAAGGGGAGTAAGGTTGCTGTTTTATGGGACATGACGCCGTGTAATCTGGTAACATGCACCACAGAGTAGTAAATATATCTAACATTAGTATCCTCCGAAACGCCGCTACAGTCCGCTGTTTTTGTGGCGTCACAAGCGAGAGGAAAGCAGCGCTCATTGTCAAGGCTGTGAGAACATGGAATCCCAGAGAGAACTGGAAGAAGCCAAACTAGAAGAATAAATAGTAGGGACAGGAGGAGAAAATAAGAATAATGAGGGAAAGGGAAATCATAAAACACGAAACATGAGAAGGAAGTTGCAAGCACTAGCTACATCACTTTTCAGTTCCTTTCAAAATCACACCGGGTTTTGAAATTAATGAGACACACTTCCACCTGTAATCACGAAGAAAAGGATTGAAATACTACGCGACACATAACGGTATGAAAATACGGGAGGAATAATTAAAACTGGTAAAACGTGGACTACATAAATGCACTACAGAAATTCATCTCCAATTTGGAAATAAGTAAGATTTCTGCCGTCGAAAGAAAAATCATCACATTAAAAAAGAATCTTAATTGAGAGAAGTTTGAAAATTCTCTATGATCATGAAGACGGTTATTTGAAACATGCGGCAATGAGTTATTTAGAAAAATGTGTGAAATTTTACGGTAATTGAGAAAGTCTTACACGATATTTCTGCAAGACAAACCAAATTTCCCTATGCACTTTTTCAGAGAACAAATTACAAAATCGGCAGGCGTTTTTTCCCTCACGTACTGTCGACTGAATTATTAACTTGCAACTTATGCGTTTAAGCAAACCTCACACTTCGAGTTCCCATATTCGAAGGAAAGATGCAGGTTAAGGGTGGTTGGGAAAAAGGCGCTGAGAAGATTGTTTGGAAATAAGAGAAGAAGTAACAGAGACTGGAGGAAATTACACAATGAGGAGCTTCATGATTTGTACCCTCCATATAATTTTTTTTTTTCAATGGCTCGACAGCCCCTTGGGGGCCTAGGCCGCCTCATTATTCGAGGCTTCATGATCACACTTTAGACACACCACAGTCGGTAGGACTCCTCTGGACGAGGGACCAGTCCGTCGCAGAGACTCTACCTGACAACACACAACACTCACAAGAGACAGACATCCATGCCCCCTCTGGGATTCGAACTCACGATCCTAGTAAGCGAGCGGCTGCAGACCCACGCCTTAGACCGCGCGGCAACTGGGATCGGCCCACAAAAGCATTAGGATGATAAAACAAAGCGGGATGATATGTATGGGCGTGAATGCAATGAGCAGGTCGAGTACTGTCCACATGTCACAGAAACCTAAGTGTCAGTCTGTCGCCACAAGAGCCAGTTACAACTTGCTATCCTGAACTAGACATTTCAGGTCAACCGTCATAAATATGATTTCTCCAATTTTCCAGTGGAGATGTTACATTCTCCGGACAAACTATATGTTGGCTTCACTGTTTAAAACACCAACGAAATGCACTACCCTTTCACTTTTATTATTTATTCATCAACCCCTACATATGTTTCGGTCTTATATAAGGCCATCTTCAGGGGGTTCCTAAACTACGTTCAATTTTGCATCCAATGTTACATCTGCCATTATAACTAGTCCAATGGACTAGTTATAATGATGTTTTAAACAGTGAATTGGAAAAATGCACAGTGAGACTAATATAAAATTTATATGTTGGCTATTTATTTATTTATTTATTTGACAACAATGTCAGTAGCTCAGACTCTAGCGTTGAATGAATTATAAGTTATAAAGAATGTGCAAGGAAAAGGCTATAGACTACCTTAATTTACTGTTATTCCAGTTGCTTTGAGGAACTAAGAGAAACCACAAAAATCTAATTCAGAGCTATCTACCGAGCAACTTGGTGAAAAGAGTAACACCTTCTGACGTATTCGTGAGCTGATCGTGAGCTGACCGTAAGCTGACCGTTAGCTGACCGTGAGCTGACCGTTAGCTGACCGTGAGCTGACCGTTAGCTAACCGTGAGCTGACCGTGAGCTTACTCACAGTGTGAAACAAGCATACGGATAGTTAGCATCTAACTGGAACGTTCAAAAGAGTCTGCTCACGAATAAAACTCAGAAGGCGTTACAGTTTTTACTAACCTGCTCGGTAGATGGCATTATAACACAGAAGACCACAATATGAACAATAAAGTTGGAGAAAAATTATAATTTTATTAACCTCTTTGCTACGCGAATAAAACTCTGCACACAAGCTGTGTTAAGGAATTTTACCCTTCTACCAACTAAGAGTTTACGACTTGTTCGTTACTTGGGCCCTAAAATTAACTGTTACGAGCCTCCGTATCTGCACAAGAAAGTATTCGTAACACAGAAGGGAGACACATGCCTAGCTGTAAGGGACGATCAAGTCTGGGTTTTAGAGGAGTATGGGAAGCAAGGTTTGAGACTTTACGTTAACACGATGTCGTCTAAAAAAAGTGCACTTCCGGCTTTTATGACGCTTGGCGATATAGCGGCGATGTTAATTGGTTCCATACACCTGAGCCATGGTGATGGAACCATCAGTGGCCCTCAAATATATAGCGTAGTTCAGACAGTACTCTCTGCAAAAATATTAATATTCGTAATGCATTATATTAAAAAAAATTATATAATTTATAATTATTGACAAGCGTTTTGTTTAAGTAACAGATAATGACGCATTTAATTAATAACGGCCACCATTTTTAATAGCCGATCCCAGAGGCCGCGGGTTCTCAGGCGTGGGTCTGCGGCCGCTCGCTTGCTGTAATGGTGGGTTCGAATTCCGCCGAGGGCATGGATGTCTGTCTCTTGTGAGTGTTGTGTGTTGTCAGGTAGAGGTCTCTGCGTCAGACTGATCACCCGTCCAGAGGAGTCTTACCGAGTGCGGTGTGTCTGAGTGTGATCGTGAAGCGTCGATAGTAAGGAGGCTCTGGCCCATTAAGGGCTGTTGCGCCATGGGGCGGGATCATTTTAAATAAAGATAAATATATTACGCATGAAAAGTATATTAGATAGGTAGCATTTACGTCAAAGATAAGTAAATGATGCATTATAGCATTACTTGCTAGCATTTTCACTACATGGTATATGACATTGTCAATCTAAAGAATAAAGGCTGTTATACTTACCACCAGATTTAATATCAACTCTGCATTTTCTCTACACAGTTTGTGTTTCATGCAATTATTACAATAAATAGCTATTTTTATTTCGCTGTACAACATTACCTGGTTTGCCTTTCTAACGAAAGCTCACTGCTTCCACTGAGTTACGAACTTACATAATACGTAATGTAGACTAATTTTATTGTCCAATGGTTTAAATTATCGTTGCTTTTATTTTTGTTATGCATAAAATTGGCGCATTAGTTGCAATCTCTGTTTTCTGGAAGTGAGGCATTGTGGATTGACAGGGTGACCCAACGTTTTGCAAAAAAAAAGCACAGCCTCCATGTTCAATGCAGAGGATTAAAATACGCTCCTTCCAAACTTTGGCAAGTATTTACGAAATACATTGTCTCACATCCGGTCGGCAGACGATTGCCTTCATCCTCACCATCACGAAAAGTCAAATTCTTACAGACTTTTTCCTATTTATTTCTTGCATCAGGTTTCGTAGTTCTGTCACATACACGGGTTGACTGTAAAGCCAATAGGACCCAGTGAGTGGCGAGGCTACATGTATAAGCTGGACAGATTCATGCTTGTCATTGTTCCTCAGCCGAACAATTATGACGTACTCCACGTCATACATAATACAGCATGACAGCATTTTGTACTTCCGGTTTGTGCGTGGCTTCACTTCCATTTTACTGGTGGTTGGGTTTAGGCCAAGAAAGAATTCCACCAGTAAAAAATTAGAACATCTAATGAACTGGGACAACAAATTCGAAGTGTAATAGTCTTGGAATTTGTACACCGTCTAATTTTTTACGTTTCGGAAGAACAGCCGGCTCTCGAAACTTCGTGCTTCATGAAAAATGACGTGATGGACAAAATAAAAAAAAATAAGATTATATCAGTGAGTCGTATACCTTCGTCAACGCCCTATATAGTCGGATTAAGTCTGTAGTAATTTTTCCACTCTTTTTTTATATATTATGTTATATTTATATCTAACATTATGATGTAATCAGAGGCATTTACCGATTTACATACGTTTTAACAAAACTGACGCTATGGAAAAAAGGCACGAACTCAGTATGGCTGTACATTTAAAACGAATGACTATCAAAGGCGAATATCTGTCAAAGACATTTCTAAGCACACAAACGTGTCAGATGCACATAGTCTTAACAGAGCGGGCCACGTGATATCTATAGAAAAGTTCAAAAGACTGCAACAGATTCTTAGTCCTAATTAAAACACGTAGAAGAGAAATGTGCCGTGAGAAATCCCATGCTTGGTCAAGTTATTCAGATTTATCATCTCTCCGGTTTACCTCCGTCACATAAAACACGTCCCCTTCACACAGTAGTAAGTCTCGCCTCTCTTTTTCGTAGGCAGTAAAGCCCCTCTCCAACTAATACGCTCACCTCAACGTAACTCGTTAATTCCGCGCTCTGTGACGGGGGGGGGGGGGGGAGGGGGTGGAAACTTCACCGTTAATCCTCTGCAGGTTCGCCCTTTAGCTGGCCTGTCAGGCCGTGGGGAGACCACAGAGGTCAGCACCAGCTCATCCGCGCTGCAAATTAAATGACATGGGGCCATGCAAAAGAGCTCTTTAACTATTAAGACAGTGATGGTATATGAAGACCTCCGGTTGTCAATGTGACGGAAGAGGGGTGGGGAGGGGACAGGGTTTGGACAGGATACTGATGACGATGGCGAAGCTTGAAATGTAATTTGGTACTTTGACAGGTCACGCGCAGACAAAATCATCATCAAAATCTCCCCAATATTACCCTTCTATATCCCCTGCTTCCCTAACCCTCACAGCGTTCGAAAAGTTTCTTTATTACTCGGAAACTAACCTAATAGTTTTCTTTTTTCGCACACCACATTTCGTTCCGTACATAAAATGCTACAACTTTGTCAACCCTCAATCCTTATTTTGTTATGCGGTATAGGAAACAGCCCCAAATTAATCTGACACACCGCTTTAATCCTTTCTTAAGTTTAGTGCTTCCTCTTTAAAACCTGTCATCATCGTGATTATGTTGACAACAAATCAGACTTCACCCCTGCTCCCTCAGACCTAATTAGTAGATGAGCATCTAATCTGGTGCACATGTCCTATAATTATGCCGCTGTATCATGTTCCATGTTGCTGGGCAGGCAGCAAATAGGTCAATGTACATGTTGAGTTAAGCAAAGCAGACTCAGAGAATCTAGACAGCATAGAAAACTTTGTACTTATTTAAATAAGTTAGGTTGTAATTTACACAGGATTGTGCCTACCAATGTAAGGCATATGGTCAAGTACAGTATGTTCCAAATCTGTGTATCGCATTCTTCTAAATTACCCAACATCTTATTACAGTTTGACTAATATATAATTTCTATTTCCTCATTCTCAATTTCTACATAGGCTATTATATGTACTTCCTTTACCTACCTACCTACATTTATCTTTAACTAAACAACTTTCTACACATTTGATATGATTGTTGTTACTAAAAAATCTATTACTTTCTCACACGATTACGCTACAATGAATCTTCCGTGTGCTGAATTACACAAAGCGCAATAAAGGGTTATGGGGGGGGAATGAAAGTACAGCTCCACGCATTCTTAAATTCCGCATGTTTTTTTCCGCATTACCACTGGGAGAGAATTCCCGGAAATCATTTAATAAAAGGCTGCGGGGGAGGGGGGGGGGGGCAGGACCCGGTCTGGAAGTTTTACAGAAGATACACATTTTGACTCTGCAAGGGATTAAACCATGATTTCTCGATCGTATAGCTCGTATCCGTGTTAATTACTCACTCATTACTAATTATTTCTTAGGTAATGATTTCTCTAAAGTAAAAAAGAGATATTTGCTATGCACATTTTATTCCTTCTTTACACAAAGTGGATAAATTGAATTTGTGTTTGAAAGAACGTTGACCATTGGCCAGCGTTTCATTTAACAAAATTCGGTGGGTTGTAAACGACTTCAACTTTAGACACCCTTACCAAAAGCCGTGGTTCACATTTATTTTACGTATATCTGCGTAACAGAATTAAACTTTAAAAACACTTAAATATGACATTCTATTAACATTTAGAATGTCAGAGTGCAAAAAATTTTCGTACTGCGGTATACTTTTATTTTCCTAAATTGTCACGGTTGGGAGTACCATTTTTCCTTTTTTGTAAACGTCCCTTCTGCCTTGTTGTCTTTCCTTAAGGCACACGGTAGGCTAATGGGACAAACATGTTGTCTTTTCCCCCATATTTCGGCTTTAAAACACGAGGATAAATTTTCCGAAACTTGGTATTAAAATTTGTCATTAGATGTCATTCCAAGGCCGAAATTTTTAATTTTCTGCACTCATTAACAAGAACTAGAAAGACGCCGAAACGTTGACGTTCAAAAAATTTCACCGTCACTTATAGTGATATCTCTATCAAATATTTTATGAAAAGGAGTTAATACTGAAATAGGCATCTAATTTGTCACAGTTGATTTGTGTCCTTTCTGTATAGTGGTTTTACTATTGCAACTTTAAGACCGTTGGGAAAAATGTCTGTATATAATGATTAAATGTATAGCTTAATGGGCGACGAATGAGACATGCACAAGCTTTTAAGATTTTTCTTGTTATTTCATCATAACGTAATGCGGTTTCTGGAAGCTGTTTCAAAATTCTTTATTACTGTTAGTTTCATGGTAACAAATGATGAACTTTTAGTCTTAATTCACCGCGCATTTTTGTATTATAGACAGTTACCAACAAATGCACAAACCATAAATAAAGGCATAAATCAACCTTTTATCATAATTAAAACCCTACACATGTTTCGGCTCGCAAGGAGCCATCATCAGGGATTACAGTGGTGCTTATCAAATGCTGTGTTGGTCTGTTGACAAGTGACGTCAACAGACCAATGCAGCATTTGATAAGCACCACTGTAACCCCTGAAGATGGCTCCTTGCGAGCCGAAACATGTGTAGGGTTTTAATTATGATAAAAGGTTGATTTATGCCTTTATTTATGGTTTGTGCATTTGTTGGTAATTGTCTATAAATGACGAACTGTTGGACCTAGACATATGATATTTCGAAAGATTAAAATTTTGTGTACATTATGCGAAAAAAAACACATTGTTTGGAAAAATTACAACTTAGGAATTTGGCAAAATTTTGATATACCCGAACAACTTTAGTAGGCAGACTTTTAGCTAAACCAATAATTTATCAGTAATATAATTAATTCAATTCAATTCAATCAATTCAACAAGTCAATGTGTATTTGTTAACGTGCAGGCTTAACGCACAAGTGCCAATTATAATGCCAGCACAAAGACATCAAAACACAAAAACAGTACAAATACATAGAAACAAAACACTAAACAGACAAAACAAAAACAACATCGATAAAACAAACACACTTACAAAACAAAAACAACATTGTTTAATAATAATAATAATAATAATAATAATAATAATAGCCGATCTGAAGGTCTAGAAGTCTATGCATTCGTGAAACGATCACATTTAAATTAATTTCTCACGTTTGTGACGTAACGTCTTGTAGCCCATCACAAAAAAAAGGCAGCCATTTTCTCTGAAACGTCCGTTTACTCATACCAGACTACACGGGATTACATCCGAGAAGATTTTCATCTTCATCGATTTGAGAAGTTCTGCCCGAAACGTCTTGCAATGTATGTGGTTAGTTTTGCCTGAATGCCATTCTAATTTAAATTTCATAACCAAAATGTGTACCGAATATGAATTCCAATAACTATACAAAGAAATGGGTTTTCTAAAATTACATTACAACATAAATGCAGGCCTCTCTCCTTAAATATTCATTAAATTGAAATGCAACAGACTTTGAGGAAGATATCAGTTTGTGTTACATGGCCTGTAACGTTTTGATAGGCTAATAAGATGGACCTTGCGTTATAATTAGGTTAGCTGAATGGCTTGTCGTTAGCTATATCCCTCTGCCAAAAAAAAAAACAAGTTAAAAATTCCGAGCGCAGAAACTGTTCATATATCAACTTCGCACAAAAATTAATGACACAAAATTGACAATGCTCCCTCCTACGTACACACCTTCTGTTCACAGCATCACATGTTTCCGTTCAATAGAGACCTATAGAAAATAAGCCTCCATCCAAAATTTTCAAAGAGCAATTAATTACGAAAAAGTAATCAATTTTTTTTTTAAAAAAGGGGGTAAAGAAAGTGGTCTGGCTCATCAAGTGCAGGTGCCATGTGATTGGTAGTCCCAGCAGATGCGTGCCTGATAAGTGACGTAGTCAGCTGGCACCCTGACCGTACTGAAACCGTTTCCGATGCACCAGCAACATTTTTATACTAAGTGATTGATGACGTCACGGGTTATCAATCTGTATAGTAGCAAGTGCTAATAACATTAACATGGACGTAATGTTACCCCCTTCCTCTATGAATCTCCCCACACTAGAGCCCCATACTGCCATAACAGATCCTATAATGCAGGCTCGTGTTTTTAAACAAAATATGATCCCTGACGTGGGCTGTTAATTTTAAACTGGGCTGCCTTTTAAATTTGTGTCTTGCCAGTATGTATTCAATTAGTTTGTAATTAAGTTTCCTAAGTAATTATGTGCTTCAGCCCTCGGTCTGTCCTACCGTCGACCCACAGCTCACTGGGCACAGGTACTCTCAGTGTTGGAATTTAGCTCACTAGGCACAGGTATTCTCAGTGTTCGAATTTAGCTCACTGGGCACAGGTATTCTCAGTGTTCGAATTTAGCTCACTGGGCACAGGTATTCTCAGTTTTCGAATTTAGCTCACTGGGCACAGGTATTCTCAGTGTTCGAATTTAGCTCACTGGGCACAGGTATTCTCAGTGTTCGAATTTAGCTGACTGCGTACAGGTATTCTCAATATTCGAATTTAGCTCACTGGTCTCAGGTATTCTCAGTGTTCGAATTTAGCTGACTGCGTACAGGTATTCTCAGTTTTCGAATTTAGCTCACTGGGCACAGGTACTCTCAGTGTTCGAATTTAGCTCACTGGGCACAGGTATTCTCAGTGTTCGAATTTAGCTGACTGCGTACAGGTATTCTCAGTATTCGAATTTAGATCACTGGGCACAGGTATTCTCAGTGTTCGAATTTAGCTCACTGGGCACAGGTATTCTCAGTGTTCGAATTTAGCTCACTGGGCACAGGTATTCTCAGTATTCGAATTTAGCTCACTGGCCAGTATTTCAGTTTCGAAATTTAGCTCATTGGCACAGGATCTCAGTGTTCGAATTTAGTATGCGTACAGGATATTCTCGATATTTCGAATTTAGATCACTGGGCACAGGTATTCCTGTTTCGAATTTAGCTCCTGGCACAGTGTATTCTAGTTTTCGAATTAGTCTCACTGGACAGGTATTCTCAGTGTTCGAATTAGCTCACTGGCCAGGTATTCTCAGTGTTCGAATTTAGCTCACTGGCACAGGTATTCTCAGTGATTCGAATTTAGTCACTGGGCACAGGTATTCTCAGTGTTCGAATTTAGCTCACTGGGCACAGGTATTCTCAGTGTTCGAATTTAGCTCACTGGCACAGGTATTCTCAGTGTTCGAATTTAGACTCACTGGGCACAGGTATTCTCTGTTCGAATTTAGCTCACTGGGCACAGGTATTCTCAGTTTCGAATTTGACCAGAGGCTACGGACAAAGAGTTTTAAGGATCGTGGGTAGGAACCCGACAGGAGGATAAAATTTTCTTTCTTGTACAGAGCCGGAAAGGGCCATCGACCCCACTCAGCTTCTACCATTTGGTACAGGGTGTCATTTCTGCGGGTAAAAGACTAGGGGTGTATTTCACAGTCACCTCAAAAATAGAATCGAGGTTACGTATGTGTTTTTATATAGAGCATAAGTATATACGTCGTACTACACACTTTTAGGGTTGTAGGGTGTTAATAGGAAATATTTGAGACGTCAGCATGTCGTCTCCTCTTATAAGAATTGGTGTGGTATAGTGGCTTTGAAAGTGGGAACACGGATTGTTACTCGGATCATGCCTTTTTAAATTTAATTTCCCTTTCATAGAAGTTTATTGGTTTGCATTGTGTGTATTTGTTAATGGTATTACTTTCATTAATTCACAAGAACTATTCAAGTGGAGGAACCGGCTTCACTGCAGATTGCAGCTATCACCATTTTTTGGCCATACTCTGAATTATTCCTGGCGTGTTCTGGAAGCTTACACACTGCTAGTTTTCCAGTTCAGGTATCAGATTTTCTTCCTTTTCCACAAGGGTATCACAAATCACATTCTTGAGTAAAGTCCACAGAAAATAGATTTCAGTAAAGAGGAGACGTTTCCTCATATATCACCCCTGTCTTAAATTGCCCCCAATTGATCCCGAAAATCCTTTAATGTTTGTAAACAAGAGAGGCAATGTACGTACAAAAGTAACAGCGAGGCGCGTTCGCGTAACCATTGTTGCCGAGGAGAGGCAATAAGTATTACATATTCTGAGTGTCTCTCTGTAGCCTTAGTTATCCAGCATGCAAAGCGCATGCGCCGTAGTATACTGTCATCTGTGGCTTGTCTGGCTCTGCGGATTTTTCCACATTATCCATAAAAGGCACGGTTTTCGGGAAAACAGTATTGAACATAAAACGTGTGTTTTAATTTTCTCTACAACTTTTGTCCGAAATATTTCTCATTCTGAGAAGAATTCAGAGAGATATTACTCGTATCATAAATACACTTAGGTCTTCATGTAAAGTACCCGTTATTCTTTTCAGATTTTAATGAAACTTGAATTTTTTCGATAAATTTTCGAAAAATCCTCAAATATCACATTTCATGAAAATCCTTCCAGTGGGGGCCGAGTTCTTCGATGCGGACAGACAGACAGACATGACGAAGCTAATAGTCGCTTTTCGCAAATTTGCGAACGCGCCTAAAATTTATCCATTGACAACCCCGTATATCCAACCCCCGATGCCTCTTCGTGGCACAGTACGTAATTAAGTATAGAAACCAGTTTGAATTTGCTCTGAAACACTATTCACACACAACATTTCAGAACTGCACTAATATTGGCTGTATTATTGCAGTCACATTAGTCGTACAAGAGCCGTCATGCTGTTGTTTTAATAGTGTGAAATTAATAAGATTTATGACGATATACCTTGTGCCAGAATTTTCATATTAAGCTCCATAAACATCCGTGAATGCCTCCTGAGTTATTACGCAGCCAGTCACATGGACACAAGGATATAAACTTACAATAAGCATGTCCTTTCTTTTCTAATAAGCTCTATGTGACTGTGGTTACTCTGTCTACCACGTGCTTTAACATCTGACTCTCGTATTTTGTCCACAGTGTATTTGTGTTCTCACTACAAGTACTGATTTTCTTTTTCTAAACAGCAGTAACAGTTTGGTCTTTGTAACGGAGATAACATGCGTCTATTCTGAGATAGGAACTGACGTTTCAGACCCTTCATTCCGTAGTCTTTGTTACGACAAGTCCAGAGCTTCTTCTAAAGCGAATTCTCTATAAAGTGCAATCTAGTGCTTCCTCTTTCAATTGCAAGTAGCCTCTCGTTTCTTTAAGATCATCCAGTAGCTGCTTACTTCTTCTTCCTCGTCTTCCCGTTACTTGTACCCTTCCTTCTATCTTTGCTTCAATAAAGCTTTTTAGAAGGCAGTTCCTACGCAAGGTGTGACCAATTCATTTAGCCCTCATTCTTTTCATTGTATGTAGGATATTCTTGTCCTTGATTCTATGTAATATTTCTTCGCTGATTTCAGATATTACTTAAATTAGTGTTATGCTCAAAGTATTAAATAGGTAAAGAAATTCAGGAGCAGAAGGACATCAGACGGACTATATCATTCGAAGCCGCGAAGTTTCATGCAATCAGAACTACAAAAAAACGTTCTGCCCTTCAATATAAATTATTGCGGCAAGCGTCGCAAGTTTGTTTCATTTCAAGGTAAAAGATCCGTAACTCTTTATTTCTTCTTCTTCTTCTTCCATGGCGTTACAGCCCGGGGTGGGCCAAAGCCTCCTTCTTTTGGGATTTCATCCGAAGGTTTCCTGGTCGGTAAGTGTGAATGACCGGCTCACTGCCCGCACAAGTTTTTGCTCAATCCTGATGAGACTGCAGAGCCATCTGGCAGTCAGTCAGGAGACTTGGGTGAGAAATGGCCGCTTGAATTTTTCTTACGGACACTACTAGTTCTATTCATGCCCGAACGTTCTTTTACATGCCGTAAATCTACGACATGGGACCGACGGCTTTTCTTCCCCTCCCAAGGAAGTGGTGCTCCGGATTTTTATCACCCTTAAAAATCCATCGCCCTCGGTCGGGATCGAACCAGCGAACCTTGGGTCCAGTGGCGAGCACGCTAACCACTAGTCCACCGAGGGCGACGTAACTCTTCATTTAATGACAATTTATCTGTTTGTCATAAGGGCAACTGAATGAGAGCCTTACTCAAATAAAACACATTACACCAACGTGCGCCAGATATGGACTGAATTCTTATAAATAAGGGCAGTAATTTTCGGGCCTTATATATCAGATGCGTAGATTGCTACTTAAGTACCCACGGTTTCTTGATTTTTAATTTACATACGTTCAATAGAAGGTAAAGTTTTCCTTGTCCACGCCATGGAGGCATCTAAGGAGAAAAATTTTATAAATCATACTATTCTTAACTTCGGCACTAGAAGGGGGTGATTTGCCAACTGCCCACCTAGGCCACTTTTCCACCGGAAATTACCCCGGTATCCATTAAATACGAGACTGGGTGAGCTCCAGGGTCGGTCTGGATGTTTTGGAGAAGTAAAAAATCACTTTACGCTGCCGGGATTTGAACACCGGACCGTCCAGCCCATGGTCTAGCCGCTACACTAACAAAGTCATTAGGGCTTTGTTAAATAAAAGAGCCTTTAAATGAGACTTGAGTGTCATGAGGAGGCATAGCTCCAGGCATTCTTCAGGATGGAGGTGGCTGGTAAACTACCCACCCCGGTCCCTTTACTTTACGACGGCGAGCGAACACTAGTGTGGGTACGAATTCTCTGCAAAGCAGAAAATTTCTTAACCCTGGAGCGGAATTTAATCGTTATTTCTCGATTATTCAGTCGGCAGCCTAATCAATCAAGTGACTGATCATTTCTGCTTAGCAAGAAATAAGAAATAAATCGAGGTCACGTATACCTAAGCAGTCATGTACCTTTTACCCTGACATGGAACATCGCGTGATTGCCTATCGGCCCGCCCAATCACAGCTGGCGTCGACATCGAAACTTTATGCCCAATGAAATGCGGCGTGCTTTTACACTACAATCTCATGTAATTGATTATATATGTGTAATTTCCCTTGAAGTTTCACATGCAAAACTGGACGTGTCAAAGTATGGACATACTTTACTCTTCAATATTTTCACAGAATTGATTCAAATTCTTAAATACATACCCAAAGGCTTTTATTTATTCTCAAAGCAGTTTGTTGATCTTTCATCAACTTTCAAGAGCAGGGCCATGTTTTGGACAAGAAAACTTCCAACGCCAGTTCCTCCTCTTATCGACACAGGCCAAACTTTTTCTTCCTCAGTAATTAATGAGCTAATTAAACTACAGATATCAATCAACCAATTGCGAGATTTCAGGCTTCCGCCGCGCTGTAGTTGAGGCCTTCTTTCTTCTGACGCGTTACGTGATGTAAGTTAGTATCTGTTTACCGACGTTTCGGGACAGCCTATTGGTACCAAGGGTCAAAGAGTCGCCACACCAGCTGTGCGGCCCACTTAGCCTTTTAACTCATGGGTATTGATGCGACGTCCCTGAGGGTACAGGCGACAGGGTCGTGAAGCCGACCATTTAGCTATATTGACTCTAGAGGTTAATATGTATGGAGATATACCTCCACTTCCTCTTACGTCTTCATAGCATGGTGCTTAATTAATCACAGGGAGAAATTTCCATTTACCTATATACAATGGAGTTAATTCTTTACAAGAAGAAGTACGATATGTACGATGACAAAGACTGTACGAAGCAAGGTCATGTTTTGCGCCCTGCCAGTCGATCAAACGCCCAGATACATGCACGGAACATGTACAAATCAATTACACAGCAACAACAGCTGATAGTAACACAGCATTATAAGTCTCACCTCTGTTTCCACCCACGTTATTCATTGTCTTTACCGCCCAGCAATATATTTGTCCATATATATTGTTTCAAAGGGCAAGTAATAAGGCATATGTGACAGGTAAAGGTTTGGCTACAAATGTGGTTAAGAATTAATATACTAGCTATGGAATTTGTCGCTGTACGAGAATTAATTTCGGCAGAGTTACTTTACGGAGCTACTAGGTGCCCATCGAATAAAGTTGCCACATTTGATGCAATACGAAGTTGAACTGGTCCTTATCCTCAGCAATACGCCACCAGTTTACACCTTCACGTACCATTCCATAATATCCATTTTACTATTATCCTCTCCCCTTCAGCTGTAAATCCATTAATTTTATAACCTAATTTCTTTATAAAAACTCGTATGGTGTGTTGAGTTTAGTTTGTGGGAAAATTTTGTATGCAGTTCTTATCTCAGCCATATGTGTTACATGTCACGTCGATCGCAAATTTCTAGAACTGAGAACTGTTATAATAAAAATTTTATACTTATCAATATGCAATTTTCTCCAGTTTGTTGTAACTTTTTTTTCTGTATGGCTCGACAGCCCTATATGGGCCTGGGCCTCCTCGTTTCGTCGAGGCTTCACGACCACACACTTTAGACACACCACAGTCGGTAGGATCCTCTGGACGAGGGACCAGCTCGTCGCAGAGACCTCTACCTGACAACACACAACACTCACAACAGACAGACATCCATGCCACCGGTGTTTTTTTTTGTCTGTCAGGTGTTTTTCCCCTTTGATCCATTTTTGTACTGTTTTAAATCCTTTTCGTCCTTCATGTCACTTTACGTTTCATGCTACCGTCCTTATACAACAAACACAACACAAATATCCAAGCCCCCGGTGGGATTCGAACCCACAATCCCAGTAAGCGAGCGGCCGAAGACCCACGCCTTACACCGCACGGCCACTGGGATCGACAGTTTGTTGTAACTTACCTTCCCCTAATTTTAAGTGCAATTGTCAGCACTTTCTGCCAAACAGCTCATGTCTTTGTTCCCCCAACAAGATAAAAAATTAAATTTCATATCAAGTTAAACAAAATCCGAATTTTCATATAAATTTACATCATTATATTTCATGCTTAAAGCGTATTTTGAAATAGCATAATGTGAAGCTAAGCGTGAGGTTCTCTCTATGCTTAATTACGCACCACGCCATGAATGCATATGTGGGAATGCAGGCATAGCTCTAGCAATTCTTAACCGCGCCACTAGACGGCTTCAGACCCGACCGCTTTATCGCCAAGGAAAAATCTTTCAATAAGCACTTAATGGAAGTCTGCGTGAGCCCGAGAGCAGGTTCGGACGTTTCGGAGAAGAGAGAAATCTCTACCACCTTCAGAAATCCACCCACACTTATTTTGTTGTAAAACCAGTGGCCTAGGCAATATACTGACTCAGGACACCCGGCTTTTTAACGAACAGAATGTAAAACACAACATTCTTAACTAAGTGATGGTAGAAATTTCAAATTTTTTGATCATCTCTACAAATAACCTCTTATAATAATAATAATAATAACCTTAACCAGATTATTATTTCTGCCTCATTCGATTCCGGATTATTTACATGGAAAACAAACAACCTGGCATTCCATTATATAACATAAACCAGTGCGTGTTGTAATATATTATGTAACTCGTTTTGTTCTACAATCTTTACCTACGAAAATAGTCTATTTTTACAAGGAAACACAGCAGTAATGGGGGTAGGAGGGGGAGTGGTTACGCGTTATCCTCGTCCCAAATCCAAATTTCGCTGCCTAATATCAGGTTCATATCTTAAGTTCTGTACAGAAGGTTCCGCAGTAATTAGAGGAATATTTATAGCAGTGTAGGGTAATTAATGTTCTCACGTGTTGGGGAAGGAATCTTTGGGCAAACGCGAAAGCGAACTGGAAATTACAATACGTAATTGTTTATTTCTACCAACAAATGCACCAAGACAAGTTGTCACTATTTCTTTATTGAAAGGGTGCCCCAATACGTATTTCGGCAATTATATTGCCATCATCAGGGTTTTTTTTAGTGAGTTGTTACATAGACCAATTCTTATGTTACGTCATAACAGTGAGTCAATATTTGTTATTACCACTTCATAAAATTTGTATAATTGTTGAGTTGCTAAAAGTTATTAAAATTAACAGTAAAATCGAGTGGTATATATAAACTATTTGCTGCAGTATACTTTATTAATTAATTAATGGCAACGTGGTCCTATTTTCCGGTGTGTATTCCAGTTTTGCTGTTAGGTCGGACCTCCTTCCTTCGTGTCTGCGTGGTGCATTTGTTGGTAGAAATAATCAATTATACAAAGATATAATAATAATAACCATGGCTCAACAGCCCTATATGGGCCCGGGCCTCCTCTTACCTCCTCTTTTCGAGGTTACTAAGTCGTGCGCATTCGTGGCAGTTGGTGACTGGTCAACTGGCCGCGCTAGTGTTCTATCGATCGTGATGTGCCTGCCAGAGCCATCTGGCAGGCAGTCAGGAGACTTGGGCGAGAAATGGAGGCAATTTGGCTTACGCAACATTTTTATTCATGCCCGTAAGTTTCTTTTACATAAATAATTGGATAAATCTACGACATGGGACCGACGGCTTTACTTCCCTTCCGAAGGAAGTGGTGCTCCGGATTTTTATCACCTTTAAAAATCCATCGACCTTGGTCGGGATTTTTTTTTTTTTTTTTTTTTTTTTTTTTTAGTTCCTGGGTTTTCCCCTTTGATCCATTTGTACTGTTGAAGTCCTTTTTGTCCTGCATTCACCTTATGTTTCATGCTATCTTCCATATATCTAACTCAACACAAACATCCATGCCCCCGGTGGGATTCGAACCCACGATCCTAGTAAGCGAGCGGCCGAAGACCCACGCCTTAGACCACACGGCCACTGGGATCGGCTGTCGAACCCGCGAACCTTGGGTCCAGTGGCGAGCACGCTAACCACTAGTCCACCGACATTATACAAAGATGTACGGTGAATATAAAGTGAAGTACAATACATAAATTGTCCAAAACAGGGCTACGCTTTGCCAGAATATAGACTTGGATGTTTATTGTGGCTTTGACTAAAAGGGAGGAAATTTATAACATGGCTGTTTTGAGGGTTAGAAGAGAAAAATGTCATGCTCCGCAGCATCATCTGTGTTCATGTGAGTAGCAAATTTGAATGACAGGCGTTCTTCTACCATCTCTGCCTGTGTGTCAGGGGGGCAAAATTTGTTAAACTGAGGATGAACAAGTAGAAACTGCAGTACAATTCGCCTCTACACATACACTAAATACCACTTGTCACAAATCTGCTCTCTTTATCTTGTTGAGGAGGAGCGTGTCACTAGCACGTCCGTGCGGGATGTCGGTACTGAATAACTTGCTGTTATTGCCAGAATCCTAGCAATGGAATTGTAACGAAGCATTTAGATTTGAGATCTTCGCTCTTCTGGGACGTGACCCAGCGTGAATTGGTAGCTAGTTATCGACGTTTCATGACAACCTATCGGTCCCATCTTCAAGTGTCAAGCAGTCCTGACCCTGTTTGCAATATCGGGACGGGGATTCAGTTGATATGCATAGTTTGGGCACTATAATACACTGTTTTGCTCTGTGGTCCAGTTTAGGAATGCGTATGCTTAAATTTGACCGATTCTGAATTTTAGGTATCTTCTTAAACGTGTTCGCGAAATTGTAAAAAGCGACTATGAGCTTCGTCATGTCTGTCCATCTGCGTGGAACAACTCGGCTCCCACTTCACGTACTCTGATGAAATTTGATATTTGAGAATTTTTTTAATATCTGTCCAGAAAATTCAAGTCTCAATAAAATCTGACAAAAATAACGGGTACTTTACATGAAGACCTATGTACATTTATGATATCTCGCTGAATTCTTCTTAGAATGAAGAATGTTTCAGAAAAAAACCTGTAGAGAAAATCAAAACACATATTTTGTGTTCAATAACATTTTCCCAAAAATCGTGCCCTTTATGAGATAATGTGGAAAAATATGGTAGAGCCAGACAGGTCACAGATGACAATACAATACGGCGCATGCGCTTTGCATGCTGGATAACTAAGGCTACAGACACACACTCAGAATATGTAATACTTATTGCTTTTCCCGTTGACAATGGTTACGCGAACGCGCATTGTTACGGTATACGTACATTGCCCGTCTTTTTTAAATATAATTTTTCGTGCAGTAAGAAAAGTACGTGGTTCAATTCCTAACAAATGCGTTTCTGAGATAAAATTATTTTTTTATTTTCTTTCCTTCAACTTTCTTGCAAAAACGCTTTTGATCTTATAGCGTCGATGGAGTCGGCCTTCCCCTAACGGAAACATTAAAAAATGACCCATTTCCTCCCTAAAAAAATTTTTTTTTTATTTAGTTTCCCGCTATTATTAATAAAGAGGAACGGACAGACAGAGTGATGGAGAGAGGGAGATGCAGGAGGATGGACGGAGGAATGGCGAGTTAAAGGAATAACGGACAGGCAGATGGAATGAAAATGTAAATTACACATGTATCGGAATTAGGTATGTGCAATAAATGAGGAAGATAGAATAGAGATTTAGTTAGTATAGACGAATGCTCAAGATCAGTCAGGCTACGGAAAGGAATGAATATTATTCAAATGATAAACTTGCCAGCAACATTAAACATGCTTAATAAATAACAACGGTCGCCCTCGGTGGACTAGTGGTTAGCGTTCTCGCCACTGGACCCAACGTTCGCGGGTTCGATCCCGACCGAGAGTGATAAAAATACGGAGCACCACTTCCTTCGAGGGGAAGTAAAGCCGTCGGCATGTAAAAGAACCTTACGGGCATGAATAGAACTAGTAATGCTCGTAAGTAAAATTCAGCGGCCATTTCTCACCCAAGTCTCCTGACTGATGCCAGATGGCTCTGGCAGCACGTCAGGATTGAGTTCAACAGCGAGGCCAGTGGGCTGGTCACCCACTGCCACAAATGCACAAGACCAAGTAACCTCGGAAAGAGGAGGCCCAAGCCCATAAAGGGCTGTCGAGCCATGGTTATTATTTTTATATTATTATTATTATTATTATTATTATTTTATTATTAAGAAATAACACGTGAATCACTTCGAGGCCAAGTGATTAACAAACATGCAAAAAGAAAAAGTGACCACATGATATTAGCAAAAAAAGAAAACTTTCATTACACTCGAAGTGGAAGAAAGGTACTGCCCGTCCATGAAAGAGATGGTACGCTGAACTTGTAAAGGAAAAAAATTTTGTATCCTAAAATAATGAAGATTTTCGAGTAGATATTATCGGATTTAAGACAACGACAATATTTGTGTTATCTCCTCACCTGCCCCTCTGTCTCGATACAGAATGCCCCTGTATTACCGCGCAAGTTATAGTTATGCATTCACTATCTACAGCTTTTATTGCACAGTCATGACCGGACAAACGTGTTTAGACCTCAAAAGCTTATCGGTAGGGCCAACCCTTTCATTTATTTGTTTAAACTTCCAAAACCAATCCTTGTCTAAACTCGTTAAGTATATACAGTAGAACCCCCGTATCCGCGGATTCGGTATCCGCGGTTTAGTTATCCACGGCTTACCGTTGCCCGAAAATATTAACATATTCACTGCCAAAGTCGACAATGGTCGATTTCAGTATTTACGTTTTAATTTGCCAGCGTCGACTTTAGTCGATCTAAAGTTTATCTGCGCTTTTATATATAGGGTTCGCTACTATCGCGGTTTCAGTTATCCGCGGTTTACCGTTGCCCGAAACTATTAACACATTCACTGCCAAATTCGACCATGGTCGATTTAAGTATTTACGTTTTAATTTGCCATCGTCGACTTTAGTCGATCTAAAGATTACTCTGCGCTTTTATATATAAGGTTCGCTACTATCAGCGGTTTCGGGTATCCGCGGTAGGTCTTGGAACGTATCACCGCGCATACGGTGGGACTACTGTACGTATTAAGTATTGCATATATATAAATATAAAACACATGTAAATAAAATACATTAAAATCTCACTATTTAAATATTTTACATATTTTAGAATCATTTTATATCATTCGTGCTTGCATATCCACTGTAATCTCACATACGTCTATTAAAATGTTAGTGAGAAAGAAATGAGGACAAGCATAGGAGTTTTAGAAGACGTATAACCGAATGCACTAGATATCCAGTTATGAACTACACAAAATATTTTCCACATGTGCAAATTTTATACGATTTTAGTCTTTCACTGTTTTGTATAATTATTTCCAAGGCTAGGTACAATTTTAAGCAGCTCATACAGTCACTGATATTGGAGACAGATATAAACAGGCGAAGTATCGAAATTCTTTCCTGCAGTTATATGAAAACTTTGTACAATAAAATCTACACATGGTGTGGCAATTTCTGGTTTATATGGCTGGGCACATTTGAAATAACAGCCCATAATACTCGTATATAGGGCTTCTCTTAACTGTGGACTCTGCCGAATGCACATAATTGGGAAATAAACACTTACAAAGAAGCCGTAACTTATTGTAATAATTTTCATCACAGAAAAAATAATAATAAATCCGAAAATGGGAACGGATTATTTTACAAATGAAAGAGTCCAGGATACATATTGTACATGAACAATAATTATATACATTAATGAATGATATATAACTTCATGCAGTTTGTGAGCACTGTATATAACCTTATTTTAGCTTTGCCTTTCATAAAATGATTACGGGGAAAATCCGGCGAAACGTGGAACTCCGGCTGCCATCACAGCATGTTATCATCATTGCCATCGCACAATTTAACAACCTACTATCTTACATTTTGTTAACGGATTTGGGGCAGTGAATTGGCGAACCACAACTATAGAGATTTTTGTATGAATTATGCTTTACAAGCTTCTGGTTTGTGAACTAAAATTTATCTCATTTGGGGACAGCCAGTTGCACTTTTGAGTTCCCACAGAGAACAATATAAATTACCTAAACAAATTGTCAATTTCGTCAGGGGTTAAAGAGTTTTCCTCTACAAAATGTGCCCCATTTATTCTTGCGTTGAATTCTGTAAGATCTTTCTTACCTCGGCTGAGCGAGTACCTTCGCCTTTACAGGAAATGCAGCCCGTGAAGTAACAGTCTCAAGGTCATACACATTACACTGAATTTACTTAAAAGTATCAATTTTTAAAACACACAGGATATGTAACACACGAAACGATATGTAATTCCATACTTCGCAACACATGCTCTTTGAAGTTACCAACACAAATGACACTAATACAAGAAACGTTTTCTTTACCGGGAAACAGTTCCGAGATTAATGCGCTGCCATGCTGAGACCTTCATTTGTCTTCTTGTAATCGGATGACTTCGGCAGAGAGATCGATAATTATCGACGAGCTGGCCTGCAAGGAAGTAGGAAGGGGAAGGGAACAGCATACATGGAGGGGTTTAAAAAAGTGGAGGAGGAGAAAACGTGTATTGCACGTTAGAGTTATGAGAGTCCCCAAACGTATCCTTTAGCAGCTAGTTACAACCTGTTTCAAATCCGTGTTAATTTTTGTAGCTATGATATGCTGTTGTGATTTAAGAGTAACAAAAATCTTATTTTTGTTATTATTAAAAGCTTTATTGACAGTACCAAGTTACATCAATAGAGAATACAAGAAATGTTGTGCCTTTAACCAACGTCCATTATCGCCTATGAGCAGGAACTTAACCCTGGCCGCCATGAAAAATCTTATAGTGTTAGAGTGAGTCAAAGGAAAGGTTGCTTTTTGTTTCGTAAATATTTACTACCGCAAAATAAGGTCCAGAGCTCAGTAAGAATAGCAACTACGTTAGGGGCCGCACGACTTACGAATTGGGCTTCCATTATAATGAGAGATAAGAGTTTTTCTTCTTTGCCTTAGAGTCAAGACCTGCTTGGGAACCACCCATGCTGATCAGTGGGTACAAGGGCCTTTGTTCCACTGGTAAGTGACCGGGGTCTGTGAAGCTGACCACTAACACACATCTAGTGCAGATGTTGAAACTGCGCGGAATTATACCACCACCAATCCGTATGTTTTCAACGCACACCGGCAAATTTACTTTTTTTTTTCGTGGAGAAAAGCCCCGCAGCAGAAGCTACGGACGCACCGCAGCCTTAAGGCTTATTGTGCAACCCTGTGATGAAGATGGTTAGTTTTTTTCGTTTTTCCGTGTAATGGAGCACCAGTGGAATGAAATTGACAGGGAAAACCGAAGTACTCGGGGTAAAACTCGTCCCACTACCACTTTGTCCACCACAAATCACACAGGAACTGACCCGGGATCGGACCCGGGCCTCCGCGGTGGGAGGCCGGCGACTAACTGCCTGAGCCATGGCACGGCCCTAAATTTACCTTTCATCGAAAAACAAGCTTTTGCCCAGTAAAAGGTAAAGGTAAAGTTCACCCTAGAACAGGCCATAAAGGCCCAAAAGGGAAAACTAGACGTGTAACTCTACTCTTTCTTTAACCTCGGCGCTAGATGGGGATGGGTGATCAACGCCATGCCCCAGCCGCTTTAACCCCGGGAATGACCCGGTACCCATTGTACAGGAGGCTGGGTAGGCCCCAGGGCCGGTCTGGAGGGTGCTGAAAATCTCGCCCCCCCGACCGGGATTCGATCTCCAGACCGTGCATTCCGTAGTGAAGAAATTAGGATTAATATACCGGATGTGAAACGCAGAAAACTTGATGTCAGTAGGAACAGAACTGCTCTGTGATGTGACTCAGCAAATAAATTATAATACTAAATTATGTTACTGCAAGAATTTTTCTATAAATATTAGGACGATACTAAACGCTATGACACTACTAGTTACGCAGTCTCTATCAGTCTCTCTTTACTCCCTGACTTCTAGATTTGAATACTCTGCACAAAGCTTTGTTTTGAAAAACCTTCAGTCAACGTTTACTGTTAGACAGAATCGCAGCTGTACAAACGAAACACAAAAGTCAAATTCTAATTCAGTAAGTGGTAGGTACATCACGTTGTCACAGCACTGCATAAGACGACTGTTGTCTTTACGAAACGTGTACTTTAATATTAAGTAAAGCAGTCCCATACAGGCCTAGGAAGGCCCTTAGGGCTCCAGGAGTTCGAGGCTCCCAGGTTTTTAGACAATCGGCACATGAAGGTGGTAAGGTTGTCAGCCCTACGCACCGGCGCCTTTACCCCCAGGAAAGATAGAGGCTGAGTCGACCCAGGGCATTGTGCGACCGAAACGATTATGTCAATGAAAATTCCAGTGACACCATCGGAATTTTTTTTTTTTTTTTTTTTTTTGTATTAATTCTGGTTTTCCCCTTGATCCATTTGTAGTTGAAGTCTTTTGTCATGCATGTCACCGTATGTTTCATGCTATCGTCCATACATCTAACAAACACAAACATCCATGCCCTGGTGGGATTCGAACCCACGATCCTAGTAAGCGAGCGGCCGAAGACCACGCCTTAACCGACGGCCATGGGACGGCTTTCCGCGACGTTCGGTTTGTAGCGCAGTGCCTCAACCAACTGCGCCACCGCAACCCCCACTTTAATATTGGTGTACCAAAGTTTTAGAGGATGATTTCTCTTTCATCAGGGTACATGAGTGAAGTGTACCCTGAAACATACGTAAAATACTCTTACCACCAGAGTACAAGGAATCACATAACATAAGACAGCAATCTTTGAATTTCCAGAAAATTTAATACCAAATTTAAAAATTCATTCTCTTTTGTTTTTGTGACAAGCAGCGCCGCAGATGAGAGACTGTGTGAACTATTCCCCTTGTACTCTGAAATTCGACGTCATTGTTGAAGCGTCACTAATAATGAAACAGCATGACGAGGGGTTTGAGAGGGAGATGAAGGGAATTGTTCTTCTCAGGAAGCGTGACGGCGCCGGCACGTTCGATGGCCCCTGGGCCCCTTCACCCCCTTCCAGATCTATTAATCGACTCCCTTAAATCATTCCAGTATTCGTAGCATAACTGGCCATAGTAGCCTAAATCACATTTAAAATTGCAATGACTTCATTTGAACCTGTTCTGTGAAGCGGGGATGATGAATGTAATTCAATTATAGTCCGTGCCGTGCAATGTGTTGGTGGCTGTTACACGTAAAGCAATATTCGTATTACAGAACAAAGCTCCAGTAAAAACAGTCGTCCTGTCATTTATATTGCGACTCTCACTGAGTTAGTAATCAATCCTTTTTAGGTGCTTTTGCAAAATTGCAAAAAGCGACTATTAGCTTCGTCATGTCTGTCTCTCTGTGTCCATGGAACAACTGAGCTCCCACTGGACGGATGCTCATGACATCTGATACATACGTATTTTTCGAAAATCTTTCGAGAAAATTCAAGTTTCATTATCACCTGAAAAGAATAACGGGTACTTTACATGAAGACCTATGTACATGTATGGTAATGTCTCGCTAAATTTTTCTTAGAATAAGAAATATTTCAGACAAAATTTGTAGACAAAATCAAAACAAATATTTTGTGTTCAATAACTTTTTTTTTTCTTTCGAAAATTGTGCCGCTTATGAGATAATGTGCAAAATATGATAGAGCCAGACAGGCCACAGATGACATATTAATACGGCGCATGCGCTTTACATAATGGATAAGGAAAGCTACAGACACACACTTATAATATATAATACTTATTGCTTGTCAACGGCAAAAATTTTTACGCGCACGCGCCTCAATATTGCGTTACACGTGCGTTACTTGTCTATATTTCCATGGTTTCAGTTACATAATACAGAGTGTGGAAGAGATGGGAATTAGAAATATAAAACTCAAATTACGACAGACCTCTGAGGATAATTTTAAAGGAATTACGCCTTTCTCAATTGGCTGTGCTTTATTAAAAAACAATATATCAATACGATACTTTGTCAGGTGTATTGTGCTGACCGCAGTCTGCACTTAACACTTAACTTAACACCTTTATTTTGTACAATTCTGAAAAAAAAGTCACACAAAATGGAAGGGATACAAAATGAAAGAAGTGAAAGAACTGAAGAGTTCGATTAATTGTTTCCTGAGTTATACAGGGCATACACAAATGATTGGTGCGGTTTCAATGTATATTATATGAATGCCGCACCATTCTTTTGTGTATGCCTGTACAATATTCTCTGAACTCTACAACTTTCGTAACGTCGACTGTAAAATGACTGAGTAATTCACGAATTAGACAGGATTAGAAAGTAAACGGGGGGCACGCGGTGGCGCAGTTGGTTGAGGCACTGCGCTACAAACCGGAACGTCGCGGGTTCGATTCCCGATGGTGTCACTGGAATTTTTCAGTGACATAATCGTTTCGGTCGCCCTGGGGTCGACTCAGCCTCTAACAGAAATGAGTACCAGGAATATTTTCTGGGGGGTAAAGGCGGCCGGTGCGTAGGGCTGACAACCTTACCACCTTCATGTGCCGATGTCTAAAAATCTGGGCGCCTCAACATCCTGGGACCCTAAGGGCCTGTCAAGGCCTGTAATGGATTGCTTTACCTTACCTTTGCTTTAGAAAGGAAACGGAGGGGATAAGTCTTAAGACACTTTACCATTTACTAGAGGAAAACCACGAGAAATTTTGGCCAAGATAGCAGCGCCCTACCCGAGATATAAACCCTAGACTTCCCGAATATAACCAACGAGTTCCGGTAAATGACATTTTACTAAGCACATCCCCCTCACATGAAGGGCTTTCGACGTATTCACTCGCTATTCCACACACTTTATTATAATCACTTTCTTAACTCTTACACTAACTTACACGTTACGTTCATCCACGGGACTGCTCCCACCTGGTTTGGCTATATTTGGCTATATATTTTGTACTATATGATCGATGCTCATCTCTTTCTTCAGCCTCAGCCCGTTCCTCACAGTGAACACATTGTCTCAGTTACAAGGACTGCTGCTTCGTCAAGTTCGCAGACAAGAGAAAACCCAGTAAGAATTTCTGTCATGACAACCGGCGTGTGACTCAGTCGCTAACTCACAAAAACGTATTGTGCAAAGTAGATTCTAGGGTAGTTCTACAACGTAAAATTCTTCTGCCTGTCCTAAGTTTCTTTTTTTTTTTTCCTTCGGTCAGGCCACTTAATTTTCATTCAAATACAGGTGATTAATTAAACACCTGTATGTATGTTTGTATGTGTGTATGGATGGATGGGTGGATGGATGGATGTCTGTGTGTATGTATATAATTTACTTGCCTTATTATTTTAAACTTAGGAAGTTGAATACTAATGACAGGTACCAAATGCTGTTACATTCAAATACCTGCATTCTGCCCACAATGCATGTATGAAGTTCGTACAATTCTGAATATGAGCAGTGATTATGTCACCAAACGGCACTGTCCGATTGGTTTTTAAAATGGGAAAGTACAATTCTCTCCTTGAGGCACGAATTTAATTTTAAATATAATCCATAGGTATAAGGCGGTTTTCAGAGGTTTAAGGGAAAATTACTTTGGTGTGAACAGCTATTTATACAGGGCTAGATTTCAATAAGGAAGCGTAAAGTTCTTTATTGTAATGATTAGAGAATACTCTCACACTGTCTTAATACAAATTTGCAAAATAATAAGTAGGTTATACGAAGAATTGCGAAACTTACATTTCCTTAAAAAACGCCATGCATTTGGTACAGTCTGATGAGCTGTTAAGCAAAAAGTAAAATCACTTTTCGATCTAATTAAAAACCACTCTATGACAATATATGGAAAAGTGGAGATATGATTCATTGAATTACCTACGACGCAAGTTGGAGGTAGGTGGTTACCTTTAGACTCCCGCCACTTAGACTCAAGGGAAAAAGCCCCTGGGACCAATTGAATATTAGTCCGGATGGACACCTTTCCTGTCTGGATTTAGGAATGTAAAGTCCCCATTCCTTCTAAGAACCGAACACCAAATCTCCGGTCATCCGACCGGTAGCCTTGTTACTACATCGGACCATGAAAGCCATTATTATTGCTGTGGGATGGGAAGAGTCTGCTGTGGATCGGAACGAGTGACGAAGGATAGTTGCCAGTTGTACTGATCAACAACACCGCAGAAACAACTACAGTGCTGATAGCTTTGAGTGCCCTGAGTGCGGTCGTGTAATTTCATCAAGAATAGGACTTTTTAGCCATAGACGCACCCACTTGCAGTTCTTAAGAATATGAACTTAATATTCGGTAATCGAGTTAATGGATATATATACTCGTATATATATATATATATATATATATATATATATATACAGCCTTATTACTATACTGAGAGGGCGACGGCGACTCTGGTCTTTGGTCAGTTGCAAAAAACTTTTCTACTTAATTTTTTTTAGTCGTCCCCTTCTACCTACTCCGGTTTCCCGTTTCAGTGTCGAGGTCGTAATTTCTTTTCATCACACTGAGAGACACACCACAGTCGGTAGGACTCCTCTGGACGAGAGATCGGCTTGTCGCAGAGGCCTCTACCTGACAACAACACACAACACTCACAAGAGACAAACATCCATGCCCCCGGTGGGATTTTTTTTTTCTGTCCGGGGGTTTTTCCCCTTTGATCCAATTTTGTACTGTTTAAATCCTTTTCGTCCTTCATGTCACTTTACATTCCATATTATCGTCCTTACAACTAACACAACACAAACATCCATGCCCCCGGTGGGATTTTTTTTTTCCTGTCCGGGGGTTTTTCCCCTTTGATCCATTTTTGTACTGTATTAAATCCTTTCGTCCTTCATGTCACTTATGTTCCATACTACCGTATAACACAATACAAACTTTCCATGCCCCGGTGGGATTTTTTATTATTATTATTAATTCCTGGGGTATTCCCCTTTGATCCATTTTTTGTACTGTGTAATCCTTTTTTGTCCTTCATACTACTGTCCTTATACAACACAACACAAACATCCATGCCCCCGGTGGGATTTTTTTTTTTTTTTTACTGATTCCTAGGTTTTCCCCTTTGATCCATTTTTGTTCTGTATTAATCACTTTTCGTCCTTTCATGTCACTTAGGTCCACAACCGTCTTTTTACAACACAACACAAACATCCATGCCCCGGTGGGATTCGAACCCACAATCCCAGTAAGCGAGCGGCCGCAGACCCACGCCTTAGACCGCACGGCTACTGGGATCGGCTTCTACTTAATAAAAAAACGTAATTATGATGCTGTTGTTGAAGTCTGGTGGTTACCATGACAACCGCAAGAGGCACTCATTCCGACTGTGATAGGTGGAAGATTTCGTGACACAGCAGGTAGCTTATTAACATTTTAAGCTAATGATGGATTGTCGCAGGATTACAGCTTTGCTTTCACCGTGCGTGACGTACAGCAGTATCACCAGAGCAGATGCAGATGGTAACTGCTAACATGTTGTTCATAACAATAAAGGGGTAGTTATAACTCGTAGGTTGGTAACTTTAATTATGCTTGTGAAATACAGAATAATAATCCTGAGAGGAAAAATTTGATAGATCAAAGTGACAGAGTCTTTAAGGTTTTAGGTTCGACACTTAGTTGTGTAAATCAGAGCGAAAACGCTTTTTAATCGAATCTTAAAATTTCTTATGTGGGAGTGATCAAACAGCAGCTAGCATTTGTTTTCAGATATTATTTGTAAAACGCCATTTCTTACATAAACAAACATAAAATATATTTCACAATATTTATTTTAACAACTACACAACAATAAGAAGACAATAATTTATAAATGTAATACTCCTCCTACATGTTTCGACTTACAGTGGTCATCTTCAGGGAGGTGGTTAACAAAAGAAAGAGCAGTGGCTAATTATGTTACGGAACAACAAGTTGGATACATTTGACATATATATTTGTGTGCATTTGAAAACATAAAGTATCGTGATACGAACACATGTAACATATTTCCAAGTTTTAAAGATTTTAATATGTATTTTACTCAACATATGTATTTTAGTATTATAATTACACTTCTGTAATATAATTAGCCACTACTCTTTCCTTTGTTAAGCACCTCCCTGACTTTGGCAGGGGTAGGCCGAAACATCTGGGAAGAGTGTAATGTATTTATAAATTATTATCTTTTTATTGTTGTGCAGTTGTTGAAATAAATATTGTGAACTAGTTTACTGCATGAAAAATGGATAATTTTAAATATAAAAATCTATATTCTGAAGGACATTTCAATTTCTGTTCTGTATTACACCTAAGTACTGTAAACCAGTTATGAGGACACCTGGGATATCTCACTCGGTATAATGAGTAGCCTATGGGCACAAAGGTGGAGGAATCATCCTTGGATTCCTGGTAGACTAAAAATATATTTCTCTTATAGAAATTGTCCAGACGGGTTTCGGTTGCCTTTCAGCCGCCCACATCGTGTTTTCTGTCGACAGTACAGAGGCCAGAGTAAGAAGGTGATATTATGAATGCGTGGAGGTATATTTCTACTCTCTCATATGACTTCATGTCATGGTACTTAATTACGCACAGAAACAACGTTCATTTTACCCGGTTCGAGGACATACATCAGAGTACGTTGATTATTTTGCAAAGCGTATCTTTCCAACCTCAACATACAAAAAAAATGTTTCTTAAATGTTGTCGTACACAAAATATACCGTTCATTATTTTATCTCACAACTATCATTTGTCACTTCCCGCTGCTATTTCACCGCCCGTGTGTGCAGTTGGTTAAGTGGGCGACGTTAATATGATAAACGAGCCGAAAGAAATTCACAAGAGATTGTTTTCAGATAAAATGTAATGTCCCTGTCTATTATTCCATTGCGAATAAGTAACAGGATGTTGTCTAATTGACTACATATTTTTCCCCCGATAATTAATATTAAGTAAAACGTAAATCAATAAAATATGGTTATAATTTTATATTTTCCATAATGTGCATTATAATGCGAATTTTTTAAATGTTATCCAACAAATGCACTCAGTTGTCACAGGTTCATGATAATATATTTAAAAATATTGTACTGCTCCATGTTTCGGCCCCTGTCGGCCCATCATAAGGGAGAACATCAGAAGTTATTGCATAAAACAATTACATAATAATACTTAGTTAGTTAGCCCCCATGTCGCTCCAATCGCGAGCATTGGGGGCCTCCTTTCGGAGGTTTCTATGGTCATGTGCGTTGATGTAGCGGGTGACCAGCCCACTGACCGCACAATTTCTACTCAATCCTGATGTGACTGCCAGAACCATCTGGCAGGCAGTCAGAGAAGTGGGTGAGAAATGGCCGCTGAATTTTGCCGACGGGCATTACTAGTTCTATTCATCCCCGTAGGGTTCTTCTACATGCCGTAAATCTACGACATGGGACCGACGGCTTTACTTCCCCTCCGAAGGAAGTGGTGCTCCGGATTTTTATCACCCTTAAAAATCGCCCTCGGTCGGGATCGAACCCGCGAACCTTGGGCCCAGTGGCGAGCACGCTAACCACTAGTCCACCGAAGGCGACATGATAATACTTGGTCTGTTGTATATGTAGATCTGCTGGTAATTATTCGTGTGGTGATCTGTTACACTGGAATCAGTAGATTAAGGCAATGTGTGTATGATAGGGAGGCGTGATAATTGACTTCATTTGTTGCATAATATTAAAAAAATATCAAAATAACAAAAACTAGGCTCTTAACTTGAATGTTTACAATTACGGCGAGAAATCAATTTAAAGATGAAAGGAGTTACTGCCATTATACAACCAGTATAACATGTTAGACACGAAAGGCATAAAGTCAACTTCCTAACCATCCCTTAAATCGAAGCCCTAACTGTACAGCCGTTACGTAGTTTCCCATCTGCCATTGCGGTTCGTATTATATTAGCGAGTACAAGCTGGAAGGCCAAACCATTCACCCAAACTCACACGTGGAATTAACTCTCTTTTCCGGAAGAGGGAAAAGCTAAACTTTGTTGAGCTTGTATCACCACTGCTGCCCCTTCTAGTTATTTATAACCAGAAAGCAATGGTGACCCAAACTTGAGCCCCTCCCTTCTTCATCTCTCGTTTCTGGCAAAATTGGTTACAGAGAAACAGCAACTTTGGCTATCATGATAATGGCGGTCGTCTTTAGGGAGTCAACAACAATACTCAACCCTTTACAACCACCCTTAACCCCGGCACCATATCAACCACAAGTCTTGTGGTCAGCTGCATTGAGAAGATTCTAAATGTGTGTCTCCGAGCCTCTGTACAGATCCGTCTAATCTCCCCATAATATGTGCAATTACCCTTTATTTTAGTAAACTGTTTAATGCCTGTTTTTTGTTCAAAATTTGTGAATTGGTCAAAAAGCCTTGGACGTCTTACCCCTTGAATATGGGACCAATAGGTTGTCCCGAAACGTCAGTACATAATAACCACTCTACGCTGCGTAATATCCCAGAAGATCGCAGATATTAACTACTGATGCTAGTTGCAAAATCTGTAAAATGAAACAATACCTTATTTCTATTCCTTCAATGTTGTGAATACTTTCTGTTTAGCTAGAGTTATGTACACACAGAAACAAAATAAAATAGTGTTCGCTGTTACTTCCACTGTCAAGGTTCTGAAATCTGGTCACGTCACTCACCGCCACGCACGCATGCACACACGCAAATACGCACGTACTGCTGCGATGTAAATCCTGCATTCAAGGGACGGTTTTATCTACAATAATTATACTGACTACATTGTCTGATGATTCAGCATGCAATCCTGTGTGAATACAGTGAAGTTGGTATTTATGTGACTATAACCTACAACTTTAGACTATCCGAAGGAAATTTGTTTTCGTCGGTCATATTAATTAAATCTTGGAATGGAAAATATTTACCGCCTTAACACTTGGAAGCATAAAGTCTCCTAAATTATATACAGCATGGTGGAAAGGTCACTGGCACTAGAGGCAAGTTAAATGTCGAGGGTCAAGTGTCTTCTGCGCCACCCGCTATAAGAATCTAGTTTCTTCCTAACAGTAAACACATTACGTAATTTAAGGTACGAGACACAACAGTTAACATTTTTTAATGAAATAACAGAATATTTTTTGCAAATTAACCAAAGCGGTAAGTATATTAAGTGGAAAAAAATGAGAAGTAATTGTTAAAGTAGGTGGCAAATACAGTCACCAAATAAGATACATTCTGAAACATTTTAATTGTCGTATATTGCACCCATATTTGTTAGATATCTGCATAGCACATCGTTTCGGGATTGAATCTGTTTCCTTTCCCAGGTTAAAGGCTACAATGGATCACATGTTTTATTCTTCCGATGACGGCCCCTTACAGACGTTTGTGAGTTAATACCCAGAAGACTGGTAACTTGGCAACATTTCGTCCACAGAGAAGTTCAGTTACTGTTACATCAGTAGCAATGGGCCCCGTCATTTGACGCGCTAACTTCGACACAAGCGTGACTTCATTCACAAACCACATATAATTGGTTAATTATTGAAATGCACGGTATGTATAATATAAAGCTGTTTAAAGAATTTACCTCACAGAGAAAAAGTACCTATATTAACTAACTCAATGAAGCAGATTCCTTCTTGAGAAGCTAACAGGTCGTCAGCTAGTCAAGAAATTCCCCGCGTTTTATGGAACCCGAAGGTTCATTACCGCATTCACAATAGCCCGCCACCTGTCCCGTACCTATATTACAACATGTATCAAAAGACAAAAAGGGAAATTTTTGTTTTCATATGTGTAACAACGTTTGAAAAAAAAACACACTATTTACCCAAAGCTGGATGGTTCATTTCAAAGTCCATATATTTATATGCGCATAATAAATGGCTAATGAGTGATGCCATTCCTTCATTAATAAGAACCCAAATAACAACACTGTTCTTAATAACAAATTTCTCTTTCTCCATCCCCGTTCATAGTAGCAAGTTTCTGCTTCAGAACTATCCCATAACCTCGCTTATACAGGAATAAATGACCCATGACGAAGAGTTGAACATGATTGCATCCCTTCAGAATCTTCTCTCTTTTCCCTTATAGTCTTTCGTCTCCTTGTCATCTACATTCATAATTACACTACTGGGGGCGATGACACGGAAGAATAGGTCAATTCAAGAAGTTAGTATCGTTATTCATACGCCTATGGGATAGCTGGCTCTCACCATTTCCTTCTCATCACGATGACCCTTGTCTAATGTTTGTATCCGAGCATTCGCTCAAAAATAGGACCAAGGCAAATTGAGATGTGTTTGCCTTTGATAATGCCAAACATGAAGGTGTCCACGGCAGGATGAGACACACTTTGCTCTACCCTTTACTATGAAACTCTAGCAGTAGTATTGGTATGCAAAGTAGTGGTAGGCAGCTAGTGGCACGAAGGATGCTTGACACTACAGTCGGATTCATTCTTTCTGTAGTCCGTCTTACGACAGGTCCATAGCCTCTTCCAAAGCGAGTTCTCTACACAGTGCGACCTAGCGCCTCTTCTTTTAATTTACAGTATCTTCTTTTTTCCTTAAAGCCATCCAGTAGCTGCTTACATCTTCTTCTTCGTGTTCCCGTCATTTCTATCCTTCCCTCTAACTTTCTTTCAATCACGTGCTTTAGAAGGCAGTTTCTACGCAAGATGTGACCAATCCAGTTAGCCTTTCTTCTTTTTTATTGTGCAGTCGGATTATGTCGAAGAATTAAGATTTCAGAGTCACTGCATCGGGAAGTGCTTAGATATGTCCAGACAGCGACAGGACTGTTAAATTTCAGCGAAATACTTCTCGGATTTAAGTTGATATATATCTTGGTGATACTAGTACATAATAGGCTGTTGTTTTTATTTAAATATGAATAAATATGTGTCCAAGCAATAATGCTTGAGGAAAAAACACAGGCCGAGGAAGATATTTGGGTCTGAGAATTAAGAAGTAATGGGAAACTGGAGAAAAGTGCATAATGCAGCTATTCATGACTTACGCTCCTCACAAATTTTTGTTTGTGGACGAAATCAAAGCCATATGGGAGGGGCATGTCGTGCGAATTGGGGAGAAGTAAAATACATGCAAGATTTTGGCGGGAAAACCCAAAGGAAAAACGCGACGAGCAAAAATACTGTTTCCACAAAATGATGGGAATATCTTGACTACCTGAAATCTCTTACGTTCGCAAGAACGACTATACGCCATGCAATTAGTTCTTTAAACGGTTATTTGAATTTGAGTTTTAAAAAAATATTTAGTATATACGTAACGCCAAATATGGATCAAGTTAAAAATATAAGTGGATTTATTTGTAGTTATCTAGTTTAAGAGGGTAATATCATGTTCCACAAGAAATACTGCACAACATTTAAAGCTATTTTGGCGGTATCAATAGTAGGGCCTTCTAACTGTACGCTATTTTGTACGGTAAGTAGGTTCCGACGTTTTGTTAGAGTCGTCTGGCACCCGAAACCGTCCTCCCCATTTACAGGGCACAAGGTACCCTACTAAAAGCAACGTAACCTTATTCGAAAAAAAAAAAATTAACCCTGCTACCCTAAAGACGGATGTTGAATTTTGTCCGAAAACTAATACCATCTACCAGACAATAAACTGTCATATCATACAATACCGTGAGCCTCGTATAAAGCATAGTCAGTCTTTATATGGGCGACAGATTCCGACAGAATTCATTGTGGAAGCATTTTCTGCCTTTTACTGCCTCCGTGCTCGCTGTTGGGCTGTATTTCCCCTACCTTCAGCAGTGAACAAAACTTAGTTACGTGCAGTGGACAGGAGTTTCATCTCTCCTTTCCTAACTAACGATTGGCAAAGCCACGTGCACAGTACATATCAAAATTATTGCAACAGTAGGCAATGCACACCCGATGATTATGTAAGACAAAAAGTATGTCTATCTCAGTCGTTAGACAGACTAGTCTACAGGTTAAAAGACATGAAATCAGCTTTCGGTTCCAAGCAAAAGAAAGAAATATTTCTGTTTATTGTTTCTCCTGACCGCCTCAGGACACAAGCAGTGACCAATCAAATTTTTACGGGAGGTAAATTGGTGGAGGCCTAAAACTGACGATTAAAATCCAGAGTGCTGAGTTAAGAATGCATGGATATATACTTTTACTTCCCAATACGTCTTTATATTGTGCTGTTTTACAAACGGTCGCGAATTTAGTTTTCCTTAATTGCGTAGCCCCAATTGTACGATTTTCTTATGCACTCGTATTTGGTACATCATTGCAGGTGATGTTAATCAGCGTTGTGCCATCAGACGTAACTAGAGCTTGGTTTAATTAACAGTATTTTAATGGCCGTGCCATGGCTTAGGCGGTTAGTCGCCGGCCTCCTACAGCGGAGGCCCGCGTTCGATCCCGGGTCAGTCATCTGGGATTTGTGGTGGACAAAGTGACACTGGGACAGGTTTTTTTTCTCCAAGTATTTCGGTTTTTCCCTGACAATTTCATTCCACCGGTGCTCCATTCCTTGCAAAATGAAAAAAACACTAATCATCTTCATCACAGGGTTGCACAATAAGCCTCAAGGCTGCGGTACGTCCGTAGCATCTGCTGCGGGACCCTTCACCACAATAAAGAAAAGAGTGTTTTAAAAGTGTACAGTGTATAAGGATGGACAGAAGGACGAAAAATGCGAAAGACCTTGATTAGGCTAATTAGTGATTGAACAGAGATCACAACCGGAACACTTTCAATCCCTCCCGGACGTCGTTAAGTCACAGACCTGAGAACTTTTATAGGTTGTACGATAAAAAGAGGACGCGATACGCCATGAATTAAAGAAGCTAGAAATATGAACATTAATAACAAGAATCGAAATATGTCTTTGGGTTTAAATCAATAGTGCACTACGACGATGTATGGAGTAACGGAAGCATAGCTCCATGCATTCTCAGATTTGAACACTTGATAAATATGAGTGGTGGGTTCACTACAGAGTCGCTTTACTTTCCGGAAAAGTAGCCCCCTTTATCCGTTGTACAGGGGCTGTACGGGCAGTCTGGACCATAGGCGAAGCAGAAGAACTTTTGCCTTTGCCGGGAATTGAACCAAGGTTTCTCCGTCCTGAAGTCAGTATATTGATTATACAGGGATTTTAATGACGCTGTTGGCATCTCAGATTATAGACCTGAATTCTCGAATTATAGGATGATCAATAATTAATAAATTGTAACGGATTTCAGGCTTCCGCCATGGTGCAAATGAGATCTTCAAACTTCTGTGAAGTTATGTAGCGTAGATTGGTAGTTAGTTCCGACGTTTCGGGACAATCTATGGGACCCATCTTCAAGGATCAAGGTTTCGGGTCCACGGAGATGGAATCTGAGCGCAGTACAACAGAATATAAAGAAAGCGATATAGGAAAATCATTTTTTTAAGCAACCCCATTACAGGCCTAGACAGGCCCTGAGGGATCCAGGAGGCTGAGGCTCCCAGGTTTGTAGACAATCGGCACATGAAGGTGGTAAGGTTGTCAGCCCTACGCAACGGCCGCCTTTACCCCCCAGGAAATATTCCTGGTACTCATTTCTGTTAGAGGCTGAATCGACCCGAGGGCCATAATGCGACTGGAACGATTATGTCAAGGAATTAATTCCAGTAACACCATCGGGAATCGAACCCGCGACGTTCCGGTTTGTAGCGTAGTGCCTCAACCAACTGCGTCACCGCGCGCCCCCAGGAAATCATAGGAACTCAAAAAAAAATACAGAATATGTCAGTACTCGCGTTATTTCAACTTGGATTCCTTGACCATTGAATATGGGACCAATAGGTTGTCCCGAAACGTCGGTACGGAACCACAATTCTACGCTGCGTAAAATCCCAAAAGAGCGCAGGTCTTATATCAGAACTTACATATATTTAAAGAAACTTAAAGAAATATATGAAGCAATATACCTGGATTGGATTTATTTTGGAACCTTTCATAGCCTGAATTGTACAGTACAGCATTACTGCTTACGGCTACATTACTGCTACCCCTTTATGATCTCTAGGTTGATGTATCTCTAGTTTGGCTTCTGCTGCTGCTGTTGGAACCCATCGTAACCCCTCCCACCACCACCTAACCAGTACTTCCCTCCTCCCAATTTGTCCGTCGTGATCACATTAGGGCTGTGTAATGATTGGGCCCCATCACCATGGCAACCGACGGCACATTAACATCAAAACGTTCCAAGCCTCTCTCGCTCTCGCTCTCTTTTCTGCGGTTTCATGTACTTCCTTATTTGTATGGACTCTGTCGGCTGTGGTGTAACGTATTAAAAAGAGACACTCGGAAATTCCTATATATAAAGGTTCACAGGAATTTTATAGCTGGCTGGCAGTCTAAAGTTACAGTCTATACGATAAAAACTCAGAATAAATTAGCGTCCCTCTTGGCGCATTCGTATCGAAAAATTGTAAAAATATGCCTAACGTCTTTGACACGTCTGTCTGTCCGCAACTGACTAGCCGAAAGCAGTTGAAAGAAATGTAACTAAGCAAAATACCGGAAACATTTTTCATAGTTTAACATATTGAAATTTGTAAAGATTTTAGTTGTGTTGTTTTAACGACGCTATCAGTGAATACGGTTATATGGCGTTGGTGATGAAAGAATGATTATGGAGCTTTGGAGGAATGATGCTGAGAAGACTGAACGTACTAGGAGGAAATATTTTCCCGAAGCAATTTTATCCACCACAAATCCGAAATGGAATGGCCTGTGATTAAATCAGCGCCCCAAGTTGAGAGATCGGCAAAAAAACAAATTTTGTTTAATATCGGAAGTAAATAATAGACAATTTACATGAAAGTCTGCAGGTAATTCTGCACTCATCTTGAGCCTTAATTCTTTTCATATTTGTTATTGGTAAAACGTGTAGAAGAAGCATCTTCAAGGAATAACATTATTTGCATTCCCAAAGCATTTGTGTCTTTTAAGACCATCAAACTAAAGGCACTGAATGAGTGTATAACTAACTAACTAACTAACTAACTCCATGCAGCAGAGTCCTCCTTGAGAACCTAACAGGTCGTCAGCTATCAAGAAATTCCCCGCGTTTTATGGAACCCGAAGGTTCATTACCGCACTCACAAGAGCCCGCCACCTGTCCCTGTCCTGAGCCATATCAATCCATTAGTGTATATAGTTCTTTATCGAAACGTAAGCCCCTTTTAACAAGACCAGGCAACCACAGCAGTTCACAATAACATATTACACAGAACGTTTTACAAAACATTTCACATTTTGTGGTAGATTAAAGAAACAAATAAAGAAATAGCTAAAAAAAAAACTAATGGTAGGTGATTCTGTTCATAAAAGAAGTCCCTTTTTTTTTAGTGAATCAATTTTCGCAACCTGACCAGTCACATAAATTAACACATTTTGCGAAATTTGAAATTTTTTCACGAAAATCTTCATAAAGATTCAAGTCTCCAGGGATGTTATGACGCGTCGGCTGGCAAATAGTTACCAACACTTCCGGATGATGGCAGCTTGTCAACGTTCAGTGTCAAACTTGACGTTTCATAAGGCCTAAATCTTCAGGTAATTTATTATTTTTGTGAAGAAACTGAAGTTTCAAAATATTAATCCACCTGTGTAATTTACAATAGGCGACACATATTTAAACCAAAAAAACCAGTTCCAAAATGCACCTCTGTCTGGGTGACATCCCACGTCCAAAGAAAATATGAGTCACTTACATCAACAGTCCCATATTTTAGTCTTTCCCGTGTTATAGACTTCCCCTATCCGCCCCCCATAAAACGCTTAGTTTATATCTCCCAACCCCCCATTGTTTTTCCTTCCATCAGGAAATTCGATTTCCAAGAGAAGCCATAACGAATCTGTCTTCCTTCTCTCTCATTCACCCTCTCTCACTTTTCTTCTCCATCCTCCTTGCCTTTTATTCTTCCCTGTTATTTGTTCAGTAATTTGCGCTGGTCTCATTTTAATAGTAACAACAAACTATCTCAAGATGGAGGCGAAGAACGACACACGAAGACACGTTGAGCAAGTTCGCAAATGTATACTGCTGTCTTCACAGTGTTGACCAACGTCGACAGAGTTAGTTCTCTGTTTCACATTTCTTGTATTTAGAATTGCTTAATTTCTGCTTTAAATTAAGTTTGTTAACGCTTTGAATATACGAATAATTTTAATACTTTTAAATAATATTTAAAAACCTATATCTTATTTCAAGCAAAAACACAATGTGTCTCCATTACAAAATTGTCTCCCGCCCACATGCTGTTCACAACAAGTCTGCACTGAATTATCAATACTAAGTAACACACGAACTTCTAATTTCTTACCAGATAAATATTTACTGAAATAAATATGTATAAAATATAATCCACGTGATTGAAGGAAAGTTAGAAGGAAGGATAGAAATTACGGGAAGACGAGGGAGAAGACGTAAGCAGATACTGGATGACCTTAAAGAAAAGAGAGGGTAATGGAGATTGAAAGAGTAAGCACTACATCGCACCCTGTGGAGAACTCGCTTTGGAAGAGGCTACGGACCTGTCGTAAGACAGACTGCAGAATGAATGAATGAATGAATGAATGAATGAAAATATAATCGTATACATTTAACTGATGATTCACGTCACTGAAGTATAGTATTTTCTATTAAAAACATCAAATGGTTGACTTTTAGGGAAAAGATAACTTTGATTGTGATGGACAAAACATAGTTTTAAAGATAAAGCAGCATCCGCTGTGCTGTAAAGAGATAAATTTGTTACTATCACACCCCGCGCCGATCCCAATGGCAGCGTTGTCTATCTAAGGCGTGGGTCTACGGCCGCTCGCTTGCTGGGATTGTCCATTCGAATCCCGATGGAGGCGTGGATGTGTATGGTGTGTGTTGTCAGGTAGAGGTCTCTGCGTCGGGCTGATCACTAATCCAGAGAAGTCCTACCGGTGGTTTTTTTAACTGAATGTGATCGTGAAGCCTGGATAATGAGGAGGACCTGACCCACTAGGGGCTGTTGCGCCATGGAATAAAATATACACGGAGTGAAATAATCTACAATCAAGTTAACAGAATATTAAAACGTTCCTTTAATCTATTCATTCTTACATCTACACAGCAATTAGTGGGCCAAATCTTGTCACTCGTAAGGTTTTTAGCTCAACGATCAAGGAAGCAGCGGTCATTAATTATGACATTTGAAGCTACGAGTGCATTTATGAGAGGACTTTGCTTTTGTAAATAAGAATAAAGGGATAAAAAATGGAGCTGACATAGACTATAAATGCGACAATACTATCTGCTGGTTTGTATGGCCAGGGAATTTGGTTTCTTACCTTATCTGAAACAGTAATCTGACAATGTTTGAGAAAAGTGAGCTGTGGAGAATATTTTGAGTTAAGGGGGAGGAAATAAGAGGAGATTTGAAAACATAGCACAAGGGTTGATTTCCGAATTTATACTTTATGCAAAGTACTAATATGATAACCAAACAAAGGACAAGATAGGCGACTATGTAGCACGCACGCAGGAGGTGTCAGCGTTTGGCAAACTAAATAATGATATTCACATAGCAATACTTTTTTTCAGTATCAATATTTATTCAATTATTATGCACATGTTCATAGCCTGTTTACCTCCATACTTTTTATACTCTGGTTTATCTCTTAATGAGTCACAGAACTGAGCAATCAAATTAGCGTGTCCCTCCAATGCCCATTAGCGATGTTTGAGTTTCATTACTCGCATCTTCAACGTTTTATATTCGCCAGCACCCAAACGGGATAAATTTATCGACGTACTCAGAAGACAAGTAATTACTCATTGCGCGTGTCTTTCCGCTGTTAATAAATGAGAAAACAGTCAATGTGTCTGTCAGATAATATTGACAACATAACCAGAGTATCCCTTTATACTCTGAATTGTTTCCTCCAATATCACATATATAATTCCTTTGGGCGCTACCTTTCATGCTTCTGGCAGCTTTCGTATTATTAACAGCCCATGTGTGTTGATTTATGTCCGATTGTACAGGTTTGATTGATGAGCTCCAGTTTCAGCTTCTACTGTACAAACGGCATTACGTAAACAAAAATGGGAACCATTTATTTCTTTTTGCTCATTGTATGTGAAGAGATTTACTTTTTGTCAAATTATAATTAATTCTCTATATCCCACGGGTATATTTATAGACCCTTAGTTAAATAAAAAAAAATCTGACATATTTACGCGAAAAAAATTCATCACTGTATTTGAAGAATCAACGTCATAAATGTCAATATTTTCTCTGTAAGGATATGTATCAACTTCTGCAGGTTATACTTTCGTTTGATGAACTACAGTTAGATGTCACCACCTGCTCACTCTTAAATAGCATAGACCTGTAAATAAAGGTACAATGTAGCTAGACCTGAAACTGTGTTTATTTTATCATCGTAATAAGAAGGTGTAGTGGGAGTGAAGTTGCAGCTCCACGCATTCTAACCCTAGGCACTAGATGAAGATAATTGGCGAGGGTCGAGTTCTGGCTGCTCTGTACCTGGGTAATGAGCCTATGGTGGCCATGGGATAGGAGAATATTTGCAACAAAACAGCTTATTTTGGTGCAAACAAGGATAGAACATTTCTTTCCCGAACCGTAGGATAGATCACACCCTGTTCACTGACTGAATTCGGTAATCGGAGTGGCCACAGATAGTAGGGGCAATGAGAACAGCTTATCACCAGTTTGTTGGTTAATAATTTATCGTAGTGAATTGTTAGTGACGAAAACTGCTGCTTTGTCGTCAGTCCACGAAAAGAAGTCTAAGTGATGGGTCATTATAAAATTAATAATTTGAGCCTCATTGAAACAGACAATACAGTACGAGATTGGAGAACGTTGCATAATAGCAGAAGCTGTGCACCAAACGGAGGAGGATTAGCTGAGGCAAACCATAATAGAGATGAATATAGTATCTGGTAAGTTATGCTGCGTAGTCTGTCAGAATGTCACCAATAATTAGAAGCAATCTGCTAGCTTTATCATAAGGCAAAATGTTGTGTAACCTGAAGATCGAAGCAGTAAGTGATTCCACAATTCTGCATCTTTCAACAAAACTACAAAAAAACCTAATATCTAAGAAAAAAAAAGATTTTTTTGCAATATGTCTCAAACATAAATTCATGCTGCACAGCACATATAAATATTTTTGTCTTCTAGATGTAAGGCAGCGTGTTTTTGTAGATACGTAACATCTTTTCGGGGGGAAAAAAATGTGCTGCTTACAGCTGTAGGGTATTTTTGCGCTAGAGATGAAAGTAGCAATTTCCCCCGAAACGATGGCATCTACTTAACGAAAATAAAGGACGTCATATACTAGAAGACTGTAGTCTTCACGGATATGAATATTTATTATTTGAATCAAACGTACATCATTAAAAGAGTCAACTAAACAGCACACACAACAGTGGGTTGCTCTCGCAAATTCACATTCTTTTGCAGCGCAAAACACACGTAACATTTTACAATAATGCCCCAGTTCGAATTCTCTTTACTCATGTTATTAATATTTACAAAATTATCGACCCTTTTACTTTCAATTGTTTATAATACCCTCAATTACATTTCGTCTTACATAAACATCTCTTAATCTAATTATGGTACACCATAAACTTTTCTTAAACATTACTTCTTCCATCTTCATAGCAAACACTGCGAGAAAATAAAATCTCACACTGCGTCTAACCTAAATTACATTTAAAAATTTAGCTCGTACCTCACAGTAAACACACAGAGTCTCGGTGATAAAAACCAATCAGTTAATGCTGCACAGGAAAACAATCGCTGTTTTTTTCACGTAACCGTATGAAAAGCATACATACACTATGTGGATAAAATGTAGATTTTCTAATAGTAAAGCAGTATTAAGAGGATGGACGTCGTTCTGCGGTAGAAGCACAGTAGTGCTGAATCTAAGGAAGAGAGCCTTGTTCTAACAAGTAAAGGAGAATTGAGGGCCTGCATCGTTGTCGTCTGAAAGTCAGAGGAAGACGAGGAGGAAGCTTGGAATTACTTTGAAACAAGGAGCAAGGAGTGAAGAGAGATGACGCTGAGGGTAGGAGACGAAGTGACGATGGATTCTGGAAGGCAGAGACCGTAGAAACATTCCTACGAGTAGAAAAGTTTGTGACTCTCTCTCACCCCTTTTGGTGATCCTAGCCACTGTCATTTCACATTTCCGCGTTCTTTCTACGTCTTATCTTTCGTTTCGTTTTCCCCTTGCCCACAGTTTCAGTGTTATTGATGTCGAAACCCAAATTTTGTCAAAATGATTTAATTGTCAAGTCACGTTCAAGATATTACATCAGGAAGCCTTCAGACTTGTGTAAACAATTATTAATGCGTTTCTCTTAGAACTCAAATATGAAACAATAATATTTTGTTTCCTTATTCTCCTCTTCATTACTTTTCTTACCCCCCCCCCCCCCGATCTAGAGTTTGCAGTGAGTATTCCAGTACGTCTTTATTAATACATGCACTGAAGTTTACATTTCTTGTGCAATGTTTAAATAGCATATTAACGTAACAACTTAGCCCTTTAAGGCCTAGATATTACTGTGTGTACCGCTAGGTCTGACGCTAAAAACTCTGCAAGTTACTCACACAGTGTAGGCTCATTTATGTGTTCAGTAATAATAATAATAATAATAATAATAACCATGGCTCGACAGCCCTATATGGGCCTGGGCCTCCTCTTTCGAGGTTACGCATTTGTGGCAGTTCGGAGACTAGCCGACTGGCCGCGCTCAACTCAATCCTGATGTGACCGCCATCTGGCAGGCAGTCAGGAGACTTGGGTGAGAAATGACCGTTCAATTTTGCTTACGAAACATTTCTATTCATGCCCGTAAGGTTATTTTACATGCCGTAAATCTACGACATGGGACCGACGGCTTTACTTCCCCTCTGAAGGAAGTGGTGTTCCGGATTTTTATCACCCTTAAAAATCCGTCGACCTCGGTCGGGATCGAACCCGCGAACCTTGGGTCCAGTGGCGAGCACGCTAACCACTAGTCCACCGAGGTCGACTATGTGTTCAATATGAGATTCATTATAAACAGCCATAATTTCCCTACACAACATTGATTGATTGATCGATCTTCGCACAAGCACCATACTTTGTCTTCTGTTGCATACCAAATAAATCTCTGTACATAATGAAGAATAAGTTTTAGACTTCAAAATTTTTAAAGAATAAAATTAAACACTGTGACATAACCCAGTGTATTCTGCCCTAATTTGTCAGTACCAATAACGAAAGTGAGTATTGCGAGGCATTAGATTGTGATAGTGGTTTTGCTGAAGACTCAAGTCCTCCGGGATGTGATACTGTTTCGCTCGAAATATTGTAGTAACTTTATCTTCAGAGTCGTCATTCACTCTAGGAAGAACTGCTATACCCTGACAGTAAAGGTAAAACGGCCCTCCAAACAAAGGAAACTACTCCCCCAATAGCACAACATCATATCCCAAAGACTTTAATCTTCAGTTTTTTTGTTAAACCTATATTCGTGTACAGTGCTAAGGATGTAAAGAATGATATCTAAGAGAGTCGCTTCTGAATAGAGGAAGATTGGTGTCTTCTGAGATATCACGCCTTGTGATCTGGCCTCTATCCATCAAATTACACGGCTTTAATTCCAGAAAAAGAGTCACTTCTTTCGTCATTGCCTGGCAGCCAAAATGCTAACATTTAGATCTCAATATTTTGTTTCCTAGCCTTCTTTTGTAAACACAGTCATAAACTTCCGGTTTGCAGTCCAGCAGATATTTTATTTACGACGTGAACCAGTTTAATGGCGTCAGTAATAGATCTAACAAATGTTTCATAAAGCCAGTAACAGAACTAACCAAATGTTTCATGAAGTCAGTAATGAATCTGACAAATGCTTCATAGAGTCAGTAATATATCTGACAAATGTTTCATGGAATCAGTACTAGATCTAACAAATATTTCATGAAGTCAGTAACAGAACTAATCAAATGTTTCATGAAGTCAGTAATGGATCTAACAAATACTTCATGGAGTCAGGAATAGATCTAAAAATGCTTAATGGAGTCAGGAATAGATCTAACAAATGCTTAATGGAGTCAGTAACAGAACTAACTAAATGTTTCATGAAGTCAGTAATGGATCTAACAAATGTTTCATGAAGTCAGTAATAGATCTAACAAATGCTTCATGGAGTCAGTAATAGATATGACAAATGATTCATGGAGTCAGTACTAGCTCTAGCATATGTTTCATGGAGTCAGTACTAGATCTGACAAATGTTTCGTGGAGTCAGTAATAGATATGACAAATGTTTCATGGAGTCAGAATTGATCTGACAAATGTTTCATGGAGTCAGAATTGATCTGACAAATGTTTCATGGAGTCAGAATTGATCTGACAAATGTTTCATGGAGTCAGAATTGATCTGACAAATGTTTCATGGAGTCAGCACTAGAACTAACAAACGTTTCATGCAGTCAGTAATAGCAAAAACAAGGAGCAGGCTTATGTATTTACACAGTGTCGCTCAAAATATGTATTCGATACGCACCCGATTAAAATTTCCACCGTGACACCGGTTACCCTCTCAGTAGAGGGTTTCTTTAATATCTCCACATAAATGGCGGTGAATTACTTCGATCAGCCCACGACTGCTTCCTTCCAAATTTTTCCCAATTCATCACTTACCGAAGCTCTTAACACTAAGCGCTATATAACCTAGAAATCAGACAGCATCTCATTCATTCATTCTGTAGTCTGTCTTACGACAGGTCAGTAGCCTCTTCCAAAGCGAGTTCTCCACAGGGTGCGATCTAGTGCTTCCTCTTTCAATTTCCAGTATCTTTTCTTTTCCTTAAGGTCATCCAGTAGCTGCTTACGTCTTCTCCCTCGTCGTCCCGTCATTTCTATCCTTCCTTCTAACTTTCCTTCTATCACGTGTTTCAGAAGGCAGTTTCTACGCAAGATGTGACCAATCCAGTTAGCCTTTCTTCTTTTTATTGTATGTACGATATTCCTCTCCTCCTTCACTCCATGTAATACTTCTTCATTTCTCACACGATCGGTCCAACTGATCTTCTCCATTCTTCTCCAGCACCACATTTCAAAACTTTCCAGATACTTCTGATCTACTTTCCGAAGTGTCCACGTTTCAGCACCATACAAAGCTATGCTCCAAATGTAGCACTTTACTAGTTTCTTCCTTAAATTTAATTCCAGTTTGCTGGTGAAAAGATTTTTCTTCTTGTTGAATGCTGTTTTTGCCATGGCAATTCTGGATTTAATTTCACGTGTACACCTTGCATCACTTGTTATCATGCTACCCAAATAATTGAAATATTCCACATTCTCCAATTGTTTTTGATCTATCATAATTTTCATTGGGGATGGTTGCCTTGAGATTTTGATTACTTTAGTTTTTCCCACATTCATTTCCATTCCATAGCGTCTTCCAATTTCAATTAGTCTATCAATCATGCCCTGTAGCACCTTTTCTTCTCTAGCCAGTAGCACAGCAGCATCTAACATAAACAAAAAAATACATACAAATACAGAGCAGTCAATTCTATCTCAGCGGAACATGTGTTATGGTCAAAACATTTAACCTGTTGGTCGGACGTACTGCAGGTAGTTACCAAAAGTAAGCACATGCAACTGCATACGCCTATATAAATAAAGTTGCAATGACGTGCTGGAATGTTAACATTTGTATATCATGCCCCTTTTACTAATGCAATATACAAGCAAGCAAAATAATGTACTGCATTGATTTCTGAAGCTAACCAATTTGTATGCGAATTTCGATGAGTTTGTCAACCTCAAACAGAGTGGACTGTGTACTCCGGTCTAGTGTATCTGAAACAGGCGCAGTCGTGGAGGAATTATAAATAAATTGCTGGGTAGGGATAGGAAAACCGACAGCATTTCGTCTTTATAACTTCCCATACTCAGTAAATATAACACATTACAAAACACCATCTCACAATATTTTACCTTCCATTGGATTAAAAAAACAGTGCCGCCGTGATCGTGCGGCAACTTCTCCTCTATGTCTGTGCGACGGGTCAGTATCCTCTAAATTTGCAGGCGTTATGGGATTACGGTTTTCAGAATTTCTAGCCTGTGTAGTTATCAACCTTGATGCCGCAGTCAGAATCCCAAATCTTACTTAACCATTTAAAGTCCAGTGGTTACTTTATGTACCACCATGTTTAACATTCACAAATTCTACGTTCTGCCCACACAGTTTATTTATGTGCTTTGTGTGGATCTCAGAGGAAACGACAAAGTTTTCACTATACATCATTAAATGATAGGTTTTTATAACCGAGACAGAGTATGTTTACTGCGCGGTACGAACTGAATCTTTAAATATATTTTAAGTTAATTTTAGACCTTAAATGGTTTACATAAATGACTCGCATAGACAATTTTTGAAACAAATTTATATGTGGTGTGGAAAGAACAAGAGAGATGTCATGTCTGCAGTGTGTTGCAGTTATTCATAAGACACGTATATAGTCATTACCAAAAACATACTATTATTATTACTATTATTATTATTTGTTTCATGTTAGCTCATATTATAAAAATTGTCCCTCCGGCCGGTGTGTAACTGCAGCAAATTCTATTTGTAATCATATGGATGTTTTCAGAAGGGAATTTGTTACACTTAGTCAGATGTAATATTTTGTAACATTGTTTTAAGGTGTTCTTATTAATTATCTAAGTAAGTTATTGTTTGTTTATTTATTTGTTTTGGTTGTGTTTGTTTTATTTTGTCTGTTTATTGTCCGTTGTTATTTATGTCTGTACGTTGTGCTGTTTCTGTAATTGGCCACCTGGCTGTTGATTCGGCACATTAATAAACCAGAATTGAATTGAAGTGAATTGAATTACAATATTAAGACATCCCGAGCAATTTCTTCCAGTTATTGAACAAAATCAGTGCTAATGAGACAAAACAACAGTGCATCTCTTAGAACTGTGTTTGGCAACTTCAGTGATCACAAAACTGATAGCATTTCCTTATGAGTCCTGTGTTTCTGTCTGGATAAGCATAATGCTACACTTCGACTTACAGAACATTTTACTGAAGAGTTTAGGACGATCAAAAGGATTTGAATGAGATGAGCGGACATTCGAAGTCCGTTACAAGATATTCCAAGCAATAATTTAAAATAAAAATTGAAAACAACATAATATATTAAATAATAATTTTAGTTGAACCCGATGTGCGGTATTTGCAACAAGCTAGCAGAACATGAGTTATATAAACAAAACTTTTATTTTAGATTCCAAGCATTTAGAATATCACGTATTACAGGTAAATGTGTTTCATATTTCCTTTTGTGTTTTCAACAGCCATAATTCAGTTAAACCCTGTATTTTCCTAAGCACATAAAATAGATTTGCAACCAATGGGAATCAAAGAATAATCGTGAAATCGCCTGGCTATGTAGTTGACATCGATGTTTGCCAGTAAAATTTTTTAATAAACAAGTGTAGCAGCTTGATTGTTTCAAATTTATGTGTATATGGAAGCTTGCTAATTGGTCAGATTGCAAACACAGAGTTGTTACCAATTGCTTTCCTCTTCCAAAATGCCGCAAAGTGAGAGTGAGAGAGGAAGGGAAAACAAAGTGGTTGAAAGGCAAAAGAGAACAAAGTTGCAACACATTGCAATGCAAATTCAACCGTTCAAGCCATAGTTAACGTGAAATTCAATATTCAGCAAATGATAGAAGCGAGGAAGTGTACTGTATGAGTAATTCGGAATAAAAAAAAGCAGAGCGTGTTTCATTTCTTTATAAAGTTTGCCAGTTTTTGGAAGAGTTTTGTAATAATTATGTAGAAGAACTCCATACAAGGTTAAATATATGCTATGTAAGAGCACATGAACGTCACGGCTTGATAAAGAACACAATAACATTATTAATGTGCAATATGAAAATATCTTGTAGCATGTGACGTCGTGGAATTTGGTAGATATGTACACATATTTTCGGAGGAACATGCTGAAACCCTGTTCAGAGTGGGAGGACAAATCGCTCAGATAAAAAATATTAAACAATATGGGAAATGAAGGAGAGTCATTGGAACTAAACACACAGCTGATTTCTAGAAAACGTTTGTATTTGCCAATGAAACAAGCTATCGCTATTCATCTTCAGGTTTACATTTTCTACAATGAAGATGAAGACAGCAGGTTATTCCGAAACGCTCCTATACATGTATAAAATACAAGGTATCAAGATCCAACTTCAAGGTAGAAATTTTCTATCCTGAAAATGGAAACAGAAGGTTTTTCGTCTAAGAATTACAATGTTTAAAGGTCCGTCTCTAGAATAAAAAGCTTCTACCTTGAAGATGGAGTAGCAGAATTTTCCTGAAATACAAATTTTAAGTCTTTATCAGTTTACGCAATGTCGTGATAATGTATCAGAGAGTAAAAAAAAAAAAGCTCACTGCCGTGAATAACTCAAATCTTTTGTAATGGAATATGTATTCTGCAACAAGTGTGACAAGTGTGTAGATGTGAACTTACAGGACATAACATTTTAACAATTGCTCTAATATCAGTTTCTACCATGACTTATGTCTCTTCCTTAATATTTTGATATAGTACAACATCTACGTATGGTTCAGTAATATACGTGAGTTCTCTTTTCTATTCTGGTAAAAATTTCTAATACAGAGTGTAAATTTAATCGTGTTCTTAAGCGTAAGAAAATGGGAGCTGTCTTTTCTAAGGTGAAACTCCCGAGACTTTTCTCCTCTTATCAGCCCTGGGATATGAGACGGACGCTCAGTCACGTGTTATGAGTCATATATATAGCAGGTGGACTGTGTATGTGCGTGAGAGAGGCAGAGAGAGAGACAGAAATTCATTTGTAATGCTTTTGAAAAGTAAGTGTCCTATGTGATAAAGTTCTCGTGACAGTTGCCATGCCCAGGAATACGATTACAGAAGCATTCAATATTATTCTTAAATTTCACGAAATGTATATTTGTACGTAGTGTGGAAAGGCGGGGGCACTTTTTTTTTGTATATTTAGGTTAGTTTTTCGTTTTACAAAGAAGCCTCATAATGTCTTCATTATAAGCCGAAATATTTAACTATGTTGTAAAACAAAGCAATTTGTTTTTTTTTAATAAAATTTTGTATTTGACTGAATTACCATTATTTTTATTTTTGAATAAAACCCATTCAAAACACAAGTTGCGTAAAATGTTTCACACTTTCTGGAGTTTTGATTAACTTTTCTTAAAATCGATTGATGCATGAACTCGGCTTGTATTCTCACATGAACAGAAACTCTACATGCCACTTACGTATCATCGTTATGGTTATAAGTACATCTTAAGTGTGTGTTGTTATAACTGGACTTTACAATAATAATCTATCGATCACCACGCACTTCCACTTTTCGTATCTCACTGCTAAGTAGAGCGCAGGGACTGCAATAATGCTAAAGTCCCTTACTTATGAACGAAACTGCTCGTGCAAACGTTTGCTAATTGGAAATTCTATGCAAAACGGGCTATTGAAGAGAAAGAGGTTTGGTTTCGAAGGGGGGAGAAGGAACAGAAGGGATTGAGTGAGTGTGTTACTGCAGTAGCAGTTAGGGGTATTGTAAAATAATTGCACATTCAGCACGTTCCACCAGTCTATTGTTCTAAACAAGCACATTCAAATTAACGGCAAACACTGTCGTTCGTATCTGTATTATATATCATTTATATGGTACTAATGAAACCGTAAATATTTTAGTTCTGATACTGATTTCAGTATATTTTAATAGCCAATAATAGTCTTCTTATATTTGAGACATCTCAGCTCTTATTTTTTGTACAAGTAGGCCCATTTTAGATCCAACAGAAGCCCTCTGAAGAGCTGAGTAATTGTTTTACAGGTACCGTCATTTGTACACATTTCAACTGGCGTACGAAATGACTTAATTTACGAAGAATGTGTTACAAACCTGAAATTAACATAACAGAACTTGTAGAAGATATTAGCACGAAATGGACAACCAATCGCTGTTGCATGCGTACATAAGTACATAGTACATAGACACGTACATTAATATTCCATGCATATAAAAACACGACTGGAATTAAATTTAAGGACGAAACTAGTAAAGTGCTACATTTGGAGCATAGCTTTGTGTGGTGCTGAAACGTGGACACTTCGGAAAGTAGATCAGAGGTATTTGGAAAGTTTTGAAATGTGGTGTTGGAGAAGATCAGTTGGACCGATCGTGTGAGAAATGAAGAAGTATTACACAGAGTCAAGGAGGAGAGGAATATCGTACATACAATAAAAAGAAGAAAGGCTAACTGGATTGGTCACATCTTGCGTAGAAACTGCCTTCTGAAACACGTGATTGAAGGAAAGTTAGAGGGAAGGATAGAAATGACAGAAATACGAGGAAGAAGACGTAAGCAGCTACTGGATGACCTTAAGGAAAAGAAAAGATACTGGAAATTGAAAGAGGAAGCACTAGAATGCACCCTTTGGAGAACTCGCTTTGGAAGAGGCTACGGACCTGTCGTAAGACAGACTACAGAATGAATGAATAAAACACGATGTGTAAAAAGTCACAAGAATACAAAACGTAAAATACAAAAATATTATAGGCCTAAGTCTTTCGCATATAATATATTTAAATGTTATACCAAATTCATTCATTCGAGATCTACAGGAAAGTTACCTGGAATTTTAGAGGAATGTAAATATCTGACGAAAGGAAACAGTTATGATATAGCCCAGGAGGGCAAAGAACAAACCAACAGAAATAGACGTAGATGGATTCTCGGTAAATAATTTAGTGTGGTAAGTAGGCTATGGGCTGGATGACTTAGGAACCGGGTTCGATTTCAGGCAGGGCCTAAGAGATTTTTTTTTCAACAAGTTCCAGATCAAATTTTAGGTGCTCAGAGCCTCCTATTAAGCATGTAAAAGGGGCTCTTGACCCCGAGTAAAGTGGCTGATTAGTGATAGTGCTAAGGTTAATATTAAAATAACTGACGTTATTAAACCATTCCCATTCATGCTGTAGTGCTTAATGAAGCAAAAGGACGTGTAACGGGATTTAATCAGTTTACGTAACAATCTTGGCAATGATACTACTCTCCCAATACTTTCCTAATTATATGAAACTTAGTGAAAGTGCGTAGTGAAGTCTAGTACATATTTTTGAAGCCCCTGATGATGGTCGCTCGACGATCGAAACATATGTAGGGTATTTCAAGTGATTTTAAGTGACAATCTTCTTTATAGTGCAACTGTTGGTTAATAAGTGTTTATTATCATCCGTAACTTTAGTGAAAGTGCGTAGTGAAGCTAGTACATATTTTGAAGCCCCTGATGATGGTCGCTCGACGACCGAAACATATGTAGGGTATTTCAAGTGATTTTAAGTGACAATCTTCTTTATAGTGCAACTGTTGGTTAATAAGTGTTTATTATCATCCGTATCTTTCTACGTGCTTCCGTACTGAAGACGAATGAGACAGCCCAAACTACGCTATAATGAACTAGAACCAACGCTATCACGTTTTTATAACTCCAAAAACGGTTGAACGCAATTTTATTCGACAAAACAATACGTGACTAAATAACTAAATATCTAATATAGAAGAAATGGTTTCAAAGCCTTCAGTTTTCAATAAAGCAAGGTGGACAGCGATTTGTTACATATTTCACAGGTGTCCCACATATGCAAAACCCATTCAGAAAAAAAATATTTGTCGACAACAATCGATTCGGCCATTAAGAAATTATCCTTTATTTTGCGAGAACCAAAGACAAATTACCCGGTTTCAATTGTGTACTATTGTCCAATATTCTAATCCACATTAATCAAATCAATGAAAATTTCTCAATTTACATTTGGAGCTATTATTACAATATTAGCGGCCGGCGTAGGTAGTCGCTATAGCGACTCGATAGGGGTAAAAAGTCCGGGAATCGAATACCGTTGGAGGCGAGACTTTCCTTGCTCCGAGGCACCTGATCAATACCCAGGAAAAGCGGCCGCAGCGTGGTGCTGATCACCCACCTCCTTCTAGTGCCGAGTTGCGAATGGGTTCTATACATAATTCTACCTCCCCCTGGTTCGGACCTTTACCTTATCATTACAAATTTTATCTTCCAAATTACGTGTAGGTAAAGCAAGTGGTCCTTTTAACCCAAGCTTTACGACCAAATTTCGTATTTCTCACATCTGTGTAATCTTTAGTTACAGATAGCCAAAATAAAGGAAACTACTCAAACCTGAGGTCACAGATAAGGTAAACATTACATTTTAGGCTACAGCCTTATACAGCTTCTGTGTACGCATTATTGACGCCATAAACTTATTATCGTCCCGTTAGATCTTGTATGTTAGCACGCAGAATTAAATATACATTAACCAAGTACATAGCTGTTATGTAAATAATTAAACTGTAAACAGGTGACTGGCATTTATATTTACCTTCAAATGTAACTTAATATTTGATGTTATAAAGGATTATTTTATTTGCTTTTCACTCTAAATATCGCGTAAAATAAGACTTTAGTACATCAAACATTAAACTGTGTTTGACAGTAAATATAGCTCTAAACTGTCAACAGTACATTAACAGATTTTTTTAAAAAAACGTATAAATTTGAAGCACGTATTTCTGACTATCTACATGGAGTATTGATGATCAATGTCCAGCTAATTTGGACATGGAAATCGGATTGATAGTCCTCTCTGCGGCATTCGTTTAGTTGAAACATGTAAACCGCAAAAGAATTTTGCCAAAATGAAAGAATTCGTCCAACGTTTGCCACCTGTATTTCTCACTGTCCAAAAACGCTAAATATATAAGAATATATATTAAAGTTTTATTAAAACAAGTAGCTTAAAATAAACAACACACTAATCCATGATATAAGTTAACAGGGCACTTTTTTTTGGAGGGCCCCGCAGAAGATGCTACGGACGCACCGCAGCCTTGAAGGCTTATTGTGCAACCCTGTGATGACGATGAATAGTTTTTTCCGTTTTTCCTTGTAATGGAGCACCGGTGGAATGAAACTGACACGGGAAAACCGAAGTACTCGGAGAAAAACCTGTCCCAGTGCCACTTTGTCCACCACAAATCCCACATGGACCGACCCGGTATCTAACCCGGGCCTCCGTGGTGAGAGGCCGGCGACTAACCGCCTGAGCCATGGCACGGCCTAACAGCGCACTTACTATTCATTTTCACAATAGTGTCTGCATTTAAGTGATCAGACGTTGTATGTTGGTCACAAAACCCCATCAGAAACTACCGTGAGTCATTTAACTTCACTCATCTTCAAAAAAAAAAGTTATTTTTAGATCCATTTTAATATTATCCTTTCATGTAAAATTATATGGTTTCCCTCACACTTGCATTATAAAATTGTTGTACATATCCCACAACTTCCACACACTAAATATGTCCCGTTCAAGTTATTTTCTTTACATGATCACCTAATGATAATTTTTATGGGGTTAAACGTAACACTGCACTGCATACATTTTACATTCTCGGTGTCCTAGCAACGTCTGTATAATCGAGCTTTTGGTTTTTTTTTCCGAGTGCTATTGGAATTGTCTGTTTGGTATTTTCGCTTATCTCAACGAAATGTTAAGTTGATTCAGGAACTGCGTAACAAAATGAGGAAAACGCTGACATAGACACGAACCCATTATTTTTTCCTTCTTACCCAACAACTTTACTATTTTCACCTTCCTGCTTTCATTATCAGTTTCCAAGATACAGAGTGTGACAGATGGACAGACACCGTGAATGGGTTACAGGCGTGTATAATGAACTACAGAAGGCAGTGCTAAACATATTTCGATTTGCTGCTTCTAACACAGGAGGACAAAACCAACTCTCGCAAGCATCCACTAAGGGCCTCCACGTTTGAGGCACAACTCCCACCGTTCATTCATGCGTTTTCTAACTATTACCGCACCCACGTTACTGCCTGCTAATTACAGCGTAAATTCGTATTGGTTCAGACTACAAATTAGTGATGAGTAAAAAGTGGTCTCTAACTTGAACATGCATTTCGCTTGTTACTGTCATAAACAGAACACAACACACTCGGTTTAACCACAGGCAGTGGACAACTTCAGCATAAAGTTTAGAGAACATTTGGTCTCCATTGTCATCGTAGGTTCCAAGTGGAAAATAATTCGTTAATAACACTTTACGTCGACTTACACTACACTGCGTTTCCAAATCAAATTTCGATACACATCTTATCTGTTCTTATATTATCAAATCATTGTGGATGAGATAAGCGAGGGGCATGCAACAGGCAGAAGGAAATGAATAAATGCGTAGAGCTTTTTTACTGAAGATGTTGTAGGGACAGGCCGTTTGGCGAACCTATTCGTCGAGTCAAGTAAAGGCAAAGATGTCCCTGTGCGGACTTGGCATATAGAAGTAGCAGAAGTATAGCCACAGTCATTCTTAACCTCGACACCAGATGGACGTGCTTGATTACCTACACGCTCGGATCGCTTTATGACCCTAGAGAAAGGTCTTCGGCAAGCACTTATAAAAAGACTGGATGGGAACCAGAGACGCTGTCGACGTTTCGGAGAAGATAAAAATGTTTTCTCCCTACCGGAATACGGACACCAAATCTTTGAACTTATAGGTTAGGCATTAAACAGACTAGTTGTGGACAAGGGCATAATAATGAGATGACAAATACCGCCGTGTATTTTGGTAGATACGTACCGTGGCCTCCAAAGAAAATAATGCCTACGTTTTCTGCGTAGAATATTAAGTCGAGCGTGGATATAAGTGGAACAGGTTTGGGATTTTGAGGGTAGGAACAGAAGAAATGGAGAGTTATGTAGAGCGGCGATGTGGGCTTGGAAGGAGAAAAGAATGTGAGCAAGGGAGAGCGAACAGGTATAGTACAAAGTAGTCTAAGTTTAATACATTCATAACGTGAAGCATATAAGATTAATACAATCAAGTAAATAAGATGACAACAAGAGGTCAGATATCTAAAAGAAACAAATAAATGGGTGAGGACTAAAGCCGTCCGGAATGTGATGCTGTGTTTTTTCCTGGGACTGCTTGAATCTGAAGACGAAAATGCTATGACCCTTCAATTCGCTGGGATTTCCCGTCACATCCCAGACGAGTTGAATCTTCAGCAACGCTGTTCTGAATACTTGAACTCTCCCAACAGAAGGACTGTAGGACGAATGACATTTAGTAGTAAAATAATAAAGATGGAAACGAAACACACGAGGGGCTACACGGTGAAAAAGCGTAGAGAAATAGTGGCCCTGTAAGGGGCTGATTAAATGTACAGCGAAGAAAGAAAATGTGAGAGGCGGAAATATATGAAATGCTCAAAGCTTGTGGGTGTGTCTTGTAGGGGTATATTAAACGGAAAGGGTGTAAAGGTTACGAGTGGATATGTCTGTCCAAGGAGAGAAGGCAGTATCAGAAACTCTTGGAACACGACAATAAAATTTCGGGTTGGGTGAATTTCGGGTAATATATTGAGTACGTGAGCAACTACTCCCTTTTGAAGCCGAATTATACTCTGCACATTCAGCTGTTCTTCATCTTAAATATGTTTAGTGACTGAGATTAACTTTTCCCATTACATTTCTGGCTTCTTATGGCTCCGTCGGTACCCACTCCCAATCTGCATAAATGTCTATTTATTTTATTTTATTTTCATATGTTGGAACACTGTTGACTGTAATGTACCCATCTTCTTTCCCCTCGATGACAGAAGCAATGGTGCAATGAAAACTGTAAGGAAAAACGAATTACGCGAAGGACAAGCGGTCCCATTTCTAGTTTTTCCTCAACAAATCCCACACTTATTGTCCTAAATGTGAACTCTGGCTTTTATGATGGGAAGCTGACAGTTAAAAGCCTCAGATATGAAGCATAATTTTTCGTGGTTATGGAAAAACGAATGGTTAATTGAACCAGAAAACAGACAATGAATTCACCTTTGACTTTGACTCGTTATTTGTGTCACATGAAGTTTACAACACATTTTGAAACAACACTAAATGTTACTGTTTTTATTTACCTCGGGGACGTTTCTGAAACAGGAGCTTTGCCTTTCAAACGTGAAATATATCCCAGCGTTTATTTTACCTGTTTTTATTTCAATAGATGACTGACACACTGTATAATTCAGGAATTCGTAAAAATGTAGCGCTCAGAAGGTAGATAAAACAAGATAGGCAATGTACATATAACGTAACATTGAGGAGTGTTCGAGTAACCACTTTTGCCGCAGAAAAGCAATACGTATTACATATTCTGAGTGTGTGTCTGTAGCCTTGGTTTCCCGGCATGCACAGCCATGCACCGTATTGCACTGCCATGTGTCTGTCTGGCTCTGTCATAATCTTCCACATTCTCTCATTTTGGAAAAATTTATTGATCATAAAATGTGGTTTTGGTTTTATCTACAAAATTTGTCTGAAACATTTCTTATTCTAAGACGAATCCAGAGAGATATTTTCACAAATGTACATAGGTCTTCATGTAAAGTACCCGTTATTCTTGTCAGATTTAATAAAAATTGAATTTTCTCGACAGATTTTCGAAAAATATTCAAACGTAAAATTTCACGAAAATCCGACCAGTGGGAGCCGAGTTGTTTTATGCGGATAGATGGACAGACGGACAGACATGACGAATCTAATAGTCGCTTTTCACAATTTTTCGAACGCGACTAAAAACAAAGCCGAAAATGCTTCTGGCAAAATTCGAACCCAGAGCCAAGAAGCCTGACGTGTCAGTGGCCACACTTAGCATATAAGCAGAACTTTATTTAGTCTATATAATATATACACACAGTTCTTACTTCTCAAAAAGCACTCAAACACGAGTCCTCGTTGACAAAATACCGGTGAAACTTGTTTAGAAAATACTAAGTCACAAATACGTAAAATATATTAGAATTAATAACTGGAAATAAATCAGCTCTCAGCTGTAGGAAAAAAAACGATACAGACAGCAAGCCGCCCTATATTTCAATGTTCTTGCACTATGCTTTAGATAAAATAACAGTGCCATAAAATTACAGTCTGAAAGGCTCCAAATGGCTCCTAAATTTGAGATCTTCGGACAAACTTCTACGTACATTACTCTCACTTTTCCCATCCTGCTACACGTTTCGCCAATCTGTATTTTCTGTTGTGCAACAGCCCAAGTCGAGCCTAGACCGCCTCATTGTTGAGGTTTCAATATCACACACAATTAGACACACACACTCGGTAGGACTCCTCTGAAAGAATGATAAGCTTGTCGCAGAGGCCGCTACCTACACAACACACAAGGCCGTGCCATGGCTCAGGCGTTTAGTCGCCGGCCTCTCACCACGGAGTTCTGGGTCGATCCATGTGGGATTTGTGGTGGACAAAGTGGCACTGGGACAGATTTTTCTCCGAGTACTTCGATTCTCCCCTGTCAATTTCATTCCATCGCTGCTCCATTAAAAGGAAAACGCAGAAAAAACCTCTTCATCTTCATCACAGGGTTGCACAATAAGCCTCAAGGCTGCGGTGCGTCCGTAGCATCTGCTGCAGGGCCCTTCAATAAATAAAAAGCACACAACACACAACAAGCACACAACACACAACAAACACAAGTAACGAACATCCATGCACTTAGCAGGATTTTATTTCCTCTGTCCCGTTTGTTCCTTTGATCCATTTCGTAACTTTTATATCCTTCCCTCCTTCTTATTGTCACTTGTCTTCCATACTACTGTCCTTATGCAACAAACACAACACAAACATCCATGCCCCGGCGGGATTCGAACCCGCAATCCCAGCAAGCGAACAACCGTAGACCCACTCCTTAGACCACGCGGCCATTGGGATCGTCTTTCGCCGATTTTAGCTTCCTTGGTATAATCACACAGATGTTATCGTATATACACAACTAAGCCAGTTATTCTATATGTGAGTATATATATAGTATATTATAGACAAAGACACAAAATTGTGAGTCGAATATAAATTTTAGGAGCGCAAAAAGAAACATCGAGACCTTACTGTAAGCAGCTGTAGGCACTGCAACATGTGCAACGTATGGTAGTTGCGGCAATAAGGGGAAAAAATGACGACGCACTGCCGAAATTGTGCTCAGTAACTTAGCTGGTAAGGACTGATTTTTCATTTCGCTCAACTGCATATATCGATGTATCGACGTTTGTGAGTGACGGTTCTGAATGTTCTGTGAAATCCACTGGACATCAGGATATTCCATTTCATGTTGACAGGAAGCAGGTAGGAAATGAGAACGAAGCAACAAATATCTAAAAGAAAAGAGGGGTACCTCTGGGTACAGGCTCTACAGGGGTGCTGGTTGTCTATCATACTACTTACCGCACGAATCCAATCAAGCCGTATCCGGACCAGGTACTGTGCACTGCTTGGCGTGATTCACGCTATTTTGTAAGTGCAGTGTTCAAGTTCGTAATTCAGTTTTCGTGGTTCGTAACACACGAGGTCAGCAAACGGGAAAGGATGCTGACAACGAAAAACGTTACATTATAACTAAATCCTAGGAACAGTATCCTCGTTAAGGAAATAAGAGTTACTCAGCTAATAAATATATTCCTCGTTTTCTATGGAAGCATATTCATAAAGGCGCTAAGGGCTGGACGGTCCGGGGATCGAATCTCGGTAGCGTCGAGATTTTCCCAACCAGCCTCCTCTATAACGAGTACTGAGTCTCTTCCCCCGGGTAAAGCGGCCAGGGCGTGGCGTTGTCAACCCACCCCATATAGCGCCGAGGTTAAAGAAAGAGTAGTACTATAGCTATCTCCCTCTGAGCTTTCATGGCCTGTTCTAGGGTAACCTTTGCCTTTACTGGTACATATATTGAGAAAGAATAAGCCTTCGGTGACGCTGGCGTTTAAATTAAACTACTGACCAGAAGAGAGGGGTTATAAATTTATATTAACCACATATGCATGCAACAGCGTACGGTGCACTGACGCCGGTGGCATGTTTAGTATTACAGGTCCCTACAGTGCACCAAGTCTGGCATTAAAAGTTTAATCCAGTCCACAACCTACTCTTTTAAAGTACGTTTTAATAATATCTTCCGTTATACAGTGTCATCTGCGCCCTTTCCTTACGGTGAGGGACAAAGCTTCAAGCGCGTACAAAACATGATACAGTATGATAGGAGGATTTGGAGACACGCTTTGTATGTAGGGATAAAGTTGTTATGTTCTTATTCAGTAACCCACTTCCAACTGAAACAAGTGGAGATGTCAAATATAAAATTGATACAGTCGAACCCGGTTATAACGACATCGGTTTATACGACACCTCGTCTATAACGTCAGATATTCTGTGTTACCAATAAATTACACACTGTTAACCATTACATTATATTCCTCGGTTATAACAACACTCGTTTATAACGACACAAAATTGTCAGTCCCCTTCATGACGTTATAACCGAGTTCGACTCTATTTGCAACAGGTTCAAAATTTTTTTAATACATACATACCTACATACCTACATACATACATACATACATACATACCTACATACCTACATACTACATACATACATACATACATACATACATACATACATACCTACATACATACTACACTAATAATTGCATTGAAAGAGAAAATGCTATTAAATCGTTAGATGCAAATATACAAGGTGATTACCGTGTTCTAGCAACAAAAAACTCAAACAAATTATAAACTCACGCAATTCTTGTAATCCTTTATATAAACCCAGATCCATCAACATACAGACTCGTTATCTTTGGTTAAACATTTACTATATTTTTATAGTTGGTCTTACTTATTAGGATCTGTACTATAACGCGTCATAATACGCAGCACTACAAACTTAACTTTTGTTTTTAAAATCCTCGTGGAAGTAATTTCTGCTTAACAAGGAACTGACATTTAATAGGTCTAGAAACTCGATTCCTGTCATTGTTTTCAGCAAGATTTTTCTCAAACGGCCAAAGTACTAGTGTCTGTGTTATGCAGCTAAGGAGACACTCTGAGGGTTTGTACATCTCCAACGTATCAGTGTTTGTGTTATGCAGCTAAGGAGACACACTCTGAGGGTTCTGTACATCTCCAACGTATCAGTGTTTGTGTTATGCAGCTAAGGAGACACACTCTGAGGGTTCTGTACATCTCCAACGTATCAGTGTTTGTGTTATGCAGCTAAGGAGACACACTCTGAGGGTTCTGTACATCTCCAACGTATCAGTGTTTGTGTTATGCAGCTAAGGAGACACACTCTGAGGGTTCTGTACATCTCCAACGTATCAGTGTTTGTGTTATGCAGCTAAGGAGACACACTCTGAGGGTTCTGTACATCTCCAACATCAATGCTATGTGTTTATGACTAAGGAGACACACTTGGGGGTTCTGAACACTCAACGTATCAGTGTTTTGTATGCAGCTATAGACACACTCTGAGTTCTGTACAAACATCTCCAACGTATCAGTGTTTGTGTTATGCAGCTAAGGAGACACACTCTGAGGGTTCTGTACATCTCCAACGTATCAGTGTTTGTGTTATGCGGCTAAGGAGACACACTCTGAGGGTTCTGTACAACATCTCCAACGTATCAGTGTTTGTGTTATGCGGCTAAGGAGACACACTCTGAGGGTTCTGTACAACATCTCCAACGTATCAGTGTTAGTGTTATGCGGCTAAGCAGACACACTCTGAGGGTTCTGTACAACATCTCCAACGTATCAGTGTTTGTGTTATGCAGCTAAGGAGACACATTCTGAGGGTTCTGTACATCTCCAACACCAATCGCAGCTCGTCCTTATTACAATGAGGTTAATCACTAACGTACAGTGTTTCGAGATGCTCATTAGTCAAACAATGTTGGACAAACTATGGGCCTGTCTTGGCGTGTGTCTGTGTCTGTCAGGGATTGTAGGACGGTGGCAAACCTACGGTTGTTCGCCTCATCACGACCCTGGTAATCCGCAACTGGGATGCGGCTTAGGGTTGTAGGGATGTCGGGAACTGGGGGTGCATCCTCACCACCTGTCTGTCACACTGATGGGGTGGATGTAGTGGTGGGGGATGGGGATTGTGGTCACAGGCTAATGCTAATAAGCTGTACCTACTTCCATGCCATTCCTACCCCTAACGCCGATGTGCACCCTCCAAACACCACACACAGATGAACAGATTGAAATGCGTTGTGTGACAGGTAAAAGTGGTAATTAAAGAGGCTTATGTTTTATGCGTCTGGCAGATTAAACGTCATGTTGCTGGTACTGCATTTCGTAGTTCTGTGTTTCACGTGACTAAGGCAAAATTAAATATCGACATCAAACAGCAGCGATAGGCTATGTTTGGGTCCAAAACTTTAAAGACAGAAAAATGTGAAAGTTCTGCTCTAATCAATGTGCCCCAATTTGGGAAAGAGCACTGCATTTTGGGACGTTCCCAGGCTTCGCCCGTTTGTCCTTCTGGTAACAGTAACATGTAGATGAAGATGAGTATGGAACATTGTGGAATGACACTGACACGAAGGACCGAAGTACTCCGAAAAAAAAACTAGTCCAATAGCCACTTTTTGTACCACAAAGGTCACACTGACTGACCTAAGATTGAAACCGGGCCTCCGCTGTGACAGGACAGGGACTAACCGCTGGACCTAAGGCAAAGCCCTTTAAAAACTGAAATTAGTACAAATGTTATTTAAAACTTTATTTCGTGACTCACAGAGAGCAGATTTTTCTTCCATCAGGAAAAACAACCAATGAATGTTATTTTAAAAAAAATATCGCTGCCTGTTTTTAAAGTCATACAAAAGACAACAATACACTGTGTGTCAAAGTTCTGATTTACTAATGTGAAAGCGAGTGATATATATACAGGACATACACAAAAGAATGGCGCGGTTTTAATAGTGAACACTATTAAAACCGCACCATTCTTTTGTGTATGTCCTGTATATATATATATATATATATATATATATATATATAACCAGCCAGACGACCGGGGTTCGATATTCGGCAAGGGCAGGAATCTATTTTAAGGGAAAACCATCAGCGTTTTCTTTCGAAAACATACAGAATTGTTAGTGCTTGATTATTCGCCAAAATTATTGAACGTGAAATTTAAAAATGTAAATATTTTTACTGTGTCGAAAATAACAACATAAAATAATTATACAATACGAATATTTACCTACACCAATTCAGTAAAATAATACAGGGTGTTTATATCAACTTTATCTCTGTTGTTATGTGACCTCTCTCCTATATTAATCTCAATTACGTGATCTCTGTATAAAATCATATATTGAAGACCATATATTCGAACTCTGATCCGTTCTCTCGAGCTTCCCACTTGCAAACTGTCAGTTCTGTTTAGTCCCAACTTAACATCTCCATGTCCCATATAATTAACGTCCAGTTAGTTTCGAATAAAAGTAAATCCCAGCTAATGTGATAATTTAAATCCCCTTGCTAAATTACAACGAAAATGTTCGTTTGGGAATGCGTGCACCTGAAACCACAAATACATTTTTTTTTGGGTAACGCAAACTATGTGACTTGTATATCCGTCTACATAACAATTTGATTGTCATGAATTAACTAATACACAACAGTGAGTTTAAACTCCCGACACGGAATTACTCTTTATGTCATTACATATTGTAGAGTTGTCTTGGCTAGGGTGAACACAACCCCAAAAACATACACATTCGCAGCTTCAACTTTAAACTCTTCTAAGTTACAAACATATCACAATTATGGTTCAAATAAAGTTAAAATTTATTTTATATATAAGCCATGTTAGCGCTTGAAAATAATATTTAAACATGCATTTGTTGAAAACGTGACAAAACCCAAGGGTTTAAATGTGACATTTTAAATCTTGTAGAGCTGTTGACAAAATAATCAAAGGGCAATTTAATACTAGAAGTGTTAGCAACTAAAAATTTACGTCTCTCGTATCTTCAAAGGAAAGTAACCTCGAAATAAACATATTTTTTATTTGAACTGTCTTTTGTCTGAAGTACTGAACAATTAATTTTCTAGAGGCAAGAAAATTATAAATATGTTATTAACTCTGAATGTAAGTTTTAATAACTGTCATGGTCAGGTGGATATTTGTACATTTTAAAAAGAGCGTTCTAGTTTTTGAAACATTTTAAATGCAGGAGAATTTTGTGTGTGAATTTCAAACAAAGAAATAAAATATTTCAAACCAATGTTCAATGTAACAGAAATTTACAAGGAATATCTAGTGACTAGATATGAATTTATGTGATGACGATGATGATGATGGTCATCTAGTTTAAGGAAGTTCTTTATATATAAATATATATGTATACACACTTGTTGGTTTATGTGATAAGAAAGTACTTGTCCTGGCCTTAAGTTCTCCCACATAGGTTTTCACTTCACGTACTACGCTGTTATTCTTTGACACACTAACCTGATTTATCATCTTTAATGTCCAAAGAGTATTAGAAAAATAATTTCTGTCGGCTTTAAAATTCAAGCTACTTAAACGCTGTTATGAAAAAGATAATTATTATAAGAACATACTTATATATGATACGGTATAAACTACAAATATAGATTCAAAATAAATATACATATATATATTACATTTTCATGACTACGAATCACAGGCTTTAATTTTAAATCCCATAAAACTTATTTTAATAAAGCTGTGATGAATTTAAAGCAGATAAATCAAGTTAGCGTGTCAATGTAAGAGCTGCGTATTATGTTAAATGAAAATCTACGTAAGTGAACTTAAGACCACGAAAAGTGATTTATTTATCAAATTAAACTAATATTCACTGTCATGGTATATCAATGTCACTGTCACACGCCACTCAGTAGGTTCTTTACCCATAAAAGAATTAAAGTTCACTGCAGGAAAACTGCTACAATTAAGGCTCCAAAATCAAAAATTTTAAAATACTTTTTACTTCATCTTAAAACCATTTATATACAGCCTTATATCTCATACGCAAAATTATTAAAGTTCATAAACTACTTTAAGAATGACACATGAAAATCGGTAAACGACATGAACAAGCACTGTGTAATGCAGACATTTTTACTTAATATGGGGGTACTTTCATTAAATTCGCAACTCAGAAAGTATAAACCTAGAACGGAGCATTTTTCCACATAACAATTATTTAAATCACTACCAGTCTGACCGATGAAGACTGACTACCTGCCGGCGAAAACAACGTTAATACGTGTCCGTGCAAAATTCGTCGAAAGATTTATTACTTAATTTTATCAACGTTAAAACAAAACCTCGTTTTTTGGTCACAGTTAAACGACGACCGCCTGTGCTTACATCACACTCAGAAAGTAAGTTTGCTCTCTAGTTCTAAGAAAGAAAGAATAAATATAACCCGTCTTTATATTATTTATCTTGTAATATATTTCATGATGTGTATGAATTGTAAATAAAAGATGTTAATTTTGTACATTAAAACTAATTTCTTAGCCCAGCGACAAAACAATAACTGGACATAGAATGATTTATACATTGAGCCACAGAACGTCTGTAAGCAGCCATCAGACATACAGGAGGGGAGTGGAGGGAAAGGACGAGGTACGACTATTTTATATTACAGATGGTTGACGATCGGTCATACTCTTAGTGCTATATCGTCATCACGCAGTCTGTCGCCAGGACAATCTAATCAACACTTAAAAATAACCCCCGTTTCCATTAACGAGGTAGCAGTTTTCAAGAAAACATGTCATTGGAGACTGTGAAAGAAAGAGGCGCAAGAAAAGAAGCGACAGGTTTGAACAAGAACATTTAGAACGTCAAAAAAAGTAGAGAATTCGAGTGAGTAGGATAGGAAACTCAGTACAAAGAGAAAGAGAGAAGCACAAGAGCATCAAATTGTGAACTGCGGTGGTAGCTATCTTCTAGATTAATTAAAGTCGGTAGAACACTCTCTCACACACACACACCCATACACATAAAGTGAAAGAAACGAACTAAAAAAAGAGACATGAAGCACAAAAATAAAAGAAAATCCGAAAAGACAGAGACGGGAGAGACATCTCTTTCAATTACTTAACTCAGTTCAACTAAGAACCAAATAGGATTGCAGTTAATCTTAGTGTGTCGGGTATGGTTCATCGTGGAGACAAAAAGAGCCGACAGGAAGTAAAACTGAGACCCTCCGCATAGCAGAACAATGCTACATGTTCTGTTTGTCCTTCTGTTTGTCTTCCCAGTATTCATTTCAGTTCTAATTTAGCCACTAATATTGATTCTTTGTTTATGTGTTACCATGTAATTGCTAATGATGTAATTAATATCTTAATTGACTGCCTCGACTTTAGGTTCATTCTTTGCTACGACCTAAACAATGAATGATGAATTTGTGATTGGCTTTTGTGAAAATCTTAAAGAAAGTGCGATTTTAGTGTCTTATGGCTGATCAAAATTATCCTTCTAAACTTTTACGCGGTATATTTTCAATGGCCCGACCCGATGGTCCGGCGGTTTAAGGTGTAGATCTGCGGCCGCTCGAGTGCTGTGATCGCGGGTTCGAACCCAACTGTTCGTGTCTTGTGTTTGTTGTGTGTTGTGTATGTAGCTGCCTCTGAGACGAAGTGATCACTTGTTCAGAGGAGTCCTGTGTGTGTCTGTGTGTGATCGAGAAACCTCAACAATGAGAAGGCGTAGACACGAGTAGGTCGCCCTCGGTGGACTAGTGGTTAGCGTGCTCGCCACTGGACCCAAGGTTCGCGGGTTCGATCCCGACCGAGGGCGATGGATTTTTAAGGGTGATAAAAATCCGGAACACAACTTACTTCGGAGGGGAAGTAAAGCCGTCGGTCCCCTGTCGTAGAATTACGGCATGTAAAAGAACCTTACGGGCATGAATAGAACCAGTAATGTCCGCAAGCAAAATTCAAGCGGCCATTTCTCACCCAAGTCTCCTGACTGCCTGCCAGATGGCTCTGGCAGTCTCATCAGGATTGAGCAAAAACTTGTGCGGTCAGTGAGTCGGTCACTCACTACAGAATGCACACTTACCGACCAGGAAACCTTCGGGATGAAATCCCAAGAAGAAGGAGGCTTTGGCCCACCCCGGGCTGTAACGCCATGGAAGAAGAAGAAGAAGAAGACACGAGTAGGCCTGTTGTGCCAAAGGAAAAGGATATTTTTATTGCTGATTACCGCCATGGAGGCAACAGGTTTCTCCTAATTATTAACACAGACGTAAAAATGTTCCTAAGTAGCCGAAACTTGTAGTCATTTTTGTGTACCAGTTATTATGAGACAAGATACAGAAAGTGTTAATAACACTAAGTGTTTTAAAGGTAAAAATATTTTATTTATTCTCATGTATTACTTCCACAGCGGAATGTAACAAAAACAGTAATTTTTAATGCAATATCTTTCCGAATTAAACTCTTAGAAGCACAGTGTTAACTATATGTACCATGTGTATAATATTTTATGGTGCATCTCTTTAAGTATATTTTTATAAATTTCTTATTTACTGTCTCCCAGGTCAAAATGCAGGTTTTTCTTGAACAGCCTTGGTCTATACTCTTCCTTCTGGATGCAAGAACACACTTCATACACATTTAAACAACAAATAATGCCATAGTGCTCTCTATTTTTGTATTTAGAGTTTTAAATATTAGAAAGAACAGTAAGAATATTCCGAAATAAGCAGTAGTAAGCCTTGCTCAAAACTTGGCATTAGAAAAAAGCTAATTTACAAGTACTGATATTCGTACATATATACACAAATTCTCTACAACCTTTGGAGAAGACTGCAGACCTCTAATTAGAAAGAAACTCTTAAGCCTTCTTTATAAACCCCTCCATAAATCATTAATCTTCTTATCTCCATGAATGAAATCTCCACACTGAAAGCAAGTTTCTTCTGAGTAATAGAGCTTCACAGATTAGTATCTATCCTCACAAGTTAAAACATTTGGTACTTTATTATAATTAACAATTCTATTACCCTTCCTGAAAACATATTTCACATCACTGACACTCTCTGCTTTACAGTCTTCTTCTACTGCCTAATGATGCTTTCACAATGCCAGTTAAGATCGGGTAAGATTATGTCTTATAATATTCGAAGGGAATCTGAAATAAAAGATTTTGTCTTCCAGAAGAATCACCCTGTACTATCATATAGTTTTACAATTTTCCGGAAGAAAGCACTGCCTTTAGAAAATGGTCGTAATATTTTCTTCTGAAACGTCGGTAAACTTATATTAGGCTACAAGGCGTCCAGTCACACAAGACACAATCACCCAAAGTCACTGCCGTAAGAAATTCGCTCTCAGATTTACAATTATTTTCAATATATAACAAAATAAAGGTCTCAAAATTTTGACGTTTCTACTCCGGTGAGTTTTGTTATCGACTTCTGTGAAGCCATTAAGTCTTGTCGCTGGATGACTACGTTTCGAAGGAACATGTCTCCATCATCCTATTTCTCCGAAACGTCGGAATTTACAGATAAAAATACACAGTGGCATAGACGACAAAAATAAGATCTGAAAAAAAAAGTTACGGCAGGTAAAACTCAGAGATTAAAGCTTCCTTGAATAAAGACAACTGAAATAGTCGAAAATAAACAGGCCTCCTTTTATACTTCAAGAAAAACAAGATAAATTGTCAGTCTAATGAAGAGAGAGAAAAATGAAGCCAAAATAGTTAATAGAGTTCCTATGGTAAAAGCAAAAAGGAAAAATTTTTCTTGCCCACGCCCTGAAGACCTACGGGGGGAATAGAGTTATAGCTCCACTCATACTTACTGGTCAGTTTCACGCCTTTGTTCACGCATTCCTTCTTGTACATTCCGCGTTACACAATTTCTATCCCACATATAACGACAGAAGATTTTTCAAGAAACTTTGGTGCCCATTTACCAAACTAAACTTTCCTGCATCTCAAACAGGTTTCTAATGTATTTACGTACGTATAATACGAATTATGTTGTTTAAAATCCAAGTACCGTAATGTTATATTCTTGTTCTACAAAATGTTAATCCACGAGAAACAGTTCACTCTTCTTGAAGATTCAATTAACAAGGGCATTATAAGAAGAACTTAGGAGCTGTTGGTTTGTACTCTTAAACTATAGAGATAAAAATAACTATCTTTGCTGTACACAAAGTATAAGAAACAGCGAGATTATGCAGCAGGAGAGCGATTAAAGGAGTCCCGTAATTTCGTATATTTTAGTGCACTTTCAGATAACTTCAGTATTTCGGGTTTTCTAACTACTTTGGAGAAAGTCCAAATGATCGCACTTTGTTTTAGAGGGTGAGGGAGGGTTTATGGTACTTAGTGGTATTAATGTACACACTCTTTCAAAAACTCTTTTAACTAGTGTCTATCAAAGGACAGTTTCTTAAAACACACTCATTTTCCGATATTTAGCTCATTTAAGATCTACAACTTATAGAGATATATGTGGTAATATCAGTAGAATATTGAACACGAAAATTCCTGTAGGATACGGGTTAGATTCTATAATGTTATAATATAAATCATTCCTGAAATTTCGCAGAAAAAAAAATTGACTTTCCCGAATCAAGCCAGTCGCCCTCGGTGAACTAGTGGTTAGCGTGCTCGCCACTGGACCCAAGGTTCGCGGGTTCAATCCCGCCCGAGGTCGATGGATTTTTAAGGGTGATAAAAATCCGTAGCGCAACTTCCTTCGGAGGGGAAGTAATGCCGTCGGTCCCATGTCATAGATTTACAGCATGTAAAAGAACCTTACGGGCATGAATAGAACTAGTAATTCTCGTAAGCAAAATTCAGCGGCCATTTCTCACCCAAGTCTCCTGATCGACTGCTAGATGGCTCTGGCAGTCATATCAGGATGAATAGAACTTGTGCAGTCAGTAGACTGGTCACTCACTACAGAATGCACACTTCCAGACCAAAGAAACCTCTGAAATGAGGCCCTATGCTCCGCAAGGAGCGACAGGAATTATAGATAGATATAGAATCAAGCCAGGTTTTTCAAACATAAACCTTTCGCACTACCCTACAGTCCTTCAGGGATATTTTAGGGTTAATATTTCATTAAATATGCAGTTCTGTGTAACGTTTCTAGGCAAAGGTTGACGTAATAAACTACACTCGCCAGACATCTTACATTGATTGCTGCCGACTTGGTCCCATTCACAAATACTAAAAACTCTGAATTACAAACTGCTGCAGGACAACTACAGAACAGCTAATACAGCCTGTTGTGTAAAGGTAAGTGGTAAAGTTGTCACTGCACACGACATGAAGACAAGCGAGGGGAGTGGACGTATAGCTCAAATCATTCTTAACCTTGAAACTAGATGGAGGTGAGTGGTTAACTTCACGTCCCAGCCGCTTTAGCTCCTGAAAACAACCTCGGCACCCATTAACTAGGATGGTTGCGCCACACAGCCGGGTTGTAGGTTTCGTAGAAGAGAAAAATCCTTGCCCATACCGGGATTCAAACCCCGTACCGTCCAATCCGTACCCTTGTCGTTATACCGACTGCCCTACCCTGACTATTGCATATACGTGTATAAATAAATAAATATATATATATATATAGCAAATAAATTGAAATTTTATTTGGAAAATTTGATATTTTTATAATTTTATTTCAATGTTAATGCTGGGCAGCTAATTAGTATTAATCATTCTAAAAACCAACTAATGCACAAGAATTATTACGAAAGTGTATTTGTAACCTCTACATACCTTTCGGCAATCATGTAACAATATTTGTATATAATAGTTCTTACTGTGTTATATGAAGTGTCAGCTTACATCACTGACTTAGACACGTTGTATTATTTACTCTTAAAGTATAGTTTTATGACTATAGACATCTATTCATTTTAATATTATCAGCGGCATGTGTACTTCCATTATAATGCCAAATATATGTGTATCAGGATGCCATAGATACTCGTGATTCTTTGATATGCCCCCTGAGGATGGCAACTTGATTGCCGAAACATATGTAGGGGTTACAAATATAGTTTGTTAATAATTATTGTGCTTTGGTTAGTTTAACTTAAACTTATGACAATATAAACAGTACGTATAATATAAAATTCAATGTTCTTGACAATGCGATGCCTTGTACGCCGGCACATATTTACCAAAATAGACGGCGTCATGTTTTATAACGCCGTTATCTTTGTACGTACAAAATACACAGTAAAAGTTTACTTAAGCATATAATAACATCTTTCATCTTCACAAGGGATGCAATGTGGCTACGAAATATACTTAAGAATTTTGTTTAGAATAATATTTTTCCTTCAAATTTATATTTCTGCTGTTGTACGAAAGTAGGTTATAAAATAAATGCATAACGCATATATGCTGGTTTATTTTCACCTCTAATAAAAGCAGTTCGCATATAATTGCACAGCTATGCCACTATATTTCTACACAGTCCCCTCCACAACTGTAGCATGTTCCATGTCGTGGGACGGCTTGTTTTCTATTCCCTCTTGACAGAATTCCATGTTCTGTGTTACCTGTGTCAAAAAAAACTCTTTTCACCTCGCGATTTTCTTTAAAATTATGGCCCAAAGCTTTAGTTCAGTGCCGGGAATACGTCATAATCTCTAGGCGATAAATTCACCTGATATAATCACAATCACTCTACGTTAATTGGTTAAGACATTATACACCGTGTAAACTTATTTTCTGAAAGAGAAGCGTGTATTTTTTTACTTGTTTCTTCAAGAGACACAAAATCAAAAAAAAAAAATGTAAACAAGGTTTGTGGCGGTTTGAAGGGCAATATTGTGGGTAAAATGTATGATGAGTGATCGGGGAAGAGCTCATTGATAATTAACTGAGGCCAGCCCGCTCTCCCCTTCCCAGATTAAATCTACAGAATGGCATTCGAAAACTGTACACTAGTTTGTTGTGTGGGATGCTAACATCGAGGGGCTGAAAGTTTGGAGCTAAAGTTGTTTATTTTCACACCAACTTATGCAAATAAACTTATAATGTTAATAATTTTAAAATTTTAATAATTTTAAAATTATAAAATTATTAATAAAATTAAAAAAATTAATAAAACTAATAAAATTATAAAATTATTAAAATTATAAAATTATTAATATTATAAGTTTATATGCATAACTTGGTGTGAAAATAAACGACTTTAGTTGTCACGAGATGCACGGTAAATACAATGTAAAGTTTGGAGCTGTTTGAGAAATAGGACGGACACGAAGAATACAGTACTGCTACGTGTTTGTTACAACAGTCACACATCTCATTAATTCCCGCTACATTAACAATGCCAAATAACAACAGTATTTGACTTCAAATTCAGTAGTTCTCAAATAGACTACAGATGAGTACATCGGAGTATAGCGTGTATGTTTAACACGAATATATACACGATGGATGGATATGCCAGCTAAGTACCTGACTTCATGGAACAAAGTCGCTCTTGAGAAGCCGATAGTTGCTGATCCAGCCAATAATATATCCTCAGATTGGAGAATACAAAAGTTCATTTTTGTGATAACAAAAGCCCGACACTGAATTATGTCATAAACCAGATAAATGAAGTCTACGCCCTACCATGCTATTCATTTAATATCCGTTTCAATATTAGCCTTCCATCTACAACTAGGATGTCCAAGTGATCCTTTCTTTCGGGGATTCAACCAAACCATGAATGTATTTCCTTTCCTCAAATACGTACGACGTGTAGACAAATTGTATTTTAATATTACAGTTAATTTAAGTCATTTTTTGGAAATATTTCAAGGTTATGATGTACATATTCGAGATAGTTTTATTTCTTTAGATTTCGTTCTTCCATGGACTGAATTTCCTCTCTTCTTCAGAGCGGCCAGATCGACTCCAACATCCGGTCTGTCTCCCATATATATATCACTGTCCTACAAGGCCTTATTTTTACAAGCAATGTGAAGTTGAAAATTTCCATCTAGTGTTGGGGTTAAAAATACGTACAGCTAAACCGCCATTCCCCTCATGTTTTACGGAGTGGCATTTAAATAATATAAGGGAAAATTTTACCCTTTCTTACGGTCACTTATGCGACAGTAAAATTTGTATCTTCTTTTTCAGTATTTGTCAGATTGTGTACATTCCATTTCTTTCTGTATAAATTTGACATGACTGTACAGTATAAATGAAACAGTATTTTGTACATAAACACAAGCATCACTAGACGGACTGTGAGCTCATTACACTGCCACAAAGACAACTATTTGTTAATGAGAACTGGCATTACTAGAATGTAATACAGTACCGGACAAACTTTTGGGAAATGGTACAGGAGAGAGTGGTTCGGATGAAGGGAGAACAGGATAAATATGAAGCAACCAAATTACAGACGTAACTACTAGTAGTAACGCAACACAATAGGCTAGTATAATGCGCATTCAAAATTTGCCAAACTTTCTTATTCTTTTACCCTACAACCTCAAATACTGTGTGGTTGCCTGCAAACAAACATCGCATGGATACCAACAAAGATACAAAACCAAACATGTCTCATAATTCATAATGTAAAAGTATATACAGTGGACCCTCGAACTTCGAACGGTTTGATGTTCGAACAACTTGAAACTCGAACAAAAAATTCGAGGAAAATCCGGTTTTGAAACTGGAACAAAAACTCGAAAGTCGAACAAAGAATCACGTGGTCGTCACGTGGTCGCCTTCTCTCTCTGCTTGGTCCAGATGAAAGAAGGGTAATTCACCTTCCAGTGAACAGTAATATCCCTCCTACTATTATTATTGACTGATTATTATACAATATTTTTTATGTATGTACTATTATAAATAAAAATTTTCAATTATTGAAATTAAATATAATTGTTTTATCATTATGATCTTTTGAAATAGGCACTTAAAAAGTTTTATATTGGGTAAATTTTGGGGGTCTGGAACGGATTAATTCAATTTACATTATTTCTTATGGGGAAATTTAGCTCGAAAGTCGAACAACTTGAAAGTCGAACCGTCTCCTGGAACGGATTGTGTTCGAAGTTCGAGGCTCCACTGTGCTTATTTTCGAATAAAGAGCAGTTTATTTCTCAATTTCCATCATCTTTCTTCATCATTAGGTACTGACAGCATCATGATAGAGCACAGAATTTGAATGTAAGGGAAAGCTAGCGAAAA